>CM046877.1:558527568-559800068 GCA_025667525.1 Glebionis coronaria | reverse complement strand
ACCACCGCACCACCAGCGCCATTATTGACAAGCGTTCCCAAGTTGGTATGTGGTTAGATTTGACATAAAACTTTAAAATTTTGATTCACATTATATCTTGTTTTTTTAATACATACATGTTCTTAGATCTGTAACAAAATATAGAAAATGTGAAAATTGCATACGAAGTGTTTGATAAAATATCTAAACTAGACTTTATAACTGTGAATCACTTAATTCACAAAGTGATGCAGTAAGATATACAGTAATGGAGTAGATCGTAACTGCAATGCGGTGGAAACATACATGTGACGCAGTAGGATATAAAGTAATGTAGTAGAACGTAACAGTAATGGAGTAAAAGCTATTTGTAGTGTTTTTATAGTTTTTACTGAATCACAACTTTATTTCTACTACATTATATTTATACTCCGGTCCATATGCTTGAGTAGGATAAAGTTATATTTGAGGTTTTGTCGAAATTAAGTATTTGTATGTAATATAGAAGTGATTTGGTAAAATTATAACTGTGATGGAGTAGGATTAACACTATGATTGAGTAAAATTAATATTATGATGGAGTAAAACTAATACTATGCATGTGATTTGGTAAAATTTTAATAATAAGAAGAAAATTTTATTCTACTACATTACAGTTAAATCTTAATGCAATGTAATGCAGTAGGTCACTTGCATTGTTCTTTCTACTACATTACTGTTTAATCTTAATGCACTACAATGTAGTGCGATACTTGCATTTTTCTTTCTACTGCATTACATATTAAATTTTAATGCACTGTAATGTAGTAGGTTACTTGCATTGTTCTTTCTACTGCATTACACCTTAATTTTAATACATTGTAATGCAGTAGGTTACTTCCATTGTTCATATGCATGATTTACTGCATTAAAGTATGCATGTGATTTGGTAGAACTTGCACTATGACGTTGTAGGAACTTTGCTACTGTTCATATACATGTGATTTGATAAAATTCCTACATGATAGTTTTTACTGAATTATAGTTTATGTTCTACCAAATAATAATTTATCTTCTACTGAATAATAGTTTATGTTCTACTGAATTATAGTTTATGTTCTACCGAATTGTAGTTTATCTTCTACTGAATCACATTTTATCTTCCATTGAATTATATCTTTTATAAGTTTCAGATGAAGGTTAAAATCAATAATCTAGGGTACGAAATGATAAAGCGAAGACCTGAAGTAACTGTTGAAGGACTAACCAAGAGAAGGCGTTGTTCAACATATGGAGATAAATGAGGCCACAATTCCAGTTCTACGAGTTGTATAAATTATTGTTTGTATCGAAGAAAGCAAAGACACAAGATATGTCGAAGAAGGCTAATTTAATAGAATCTATACATCGAAAATGAATAGTTTTTCAAATTTTTAATAAAATTATGATTTTATGTAACAGCTTCAATGTAAACATGAGTACGTTATAGTTTTTGATTTGAATGTGTTTTAGTGCATCACAACGTTAAATCTATTGCATTTCAAGATTTTGTCTCATTATAACTATAATAATATATGGTTACAATTATGTTCTAATGCATTTTTGTTATTTATATCCTACAACAGTTATTTTGTTAGTGTATCATTCCTTTTTTATAATAAAATAACAGTAACAAGTATATGTAATGTAGTAGAATATAAAATAACAGCAATGCAGTAGCATATAGCTATAATGCATTAAATAAGAAAATTTTATTTTACTGCATTATAGGATTATATCCTACTACATTAGTGTTTATTTTTACTCATTCAATTTATATTATACTACATCTCAATTATATGTAAATTATAAGACTACAATGCGGTAAAATATAATTGTAATGTCTTAGAATATAACTTTAATGTAGTAGAATGAAATATGGTAATGCAATAAAATAAACGATAATAATGTAGTAGAATATAAAATATGATTACAAACAAACAATGTCATCATTAAAATATACACTACATCGTATCAGACATTCAATATTCCAAAGTATTACATCTAATAAAATTTAAACATTATTTTAAATGATGCACAAGTATCTTCCAAGAATCCTCTTGCTCGCCCAATGCATCCTTGTACCATTTCGTCCTTCAATTAGAGTATATCATTTGGTATTAGAGGAAGCTATATACTGTTTGCAGCTTGTTAAATGCATCTTCCTTTGTCCCCTGGGTTTTTTCCTGTGCCTTTTTACATGTAGAATAGTTCAAGAATTATATATGAAAGTATCAATATATATTATGTGACGCATTAGAATTTAAAACTAGTATGCAGTTGAAATAAAGTTGTAATGTAGTAGAAATAAAGCTGCAATGTAGTAAATCATGCATATGAACAACACGAGTAACCTATTGCATTAAATGCATTAGAATTTAAACCTTAATGTAGTAGAAATAAAGTTTTAATGCAGTAAATCATGCATACGAAGAATGTAAGTAACCTACTCCATTACAATGCATTAAAATTAAACTGTAATGCAGTAGAAAGAATATTGCAAATAACCTATTGCATTACAATGCATTAAAATTTAAACTATAAAGCAGTAGAAATAAGACTGTAATACAGTAAATCATGCATATAAACAACCCATGTAACATACTGCATTACGATGCATTAAAATTTAAACCTTAATGTAGTAGAAACAAAGTTTTAATGCAGTAAATCATGCATATGAACAATGGAAGTAACCTACTGCATTACAATGTATTAAAATTAAGCTGTAATACAGTAGAAAGAACAATGCAAGTAACCTACTGCATTACAGTGAATTAAAATTTAATCTGTAATGCAGTAGAAAGAAAAATAAGTATCGTACTACATTACAGTGCATTAAAATTAAACAGTAATGTAGTAGAAAGAACAATGCAAGTGACCTACTGCATTACATTGCATTAAAATTTAACTGTAATGCAGTAGAATAAAATTTGCTTATTATTATTAAAATTTTATCAAATCACATGCATAGTATTAGTTTTACTCCATCATAATATCAATTCTACTCAATCATAGGGTTAATCCTACTCCATCACAGTTATAATTTTACCAAATCACTTATATATTACATACAAATACTTAATTTCGACAAAACCACAAAATACAACTTTATCCTACTCAAGCATATTCACATTAAAAATAATTCTACTCCATTATAGTTCTAATTTACCAAATCACATGCATAGTATTAGTTTTACTCCATCATATTATTAATTCTACTCAATCATAGTGTTAATCCTACTCCATCACAGTTATGATTTTACCAAATCACTTCTATATCAAAGAGAACTTTGTAATTCTCATTGAGACATTATATCAAACACATTTTATACATCAATCATAAACACACACTTGCACAAAATGTTATATATGCTTGATATCCTATCGCATTCTAGAGCATTATAGTGCATTTTTAACACATTTTCTACCTAAGAACAACGAAAGTAACCAACTTCATTACACTATATTTTCTACCACATCAAACCCGTAAGTAACTTACTGCATTACGGTCTCATTCCTAGTACATTAGAATGTTAATGTAGTGCATCACAATTATGATGTCTTATTGAGACATTATATCAAACACATTGTATGCATAAATCATAACCAGACACTTACCTATTAAATGCATTAAATGCATTAGAATTTAAACCTTAATGTAGTAGAAATAAATTTTTAATGCAGTAAATCATGCGTATGAACAATGGAAGTAACCTATTGCGTTACAATGTATTAAAATTAAACTGTAGTGCGGTAAAAAGAACAATGCAAGTAACCTACTGCATTACAGTGCATTAAAATTTAAACTATAATGCAGTAGAAAGAATAATGCAAGTAACGTACTACATTACAGTGCATTAAAACTAAACTGTAATGTAGTAGAAAGAACAATGCAAGTGACCTACAACATTACAATGCATTAAAATTTGAACTATAATACAGTAGAAATAACTGTAATGCATCTTAGTACATGTTCCACTCTACCACACACAATCCTACTTCATCTCTGACCACTTTCTAGTGCATCACACACAATCATACTACATTACATTTATAATTTTACCAAAACACATTTATAAATCATTACAACCTACTGCATTACATTTTAGATTTAACCACGTCACAATTATAAATTCTAGTTGAGACCTTTTGTCAAACACTTTGTATGCAAGTTGTTGAAAGACATTGCATCAGACATTCAAAAGAAAAAAATTAAACTTACTAATAAGATAATGAGGAGACATTCAAGATAATGTTAAACATTCACAAACTAAAGTCATTTATATTCTAGAGCATTATAGTACAAATTTTAACACAAATCATTAAAAAAATTAATCGAAAAATTAAAAAAATTACCAGTAGGAGAAGGCGGCGATAGTCCTATAAGTGTGTGAACCATCTCGATGCGAGATGATTCAGTAGGTTTGATTCGAGAGGATTCAGTAGGTTTGATTTGGTTGATTTGGTGGATTCGAGAGGATTTGGTGTACTGTGTGTGTTTTGATCGGTTTTTTAGTCTGTGAAGTGTATGTTTTTTGATCGGGCTCGTTTTAATTTTCATTATTTTCAATAATTACCCTTAAAGTTTGAGAGTTTACAAAAAAGACACTATTTTTTTTATCAAATTAGGTCATTTTGATCCAAGGGTTGAGATTTCACCTCATTTATTTTATTATAAGTTTTGTTTTAGAATAACCCCACTCTATATATACCTATATATATATATACATATATATATATATATACCTATATATATATACATATATATATATATATATATATATATATATATATATAAATATGTATATATATATATATATATATATATATATATATATATATATATATATATATATATATATACATATATATATATATATATATATATATATATATATATATATATATATATATATATATATATATATATATATATATATATATATATATATATATATATATATATATATATATATATATATATATATATATATATATATATATATATATATATATATATATATATATATATATATATATATATATATATATATATATATATATATATATATATATATATATATATATATATATATATATATATATATATATATATATATAAAATAATAATAATAATTATTAAAAATTAATCTTAATATAAAAATACAATTTTTATACTTGAAATAAATCTTTTTTGCTAAATAATTAAATAATTATGTATTTATTTAGAAAAATTCATATAATTCGAGTTATGTGAGTCAACCCGAGAACCGAACCGAATTCAAATTTGATTTTTGGTTCGGTTCAATTTTTTGGTTAACCGAGGAAAGAAATTAACCGACTAACCCGAACCGCACAGACCAAACAACTCGATAACTAAACCGAATGATACCCCTAGTTTGAAGTTTAAAGATAGCATGTTGCGGCGACGGTACCGTGTAATAGCTTTAGATATAGCGATAATTTTAGGGAGTAACTTTATCACATACTTTCTAATTTAAAATGGTAAAGTACCCGTGCATCATGATACTGTAGAAAAACATGATTCAAGAGATCCCAAAACAGTTTTACTTATATTAATCAAGATTTAGAAGATTAAAACTAGAAAACATTAAAGAATACTACTGCTAATCAGTTGTAGTCCTATTATCTACATGATAATAGTTTTACAAATCAAACATAAAAGAAAATGAGATCAAACTAGTGTTTACAGAGAACACAAGAGAAAGAGAGAGTAATATAAAAAACACACAGTTGAAAACTATCACACCCACAACTGAATGGTGACTAGGGTTAATAAACAAAATAGAGTCATTGCACTCATGGGCTTGGTGTAAAACCCACATGCTTTTACCATGAATAGTGCCCTTAAGATCGTATGTATATGATTATAACTTTCCTTTTATAGCACGTTACGTTTTACGTATAAGAATTTTAAGTATTACGTACGTGTTAGAACACGATAAGTATTTACTACGTATGAACATACGATAATTATTCAAATAATAATTATAATCACGAACATGCGATCATGAAATCATGAACATAATTTAATCACGAGATAATATTATTTACGTATATATATTTATTACGAACACGAATAAATATATTAAGTCACGATTTATAATTAATTAGAACACGTAAATCACGAACACGATAAAACACGAGAACACACTATAATATTTAGACTCGAGAAAAGTACGGGTTACCCCATGTGGGCCCCCCTACCCGCGGCATACACAAGGACATGGGCTTAGCCCATGCAAAATTAACTAACAAGGGGGTTAAGGTAAAAATTTGTTTTATTATTTACAAATCTAGAAAATAACTAAAACCCTAAAAGTTTTCTTCCTTCTTCCTTGTCCCCTTTGGCCGCCGGATATACAACACTACAAGGGTGTTTCGGGTTGATTTTGATCTTGGATATTTTGCAAGGATTCGTGTGTGTTCATCCTCATTTGTTTCACGTAATCGGTATAATCTTTTTAACCTTTTCTTTTATGTTTTGATTTAATGAATCACATCAAATCATGATGTTTTTAAAAACTAATTAAAAACAATTTTAGAACATGTTAATGATCATGGGGTAAAACAAATCAATGGTTTAGGGGTGTTTGTGGTCTAGCCGACGCCTAACCAAGCCCCATAGGGGTCTCGGCTTGGCTTATTACCCACCACCGAGACCATATGGTCTCGGTATAGGGGTGGTGGTCCCACAGCAGCAGTAAAACCAAGGGGAACCCGACGTGGTTTGGGTTATGGTGTTAGTTACGGGTCCGGTTCATGGTTTTTAGTCACGGGTTCGGTTCATAAATTATTTTTAAGTTTTATAATTTTACTAGTTATGTTTTAGACTTAAATTAATTTAATAAAAACATGACATGATTAATTTAATGTACATGACTTATGTTATAAATTTAATTATTAGTTCATGAATTTTAACCTAAGTATCTATATTTAATTAGACTTTATAATTAATTAATTATTTAAAACCATGACTATAATTAATTAATTAACATGACTTAGGTTATATTATTAATAGTTAATAATACATGTTGTAACCTAAGTATTTTACCTTTATTTAATTAAAATCATGTTATATTTAATTAAATACTTTTAACCTATAGTTTATTTAATTTACATGTAATAATTAATAAACTATACTTTATAATCACATGACTTAGAATAATAATCAGACTAACACTTAAGCTTATATAATTATCTTATTTAACCAGCTTATATCTATTTATGGAAACTTTCTATTTTTAGAAACTTATTTAATCAAGGCAGCTAATCTATTTATGGAAACTTTCTATTTCTATAAACTTATCTATTTTAAGCAGTAATTCTGTTTTTGGAAACTTTCTATTTTTTGAAACTTTCTATTTTTGGAAACTTTCTATTTTTGGAAACATTCTATTTTTGGTAACTTTCTATTTTTGGAAACTTTCTATTTTAGGAAACCTGCTATTTTTAGAAAGTTACTCATTATTACACAACAAGTATAATAATACATGAAATACAAGTAATACTTAATCAGAATATACATAATATAAAATAAACACAGTATAAAGCTTAAAACAGTAAAACATGACATGAACGTATAAAACAAGCTAAGACATGATATAAAACCAGTTTTGTATTTAGTAATCAGATACTTATACACGTATGTATTTATGTAGCATTAGTGATAGCGAAGTAGGACTCTCTTCCGTCCATCTTCTTCGTTCACTGGACATAAGGTACAGATTCCCGTCCTTTCAGTATGGACATTCTTTCCTTATTAGGATTCCCCGTATGCAGCCAACTATTTTCCCATAGTATAAGTTTATATGTTTGATTGCTTATGTTTAATTTAGAATACCTGAAGCCATATACATGCATGACCAGTTTCACCTAGTTATGGAGGTACCATAACCATAACACTAGAGGCACTGGTGTTATGACTTCCCCACGGTGGAGTGATTGCTCGTGGCGTCCCTTCAGCTTTTGGCCATATTATTATATTTATCATGTGGGGCGTATGGGTGCATCCTAGTTACATGTTTTTCAGCAGATTACTCAGTGTGAATGTGGTGTGTGCCTTGCATCCTTCATAAGGAGCTGATCCCTCCTACCCAAAAACCAGTATATTAAATTAGAGGCAGCCCCTCTAATTTGCATGATGAGGTCACCCTCCAAGTATTCATGTACGGTGGATTTTCATGACCTATATTGGCTAATGGTAAAATATGTTAAACAGTTTTTACAAGATAAACATAAGGCTTTTTAAACTATAAAACCAGTTTTATTAAGATTTAACCGGGTTATTCGGGACTTAGTCTCTTCCGCTGTTATATGCTTATATGCTTATATTATTCATGCTTTATTGTACATCCGTGCACTGAGCGTATTGCTCAGCCGTTTTCCTTTTCATGTTCCCAAAACGGCAGGTACTCAGGGACGCTCGTAGACTTTAAGCGTACATGCATATGGACTAGAAGCTTTCTAGCCTTTCTTTACTTTATGCATTATCTATACTTTGATACTCTTTCCATGGAAATTGTTTAGTCCTTTCATTTACAGTACTTATGTTTTTGTGTGATGAGCTTTACTTTTGGACTACCGATGTTTGATTCCGGTATTTCCTTCTTATCGTCATGTAATGTTTTTGACATTTATCCTTGTATGCTTTGATGACACGCTATAATTACGCGTGACATTCCATTTATCAAAATGGGGTGTTACACTTGGGATGCTAGATAGGTTTGTGATAACTTTGTAGTCTTGGCAACATGAGTCCCTTAGGTCCAAATCTGCTTCCAGTTTAAGTCCTAAGGGTCCAAACTAAAACATACAAGAAACAAAATAAGTCCCTCTTGTTAGAAAGGGATATCAGATGCAAATGAAGTCTAGCTCAGTTGGATTGATGCATTTAGTTATAGTCTCCTTGTGGGGGAGGTCAGGGGTTTGACTCCTGTCATTCCCCATGTGGGGGATTTTCCTAGAATTGGCGGGGTTTGTATCCCATAGCAATACCTTGAAGCCCCTTAATGGGAAACTAGATGGCTAGCATGGGGGTTGATATTCTCTTCGTGAGATTATTCGAACTCGGGTCAAGAGACTTGGTGCCTCGGTGGCACGTAAGCTACTCTGCTGCACCAAACTACCGTTAAAAAAAAGGGATATCAGATTAGGTTACAAAATTAACATCCCCTCATAGTCTGATATCCCATACAAGTTTATCATGCCTAGTTTTTCAACAAACTTTTTATGCAAATCTGTGTCCAACCCCTTGGTTAAGATGTTTGCAATTCGATTTACAGAATCCACTTTTTTAGTTTTAACAACACCACTTAAAATCTTTTCTCTTACAAAATTTTGGTCAATTTCAAGGTGTTTTGTTCTTTCATGAAAAAAAGGTTCGCATCTATTTTTATAGTTGAGTTACTAAGTGACGTGTAACTGGGAGTAGGTATTCACAATTCAAGCCTTTTAAGACTATTAAAACCCATATCACTTCACTAGTTACTGAGGCAAGAGCTCTATACTCTGCCTCATAAGAAGATTTAGAGAGCGTATTTTGTTTTTTGCTTTTCCAAGAACCAAGTTTTCATTTATAAACACACAATACCCTGTCACAGATTTTCTAGTTACCACACATTTGGCCCAATCAACATCAGAATAAGCATTAAGATTCATACCAAATGTTCTTTTGAAGTGAATACCCAAACCTGGACAACTCTTAAGATATCCCAATATCTTGAAAGCAATTTTGAGATGAGAGTTCAAAGGAGAATGCATGAACTGGCTTAAACAATGCACAACATAAGAAATGTCAGGTCTTGTGTTAGTCAAGTAGATAAGCTTGCCCATGGGCTTATGATAATCAACAATATTATCAAGTAACGGATCATTATCAGTGGGCTCATTAGATATAGCAAGCTTAGATACCAAGGGAGTCTTAGCAGGTTTACTAGCAAGCATACCATACTCTGATAATAAATCAAGCACATACTTTCTCTGATTCAAGCAAACACCAAAATCAATATCAACAACCTCAATGCCTAAAAGATACTTTAACTTGCCCAGGTCTTTAATCATGAACTTAGTTCTAAAAAAAACTTTGAACTTCTCAATCTCCATAGTGTTGTTACCAGTAATAATGATATCATCAACTTACATAACTAAAGCAAGAAAGGTATCACCATGAGACTTAGTATAAAGAGAGTAGTCAGATTTGCTTTGAACAAAGCCATTTTCATTTAAAATAAAGTGCTTAACATTCTATTTTCTAGGTGCCTGTTTAAGACCATATAAAGATTTTTTAAGTCTACAGACCGTGTTTTAACCCTAGGAAGATATCCTTGGGGTGATTTCATGTACACAATCTCATCAAGGTCACCATACAAGAAAGCTATGTTAATATCAAGCTGAAACACAAGCCAAGATTGCACAATAGCTAAATTAAGAAGGCATCTAATAGTAACCATCTTAACAATAGGAGCAAAAGTCTCATCATAATCTATTTCTTCTTTTTGACCAAACCCTTGAGCAACAACCCTAGCCTTGTATCTTGCTATTACCCCACTAGAATTAAACTGAAGTTTCCATATCCGTTTACAGCACAGGGATTTCCTACCATTAGGGAGCTCAACAATATCCCAAGTATCATTTTCTAGTAGGGCAAAAAGTGTTGAATTCATAGCATCAATCCAAAGTAGGTTCTGAGATGCTTCAATAAATCTTTTTGGTTCACTATTTTTATTAAGTTGGGTGAAAAATCAAAGATTTTCTTGATTCAGCTTGGAATAACCAACAAACTTTTCAAGACCATACTTAACTTTAGAATTAACAACAAAATCATTGTAATTTTTTGGAAAAATAGAAGGTCTTGTGGACCTTCTCAAATTTGTGTTCCCTAAACTGAGGTCTTTGTATTTTGATCCAAATTTACTTCAGACTCATTGTTTTCATCAAGTGTAGCAGCCTCATCTTCCAACCTAGCATTAGTGTTGTCATTGTTATGAGCATCATCCCCAATAATTGGGGAATCAACAGTGTGTACACTATCCCCAAGGTTGGGAGAGTGGCCACCTTCACTATGTGACCCATGGTTACTATTCAGATAAGGTGTTACTATCTCATCATGATTAGGAAGCTCAGGGTTATCATAATCAAAAAAGTTTAATAGGCTTAAATCTTGAAAAACATTTGAATTCTTATCTTTATTGGCTTTAGATGTAGAATCTTTAAAAGGAAATATGGTCTCAAAAAATTTAACATCTCTAGAAACAAGAAACTGATGTCGATCAAGAATATAGACCCTATAACCCTTCCGAAAACTAGAATAACCCCTCATAACACACTTTTCAGATCTTTAGTATGTTTATCATGACTATTAAAAATAGTAGCAAAACAAAGGAAACCAAACATTCTAATATGAGAGAGATTAGGGCAAGTAATGTAAATCATTTCAAAGGGAGATTTTCCATTTAGCACAGAAGAGGACAATCTGTTAATAAGATAGGTAACAGCCAGCACACATTCACTCCAATATTTAAGAGGGATTCCCCCTGAAACACAAGGCATCTAGCAACATTTAGCAGATGTCTATGTTTCCTTTCAACAATCTCATTTTATTGTGGGGTATATGCACAAGATGTTTGATGTATCATACCTCTCTTATTACAAATTTTTGTAAAATTTTGATTTACAAACTTTGCTCCATTATTCTAACACCCCCACAAATGCTATGCGCAGCGGAACTACAACATTTGGGTGCTAGGCAGTTATCATCACACACAAGCTATATCAAACGACTCGAAGAGACGTAAAAGTTTAAGCACAATTTAAACATTGTTAAAAACATACAAGTCTACGGTTTTCCAAATCCCAAGATGATACAACACAGAGTTTGCGTTTGGTCCCCACGAATCTCAACCCCAAAAGATACATTTTTGTTCACATGACAGAAAAATAAAAATGTTCAAGTTAAATAATGGGTGTAAAACAAGTAGACCGCCAAGCTACACACAACTCCCATCCTTTGCATGCTCCATGCTTCTCTTTCTTCAAACTAAAATTCACATTTTGAGAATTTCGTGTACAGCTTCTCTTTCTTCAACAGCTCCAATACCTTCCTCAAGTGCTTCTCTTGTTCTTCCTTGCTCTTGGAGTAAATAAGAATATCATCAATGAATACAATGATAAACTTATCCAAATACGGCTTGCACACTCGATTCATAAGATCCATGAATACTGCAGGCGCATTTGTTAGCCCAAAAGGCATCACTCGGAATTCAAAATGTCCATACCGCGTACGAAAGGCAGTTATAGGAATATCCTCCTCTCTAACTCGCAGTTGATGATACCCTGATCTCAAGTCGATCTTTGAGTACACACAGGAACCTTGCAACTGATCAAACAAATCGTCAATCCTCGGTAATGGATACCGATTCTTAACCTTCAACTTGTTGAGCTCTCTATAGTCGATACACATCCTAAACGACCCATCCTTCTTCTTTACAAACAACACCGGCGCTCCCCATGGTGATGAGCTCGGTCGAATAAACCCCTTATCCATCAATTCTTTCAATTGATTAGATAACTCCTTCAACTCTGACGGTGCCAATCGATAAGGTGCACAAGCAACTGGTGTGGCTCCTGGCATCAAATCGATTCGAAATTCGACTTCACGGGAGGGCGGTAAACCCGGAAACTCATCAGGAAAAACCACCAGATATTCTCGAATTACAGGCACCTCTTCCAACTTTGCCTCTGTTTCACCATCACTAGAAATTTGTGCCAGAAACACATCGCATCCGTCTTCCACATACCTCATCATTTTCAAGCAAGATATTACTTTCAAACGAGAAGTACATTCATCTCCCTTCACAGTCAAAACCCTATTCCTCAACGGGATTTGGAGTAATCTTTCTCCACAAACGATTACCGCACTATGCGCCATTAACCAATCCATCCCAACGATCACGTCGAAAGATCCTAGCTCTATAGGCATTAAGTCGATATCAAAGGCATAATACCCTAACTTCAAGGTACACCCTCTTAGTATAGAATTTGTACTAACAATCTTCCCATCGGCTAATTCCACGTTATAGTTAGTCATTAGCATTACCGGTTCTCTATTGATAAGACGACTAAATTTTACATCTACAAAGCTCTTGTCGGAACCAAAATCAAACAATACACTAGCATAACGAGCGTCAAGTAGAAACATACCAGTAACCACATTCGGGCCTTGCGGTTTATCAGTGGTACCTACTCGATACACAGCAGCAGCATTATTTCCTCCTTGCCTATTCCCAGTTTTCGGGCAGTTCCCTTGCTTATGCCCCCTTTCTCCACACCCAAAGCAAGCCATTACCTTCGTGGCATTTGCCCCAGTATCCACCCCTTTAGCTCGATAATCTGCAACTATGTGACCCGCTTTTCCACACTTGCTACATGCAGGTGGGAAATTCCCTATATGGTACAAATTACATCGACCACAATGAGGATTCACCTTAGCTCCTCTAGGGGTAGTGACAGCTCTCATCCCATCATTTCTTCTTTGGTTGAAATGTGGTTGTGGTTCTGACCTTGGTTGTTACGGTCTCCCCCATGATTTTGACATTGGGATTGATTCCCCTGAGCTGCCTCCCACTTCCTCTTGTTCCCCTCGGCAATGTAGTCCTTCTTATCTTGCAGCTTGAGGTCCATTAGTGCGTGAGCCATTTGGACTGCTTCATCGAATGACCCAGGCTTTGATGCAGTTGTCTCACCTTTGATATTTCTTGACAAACCCTTGATGTACTGCTTCATTTTCTTGTGATCATCAGCAAAGGCATCGGGACACAAAAGGCTCAACTCATTAAACCTCCTTGTATATGCGGTGATGTCGTTGTTCCTCAAAGACAAATGCCGTAACTCGTCTTCTAGCTGACCCAGCTCTTCTTCGGGACAAAACTTTTTGGTCAAGAGTGCCTTGGTAGCAGTCCAAGTCCTCCCATTTGCTACCGCTAATCCGACAGTGGCCAATTGATTGTTCCACCAGCTTAAGGCGTCATCGAGAAAAGTAGCAGCTGCAAACTTGACTTTATTTGCCTCTGAACATCCGCTAATTTCAAAAGTGCTTTCGATCTTCTCCAACCATCTTCAGAGATCTAAGGCTCCGCCAGTACCACGAAACTGGGTGGGACCAGATTTCATAAAACCAGCATAAGAACACTCCCTTGGGGCTTGCTGTCTTCCTGCATTTCCACCTTGATCTGGGTTTCGGTTTGCACGATTCGCTTCGAGTGCATTGGAAATTGCTTCTTGAATCATTGTGTTCACACGGTTAGCTGTCAGCTTTGGAGGCATGGTGAATTCTCAATTACACCTCTCTGCAAAGACAGGGAAAATAGAAAACAAGGTAAGTATACACATCAAGATTAAGATGGATTTCTCTTTCAAGACATAATATAAGTACAACAACACATCACTACAAGGTTACTAATATTCATCAATCACATCACAAAAGAGCAAATTAAAGACTTATCATAGATTATGAAAGGTAAACATGGATTGCATTGATAGATCAACCAAAATCTGTGACAAGTAATGCCACTACAACCATACACTAACAAACTTAAAGTCATCAAGTTTTCATCACAATACCATCATACAGGAGTCTAAAATAGTTCGATTACAACGATCAAAAGATAAAATAAATACAAGTAACTAGTCACGTGGTGATCCACACGACCTCTTGGATGGTGGTTCTTCTTCATCCTCTTCGGGCTCTTCATCACTATCTTCTTCTTCCTCGTCCATCTTCCTCTTCCCCTTATCACTCGGCTCACACTCAGTTACCTTCTGTGTTCTAGAAGTAGATCCAAACTCCAATGCTACCTGATTCCCTAAAGTGACACACTCACCTCTGGCGGGTGGCTGGACCATGAAATCATTAGCCTCCAGCTCAAAGTCATCTACAAATCTCCAATCTTGTGGCAGGGATGCTCTAACACGGTGCTCCCAACTCTGCATCCTAGCCAACCTAGCCTGATCTTCCTTAACCCGCTCAAGACTGGTACTCAGGTTTGCTATCATCGATCTCAAACTATTAATATCACTCTTATTCGCTACTTCATCGAATTCAGCCCTTGCAGTTCTTGCCAATAACTTCTGATGTGCTCTCTCATTCTCGTCAAACCTTTTGATTACTCTAGTTTCCACCATGTACCGTTCGTACATCAGTCTATCCATCTTTCTCAAACGATTTTTCAGGATCCCAATAGTTTCTTGGCCTTGGAAAATAAACCTTCGCCACATTTTCATGAAGAGAACGCGATCTAGTTGCATTACTGGATTCCGCACCAAACTCATTACTTACCCGAGTAAACCTCGGCACCGTCCTCAGGTAATCCTTACAAATGTCCATTGGGGGATGAACAGGTTGCTGATCATATCGGCCTATTCGAGGCACTTCATATCCTTTCGGTGAATTTGGAGATTGAACCAAATCGGGCTCGGTCTGACCGACGGCATTTGCTAGAATTCCATCATCCACCGGATCCTCCTCCTGCTCAGAATCCTCTCCACCATCGTCACTAACGCTGAAGTTGTCCACATCACTTTCATCACTGTCATTTTCCGGCTCTATCGCTTCCTCTTGAGCTATCCATCCATTGTCACCATTTGGCGGGTTCGGAGGAAACGGTCCCCCTTCGTATCCTACGACATATTCGTCTCCATTTCCGTTAGGCGGTACCTCGGCCATTTCTGCAATAACAGAGAATTTTGGAGGATACGTAAGATTATTATTCTATATTTATAAATATATGCATGCAAATGCAAAGCAAAGGTGGTACACATGCCCAAAATACGATAATATGATGCTCATGCATATGTAATACAAGAATTACGGTATCGAGTACTCCACGTACAATTCCAATGTTTACATATAGTAGTTCAATATTTACGTAATAAATACTCATATATTACTTCAACTCAAAGGTATACATCCATACCATCAATACTAAAAATAAACCTTACCGGGAGCCATGCAGGATAGTTGTGTGCTTGGACAATTTCTTACGACACCAAAAGTTATAGTTTAGGAATTTTCCAAACGACCTAGTTCTCTATAACTCATGGCTCTGATTACCAATCTCTAACACCCCCATAAATGCTATGCGCAGCGGAACTACAACATTTGGGTGCTAGGAAGTTATCATCACACACAAGCTATATCAAGCGACTCGAAGAGACGTAAAAGTTTAAGCACAATTTAAACGTTGTTAAAAACATACAAGTCTACGGTTTTCCAAATCCCAAGATGATACAACACAGAGTTTGCGTTTGGTCCCCACGAATCTCAACCCCAAAAGATACATTTTTGTTCACATGACAGAAAAATAAAAGTGTTCAAGTTAAATAATGGGTGGAAAACAAGTAGACCGCCAAGCCACACACAACTCCCACCCTTTGCATGCTCCATGCTATACTTTATCGATTACTTGAAACACATGCTAAATTGGGTCAACAAATAATGTTGAGTGGAATTCTTAGGTTTTACAATCTCATTTTGAACATATGTGTTATAAAAATCATTCATGATCATTCATAGAATTGTCGATCAAACAATCTATTATCAAGGTTATGACAATTGTGTTTAAGCTCATGAATCACCTGCGTATAATTTACCGGCGTGATTAAGATGAAACCATTGCCCCTTCTAAAGGCATCAGTTGCAATTATACCTTATCTCTTATCACAAGTTATTCGTCCGCAGGGGGTACTCAACGTACTAGCCCTCGTCTCGGATAGGGTCGTCAACCCCATAGTACAATCAGTTGTATAAGCGGCTATTTTCAATCCACACAAGGATTAAACAATAGTTAATAGTTCATGAATATAGGGTCTTTTGCAACTAGGTACTCAACACAATTTAAGGCGACATTCGGGTCCAACAATCATTCATGACATATGTTCATTTTATAAAACTAGCATGCATCTCCCTCGCGGGTAATAACGATTTAAAACAGTAGTAAGCGAGGCTACAAATTCACACCTTATGTATATAGAAGTAGTCGACGATACGAATGACGATCACTGACGATGATGAGGATGCCCGGGAAATTCAACACCTAAAAAGCAATAACGCGTAATGAGTCAATCTCATTTATAAAACTTTAAGTACTGTATAATATGTACATATTAGTAAATTGTGATAATTACAAACTCACGCCCAAAACCAAACAAGTAGTCGTTATTAGTTTTATACGATTCATCTACGTTATTAACGTTACTACCCTTTTTACATTTTTCGCTGATACTTACCAAAAGTATGAGCTGTTTTATAAGACTTAAACCCTTTTATAAAATTTAATAAAATTCTCAAAAATACCTCATGACCTGTAGAAAACCCATTTTTAATCCCATTAAAAGTTCTCACTTTTATGACCCGTTACTCAACACATTACCAGACATACATTTTTCGGACTGATTTTGCACATTGACCATGTTGGACTTGTTTGACCCATTTAAAATACACAATTGACCCGTTCAACACCTAAGACTAATAATAGACTCACAAATGCAGGTTTGAGACCAAAAATCAACTTTTAATCAATTACCAAACTCTATCTATGGTCCCCGGGATTTGACCCAAAACCAAACATAATTTCGGATTATGTAGGTTCTCATCTCCCGGTACACGTATTTTCAAAACATCATAACTTTTGACTCGTTAGGGGTCGTAAGCTCTACTTTATACCAAAATGTAGCTAAAAACAATCCCTACAACTACATTCTATATTCATGACCTGTATCTAAGCTTAAGATTTTCAAAACACCCTTAAACAATCTGCCTAAAAATTACTACTTCAAAATCACCTCAACACTCGTTTCCAAACCATTTTAACGACACCTAGCCTTAACTTAACAACTCATAACCATTTCTAAACACCCTAATCAGTCCTTAAGACCTAGAAC
Source organism: Glebionis coronaria (assembly GCA_025667525.1). Lineage (NCBI taxonomy): Eukaryota > Viridiplantae > Streptophyta > Magnoliopsida > Asterales > Asteraceae > Glebionis > Glebionis coronaria. The sequence goes on along the minus strand of CM046877.1, from coordinate 559,782,113 downwards.
ATCAAATCCATCCTAAAGCCCATTTATCAAAACAAACATGCAACAAGTTTTACCCACTCAAACACACCTAAAACAACAACTTAAACATAACCCACAAGCAAAAACCATCAAACACCATGATCCACCAAACACCCCCATTTGGCCGTGGGGTGTTGGTGATCAAAACACCCAAACCAAACCAATTTTGGTTACTTTAATTGATGAATTAACATAATCTAAACCCAAATTAAACATGTATCAAGTTTAATTACATCAAATCAAACTTTTGAAAAATCTTTTAATTTTTGGAAAATCAAGTTAATGCATGTTGGATTAAACCTTGGATTAGTACTTACAAAAGGTTTTGAAAGTGTGGTCTTTAATTAGAATTAATCAAAAACAAAAAAATTTGAATGTGGTGGTGGTGGTGGTGTGGTACGGCCGGCGGCCTAGAGAGAAAAGAAAGAGAGGGAGTGAAAATTTTGAGTGTGAAATGTTGTGTGTGTTCCCCCCCTTTTCCTTTTTGTAAATTTGTAGGGTCCTTGTGTGCAATTTTTGTATTCTTTTGGCCTTGTTTAAAAACGACCTCAAATGTTTGCGGGAATGACTTACTAGTCGACTTGGAAAATTTTGCGGGAGTCGGAGGTCATCCCGAACACTCCAAAATACTTTTAGGACAATTTAAAAGCACCCGGAAAGAAATAAAAAGCACCCGACTCGACTTAACAAGAACTGAAAGTAAAATCCTCGAAAAATTATAATATCGATAAAGCGACAATAAACATAGAAATTTGGGCATCCGTCGGGATCGTAGTCGTCATCGTTCTTCTTAAATCGTCAATCGTCAAGATTACGACCTCAAACATTGGTTTCAACCAAAACGATAAAATATATAGTAAATAAAATTTCTTAAAAATTTCAAAAATAGGCGTAATTTAGGGTAAGATAAGTGACCTCGGTTTCTGGGTATTACAATTATCACTTCTAAAAATATTGACAGATCCTTTTAAATTGATTTTAAATCATATAATAAAATATGTCAATACAAGACATGACCTCATCTTTGTTTTTTATAAGATACACCCAAACAGGTCTTGTATAGTCATCCACAATAGTTAAGAAATACTTGTGACCAGAATAGCTGGCCACCTTATAAGGACCCCACAAGTATAAATGCACAACATCACCAACATATTTAGTCTTATTGTCACTTAAAGGAAAAGGCTTCCTAGTTTGTTTAGCCCTTTGACAGATTTCACAAAAAAGGTTTTATCATCTTTGTCAATTTTTAAAGACTGCTTTAGCACATTAAGGGCAAGGTCAGCAAGGTGGCCAAGTATACAATGTCAATCATAATGAGACAAAGAGCAAGTAATAACACTATTAGAATTACTACACTTAATACCTTTAGTATCTAAGTAGTATAAACCACCACACTGTTTACCAATCCCCAACACATTTTTCAGATTCAAATCCTGAATCATAAAGAAACACTTGCTCTCATCAAATACAACAAAGATTTTATTATATTTAGCCAATTTGTGAACAGAGATTAAGGTAACACAATATTCAGGTATAACAAGCACATCAAATAAAATCAACCCATTAGGAAGTCTAAGGTTTCCAATTTTAGATATTATAGCCTCAGTCCTATTAGGGTGAGCAACTTTGTTCTTAAGATGAGAAATGTCATGAACATATCAAGTTCTTTATCATTATTGGTCATGTGCTGGTTAGCCCCAGAATCAATTACCTTCCCATTATAGTTCATACCAGTCTTAGCAGTGGTGTTGGAACAATAAAACTTGTTAAAATTTTCATTGAAAACTTTGCTAAAGTTAAAATATGTACCTACCATATTGGCCTGCACATTCTTTCCAGTCCCATTGTTATCCTTAATAAGAGAGAGAGTAAAGTAGCCATTTGTTCATCAGAAAAGCTAGTAGCACAAGTAGAACCAACAGAGTTATTAGACATATTTTTCCATTTAAAATTTTGACCAGGTTTTAAAATCACTAGGTTACCCAATGATCTTAAAATATATGGAAATGGTGTGACCATTGCACCTACAGTTCACACAAACCAACTCAGCAGTAAAGGTTGTTGTCCCATATATTTAGATGATATAACACGAATTTAAGAAAGAAAATAGATGAAGAAGATGAATTTCAGAGAGAGAAAGTAGAGAGAGAGATGATTAACTTGGTGAATATTAGATTAGAATAATGAGAGTACTAATGACCATCCACCCTTCCTAACATGCTAGGAAGGGATTTATATAGCCGGGCTTACATGTAACCATAATCGGCTATATTGTTTGGACCGGGCTTGTCTTTTGGGCTTTAAGTAGCTTAAATCCAAGCCCGTGAACCACGACTATTTAACTATCTATTACAACGTTCTAATAAATATTACAATAGAAATCTATGACCGAACATTCTTGTTTGACTCAATATTTTGAGGCTAACAATCTCCCCCAATGTAAGGTCATTCCTCTTCGATATTTGGATTCCAATGGAGATTTATGAATTTCGTCATATATGAGTCTTGAACGTGTAACAGTAGTTTTGTTTCTTCATGCTCTGATCTTTGAGCCTTTGTCATTGTCTTTCGACTTAGTCTTTTATCTTGAGATCTTCAAATCATTCTTGACATGTCTTTTCTATATTGTGATCTTGTGTCTTTATCCACATGCTCACACTATTAATTGTTGAATAATTCTTTGGGCATGAACATGTGGTTTTGAATCTTTGACTTTGCTGAGTACACCGTGACGCCACCTTCTCGAGACAAAACATAGACACGGACTGAATGGCTTTGACATTCGTCCTAAATCGGTAGCGTTTTACCTCCGGTCGGTGAAGACCGTTATACGATATTAAATACCGTGCCTGTGATTAGGTAGATTCAATTAAGATTCTCCTTGACAGGGTGTCGCGGCTGTACTAGCCGTTCTCTTTACTCGACCGTCTCAAAGCAAGACTACGAACATAAGGAGTGAATCAATTTGATAAATATCAGCTTGATTAAAGTCCTCAATTCAAATTCCTGGAACAAGTTTGATTCATTAAGAATCTTACCATTGTTGCTTTTCAGTTAACACAAGTTTGATTCATAAGAATCTCACAAGTTACCTACCGTAGCGCTGTTTGATGTTGACGCTAGAAGGATTTCCATTCGTCACTGTGAATATTAATGAATATCACTCTAAATGTTTTGGCAAGACCATAAAGATATTGCGTAGAAACCTAAAACGATTTTGAATCAATTCAGAATCAAACCACTGTTGCTTTTCAGTTTTTCATATGTTCAATTCATAAAGAATCTTACATATGACCTACCGCAGTGCTGTTTGATGTTAACACTGGAAGGATTTCCACTCATCATTGTGAATTCTAAGTCGTATCACTCTGAGTGTTCTAGCAATATCGCAAGGATATAGCGTAGGACTCTCTTGATCTTCATCCGTGTGTCCTAACGAGATTTGAATGATCTCTTGGCTCTAGACTCGATTTGTGCACTTTTAGTGGTCGGTGGCTGGAGCAGATGCCACCTATTCAATATCAACTATCTCGGAGTGAGAAAGTAATAGAAGTCGTGTTGATCTCCGTGACAATAAAACAAACTTCTTTTGAGAGAAGCCTGAGTAGCTAGGAAAGGGTTGTGCTCCACATCACTGGGTCCATGATGAGTTTGTCTTCATGATGAGTTGACCCGGTTTCTGCCTAAGTTGTATGGAGGGCTTCTTTCTTTAGACCCTTTATCCTTACATTTCTTTTTCATTCTTCAACCCCTTCAATGCTTACCAAGACATCATTACTAACACCTTGTTGTGATTGTTCCGGTGCTAGCATCATTACTTAGTCGGCATTCAGCTACGTTCATATTCTACTCCATCTTTCCTAAGGACTTCTAATAATCTATTGGATTATCCCTGGGAAGATCCCTCTGGTTCTGGTAGGATCATAGGACTTAAACCTAACCACCTTTTTGACACCTATAACGTCGTGAATTAAAGATGTTGTGGGTATTTGATCGTAACCATGAGTGCTTGAGTCTTTAGATCACATTTTAATCACATTTTCTCCCTTATCTCTAACATATAAAATCTTTTGATATTAGAGATACCAAATTTGATTAAAATATATTTTGAAAAATAGTCTTGAAAATCTTCGGGAGAAAGATGTGTTAATCTTTTGCATGAAGTTAAAATGCCCACCCTCAAAAATTGATCCAATTGAATTGTCATTGTGAGGATATGATCCATATTTCGCTTTTTGAGGATGGGAGTTGTTGAACACACAATTTTTGAAAGATTTTGAATAATCATTGAGAAATTCTTGAAAAAATTGTGTTCAACGCTTTTTGAAAAATCCTATTTCTTTTTGGCGAAGAGGTTTTTCTAAAGCATAAACTTGAGTTCATAGACTTTAAATGTCTTGACGTATCCACTCAAGTGTAAGAAGATTTCTCTTCTTTTGCTGAGGGTAAGGGCACTAAATCGTACACTTCCCCGTGAATATGAATCCGGGTTGCAATCTGAAAGTGATTACAAGCCATTGTGTTGAGCTCAAAACGTTGAATGTTTTGTGACTAGCTCAACCCATGATAGATTGCTCTACCCGTTGTTTGGAAATATTGTCCAAAATAGACAATTTCCTTTATTAAAAGAAGAAATGACATGTTTTGAAAAATATTTACAACTTTCATTCGAGCTTTATGTACACACCCGTGTCATTATTAAGCGACATTTCTACGTCCATATTATCGATACTGAAAGACATGTCGAGAAGAATATTTTGGATTTTGAAAGATTTTTAATTTTGTGTTTTGTTTTTATATGTTTTATATTTTTGTATTTTGCATTTTCAAAGGTATTTACAAGTTGATGTTTGATAGATGAATCAAGCAGGCTTCTTTGCCAGAATCTCCAGTTCTGCTGGAGTCAAACATCTCATACCAATTTGCCTAACAAGATACGCAAACCTCTCTTTCTAAAGAGCTTTTGTAAACAAGTCAGCTAATTAGTAATCAGTTCCAACAAATTATAATTCAACAATACCCTTTTCAACTTGTTCCTTAATGAAGTGATATCTAACATCAATGTGCTTCGTGCGGGAATGCTTGACCGGATTGCAGGAGATGGCTATGGCAGACTTTGAGTCACAGTACATAGGTACTTTATCAAAGTGGAAACCATAATCCGTAAGTTGTGTTCTCATCCAAAGAACTTGTGCACAACACGTAGATAGAGACACATACTCCGCTTCGGCTGATGAAAGTGACGTGCAATCCTGCTTCTTGGAAGACCATCCCACAAGCTTATCTTGTCCTAGAAATTGTGTACCACCAGAAGTACTTTTACGTGTATCAAGACACCCTACATGATCAGAATCTGGATAGGCCGTTAGAAAGAAACTGGTTTCCCTCGGATACCAGATTCCCATGTGAATGATATTCTTAAGGTACCGAAAGATCCGTTTAACCTCCTTGAGGTGCTTTTCAGTGGGTCGTGCTTGATATCGTGCACAATAGCATGTAGCATGATGTATATCAGGTCTGCTTGCTGTCAAGTACATGAGGGACCCGATCATGGAACGATATCTCGTTTGATCTATGGGTAATCCCTCCAAATCAGCATCTAGGGATGTGGTTGATAATGGTGTCCAAACGGGGTCACATGATGTCATACCATGCTTTGTGATTATCTCTTGACAATACTTAGCTTGGTTAATAAAGATACCACTTGGGGATTGGTGAACTTGAATTCCTAGAAAGAATTTTAGTTCGCCCATCATAGACATTTCAAATCTGCTATGCGTTACTTTTTCAAACCATTTTGAAAGTTTTGGGTTTGTAGACCCGAAAATAATGTCATCAACATAAATGTGCACAAGCAAAATGTCATCCCCATATTTATAAGTGAACAAAGTTAGATCAATGGAACCTTTTGAGAAACCTTTAGAGACCAGAAATTTCGAGAGCTCGTCGTACCACGCCCTTGGAGCTTGCTTGAGTCCATAAAGTGCTTTGTGGAGACGATAACCTTGTTAGGATAATGAGGATTGACTAATCCTTCCGGCTGCGTGACATAGACTTCTTCCTTCAAAGGACCGTTAAGAAATGCCGTTTTTACGTCCATTTGATAGACAATGAATCCCTTATGTGCAGCATAAGCAAGAAAAATCCTGACCGCTTCCATTCGAGCTACTGGTGCAAATGATTCTTCAAAATCAATACCCTCTTTCTGTCCATACCCTTTAGCCACTAGCCTAGATTTATTCTTGATGATCGTGTTCTCTTCATCCATCTTGTTTTTCCAGATCCATCGAAGATTTAATGATATTACATCGTATGGTCTGTCAACAAGTTCCCAGACTTTAAGTCTTTCAAATTGTTAAAGTTCATCCGTCATCGATTCAATCCAAGCGTGATCAGCCATGGCTTCTTTGATGTTTTTCAGTTCAACTGAACTCACGGCGAGTGCGAACATACAGACATCACCATCGGTGTGAAGCTGTCGTCTTGTACGAACGGGTTGTGAAGGGTTTCCAATTACATGAACCAAAGGATGATCTCAGGTCCAATGATGTTTTGAAGAATGTCGTTGGTGGAACATATGCATATTTGACAGATCAACATGGCGAGTAGAAGACTCTCCAGTTTCATGTACCGGTGTACCGAATGGGTTGATAAATTCGTCTTCGTCAGATAATGCATTGTCTGCTTGATTTGTGTTCTCTGGAGCATTGACAGTAGTTGTGGATGTTGTAGGATCAATTGTTGAAGTGATATTCTGAGGAGGTAAATCTGCAGCAACCGGTGTTGAAGTAGATGAAGTTGTATCCTTTTGTTGACGATGATCGGTATCATCATTCTTATCATGAGTGACAACGGAAGACTTTGATACAACTTATTTCTCCCCCGTGAAATATTCATCATACAGTGGTCCATATAACATTTCCAACTCTTCAATTGTCGTGTCAACTGTCATATCAGCTCTAGGAACATTTTCTGGAACCAGCGTTGAACTTGACGGTTCATTGTTGTGGTCTTGAGTTCCGAGTTTCGTGCGGTTGTGAACGGAAGTCGTTTGTCTGTGTGGATCGAGACTTAAACTGTTTTGTTCAAGTGTCATCTCTTGTAATTCATCAAATCTGATGTGAATAGTCTCGACTATCAATTTTGTTCTCTTGTTGTACACTCTATATCCCTTAGACTGAGTTGCATATCCCACAAGAATACATGCATCACCTTTCTCTTTCATCTTGTCCAGATTTTCACCATCTCGAATAATGTAACATGTACATCCAAAAACATGAAGGTGTTTGAGTGAAGGTTTTCGATCATGAATTATGTGATATGGTGTCTTTTCGTGTCTTGGGATAATTAAGGATCGGTTTTGTGCGTAGCATGCGGTTGACACGGCTTCGACCCAAAAGTATAGTGGTAGTTTTGAAGCGGATAATAATGTTCGAGCAACCTCAACTAAAGTACGGTTTCGTCTTTCAACAACGCCGTTTTGTTCGGGTGTTCGAGCAATAGATGTTTCATGTTTAATTCCTTCAGCTTCAAAATAGTTTCTCAGAGTTGAATTAAAAAATTTTGTGCCTCTGTCAGTTCGAACCACTTTTACTTGAGCTTGAAGACCACGTTGTATCAGTTTAAGGAAGCTGATGAGAAGTTCGGGTGTTTCATCCTTGGACCTCAAGAAGTGAGTCCATGTGTACCTTGAGTAATCATCAACAATTACAAGAATATATTTCTTTCCATTGATACTATGAACACGTATGGGACCACACAGATCCATGTGAAGAAGATCTAACCGTCCTTTAGAGCTTGGTGTGGTCTTTGTTTTGAAGCTACTTCATTTAGCTTTACAAAGTTCACAAGAAGAACAAAGATGATCTTTGATGAATTTCAAACTTGGAAGGCCTCTCACAATATCTTTCTTGGAAAGCAAGTTGATGGTATCAAAATTAAGATGAGATAAACGTTGATGCCATAACCATGCATGAGTCGTTGAAGCTTTAGCCATGAAGCAAATTGGAGTTGATGAAGTTGTGTCTTGAAGTGAAATTATGTAAAGATCAGTACCCCGTGTACCGGTAAGTAAGTCATTCCCATCATAATCACGAACAAAACATGTCTTCTTTCTGAAAGCAACTTCCAAATCCGCATCACAGAATTGACCAACCGAGAAAAGATTGTGATTGAGCCCTTCGACGTAGTATACCCTTTTGATTGTAATATTCCCCTGAACAAAATCTCCATATCCTAGGATCGGTGCAAATTGATCATTTCCGAATCTGACCGTACCCAGGAACTTCTCCACGAAGTTAATTAGAAGCTTGAGATTCCCCGTCAGGTGCTTCGTGCATCCGGAGTCCAGTATGAAGAGAATTATTTGTATCACCTGCAGAAGAGTTAGAACACGATAGAGCATTTGCTAAATTGGATACCACAGTAGTTGTGATAGTAGAATCATTAGTGTCCTTATCAACATTTAAAGGCAAACTAACACTCGTTTTCAAATTTTCTGTCCTAACTTTCGGCATCCGTTTATATCTTGGAGGACATTGATTAGCAAACCACCATTTCCAATACTTGCTAGCAGACTCATATAATTCCTTAATTTTGCTTCTAGGGTTCTTAGTGGTGGAGTCTGATGCATTACTTTTCTTAGTGGGGGTTGCACCAGAATGGTTCACTTTGCGTTTGGGTTTACTAGCTCTAATAGGCATTGTAACTTGCTTCTTAGTTCTAGTATCTACGCCTTTGACTTTATTCATAGCACACATAGAATGATTAGCATTTGCACACTTTCCACATCTGACACAAACAAATTTCACATTCATAGAATTCAAATCATTCACAACATTCAAATCGTTCACAGCATTCAAATCGTCATTACATGCGATTATAGACTTTTTATTATTTAAAACATTCAAATTCCTAGGGTGTTCTTCTACTTCCTTCATCTTCCTTTGATTCTTGTGTTTCCAGACCTTATCATTCACTTGAGTGTGCTTAAGCTGAGGCCGGCTAACACTAGTAGTGGAAACTATTCCTGTAGTAGAAGACACACGAATATTAGTGTTTCTAGAAGTCTGAGGTGATTGAGTAACTTTGTTTGTGGGCTTAGTGGGCATTCTATACATCCCTAGTTTAACGCTTGGTGTTATAGTATTCCTTATGGGTTGATTCCGTGGTAACCTTTCCTTTCCATCCATCTTGGGGGCAAACACAGGTTTTGTAAAGGAGGAATTTGATAAAGCAGATGATTTTCCCAAGATAGAGGATCTATTCACTTTAGAGGCATTGGGTTGTCTAACAACAGGTTTCTTAATGCTAGGTTCCACGACTTTCCCACCCATTTTAGCAATGAGTTTCTGCAACTCTGCTATCGCTCTTTCCCTGTCTTGTAACTGAGCTTTCAACCCTTTAAATTCCAAAATTCTATTCATTCATTTCTCGAAACGTTTTGGAAAGTTTTTCTTGCAAGTTATTATCATGTGGAAAACTACCAACGTCTTTTTGTAAAGCAAGTTCAAGAGAATGACAATGTTTTTGAAGGAAATCAGTTTTGTGTTGAAGTAACTCAAAAGTCTTTTTATCAACATTTTCGTTACATTTCGAAAGCTCAATTTCAAGACGCTCACATTCTTTGATCTTATCAAGATATTTGCATGCAACATCAGAATATTCATCAATATCAGCACAAGATGTAAAATAAGCACACAAAACATCTTTAGAAACGCATTCTTGCAAGAGTAAATCATATTCATCTGAAAAATCATACTTTTCCATTTGAAGATCATCAATGTGTTTCTCAAGAGATTCAACATATTTTAAATCATCATACATTTCAGTCCGAATGAACTCCTCAAGTTGAAGAACAGTTTCTTTAATCAACGCCGTGTTAGGAATTAAGAGTTCTTTCACAAGCAAGGTAATATCTTGAGGAATCGGGCGTTGCCACTCAGCATTTTCACGTTTTGCCCAATCTCTTTCAACAATAGATTTAACATTATCTATGTGGTGTTTAAGAATACCTAAAGTTTTCCTACTCTTTCTTTTGGACTCATCTAGAGGAAGGTAGTTTATATATTTGTAAACAGTAGATTTCTTAGTGGCAAAAGCTTTCTTCTATTGAATTCTCTTTTGTTTGCATTCTAAGAACACTTCCTCATGGGTTTTCTGAGTTTGTTTGTTGAAAAGACCATAAAGACTATTCATGTAAGCATAATTATATGGTTTCACAAACTCCTTATTGACAAGAGGTCGACTATCATCATCCCAAAGGGCAGTCTCTTCACTATCGGCACTAACAGGCATGCAATCAAGATCATTCCTTTCAGTCTCATCAAGATAGAGACACGGGTTCGTAGCTTGAGCTTTGGCAAGGTACTTAGGACTTGCAAAGCTAGCTTGACCCTTAAACATCGACGGAGGTGCTAGCATTCTTACGGATTGAATAGAATCATGTGTTTTATAAACAACTTTCTTCAAAAATTCGACTTGTTCTTCTAGTTTTGTTACTTTTTCGGTTTCTTTATCATATCTACTTTTGAAGTCTTGTTTTAACACATCTACCTCTTGTTTCTTATCCTCGAGAATTTTAGCAGAATCGGTAGTGGTCATAGAGAGATTTTGTTTAAGTTCATTAACTTTGGTATTGGCAAGGTACGTTTTTTGACGTTCATCCATTAAGAAAACATTATATTGACGCTTCTCTTTGGCTAATAACTCAAGAGTTTTATTATATTTGTTTTCAGAATCGCCCTTTTGACTTTTTAACGCACTACCCTTATACCCCTCAAGCTCTTTGGTTTTCTGAAGGAGCTCATCTCTATAGCTTTCAGTCATCTCAGTAGATTTGATAAGAGCAGCTTTGCATTCTTCAAAATTTTGAGTGAACCGTTTACCTTCTTTAATTGCTTTTGACTCTTTTTATTTTCAGTGACATCTTTTTGTAAAGTGGCAATTAAATTAGCAAGCGCAATACGTTCCTCTTCATCATATTCATTTGCATGTTGATCATCCTTAGACTCATTATTGCACATGTCTGATGAATCGGGTGTGGTATTTCTATCAACCGTTTCCATCATACACGTATCATTAATGGTATTGGGTAAATCACTATGCTTATGAATATCACCAAACATATTATATTCATCAGTATTGTGTACCTTATCGATTGGCTCAGTGTCAAAGATAGGGACATTGTCATCTTCAGTAACTTTGTGAAATTCTTCAACCTTGGCCATGTACGAGTAATGTGCACCGAGTTCTTGATCAGAATCTTCATCATCAGTGTCATCAAGCATAGCTCCTTCCTCAGCTGACAATTTAACCCTTGCTTCCATCTTCTTGCATAACAGCATCTTTTCCTTGTGATAGCTGGAGTCTCTAACCCTTTTCGGCTTCTGCATTCCTTTGCCATATTCCCATAACCTTGTCAGTTAAAACATTGAATCCCACTTTGCTGAACCACTTGACTTCCAACAGTTTCCCTATTCCCAGTAGCAGCAGCAATCCTCTGAGTATCATACTTGGCAGTTTGTCGATCATACCTTGTAGAACCCTCAACATGCGTTGGATTATGTCGATCATACCTAGAAGGACTTTCACCACGTCGACGTGTGTCATACCTTGGAGCACTCTCAACACATTGGTTCTTTGTGTTAGATGATGTTCGAAGATTGTTGTTGGTGGGTTTGTAGATTTTCTTGTAAGTCTTCATTATGAAAGCAATTTGTTGTTTCATCTCTCGATTCTTTTGAGCTTGGTCTTCATCACTATCTTCTTCAGATGATGACTCAGATGGTGGTGATGGTGCTCTTGGCACTTTGCCTCGTGATCTTGTGGATGATGAGGACTTAGATGATGTGGAATATCGTGGTGAGGATGATGTAGTGGAGTATAGCTTAGGAGCACGAGAGCGATGATCTTGAACATGTTGAGTGGTAGTCACTAAAGCAAGTGGATTAGCCGTCTTTGCAACACGTTCAGCTCGAATCTCATTTGCTTCATTCTGAAGTTGCTTCAAGATATCAAAGAGTCGATGATATGAGACCTCGTCTAACTTTTCTTGTTGTTTCACTAAAGTGACGAACCGTGTCCACTCGGGTTAAAGTTGTTGAAGAAATTGAACATTGACTTGCATGGTGGAGACTTGTAAGTTATTTCTTGTCATGTCATTCATCATTTTATATAACCTGGAGTAGTATGAATCAATTGATTCTCCACCCCTTGAAGTAAACTTGCCAAAATTCCAAAACAAGTTTGTTTGACATCTTGTTTGTTGCGTGATTCTCCTTGTTGTAAGCGTTCAATAGCAGTCCACATTTCATGTGCTGTCGGGCATGCATCAATGGTGGAGTAAATATCATCTCCAGTCCCACTTAAAACCATATAGATGGCTTCCTTCTCCGCATCATGCCAAGTACAATTTTTAGGTGTAAGATCAGCTCTTGTTTCATCACGTTCACTTGCGGGTATTGGATCACTAGTATCTGTGGCTGGTCTTGGAGGAATTGAGATCTTCTTGAATATATATGGTCCATGAGTAATACATTTTTTCAAGGCATCATCATTAGGTCTTGTATCAAGGTATCGTATGAAACGTGATTGCCATTGAGCATACCGACCAGACACAAGCATTGGTGGTCTCTCTTTTTTACCCGCCACCATTATGTTGTTGTTCGTCACACGATATTCGGCAGTAGAATCCATCTCAATATTCTCTGAAATGATGTAGTGAATATGGATCTTAAGTAGATTTGTTGTGATTGTTGTTGTGGATAAAATTCCGAAAGTGCAATTTTTCTTCAGTCTGACAATAAATTCCCAAGTCCGACAAAACGGTAGACCAAAAAATTTTGTAATCACCAAATTTTGAAATCGAGCTAGAAATGTCCTAAAACTAGTATGGAAAAAATTTGAATTTACTTGACGGAAAAATTTTAACTCTTTTTTTTAATCTTCGTGTAAACGATATTTCGAAACTAGTCTAGATGGTGGCTAAGTCTAAAAAATACTCGAACAAAATTTAGCAAAACATAGCATCGGAATGCCCATCGGAATGTCCATCGGAATGTTGTCGGAATGCAGTATCGGAATGTCGTCGGAATATGACCTATAGGAATACAATCGGAAAGCCTTGTCGGAATAATGTCGGAATGTGATCGGAATACCAAAATCAATCCTGTCGGAATATAGCTAATCAGAATACAATAGGAAAGACCTATCGGAATAAAGCCAATCGGAATACAATCGGAAAGACCTGTCGGAATGATGTCGGAAAGAACCTTGTCGGAATGTTATCGGAAAGTGATGTCGGAATACAGATCGGAATGTTGTCGGAATCCTTAAACCCTTTTCCGATCCAACTGATCGGAATCACAATCAGAATCTTTAAACCCTTTTCCGATTACACCAATCGGAATAATATTACTGTTTCGAGATTTTGAGGTAAAAAGATGAAGTTTTCGACAAGAAATCCGCGATTTTAACCAACCAAAAGCAATCAAATCCCTACCACAACTATATAGATGTAAATCAAGAAGTAGAGCACGGAAAACACAAGAAAAACTTGAATCCGAGATGATTATAGGAGGAAATCACACGAACCAAGTATTATATCAACAACGAATCACAAAACTACCCCATGGCGGTTGATACCAATTGTTGTCCCATATATTTAGATGATATAACACGAATTTAAGAAAGAAAATAGATGAAGAAGATGAATTCTAGAGAGAGAAAGTAGTGAGAGAAAGTAGAGAGAGATGATTAACTTGGTGAATATTAGATTAGAATAATGAGAGTACTAATGATCATCCACCCTTCCTAACATGCTAGGAAGGGCTTTATATAGCCGGGCTTACATGTAACCATAATGGGCTATATTGTTTGGACCGGGCTTGTCTTTTGGGCTTTAAGTAGCTTAAATCCAAGCCCGTGAACTACGACTATTTAACTATCTATTACAACGTTCTAATAAATATTACAATAGAAACCTATGACCAAACATTCTTGTTTGACTCAATATTTTGAGGCTAACAAAGGTAAAATCAGGTCTAGTAACATTCTGATTGTTAGGTCTAAATCGAGTAGTTCTATTGATAGGTATGAAATTGTTGGTGATAGGTCTTAACACATTAGCATTAGGTTTCTGATTTCTCTGAAATTTGTATCTAATGGGCACATTAGACAAGAAAGCAGATGTCTAGGCTCTATGGGAGGACCCACAACTACTACCAGATGCCATTATGTGAGACTCCTTACTAGAGATAATGGCATAAGCTCCCTTTAAATTAGGGAGATTCTCTCTAGACAATATAGACCTCCTAATACTCATGTAAGAATCATCAAGCCCCATCAATAACTGCATAAGTTTTAATAGTTGATTATGTCTTTTAAACTCATTAGAAGCAGTGCACACCCAGTTAGGCAATTCAGTCATGGCATCATATTGTTTCCATAAAGCATTTAACTTATGATAATAATAAGATAGGTTAGAGCCATTTTGTTTCAAGGTGTTAATCTTATGATGTAAATTAAAGATAACAAAACCATCAACCTTGTGATATGTCTCTTTTAATTCTTTCCAAACATGTTTAGCCTTTTTTGAAAAGATCTGTCCTAGGAACAACTCCTTAGATATAGAGTTAAGTATCCACCCTAAAACCAGAGAATTAACCCTATCCCATTGTTTTCCCCAAACTTCATCAGTTAAAGACTTTTTGCAAGTTCCATCAATAATACCAGTTTTATTTTTTCCTTCCAAAGCTAACAACATAGCATTAGCCCAAACTTGATAATTTTTAGTTCCTTTTAATTTGACAGAGACAATATTTAAAACTGTTGAATTATTAGGGTATAAATGCAAAGGGTTGCTCACATATAGCTTATTGATGAGTGTGACTAGAGCAGTCACACTCTCATTATCAGATTCACCATGTTCAGATATGGTGAAGGTCAACAAGGTCAAAAAATGAACTCAACCAGAGCCAACTAAGTTCCCAGGCTTCCAACCCACTCAAGGTGGCAGGTCAAGGGCAACGGCAAGGTTGAGGATCCAGATAAAGGGTAGAAATAAATAAATAACCAACAACCCTAACAAAAACTATAAGAACAGTCAATCAACAATCAAATTATATGAAAAACACTTAGCAAATAACGAGAGAGTGATGAGGGGTGTTAAAGTGCACGCAAACAAGCACAATCGAACTGTTACTCCTAGATTCACTTAATCTAGGAAGTAACATAACCTCCAATGAACAAACCCTAAATTTTCTTCTTGGGAAAAATTAGGGAAAACCACCAATACGAATAGATCCACCACCGAATCAATCAAAACCGTCAAAGTAACCACTACAAATCAACCAATCCTCCAATAAAGTGCAATCCTAACTTTTTTCTTGGAAAAAACTAGGGAAACTCACATCAATCGAAATATAAGTCAACCAATCAAATGAATCAGTAACAAAAAAGATAATCACCACAAGATCTCCGAAACCCTATTTTTTTCTCAAAAAAATTAAAGGAGTAAAACAAAGATCCAGGTGTAATATTTACATATCCAGCTATCTCAATAGCAGATCTAACCAAAAAAGTATATATAAACAAAAAACCCCCTATTTTTATCATAACCCTAAAAAATTTCATCAATTTTTAAAAACCGTGGCTCTAATACGATGTAGAAAAACATGATTCAAGAGATCCCAAAACAGTTTTACTTATATTAATCAAGATTTAGAAGATTAAAACTAGAAAACATTAAAGACTACTATTGATAATCAGTTGTAGTCCTATTATCTACATGATAATAGTTTTACAAATCAAACATAAAAGAAAATGAGATCAAACTAGGGTTTATAGAGAACACAAGAGAGAGAGAGTAATATAAAAAGCACACAAGTGAAAACTATCACACCCACAACTGAATGGTGACTAGGGTTGATAAACAAAATAGAGTCGTTGCACTCATGGGCTTGTGGTGCTAAATAGGTTTGTGATAACTTTGTATTCTTGGCAGCATGAGTCCCTTAGGTCCAAATGTGTTTCCACTTTAAGTATTGAGGGTCCAAACTGTAACATACAAGAAACAAAATAAGCCCCTCTTGTTTGAAAGGGATATCAGATGCAAATGAAGTCTAGCTCAGTTGGATGGATGCATTTGGTTATATTCTCCATGTGGGGGAGGTCAGGGGTTCGACTCCTATCATTCCTCATGTGGGGGATTTTCCCAAAATTGGCAGCCGGGTTTGTATCCCATTGCAATGCTTTGAAGCCCCTTAATGTAAACTGGATGGCTAACATGGGGGTTGATATTCTCTTCGTTAGATTATTTGAACTCGGGTCGAGAGACTTGGTGCCTCAGTGGCATGTAGATACTCTGTTGCATCAAACTACCATTCAAAAAAAGAAAGGGATATCAGATTAGGTTACAAAATTAACATCCTATCTTAATCTGATATCCCATACAAGTTTATCATGCCTAGTTTTTCAACAAACTTTTTATGTAAATCTGTGTCCAACCCCTTGGTTAAGATGTCTGTAATTTGATTTACAGAATCTACTTTTTCAGTTTTAACAACACCACTTAAAATCTTTTCTCTTACAAAATTTTGGTCAATTTCAAGGTGCTTTGTTCTTTCATGAAAAAAGGGTTCGTATCTACTTTTTATAGCTGAGTTACTAAGTGACGTGTAACTGGGAGTAGGTTTTTACACTTAAAGTCTTTTAAGACTATTAAAACCCATATCATTTCACTAGTTATTGAGGCAAGAGCTCTATACTATGACTCATAAGAAGATTTAGAGAGTGTATTTTGTTTTTTGCTTTTCCAAGAACAAAGTTTTCATTTATAAACACACAATACCTTGTCACAGATTTTCTAGTTACCACACATTTGGCTCAATCAACATCAGAATAAGCATTAAGATTCATACCAAATGTTCTTTTGAAGTGAATACCAAAACCTGGACAGCTCTTAAGATATCCCAATATCTTGAAAGCATTTTTGAGATGAGAGTTCAAAGGAGAATGCATGAACTGGCTTAAACAATGCACAACATGAGAAATGTCAGGTCTTGTGTTAGTCAAGTAGATAAGCTTGCCCATGAGCTTCTGATAATCAACAATATTATCAAGTAAAGGATCATTATCAGTGGGCTCATTAGAGATAGCAAGCTTAGATACCAAGGGAGTCTTAGCAGGTTTACTAGCAAGCATACCATACTCTGATAATAAATCAAGCACATACTTTCTATGATTCAAGCAAACACTAGAATCAGTATTAACAACCTCAATGCTTAAAATATACTTTAACTTTCCCAGGTCTTTAATCATGAACTTAGTTCTCAAAAAAACTTTAAACTTCTGAATCTCCACAGTGTTGTTACCAGTAATAATGATATCATCAACTTACATAACTAAAGCAAGAAAGGTATCACCATGAGACTTAGTATAAAGAGATTAATCAGATTTACTTTGAACAAAGCCATTTCATTTAAAATAAAGTGCTTAAAATTCTATTGTCTAGGTGCTTGTTTAAGACCATATAAAGATTTTTTAATTCTACATACCATGTTTTAACCCCATGAAGATATCCTTGGGGTGGTTTCATGTACACAATCTCATCAAGGTCACCATACAAGAAATCAATGTTAATATCAAGTTGAAACACAAGCCAAGATTGCACAATAGCTAAATTAAGAAGGCATCTATTGGTAACCATCTTAACAACAGGAGCAAAAGTCTCATCATAATCTATTTCTTCTTTTTGACCAAACCCTTGAGCAACAACCCTAGCCTTGTATCTTTCTATTTCCCCACTAGAATTAATTGAAGTTTCCATATCCGTTTACAGCCTAGGGATTTCCTATCATTAGGGAGCTCAACAATATCCCAAGTATTATTTTCAAGAAGGGCAGCAAGTGTAGAATTCATAGCATCAATCCAAAGTAGGTTCTGCGATGCTTCAATAAAACTTTTTGGTTCACTATTTTTATTTAGTTGGGTGAAAAGTCAATGATTTTCTTGATTCAGCTTGGAATAACCAACAAACTTTTCAAGCCCATACTTAACTTTAGAATTAACAACAAAATCATTGTAATATTTTGGAAAAACAGAAGGTCTTATGGACCTTCTCAAATTTTGTGTTCCCTAAACTGAGGTCTTTGGATTTTGATCCAAATTTACTTCAGACTTATTGTTTTCATCAAGTGTAGCAGCCTCATCTTCCAACCTAGCATTAGTGTTGTCATTGTTATGAGCATCATCCCCAATAATTGGGGAATCAACAGTGTGTACACTATCCCTAAGGTTGGGAGAGTGGCCACCTTCACTATATGACCTAGGGTTACTATTCAGATAAGGTCTTACTATCTCATCATCATTAGGAAGCTCAGGGTTATCATAATCAAAAAATTTTAATAGGCTTAAATCTTGAAAAACATTTGAATTCCTATCTTTATTGGCTTTAGATGCAGAATCTTTAAAAGGAAATATGGTCTTAAAAAATTTAACATCTCTAGAAACAAGAAACTGATGTCTATCAAGAATATAGACCCTATAAACCTTCCAACAACTAGAACAACAACTAGAATAACCCCTCATAACACATTTTTTAGATTTTTAGTATGTTTATCATGACTATTAAGAATAGTAGCAAAACAAAGGCAACCAAACATTCCGATATGAGAGATTTGGGCAAATAATGTAAATCATTTCAAAGAGAGATTTTCCATTTAACATAGAAGGTGGCAATCTGTTTATAAGATAGGTAGCAGTCAACAAACATTTTCCAATATTTAAGAGGGATTCCCCCTAAAACATAAGGCATCTAGCAACATTTAGCAGATGTCTATGTTTCCTATCAAAAATCCCCTTCTATTGTGAGGTATATGCACAATATGTTTGATGTATTATACCTCTTTCATTAAAAAAATTTGTAAAATTTTGATTTACAAACTTTGTTCCATTATCACTTCTAAAAATCTTGACATATCCTTTTAAATTGTTTTTTAATCATATTATAAAAGATGTAAATACAAGTCATGATCTCATCTTTTTATAAGATACACCCAAACAGCTCTTGTATAATCATCCACAACAGTTAAGAAATACTTGTGACCAGAATAGCTAGCCACCTTATAGGGACCCCACAAGTATAAATGCAAAACATCACCAAGAGATTTAGTCTTATGGTCACTTAAAGGAAAAAGTTTCCTAGTTTGTTTAGCCCTTTGACAGATTTCACAAAAAAAGGCTTTATCATCTTTGTCAATTTTTAAAAACTGCTTTAGCACATTAAGGGCAGGGTCAGCAGGGTGGCCAAGTCTGTTAATGCAAATTAATGCCTAAAAACATTATTAGTGTTAACTAATCCTTCTTAGTTTTGATCACGACAAATTAAGAAGACATTTATTGTCAAATCCAATCATTAGACCAATTATCTAATAAACACTATCATCAAGGTAGTAATAATTTAAGTGTTGCACTAACATATCTTAATCATGATTAGTGACCATAAAAGTGATTAATCCTAAACTTACATTTTGTCAAATGTGACAAATATTTTTTTAATAAACTTTCTTTTTAAGAAAATGTTTTATTAAAATAGAAAATGTAAATTTGAATATGGCATATTCTAAATGCCATAGGAATATCATTTGAATGTAAAAACTTACAATAGATATTACTTCCCTACTAAAAGACAAAAAGGAGCAGAGTCTACTACCACAGATCCTTAAATGCCTATGCGGTTCCATAGTGATAAGGAACCACGGGACAATTAAGGTGTTAAACACGTAATTATTCATGCATTTAGTAAGAATTTCCCTTCATTTTTGGTATAATAAATAGCAAAAATGTATTTTGTATGCATATATCGTTTATATTTGCTATTTATTATTGTAGGTACGAATAATAAAGAAAAGGAGCAAAAACAAAGAAAAAGAGCTAAGACGAGCACGAGAAATGGAGAAAGCGCAGAAAATCGAGTTTGACGGTGCATTTGTATTTTATTGGGCCGGCCCGACACCATTTAAATGGTCGAACCGACCCATTAATACACTCTAAATCCCAGCAGCCCCACTAATAAGCAAACTGCTCAAGGCCCAAAAGTCCAAATGTGACTCAGCAAAGAATGAAGAAAAGAGCCCACGCAGGCCCAATACAAAGAAAGGGAGATCAGTTTGCTTATATGTGGCGTAGGAAAGAGATCAAGAAAAGGAGAACACAACATTCCTTTTATCTCCATTTTTATTTTTTATTCTCCCAGTTTTTTTTTGTAGCGTAGGAATTTATTTTAAACAAAGTAGTAATTCAGTTTTAGATGGGGTTTTCATATTTTTATTCTGACTTGTCATCATATTTTTAGGAGTTGATAGACATAAAACACTTTCCATATTTAATTTTAACAATCTTAATTCCTCACTCTACTTTTCTTTTGCCTGCGTTTTTTTTTCTTTTTAATAGGTTTAGATCAATTTAAATTTACTTTTTTCGGATCTCTAATAATTCAGGCAGTTTTGATTAAATAAAAAAAACGCATCGCATCTCCTTTGTTATTTCTATATCATTTAAATTTATTTTCTATTAATGAAGATTCGAAGTTTGATATTCAGTTAGCATATGTTCGAGCTGAAGATAATGTTTTTTTATTAGTGGGTTAGTGATTCGGTATTGTTTAATGGTTCGGATTTTGGATATAGTTGTTAGCAGGTAAGATTTAGTTTGATTTTGGTGATGTATCGGTTGGATTTGGTGCTAACATGTTTCAGTTAAGTTGGTTTTTAAAGTAGTAATTGTATACTAGATTCCAAGGTTGCAATATGATGTTGCTATTTTTTATTTTGTTATCTTTTGTAGAACAAGACAAATAATAGATTAACAAATGAATGATAAAAAAATTGGTTGACAATGGGGATTGAACCCACGATCTGTGGGATGAAATGATTATGTTTTACCAATTTGCTATCAAATTTTGTTTTGTTAATTCTTTTGCAATTAGTAATAATAATAGGAGGTTTACTTTTGGTTTAAATTTTATTTTAAATTAGATTTTGTACAATTAGTTTTAATAAATAAAAATAGTTTTTTTTACAAAGATGTTTTAAACCAGTTTTTTTAAAATAGTTTTATTTTAATTTAGATTTAAGTTTGAATTTGTTTTTATAGATTTTCAACTGTATCGGTTATTTTATTTGTGGTTAACGTTTATGTTATCTTATTGATCTCGGCGTATCCGGTCCGGCTAGGAGTTTACGAGTTTATTAGATTTAGTTGATAAATAATGTTTAGACCTTAATTGGTTTAAGCTTTAAATATCGACTAACTTTATAAATCGGGTGGTTAATTTTTCGTCTCCGGTTCTTCGCTCAGGTATCAATCTCTTATCTCTTTCCTTATTTTTATTTCTTTAGCTTAAATATATCGTTATTATTGCCTTATTTTTGTTTAACTTTAATATCGAGATTATAGTAGTTTTGATTATGCTCATTTAGTTTACCATCGTTATTGTCCTTAGTATTATTTTAGGTACCTTTAGCTTAATATTCGTAGTATAATTGTCGCTTTTAAATCGCTTAATATTTTTAGTCTTTTCAAATTAGTAGATTTAAATATAAAATCAAAACCCTTTTTTATTCGAGCATCAAACTTTAGACATAAACGCGGATTTCCATTCACACTTCGCCAAGAACTACGATAACCTTCGGGTGTACGAAAACGACTCAATCAAATGGCGCCGCTGCCGGCTCTGTGTGTAGCGATGTTTGCGTTGTGCTTTTAGTTGGTGACTTGGAGATCCTTTCTTTTTGAAAGTTTATTTTCGTATTTGTATATATATATATAATAAAAAAAATTTTAAAAAAATAATAAAAATAAATAAATAAATAAAAATAAAATTTATAAAAATCAAAAATATTTTCTTATTTTATTTTATTTTCTTTATTACTATATATATCATAAAAAAAATAATAAAAAAAAATTAAAAAAAAAGGTTTTTAAAAATATTTTTCTTTATCCTCTATTGTGTTTAATTCTTTTCTTTACCTCTCTTATTTATAATTCTTCATGGATTCATCTTGCGTTCGGTGTGGGAGACCATGGCTTGGTTTTCCAATATGTCCATGGTGTACTTGTGCGAAGTGTGGTTCTGATATCGACAATACACAATTTGGATTTTGTCCATTGTGCAATTCAAGAAATTCGTACTTCTCCTCTTACACAAATTTCTCCCCCCCCCCCCCTCCCGTCTATGACAATCCCTATCCTCAACAAGCACCGGATTTTTCTCAATACCCGTGTTACAATCATTGTGGGGGCCCTCACGATACTTCTTATTGTCAGCCAATGAATTATTATGAGCCAAATCCGTGTTCTCATTTTTCTTCACCGATGGATTATTATGAACCAAATATGTGTTCTAATTCTTCTCAACCGACGAATTATGAGCCACATCCGTGCTATAATTCCGGTTTTCAAAATTTTGAACCCCCACAAAACTCCGTCGTTCATCAACCTTCTTTTAAGGAACAAATCACTAGTTTGGATGAAATTCTAGAAAGGTTAAAACAACTTGAAATTAGCTTGCATGACGAAAGACAACAAGAGCAAGTATCTACTCTTAGTGTTTCTACTCCTCCTCTTGTGCGTTCTTACTATTATGATGATGATGACGATGAGAATACTATTTCTTGGAATGATCTTTGTGCTCAATGTCCTAGTGCAATTGTAATAACCTTCTCTCGACTTGCCGGCTCTCGAGCCTAAGGATTCAACAATCCTAGGGGATGAGGATCTTAGCACAATTCCTTCAAAGGAATTTGACGAATTCATAAAGTCTAGTGTTGATAACCTTGTCCAAATTCCAAGTGAATCTGAGGCGACATCCGACAGTGACGATGAGTGTGAATCTCTTTCTAGTGATGATTCATTACCTCCCACCGACATCTTGGGAGACGATTCTTTGGCTTTCTCTAATCCTCTCTTTGATCTCGATGATGATTTTACTTCTAGTGATGACGAGTCACTATCCGATGAAGACGTTCCGAAGGAAAATTTTAAGATTTATTCAAACCCTTTATTTGATTTTGATGACGCCTACATCTCTAGTGAGGTGAATCCTCTCTTTGAAGAGGGGATTGAGGACATTGATAGCCCCGTCTCTCCTGCTATTGACGAGCATTCGTTGTTAGCCATACCACCTCCCATCGTAGAGGAGGTGGAGAGATTTGACCCTACCTTCTGTTTGATTCGGTCTGGAGAGGTGACGCGGGTGGTCGATATTTCTTATGATATTTCTCATATTATGTTGCCACCCCGTCCTACTGTGTGCACACCCAAGTAGGTGATGTATCGCTTTTACTCGCCTCATTTCATACCGAGAAATGAGGATGAGTGTTTTGATCCTGGAGGAGACGTTGATGTTGCTATTACTTGTGATGTTTTACCGGTTACCCCATCGACTCTTGCTTTGAGTTTCTATCAAGTGTTCTCGGGTGACACTTTGATATCTTTTTCTCCCACCCTCCCGCCATTGGCGAAGACGAGTATTCTTAAGGATCACCTTTATACCTATTTCTCGTATGTTATAAGAATCCTTCTGCTTTTCTTCACTTATACTGTAGATTCTTCTTCTTTATTCTCATCCGGTAATGAGGATAAGATTTTTTACCCTGGCATATCTTTTTGAGCCAGTAGTGATTCTCTTACTCCCCCTTGGACCATTTAACTCGGGGTCGAGTCAGGCTCGTGACTCGGTTAACAAAAACAAGCGTTTCTAGGGAGGAAACCCGATGATCTATCCTTTTTATTTATTTTCTAACATAAGTGTAGGGGCGTGTGATTCTCTCCATGTGTGCTTGTTGGTTTTTGTTTTTGTGTGCATGTTCCCTTGGATCGAGAAGACTTTCAGAGGGTTGATGTTGCTGTTTTCCATCATCTTCTTCATTCAGTCTCCGATCGATCTTCATGTCTATATCAGGGGAGTACTCAGTTCTCATCTTTATCCATACATATTTGATTGTGTTCTCCTTCTTACACTTGGAATTCTAGCAATTAGCCTTTTGTGTTCTTAAGTGTAGGGATAGCACCTTATCACTTTTGAACATTGAGGCCAATGTTCGGTTCTAAGTGTAAGGGGGTTTTATATCATATGGATCATATTCATGCCTACTTGTTTGCCCTCTAGCATCCTATTTTGAGCAAATGTGTGTTTGTTTTATTTTATTTTATTAAATAATAATAAAACGTTTTTGACCGTGCGTGATTGACTTGTCCCGTAGGCTAGGACAAAGGGGATCCTGACTCTGCCTGAGTGTTGATCTGGCTGCTCCCTTTACTTTTAGACTAAGCTTTTAGGAATTGTGCAAATGAAAATGCTAACGTGGAGTAGTTGGTTCTCTTTAGAGCTTATATGAATAACCTATGGCTTTTTCCTCCTAGATTGTAACTAGACTTAATAAGTGTGTTTTTTTTCAAGCCTTTGAACGTTAAAAATTGTGTTGTTATGTAAAAATAAATTCTTATCCAATTTTGATATAGAGTCCTAGTTCAACTTTTTATTTAAATTTGAGTGAAAGCATATTTTCTTAAATTTGAAATAATGTCAGAGTGAAAAAAAAATGTTGAAAAAAAAGAAAAAAAAAGAAGAGAAAAAAAAAGAAAAAAAAGAAGAAAAAAAAAGAAAAGAAAAAAAAATTTGAAAAAAAAAAGATTGAAAAAAAAAGTGTTCAATAGAGTTAGAAGAGTCGAGTGAATGAATAAATGTTATTGTTGTTTTATTTATAATTGTGAGAAACTTGATTTTTCTCAAATTTAAATCCGAAGTTGAACTAGAATTCGTCAATTTTGTATAAGAGTTTAGACGGTAATTGAGAATGTAGAAGTCAAAGGTCCCGTGAGCTTCGATACTATTCTCGAGGGTGTAAAAACCTAGCCTCCTAAGCTTTGCTAAAGGACAAGCTGAGAAGAAAGTCGCTACATGGAGTGATCTCTCCTTTGAATCTTCATTCTCTAATTACCGTCGTTGTTTTTCATCTAAGTGTCTTTTATTAGCTTAGCGGTGATTTCAAGATCTTTGATTTCAAAATCCCGCCAACCCGGTACTATTCTCCGTGGGGTGTCAAAAGCCCGGGCACTTAACCGATTAGGTTGGGACGTTCCGAGAAGAAAGCCGCTACATGGGAAAGGCCCTTTTTGAATCTCAAATCTCGTCATTTTTGGTGAGTCTAATATTCCACTTAGATGATTAGCAACCATAACAAATGTCGATTTGAACGATCAAAAATTTGAAAATGAACACACTTGCCTAGTCTTTTATAATTATAGGAGTGAAAAGTTATATTTACACAGGTTATTAGTATAAGTAGTGTTAGCATTTTGCCAAAACGTTTGCACAAGGAATCTTAGCTTAGTTGGGAGTAATAAAAAGAGGATGACGATATTTATTCCCTGGAGACACCCAGTTTGCGTGTTTCCCGTTCTATGATCCTTATACCTTGAATATAAAGTCGAGCATGGCGGGTCACTATGAATTTTTATTTTTCTTTTATTTAAAAAAAAAATTTCGAATAAAGTAGTTTTTAAATTGTTTTTGGATTTAACGTTTGTGATGATAGTTTCTTGGGGGCAAGCAACGTGTTTAAGTGTAGGGGTGTGTTAAACACGTAATTATTCATGCATTTAGTGAGAATTTCCCTTCATTTTCGGTATAATAAATAGCAAAAATGTATTTTGTATGCATATATCGTTTATATTTGCTATTTATTATTGTAGGTACGAATAATAAAGAAATGGAGCAAAAACGAAGAAAAAGAGCTAAGACGAGCACGAGAAATGGAGAAAGCGCAGAAAATCGAGTTTGACGGTGCATTTTTATTTTATTGGGCCGGCCCGACACCATTTAAATGGGTCGAACCGACCCATTAATACACTCTAAATCCCAGCAGCCCCACTAATAAGCAAACTGCTCAAGGCCCAAAAGTCCAAATGTGACTCAGCAAAGAATGAAGAAAAGAGCCCACGCAGGCCCAATACAAAGAAAGGGAGATCAGTTTGCTTATATGTGGCGTAGGAAAGAGATCAATAAAAGGAGAAAACAACATTCCTTTTATCTCTATTTTTATTTTTTATTCTCCCAGTTTTTTTTTGTAGCGTAGGAATTTATTTTAAACATAGTAGTAATTCAGTTTTAGATGGGGTTTTCATATTTTTATTCTGGCTTGTCTTCATATTTTTAGGAGTTGATAGACATAAAACACTTTCCATATTTAATTTTAACAATCTTAATTCCTCACTCTACTTTTCTTTTGCCTGCGTTTTTTTTTCTTTTTAATAGGTTTAGATCAATTTAAATTTACTTTTTTCGAATCTCTAATAATTCAGGCAGTTTTGATTAAATAAAAAACGCATCGCATCTCCTTTGTTATTTCTATATCATTTAAATTTATTTTCTATTAATGAAGATTCGAAGTTTGATATTCAGTTAGCATATGTTCGAGCTGAAGATAATGTTTTTTTTATTAGTGGGTTAGTGATTCGGTATTGTTTAATGGTTCGGATTTTTGATATAGTTGTTAGCAGGTAAGATTTAGTTTGATTTTGGTGATGTATCGGTTGGATTTGGTGCTAACATGTTTCAGTTAAATTGGTTTTTAAAGTAGTAATTGTATACTAGATTCCAAGGTTGCTACATGATGTTGCTATTTTTTCTTTTGTTATCTTTTGTAGAACAAGACAAATAATAGATTAACAAATGAATGATAAAAAAATTGGTTGACAATGGGGATTGAACCCACGATCTGATTGTGTTTTACCAATTTGCTATCAACTTTTGTTTTGTTAAATCTTTTGCAATTAGTAATAATTATAGGAGGTTTACTTTTGGTTTAAATTTTATTTTAAATTAGATTTTGTACAATTAGTTTTAATAAATAAAACTAGTTTTTTTACAAAGATGTTTTAAACCAGTTTTTTTTAAAATAGTTTTATTTTAATTTAGATTTAAGTTTGAATTTGTTTTTATAGATTTTCAACTGTGTCGGTTATTTTATTTGTCGTTAACGTTTATGTTATCTTATTGATCTCGGCGTATCCGGTCCGGCTAGGAGTTTACGAGTTTATTAGATTTAGTTGATAAATAAAGTTTAGACCTTAATTGGTTTAAGGTTTAAATATCGACTAACTTTATAAACCGGGTGGTTAATTTTTCGTCTCCGGTTCTTCGCTCGGGTATCAATCTCTTATCTCTTTCCTTATTTTTATTTATTTAGCTTAAATATATCGTTATTATTGCCTTATATTTGTTTAACTTTAATATCGAGATTATAGTAGTTTTGATTATGCTCATTTAGTTTACCATCGTTATTGTCCTTAGTATTATTTTAGGTACCTTTAGCTTAATATTCGTAGTATAATTGTCGCTTTTAAATCGCTTAATATTTTTAGTCTTTTCAAATTAGTAGATTTAAATATAAAAATCAAAACCCTTTTTTATTCGAGCATCAAACTTTAGACATAAACGCGGATTTCCATTCACACTTCGCCAGGAACTATGATAACCTTCGGGTGTACGAAAACGACTCAATCAGAACCGTAGGCAGAGAGCCGTTGGCTTTTGTCTCCTATAAATGGTGGATCAAATCTGCATTTTCCACAACCTTTTTGGACATTCTTTCTGCCATCTTTCTCTTTTCTATTTCTTAATCATTTGTAAATGATCACTTAAAGTGTTAAGTATGTTTACTTATGATTATCCCCTTGATCTCCTTCTTTACCTTGTCCAATGAGAAGATCACTCACACACTTGTCATGTGATTAAAGATGAAGCCATGATGAAGATCATCCTCTCCTAAAGATCTAGTCATGTTCATCATTTGTTTTGTTTGAGTCTTGTACAAATCCAATGTATTTGTGCATACTTGGATTAGTTGTGTTAATCCATTGTATTAGTGAATACTTGGATTAGTCTTGTGCAAATCCATTGTATATGTGTATACTTGGATTTGTGTTGTTTAGATCCAAGTTACATGTGTATACTTGGATATGTGGTTTGAGTTGTGAATGTTGTGTATTGTTAGTTCTCACTAAACTATAAAGTGACTTGTAGTTGTGTCTTGTAAGTTGTCACTAAACTATAAAGTGATGTGTAGTTGTGTCTTATGAGTTCTCACTTAGCTTCAAAGTGAAGAGTCGTGAAGATTGGTTCTATTTTTCGATTAGAACTCGACATCTAGCCTTGTGTCGGAAAATGGTGAAGTAGGCAACGTTGTGAATATTGGTTCTATCTTTCGATTAGAACTCAACATCTAGCCTTGTGTCGTAAAATGGTGAAGTGGGCGACGTTGTGTAGATTGTTCCTAGCTAAGATTAGGTCTCGACATTTAGCTTAGTGTCGGAAAATAATGTAAGTGATGTTGTAAGGTTTTCTCCGCCAAGAAGGGAGCTTGTGGATATAGTGTAAATCTCGAGTAAGGTGTACTCGAGGAGTGGAGTAGGAACGAAGATAGAGCTTCGTAGTCGAACTACTATAAATCTTGGTGTCTTCCTATTAGGTCGCTTGTTTCCTTACTTTTTACTTACTTTCATTATTACATCACATACAACAACTACTTGTCATTGTTAATACATTAGAACTGAACCTAATCATTTTGAAACTAGCTTTCAAGTAAAAGATAGTTTTGAGACAAACCTAATTGAAAGGAATTTTAATTAGGACATAAACCGAAGAGAAACTATTCAACCCCCCCCCCCCCCCTTCTAGTTTCTACAATTGGTATAAGAGCGATGGTCAATCAAGATCTTTGAAGTATATTATACTTTAAAACTTGGATCGATCCATTGTCTCCTCAAATTAGAAGGTCTCGTTGTACTAAAGTTTCTCTTTGGTCAAAACTATATTTTCATTGAAAATAGGCCTTTTAATTGGTAATAGAGCATCTCATCTAGATTAGTATCATTTGTACATTTTAGATTTTTCCTTGAAATGTATTTACTAGTTTGTATCTTGCTATGTGTAGGTACTCATGAAGATTAATCATTTAATTGATTGTGGATTGAGTTACTTACACTTGTAGAAGACTCATCTTCTTTGATTTCTAACATCATTGAATGATGATACCAAGATGGATGAGAGTGATACTAGTCCTTGAAGACTTAGTAGTCACTTTAGTCATGTTTGGGCTTTGCATTGGCTCCTTGAAGTCTTGGAATGCACTTTGCGGCTAATGTACGTTTTCGTCCTTTCACACGCCCTTTTGATCATTCTTTTGATCATTACTTGACTATGTGCTTGTTCTTGGCATCCTTGCCTTGACATTTGTTTGTATTATGTGATTCTATCCCTATACCCTCTCAAAACTTCATTGCTTGGATACTTGACTCACTACGGAGATGTAGAGTGAGTTAGTAGTAGCTTAAAGTATCAAGCATGATTTCCATGGTTTGCACCCATAAGGTTAGTAGGCCCTCAATAATGTGTAATATGTGCAATTGATCTCATCTCTTTTATGATTTATTAATCCCTTTAGATACCAAACTACTCCATAAGTTGTAGTTAGGATATTACACATTTGGAATTGAAATATTCCAAGGATGTTGTTATTGTAAGCCCTAGGAATAATAATTGTCCGATCATGTGGGAGAGAAAGTGAATCTATACTTTTCTCATTGTTTGAAATAGCATTAAGACTAATTTTGAAAATGATCTTAATCTATTTTTACAAAATTGCTTGGTATGGTCCATTACCAAGCCGTTTAGACTTTCGTCAGAAAGGCACGTCTTAAACCACTATAAATGACACAAGCTCTTCACTGCTACTAATTGAAGATTGTAACTTGTCTCTTGAGCGTAGATCTTAGTCTTGATTCACTCCCCTTTGGTTCTCTCTTATTTGCTTCCTTGCTACGAGTAGTCGTTTCTCCGTTTCGGTTTTTTTTTGTTTCAATTCGACTCGTAATCCTTCACTAAGGTATTATCACATAGTATCGAAGTAGTCCAATGATTTTCAAATGGCTTAATATATATTTTAAGTATTTTAGAAAAGCTTGGTTTTGAAAATTTCTTTATTTTTCTTTGTTAAAAACCTGCCACTGCTTGCGGTTCTTTAATTGTCACGGTTCAAGCCAAGGTTCGATATCGATTAGGAACCGCGGCCCCACCAGGTGACTAAAATAATCAATTTTTATTAAAGAACACTATTTCAAAACAAACCCTCCCTTTCTTCTCCATAGAGGCAACGAGTTTCATCATTTCCACCATTGTTGAATCTTCTAAAGCTCCAATTTACTCAAGATTAATTGATTCCAAGTTGTAGGTTTCACTTATCCCTCTTCCAACATTAATTAATTGTAAGTACATTCATTCAATCTCAACTATTTTGTTCTAGGGTTTTTATTTTCATAATTGGGGATTTTTAAAATTAATATTAAATTAGAACCTTGCTAGGAATATGTGTTGACATAGTTATATTACTATGATTCGTTAGGTTTGAATTCATTGAGATTTCAACTATTTTGTTCTAGGGTTCTTATTTTCATAATTGGGGATTTTTAAAATTAATATTATATTAGAACCTTGCTAGGAATATGTGTTGACATAGTTATATTACTATGATTCGTTAGGTTCGAATTCATTGAGATTTCACTAAAACCTACTTGTAGAACAATCTGAATAATATTTTTGGTTAAATGATGGAATTGATATGAACCCATGAATAAAATTGGTAATTTCATTGTTAATGCTTAACTAAAAAGGTTTTTGAAAAACTTTTGTTCTAGTTCATGATTGATTTTACATAACTCATATGTTCTAGTCAATGATGAATTGGGTTCATTTTGAACATAGGAATGATAACGATTAACCCTTTGTTTATCAAGAAATTGACTAAACGCATTCTCATGAGTTTGAATTTTAGTCACTATATAACATAAGAGTAACTGGAACAATATTTGTTTTATGTTTAGGCACTTAATCATGCATTTGGAAACTCATAAATATCATGAGAAAACTAGAGAATACATGCCTACTCTTTCTTCCTCGTGTCAATCTCGTTCTCTAAAAAATACTTTCCGGTCTCTAGAATCTCGTAGTTTTCATGAAGGACATATTGTCCCTTCTAATTTCCTGGGACTTGACTTCATTCGATTCATGATCAAATCCATTGGCTTTGACAGCTTGCTTGATATTTATGAGCCAATATTTCCTTCCTTTCTAATGGAATTCTTTAGCTCATACACATTAATATGCATCAATAATGGTGTATCGATAAGACTTTCCATCAAGGGGAAAACCTTTGTATACACTCTTGAAGAATTTGGAAAAATTCTCAATATTCCATACAGAGGTCAATGTAGGTTCACCGATGCTTGGAGTATCAACTCTTTAGAATCGGCCTCTATTGATGTGCATTATGTGACCGAGCTACCTTTACCTTCGGCCATTTTTTGTGCCATTGCCAAACCTCGTGAACATCCTATTCTTGGTAACTTGAAGGAGAAATTCGTGCTCTCACTCCTTGGGAATTACTCACTAGTGATCTTAACGATTTATGATCCCTTGGGCCGAAATCATTAGGGAAAATGCAATGTGTCTCGGTGGTGATCGCAACCATGTGCATGCTTGTCTTGCACATATGTTGTATTGTGTTGAAACTTCCACTCCATACAACCTTGCATTTTTCATAGCTAGAAGAATTAAATATGTTCTCCTTAAGTCTCATTCAAGTCTCCCGTATGCTATGATTCTCTCACGCCTTCTTAGAAAAACTCTCCTTAACTTTCCACCTTTAAATGCATCATCATTTCACTTTGTTGATCGTGTTATGCTTCCTGTTGAAGGGAACCTCTCACTTGAACCCAAGCATGATTCAAATGAAGATGGAAGTGTCCTTCAAGATAACTCTCACATCTTTTATGTCTCTCCTTTCAACTCTAATGACACTTAGTCATCTACTATCTCTCAATTGCCATCTCTAGAAATTGATTCCGACTATGAATTCTATCTTAAGCAATCGCCTTCTAGAGAATCCAAGGAATGGATCAAGACAATAGAGAAATGTTCATGAAAGAAAGTGTGTTGAAGCATTGCTCATGGTTTTTACCATGTGTGTTTCCTGGACTTATTTATGTATCTTGTTTTTAGGATTCGGTGTTATCTAACTAATAATTTGTGTTTGGATTACTAGATATTTTAATCCTAATTCGTTCATGCTATTGATCTTTCGATGTGCATGACTTTGTGCAATTTTTGTGTTAGTTAGCTTTCTAGATTTTGGTTTATAGTCTACTTTGGCTTGATATATACTTGTGAAAAATTTGGGCTCTTGAAAATTGCCCGAGGATCACTTTTCTGAGGCCGTTGTCCACGGTTCCTTAAAGACTGGCGGTTCCTTAGTGATAAAGAACCGCAGTCCTATTTTAGGAACCGCGAGCTCTGGTTTCGGCAGAATCTTTATGTTATACTGTTTTCTCTAAATCTTTGTAAAAATTGATGAAATTTTTGCTAAAAAACATCTTTTTCCCAAATTAGCCTACCTAATTTCATTGTTCATCAAAATGATTTTTAACCCATTACTAGTTTGGATCATCTATTTTCCTTCATAAACCTCTCTTGGTTGATCTTCTTCTCCATCCTTTAAACCCTCTTCTAAACCTAGACATACAACCATGGTGTCCACAAGATCATCAAATTCCTTCAAACAATCCTCATACAAAAGAAACCTTAAGATCAAGATCAAGTTTCCTAAAATTGGTTCTTCATCCTTTCATACACCAAAAAAATAAGATGTCTCCTATTCTTATTTCTTCATCACCCTAACCACCTCTTGCACCATGCACGACAAGTTCAACTCATGGTACTAACCATTCACATGGTTCTACCTCCTCTTCATTACAATCTAGGATGAATGAGTTGTCCTCACCCTTCACTCCTAGTCCTCTCTTGGATATGAACTCTCAACCTCCTCAAAAAATTCACATTGGGAATGATATTGTTAAGCCTTTGGTTTCTTCTCCATTCACTCCACCAAATTCACCCATCTCACCATTGGACACTATGCCTCCTCCTCCTCTCTCCAACACTCCTCTTTTGGGTGTTACTATTTCTCGTGTCTCGGGTGATCCACACTTTTTGAATATTTCATGCACAATGGAACCAATTTTCATTGTTGCTTAAACAACTTCTACCTCATTGATATCCTTAGGTTAGATATGATTAGGGCTCACATTAAGTTGCAAAGCTTCTTGTTGAATTTATTTGCTAATCCTCCACCTCCTAGGAGATGAATAATGATTTTCTAAAAATTATGTTTTAAAAGAAAGTCAAGCCAAGAAAGACTACCTATCAAGAACTAGTTTAGCGAACTTTGTAATAGTTAGTTGTTGTTTATTTTCTTGCATTTATTTTCCTTCATTAGTTTTCATGAAGATGTGTTATGGATTTAGTATTTGTGTGTTTTAACATATGTGCTCACACTAATCAATTTTAGTTTATTTAAAATTGAACCTTAATCTATCACAACCTCTAAACTTGACTTAAATAGGATCAAAATGTTATCTAAATATTTTGTCACTCTTTGTCAAGACACTCTTTGTGAGTGTTTTGTCTTTTGTGCAACCAAAGCATAATCTAGTGCTAAAAGAGGTAAAAATCCAAGATTTGCAACTTTTTGAAAAAGTCTTTATTTTTTCTCAAAACTTTGTTAAATTTCATTTTCATGTCCATTGTGTGCGGATCCATAAAGTCGCATGGTTCCTTATATATAAGGAACTGCGGGTTCTTTTAAAGAACCACGGACAGAAAACCAATATTTGGCTTGTTTTTTGTCTTTCTACTTTGGCCACGGTCTTTTTCAAGATTCATTGTTTGCCATTTTTGGCTAAACATTCCTTGAAAACTTTTGTTTTCATTTCAAATCTTTGCCTTGTCTATTTTTTTAAATCCTCTTCTTTTGGGAGTTCTTCTTCTCATCCCTCATAATGTCTAACTCTTTTAATCTTAACCTTGACATTTTTTTGTCACAATTTTCTAAACCTAAAGCTTCCTCTTATAAGCTTTCCAAAAAACCGAAAATATCTGTTCGACCCATTTGGATCAAGAAGAACAAGGATCATCATGATTCCTCTTCTCCCAGACCTTGCAAGACTTCCTCTTTTTCTCCTATTGTGTATTGGAATGAGACTTTCTCAATCGATCCAATTATCGGAGAAAAAGAAGTTCTTGTACCACCACCTAAACCTTGCAACATACCTCCTCTCAATGACCTATCTTCTTTCCCAAATCTCACTAGGCATTGTGAAAACATTTCTTATCCATTATCTCCCTCTCCACCACCACCTTCTCATCTTGATGGTCCTCCCCCATCTAACGACTTTCTCTTACATCATGGAAGCTCGTGTGCTTGTTTTCGATTTCAACAAATTGAACTTGCTCATGTGTATGACAAGCTAAATTTTCTTGAATTTCTTCTTAATCGACCTCCTCTCAAAGTATTTGTTCCCGTGAAAATATCTTCAAATGATGCCTCGTCGTCTTACTTTTCTAATTAAAATACACTTTGTGTTTTAGTTGTTTGAGTCAATAATAACTTAAGCAATCTTGGAGGATTATCACTACTAGAGTAGTTTATGTTTATGTTGTTTATTTTTCTTATTTGTTGTGTTAAATATTCATATTGTGTGTATGAATATTTCTCTTGTATGTTCCTTCATATTTTTGTAATATGAATATTATGTGTGTTATTCCCTTTCCCATCAATTCTTTTTCACACATTGTTTAGGGTTGATCATGGTTGAAACTTACAATTGTTTTTGGGTGATTCCACCAATTTTAAGTTTCTAACCCTTTGACATATTATCACTTCAATTGGTATGGATGTTTCTTTCTACCTCTATTCCACCAATTGAACTTTGATTTTGTCAAAACACCCTTTTAGGATATACTTAGCAAACAATTACTTCTAATTTGAGATTTCTTTTCTTCCTCCCTCTCAAGTTACTTAGTAGGTAGTGACTATATATACATTGGTGTTTCTTTTCTCTCTACTAACCTTTGTGTAGCATGTCGCCTTAGCTCATTCTCTTGGTGCCCCAAGCAAGGGCGGGTAAACACCAAGGGGGAGCTTCTAGCAAAGTCAATTCTTCTCTTCCTCAAAGACTTGTGCTAACCTTTTTGCTTCGACAAAGGAGGAGAAATGATAGTGATAAACTCGTTAATAATTTGAATAGTTTTTGATTTTACATTAATGAGTTTATAGTTTGTCATAATTAAAAAGGGGGAGATTGTTAATGCAAAGTAATGCCTAAAAACATTATCAGTGTTAACTAATCCTTCTTAGTTTTGATCACAACAAATTAAAAAGACATTTATCATCAAATACAATCATTAGACGAATTGTCTAACAAACACTATCATCAAGGTAATAATCATTTAAGTATTGCACTAACATATCTTAAGCATGATTAGTGATCAAAAAAGTTATTAATCCTAAACTTACATTTTGTCAGATGAAACAAATATTTTTTTAATAAACTTTATTTTTAAGAAAATATTTTATTAAAATGGAAAATGTAAATTTGAATATGGAATATTCCAAATGCTATAGGAATATCCTGTGAAGGTAAAAACTTACCTCATATATTACATCCCCACTAAAAGACAAAAGGGAGCAGAGTCTACTACCACGGATCCTTAAATGTCTATGCGGTTCTATGGTGATAAGGAACCACATGACAATTAAGGAACCGCAGGCAGAGAGCCGTTGGCTTTTGTCTCTTATAAATAGTGGATCAAATCTCCATTTTCCACAACCCTTTTTGAACACTCTTTCTACCATCTTTCTCTTTTTTAATTCCTAATAATTTGTAAATGATCACTTAAATTGTTAAGTATGTATACTTATGATTATCCCCTTGATCTCCTTCTTTACCTTGTCCAAAGAGAATATCACTCACACACTTGTGATGTGATTAAAGATGAAACCTTGATGAAGATCATCCTCTCCTAAAGATCTAGTCATGTTCATCATTTGTTTTGTTTGAGTCTTGTGTAGATCCAATGTATTTGTGTATACTTGGATTCGTTGTGTTAATCCATTGTATTTGTGAATACTTGGATTAGTCTTGTGTAAATCCATTGTATATGTGTATACTTGGATTTGTGTTGTGTAGATCCAAGTTACATGTGTATACTTGGATATGTGTTTTTGAGTTGTAAAAGTTGTGTCTTGTTAGTTCTCACTAAACTATAAAGTGACTTGTGGTTGTGTCTTGTATGTTCTCACTAAACTATAAAGTGATGTGTAGTTATGTCTTGTGGGTTCTCACTTAGCTTCAAAGTGAAGAGTAGTGAAAATTGGTTCTATCTTTTGATTAGAACTCGACATCTAGCCTTGTGTCAGAAAATGGTGAACTAGGCAACGTTGTGAAGATTGGTTCTATTTTTCGATTAGAACTCGACATCTAGCCTTGTGTCATAAAATGGTGAAGTGGGCGACGCTGTGTAGATTGGTCCTAGCTAAGATTAGGTCTCGACATTTAGCTTAGTGTCGGAAAATAATGTAAGCGACGTTGTAAGGTTTTCTCCGCCAAGAAAGTAGCTTGTGGATTTAGTGTAAATCTCGAGTAAGGTGTACTCAAGGAGTGGAGTAAGAACGAACATAGAGCTTCGTTTCTGAACCACTATAAATATTGGTGTCTTCCTATTAGGTCGCTTCTTTCCTTACTCTTTACTTACTTTTATTATTACATCACATACAACAACTACTTGTCATTGTTAATGCATTAGAATTGAACATAATTTGAGACAAACCTAATTGAAAGGAACTTTAATTAGGACATAAACCGAAGAGAAACTATTCAACCCCCCTTCTAGTTTCTACAAAGTCTACAATGTCAATCATAATGAGACAAAGAGAAAGTAATAACACTGTTAGAACTACTACACTTAATACCTTCAGTATCTATGTAGTATAAACCACTATAATGTTTACCAATCCCCAACACCTTTTTCAAATTCAAATCCTGAATCACAAAGAAACACTTACTCTCATCTCATACAACAAAGATTTTATTATATTTACCAATTTGTGAACAGAGATTAAGGTAACACAATATTTAGGTATAAATAAGCACATCAAAAAAAATCAACCCATTAGGAAGTCTAAGGTTTCCAATTTTAGATATTATAGCCTCAGTCCCATTAGGGTGAGCAACTTTGATCTTAAGATGAGAAATGTCATGAACATTTTTAAGTTCTTTATCATTATTGGTCATGTGCTGGTTAGCCCCAGAATCAATTACCTTCCCATTATAGTTCATACCAGTCTTAGCAGTGGTGTTGGAACAATAAAACTTGTTAGAATTTTCATTGAAAATTTTGCTAAAGTTAAAATATGTACCTTCCATATTGGCCTGCACATTCTTTCCAGTCCCATTGTTATCCTTAATAAGAGAGAGTAAAGTAGCCATTTGTTCATCAGAAAAGATATTAGCACAAGTAGAACCAACAGAGTTATTAGACACATTTTTCCCTTTAAAATTTTGACCATGTTTTTTCTTCCCAATGATCTTAAAATTTTGACCAGGTTTTAAAATCACTAGGGTACCCAATGATCTTAAAACACATATCAATGGTGTGACAATTGCACCTACAGTTCTCAGAAACTAACTCAGTTGTAGAGGTAAAATTAGGTCTATTATCATTCTGATTGTTAGGTCTAAATCGAGTAGTGCTATTGATTGGTCTGAAATTGTTGGTGATAGGTCTTAACACATTAGCATTAGGGTTCTGATTTCTTTGAAAGTTGTTTCTAGTGGGACCATTAGACAAGAAAGCAGATATCTAGGCTCTATGGGAGGACCCATAACTACTACTAGATGCCATTATGTGAGACTCCTCACTAGAGATAATGGCATAAGCTCCCTTCACATCAGGGATATTGATAACATCTAATTTATACATGTTTACGTGTGCGTTATCTGTATATATTTAGGTTAATTATGTGAACTATCGATACTTAATAGAGTGTATTTGATGTTATAGGTTCCAAGTACGTGTCGTGGAAGGAAATGGAAGAAAACACGATGATATGAAGCTTAAAAGAAGAAATAAAGTCAAGCTTCTGATCTCCCGACACCTGTAACTGTTTTGGCCATATCTTGAGCATACGAACTCCGTTTTAGTTGATTCAAGCGGCCACGGAAAGAGGAAAGAAATATATACAACTTTGCCATTTGGTCCAAAGCTGGAATGACCAAATGTGTGGCGCACAAATTAAAAAGTGCGGCGCACTTTTCTGCAGGCAAATGTGCGGCGCACAAATGAAAATGTGCGACGCACTTTCCTTCTACACAACTCAAAAGTCATATTTATGACTCCCATTCATTACAAGTCTGATCAATTGACTTCAACTTGGTCCCAAAGTGTTAGAATCACTATATAAACACCACAAAAACATAGAGAAACATCCATCTCATATATCTTATCATCTATCCTCAAGAACACCACTTGGGAAGAAGGAATTTGGTGATTAAGGCTTGACAACCCTTTGATCCAATCATCCTTGGCATCACATCACCACCACCACCATATAACCATGTTTTCCAGTGGTCATCCACCATTCTCAGACCCAACAATCCATTTCTAGTACCTACAAATACATATACTTGGAGAATGAACCATAATTCTCTTAAGAACTTCATATAAAACCCGTTTCCAAACACCCCTGTTCGTACACCAATTGTGAGTTGCTGATTTCCAGAGGTCGGGAACAATACTTGGGTTACTATAGTAGGTTACGGGATATGTGGTTGTAATTGTATCATTATTTTGATACTAGGTTATTGGTTGTGGAAAATACTTTATAAACACTTACTCTGGTGAAACATTGGTAAGTTTCCTATTTATATTTTGATGATATTTTCTGAGTTCAATCATTGTTATATGTTTATCATGATGTTTAATATGGAGTAGTCGTTTTGTGCTTGGTTTAGGTGTACATAGAATCCATGGAATTGATTATCTAACCTGGTCGTGCAGAAAGTACGCCGCACATGTAGAAATGTGTGGCGTACTTCTTGTCTGATTTTTAGTTATTCGCATGGTTGATTTGTTCTTGTACTCGATACTATGATATTTGATCATTGTTATGTGTTTGATTCTTTTCTGATTATAACTAGTACTTGTATGATTGAATGGGTTTCATGTCATCTAGTAAATGCATCTTGGTATTCGCCTTTGTCGCGATTGGTGGAATGAAATATATAACAACTCTTGCATAATACTGTTTAGTGCTTGAATTATTGAAAACTAACATAAACTATTCTTAATTCTTTTGGTATGACATAATCTGTAGAAGGATTTCTTGTTATATTGAATAGATGTTGCATGTGCGACTAGTAATCTACATGTTGTCTTACATTGTTTATGTGCTTATAATCTATCCTTGTTAGTAGTCATTTTTATGATTCTTGGCCTAAACCAAACACTCCTTTAAATCATTGTTAGAAGCTGAAATCTTTAGAACTTGTGACACTCTAGAGATCATTGTTTTTACTTGTTAACAACAATCCCGTGGAACGACCTGGACTTTACCTTAGACTATACTAAACACGAAAGGGTATACTTGCCCGTGTTGTGTTTTTAGTCCCTTGTTTGGTAATCATCTAGTAATATAAATTTAAAACTCGCTTTCACAACATAAAGTTTTTGACCCCTTTGTTTAGGACTTGCGAACACACATCAAGTTTTTGACGTCGCTTCCAGGGATTGTTTTCGTTACTTGTTAAAACTTTATGAGTTAGTTCTTTTAAAATTAAACCATCGCCGTAGAGATTTCTATCAATCTCAAAATTTTATGTTTTAAAATTTGCAGGAAGTACGCCGCACAATTAGTTTTATGCGCCACACTTTCTAGACGTAATCTAGGTACGCCGCACAATTAGTTTTGTGCGCCGCAATTTCTGGAACAATATAAGTTCGCTGCACTTCCTATAAGTGCGGCGCACTTTTTGTCTGAACAAACTTGCCTCTAAACTGATTAAGTTCAGTACGTTACAAAAACCACCCAAATTTGCCTTTTAGAATTTGTGAATTTGTAAATATATAGTTTGTCATCAAACAAAAACAAAAAAAAAGTATAAAACCAAAAAACCCAAAATATTAGTTTTGCTTTCTTTTTTATTTATCTTGTTATCCTTTTATAAATCTCAAAAATAAAACAAAATATATAATAATTATAAATAAACAAAATAAAATAATAAATAATAACCAAAAAATGCTTTTTGTGAAATTCTGAATGTTTGTTTAAATCCTCGATCGTGGGGAAAAGAACTTTTAAACCTCTTATTTCAAATAAATAAAAATTTAATAGCAAACGATTGTAAATATAAAACAATCCCAAAAGAAATCAAATCGCCCAAATTTCCAACCCAAAATCCACCCAAAAATGAATTTGTCGTTATAGATATACATGAAAACAATGTCGAAACCCAACCCAATCCACCCGAACATATCATAGATATTGATTCCGATGATCAACCCTTGTGGAATAGTGCTAGTATTGTAGCACCAACTCCTAATCCCGCCAGTGTTCGAACCGATGTTGATGGCAACTTTGTTATTAACACTACCCACTTAAAAATGGTTCAAGAGAATAAATTCGATTCTCATTTGCGGGCCGATCTGCATGACCACATTCGTGAATTTCACGCAACTTGCGACATGTTCAAATATGGAGAAACTCAAAGTGAAGTAATCAAACTTTTGATGTTTCCACTATCCTTAGCAGATGGTGCTAAAATCTGGTTTGATAAACTAAATGAAGATTCTATAACATCGTGGGAACAAATGAGAAGAGCTTTTATAAATAGATTCTTTCCACCTTCGTTATTTGAACGTCTTTTTCTCGAAATCAGAAATTTCTCTCAAACTACATATGAAAGTCTAACCCAAGCCTGGTTACGACTTAAGAACATGCTTCGAAAATGCCATGGGCAGGTCTAACCAAAAGAGGTATTATTCAAATATTCTATCATGGTTTAGACAAATCCACTCAAGCAATCCTTGATGGAACTGCTTGAGAAATCTTCCTCTACAAAACTCCAAAACAAGCTTTTCAATTTCTTGAGGACAAAGTTCTTTTTGAACTTAATTGGCCCAAAAAGTTTCAAAACAAAAATAATCGAAAATCTGCTTCTTTCGCCGATGAAAGTAGTATTGATACCTATCGATTAATGAAGAAGTTGGAAGCTCTTGATGCTAAAATGGATTCTCATTTCAAAAAATTTAAAGAAGAATTACACGAGATGCATGAAAAATATAACGATCTCGAACGTAATCTCGATTCTAAAAATGGCATGAATGATGACACGCTGATGTGTGAACGTCATGAATTAAATCAACT
Source organism: Glebionis coronaria (assembly GCA_025667525.1). Taxonomy (NCBI): domain Eukaryota; kingdom Viridiplantae; phylum Streptophyta; class Magnoliopsida; order Asterales; family Asteraceae; genus Glebionis; species Glebionis coronaria. The sequence continues at coordinate 559,740,714 of CM046877.1, read as the reverse complement.
CGAAGGTTATGAAAAACAAAATTCTCATTTTTCTCAACCTCAATCCGAAATCGACATCGAAAAATTAATCACTAAATTTTTAGATAGTCAAAGAGTTACAAATAATTTTGTGAAAGAGACCGTTAACGTTATGAGTTTTAAGATGAAGCAAAATGAAAAGAATTTCCAAAATCTGTTTAAAAACATGGAAACAAAAATTAGCGAGTTGTCGAAACCTCAAACTCATGTCTCTTTTGATCAAACCGTTAGGACTAACTCATCTCCTCCTCCTTCCGCTCAAGTTGAGCACGTGAATGCCGTATTCAATAGGAGTGAAATATCCGAAGACCTTCAGAAAACCCCAAAAGATCCTCTACCTCCTATTATCGTTAATAATAAAATCGAAAAAAGTAAACCGTTTAAAACAACGAAAATGGTTTTTTACGTGGTCAAATCAAAAGAATATCCATTTTTGGAGTACATACCGAAAATAGCGTATCCTCAACGTTTAAAAGTGGACCATTCCCACTTGAACCGCATTGTAAAAGTATCTTAAATCAAGCTAAAATAAAAAAAATACTAGTAGTAGTAATAATATAATAGTAGAAATAATAAAATCTAATAAAATAAAAAGTTTTCTTATTTAGCTTTTACTTACATTTCATTTATGTGTTCGTTTGTAAATCGTTATATATGTTGTTAAGTACTAAAATCTTAAAAACTAAAAAAATATTTTATATTCTCCTTATATTCATTTTGTGTGTTACTATTGGTAAAATATTTATAAATAAAAATTTTAAGAACAATATATAAAAAAGTATAAAACGAAAAATGCAATTTCTTTAGTACGTTGCGCGCCGTGCTTTGTTATTGCTCCAAAAATATATATATATATATTACGAACTTTGTGGGTGTGTTCCCTGGAAACCCTCACGAAACTATAACTCGTCCACTCGTTACACTGAGGGGTTTAAAGGCTTGTTGCATACGCTAAATGCAATCGTGGTGCATACGAAAGTGTACTTTAGAATTTACGTTTTTGTGGTTTTGTCTATTTTGTAGATTTAATAAACAGGTGAAGATTGGATTGGAATGGTGTTATAAATTTATCACTTGGGGATGTGCTCATCGCTCACGAATCTTGTGTGTTGGGGAACATGAATTGGAAAATATAACTCATTAGTAAATAAAAACTTTTTCTAAAAAAAATAAAAAAAAATTGTTGTTGTCTTTGCCACTTAGGTTAATTTATAAAAAAAATAAAAAAAGAAAAAATAGTTGGTTGATTTTTGCTAATATTTAGTTCGCGTTTGGCTATGAGTATTGTGCCATTCCAACGAAGATGAAGATGTACCGCTTCGTGTTTCATATTTTTTGTGGTGCACGCTTATATCAAGTGTGAAGGAATTATTAGTTGTGAAGGGTGTGATAAAATATATATATATATATATATATATATATATATATATATATATATATAATAAAAATAAATAAAATATTTTTTGTAAAGGCAATCCGTGTTTTTCACCCCCACTTTTTAACTTAAGTGTGGAGGAGGATTTGTATATAACCAAAAACCTCCTTGTATATATTGTGTATGTGTGCTTGTTTGTTACATTTTGCAGGGAAATAATTTTGGAGCTCTACGACGGATTCATCTTTTGAAGTCCTGCAATTTTCTACTTAGCTCCGGGAAGTACTCGTTTCCCTTTAACTTAATTTTCCCTATTTTTGTTATTTATCATTTCTCACATCGAGGACAATGTTCAACTTAAGTGTGGAGGAGGAGAAAAATAGGAAAAATAAAATAATAAATCAATTTTCTCCACATGAAAAATCTTTCAAAAATAATAAAAATAAAGATGTTTTGTAAATACATAAAGTGTTTTTAGCAGAGCAAAAATATCATTGATTGACATTATAACTAAGAACAAACGATCCACCAAATATGTGAAGAAACCTAGCATTTATATTTCTCTATTTTGTGTGAAAGCCGATAATTTAGCGTGCTTCAGAACTTGTGCTTGATTATCATTTACTAAACTGCAGTGAGGTTAATTTATAGATATTTCTGAAAGGAGGCAAAATAAATCCAATGTATATCATTTTAGTCGAGCTACACTGGCTTGCTAAAATATGTTGCACTCGTACTTATTGTTGGAGTATGCTCGTGTCATAATAAATAGTTATACGGCTAGAGACATGTGAGCCTATGGGGTCACACACATATACACAGAGGTACCACTTAATATATCGTGTCTAATGTATTTACGATATATATATAACCTACGTAACTCAGGATCGCTATTGGGCTTCTAATGACTAAGTAAAGTACTTAATCCATTGGACTAGAACAAACAAATGGAAAGCCCATTTGGCCCTACAGTGGCCTACCACATATATGAAAAGGAAGGTTTTGTTTTTTGAGTAAGTATGAATTGATTAGGCATTCATTACTCATTTATTATCATAAAAAAGTTACCAAAACACCATCTTTCTTTTCCTTGACCTAAAACCACGAAACTATACAGCCCTAATTAGAGGGTTTTGAGGTTTTGATCATGAATCTTGAATCTTGTTCATTCAAGACTTGTTTTCAAGAGTTACGGGGTTATAGACTAGCATCTACGGGGTATACAAGGACGTGTAGTGTGGATACATCATAGAGGTGATCTATTTTGATCATTTGGTTTCTTGGTTAGATCATGTGATGATTGTCTCCTTACATCGTTTGTTATCTCCGGTTGTTCTTACCGAATCACGCAACAAAGGTATACTTTTATCTCTATTTTTATTGATTAATCATATGACTCTATGGATCCGTTAATAGGTGATTTTTCGGCTGCGTTTATTATTTATTCATATCATGTTTATATGGATAATCACCTTTAGTGGTATCACGAGCCATCATATGATGTCATATGATTATCGGGTATGCGTAAAAGTGGCTAAATTGCGTGTTTTTGATGGATTAATAAAGATAAAATTAAAACAGCCCATATGGCTTAATTTTCGTGATAAAACAGACCTAAGATGGTATTATGATCTGTAATTTTTTATTCCATGGCCACGTGTTACGCATATCTTAATTGGTATTGTTACCGGTACGTGTAAAATGACCTAAAATCTCGTGTTTTGGCACGATTTGTGAAACTGTTTTAGAACAGCCCCATGGACATGATTTCTGTAATTATATGATAATTATAAGGTGTTTAAAATGTGGCTTTAATATCCTAAGTTCATTGGTTACACGTACCAATCGGGGGTTTAATTAATTGTTGATTATTGCTTCGATTTCGTTGGCTAACAAGTGTTTCTTGTTGTTTAATTTTGTTCCCATAGCAAATACATGCATTTTGGCCATGGACTTAGCCAACACCTTGTTATATTGATAATATTATGGTATTATTATGTTTCGTATGAAAAGCCGATGAAAACCTAGACCAAATGTGACATGTTGTGTGTTGATTAGCATTTAATTTCAGTTTTGGGGTTTGCCATTGTTTCGGCTTAATTAATATGTTTTTGATGTTGGTTATAGCCATTGTTTGGGAACTTTACAGTAGTTTAATGATAGGTTAAATGTTTTTAGTCACATATAAATTGTAACCGATGCTTGGATGAGAATGGCTAAAGAATTAAAAACATATTATGAAATTCAGAGCTGATGAGTGACCTGCACTAAAACGTGATTTCTCGGAGTTCTATAAGGAGATAGAAGCCTAATTTTGGTGTGCTTATTCATAACTCATGGGCCTTCAAAAGTCTCAACTGGACCTCAGGCAGAGGAAGAATCCTTCTATGGGTTTTGGGCCCTAGAAGTCGACTGAAATTTTATGGCAGATTTGGGCCTCATGTTCACTTTGGGTTCTACTTGCTCTAGATGGTCTTGGATTAAGTGGGAGCCCACTTTGTGGTTGTGTTGACTTACCCTTAGTTGACTTCTTGGTCCTCGTGATGGCTCACGAGATCAAGCATAGGTTTTTCATCGGTTTGAGGCTTTGCATACTTGTGGTTCTGTGGTTGCTTATTTGCTTGATATCTTGCTATAACTTGCAAATGTTTTTGTAAAAACTTAAAACCAATCACAAACCAATTACAAAACTAAATATTTGGTTTAGTTTAAATATTAAATTAGATTTTAAACTAAAATCTTGTTTTTATAATAACTCGTAACGTGTTATGAATGTTATTTCTTTTAAGTATTGTCTAATCTAATATTAATTCCACTTAGGTTTTATATTAGTTTTTAACTTGGACAACTTGACACGCATAAATTAAAACAAGATTAGAATTAAGTTAATAAATGTTTTTAACTTGTGCTACGATGGATGAATGCATGCTTCCTCGTACACAATTTTGATTTGTAAATCAAACTTTTATACCCGTCTCAAATTTAAGTCATGGTCCAATCGTTTGAGATCACTTGCAATTAATTTTTGCATCTTGTGAGACGGATGTGAATTGTAACCCAAGGTGATTATTATCTATGTGTGAGACCTAGACTTATTCTCGCATGTTCTCAAAATGGATGACTTAATCGGTACAACGGTGAGACCTTCACCGAGGCAAGGATGGGACTAAACATGCCAGTTTGACATTTAGTGAAATGTTTACTTGTGTCATGGGTCCCATAAGGATCTTAGAATTGCATAAGATTTGAAATTGATGAACGTTATCTACCTATTAAATCTATCATTGCTAGCAGATCAACTGATGTGATGGTGGAACCTCAATGTGGATCTTAGCCTTTTCGCAAAATTAATTGTTTTTTATAAACTTCGGTAGTTAATTTTAAAAGGATAATTATCGAAAATACTAAATATGAACTTTGTGTTTCTATTAATGATTTTATGCAACACAAACCGTAAACAAAGTTTGTTTCCTTTTTTGCTAGAGGAAAACAAACTAAGTCTTCTTTCCTTTTAAGAATAAGACTCGTTCCCATCCTTTCTCCTTGTATGAGAAAGCTGTAATAGGAACACTTGAATCTTCTCAATTCTAATCAATCTTAATATACACCTACTCAAGAAATCGAATTGTCTTGTAAGTCAAAACGATTAAGTACGGTTGCACATCTTAAAGTGTTAAGATATTGTATGAAGTATTGATTAGAAATTGAAGTCTCAGTAAACCGTGAGAGGAAAGGAAATTACTAGCATGTTTTTATAGTATATTTTCCTTACACAAACAAGTTCCATAAGATTCTATACACCTTTAAGGTAAAGTAGAAAGAGGAGTTGCATGCAAAACTTTCAAGTTAATGGCATCGATAGAAATCCCATTATAATATAGTAGAACTTGATACTTTTCTTTAAATATCTATGTACATGGTTACTAGTTTACGCGACTCACATTGGCTATAATGTGTAGACATTCAAATAACTAGAAAGTATACAAATTGCTACCTGCTTTTCACTAGTATAGATACATTAAAAATGTTGTCTTAACTAATGGGAGCAATGCAGTTTTCAATCATAGGACACACTTGTAATGTTGTCTTATTCAGTGGGAGCTATGAGCTTATCACATTGTAAGTGACCCACTTAATTTCTTGATTGTCTTGAAATAACATCATAGTTTTCTAAGCCTTATTGCATATTATTTTAAATGATAACTAGTCGCTTTTCTGATGTCGCTTCACGAAATGTTATCTAAAAATAGTTATGCATGATTGCTTATTAAACGATGAAGTTCTACATAACCCTTCTATACAAGCTTGATTTGAGTATGACTTAGATCTTATTATATCTGTGATATTTTAATATTATTCATATATGATGTTGTGCCATGCTCAAGTGGGAGAAATATTAGAGTGTGCAAGGTACAACACAATATGGCTTATAATATTCTATTACGACTTATACATATTGATGTATGTTGTCTATAGAGAACTAATGTCAAGAAATAATAAAAACTACTTCATCATATTACCTAAATGTTTTCGCTAATAAGCATATGTCTTCTTGTAAAGACATAAATATGAAGTATGTAAATTAACTTGAAGATACCATTGAAGCCAAAAGTAGGCATTCAATAATACTTTATTTGTAATATGTTTTGTCTTCAAGTAAAGACATAAACATGAACTTCCTTGAATTGTTCAAAGACTTATAAAATAAAGTAAGTACTTGACTTGTTGTGTCTTCATGTTAGGGCATATACAATGAAGTTATTGAAGTGTTCAATATCTTATAAAGTATATTTAGCGACCAACATGTTATGTTTTCTTGTTAAAACATGAACATAAAGTTCTTGAACTGCTAAAATAATCATACTTTGTAGCATGCAATTGGCTTGAATATATTCTTTATATAATTTGGTTTGAACAAATTAGAACATATGTGAGCCAAAGAGTATTAGGTTATCAAAGGAATTATGATATTGTCTCATAATCGCAACACTATGTCTCATGTGTAAAATCAAATAATATTGTTATTATTTGATCCTTGATAACATTAACTACTCTCTCCCGTATCTTATTAAGGTTAACAAAAAAATTTGAATGAGCCCGTGCTTATTCAATATGGTTCCAAACTAGAAGGTAACTAAGAAACCATCAATTTATGGAATGGGATGACTCCCAATAAGTCTTAGTTGAAGTCTTGAATTTGTTAAAATCATGTTAGACGTGTTATTAACAAACTTGAATCAAGAAATTTCAATGTATTTTACACATCCCAAACGAGAACAATTCATTGTTGCTCGACATGCTGTGTACTTGGAGACAGTCTCCTCTTACAAGAAGCAAGTTGGAGCCTTTATGCATCTTTGAAAAAAGTAATGAATAAAATACAACCTTCTGAGTACACTTATGAACGACACTATTGAGGCTGAGCATATAAACACAAAAGCCACAAAGTGTTATTAACTCCCATTCGCATATCCGCAAGGATACCTCAAGCACCTTAAGATATGAATGTCATGTCAATGTTGAGGAATATGAGTTAGAGGATCATGGTGAACCTCATAACTATCGAGACTCATTTTAGATTTGGAATCTAATGAATGACTCAAAACTATGAATGGTAGATGTTGTCCATAAAAGAAAATCAATTTTGGAATTTGAAATTCTTTTATCAATTAGTAAGACTGATAGGTTATAAATGGTCTTCTATGAGAAGATAGATATGGACAAAATTGTACACTTTTATACACACTCTCTTTGATAAGAGTTTAAACACATGCTCAAGCAATTGACCATGATTAAAGCTTTCTTTTCTTTGTGTGTGCTCAATTAATAAAGATATTAATTACCATACTTGATTTCATGAATATGAAACATGATAATTGGATGTTAAAAATCCTTTTGATTTATTACATTTGCGAAGACGTTGTGTAATCATAAGGGTTTATAAATCCAACTAATCTTTAGAAAGTGTACAAGCTCTAGAAATCCAAGTGTGGATTAAAGCATGCATCTAAGAGCTGTAATCTTATGTTTAAATCAAGGATATGATCATGATTAAAACAAAGATAACTCTTGAGTTACCTTTAAGCTAGTCGGAGCACTTTGTTTTGTACGTTCTTAAATATCATATGTTAGTAACATATTGGAATTATTATTCCATCTAAGCTAGATTTAAATCATTGGCTTGGAATATATTCTATTGAAGAGATATAAGAAACAAATCGTATAACCTTGGAACATAGGCTTATTATGATAAGTCATATGCGGTTAATAAGTCTAAATATGAAACATCATTGAGAAAGTCTCAAAGTTCTATCTCACTTGATTAGATTGAACATGTACATGGAAACCTTTAATTTACCGAGTGGATTCATTACATATGATATGTGATGTATTAGACTAATGTTAATACTTGCATGAATGCAAGATGAACTGATCATAAAGTATCTAAGTGGAAGTCATTAGACTACTATATATTTGATCATCGTTTACGGATTTTAGCTAAAAAGATTAGTGTTGAGGTTATACACTAATGCTTACTTTGATTGAGATGGTACTCAATACTAGTGATAGTAGGATTTCATCTTCAATGACAATACTACTACCTAGACGTGCTTGATGAAAAGCATTGTTGCACTACTCATTAGTAAAATAAGAATACTTTACAGTTTGGGAAGCTGTTAAGAAGATTGTCTTAAATAGGTGTTCTACTTGCTTCAAACAACCTATGTAATGTACTATGGTGATGCTAGTATTACTGTATTAGCACTTGAGCGCACATATACAAAATGACAATCATCGTATTATTCAAAACCTTCACTATTTGTGAATTTTGAAATTAGTATTCTCAAAGTTCACTCAGATGACAACTCAACAGGTCCTTGTGTAAATTCAATGTCTTGTATTCAAACATGTTCATCATGCTTGGAACATTGGACTTTGACCTTAGAGTAGTCTCATGTATATCTGTTTTTTTTTTTGTTATTTGGATAATGGAACGTTAAGCAGTTTTACTAAATAATGAATTGATATACTTGGTATAATCGTTTTCATTTGTACTACTGTGTTCTATATTAGCATGTTTAATCCATGAATAATTTATTTATTCTAAATTATCCATTGTCAGTTGACGATACGGGAGTATTGTGGAATTAAGACAAATGTGAGTTGGTCATATTCATTTGGAATGAATATTAATTGATGATGCCGCCAAACTCACATGTGTTCATTGGATGAACATTGGATTGACCCAACCTACGAGAATTCACTGCATGGATCGACGTCAATAGTGAATCTCGCAAGTGGTTGAATCTCTCATCCTTAGACTTGAGATGCAAGTAGGTTTTGTATGTGTGGAATGTCAATCTTTGATATGGTTCAACGTTGTCCTGAATAACGCTACTATAAAGACCATTTTCAGGTGCGATGTGAAACACATGAACGACACGTGCAGTCAAAATAGGATTTGTTCCTCCACATGTATTGGAGTTAGATACTACTGGGCCCCTCGATGAATTGTACAGATGTATGTGTGGCCACACCCAATTGTAATTAAGATGATACTTGATTAATTTGGTAATCTAGTTCAATATCTATATCGAGAAACAAAATAGTTAAACTAAAGAATGACTTTTGATCCATGTATGAAGTTTAACAAAGTATCTGAAACAAAAGGATGACTGATATCTAAACCATTTAACTGAGATGTTTGAGAAACTATCCTCATATGTTTCTAGGGGCATTGGCGTGTTGCTAGACGCTAACCATTGCTTGTATAATTACCTGATTATTATGACGTGCGCAAGTGGGAGCTGTTGGAGTATGCTCGTGTCATAATAAATAGTTATACGGCTAGAGACATGTGAGCCTATGGGGTCACACACATATACACAGAGGTACCACTTAATATATCGTGCCTAATGTATTTACGATATATATATAACCTACGTAACTCAGGATCGCTATTGGGCTTCTAATGACTAAGTAAAGTACTTAATCCATTGGACTAGAACAAACAAATGGAAAGCCCATTTGGGCCATATAGTGGCCTACCACATATATGAAAAGGAAGGTTTTGTTTTTTGAATAAGTATGAATTGATTAGGCATTCATTACTCATTTATTACCATAAACAAGTTACCAAAACACCATCTTTCTTTTCCTTGACCTAAAACCACGAAATTATACAGCCCTAATTAGAGGGTTTTGAGGTTTTGATCATGAATCTTGAATCTTGTTCATTCAAGACTTGTTTTCAAGAGTTACGGGGTTATAGACTAGCATCTACGGGGTATACAAGGACGTGTAGTGTGGATACATCATAGAGGTGATCTATTTTGATCATTTGGTTTCTTGGTTAGATCATGTGATGATTGTCTCCTTACATCGTTTGTTATCTCCGGTTGTTCTTACCGAATCACGCAACAAAGGTATACTTTTATCTCTATTTTTATTGATTAATCATATGACTCTATGGATCCGTTAATAAGTGATCTTTCCGCTGCGTTTATTATTTATTCATATCATGTTTATATGGATAATCACCTTTACTTATGTGCTATATCATCCCATGTGCTATTATCCTTATGTTTATGCCTATCTCTGTCAAGTCGTATGTGTTACGTTAAAAAAAAGAATGAAAAGAAGTATTAAAAAAAAGAAGAATAAAGTATTGTAGTGTTATTGATTATACGACTTTGACAAGGTATATTGTGTTACTAAACCCTCATCATTATCACGTTTTGCCTCTTTGAAAACTTATCTGGTGCCCACGCTGCAACGGTTATGTTTATGTGTCTTGTACAAGCCTATGGTAGCTATCTATTTTATGTCCGTGCTATTTGAGTGTTATCTTACATTAACCATTCTGAGTGACATTGTGTGAATTCAATTCTAAACACTATTCCCATGTGAGGTGCTGAAATTATTGTGTCATTACTTTTGCTACTTAGAAACTTAATCATTTTCCTATCATGCTTCATATCGATGCTTATGCTTTTAAAATCTAATCTTATTTTCTCGATTTGATTGCTTGAGGGCAAGCAATAGCTAAGGGTGGAGGAATTTGATAACACCCAATTTATACATGTTTACGTGTGCGTTATCTGTATATATTTAGGTTAATTATGTGAATTATCGATACTTAATAGAGTGTATTTGATGTTATAGGTTCCAAGTACGTGTCGTGGAAGGAAATGGAAGAAAACACGAAGATATGAAGCTTAAACGAAGAAATAAAGTCAAGCTTCTGATCTCCCGACACATGTCACTGTTTTGGCCATATCTTGAGCATACGAACACCGTTTTAGTTGATTCAAGCGGCCACGGAAAGAGGAAAGAAAGATCTACAACTTTGCCATTTGGTCCAAAGATGGAATGACAAATGTGCGGCGCACAATCCAAAAAGTGCGGCGCACTTTTCAGCAGGCAAATGTGTGGCGCACAAATGAAAATGTGCGGTGTACTTTCCTTCTACACAACTCAAAAGTCATGTTTATGACTCCCATTCATTACAAGTCTGGTCAATTGACTTCACCTTGGTCCCCAATTATTAGAATCACTATATAAACACCCCAAAAACACAGAGAAACATCTATCTCATATATCATATCATCTATCCTCAAGAACATCACTTGGGAAGAAGGAATTTGGTTATTAAGGCTTGACAACCCTTTGATCCAATCATCCTTGGCATACATCACCACCACCACCATATAGCCACGTTTTCCAGTGGTCATCCACCATTCTCAGACCCAACAATCCATTTCCAGTGGTCATCCACCATTCTCATCCACCAATTGTGAGTTGCTGATTTCTAGAGGTCAGGAACAATACTTGGGTTACTACAGTAGGTTACGGGATATGTGGTTGTAATTGTATAATTAGTTTGATACTAGGTTATTGGTTGTGGAAAATACTTTATAAACACTTACTCTGGCGAAACATTGGTAACTTTCCTATTTATATTTTGATGATATAATCTGAGTTCATTCATTGTTATATGTTTATCATGATGTTTAATATGGAGTAGTCGTTTTGTGCTTGGTTTAGGTGTACATAGAATCCATGGAATTGATTATCTAACCTGGTCATGCAGAAAGTACGCCGCACATGTAGAAATGTGCGGCGCACTTCTTGTCTGATTTTTAGTTATTCGCATGGTTGATTTGTTCTTGTACTCGATACTATTATGTTTGATCATTGTTATGTGCTTGATTCATTTCTGATTATAACTAGTACTTATATGATTGAATGGGTTCCATGTCATCTAGTAAATGAATCTTGGTATTCACCTTTGTCGCGATTGGTGGAATGAAATATATAACAAATCTTGCATAATACTTTTTAGTGCTTGAATTATTGAAAACCAACATAAACTATTTTTAATGCTTTTGGTATGACATAATCTGTAGAAGGATTTCTTGTTATATTGAATAGATGTTGCATGTGCGACTAGTAATCCACATGTTGTCTTACATTATTTATGTGCTTATAATCTATCCTTGTTAATAGTCATTTTCATGATTCTTGGAATAAACCAAACACTCCTTTAAATCATTGTTAGAAGCTTAAATCTTTAGAACTTGTGACACTCTAGAGATCATTGTTTTTACTTGTTAACAACAATCCCGTGGAACGACCTGGACTTTACCTTAGACTATACTATACACGAAATGGTATACTTGCCCGTGTTGTGTTTTTAGTCCCTTGTTTGGTAATCATCTAGTAATATAAATTTAAAACTCGCTTTCATAACATCAAGTTTTTAACCCCTTTGTTTAGGACTTGCGAACACACATAAGAGATTCTCTCTAGACAATATAGAACTCTTAATACTCATGTAAGAATCATCAAGCCCCATCAAGAATTGCAAAAGTTTTAACAGTTGATTATGCCTTTTAAACTCATTAGAAGTAGTGCACGCACAGTTAGGCAATTCAATCATGGCATCATATTGTTTCCACAAAGCATTCAAGTTATGATGATAATAAGATAGGTTAGAGCGATTTTGTTTCAAGGTGTTAATCTTATGATGTAAATTAAAGATAACAGAACCATCAACCTTGTGATATGTCTCTTCTAATTCTTTCCAAACATGTTTAGCCTTTTTTGAAAAGATGTGTTTTAACACCCCAAATTTATACGCAGCGGAATATATCTTTGGGTGCTTAACAATGGTACAACAACACATAATTTATAAAGAACGACTCGAAAAGAGACGTTTCAAATTTACCGTTCCTAAAACATTTATCAGAGTAGCGTAGTCCCAAGTAATCGTTACCAAAAGATAAGTTAAAATAACATATTAGTTTGTTTTAAAAGTGGAACGATAAATGAATCAAAGAGTTTTAACAGCTACATTAGTGCACAACTTCAATCCCGTGACCACCAAGCTTCCACTTCTTGAGTACCTGAAATACATGCGAGTAAAATGATAAGTAAAAATGCCGAGTGAAATATATTGGTTTATGTAATCATTTTTTAACACAAGCAAAAGTTATAATTTGGTGGTATACTTGAAGGCAACAAGCATCGAATCATTTGCATCAACAATATAATTGTATATAGCAACAAATAGCATTAAGCTCATGGAACCGAGCCCTTAGACACTCTGTTAGGTCTAATAAGACAAGATATTTATTAAATGTCAGTTACCTCCAGGTTATTGGTACATTGCCATATACCTGACTTCTCAATACAATATGTCCGTACAGTGGGCGTCCAGGCCTAAGCCTCGAGGGACATCACCCACAAACTGAACCGAGGCTGGTTCCCTCATAGATCTATTAATTGTACCAGCGGTTAGCCCATCATAAGCTAGTTAACGTTCTACAATTGAGGCTTTAACAATGGCAATTTACTTAATGTAATTTAAGGCAACTACGGGTCCATTCATATAGGGACAAGCATACCATAAAATCTTGTGTACTAAGTCTATAAAAAAAACATGTATTCCCCCTCGCGGGTTAAAAATCATTTAATAACTAGTATAAAGCGAGGCTATAGACTCACCTTGGTATTTAGAGTATTTAAAGACGATCGCCGACGATAGTAGATGCGAAGTAAACACGACAACCGCAACCTAGCAAATAAGGCGCGTACTTTAATAATGTATCCAAGTATAAACTTATACTTAATATAATTTAAAATCAACAATTTAAAACAAAAATAAACTTCAAGAATAATCCATACAAGTGATATCACTAGACACTTTTTATAAAGTCTCATTTACTAGACAATACCTTCAAAACAATGCTGCCAGAACATACCGAATGTTCAAGCTGTTTTCCCATACTTAAACATATTAAAATTTTATGATACTAACTAGAGACCTTACTCATAATCTGTAGAAAGCCCTCCTAAAATTTTATAAATAGATTTTACTTCTAAGTCTCCCTGCTCAACACATCTTTGACTTACTAAATTCGGACAAAATTACGCCTTTGACTTTTAAAACCATTTTGACTATATAAAACAATACTATTTGTTAAACCAACACTTGATTGTAAAAATTGACTCAAAAGGTTAAATTTAGGCCCTGAGATCAGCCTTTGAACGTTTATACAACTCTAGCTATAGTCTCCGAGATTTGACCCAATATCGACAACAATTAAGTATTGTGTCGATACGCATCTCCCGGTACACGAATAATGAAACTAGCGTATCTTCCTCCTCGTTTGGAGTTGGAAGGCCTACTTTATATCAAATCGAAGCTCTCGACCTCCTCTACAACACTAGCCTTTAATATCAAGCTTTTATAAAACTTTGACCCATAAAAAACACCCCTAAAGCTTCTGATCAAAAATAGACTTTTAAAAATCATGTTAAACCATTATTTTGACACAATTTAACATCATCCATACCCCTAGTATTAACTATATATCATCCTAAGCAACTTAAAACAACCTAATCACTTGCATATCAAATTTTAATAAAAACCCAAATCAAAAATTCATATACAAAATGATCAAAACTAATGTAAAACAATATTATCAACACATACCCATAACAATTTATGATCGAACATCACCAAATTTTCTTTAAAAAATGTGTTATTACATGTTGATAAAATTAGGTTCAAGAGACTCAAATAGAATTTTCAGGATGGGATATAACTTGGTTTTCTTTCAAAATAACTAGATCAAAAGATTTTTATGAAATTTGATGATGGTGTTGTTATGTTGGACGGCAAGAACAAAGCAAAAGGAAGGGTGTGTGTGAATTTTGATAAAAAAAATGATAAAGAGTTAGTGGAGATTATATTTATAGTGGAGACTTTAGGGTAAAAATTGCAATTAGTGAATAGTTTTGGACTAAAATGTAACATTTAATTTAAAAACCGGGAAATGACTATTAGTTGATTTTTCAAAAATTCCCGGGAGTCGGGTTTCGTAAAAATACTTTCTGAAAGTTTAAACGCACACGAAAAATAATAATATAATGACTTAATACGCATTTAAAACAAAATCGTCGAAAATATTAAATATCGAAACGATCGATAATAAAATATAAAATTTTTGGGCATCCGTCGGTATCGTGATCACTAGTAGTCCTCGTTACTCGTTAAAACATAAAAATAAAATGTTCAACATCGGTTACAACTTAAATCGTCAAACGTAATGATAATATTTAACGTTATCATATAATTCAAAAATATTTGAAAAATACTTGAAAAATAGAATAAATTATGACCTTATTTTTGCGGGTTTTACATCCTCACCACCTTAGGGGAGCACTGTCCCGGGGCTCGTTTCTCCTTATAGGATCCTTTTCGAAATTTATTTTAATACTCAGAATAAAACAGTGATCCTTAATACGAGAAACATAACGAGATAGAATGAATTCATAAAAGCATAAACGAAAACTATGTGCTAAAATAATTTAAGGTTAACGATTGACGAGGGATCTCGAATCACGTAACCGTAAGACATAATAATTCACATTACTAGGAAAATGAGGGCGAAGAATAAATTAAATATTAACATTAAAATAAGGTTTGTCACAATTATCCGTCCCGGATTTGGTATTATCAAAAAACTCGATTGAGGTACTTTTCTGATAAAGATGATATATTGAAAATAGAAGTAAAATAACTTCAAAATTTATTTTGGTCGTCTTAAGAAACTTTGAGAGAATGACATGAATTTATTAATTAAACTCGTATTGATAGTTACAATTAGAAAATATAATTTCCAAATTATTTTAAATCATTATTAGGAATATAAATTAAACCGGTAATTTCATTCCATTAAAAGAAAAGTATGATAAAAGTCATGTAGTTCAAAAGATAGGGCATAATTTCATTTGAAACATTAGTTATAATTACACAAAAGATGGTGTATAGATTTGATCTTTTACTTGTGATAGTTATTAAAAATTATTGAAAAATGTATGCAAGTTTCATAAAATTTTTATAATGTGTTGTAGAAATACATAAAGGTGTGTAATATGTTAAAATAACATGGGACATATTTGGGTTTCAAAACGTGACAAGATAACAAACGAATAGATTGGAAATAATGATCAACAATTAGTACGAAATCAACGGTACAAAGGGGACGAAGCAAATGTCGTATGAATTCTTAAAGAGAAACAATAAGTTTAATAAGTTGCCAATTTCGTTAGTGCGGCCAGTGTTTCACCAACATCAGCTCATTAACTTCGTGGTGGTCGATACACGATCGAAAATAAGATCCACACAAAATTTTAATCAAAGAAAATTCTTAAAAATCACTTGTAGTTAAAATAAATAAAATGAATAATGTTAGCGTTTAAAGAGAGTAGTCAATGCACGGTTCACAAGAGGTGATTTCGAGACAAATGTGAGTGACGGACGTCATCCCGGATATACGAAATCACTCCAGTAATAATTCATTTTTCACGTGCGGATACATTCCGAAGATCTACCAAATGGCATTAAGAACATTGGACGATAAGGAAGGATAAAAAATCGAGACTTTCAAGTCCTTTATCAACAGTCATTAATTAGACGTACGGTCAAAGGAATTCAGTTATAAGATAAAATGAAGTAACAAGTAGAAAAACGATCGTTAAGTAAGAACGTACTAGTAAGCGCATAATTTGTTCAAGAAAGGGTAACAAAACGTATG
The DNA here is from genome assembly GCA_025667525.1 of Glebionis coronaria. Taxonomy (NCBI): domain Eukaryota; kingdom Viridiplantae; phylum Streptophyta; class Magnoliopsida; order Asterales; family Asteraceae; genus Glebionis; species Glebionis coronaria. The sequence continues at coordinate 559,724,214 of CM046877.1, read as the reverse complement.
CGGATGTCTCTAAATTGTGCTACTTGCCTAACATATAAACATTTTCAAAACTACTTTTCACTTTATTTCGTTTTATTTAACTTTATCATAAATACACGTAAAAATTTGATTATTATCAAGATTTTTAAGGTGACTATTATTCAGCCTCGCATGGCTCCTTCTAAATTAGACATAGGTGATCAGGCCATGTATAATTTAGGACTAGCAATGCAGTGCTCAATTTCGTCGAACTAGTATTACGTTTCTTATGTTTATATATAAACCATGTCATTTGTAAAATGTAATTTAAAAAATATTTTATAAATTTATAGGATGCAAGTAATTTACGAGATATTCAATAAGCAACTTTTAATGTTACAAAAAGTACTTTATAAGACCAAAGTAAAAACAATTTGTGAAAATAAATCGTAAAACAGTACCAAATTAATTTATAGGGTGACATTATGACGACATATAAAGTAGCCAATGGCATTGCAAAAGAGTGCAAGTAGTAGCTCATAAAACAACAAATGAAATGGTTACGAATGGATAGGGTTTCAAGAGGTTTCAAGGTTTAGACGGAATCGCCATGAGACACGTGATAAAAATGTCAACGAAGAATGTGAAGACAAAACTACAAATCTCAACCCAAATCAGTAGTAGGTTAGAAGAATTTAAGAATAAAATCGAATGGCAAATGAGTCATATATATAAAAAGGATAAAGCAATCCACATGTGTCCTCGTCTAAGCTATTTGACACAAACATGCTTTTAAGAAAGTATAATATAAGTTTTCGGATAATACAACTAACCAGAAAATTTTCTGTTTTTGAATGTTTTCTATTTTTAGAAAGTTTCTAATTTAAGTCGTTAATATTACTTATAAAATGTTAAGTATTGACAAAATTAATTCTAAAATATTTTTATTCAAATGCTCTATTTTATACATTCATGATATATGTTTGCATGATTCGGACCCAAAATTTCTAGTTTTAAGTCTAATCTTTATAAGAATATTTTCTAGACAACCTTAAGTCTCATTTAAAATTTCTGCATAAAATGCATTTTCCAACACATCTGAAAGTTCAATCAAACTTTATTAAAATTTTCAATTATAACAAAATTTCTATTCCCCATAATTTAATATGTTTTACCAACCATTCCTAACGACTTAAAATATATGTACACACATGTCTTGTGTATTTTTCAACAACGAAAAATAATTTGTATAATGAGCATATAATGAAAATATTTCATAAAAATGCAAGAATACCAACAAGAAATTAGAAAACCAAAAGGGTTCATGACGTTCATAATTTGAGTTTCAAGGTGCAAAGTAGGAAAATCTCCTTGGTGGAACGATTCTCCAAAAACACAAAACATAACGAGAAAAGAATGGAACATTCACAGGTTTAATTCCAGGAGCAAGAAGGTTAATGAAAAAAAAAGATGATACAATTTTATAGAAGTAAAATCGTATTCCAATCTAGCGTCATAATCTAGACGATGAGTTACAAAATGACGTTGATGTTCCCGAGGTATAGGCGAACAATACAATTCGGAGTCGATATGTATAATGGTCAAAGAATTAAATCTCCGCATGCCGTTTAAAACGATGATATAAAAATCAACAAAATGTTATGAAAACCATGATATTATTCCACACGATTTTAAGAAATGTTTCAAGATGTGTGACTCACACGATGGCGGTTAGTCTTTTCCAAGGACACATTGAGTTACACAATGGTCTAGAGACTACTTTTCAAGACGTCCAAGCACAAACAGCCGGAAAACAATTTGGATATTTATATAGATATCTCAAAGGGTTAAACATTGAAAGTAACACGCGCAGATGAAGGTATGTAAGGTCATAATATAAATTATTTTTTTTTGCAATAAAAGCAATTCGAATACTTCAAAATAAATACAAAAAGATCTTCAAAATTCATTGTATTTATTTAAATTAATCATAAATAAATGATAAACATTTATCGAAAAGTTTAATGACATAATAAAAGTGTAACACCCTATTTCGGTAAATGGAATGTCAAGCGTGATTATGGCGTGTCATCAAAGCATACAAGGATAAATGTCTCAAACATTACATGACTATAAAGGAAATACTGGAAACAAACATCGGTATCCAAAGTATAAGCTCTTCACACACAAACATAAGTACTGTAAAGGAAAAGAACTAAACAATGTCCATAGAAATAAGTGGCAAAATGTATGAAGAAATGCATAAAGTAATGAAGGCTAGAAAGCATCCAATCCATATGTACGTACGCTTAGAGTCTACGAGCGTCCCTGAGTAACTGCCGTTTTGGGAACATGAAAGGAAAACGGTTGAGCATAACGCTCAGTGCACGGATATACAAGCATAGAATGAATAACATAAGTATATACAACATATAGCAGCGGAAATGATTAAGTCTTGGAAAACTTGGTATAACTTAGTAAAACTGGTTTTATAGTTTGAAAAGCCTTATGTTTATCTTATGAAAACTGTTTAACATGTTAAACATTAAGCCAATATAGGTCAAGAAATATCAACGTGCATGAATACTTGGAGGGGTGACCTCATCATGCAATTAGAGGGGTTGCCTATAATTAATATAAGTTTGGGTAGGAGGGATCAGCTCCTTGTGAAAGATGCAAGGCACACACCAAATTCACCTAAATAATCTGTTAAAAACATGTAACCTAGGATGAACCCATACGCCCCACATGATAACATAATAATATGGCCAAAAGCTGAAAAGGGACGCCACGAGCTATCACTCCGTCGTGGTGAAGTCATAACACTGGTGCCTCCAGTGTTATGGTTAGGGTACCTCCATAACTAGGTGAAACTGGTCATGCATGTATATGGCTTAGGTATCTAAATTAAACATAAGCAAATCAAAACATATAAAACATATACTGGGAAAACAGTTGGCTGCATACGGGAAATCCTAATATGGAAAGAATGTCCATACTGAAAGGACGTAGAATCCGTACCTTATGTCCAGTGAACGAATAAGACAAACGGAAGAGAGTCCTACTTCGATCTCACTAATGCTACATAAATAGTATACGTGTATAAGTATTCTGATTACGGAGTACGTAACTGGTTTTATATCATGTCTTAGCTTGTTTTATATGTTCATGTCTTATTTTACTAATTTTAACGTTATGCTGTGTTTATCATGTATTTTGGATATTCTGATTAAGTATTACTTGTATTTTTTGTATTATTATACTTGTTGTGTAATAATAAGTAACTTTCTAAAAATAGCAGGTTTCCTAAAATAGAAAGTTTCCAAAAATATAAAGTTTCCAAAAATAGATTAACTGCTTAAAATAGATAAGTTTCTAAAATAGAAAGTTTCTAAATATAATAAGTTTCCTAAAATAGAAATAAGCTGGATTAATAAACTAGTAAGATAAGCTTAAGTTTTACTTATTAAATATACTAAGTCATGTAATTAATAGTATAGTTATTAATTATAACATGTTAATTAAATAAACTATATGATATACGATTTAATTAAATATAATCATGATTTAATTAAATTAAAGTGTATATAATACTTAGGTTAAAACATGTATTAATATTTATATTAATATAACCTAAGTCATGGAAATTAATTAATTATATGTCATGTTTTAATAATTAATTAATTACTTTAGTCAAAATTACATAAATAAATACTTAGGTTAAAATCATGTATTATTAAATAATAATATTAAACCTAAGTCCATGTTTTAATTAAATTAATTATATGCCATGTTAAATTAATTTAATTAACTTGTAAAAATAAATATACTTGTAAAAATAATAAACCGGACCCATGTATTATTTTTACTAAAACATGTCGTGAACCGGACCCGTGAACTCATGAACCGGTCAAAACCAAAACCCCACCAAAAATAGTGGCAAACCGACCTAAGCCGGTTGCCCCTGCTCTCAGCAAAACTGCCACCGGCTATGTGCCGGTGGTCTTGTCCTTCGGCCAGCCGCTGACCATATCGGGTTCCCACCGACTGTGTGTCGGTGGTTCCCCCTGCCTGCGGTGAGTTCCCCCTGCTTACCATAAATAGCCACCGGCAGTTGCCAATGGTAGGGTTGTGGCTGCCGCGACCTAAACAAACCACAAGACACCCCCGACGCACGTCGGGGTGTCTTGTTTCCCTGCTGTTGACCGAACCCACCACCGAGACATGTGTCTCGTGTGGTGGTGCGAACCAAACGATGTCGAGAGTCGTAGGACTCTCGGTTTGTGTGGCGGCCGAACACCAAACCTGAAAACAATCTTTTATTATTTATCCACCATGGTTTTACTTGTTTTAATTCTTATTTTAATTTAGCCACCATGATCATGTGTCCATAAAAACATAAAAAAATTAAAAAGAAAGATTTTCGGATTACCAAAACACGTGAAATCAATAGATCTTGAATATACGAACACATACTTATGATTTGTTTAAACAAAATCAAAAAAACCCCTTGTTTCTTTGATGTAGCTGTCGGCCTAAGGAGAGAGCAAGAGAGAATAGGGTGTCTGCTATTCTAAAAATTCTTCTGTAATGTTTATGTTTTCCATATTTGTTTATTTAATAAAATCAACATGGGCTGGGCCCTCTTTTCTTCTTATGCCTCGGCTAGTAGGGCCGTATTTACGTGACGCTATTATTAAATATTCGTAGCTATTTCGTGTTCTAATATATTACGTGTTCATGTGCTCGTATTTACGTGACGCTATTATTAAATATTCGTGTTATTTTATATACTTGTACGTAGTCGTAATAATAATTACATAAATACATAATTATACGTTCGTGATTCTTACGTTCATGATTTCATGTTCGTGATTTAATTATTATTGATATTAATTATCGTGCATTTATACATACTTAATACTTATTGTGTAATAACACGTACATAGTTCTTGTAATTTATGTTCGTGAAACGTATTCATGTTATAAAAGGAAAGTTTTTAATCATGTACGTACGATACTAATGGTACTATTCATGGTAAAAGCATGCGGGTTTTACAACTTTTCCCCCCTAAAAAGAATAATTCGTCCCCGAATTATAGATAAAGTAAACTGAAAAAGAGGAACATACCCGAATTTAAAACTTGAAATGAGGGTAAGAAGTCCGGATAGACTCCTCGGTCTCCCAAGTGGCTTCTCGCTCGGTATCCCTCCAAAGGATTTTAATGAATGGAAACATCTTCTTCCTCATGACTCGTTCTTGCCTGTCAAGAACTCGTTCGGGTTCCTCTATGAAGGTAAGATCTTCACAAATCTGTTCCAGTGGATACTAAACCATGTGAAGGGGATGATACTTGTACCCTTTGAGTAAGGACACATGAAAAACGTCGTGAACGTGAGAAAGCTGCGGAGATAACGCTAAACGATAAGATACTTCACCGACTCGCTCAATGACATCAAACGGTCTGATGAATCGAGGACTGAGCTTCCCTTTAATTCCAAAACGCTTAACTCCACGTGTCGGCGATACCTTAAGAAAGACGTGATCTCCTACGTTAAAATGTAAGTCCCTATGATGTTTGTCGGCATAACTCTTCTGACGTGATCGTGCTTCTTGCAATTTCTTCTCAGCTACAGTGACCTTCTCGTTGGTCAATTCTATTATTTCTGGTCCTTCAAGTGTTTGCTCACCAACCTGATCCCAGCAGATTAGGGCGCGACACTTCCTGCCATACAACATCTCGAATGGAGCACATTTAATACTTGCGTGCCAACTGTTGTTGTATGCAAACTCTACCAAATAGATGTAATCGTCCCAATCTCCTGTCCATTCCAACGCACATGACCTCAACATTTCTTTTAATGTCTGAATAGTTCGTTCTGATTGCCCGTCTGTTTGAGGGTGAAAATCCATGCTAAGCTTAAGTTTTGTACCCCAAGCTTTCTACAGAATCTTCTAGAATCACAAAGTGAAACGAGGATCTCTGTCCGAGACGATGCTGGATGGAGCACCATGAAGTCTCATGATCTCCTTCTTGTAAGTATCGGCGAGTTTACTGACCGTATCATCCTTGCAGATCGGTAAGAAATGAGCTGACTTAGTAAGTCGATCAACAATAACCCAAATCGCATCGTGCCTTCTCTTTGTCTGCTGAAGACCGGTAACAAAATCCATGGTGATCTTATCCCAATTCCACTCTGGAATATCTAACGGTTGTAGAAGACCGCTAGCTCTTTGATGCTCGATCTTAACCTGCTGGCAGGTAAGACATTTGGAGACGTAAGTCGCAACATACTGTTTCATACCACTCCACCAAAAGTATTGCTTGATGTCGTGGTACATCTTGGTCGAACCAGGATGAATGGAGAATGGGGAGCTATGAGCCTCAGCTCACAATGCTTCCCGGAGTTCTTGATCATCAGGAACACAAAGTCTCGTGCCCTACCATAAGATACCGTCTTCGTCTACACGAAATTCTGTCTGCTTCTCTAAGTTCTGAATTATCGCCCAGATTTCACCATCATCCTTTTAAGCTTCCTTGATCCTAGAGAGTAACTCAGGTTCCACTCTAAGATTAACCCAGTAACCGTGATGTCCACGTACCATGATCTTGATGTCTAGTCGCTCTAAGTCTCTTATAATTTCCTCCTCAATTTTAATGCCGTTTATCATTCCGGACTTTCTACTAAGTGCATCTGCCACTACATTCGCCTTGTCGGGATGATATTGCAGATTAATGTCATAATCCTTCAACAACTCTAACCATCTCCTCTGTCTCATGTTCAGTTCACGTTGAGTGAAGATGTACTTCAAGCTCTTGTGGTCTGTGAAAATCTCAAATGATTCTCCATACATATAGTGCCTCCATGTCTTCAGCGCAAACACGACTGCTGCAAGTTCCAAGTCATGCGTAGGGTAATTTTCCTCATAAGGCTTAAGTTGCCGTGAAGCGTACGCGATCACTTTCCCATGTTGCATGTGAGCACAGCCAAGTCCCTTCCCTGAAGCATCACTATAGATTTGAAATCCACCAGAACCAGATGGGAGAGTAAGAATCGGTGCAGATACTAACTTCTGTTGTAGGTCTTCAAAGCTCTTCTCTCTTTCTTCAGTCCAAACGAATTTCTCCCCTTTTCGCATCAGTTTGGTCAATGGTAGTGCTTAACGGGAAAAGTTCTCTACGAACCTACGGTAGTAACCAGCTAAGCCTAGGAAACTGTAAACCTCAGTCGCTGATGTCGGTCATGGCCACTTTGTAATAGCCTCAACCTTTGCTGGATCCATGGTGATTCCTTCTGCTGATACAATGTGACCTAAGAACGCCACCTTGTCTAACCAGAAATCACACTTGGAGAATTTAGCATACAGCTGCTTCTAGCGAAGAATCTGTAATACTGTACGAAGATGGTCTTCGTGTTCCTCCTTAGACTTAGAGAATATCAGGATGTCGTTAATGAAGACAATAATGAACTTGTCCAGAAATTCATGGAAGATTATGTTCATCAAATCCATGAAAACAGCTGGAGTATTGGTAAGGCCAAATGGCATGACTACAAATTCGTAGTGCCCATAGCGTGTACGGAAAGCAGTCTTGGTGATGTCCTGCTGTTTAACCCGTAACTGATGATAGCCCGACCTCAGATCAATTTTGGAGAAATGTTTGGCCCCTTGGAGTTGGTCAAACAGATTGTCAATACGTGGTAAAGGATACCTATTCCTTATGGTGATCTTGTTGAGCTTTTGGTAATCTATGCAAAGACGCATACTTTCGTCCTTCTTTGTCACGAGTAAGACCGGTGCGCCCCATGGAGAAGCACTTGGTCAAATGAATCCTCGTTCCAGAAGTTCTTTCAATTGGTCCTCAACTCCTTCAGCTCGATGGGAGCCATGCGGTAAGGAGCCTTGGAAATCGGCTCGGCTCCTAGGATGAGCTCGATATTAAACTCTACTTCACGTGCAGGTGGTATTCCTGGAAGTTCTTCTGGAAATACGTCTGGAAATTCTGACACTATTGGCTGATTCTGAATTGATGGAGATTCAGCATCAATGTCATGAACAGTAGCTAGATAGCCCTCGCAACCATGTAAAAGTAAAGCACGTGCTTGCAGGGTTGATATGATTTGTACAGACCTTCCGGGTACGAACCCATTGTGAATGTACTCTGGTGCATTTGCATCACCGAAGATGACCTGATATGTATGACAGTCTATGGTGGCGTAATGTTTGGAGCCAGTCCATGCCCAATATCATGTCAAAATCACTCATGTCCAGCGGAAGTGCGTCAACAGGACGAATCTTGTCGTCAAACTCTAAGGGAAGGCTCTTTTACACATGGGTTATGCGTACAGAGTCTCTTAAAGGCGTGGAAATGTTTAGTACATTCTCTAATGGCATAGGGGATATCCTAACATTCTTAGCAAAGCAATAGAAATGACCGAATGAGTAGCACCCGTGTCAAATAAAACACATGCAGCTTGACCATACATATACAAGATTCCAGTGATGGTACCTGTAGACTTGTTGGCCTTATCGTGAGAAGTCGTGTAAACGCGTCCACTAGTTGGAGGCGGCTTGAAATCAGCATGTCCCGATGTACCCTCCATCTCTCCCTTGCGACAGTCCTTCATGCGATGACCAGTAAGGCCACACTTGTAGCATGCATCGCTGTCGCGGCGACATGGCCATGGGTGCCTACGGTTGCAGATAGTGCAAAGAGGATTAGTATACCCTCCAGCAGGTGCCCTTGTTAGCTAGGAGCCTGTTAAGAACAATATACATGAGACATGGTTTTATAGGTAAAAAGGACAATGCGGAATAATCGAAAGATGTAATACCAGTGATAGCTAGACGGTTACGCTGTGAACCTCTTTGGTTCTGGTCCCTCCCGTTACCATGATTCCTGGTAGAAGATTGCTAATGTGTTAGAATTATGAAATATTGAATGTAACATAAGGAAATGAGTAAGTGTAGGGACCTGCTGCTGTTGGAGTTTCTAGCGTTGTTACGGTAATTATCATTACCGCCACGCCTATCCGTAGCAGAACGGTTTTGAGTCTGACCGTTTCCCTTGGGCTGAGTAGGTTGTTGCTGAGTAGCCGACTGAGACCGGTCCCCAGTCTTCTGCCTGAAATACGCAGTTTAAAGAGAGATATAAATATGGATAATACTGAAAGAATTCTGAATGGTCACCGCTGAATAACGAATATTTACCTCTTCTCGGGTCTCTCTGCTTCCCCGAACTCTTCTATTTCTTGCAGCATCTCCAGCTTACATGTTGCTTCGGCAACTTGTTCCACCGTGTTGAACGTAGCACACACCAAGTTGTTGGCGACCGATGTACGAAGAGCCCAGCGGAAGTGGTATGCTTGCTCTTCGGCAGTACCTGCTGTTGCGCCAAGAAAACCAGCCAAACGGAGAAAGCGCTACATGAACTCGTTGTTGTTCTCCCCGGCTCTATGCCTGATTCTGTGGTACTCCCTCTTCAGCTTGTCTTGCTCAGCCTTGGGGAAGAACCGTCCCATCACTAACTCCCTGAACTGAGACCAAGTCAAACCAGCCACCCAATCGTCACCTCCCTCAGACTGCTTGAGTGCCTTCCACCATCCTAGCACATCACCTTCGAACTTGTAACAGGACAACCTCGACTTGAAGACGGGGTCACAGCCCATTGCATCGAATATCTTCTCAATGTGAGCCAACCAGCTTTCAGCTTCACTGGGGCTATCAGTTTTCTCGAAGGATCGAGGACGTTGCTTGTTAAATCTCTCCAGCCATGTGACCAATGTTGTTGTTGGAGGAGGAGGAGGTACTGGGTGTTGTTGCTGATTGTTGGCAGCCTGCACCTGAGCCCTGATTTCGTTCCTCAGCTGAGAAAGCAAAGCTTGCATCGCAGCTTGGACTGCTGCATTGAGTTGTTCCTGCTCGCGTGTGAGAATCATCTGACAGTATAACATAAAAATACATGATTAAACTTATCAAAACATAAAATATATACATGAAAAAAATTTATACCAATAAATAATGAGAAAATTTTATGCAGGAAAACTAGTACATGAATGCATGATGCAGTTTTATGAAAAGTTTTATATGCGCGAGAGTGAACGCCTATGGTCAGTTCACTCAAAACAAAAGACATGGCGAGGGGACGCCAATGGGTCGGTCCCAAAGTTAAAAGTTTCGATAAAAGCACAAGCGACTAAATATGGCCAGTCCTGTACCAATCATTACTTAGTCATAAACTTGCGACAATGACATATATATGAATGCATGTAAACAATGAATGCATGAAAACCGACTGTCAGTTCTAGGAAGACCATAATGACTACCCACTAATCACAGGTCGTGTTTTGAGAGCCTACAGGTCGAAGCCTTGGCTCAGATACCATAATTGTAACACCCAATTTTGGTAAATGGAATGTCAAGCGTGATTATGGCGTGTCATCAAAGCATACAAGGATAAATGTCTCAAACATTACATGACCATAAAGGAAATACTGGAAACAAACATCGGTACCCCAAAGTATAAGCTCTTCACACACAAACATAAGTACTGTAAAGGAAAATGACTAAACAATGTCCATAGAAATAAGTGGCAAAATGTATGAAGAAATGCATAAAGTAATGAAGGCTAGAAAGCATCAAATCCATATGCACGTACGCTTAGAGTCTACGAGCGTCCCTGAGTACCTGCCGTTTTGGGAACATGAAAAGAAGACGGCTGAGCATAATGCTCAGTGCACGGATATACAAGCATTGAATGAATAACATAAGCATATACAACATATAGCAGCGGAAATGATTACGTCCCGGAAAACCTGGTATAACTTAGTAAAACTGGTTTTATAGTTTGAAAAGCCTTATGTTTATCTTATGAAAACTGTTTAACTTGTTAACCATTAAGCCAATATAGGTCATGAAATATCAACGTGCATGAATAATTGGAGGGGTGACCTCATCATGCAATTAGAGGGGTTGCCTCTAATTAATATAAGTTTGGGTAGGAGGGATCAGCTCCTTGTGAGGATGCAAGGCACACACCACATTCACCTGATTAATCTGTTAAAAAATGTAACCTAGGATGCACCCATAAGCCCCACATGATAACATAATAATATGGCCAAAAGCTGAAAAAAGGACGCCACAAGCTATCACTCTGCCGTGGTGAAGTCATAACACTGGTGCCTCCAGTGTTATGGTTATGGTACTAGGTGAAACTGGTCATGCATGTATATGGCTTAGGCATTTAAATTAAACATAAGCAAATCAAAACATATAAAACATATACTGGGAAAACAGTTGGCTGCATACGGGGAATCCTAATAAGGAAAGAATGTCCATACTAAAAGGACAGAGAATCCGTACCTTATGTCTAGTGAACGAAGAAGACGAACGAAAGAGAGTCCTACTTCGATCTCACTAATGCTACATAAATAGTATACATATATAAGTATTCTGATTAGTGAGTACGTAACTGGTTTTATATCATGTCCTAGCTTGTTTTATATGTTCATGTCTTGTTTTACTGATTTTAACATTATGTTGTGTTTATCATGTATTCTGGATATTCTGATTAAGTATTACTTGTATTTCTTGTATTATTATACTTGTTGTATAATAATAAGTAACTTTCTAAAAATAGCAGGTTTCCTAAAATAGAAAGTTTCCAAAAATAGATTAACTGCTTAAAATTGATAAGTTTCTAAAAATAGTAAGTTTCCTAAAATAAAAATAATCTGGATTAATAAACTAGTAAGATAAGCTTAAGTTTTACTGATTAAATACACTAAGTCATGTAATTAATAGTATAGTTTATTAATTATAATATTTTAATTAAATAAACTATATGATATACGATTTAATTAAATATAATCATGATTTAATTAAATTAAAGTGTATATAATACTTAGGTTAAAACATGTATTAATATTTATATTAATATAACCTAAGTCATGGAAGTTAATTAATTATATGTCATGTTTTAATAATTAATTAATTACTTTAGTCAAAATTACATAAATAAATACTTAGGTTAAAATCATGTATTATTAAATAATAATATTAAACCTAAGTCCATGTTTTAATTAAATTAATTATATGCCATGTTAAATTAATTTGATTAACTTGTAAAAATAAATATACTTGTAAAAATAATAAACCGGACCCATGTATTATTTTTACTAAAACATGTCGTAAACCGGACTCGTGAACCCATGAACCGGTCCGAACCAAAACCCCTCCGAAAACAGTGGCAAACCGGCCTAAGCCGGTTGCCCCTGCTCTCAGCAAAACTGCCACCGGCTGTGTGCCGGTGGTCTTGTCCTTCGGCCAGCCGCTGACCACACCGGGGTCCCACCGACTGTGTGTCGGTGGTTCCCCCTGCCTGCGGATTGTTCCCCATGCTTACCATAAATAGCCACCGGCAGTTTCCGGTGGTGGGGATGTGGCTGTCGTGACCTAAACAAACCACAAGACACCCCCGACGCACGTCGGGGTGTCTTGTTTCCTGCTGTTGACCGAACCCACCACCGAGACATGTGTCTCGTGTGGTGGTGCGAACCAAATGACGCCGAGAGTCGTAGGACTCTCGGTTTGTGTGGCGGCCAAACACCAAACCCGAAAACAACCTTTTATTATTTACCCACCATGGTTTTACTTGTTTTAGTTCTTATTTTAATTTAGCCACCATGATCATGTGTTTATAAAAACATAAAAAGAATTAAAAAGAAAGGTTTTCGGATTACCAAAACACGTGGAATCAATAGATCTTGAATACACGAACACGTACTTATGATTTGTTTAAACAAAATCAACAAACCCCTTGTTTCTTTGATGTAGCCGCCGCCCTAAGGAGAGAGCAAGAGAGAAAAGGTTTTTTGCTTTTCTAAAAATTCTTCTGTAATGTTTATGTTTTCCATATTTGTTTCTTTAATAAAATCAACATGGGTTGGGCCCCCTTTTCTCCTTGTGCAGCGGCTAGTAGGGCCCACCAAGGGAAACCCGTAGCTATTTTGTGTTCTAATATATTACGTGTTCGTGTGCTCGTATTTACGTGACGCTATTATTAAATATTCGTGTTATTATATATACTTGTACGTAGTCGTAATAATTACGTAAATACATAATTATACGTACGTGTTTTTTACGTTCATGATTTCATGTTCGTGATTTAATTATTATTGATAATAATTATCGTGCATTTATACATACTTAATACTTATCGTGTAATAACACGTACGTAGTTCTTGTAATTTATGTTCGTGAAACGTATTCATGTTATAAAAGGAATGTTTTTAATCATGTACGTACGATACTAAGGGTACTATTCATAGTAAAATCATGCGGGTTTTACAAAAAAGGATCCTAGATATACTCATATATCAATAAAGGGATCATAGTATTTATTTATAATTACTTGACACTAAGGTATACGTAACAACGCATACTAAAATTGTAATCCCAGAAGTAGCTTGAACCTGAAGTCACGCGAAGTCATGTGCACCGACTCTTTGAAAAATAAAAACTAACAGTTATAGTTTAGGTTTTCAGAAAAACGATCTAGTTCTCTATAACTCATGGCTCTGATACCAATCTTTAACACCCCCAAATTTACACTCAGCGGAATATATCTGTGGGTGCTAAACAATGGTACAACAACACATAACTTATAAAGAACGACTCGAAAAGAGACGTTTCAAATTCACCGTTCCTAAAACATTTATCAGAGTAGCGTAGTCCCAAGTAATCGTTACCAAAAGATAAGTTAAAACAACATATTAGTTTGTTTTAAAATGGAACGATAAATGAATCAAAGAGTTTTAACAGCTACATTAGTGCACAAATTCAATCTCGTGACCACCAAGCTTCCACTTCTTGATTACCTGAAATACATGTGAGTAAAATGATCAGCAAAAATGTCGAGTGAAATCTATTGGTTTATGTAATCATTTTGAACACAAGTAAAAGTTATAATTTGGTGGTATACTTGAAGGCAGCAAGCATCGAATAATTTGCATCAACAATATAATTGTATATAGCAACAAATAGGATTAAGCTCATGGAACCGAGCCCTTAGACACTCCGTTAGGTATAATAAGACAATAGATTTATTAATTTTCAGTTACCTCCAGATTATTGGTACATTTATACCTGACTTCTCAATACAATATGTCCGATACAATGGGCGTCCAGGCCTAAGCATCAAGGGACATCACCCACAAACCGAACCGAGGCGGCTTCTCTCATAGATCTATTAATTGTACCAGCGGCTAGCCCATCATAAGCTAGTTAACGGTCCACAATTGAGGCTTTAACCATGACAATTTACTTAATGCAATTTAAGGCAACCACGAGTCCATTCATATAGGGAGAAGCATACCATAAAATCTTGTGTACTAAGTTTATAAAAAAACATGTATTTCCCCTCGTGGGTTAAAAATCATTTAAGAACTAGTATAAAGCGAGGCTATAGACTCACCATGGTATTTAGAGTAGTTGAAGACGATCGCCGACGATAGTAGATGCCCATCAAACACGACAACCGCAACCTAGCAAATAAGGCGCGTACTTTAATAATGTATCCAAGTATAAAATTATACTTAATATAATTTAAAATCAACAATTTAAAACAAAAATAAACTTCAAGAATAATCCATACAAGGGATATCACTAGACACTTTTTATAAAGTCTCATTTACTAGACAATACCTTCAAAACAATTCTGCCGGAACATATCGAATGTTCAAGCTGTTTTTCCATACTTAAACACATCAAATTTTTATGATAAACTGGAGACTTTACTCATAATCTGTAGAAAGCCCTCCTAAAATTTTATAAAAAGATTTTACTTCTAAGTCTTCCTGCTCAACACATATTTGACTTACTAAATTCGGACAGAATTACACCTTTGACTTTTAAAACCATTTTAACTATCTTAAACAATACTATTTGTTAAACCAACACTTGATTGTAAAAATAGACTCAAAAGGTTACATTTAGGCCATGAGAACATTTATACAACTCTAGCTATAATCCCCGAAATTTAACGTAATATCGACAACAATTAAGTATTGTGTCGATACGCATCTCCCGGTACACGAATAATCAAACTAGCGTATCTTCCTCCTCGTTTGGAGTTGGAAGACCTACTTTATATCAAATCGAAGCTCTCGATCTCCTCTACAATACTAGCCTATAATATCAAGCTTTTATAAAACTTTTACCCATAAAAAACACCCCTAAAGCTGCTCGCCAAAAATTGACTTTTAAAAATCATGTTAAACCATTATTTTGACACAATTTAACATCATCCATACCCCTAGTATTAACTATATATCATCCTAATCAATTTAAAACAACCTAATCACTATCAATTTTAATAAAAAACCAAATCAAAAATTCATATATAAAATGATCAAAACTAATGTAAAACAATATTAACAACACATACCCATAACAATATTAACAAGATCACCGAATTTTCTTAAAAAAATATGTTATTGCATGTTGATAAAATTAGGTTCAAAAAACTCATAATAGAATTTGTAGGATGGGATATAACTTGGTTTTCTTTCAAAATAACTAGATCAACAGATTTTTATGAAATTTGATGATGGTGTTGTTATGTTGGACGACAAAAACAAAGCAAAAGGAAGGGTGTGTGTGAATTTTGATAAAAAAAAATGATAAAGAGTTAATGGAGATTATATTTATAGTGGAGACTTTAGGGTAAAAATTGTAATTGTTGAATAGTTTTGGAATAAAATGTAACATTTAAGTTAAAAAGCGAGAAATGACTATTAGTCGACTTTTCAAAAATTGTAAAAATATTTTTTTAAAAGTTTAAACGCACGCGAAAAATAATAATATGATGACTTAATACGCATTTAAAACAAAATCGTCGAAAATATTAAATATCGAAACGATCGATAATAAAATATAAAATTTTTGGGCATCCGTCGGTATCGTGATCACTAGTAGTCTTCGTTACTCGTTAAAACATAAAAGTAAAATGTTCAACATCGGTTTCAACATAAATCGTCAAACGTAATAATAATATTTAACGTTATCATATAATTTGAAAATATTTGAAAAATACTTGAAAAATTAGAATTAAATTATGACCTTATTTTACGGGAAAAATTAGGGAACTCACCAACGAACAAACCCTAATTTTTCTTCTCGGGAAAAATTAGGGAAAACCACCAATACGAATAGATCCACCACCGAATCAATCAAAACCGTCACAATAACCACCACAAATCAACCAATCCTCCAAAAAAAGTGAAACCCTGATTTTTTTTCTTGAGAAAAATTAGGGAACTCACCTCAATCGAAAGATAAGCAAACCAATCAAATGAATCAGTAACAAAAAAGATAATCACCACAAGATCTTCGAAACCCTAATTTTTCTCAAAAAAATTAAAGGAATAAAACAAAGATCCAAGTGTAATATTAACAGATGGATCTCAATAGTAGATCTAACCAAAAAAGTATGTATAAACAAAAAAAACCCCAATTTTTATAATAACCCTAAAAAAATTTCATCGATTTTTAACAACCGTGGCTCTGATACGATTTAGAAAAATATGATTCAAGAGATCTCAAAATAGTTTTACTTACATTAATCAAGATTTAGAAGATTAAAACTAGAAAACATTAAAGACTACTACTGCTAGTCAGTTGTAGTCGTATTATCTACATGATAATAGTTTTACAAATCAAACATAAAAGAAAATGAGATCAAACTAGGGTTTAAAGAGATCACAAGAGAGAGAGAGTTATATAAAAAAACCACAGTTGAAAACTATCACACCCACGACTGAATGGTTGCTAAGGTTAATAAACAGAATAGAGCCGTTGCACTCATGGACTTGGGCTGTGAGAGATGGGCTTTGATAAATTTGCAGTCTTGGCAGCTTAAGTCCCTCGGGCTAAATGTGCTTCCACTTTAAGTCCTGAGGGTCCAAACTGAAACATACAAGAAACAAAATAAGTCGTTCTGGTTAGGAAGGGATTTTAGATTAGGTTACAAATTTAACAAATACAATGGCGATATGAAAACTGTAACTAGTATCGTTACCAAGTTTTGATAAATGGCTATGAAAATTACTTGCTAGTTCGGCTATTACAAACATTCTATAGATTTTTTGTTGTTACCACCACTAGTGGCAGCAGAACTTGGTGATGAATATGCAGCAGCTGCTGGGTTCACTCGAGAGCGGATCCTTCATCTCACATTTGCCACTGCCACGGCTTTGGTACCTATAAAGTAATTAATCAGAGAGTTAACATAGTACTAGTAAGTAACACAAAGATCATAGTTATATTTACATAATAAATCCAACAATTTTTTTTTTAACATAAAATCGAAATTGGTCTAATCTAGCTAAGCAGGCCGGTCAAAATCGCCTGATTAAGCTAATAATATAGTTTTTGTAAAAAAAATAAGAAAGCCAGATTTTCTTTGGACAAAAAGTATGTGCGATACTGGAATAGCGGGATCAACCAAGCTGAACCGTTAAGACCGAAGCGCCAACCCGCCCATTAACTTGTGGTCTCGTGTTACCTCTACAAATGTATAGCCTCGTTTATATATATGTTTATAGTCATGGCCGAGTGTAGTTGCATTAAGGTCTATCCCGATAGCTTAGATAAAAAGGAATTTGACCGATTTACAGCCGTTCAATTATCATAATGATTTTCAATGAGTAGAGGTTTAACTGTTGTTACCAGTACCTGCAGAGAAAGTTAGTGATGGATCTGCTACCGCAGGGTCCCGATTGTCAACACTCGACTGACCAAGATCTTCCTCGAGTGGGCGCTTGAGATCGGATCCTACATTAGCGTCAGCTATGTTACCTTTAGATAAAATGACTGATGAGTAACCGTGATAATTTAAGATAGGTATATATATAAGATTGATTGTAAAGTTAAGAAAGACTAGTTAGATTGTTACCCGCTGCCGCAGCAGCAGATGAAGGGTCAGCACGATACTGGGCAAGAGCGTCCTCCATGGTCGTGTAAGGGTCAGAGTTAATTGCATAATAAATCGTGATCGTAGTTTGTCTGAGTTTAACGGTTTACGTACCCCAATTAGCGGTCAAATAATCCAATAAACGAAGTAGCTCATCAGAGTACATCATGTAAGTACGGGCTGCCCCTCGCGTACTGTTATCGAAAGTTGAAGCCTCAAACAGTGAAATATCCTCCGCTGTCAAACAGTGAAATATTCACTGATCTATTCGTAAATACGATCGATTTTACTGTGCATGTAATTAGGGTTTCTTTTTAATTTATACTTTTCGTCCCTCTTTTATTACACTTTATCATATCCAAACCCTCTTTTACTTACTATACTTTTTTCACATCCAACATCCTTTCTTATATCTAGCCAAAAGGGCCGAACCAAACCGAATAGTGCCGAATGTATTTCGGTCTCGTACTCGGTCAACCCTTTTAATCAATACGGTTCTCGGTCTAGGATGTAAGCATACCCGAATTTCCCCAAACATTGTTGGTTATCAGTATGGAAGAAATATACAGAAGGATAATAAAGTGACAGTGGAAATGGAATACTTGTTGCTGATGATTGCATTACAATGATTCCTATCATTTTATAGCTAAAGAAACATTACTACTCAAACATGAAACTGACGAAGTTTAAAAACCAAAATAAAGACTAATGAAAGTAAACTTTAAAACATTGGAAACTCATAACTGAAGTGGGCAATAACAGTGGATGAATGCCCTTTATTGCTGCTTTGAATCCCATTCAAAGACTAAGACCAGTTTAGAAGTCACATTTTCCCCCTCAAACTGGACCAAGCTCGGTTTGAGTCACACCGAGTACATTACGCATTTCAGTGAATCTTACTTCTGCCAATGCTTTAGTAAATATATCAGCTCTTTGATCCGTCGATTTTACATATTCGACTATGATCTTCCCCTGTTCAACACACTCACGTATGAAGTGAAAACGGATGTTAATATGCTTACTTCGACCATGAAACACAGGATTCTTCATTAGAGCAATTGCTGACTTGTTGTCAACAAACAAAGTGATAGGTGCAATATCACGTCCCGTTAGTTCCTTTACGAGATTTGTAAGCCATATGGCTTGGCATGCTGTTGCTGTTGCTGCAATAAATTCAGCTTCACACGAGGACAAAGAAACAATCTGTTGCTTCTGAGATTGCCATGTAATCGCATTTCTTCCGAGATAGAAAATCATACCGCTTGTACTTCTAGCACCAACCACGTCACCAGCATGATCACTATCCGAAAATCCGACTAAATGCTCAACTTCTTGACCTTTCACATAATTGAGCCCATAGTTAACAGTACCTTTAACATACCTCAGAATGTGCTTTACAACTTTAAAATGCAAAGTTGTCGGTTTTTCCATAAAACGACTAGCAATTCCAACGGCGAATGACAAGTCAGGACGAGTGTGAGTCAAGTACCTCAAATACCCAATCACTCGCCTATATTCGGTAGGATCAACTTCTTCCCCACCTTCGTCTTTACCGACCTTCAATTTTGGTTCCATGGGGAAATTTACCGGGTTGCACTCTTGCATTCCGAATTGCTCCAAAATCTTTTTTGCATAACTTGTTTGTCGTAAGGCTATTCCCCATTTAGATTGAGAAACTTCTATTCCAAGATAATAAGCTAGCAGTCCCATGTCACTCATTTCGAATTCGTTCTTCATTTGCCCCTTGAATTCGATAATGTCATGTGTATTTGATCCGGTAATAATTAAATCATCAACATAGACACCAACAATAAGAATTTTACCTTCTGAGTTTCTTGTGTAAACAGCCGGGTCTTGAGAAGTTTTCGAAAAACAAAGGCCTTTCATTGTTTTATCTAAACGAACATTCCAAGCTCGAGGTGCTTGTCGTAGACCATAAAGAGCTTTGGAAAGTTTAAACACCTTATGACCATCATCTTTGTTGATGTACCCTTCAGGTTGAGTAACATAAACCTCCTCTTTGAGATCTCCATTGAGAAAGGCTGACTTGACATCGAGATGGTGAACTATCCACCCATTTTGGGCTGCTAAGGCAAGAATGAGCCTTACGGTGTCGAGTCTAGCTACCGGTGCGAAAACCTCATCAAAGTCGACCCCTTTCTTTTGTACGAAACCTTTCGCAACGAGTCGTGCTTTATACTTCACCACATTTCCCAAGTTGTCTCTTTTCACTTTATAAACCCATTTCAAACCAATTGCTATATGACCTGGTGGCAATTCAGTGAGTTTCCATGTCTTGTTCTTTTCAATCGACTCTAATTCGGCTTGCATAGCCTCACGCCACTCCTTGATACTCACTGCCTCTTTAAAGGTTGTAGGTATGTCCGTCTCCAACAACATTAATTCTTCGGGTTCAAGTGACACAATTTCGGTTTCATCATAGAGAGCGTCTAAAGAACGAAATCCCTTAGGCCCGAACGCTGATGAGGGGCTGGTCGTATGTGTAGAGGAAGAAGAAAATGGGTCAAGGGCTGTATTAGTGGGAGTTGAATCAGACATATCCAAAGTTGGTTGTCCAGAATTGACATGTGCATTTTGAGGGCTTACGGGTTCATAGGGTTCACTTTCGGGGCTGTTCTGTGGAGTTTGTGGTGGTATTTGGGGTTGTGGTTTGATTATAGTAAAGATGTTGGCTATTGGTCTTTCCTCTACCACATCTTTACTCCAATTCCAGCCTTCTTTTTCATCAAACACAACATCACGACTAACCCGCAACTTCATGTCTTGTGGATCGTATAAACGATTGCCTTTCGTTCCATCTTCAACTCCAAAGTACACCATCTTTTTGCTTCGATCATCAAGCTTTTTAAGATGAACACCTGTAGTTTTTGCAAAGACAACACAACCAAAAACTTTTAAATGTTCAAGGCTCGGCTTCTTACCAAACCAAGCTTCATATGGGGTAATATCGGGAAGTGATTTTGATGGCAAACGATTCAGTAGATAAACGGCATGTCTAACGGCTTCACCCCAAAACTCTCCTGGTACATTTCTTCCTTTGAGGAGGCTCCTTGCCATCTCCATAATAGTTCGATTTCGCCGTTCTACAACTCCATTTTGTTGCGGCGAATAAGGTGCAGTCAAATGCCTCTTTATACCACTTTCTTCACAAAAGCTTGCAAAGTCTTTTGATGTGAACTCTCCCCCACGATCTGTACGGAGAGTTTTTATTTTATACCCCGAACTTTCTTCGATCATCTTCTTGTAGCGTTTGAATGCATCGAAGACTTCATACTTTCCTGATAGCATATAAACCCATGACCACCTACTGTAATCATCAACTATAAGGAAAAAATACTTACTTCCTCCAATAGTAGTAGGTGTAATCGGACCGCACAAGTCAGCGTGTACAAGTTCCAGAGGTTTTTGAGCTCGAAAAATGGATTCGTCGGGGAAAGGAATACGGGTTTGCTTAGCTAGAACACACCCTTCACACACCTGATTTGGGTGAGTAATCATTGGGACACCTGATGCCATCTTCTTTTCAACCAATCTCCGTAGTGAGTAAAAGTTCACGTGCCCGAGCCTAGAATGCCATAACCAAGCAGGTTCTTCTTGTTTCGTAAGTAGACATGTTGGGCGACCCGTCTTTAAAAGAGTTTTATAAAGACGGTTGGAAGATCTTTTCACCTTGAGCAGAAGGTTGCTACTTCTGTCAAAAACCTTCAATAAACATCCAACCATTTCAACCCGACTCCCATCTTCTGTCATTTGCCCAAGACTTATAATGTTGCTTTTTAAACTTGGGATGAAATACACCCCATTAAGGAGTCGTTGGTCATCGTTTTTGCAATCGAATAAAATCGATCCTTTCCCCATAATTGCTACAGTAGATCCATCTCCAAACTTCACTCGGCCCGTAACTCGTTCGTCTAGCTCGTGAAACTTTGAACGATCTCCAGTCATGTGGTTGCTAGCACCATTGTCTAGATACCACACTTCGGACTCAACTCGAGATTCACCCGTTTGAAGAAGATTTACAGTAACTTTCTCCTCATTCAAAAATACTTCTCCAGAAACATTCTCTTGTGAAATTGCCATCATAAGAGTAGGTTCTTCATCAACAGTTTGGGTGAGGTTTGCCTCCTCACCTTGCTTTTTATCCGGACATTCCGACGCGTAATGACCGAATTTTTCACAAGCAAAACATTTTATCTTACTTTTATCTCTATGGCCATATTTCTGATCATTCTTATATGTATAAGAATCACGACCACCACCTCGACCACGCCCACGACCTCGGCCTCGTCCCCGGCCCCGGCCACTAGTTCCTCCTCTTCCCTTCGAGGAATTCGACGAGTCCTTTTCGTCGGTTCGCTTAGAACGTGATGACCATTCAGCATGTGTGAGCAATAGTGATGGTTCTCCCTGATCTCCATATCCCCTGAGTCGTTCTTCATGGGTCTTGAGGCGACCCACAACTTCTTCCACGGTCATGGTCTGAAAGTCTCCAAATTGTTCGATCGAGGTCACGATTTGCATAAAGCGGATCGGTACAGCCCGAAGAAACTTTTTCACCACGGTAATCTCCTCGATTGTTTCACCAAGTGAGCGAATACCGGTTACAATTGTATTCAATCTCATGGCAAAATCATCAACTGATTCATCGTTCTTCATCCGAATAACCTCGAAGTCACTTCTCAAGGTTTGTACTTTGGCTTCCTTTACACGATCAGCTCCCATGTGCATTATACGAAGCGTCTCCCACGCTTCCTTAGCCGAGTCCTTCTCAGCCAACATCATTAGCACATCTTCTGGAACCGCCTGGTAAATGGCTGCGAGTGCCATCCGATCTTGTCGCTCCTCGACATCGGCTTGCTGAGTTGCATCCCACACTCCTTGTGCTTGCAAATTCACCCGCATTTTCAAAGACCACACTGCGTAATTAGTCTTTGTAAGCATCGGATACTGGATAGTAATACTACCACCTTTCTGAACATTTTCATCATTAACCGAAGATGACGATGAAGTTACCATGGTTATTTTTGGCATACACTTGACCATACACTAACACAACACAATCTCTCTGATACCAAATGTTGGTTATCAGTATGGAAGAAATATACAGAAGGATAATGAAGTGACAGTGGAAATGGAATACTTGTTGCTGATGATTGCATTACAATGATTCCTATCATTTTATAGCTAAAGAAACATTACTACTCAAACATGAAACTGACGAAGTTTAAAAACCAAAATAAAGACTAATGAAAGTAAACTTTAAAACATTGGAAACTCATAACTGAAGTGGGCAATAACAGTGGATGAATGCCCTTTATTGCTGCTTTGAATCCCATTCAAAGACTAAGACCAGTTTAGAAGTCACAAACATGTGCATTACTGGGCCTAAGTTAATCATGGGGACATGGAGTGCATTTTGCTTTCATATATATGGTTTCGTATTTGGCCATGTAGTGAGTGCTTTAACCTGCTTTCTCCTGACAAAGATAATGCCTGAAAGAAACATATATATGCAAACTTGAAATCGAACAATTCGACATCCGTAAGGGCATCCTAAGAATCAAACCAAACTTGAAAGAGCAGATGCTCTGCACCCATGCTTTCATGTCGATCAAGTATCGAATATAAGTGTGTCTATTCAACTGATGTCACAGGTTATAGCAACAAAGCATAACATAACCAAAAACTTATACATGGAATCATCGAGTTCGACGAGGGTTTTCGAGTATATGACAGGGTGGTATTTAACCAATAACAAAGCAAAGGAGAATCCATTCTGCTCCCATCCAACAAATCTGTATTGATTCTTCTTACATAAATGTATACTTAAAACCTGGTGTTATAGTTCTTATGGGAAATAAGAAGTAGCTCAAACTCCAAATCGATTCGTCAAATAGCTCACTAATTATTACATAAATGTATTGAAGAATGTGTCTTTAGTGTATATTCACAACTTTAAATGAACAGAAAGCTCTTAGCTTAACCTGTTTATAAAGCTCATTTTTGAAGTTGATAAAAACTACTAGTACAAATTAACTCCCCTTCGGCTTGAACTTGAAGGTTCACAAAATAATGTTCATTACGATTTTGGAATAAACTTTTTAACTCTAAAAGTTCCCAGGGGGGGGGGGGGGGGGGTCCGTTGGCTTGACTATAGAATGAGCCAAGACATTCTTGTGCACTTCCACTTTATAATTAAAAAAATGTAGATTCTGATATAGACAGGCCGGCAGAGATGGACCTCGTTTGAGGATCAAAGATGACACAATAAATAGTCACAACAAACATCCAAGAAGACAATTAAGGTTATTACAAACATTCTAAATAACTTGAAGAAGTACTTTTAAAACCCAACATAGTGGTTTTTAGTTGTTGTGACCAGCAGCAAGAGAGAAGTCAGCAGCTGCAGGGTTCACTCGAGAGCGGATCCATCATCTGACATTTGCGGGACAGCCATGGATTTGGTATCTAAAAAGGTAATTAATCAGAGAGTTAACGTAAGTAAGAACAAGATGATGGAGATTTTACATAGTAATAAATCCAACAAATGTGTTCTCCAAATATAAAAAAAGTTTGGATGATTGCAACAGATCGAGTCGTATGAATATATGTTTATAATAAGAATCCTGGTTAGAAGTTGCATAAGGTGTATCTTCATAAATAAAAAAGGAATTAGACATTGCAGCGGTTGAATGAGTAGAGGTGTTGTTACCAGTAGTAGTTGCAGCTGCTGATTTTGGAGAGCCAAGACTAGTACTGCTAGACTGGGGACCCTCCTTGAGACGGAAACAGAATCCTCCATTAGCTTCACCAATGTTACCTATACAGAGATGAGCAGGCGTGATTATGGTATAAGAAAGAAAGAATTTCAATGAATAAGCTAAAAGGATAATTATAATTAAGATCGAGTGTAAAGTAAAGAAAAACTAGTAGCATTTCAAGCAATAATAACAGACTTTTGATTGTTTTACCTGCAGCAGCAGCAGCAGCAGATGAAGGGGGAGCACGATACTGGGCAAGAGCGTCCTCCATGGTTAGGATCTTGAAAGGGTCAGCAAAGTTACCTGAATTAAATAAATTTTATTAATCAGTGAAAAGAGTTAATTGCATAAATCGTCTTTGTGGTTTGTTTGTCTGAGTTTAACGGATTACGTACGCCAATTAGTTGTCAAATAATCCAAGAAACGAAGTTGCTCATCAGAGTACATCATGTAAGTACGGGCTGGCCCTCGGCTACTGTTATCGAAAGATGAATTCTCAAACATTAAAATATCCTCTGCTGTCAACCCCATCTTCAATTCAATTCGTACTTCTTATGATTGATTTTACTTGGTGTATGTAATTAGGTTTTTTTTTTCCTTCTTTGTATATATATATATAGAGATCCTTTTTATTTACACTTTTCGTCCCTCTTTAATTACACTTTATCATATCCAAACCCTCTTTTACTATGCTTAGTACTTACGATCGATTTACCTTTTATATATTTACACTTTTCCTTCCTCTTTTACAATACCTTTTGCACATCCAGCATCGTCTCTTATCTAGACTGCGGGCCGAACCAAACCGGACAGACCTAATGTATTTCGGTCTCGATCCACCTTTTTAATGTAGTATTTCGGTGAAATTATCTCGATTTATAAATTTATTATATATCATGAATTCATGATTACACATTTACATACGAATAATCTAAATCGAGGATTTTTATAGCATGATAGATTAATGGACTATATTTATGATCGGATATATTATGCTACGGATTTGAATCAAGATTTGCTTAGGATTATGAAGTGTTTGCATGATCCGGTATAATCCGGTTACACTATTTGTATCACATAGGAAACTAGCTTGTGTAGTTCATATAGCTAATAAAATTTTGTTATTGATATTGGATACAGGATAATAAGCTACTCAACTTCTTGGGGTTCATGTGGAATCCTTTGTCATGGGTCATGGAAGCTGCCGCGATTATGGCAATTGTCTTGGCTAATGGAGGGGCACATATATCTCTTTCTCATGTCCAAATAATTTGTATCACGTCGATATGGTTGAGTAACATATTTATCCTGCACCGAGTTGCAGGGAAAGCCACCGGATTGGCAAGATTTCATTGGTATCACCACATTGTTGACCATATACTCCACCATTAGTTTCATTGAGGAAAAAAACGCCGGAAATGTTGCAGCAGCTCTGATGGTAGGTCTTGCTCCCAAAACGAAGGTCATAAAGGACAGAAAATGGGATGAAATAGATGGAGCCATTTTGGTTCCTGGAGACGTTATTAGTGTCAAACTTGGAGACATCATCCCACCGATGCACGTCTGCTAAAAGGAGATCCTCTCAATACTGACCAATCGACATTGACCGGTGAATCATTAAGGGTGATCAGGATTCCAGGTGACAGTGTCTATTCAGGTTCAACATGCAAACAAAGAGGAAGGGCAGTGTCTTTATTGCGACTGGAGTCCACACTTTCTTCGGAAAGGCTGCTCACTTAGTCGATAGCATAACCAAGTCGGCCATTTCGAAAAGGTGTTAACTGCTATTGGAAACTTCTGCATATGCTCCGTTGCTATTGGTGTCATAATCGAAATAGTGGTGATGTACCAGTTCAGAAACGAACTTACAGAAATGGTGATATTCCAATTGCCATGACTATTGTTTCTGCCAGGGCTGTATCGTATAGCCCTTGGCCATGTTTTGGTGTAGGAGACTTGTTTAGACATGGCTATGATTTGGTTATGCAAAAATGCAGTAAAGAAACGGGTAAATACAGAAGTAAATCTTTTATTACTTTTGGATATGTACAAATTACAGAAGATATCCTATTTATAGGATTTGAAAAGGTACTATGAAACATTGTGTCGTTTCATAAAGTTATCCCTCTTCAATGTAACTGTTAATTAACTAACATAACTGTCTAAATAGGTATGGGTCGTTTTATATGTCCTTGACCCATTTACCATGAATAAAACCTACAAGCCCTTTAAATATAATGTTCATGGGCTTTAAACCTATTACAGAAACAAATAACATACGACTATTAACCTAATAAATATATCATGGAGGCTTGATGATTTTGTATTCCCAACACTCCCCTCCAAGATAATAAGCCTTTACATGATGATAGTAAAGTCCTCAGAAGTGGCGTCTGAATCTCCTTCCTTTTTGCATTCCTGAAGTTGTTGGCTTTGAATGCATCTCTTGTAGATTTAGGGTCCTTGCTGAGTGAATTAATCCTGTGTTGCCTAGACTGTCTTCAATGGAGTCAGTGTCTTCCAATTTGACACCAAAGTGTTCCACCTTTTCTTTTCCTTTAAGCCCTGCATAGTTTGAATATGCACCCATGTCTTCAATCCTTGACATATCTTGAACTGCTGGGTCTGTCCCCTTCCTGCAGTCATCCTTTGGTGCCCTTGCAGTCTTAAAGTATGATGTGAACACATCAAGATACTGTGAATAGAATCCTTTCAATTCTTCTCCATAACCTTTTGGCAGTCCTAACATCTCTCCAATAATGTCAAATTCTTGACAAAACTTAACACCCAAATATCCCCTAAACTTTCTACAGTTTTATAAAGATCAAACAAGTGAACCTGTATCCCATTTATCGTTGGTGGAATGGGTCCTGGGATTGTAGTCTTAAGGTAATTTACATAGAACCATTTTAAAGCCTTGTTAAACCTGTTTCTAAAATAATCCCACTCTTGATCTACAATCGTATCTTGTTTGATCAGATTCAGAAAATAAACATAATCATTAAAAGTTTGGACTTTTGTTGAGTAAGTACTTCCCTTGATTGTGATTTGTTCCTCTTCTTTTCCATCATCCAGTGATCCAAAGTATCTCTCCAAGTATTGATTGTGCAGATTTCTCATCCTATCTTCATTGAAGATCATATGTTCATTATTGTTGAACATATATGTGAGAAAACATCTATTGCCTTCATACTTGATTTCGTACCCTTGTTCTCAAGTAAATCCACAGAGAGAATATTTAGTGTAACCTCGGGTGCATAGTGAACACCAGGCACTAAATATCCATGGCCATCATTCTTTATGAAGACCTCTCCAATTCCATAACAAAACAGAAGTTTGCTTTGTTCCTTCAATGTGTTGACAGAGAATTCTTCCTTTATATTGCAAAAGGAGTTGATTTTGGTACATAGATGCTTATCTGTTTGATCACTGATATACCATATATCATTCCAATTTTCATGATCTGTGCCTTTGATCATGATTTTTGTGGAAAGATGTATGTTTTCAGGATATTTGATCATGACCGATGGTTTCATGGGTTTGAAGTTCTCCATCCTTTCCCTTGAATGGCCAAAATGTCCTTTTCATCCTTGCAAGTCTCTTTGTTTTCCTCAGGGCAAAACTTGATTATATGACCAAGTTTCATACAATAGAAGCATCTATAATTCTTGTATCTCTCTTGTTTTGTGTTTGTGGATTGTGAGTGGTTTAACTTGTTGTTAAACTGCATAATTCCCTCTAATTCTTTCTTCAGCATAGCCTTACATTCATGAGAGATTTACCTTATGCAGGAACCCAAATTCCCCTCTCTCTTTATCCTTCTTTGAATAAAATCAGTATGTTGCCTCCTCTCCAAAACCTTCCCAGGCGTTTGGCTCTGATGCCATTTATTGTTTCTGCCAGGGCTGTATCGTATAGCCCTTGGCCATGTTTTGGTGTAGGAGACTTGTTTAGACATGGCTATGATTTGGTTATGCAAAAATGCAGTAAAGAAACGGGTAAATACCTAAGTAAATCTTTTATTACTTTTGGATATGTACAAATTACAAAAGTTATCCTATTTATAGGATTTGAAAAGGTACTATGAAACATTGTGTCGTTTCATAAAGTTATCACTCTTCAATGTAACTGTTAATTAACTAACATAACTGTCTAAATAGGTATGGGTCGTTTTATATGTCCTTGACCCATTTACCATGAATAAAACCTACAAGCCCTTTAAATATAATGTTCATGGGCTTTAAACCTATTACAGAAACAAATAACATACGACTATTAACCTAATAAATATATCATGGAGGCTTGATGATCTTGTATTCCCAACAATGACAACAGTTTTGTCAGTGAGTGACTATGGCCATCGCGTAACACAAGTTGTCAGAGCAAGGTGCCATCACCAAGATTCTTGAACAAATGGTTGGGATGGATGTTTTTGTAATGACAAGACTGGTACTCTCTCCTTGAACAAACTCACAGTCGATAAAACTCGATCTCATTGAGGTTGGTTCAAGTGTAAATGATCACAAAATTAAGAGTTCTTTTTTCTTTTATACTTTGTCTTAAATGAACTACTTTCTCTTTAGGTGGTCGTAAAGGATACTGACAAGGATCATGTGGTTCTAATAGGAGCAAGGGCTTCAAGAGTCCAGAATCAAGATGTGATTAATGCTTATATTGTTGGAATGCTTCCAGATCCTAAGGAGGCACGAGCGGGGGATCACTGAGGTGCATTTTGTGCCCTTCAATCAAGTGACTCTCACATTCACACATCATTTACAGCGATACCTTCAGACTGTCACAGACACCAAAACTGTCATAGACACCAAAACTGTCATGTATGCTAACCATTAAAACCATCCTCAGTCTCATCTTTATAGTTGTCAGCAGCATGCGGCAGATCTTCTCTGCTTCCTTTACACAAGCACCATGATTTTCACCAGGTCATCGGCCATGAACAAACAATAAACAAAAGCTTGTTTGAGATTGGGCTATGGTAAGGAGGCTCGGTTTCCCCTAGACTGAGCGGAACTGTATCTCCTCCATGGTCGAGGATAATCCACTTGTCAGACGCTTCCTTGTCGAGGAAAGTTATGTCAAAGATTCTCATTCCTAAGCTTTTAAATTGACTAGTTGAGAAATATGAGTTGAATGCATGGTTTTGATAGAAGAATGATTAGTTAGATGTGATATCTGAACATAAATATTAAATACCATGAGTTGAAGTTCAAAAGTAGTAAAAATATTGGTATGTTAACCGAGATATTAGTAAAAATATTGGTATGTTAACCGAGATATTAGTAAAAATATTGCTCAACGTTTACCTCAACAAGCAATGGTAAAAAAATGCAGATGCCCACTTACCAGACATGAATGACTCAACAAAACTATTTTCGACCTCCTTTGATTCATGATAAAACTAGTTTTGATAGAAGAATGATTAGTTAGATGTGATATCTGAACATAAATATTAAATACCATGAGTTGAAGTCCAAAAGTGGTAAAAATATTGGTATGTTAACCGAGATATTAGTAAAAATATTGGTATGTTAACCGAGATATTAGTAAAAATATTGCTCAACGTTTACCTCAACAAGCAATGGTAAAAAAATGCAGATGCCCACTTATTGGACATGAACGACTCAACAAAACTATTTTCGACCTCCTTTGATTCATGATAAAACTGGTTTCGATAGAAGAATGATTAGTTAGATGTGATACCTGGACATAAATATTAAATACCATGAGTTGAAGTCCAAAAGTAGTAAAAATATTGGTATTTTAACCGAGATATTAGTAAAAATATTGCTCAACGTTTACCTGAACAAGCAATGGTAAAAAAAATGCAGATAAGCCCACTTACTCGACATGAACCACTCAACAAAACTATTTTCAACCTCCTTTGATTCATGATAAAACTTGTTTTGATAGAAGAATGATTAGTTAGATGTGATATCTGAATATAAATATTAAATATCATGAGTTGAAGTCCAAAAGTAGTAAAAATATTGGTATATTAACCGAGATATTAGTAAAAATATTGCTCAACGTTTACCTCAACAAGCAATGGTAAAAAAAATGCAGATGCCCACTTACTGGACATGAAGGACTCAACAAAACTATTTTCGACCTCCTTTGATTCATGATAAAACTGGTTCATGTTGGACGATAGGCTCAAGACCTTGTGGGCTTGTGGCCCATTAGGTTTAGGATTTTGAGTAGGTTGCTTAATCTCAAAGCTACATATAAATACATATGCCACATCTTATGTAATACATTGAATCAATACAACATATTTGTTATTTAACATGGTATCAGAGCTTTACGTACAACCCATCACAAAGTAGTTATCCTCTGGTCATCGGCCACTCGCTAATGATTCGGAGGGATCCCACTTACTTTCTTCTGCTTTATTGATTTCAATAAAAAAAATTTCAAATAAAACCTAGCAACTAAAACCCTAGCCGTCATAACGCATCTCTTGTTTTTACATTGTCTAACAATTCATTGTTGACTTCAGTTTGTTTTACTGCTACACAAATTCTTTTTGGTACGATTTTAGGGGCTATTTGGTGCGGTTTCTAAACCATAGTACGTAAATAATAGCGTACCAAAAAATAAATTCTTTTTTGGTACGGTTTTAAACCGCACCAAATAATCACTTTTTTGCTACGGTTTGCTTATTAACCGTACCAAATAATGACCAATAAATCAAATAATTTAATTTTTCTTTTGATACGGTTTTTTATTAAACCGCACCAAAAAAATAAAGCACCAAAAAATAAAATAAAAATACAAATACATATTCTAAAACCTATAACCAAGGACTATAATAAAGCCTACAATATAAAACTTGTAACCAAACACTACAATATATATTCAATAGCAAATCGACAAAAAAAATTCAACAAACTTAAGATTCAATAAAAACGTCAACCAAAAGTGCGATTCATTACAATTGTTCAAAAGTTATCACTAAAATATAAAACTTAAACTATTGTGGAGCCGTTGTAGTAAAAGAAATGACCACTTCCTTATAAAAGATGTTCAGCGTCAAATAAGCTATTTGGTCGATCTCAAACGGTGTTAGACAACGTGTATCATCCCATATCTACAAAAACAAATATAGATATATGTTAGTCATAAGGTTTCATAAAATGGTACTTAATTCGCATGCTAAATATGTAAGTCCGCCTACTAAGAGTCAAAGCATAAAAGTTAACTAATCTTTCTAACTGTTGTTGATTAGTTCGGCATGCATTAATATGCATTTATATAGGAACCAGCCAGATGGTTCCAAGATGATCTACAACAGATGATTCTTCAAATAAGTGGTCACTTTTGCACTAAGTCACTGAAATCTAAAAAACTTGATGAGCTTGATTCTTCTCAATAATCTAATTTGGTATGGCCACAAGATTATGCTCCTAAATATGGATTTATGCAGAAAACTGCAGTCCCAAAAGTGGGTAATCTTGAACATTAAAATCTAATAAACTTGATGAGCTTGATTTTTAGGAGTAATCTAATTTGTTATGGCCACAAGATTCTGCTCCTAAGTGTGGATTTATACATAAAACAACAGTCCCAAAAGTGGGTAATCTTGAACCTTTTTACTTATCAAGATTCTGCTCCTAAATATTCTTATGAGTAATCTAATTTGTTATGGCCACAAGAATAGCCGGCCCAGGCTATGATTACTTATACAATAAATATGTTCTCAAGTGCTGTACGTATTACTTATCAAGTATAAAAGGAAACACTTACATTTTCTAGAAAGTCCACTTGTTTTTTTAAAAGAAGGTCATGCATGAACTTCATCATGTAATATCTGCATTCCCATAAACCCTCTGTTAGAAAACACTATACTTAAATAAAAAAAGATAGTTACACAAATGCAACAACCAAATCAATTATATAGACACAAAAACTATAGATTATATACCTCAGCCATCTTCCAATTAAACTTGATCTCGAAAGCCCTATATTGAAAAGCAATGGCATAACGTAAACGTCAACTATTTTCTCAAAAAGTACATGTCAACTCAAAACTCGATATTAGAAATTTTACCTCTCTACTATCTTCGTTAAATAATAATGTTTCTCGATATTTTCCTTTTTCGATGAATCCACTATATAGCCCATCCTCAAGTTTGGGCAAACCACAAAAAGAAGCGAATGGCCACTACACAAAAGTTCCATCGTTGTAGTATAGATTAATCATATATTATAATATCAGTATAACAAGCAACAAAAGTACCTTTGGTAATAAGGTGCCAAGTATATTTCCTTTCCCGGATTTAGCCTCTGAATATCAATAATGTGATCTACAACTTGTTTACCATTTCTTGAACATTCACTTGATGTGATGGCATATGGGTTGAGGAACACGCATCTATTTTCGCGAAGACATTTCACAACCGATTGTAAATACCTGTTATCAATAAATGAAATACGAGAAGAAGTTAGGGGTGTTTAAGGGATGTTTGAATGCTACTATAAGAGGGAGTTTAACTGCTATAATAAAATTGTCTTTCTTTTAAAAATTCAAAGTAGAAGTTACTTACATCGCCAACCAATGTATAATGGTAATAATCGACCATATAGTTGATGTGAAAATCTAAAATCGCTTCGTATTCGATATATTCGGTCAAAGATTTGCCATACATCTGATGAGGTACAACAATTGGAATCATATGATTTTCGCATTTCGTGAATCGTCTCAATGAATCTTTAAAAAGTTTATGCTGATCATTTAATCTATCAAGCCGCTCTTTCATTCTTTCCTCTTTGGTTTGCTTAGGCTCAACGGGTTCAGGCACCTGTTTGACATACAATGAAAATCCATTCAATTGTTGTAACTCAGTGATATATAAATAATACATTTATATAAATTATATAAATTTATTATTTATATATCATTGAGTTACTATAAATGAATGGGTTTTCATTGTATGTCGAACAGGTGCCTGAACCCGTTGAGCCTAAGAAAACCAAAGAGGAAAGAATAAAAGAGCAGCTTGATAGATTAAATGATCGGCATAAACTTTTTAAAGATTCATTGAGACGATTCACGAAATGCGAAAATCATATGATTCCAATTGTTGTACCTCATCAGATGTATGGCAAATCTTTGACCGAATATATCGAATACGAAGCGATTTTAGATTTGCACATCAACTATAAGGTCGATATTACCATTATACATTGGTGGGCGATGTAAGTAACTTCTGCTTTGATTTTTTAAAAGAAAGACAATTTTATTACAACAGTTAAACTCCCTCTTATAGTAGCATTCAAACATCCCTTAAACACCCCTAACTTCTTCTCGTATTTCATTTTATTGATAACAGGTATTTACAATCGGTTGTGAAAGGTCTTCGCGAAAATAGATGCGTGTTCATCAACCCATTTGCCATCACATCAAGTGATCAAGAAATGGTAAACAAGTTGTGGATCACATTATTGATATTCAGAGGCTAGATCCGGGAAAGGAAATATACTTGGCACCTTATTGCCAAAGGTACTTTTGTTATACTGAAATTATAATATGTGATTAATCTATACTACAACGATGGAACTTTTGTGTAGTGGTCATTGGCTTCTTTTTGTGGTTTGCCCAAACTTGAGGATGGGCTATATAGTGGATTCATCGAAAAAGACAAATACCGAGAAACATTATTATTTAACGAAGATAGTAGCGAGGTAAAATTTCTAATATCGAGTTTTGAGTTGACATGTACTTTTTGAGAAAATAGTTGAAGTTAACGTTATGTCATTGCTTTTTAATTAAGGGCTTTCGAGATCAAGTTTTATTGGAAGATGACTGAGGTATATAATCTACAGTTTTTGTGTCTATATAATTGATTTGGTTGTTGCATTTGTGTAACTATGTTTTTTTATTTAAGTATAGTATTTCCAACAAGGGGGTTTATGAGAATGCAGATATTACATGATGAAGTTCATGCATGACCTTCTTTTAGAAAAACAAGTGGACTTTCTAAGTGTTTCCTTTTATACTTGATAAGTAGTACGTATACCACTTGAGAACATATTTATTGTATAACTAATCCTAGCCTAGGCAGTTTTCTGCATAAATCCATATTTAGGAGCAGAATCTTGTGGCCATAACAAATTAGATTACTGATAAGAATCAAGCTCATCAAGTTTTTTAGATTTCAATGTTCAAGATTACCCACTTTTGGGACTGCAGTTTTCTGCATAAATCCATATTTAGGAGCATAATGTTGTGGCCATAACAAATTAGATTATTGATAAGAATCAAGTTCATCAAGTTTTTTATATTTCAATGACTTAGTGCAAAAGTGACCACTTATTTGAAGAATCATTTGTTGTGGAACCATCTGGCTGGTTCCTATATAAATGCATATTAATGCATGCCGAACTAATCAACAACTGTTAGAAAAATTAGTTAACTTTTATGCTTTGAACTCTTAGTAGGCAGACTTACATATTTAGCATACGAATTAAGTACAATTTTATGAAACCTTGTAACTAACATATATCTATGTTTGTTTTATATGGGATGATACACGTTGTCTAACACTATTTGAGATCGACCAAATAGCTTATTTGACGCTGAACAACTTTTATAGGGAAGTGGTCATTTCTTTCACTACAACGGCTCCACAATAGTTTAAGTTTTATATTTTAGTGATAACTTTTTAACAATTGTAATGAATCGTACTTTTCTCTAACTAAGATTGTTACGTTTTTATTGATTCTTAAGTCTGTTGAATTTTGTTTGTCGATTTGCTGTTGAATATTTATTGTAGTCTTTGGTTACAAGTTTTATATTGCAGGCTTTATTGTAGTGTTTGGCTACAAGTATTAGAATATGTATTTTTATTTTTATTTTATTTTTTGGTGCTTTGTTTTTTTGGTGCGGTTTAATAAAAAACCGTACCAAATGAAAAATTAAATTATTTGATTTATTGGTCATTATTTGGTACGGTTAATAAGCAAACGTAGCCAAAAAAGTGATTATTTGGTGCGGTTTAAAACCGTACCAAAAAAGAATTAGTGTAGCAGTGTGTATAGCCCTATAGCATTCTTCGGGTTCACTGTATGTCAAGAAAAAACAATATCGTTTGGATTATGCAAATCTCATCATCTCATGTATATATATGTATATGTTTTAGGGAAGAAACTGACCTCAGGTTTAGCATAGCAATACAAAGCAATAGCATCACGCATGCCCTCCGTAGACCAAGAATTGTCGACAACGATCAAAGTAACCTCCTTCTCCTCCTAACAATCAATCAATCAGTATCACTTTGTTAGTTATACTTAGATCAATCGATTAATCGATATAGCATAATAAATAAATAACCTGCAAATGATCATCCGCCATCGTGGTTTTTGAATCCATGAAAATTTATTTTGAACCACCAGAAGGTCGATTATAAACCTTAGATTTCTCGTTTCTTTTTTTTATAAACCCTAGATTTCTCTTTTCTTTTTTAATAAACCCTATATTTTTCTCTGTTTTTTTTCGATCTTTACTTTATAAATATCGACCAAATATGTATGTACGGGCCACCGCCTTTTATCATAAATACACGACGTCCACAAAAACAGGAAACAATAATTACAAAAAAAATATTACCTTTTGGGTATTGCATTGTTGTCAGATTCATTAGCACCGACATACCGTTTTAACTGTAGTTTCTGGAGTAAAATATCGTCTCCCCAGAGCGTAGCAAAGCATAAGCTAAGTGGCACAATTCAAGTCTACCGTGCGAGCCATCAAGTTTTCTGTGTATTCATTAGAACTCCTTTCTAAGCTGATCACTTATAGCCATCAAATGCTGTTCCATCAAGCAAAGAAAAAAAGGGCATTGTCGGTGTGTGTTTTTTATAGGCAAAGTGAACAAATTACTAGTCAAATCGACTTGCAACAGAGTCGTATGAATATATGTTTATAATAAGAGTCGTATGAATATATGTTGATAAATAAAAAGATTTGCGGTTGAATGAGTAGAGGTGTTGTTACCAGTAGTAGTTGCAGCTGCTGATTTTGGAGAGCCAAGACTAGTACTGCTAGACTGGAGACTGTCCTTGAGACGGAAACGGAATCCTCCATTAGCTTCAGTAATGTTGCCTATATAGAGATGAGCAGGTGTGATTATGGTATAAGAAAGAAAGAATTTCAACGAATAATCTAAAAGGATAATTATAATTAAGATTGGGTGTAAAGTAAAGAAAAACTAGTAGCATTTCAAGCAATAATAACAGACTTTTGATTGTTTTACCCGCATCAGCAGCAACTGATGAAAGGGAGCACGATACTGGGCAAGAGCATCCTCCATGGTTCGGATCGTGTAAGGGTCAGCAAAGTTACCTGAATTAAATAAATTTTATTAATCAGTGAAAAGAGTTGATTGCATAAATCGTCATCGTGGTTTGTTTGTCGAGTTTAATTGATTACGTATGCCAATTAGTTGTCAAATAATCCATGAAACAAAGTTGCTCATCAGAGTACATCATGTAAGTACGGGCACTGTTATCGAAAGATGAATCCTCAAACATTAAAATATCCTCTGCTGTCAACCCCATCTTCACTTCAGTTCGTATTTTTTACGATCGATTTACTTAGGGCATGTAATTAGGGTTTCTTTCTTTGCCTTCTGTGTATATATATATAGAGATCCTTTTTATTTACATTTTTCGTCCCTCGTTTACTATACTTTATTATAATCAAACCCTCTTTGACTTGCTTTTTTTACATCCAACATCTTTTCTTATCTAGAATGCGGGCCAAACCAAACCGGACTGGGCCGAATGTATTTCCGTCTCATTCTCGTTCCACCTTTTTAATCATTCCAGTTCTGGGTCTCGTTTGGTTTTATGTACAACCCGACATTATTGCGTATCAGTGCAAAAGGTTGGGGATGCTAAAGCATACCCCAATTTCCCCAAACATGTTCATTAATTATTGGGCCTAATTTTAATCAGGTAAAGAATCATACATTTGGACCTTGCCTGAAGTTGTGTCTATAGGATGTCCGATATGCAACTCAAATGTAGAATCTACGGAACATCTTTTTTTCTCTTGTTATATGGTCCGGGATATAACGAGGAAGATATTCAGTTGGTGCAGATTACAAGTTACTCTCTTCTCTTTGAATCAAGATTGGTTACAGTACATTGGATGGATTCACTGAAGATAAAAAAAAGTACTAAAGGATTATACTTAGAAGCTATTTTCTTGACAACTTGGTGGCATGTTTGGTTTTTTCGTAATAGAATGATCTTTTCGTCTGACAATTCTTGGAAGGGGTGCTTTTTTTTTTTTGGTAAAGGGTTACCCCGGTAAATTTATTAATCATCAAAAAGAGCTATTACGTACAATAGAATGTGGCTAGTGTGCCACATTAACCTCAAGCAAAGTACTTGAACTACAAGAAAGAGTGTGACATGCCACAACTTTTTCACAGCCAACAACACTACTCAAAAACTACTCACCATATATGTTGATTTGTTAGATCTAACATAACATTTATTTGATAAAAAAAACCATATAAACATCATAGAAAATGCGAAAGCGATTCAGGATCATATAATTATAACATGCACATAATTAATTGAACATAAAATAAACGGGAGTTTACCCTGCAATGCTTCCAATAACGAGAACACAATCACCAATCCAAGATCAACCTAACATAGGTTGAATCTATGTTCCTGTACACACGTCTCGAACAAGCTACTTGACAAGCTAGGTCTACACGAGCAGAACCATGTCGTAGAACTGGAAAATTCAAACCGAACAACCCAAGAGTAGGGCTCGGCCGAATAAGGCTATGGCAAGGCTTAGGCTTGAGTTTTTCTCACAATGAATGAATTAGAAAACCAATACCTAGAGCCTTGTATTTATAGTGTAAAGGTAGCTTAGGCTTTAGGCTAGAACTAATTACAGAGAATATATTCTAGTCTAAAAACCAAGACCAAAACACATATATTTCCCATATAGGGGCCGGCCATATGTTGCTCCCAAAATAACTTTGGGACACAATCTTTAGTTACCACTTTTACATTTAACGTCCGTTAGTCATTTTTCATTAAATAAGTCGTTCTGGTTAGGAAGGGATTTTAGATTAGGTTACAAATTTAACAAATACAATGGCGATATGAAAACTGTAACTAGTATCGTTACCAAGTTTTGATAAATGGCTATGAAAATTACTTGCTAGTTCGGCTATTACAAACATTCTATAGATTTTTTGTTGTTACCACCACTAGTGGCAGCAGAACTTGGTGATGAATATGCAGCAGCTGCTGGGTTCACTCGAGAGCGGATCCTTCATCTCACATTTGCCACTGCCACGGCTTTGGTACCTATAAAGTAATTAATCAGAGAGTTAACATAGTACTAGTAAGTAACACAAAGATCATAGTTATATTTACATAATAAATCCAACAATTTTTTTTTAACATAAAATCGAAATTGGTCTAATCTAGCTAAGCAGGCCGGTCAAAATCGCCTGATTAAGCTAATAATATAGTTTTTGTAAAAAAAATAAGAAAGCCAGATTTTCTTTGGACAAAAAGTATGTGCGATACTGGAATAGCGGGATCAACCAAGCTGAACCGTTAAGACCGAAGCGCCAACCCGCCCATTAACTTGTGGTCTCGTGTTACCTCTACAAATGTATAGCCTCGTTTATATATATGTTTATAGTCATGGCCGAGTGTAGTTGCATTAAGGTCTATCCCGATAGCTTAGATAAAAAGGAATTTGACCGATTTACAGCCGTTCAATTATCATAATGATTTTCAATGAGTAGAGGTTTAACTGTTGTTACCAGTACCTGCAGAGAAAGTTAGTGATGGATCTGCTACCGCAGGGTCCCGATTGTCAACACTCGACTGACCAAGATCTTCCTCGAGTGGGCGCTTGAGATCGGATCCTACATTAGCGTCAGCTATGTTACCTTTAGATAAAATGACTGATGAGTAACCGTGATAATTTAAGATAGGTATATATATAAGATTGATTGTAAAGTTAAGAAAGACTAGTTAGATTGTTACCCGCTGCCGCAGCAGCAGATGAAGGGTCAGCACGATACTGGGCAAGAGCGTCCTCCATGGTCGTGTAAGGGTCAGAGTTAATTGCATAATAAATCGTGATCGTAGTTTGTCTGAGTTTAACGGTTTACGTACCCCAATTAGCGGTCAAATAATCCAATAAACGAAGTAGCTCATCAGAGTACATCATGTAAGTACGGGCTGCCCCTCGCGTACTGTTATCGAAAGTTGAAGCCTCAAACAGTGAAATATCCTCCGCTGTCAAACAGTGAAATATTCACTGATCTATTCGTAAATACGATCGATTTTACTGTGCATGTAATTAGGGTTTCTTTTTAATTTATACTTTTCGTCCCTCTTTTATTACACTTTATCATATCCAAACCCTCTTTTACTTACTATACTTTTTTCACATCCAACATCCTTTCTTATATCTAGCCAAAAGGGCCGAACCAAACCGAATAGTGCCGAATGTATTTCGGTCTCGTACTCGGTCAACCCTTTTAATCAATACGGTTCTCGGTCTAGGATGTAAGCATACCCGAATTTCCCCAAACATGTGCATTACTGGGCCTAAGTTAATCATGGGGACATGGAGTGCATTTTGCTTTCATATATATGGTTTCGTATTTGGCCATGTAGTGAGTGCTTTAACCTGCTTTCTCCTGACAAAGATAATGCCTGAAAGAAACATATATATGCAAACTTGAAATCGAACAATTCGACATCCGTAAGGGCATCCTAAGAATCAAACCAAACTTGAAAGAGCAGATGCTCTGCACCCATGCTTTCATGTCGATCAAGTATCGAATATAAGTGTGTCTATTCAACTGATGTCACAGGTTATAGCAACAAAGCATAACATAACCAAAAACTTATACATGGAATCATCGAGTTCGACGAGGGTTTTCGAGTATATGACAGGGTGGTATTTAACCAATAACAAAGCAAAGGAGAATCCATTCTGCTCCCATCCAACAAATCTGTATTGATTCTTCTTACATAAATGTATACTTAAAACCTGGTGTTATAGTTCTTATGGGAAATAAGAAGTAGCTCAAACTCCAAATCGATTCGTCAAATAGCTCACTAATTATTACATAAATGTATTGAAGAATGTGTCTTTAGTGTATATTCACAACTTTAAATGAACAGAAAGCTCTTAGCTTAACCTGTTTATAAAGCTCATTTTTGAAGTTGATAAAAACTACTAGTACAAATTAACTCCCCTTCGGCTTGAACTTGAAGGTTCACAAAATAATGTTCATTACGATTTTGGAATAAACTTTTTAACTCTAAAAGTTCCCAGGGGGGGGGGGGGGGGGGGGGGGGGTCCGTTGGCTTGACTATAGAATGAGCCAAGACATTCTTGTGCACTTCCACTTTATAATTAAAAAAATGTAGATTCTGATATAGACAGGCCGGCAGAGATGGACCTCGTTTGAGGATCAAAGATGACACAATAAATAGTCACAACAAACATCCAAGAAGACAATTAAGGTTATTACAAACATTCTAAATAACTTGAAGAAGTACTTTTAAAACCCAACATAGTGGTTTTTAGTTGTTGTGACCAGCAGCAAGAGAGAAGTCAGCAGCTGCAGGGTTCACTCGAGAGCGGATCCATCATCTGACATTTGCGGGACAGCCACGGATTTGGTATCTAAAAAGGTAATTAATCAGAGAGTTAACGTA
Organism: Glebionis coronaria; assembly: GCA_025667525.1. NCBI lineage: Eukaryota > Viridiplantae > Streptophyta > Magnoliopsida > Asterales > Asteraceae > Glebionis > Glebionis coronaria. Next base: position 559,682,759 of record CM046877.1, on the reverse strand, counting down.
AGTAAGAACAAGATGATGGAGATTTTACATAGTAATAAATCCAACAAATGTGTTCTCCAAATATAAAAAAAGTTTGGATGATTGCAACAGATCGAGTCGTATGAATATATGTTTATAATAAGAATCCTGGTTAGAAGTTGCATAAGGTGTATCTTCATAAATAAAAAAGGAATTAGACATTGCAGCGGTTGAATGAGTAGAGGTGTTGTTACCAGTAGTAGTTGCAGCTGCTGATTTTGGAGAGCCAAGACTAGTACTGCTAGACTGGGGACCGTCCTTGAGACGGAAACAGAATCCTCCATTAGCTTCACCAATGTTACCTATACAGAGATGAGCAGGCGTGATTATGGTATAAGAAAGAAAGAATTTCAATGAATAAGCTAAAAGGATAATTATAATTAAGATCGAGTGTAAAGTAAAGAAAAACTAGTAGCATTTCAAGCAATAATAACAGACTTTTGATTGTTTTACCTGCAGCAGCAGCAGCAGCAGATGAAGGGGGAGCACGATACTGGGCAAGAGCGTCCTCCATGGTTAGGATCTTGAAAGGGTCAGCAAAGTTACCTGAATTAAATAAATTTTATTAATCAGTGAAAAGAGTTAATTGCATAAATCGTCTTTGTGGTTTGTTTGTCTGAGTTTAACGGATTACGTACGCCAATTAGTTGTCAAATAATCCAAGAAACGAAGTTGCTCATCAGAGTACATCATGTAAGTACGGGCTGGCCCTCGGTTACTGTTATCGAAAGATGAATTCTCAAACATTAAAATATCCTCTGCTGTCAACCCCATCTTCAATTCAATTCGTACTTCTTATGATTGATTTTACTTGGTGTATGTAATTAGGTTTTTTTTTTCCTTCTTTGTATATATATATAGAGATCCTTTTTATTTACACTTTTCGTCCCTCTTTAATTACACTTTATCATATCCAAACCCTCTTTTACTATGCTTAGTACTTACGATCGATTTACCTTTTATATATTTACACTTTTCCTTCCTCTTTTACAATACCTTTTGCACATCCAGCATCGTCTCTTATCTAGACTGCGGGCCGAACCAAACCGGACAGACCTAATGTATTTCGGTCTCGATCCACCTTTTTAATGTAGTATTTCGGTGAAATTATCTCGATTTATAAATTTATTATATATCATGAATTCATGATTACACATTTACATACGAATAATCTAAATCGAGGATTTTTATAGCATGATAGATTTATGGACTATATTTATGATCGGATATATTATGCTACGGATTTGAATCAAGATTTGCTTAGGATTATGAAGTGTTTGCATGATCCGGTATAATCCGGTTACACTATTTGTATCACATAGGAAACTAGCTTGTGTAGTTTTGTCAGCTCAAATGATTAAAAGATACGTTTTTCATATTCCATTGATATATTACTTACAGGAAACGGTACCAGTCGAGAAGGTGCATGATTCATGCTAGAAGAAGGGAACAATAGGCTAACTATATTCAGGCCTAAACATGCTAGAAGAGAAGGTGCATGATTCAGTTGCTGCAAATTGTTTTTTGTTTTATGATGTCTTTTTTTTGTAATAATACTCGCGTTCATATAGCTAATAAAATTTTGTTATTGATATTGGATACAGGATAATAAGCTACTCAACTTCTTGGGGTTCATGTGGAATCCTTTGTCATGGGTCATGGAAGCTGCCGCGATTATGGCAATTGTCTTGGCTAATGGAGGGGCACATATATCTCTTTCTCATGTCCAAATAATTTGTATCACGTCGATATGGTTGAGTAACATATTTATCCTGCACCGAGTTGCAGGGAAAGCCACCGGATTGGCAAGATTTCGTTGGTATCACCACATTGTTGACCATATACTCCACCATTAGTTTCATTGAGGAAAAAAACGCCGGAAATGTTGCAGCAGCTCTGATGGTAGGTCTTGCTCCCAAAACGAAGGTCATAAAGGACAGAAAATGGGATGAAATAGATGGAGCCATTTTGGTTCCTGGAGACGTTATTAGTGTCAAACTTGGAGACATCATCCCACCGATGCACGTCTGCTAAAAGGAGATCCTCTCAATACTGACCAATCGACATTGACCGGTGAATCATTAAGGGTGATCAGGATTCCAGGTGACAGTGTCTATTCAGGTTCAACATGCAAACAAAGAGGAAGGGCAGTGTCTTTATTGCGACTGGAGTCCACACTTTCTTCGGAAAGGCTGCTCACTTAGTCGATAGCATAACCAAGTCGGCCATTTCGAAAAGGTGTTAACTGCTATTGGAAACTTCTGCATATGCTCCGTTGCTATTGGTGTCATAATCGAAATAGTGGTGATGTACCAGTTCAGAAACGAACTTACAGAAATGGTGATATTCCAATTGCCATGACTATTGTTTCTGCCAGGGCTGTATCGTATAGCCCTTGGCCATGTTTTGGTGTAGGAGACTTGTTTAGACATGGCTATGATTTGGTTATGCAAAAATGCAGTAAAGAAACGGGTAAATACAGAAGTAAATCTTTTATTACTTTTGGATATGTACAAATTACAGAAGATATCCTATTTATAGGATTTGAAAAGGTACTATGAAACATTGTGTCGTTTCATAAAGTTATCCCTCTTCAATGTAACTGTTAATTAACTAACATAACTGTCTAAATAGGTATGGGTCGTTTTATATGTCCTTGACCCATTTACCATGAATAAAACCTACAAGCCCTTTAAATATAATGTTCATGGGCTTTAAACCTATTACAGAAACAAATAACATACGACTATTAACCTAATAAATATATCATGGAGGCTTGATGATTTTGTATTCCCAACACTCCCCTCCAAGATAATAAGCCTTTACATGATGATAATAAAGTCCTCAGAAGAGGCGTCTGAATCTCCTTCCTTTTTGCATTCCTGAAGTTGTTGGCTTTGAATGCATCTCTTGTAGATTTAGGGTCCTTGCTGAGTGAATTAATCCTGTGTTGCCTAGACTGTCTTCAATGGAGTCAGTGTCTTCCAATTTGACACCAAAGTGTTCCACCTTTTCTTTTCCTTTAAGCCCTGCATAGTTTGAATATGCACCCATGTCTTCAATCCTTGACATATCTTGAACTGCTGGGTCTGTCCCCTTCCTGCAGTCATCCTTTGGTGCCCTTGCAGTCTTAAAGTATGATGTGAACACATCAAGATACTATGAATAGCATCCTTTCAATTCTTCTCCATAACCTTTTGGCAGTCCTAACATCTCTCCAATAATGTCAAATTCTTGACAAAACTTAACACCCAGATATCCCCTAAACTTTCTACAGTTTTATAAAGATCAAACAAGTGACCCTGTATCCCATTTATCGTTGGTGGAATGGGTCCTGGGATTGTAGTCTTAAGGTAATTTACATAGAACCATTTTAAAGCCTTGTTAAACCTGTTTCTAAAATAATCCCACTCTTGATCTACAATCGTATCTTGTTTGATCAGATTCAGAAAATAAACATAATCATTAAAAGTTTGGACTTTTGTTGAGTAAGTACTTCCCTTGATTGTGATTTGTTCCTCTTCTTTTCCATCATCCAATGATCCAAAGTATCTCTCCAAGTATTGATTGTGCAGATTTCTCATCCTATCTTCATTGAAGATCATCTGTTCATTATTGTTGAACATATATGTGAGAAAACATCTATTGCCTTCATACTTGATTTCGTACCCTTGTTCTCAAGTAAATCCACAGAGAGAATATTTAGTGTAACCTCGGGTGCAGAGTGAACACCAGGCACTAAATATCCATGGCCATCATTCTTTATGAAGACCTCTCCAATTCCATAACAAAACAGAAGTTTGCTTTGTTCCTTCAATGTGTTGACAGAGAATTCTTCCTTTATATTGCAAAAGGAGTTGATTTTGGTACATAGATGCTTATCTGTTTGATCACTGATATACCATATATCATTCCAGTTTTCATGATCTGTGCCTTTGATCATGATTTTTGTGGAAAGATGTATGTTTTCAGGATATTTGATCATGACCGATGGTTTCATGGGTTTGAAGTTCTCCATCCTTTCCCTTGAATGGCCAAAATGTCCTTTTCATCCTTGCAAGTCTCTTTGTTTTCCTCAGGGAAAAACTTGATTATATGACCAAGTTTCATACAATAGAAGCATCTATAATTCTTGTATCTCTCTTGTTTTGTGTTTGTGGATTGTGAGTGGTTTAACTTGTTGTTAAAGTGCATAATTCCCTCCAATTCTTTCTTCAGCATAGCCTTACATTCATGAGAGATTTGCCTTATGCAGGAACCCAAATTCCCCTCTCTCTTTATCCTTCTTTGAATAAAATCAGTATGTTGCCTCCTCTCCAAAACCTTCCCAGGCGTTTGGCTCTGATGCCATTTATTGTTTCTACCAGGGCTGTATCGTATAGCCCTTGGCCATGTTTTGGTGTAGGAGACTTGTTTAGACATGGCTATGATTTGGTTATGCAAAAATGCAGTAAAGAAACGGGTAAATACCTAAGTAAATCTTTTATTACTTTTGGATATGTACAAATTACAAAAGTTATCCTATTTATAGGATTTGAAAAGGTACTATGAAACATTGTGTCGTTTAATAAAGTTATCCCTCTTCAATGTAACTGTTAATTAACTAACATAACTGTCTAAATAGGTATGGGTCGTTTTATATGTCCTTGACCCATTTACCATGAATAAAACCTACAAGCCCTTTAAATATAATGTTCATGGGCTTTAAACCTATTACAGAAACAGATAACATACGACTATTAACCTAATAAATATATCATGGAAGCTTGATGATCTTGTATTCCTAACAATGACAACAGTTTTGTCAGTGAGTGACTATGGCCATCGCGTAACACAAGTTGTCAGAGCAAGGTGCCATCACCAAGATTCTTGAACAAATGGTTGGGATGGATGTTTTTGTAATGACAAGACTGGTACTCTCTCCTTGAACAAACTCACAGTCGATAAAACTCGATCTCATTGAGGTTGGTTCAAGTGTAAATGATCACAAAATTAAGAGTTCTTTTTTCTTTTATACTTTGTCTTAAATGAACTACTTTCTCTTCAGGTGGTCGTAAAGGATACTGACAAGGATCATGTGGTTCTAATAGGAGCAAGGGCTTCAAGAGTCCAGAATCAAGATGTGATTAATGCTTGTATTGTTGGAATGCTTCCAGATCCTAAGGAGGCACGAGCGGGGGATCACTGAGGTGCATTTTGTGCCCTTCAATCAAGTGACTCTCACATTCACACATCATTTACAGCGATACCTTCAGACTGTCACAGACACCAAAACTGTCATAGACACCAAAACTGTCATGTATGCTAACCATTAAAACCATCCTCAGTCTCATCTTTATAGTTGTCAGCAGCATGCGGCAGATCTTCTCTGCTTCCTTTACACAAGAACCATGATTTTCACCATGTCATCGGCCATGAACAAACAATAAACAAAAGCTTGTTTGAGATTGGGCTATGGTAAGGAGGCTCGGTTTCCCCTAGACTGAGCGGAACTGTATCTCCTCCATGGTCGAGGATAATCCACTTGTCAGACGCTTCCTTGTCGAGGAAAGTTATGTCAAAGATTCTCATTCCTGAGCTTTTAAATTGACTAGTTGAGAAATATGAGTTGAATGCATGGTTTTGATAGAAGAATGATTAGTTAGATGTGATATCTGAACATAAATATTAAATACCATGAGTTGAAGTTCAAAAGTAGTAAAAATATTGGTATGTTAACCGAGATATTAGTAAAAATATTGGTATGTTAACCGAGATATTAGTAAAAATATTGCTCAACGTTTACCTCAACAAGCAATGGTAAAAAATGCAGATGCCCACTTACCAGACATGAATGACTCAACAAAACTATTTTCGACCTCCTTTGATTCATGATAAAACTAGTTTTGATAGAAGAATGATTAGTTAGATGTGATATCTGAACATAAATATTAAATACCATGAGTTGAAGTCCAAAAGTGGTAACAATATTGGTATGTTAACCGAGATATTAGTAAAAATATTGGTATGTTAACCGAGATATTAGTAAAAATATTGCTCAACGTTTACCTCAATAAGCAATGGTAAAAAAATGCAGATGCCCACTTACTGGACATGAACGACTCAACAAAACTATTTTCGACCTCCTTTGATTCATGATAAAACTGGTTTCGATAGAAGAATGATTAGTTAGATGTGATACCTGAACATAAATATTAAATACCATGAGTTGAAGTCCAAAAGTAGTAAAAATATTGGTATTTTAACCGAGATATTAGTAAAAATATTGCTCAATGTTTACCTGAACAAGCAATGGTAAAAAAAATGCAGATAAGCCCACTTACTCGACATGAACCACTCAACAAAACTATTTTCAACCTCCTTTGATTCATGATAAAACTTGTTTTGATAGAAGAATGATTAGTTAGATGTGATATCTGAATATAAATATTAAATATCATGAGTTGAAGTCCAAAAGTAGTAAAAATATTGGTATATTAACCGAGATATTAGTAAAAATATTGCTCAACGTTTACCTCAACAAGCAATGGTAAAAAAAATGCAGATTTACTGGACATGAAGGACTCAACAAAACTATTTTCGACCTCCTTTGATTCATGATAAAACTGGTTCATGTTGGACGATAGGCTCAAGACCTTGTGGGCTTGTGGAACATTAGGTTTAGGGTTTTGAGTAGGTTGCTTAATCTCAAAGCTACATATAAATACATATGCCACATCTTATGTAATACATTGAATCAATACAATATATTTGTTATTTAACATGGTATCAGAGCTTTACGTACAACCTATCACAAAGTAGTTATCCTCTGGTCATCGGCCACTCGCTAATGATTCGGAGGGATCCCACTTACTTTCTTCTGCTTTATTGATTTCAATAAAAAAAATTTCAAATAAAACCTAGCAACTAAAACCCTAGCCGTCATAACGCATCTCTTGTTTTTACATTGTCTAACAATTCATTGTTGACTTCAGTTTGTTTTACTGCTACACAAATTCTTTTTGGTACGATTTTAGGGGCTATTTGGTGCGGTTTCTAAACCATAGTACGTAAATAATAGCGTACCAAAATATAAATTCTTTTTTGGTACGGTTTTAAACCGCACCAAATAATCACTTTTTTGCTACGGTTTGCTTATTAACCGTACCAAATAATGACCAATAAATCAAATAATTTAATTTTTCTTTTGATACGGTTTTTTATTAAACCGCACCAAAAAAACAAAGCACCAAAAAATAAAATAAAAATACAAATACATATTCTAAAACCTATAACCAAAGACTATAATAAAGCCTACAATATAAAACTTGTAACCAAACACTACAATATATATTCAACAGCAAATCGACAAACAAAATTCAACAAACTTAAGATTCAATAAAAACGTCAACCAAAAGTGCGATTCATTACAATTGTTCAAAAGTTATCACTAAAATATAAAACTTAAACTATTGTGGATCCGTTGTAGTGAAAGAAATGACCACTTCCTTATAAAAGATGTTCAGCGTCAAATAAGCTATTTGGTCGATCTCAAACGGTGTTAGACAACGTGTATCATCCCATATCTACAAAAACAAATATAGATATATGTTAGTCATAAGGTTTCATAAAATGGTACTTAATTCGCATGCTAAATATGTAAGTCCGCCTACTAAGAGTTCAAAGCATAAAAGTTAACTAATCTTTCTAACTGTTGTTGATTAGTTCGGCATGCATTAATATGCATTTATATAGGAACCAGCCAGATGGTTCCAAGATGATCTACAACAGATGATTCTTCAAATAAGTGGTCACTTTTGCACTAAGTCACTGAAATCTAAAAAACTTGATGAGCTTGATTCTTCTCAATATTCTAATTTGGTATGGCCACAAGATTATGCTCCTAAATATGGATTTATGCAGAAAACTGCAGTCCCAAAAGTGGGTAATCTTGAACATTGAAATATAATAAACTTGATGAGCTTGATTTTTAGGAGTAATCTAATTTGTTATGGCCACAAGATTCTGCTCCTAAGTGTGGATTTATACATAAAACAACAGTCCCAAAAGTGGGTAATCTTGAACCTTTTTACTTATCAAGATTTTGCTCCTAAATATTCTTATGAGTAATCTAATTTGTTATGGCCACAAGAATAGCCGGCCCAGGCTAGGATTACTTATACAATAAATATGTTCTCAAGTGCTGTACGTATTACTTATCAAGTATAAAAGGAAACACTTACATTTTCTAGAAAGTCCACTGTTTTTTTAAAAGAAGGTCATGCATGAACTTCATCATGTAATATCTGCATTCCCATAAACTCTCTGTTAGAAAACACTATACTTAAATAAGAAAAGATAGTTACACAAATGCAACAACCAAATCAATTATATAGACACAAAAACTATAGATTATATACCTCAGCCATCTTCCAATTAAACTTGATCTCGAAAGCCCTATATTGAAAAGCAATGGCATAACGTAAACGTCAACTATTTTCTCAAAAAGTACATGTCAACTCAAAACTCGATATTAGAAATTTTACCTCTCTACTATCTTCGTTAAATAATAATGTTTCTCGATATTTTCCTTTTTCGATGAATCCACTATATAGCCCATCCTCAAGTTTGGACAAACCACAAAAAGAAGCGAATGGCCACTACACAAAAGTTCCATCGTTGTAGTATAGATTAATCACATATTATAATATCAGTATAACAAGCAACAAAAGTACCTTTGGTAATAAGGTGCCAAGTATATTTCCTTTCCCGGATTTAGCCTCTGAATATCAATAATGTGATCTACAACTTGTTTACCATTTCTTGAACATTCACTTGATGTGATGGCATATGGGTTGAGGAACACGCATCTATTTTCGCGAAGACATTTCACAACCGATTGTAAATACCTGTTATCAATAAATGAAATACGAGAAGAAGTTGGGGGTGTTTAAGGGATGTTTGAATGCTACTATAAGAGGGAGTTTAACTGCTATAATAAAATTGTCTTTCTTTTAAAAATTCAAAGTAGAAGTTACTTACATCGCCAACCAATGTATAATGGTAATAATCGACCATATAGTTGATGTGAAAATCTAAAATCGCTTCGTATTCGATATATTCGGTCAAAGATTTTCCATACATCTGATGAGGTACAACAATTGGAATCATATGATTTTCGCATTTCGTGAATCGTCTCAATGAATCTTTAAAAAGTTTATGCTGATCATTTAATCTATCAAGCCGCTCTTTCATTCTTTCCTCTTTGGTTTGCTTAGGCTCAACGGGTTCAGGCACCTGTTTGACATACAATGAAAATCCATTCAATTGTTGTAACTCAGTGATATATAAATAATACATTTATATAAATTATATAAATTTATTATTTATATATCATTGAGTTACTACAAATGAATGGGTTTTCATTGTATGTCGAACAGGTGCATGAACCCGTTGAGCCTAAGAAAACCAAAGAGGAAAGAATGAAAGAGCAGCTTGATAGATTAAATGATCGGCATAAACTTTTTAAAGATTCATTGAGACGATTCACGAAATGCGAAAATCATATGATTCCAATTGTTGTACCTCATCAGATGTATGGCAAATCTTTGACCGAATATATCGAATACGAAGCGATTTTAGATTTGCACATCAACTATAAGGTCGATATTACCATTATACATTGGTGGGCGATGTAAGTAACTTCTGCTTTGATTTTTTAAAAGAAAGACAATTTTATTACAGCAGTTAAACTCCCTCTTATAGTAGCATTCAAACATCCCTTAAACACCCCTAACTTCTTCTCGTATTTCATTTTATTGATAACAGGTATTTACAATCGGTTGTGAAAGGTCTTCGCGAAAATAGATGCGTGTTCATCAACCCATTTGCCATCACATCAAGTGATCAAGAAATGGTAAACAAGTTGTGGATCACATTATTGATATTCAGAGGCTAGATCCGGGAAAGGAAATATACTTGGCACCTTATTGCCAAAGGTACTTTTGTTATACTGAAATTATAATATGTGATTAATCTATACTACAACGATGGAACTTTTGTGTAGTGGTCATTGGCTTCTTTTTGTGGTTTGCCCAAACTTGAGGATGGGCTATATAGTGGATTCATCGAAAAAGACAAATACCGAGAAACATTATTATTTAACGAAGATAGTAGCGAGGTAAAATTTCTAATATCGAGTTTTGAGTTGACATGTACTTTTTGAGAAAATAGTTGAAGTTAACGTTATGCCATTGCTTTTTAATAAAGGGCTTTCGAGATCAAGTTTTATTGGAAGATGACTGAGGTATATAATCTACAGTTTTTGTGTCTATATAATTGATTTGGTTGTTGCATTTGTGTAACTATGTTTTTTTATTTAAGTATAGTATTTCCAACAAGAGGGTTTATGAGAATGCAGATATTACATGATGAAGTTCATGCATGACCTTCTTTTAGAAAAACAAGTGGACTTTCTAAGTGTTTCCTTTTATACTTGATAAGTAGTACGTATACCACTTGAGAACATATTTATTGTATAACTAATCCTAGCCTAGGCAGTTTTCTGCATAAATCCATATTTAGGAGCAGAATCTTGTGGCCATAACAAATTAGATTACTGATAAGAATCAAGCTCATCAAGTTTTTTAGATTTCAATGTTCAAGATTACCCACTTTTGGGACTGCAGTTTTCTGCATAAATCCATATTTAGGAGCATAATGTTGTGGCCATAACAAATTAGATTATTGATAAGAATCAAGTTCATCAAGTTTTTTATATTTCAATGACTTAGTGCAAAAGTGAACACTTATTTGAAGAATCATTTGTTGTAGATCATCTTGGAACCATCTGGCTGGTTCCTATATAAATGCATATTAATGCATGCCGAACTAATCAACAACTGTTAGAAAAATTAGTTAACTTTTATGCTTTGAACTCTTAGTAGGCAGACTTACATATTTAGCATACGAATTAAGTACAATTTTATGAAACCTTGTAACTAACATATATCTATGTTTGTTTTATATGGGATGATACACGTTGTCTAACACTATTTGAGATCGACCAAATAGCTTATTTGACGCTGAACAACTTTTATAGGGAAGTGGTCATTTCTTTCACTACAACGGCTCCACAATAGTTTAAGTTTTATATTTTAGTGATAACTTTTTAACAATTGTAATGAATCGTACTTTTCTCTAACTAAGATTGTTACGTTTTTATTGATTCTTAAGTCTGTTGAATTTTGTTTGTCGATTTGCTGTTGAATATTTATTGTAGTCTTTGGTTACAAGTTTTATATTGCAGGCTTTATTGTAGTGTTTGGCTACAAGTTTTAGAATATGTATTTTTATTTTTATTTTATTTTTTGGTGCTTTGTTTTTTTGGTGCGGTTTAATAAAAAACCGTACCAAATGAAAAATTAAATTATTTGATTTATTGGTCATTATTTGGTACGGTTAATAAGCAAACGTAGCCAAAAAAGTGATTATTTGGTGCGGTTTAAAACCGTACCAAAAAAGAATTTGTGTAGCAGTGTGTATAGCCCTATAGCATTCTTCGGGTTCACTGTATGTCAAGAAAAAACAATATCGTTTGGATTCTGCAAATCTCATCATCTCATGTATATATATGTATATGTTTTAGGGAAGAAACTGACCTCAGGTTTAGCATAGCAATACAAAGCAATAGCATCACGCATGCCCTCCGTAGACCAAGAATTGTCGACAACGATCAAAGTAACCTCCTTCTCCTCCTAACAATCAATCAATCAGTATCACTTTGTTAGTTATACTTAGATCAATCGATTAATCGATATAGCATAATAAATAAATAACCTGCAAATGATCATCCGCCATCGTGGTTTTTGAATCCATGAAAATTTATTTTGAACCACCAGAAGGTCGATTATAAACCCTAGATTTCTCGTTTCTTTTTTTTATAAACCCTAGATTTCTCTTTTCTTTTTTAATAAACCCTATATTTTTCTCTGTTTTTTTTTCGATCTTTACTTTATAAATATCGACCAAATATGTATGTACGGGCCACCGCCTTTTATCATAAATACACGACGTCCACAAAAACAGGAAACAATAATTACAAAAAAAATATTTCCTTTTGGGTATTGCATTGTTGTCAGATTCATTAGCACCGACATACCGTTTTAACTGTAGTTTCTGGAGTAAAATATCGTCTCCCCAGAGCGTAGCAAAGCATAAGCTAAGTGGCACAATTCAAGTCTACCGTGCGAGCCATCAAGTTTTCTGTGTATTCATTAGAACTCCTTTCTAAGCTGATCACTTATAGCCATCAAATGCTGTTCCATCAAGCAAAGAAAAAAAGGGCATTGTCGGTGTGTGTTTTTTATAGGCAAAGTGAACAAATTACTAGTCAAATCGACTTGCAACAGAGTCGTATGAATATATGTTTATAATAAGAGTCGTATGAATATATGTTGATAAATAAAAAGATTTGCGGTTGAATGAGTAGAGGTGTTGTTACCAGTAGTAGTTGCAGCTGCTGATTTTGGAGAGCCAAGACTAGTACTGCTAGATTGGGGACTGTCCTTGAGACGGAAACGGAATCCTCCATTAGCTTCAGTAATGTTGCCTATATAGAGATGAGCAGGTGTGATTATGGTATAAGAAAGAAAGAATTTCAACGAATAATCTAAAAGGATAATTATAATTAAGATTGGGTGTAAAGTAAAGAAAAACTAGTAGCATTTCAAGCAATAATAACAGACTTTTGATTGTTTTACCCGCATCAGCAGCAACTGATGAAGGGGAGCACGATACTGGGCAAGAGCATCCTCCATGGTTCGGATCGTGTAAGGGTCAGCAAAGTTACCTGAATTAAATAAATTTTATTAATCAGTGAAAAGAGTTGATTGCATAAATCGTCATCGTGGTTTGTTTGTCGAGTTTAATTGATTACGTATGCCAATTAGTTGTCAAATAATCCATGAAACAAAGTTGCTCATCAGAGTACATCATGTAAGTACGGGCACTGTTATCGAAAGATGAATCCTCAAACATTAAAATATCCTCTGCTGTCATACCCCAATTTCCCCAAACATGTTCATTAATTATTGGGCCTAATTTTAATCAGGTAAAGAATCATACATTTGGACCTTGCCTGAAGTTGTGTCTATAGGATGTCCGATATGCAACTCAAATGTAGAATCTACGGAACATCTTTTTTTCTCTTGTTATATGGTCCGGGATATAACGAGGAAGATATTCAGTTGGTGCAGATTACAAGTTACTCTCTTCTCTTTGAATCAAGATTGGTTACAGTACATTGGATGGATTCACTGAAGATAAAAAAAGTACTAAAGGATTATACTTAGAAGCTATTTTCTTGACAACTTGGTGGCATGTTTGGTTTTTTCGTAATAGAATGATCTTTTCGTCTGACAATTCTTGGAAGGGGTGCTTTTTTTTGGTAAAGGGTTACCCCGGTAAATTTATTAATCATCAAAAAGAGCTATTACGTACAATAGAATGTGGCTAGTGTGCCACATTAACCTCAAGCAAAGTACTTGAACTACAAGAAAGAGTGTGACATGCCACAACTTTTTCACAGCCAACAACACTACTCAAAAACTACTCACCATATATGTTGATTTGTTAGATCTAACATAACATTTATTTGATAAACAAAACCATATAAACATCATAGAAAATGCGAAAGCGATTCAGGATCATATAATTATAACATGCACATAATTAATTGAACATAAAATAAACGGGAGTTTACCCTGCAATGCTTCCAATAACGAGAACACAATCACCAATCCAAGATCAACCTAACATAGGTTGAATCTATGTTCCTGTACACACGTCTCGAACAAGCTACTTGACAAGCTAGGTCTACACGAGCAGAACCATGTCGTAGAACTGGAAAATTCAAACCGAACAACCCAAGAGTAGGGCTCGGCCGAATAAGGCTATGGCAAGGCTTAGGCTTGAGTTTTTCTCACAATGAATGAATTAGAAAACCAATACCTAGAGCCTTGTATTTATAGTGTAAAGGTAGCTTAGGCTTTAGGCTAGAACTAATTACAGAGAATATATTCTAGTCTAAAAACCAAGACCAAAACACATATATTTCCCATATAGGGGCCGGCCATATGTTGCTCCCAAAATAACTTTGGGACACAATCTTTAGTTACCACTTTTACATTTAACGTCCGTTAGTCATTTTTCATTAAATAAGTCGTTCTGGTTAGGAAGGGATTTTAGATTAGGTTACAAATTTAACAAATACAATGGCGATATGAAAACTGTAACTAGTATCGTTACCAAGTTTTGATAAATGGCTATGAAAATTACTTGCTAGTTCGGCTATTACAAACATTCTATAGATTTTTTGTTGTTACCACCACTAGTGGCAGCAGAACTTGGTGATGAATATGCAGCAGCTGCTGGGTTCACTCGAGAGCGGATCCTTCATCTCACATTTGCCACTGCCACGGCTTTGGTACCTATAAAGTAATTAATCAGAGAGTTAACATAGTACTAGTAAGTAACACAAAGATCATAGTTATATTTACATAATAAATCCAACAATTTTTTTTTTAACATAAAATCGAAATTGGTCTAATCTAGCTAAGCAGGCCGGTCAAAATCGCTTGATTAAGCTAATAATATAGTTTTTGTAAAAAAAATAAGAAAGCCAGATTTTCTTTGGACAAAAAGTATGTGCGATACTGGAATAGCGGGATCAACCAAGCTGAACCGTTAAGACCGAAGCGCCAACCCGCCCATTAACTTGTGGTCTCGTGTTACCTCTACAAATGTATAGCCTCGTTTATATATATGTTTATAGTCATGGCCGAGTGTAGTTGCATTAAGGTCTATCCCGATAGCTTAGATAAAAAGGAATTTGACCGATTTACAGCCGTTCAATTATCATAATGATTTTCAATGAGTAGAGGTTTAACTGTTGTTACCAGTACCTGCAGAGAAAGTTAGTGATGGATCTGCTACCGCAGGGTCCCGATTGTCAACACTCGACTGACCAAGATCTTCCTCGAGTGGGCGCTTGAGATCGGATCCTACATTAGCGTCAGCTATGTTACCTTTAGATAAAATGACTGATGAGTAACCGTGATAATTTAAGATAGGTATATATATAAGATTGATTGTAAAGTTAAGAAAGACTAGTTAGATTGTTACCCGCTGCCGCAGCAGCAGATGAAGGGTCAGCACGATACTGGGCAAGAGCGTCCTCCATGGTCGTGTAAGGGTCAGAGTTAATTGCATAATAAATCGTGATCGTAGTTTGTCTGAGTTTAACGGTTTACGTACCCCAATTAGCGGTCAAATAATCCAATAAACGAAGTAGCTCATCAGAGTACATCATGTAAGTACGGGCTGCCCCTCGCGTACTGTTATCGAAAGTTGAAGCCTCAAACAGTGAAATATCCTCCGCTGTCAAACAGTGAAATATTCACTGATCTATTCGTAAATACGATCGATTTTACTGTGCATGTAATTAGGGTTTCTTTTTAATTTATACTTTTCGTCCCTCTTTTATTACACTTTATCATATCCAAACCCTCTTTTACTTACTATACTTTTTTCACATCCAACATCCTTTCTTATATCTAGCCAAAAGGGCCGAACCAAACCGAATAGTGCCGAATGTATTTCGGTCTCGTACTCGGTCAACCCTTTTAATCAATACGGTTCTCGGTCTAGGATGTAAGCATACCCGAATTTCCCCAAACATGTGCATTACTGGGCCTAAGTTAATCATGGGGACATGGAGTGCATTTTGCTTTCATATATATGGTTTCGTATTTGGCCATGTAGTGAGTGCTTTAACCTGCTTTCTCCTGACAAAGATAATGCCTGAAAGAAACATATATATGCAAACTTGAAATCGAACAATTCGACATCCGTAAGGGCATCCTAAGAATCAAACCAAACTTGAAAGAGCAGATGCTCTGCACCCATGCTTTCATGTCGATCAAGTATCGAATATAAGTGTGTCTATTCAACTGATGTCACAGGTTATAGCAACAAAGCATAACATAACCAAAAACTTATACATGGAATCATCGAGTTCGACGAGGGTTTTCGAGTATATGACAGGGTGGTATTTAACCAATAACAAAGCAAAGGAGAATCCATTCTGCTCCCATCCAACAAATCTGTATTGATTCTTCTTACATAAATGTATACTTAAAACCTGGTGTTATAGTTCTTATGGGAAATAAGAAGTAGCTCAAACTCCAAATCGATTCGTCAAATAGCTCACTAATTATTACATAAATGTATTGAAGAATGTGTCTTTAGTGTATATTCACAACTTTAAATGAACAGAAAGCTCTTAGCTTAACCTGTTTATAAAGCTCATTTTTGAAGTTGATAAAAACTACTAGTACAAATTAACTCCCCTTCGGCTTGAACTTGAAGGTTCACAAAATAATGTTCATTACGATTTTGGAATAAACTTTTTAACTCTAAAATTTCCCAGGGGGGGGGGGGGGGGGTCCGTTGGCTTGACTATAGAATGAGCCAAGACATTCTTGTGCACTTCCACTTTATAATTAAAAAAATGTAGATTCTGATATAGACAGGCCGGCAGAGATGGACCTCGTTTGAGGATCAAAGATGACACAATAAATAGTCACAACAAACATCCAAGAAGACAATTAAGGTTATTACAAACATTCTAAATAACTTGAAGAAGTACTTTTAAAACCCAACATAGTGGTTTTTAGTTGTTGTGACCAGCAGCAAGAGAGAAGTCAGCAGCTGCAGGGTTCACTCGAGAGCGGATCCATCATCTGACATTTGCGGGACAGCCACGGATTTGGTATCTAAAAAGGTAATTAATCAGAGAGTTAACGTAAGTAAGAACAAGATGATGGAGATTTTACATAGTAATAAATCCAACAAATGTGTTCTCCAAATATAAAAAAAGTTTGGATGATTGCAACAGATCGAGTCGTATGAATATATGTTTATAATAAGAATCCTGGTTAGAAGTTGCATAAGGTGTATCTTCATAAATAAAAAAGGAATTAGACATTGCAGCGGTTGAATGAGTAGAGGTGTTGTTACCAGTAGTAGTTGCAGCTGCTGATTTTGGAGAGCCAAGACTAGTACTGCTAGACTGGGGACCGTCCTTGAGACGAAAACAGAATCCTCCATTAGCTTCACCAATGTTACCTATACAGAGATGAGCAGGCGTGATTATGGTATAAGAAAGAAAGAATTTCAATGAATAAGCTAAAAGGATAATTATAATTAAGATCGAGTGTAAAGTAAAGAAAAACTAGTAGCATTTCAAGCAATAATAACAGACTTTTGATTGTTTTACCTGCAGCAGCAGCAGCAGCAGATGAAGGGGGAGCACGATACTGGGCAAGAGCGTCCTCCATGGTTAGGATCTTGAAAGGGTCAGCAAAGTTACCTGAATTAAATAAATTTTATTAATCAGTGAAAAGAGTTAATTGCATAAATCGTCTTTGTGGTTTGTTTGTCTGAGTTTAACGGATTACGTACGCCAATTAGTTGTCAAATAATCCAAGAAACGAAGTTGCTCATCAGAGTACATCATGTAAGTACGGGCTGGCCCTCGGCTACTGTTATCGAAAGATGAATTCTCAAACATTAAAATATCCTCTGCTGTCAACCCCATCTTCAATTCAATTCGTACTTCTTACGATCGATTTACTTGGTGTATGTAATTAGGGTTTCTTTCTTTGCCATCTTTGTAAATATATAGAGATCTTTTTTATTCACACTTTTCGTCCTTCTTTTGTATATACTTTATTATATCCAAACCCTCTTTTACTATACAAAACCAATTAAATCCCTCTTTATTTATTTACACTTTTCCTCCCTGTTTTACTACACCTTTTTCCAATGTTTTAAAAATCGGGTTGACCCGGCTGGTTGAACTGCTTAACTCATGAACCAGCTCGGAGACAGGTCCGGATGTGGCCGGGTTTTTGCTTGTTTGAGAACCGGATTCAACCGCCCGTTTTTCGTTGACTCGGGTTGACCCGGTTTGATAAACCCGGCCGGGTCATAATTTTTTATAAAAAAATATATTTCAAAAAGTTTTTTCAATATATATTTCCAAATTTTAAAGATAATTTATAGTGATAGTAAGTATTGTTAGTTAAAATTAAGTTAAAACTAACTTAAAACATCAATTAATATAGTTTTATTATAATTTGTTATAAATTGTAATCATAAGTTAATTATTTTTGCATATATTTTGTATAATGTTATAGATATAGAACTAGGCATTAAATTTTAACTTATATAATAAGTAAGATAATAAAATCATATAATACTACATTAAATATGAAAAAAATACATATATATATATATATATAACCAAGTTGATCCGACGGTTCAACCGGTTGAACCGATTGACCCGTGAACCGGTCACTAGACCGGATCAACTAAAAAACCAAATTTTAAAACTAGCCCTTTTCATATTATTTGAGTCTCGTTTTTATCCACCCTTTAATTTTAATTATTCGGTTCTCAGACTGGTTTGGTTTTACGTAAAACCAGACATTACACATTATTGCCAAGGACAAAATCAGGGTGGGTTTCGGGGGTCCCGAGACACCCATGGATTTTTGTTTTGTAGCGTTAAATCTTTTAAAAACTTCGATTTTTGTTAGATTTGTGTAAAATATACACGGTCTTTCAAAATTATGTTTGTAATATTATCTAGTTTATTGTAAATGCACTTAATCATTTTGTGTCCTGTGTCTATCCCTGATTATTGCGTATCACTGCAAAAGGTTGGGTTGCTAAAGCCCAATTTCCCAAATATGTGCATTATTGGGCCTAATGTCAACCATGGGGACATGGAGTGCATTTTGCTTTCAAATATATGGTTTCTTATTTGGCCATGTAGTGACTGCTTTAACCTGCTTTCTCGTAACAAAGATAATGCTTGAAAGAAACATATATATGCAAACTTGAAATCAGAAAATTAGACATCTGTAAAAATGATATCAAAACAACCAGATCAAGATCTAATCACTCAACCAACCACCCCTTAAAGATTACTTTTATTAAAAGGATATACACAAGTAGATGAGTCCCTAACACAGGTGCTCACCAAAGAAATATAATCAGAAATCAAGATAGTCCCCACCAGGTGGATTCTATCTACTATACATTCACTCACACTTACAAACCTAACCAAACTATACTAAAACAAGATCAAGAAGATCTTAACAGAAAATCAGATGAAACCAAGATGAATCTCCAAAGTCGTAACCAAAAGATTGAGAGAGTTGTGTGTGTGAAGTATGAATGAATGATTGAACCAACTAACCACTTCCAGCTTAAATACTCAAGCCCAAAAAACTAATTGCACTTGAGTCCCTGCACATCACAAAAATAAACAAAACTTGCACAATATACAAAAGTACAATTAGACCCTTTAACTTATAAGCTTGTCACAAAAGGATATCAACCTTTCAACACCCTCCCTCAAGCTTGTAAACCAAACAGGTTAACCTTATCAAGTTTTTTCACCAAGAAGGCATGCTGATATGAACCCATAGCTTTAGTTAGAATATCTGCAAGTTGATTTTTAGAATCAACCTTCACAGTTCTAATAATTCCAGAATTCACCTTTTCTCTAACAAGATGAACATCAATGTTAAACTGTTTAGTTTTTTCATGCATAACAGGGTTAGTTGCTATCTGAATAGCAGACTTATTGTCACAACATAAGCTCACTAGAAGTAATTATGTTATACCAAACTCACTTAAAAGTTTAACAACCCACATAACTTTACAAGTAGCAGCTACCATTCCCCTATATTCAGCTTCAACTGAAGATTTAGACAAGGTAACTTGCTTCTTGCTTTTACATATAATCAGATTACCATTCACGTAAACACAATAACCAGAAACAGACCTTCTAGTAACAGGACACTTAGCCCAATCAGAATTTGAATATGCAATGATTTTGTACCCTTCAGAACTTTTATTGAAACTAATACCACTTCCAGGTGCAAGTTTAAAAAACTTAAGCACTCTCAAACCAAAATCAAAATGTGACTGTAAAGGAGCATGCATATATTGGCTTAAACAATGTACTGCATAAGAAATATCAGGTCTAGTTAAAGTTAAGTAGATTCACTTTCAAACCAACTTTTGATAGTTAGTAATATTAATCAAATAACTATCACCATCAGATTCCTTATGAGCAACTACAACATTTTTTGGCAAAGGTGTAACAACAGGTTTACAAGCCAACAAACCATACTCATTTAGCAGTTCTAAACAATACTTTCTCTGACTTAAACACAATCGTTTCTTAGTTTTAAGAACTTCAATTCCCAAAAAATATTTAAGTTCTCCAAGATCTTTGATTTTAAATCTATTATTCAAAAACTTTTTGAACTTGTCAATTTCAACTTCAGAATTGTCAGTTAAAACAAGATCATCCACATAGACAAGCAAAAACAACTTTATTTTGCCAACAGTTTTTATATACAAAGAATGATCATTTTTATATTGAACAAAACCTACATCAAGTAATGTTTTAGAAAGTTTGTTATTCCATTGTCTAGGAGATTGCTTAAGACCATATAAAGACTTCTTAAGTCTACAAACCTTATTATCTCGGTTTAGAATAACCTGGAGGTGGAATCATAAAAACTTCTTCACTCAAGTCTCCAGACAGAAAAGCATTATTAACATCCATTTTGTATGAATTCCAACCATTTTGAACAGATAAATCAATCAAACACCTAACAGTACTCATTTTAACAACTGGACTAAAAGTTTCCTCATAGTCTATACCCTCCCTTTGATTACAATCCTTAGCCACAAGTCTTGCTTTATATCTTTCAATTTCACCAGTTGAAAGATATTTTATTCTATACACCCATTTAGACTTGATAGGCTTTCTACCCATAGGAAGGTTAACAAGATCCCAAGTACCATTTTCATATAAAGATTGCATTTCAAGATTCATAGCATCCAATTTGATCACTACATGCATCTTCATAACAAGTAGGTTCATAATTCTTGTTAAGACTAGATGTAAAACAAAAATTCTTCACATCAAGCATAGCATGATTACAAAACTTATGCAAACCATATCTTAGAGAAGTATTAAGCACATAATCATTTAGTTTAGCAGGATACTTAATAACCCTATTAGACTTCCTATGTCCAACCTCTCCTATCTCATTGTTAAACAAATTTTCAAGAACCTCATTATTTAAATCAAAATTTCCCTCAGAACTATCTGTTTCTCCTATGGGAGTTGCAGTTAAAGTACCACTACTGTTTGGTAAGCTAATAACTAAGTCATCTCCGCCATGAACAATATCTGGTTGACTATTATGGTTATCAACCATATCCTCAGTAGTAGAGTTACCACCCTCTCTACACAAAGGAGTATCCTTCCTTATCATCATTGGGTCTTGAAGTTTTGAATGTATTTTGAGACTCAAAATAATCAAAAAATTTAAAGTAGATATTTTACTAGTAGAAGACTCAAAACCAACATCATCATTATTCATTTTTGTTGGAAATACGTTTTTACGTATTTATGAAGGATCGGTCGCTCCAACGATATATTAATGTATTAGGCTCGTGATCCAGTTGTAAACAGTATAGCCCATATAGCCCACATGTAGGGTGGGCTATATATATCCCCTCCTAGCATGTTAGGAGGGGTGGTTCTTTCATTTTTATCACTTTCATTTAATAAATCTTACTTTCTCTCTCTATCTTTCTTTTCTCTCCTTTCTCTCTCTACACCCTCATCTCCTTCACCCTCCATCTCCATTCCATTTCAATAGATTAATCTTAGATCGCCTAATCCTAAGATATCGTAGACCTTCAATTGGTATCAAGAGCCATGGTTAAATCTTAGGATTTGCATATGTTTATCTTTTGATTTGGTGGTAAAAATATTTTCTTTTCTAATTTTTTCTCATTTTTTCTCATCTTTTTGTTTATCAATTTTATAAAAAATTTCAATTTTATAAAGTTATCTATTTTCTTTCTATCAATTTTATCAATTTTATAAAGTTGTATCAATTTTATAAAGTTTTCAATTATTTTTATATCCATTTCAGTTTTATCAATTTTTATTTTTTATTATCAGTTTTATTTTTCCGTGTTTTTATAATCAGTTTTTATCAAATTTAAAATTAATCAGGTTTTTTTTTTTTTAATCTATCAATTTTATCAATTTCAAAATCATCTTATTTTTATTAAATTTTTCTTTAAATAATCAATTTTTCTCAAATATTCGTATCAAATCTCTCAATCAGGTTTCGACAATCATCAGTGTTCTAATATTTTATTTTTTTATTACTTTATTTTATTTTATTTTATTTTATATTTCTTTTGTTTTATCAGTTTTTCATCTCGTCTCTATCAATTTCTGTCCAACTTGGTCCAACTAGTCTAAAGTCTCCAATCTGTCCAAACAGTCAATCTTCCGAATGAAAAGTTCCTTCAAAAATATTCCGGATATCAAGACATTCCGCATAGGCGTTTATTCCGCATAGGCGTTTTATTCCGCATAGGTGTTTTATTCCGCATAGGCGTTTTATTCCGCATAGGCGTTTTATTCCGCATAGGCGTTTTATTCCGTATAGGCGTTTTATTCCGCATAGGCGTTTTATTCCGCATAGACATTTTATTCCGGATAAAGAAAGTCAAAGGAAGAAGAAGGAAATTCAAGCATAACGGGAAATAAGACTGGACCTCAACATCTTTCACACTCGACAGAAGACTCTCACTATAGAACTATCGACCCAACACACACCACCCTCACCCTCGTCTCACCACTCGAAGACTCGATACAACCTCTCGACCATCTCAACACCACTCTCGAACCAACCAACAGACTCATCAAACCAAAGACTCCCCCTCACCCACACCCTCGTTAACAACCCCCTCACCCTCGAACCCCTCACTCTCTCGCACACCCTCTTTCGCTCTCCCTCACAAGACCCTCAACAACTCGACTCACTCTTTCATCTTGTCTTCTGACCATTCTCAAACCCTCAACCTCTACTCTCGAACTCACAAAACCTCACACCACACCTCTCGAACTCACACCCAACCTCTACTCTCGACTCCAATATCTAAACCAACAATCTCTCGAAACAAACCCAACACCCACCCTCACACTCTCTTTAACAGAACCACTCACCTCGTCTTATCTACTCGACTCACACTCTTTCTCACAGACTCGACACCCCAACACCCCGATATCTTTCAAAACATACACTTCTTGACTCGAATAAATCCAATAATCAAGATCTCAGTTTGCTCTATATCATTACAAATCTTTAAAGATTTTGTGTGATTAGAACTAATCGCATCATCGATCTATCGAAGGATAAAACCCTCTCTCAATATCCGAAAATTAAGAAAGATTAATAACAATCATGTTATAATCTATCTTGGTTTCGTTGGAACTCAAATCGCAAAACAAAAACATAAACAATTACCCGAGAACTCAACCTCATCACTAGACAGAAAGACGTGACAGATGATAGAAAGACTCGATAGATATCAAGATTAACAACATTCAATCGAAACAATAGAACCTACCCGAGACCCAATACAAGATCTTGAACCCATAATATCATTGTGTTCTTCAAAGGATTGTTACATTCAAACCTAAAGATGATTTGAGTTACGGGATTCGTTTGATCAAGAGATTAAGGATTGAGATTCGGTTGTGTTTTGCTTTTTTATCTGTGAGAGAGAGACGGAGAAGTTTGGTTCAGTTGAGGAGAGAGAAAGAGTTGAAAGGACAGAGGAAACAAGTTGTGAGAGAGAGAGAGAGATTAGGTTGGAGTATATAAATTGGGCGGATAAAACGAAGGAGTGGGGAAAGTAGGTAAGGATATTTTATTTGGGCGGAGGAAACTAGGAGTTGGGTATTAGTGACGTGTGGGAGTCTGTGGCAAAGCCACGTTTTTTTTGCTGTGTTTTAATATTTTTTTGAAAACTCAAGGAGAAAAGTTATTTTTTTTTATTTTCAAATTTCAGATTTTATATTTTCTATTTTTAGTTAAAAAAAATTTTAAGTTAAACTTTTTATATTTATATATTTTAAAGTTTATTTTCTTTTTAATTAAGTTAATTAAGTTAATTTTGTGTATTTATTTTTGGTACATCGTGTTGAGGCGGGTATTTCGAAAGAACCACAGTGGTAAAATATTTGACAGGCCGATCATTAAATTTACCGTAGCTTGGATTGATTAGTTGACGGACTTTATTTTTAGAGTGAGCTTTATTTGTATTGATCTTCGGTTTGTTTTATCAACGTTTGAGTCGACAACAATTATTGAGCCGATAAAAGATTTATATCATCCATCGAGGATTTTTAAGTGTTATTTACGGATCTTTCGTTTTTTCACGAAGTGTTAAATTCCGAAAACAACCACATCCACAATCATCTTTTTTATCACATTCAATGGATTCGTTGAGTTCGACATTTCAAGAGGGAGTGTCGCATTCATTGCAAAACAAAGTTACAAAAAGTGACATCACTTCATTTCAAATGCTTCAGTCTCATCTTGTCACTCTTTCGAGGATTCAAGGAGGGAGCGAATTTATGACCATCTTTGGACAAGATCGTCATATATTCATCGACTCAATATTCACCACTTTGACCCAACTCGCCGACCAACTCAACAATGAAAACTTCAATCACTCTGCATCGGCGCTTGCATATAAGACTCTTGTGACACAACTCACGCCTTTCCTCCAATACAATATCATCAAGTCTGAAAGTTCAGTGATTTGCCAATCTTTTCTTCGAGATACACATACCGAGCTTCGAGTTTTCCGTGATTCAATATTGAAACTCATGACATTGGTCTCGTCTTCGATTTATCAAAGATCACAACTTCAGCAAGGGAGTGCAAGAATCAATGACGCAGATGCAAAAGGAGAATGGTCATACGGTTGACAACTTGGAGCATACCGATGGTAAGAGCACGGAATCAGGAGGACAACATGATACCAGTGGCACGTCAGGTAATGTTCACGAGATCTCTTTTGATGACACCTTACCCGTTTATGACGAAGAGCCTGCAAACATGGTACAATGTAATGTTGTTTATGATGTATATGCTGATGCCATGCCGCATATTGAGCATTCTAAACCTAATTATGACAAACATGGGATGGAAAAGAGTGATAGAAATACCACTTCTGATTCATCCGATGTGAGTCATAATGGGGGAGAAAGTGTTCAAAATGCTAAACATCATGATAATTGTATTTTGACTGCTTCATTGACTGCTTCTGATTCTAAGATTAGAGAGCTCGAAACGATTGTAGCTCAACAATCAAAAGATCTTGAGGATGTCAAACTTGAATTTTCTAAGAAAACGGACAAATTTGAAGCATACTTTGAAAAACTTGAAAAGTCTAACGTTGTTCTTGAAAGAAAATTGGATCAAAAAGTTTTAGATTCTAAAGCTGAAAAGGATAATCTTTTGAAACAAATTCAGTTACTAGAGTCCAAATTGGCATCTCAAGATGAATTGCTCAAAGAAAATGAGACCTTAAAAGCTCAAGTTCAGGAAAAGGTTTTTGCTATAGCTGCGTTGAAAAACGAATTAAGGAAAAATAGAGGACATAGTGTGGACACTAAGCTTGAAAAACCATCAATCTTGGGGAAACCGCCTACAAATCAGTTCGTCAGACAATCGTCTGTCAGACAACCTACTGCATTTAGATCCGAGCGACCATAATCCTCGAGATCGCGGGTTGCCTCCCAAGTTGATTTGGTTCATCTTTCTAGACCAGTCACTCCAGCAACTAGGCCCTATGTGACCAAAACAGCTTTAGCAAGACCTAATAACATGATTGCCTCTAGTTTCCCTAAAAAAACAAGACCACGTCTAGAACTAGTTCAAATGGCGTTTGCCATAAATCTGGTCTAAGGGAAGTTATGCAAAAGACACATGTAAGAGATAGCAATGTCAATCCTAGTTACATGCCTTCTAGATTACCCAACACTGCTAACCGTAGCATGTCATCTCCTAGGAGCATCGATCAATCATCTAGGAATTACTCGGACATTAAATATGCTACTTGTAAAACATGTAGAAAATGTGTCTTTAGAGCCAATCATGATTCCTGTATCAAAAAATTGCTTAATGAGGTGAACTCCCGTGCTAGACTTAAATCCCAGTGGGTAGCTAAAATCAAACCCATTGGTAAAATGTGGCACCCCACTGGTAGAACTTTCACTCTTGTAGGAAACGAGTGCCCTTTAACTAGGATAGTCTCCGATTCTACTAAGACTACTAGAGAGGAAATTGATAAAGATGATACGTCACTTAAGCCTAAACTTAGGGGTTTCCATAAAAGGAAATGTTTGCCATCTAAGATAAGTGAATCATCTACTCAGGTCGCCTCTGACACAAGTAAAGCCAACTGTGAACCCCCATGTGCTTCTATAATTGATATCGATAACCCACGTCAAAGCATGCAAATTCCTAATGAGATTGCAGGTACCAAAGTTGATGTTCTAAAAGAACGAAGCGGTCCAATCGTTGTGTACCGTTCAACTAAGGACACTCTTAGAGTTTGGTTGCTGAAGAAGCAGATATCGGAGAAACAAGTGTCTCAGGGGATTTATGGTTAAGCTTAACTTATGGCGTATAATCACATCACAGTTTATGCCCCGGACTTCAAAGAAAGGAAAGTTTATCGCCGATGATAAACTTATCCTCACTAACGAGAAATTAAATTTTCTCCGACACGTGCTATCATTAAAACTATTCAAAGGTTTTAAGCTCGTGTATATGGCTTATCGTTAAATATCAGACGATAACCTGTACATCAAAGAAAGGAAAGTTTATCGCCGATGATAAACTTATCCTTACAACGAGAAATTAATTTTTCTCGGGCATGAGCATTATATCAAAAACATTCCAAGTTTTTAAGCTCATGCACAAGGACTTATAGTCATATCACAGACTGTAACTCGTTCATCAAAGAAAGGAAAGTTTATCACCGATGATAAACTTATCCTAACAACGAGAAATTCATTTTTCTCGGGCATGAGCTTATATTAAAAACATTCCAAGTTTTTAAGCTCATGCATAAAGGCTTATAGATAAATGACAGTCTCTAACCCGCTCTTCAAAGGCAGGAAAGATTATCTTTTATGATAACTTATCCTCTTAACGAGAAATTCACCTTTCTCGGTCATGAGCTTGTCTTAAAACATTCAAAGTTTTAAGCTCAGAAAGGAAAGTGTATCTTTTAAATAAGAGAACTTTACCTCATAACGAGAAATTAACCTTTCTCGGTCATGAGCTTTCCGTTAAAAAAGTCAAAGTTTTCATGCTCATGAAAACGACTTCTAAGTAAATGTCAGCTTAGGATTCGTTCTTCAGATAAAAGGAAAGGTTATCGCCGATGGTAACTTATCCTTACAACGAGAAGTTTACAACTTCTCGGAATTGAGCTTTCCTAAGATATTCCAAATCTTAAGCTCAAGTAATTGGTTTTCAAAACTTTGAACACAATTTTTCAAGAATTTCTCAAAAGGTTTTTCTAAATCTTTCAAAATTGTGTGTTCAAAAACGTTTTGATAAAAAGAGCATGTCTTCTGGAATCGATAATATTTACGAACCTAGAAATGTCATTCAATAATGACACGGGGTTGTAAATAAAGTTCGAGCAGAAGTTTAAAAGATTTAAAACATGCTCCATATGGTTTGCTATTATTTCCGATAGTAACCCGCTTTTCACTTTGAAGTCAAGCATTTCACCGGAAAGCTTTGACTTCAAAATCTGAAGTTATCAACTACACAATCCGAAGTTCGTTGCAATTGATATCTACATACTAGACGATGCGACTGCTCAAACGACGACTACAGCTCTTTAAGTAGAACACGGGTCAACAATTGAGGGGGAGCAATCGTCCAGCATTCAGAATCTTCGATGCCGAAAGTGCCATAGTTCACAAGTTGGTGTCAAGACAACGATATCAGTTGTCCATGTGGTGTAAAGGGGAAGATAATTTCAGAAGTTACGAGGAAGACCAACATTCGTGAACAAGAACCATGTGCTTCTTTCATATGATGTTCTCCATCATTCAGGTCCAACCTCGTAAATTGCTAATATTGTGAATTCATTATCATATATGATCTTTTCACGTGGTAAATACCTCACACTTGTGTTTAAAAGGTATTTAATTTACGTTTCAAGTAGACCCTCATTAATTTGAGGGGGAGCTTGTGTAATTCATGAAGATAATTGGATTTTCATTTTTCTTCCCAAATTCTCTTAAAATACTATTAAATCAATTGATATTAAAAACATCGATTGGGTTAATACTTTTAATATGGGGGAGAAAATGTGATTTAATATTGAGATCAATAATGGTTTGACTAATGTGCTGGCTCATCCCGACATGTGCGAAATATTTTCGAATATCGTGGCATATGTTAAGGGGGGGCAAAATGGATTTAGATATAAAAATGGATTTCATGGTGATTTATACTTACCCGCAACCCATTTATTTCACGACGATGAAGATTGTGGTGACATAAGGATGGTAAGATAGGTTAAAGTCCAATGATTTCTCTAGAACCGTAGGAATCTTCCCAAGGACATTCCATAGCTAGAAATAGTAGTCCTTAGGAAAGATGGAGAAAGATTGTGAACGTAGCTGAATGCCGACCAAGTACTTAAGTTAGCACTGGAACAATCACAACAAGGTGCTAGTTATGACGTATTGGTAATCATTGAAGGGGTTGAAGAATGAAAAAGAATTGTAAAGATAAAGGGTGTAAAGAAAGTAGCCCTCCTTACAACTTAGGCAGAAACCGGATCAAATCATATGCTATTGAGATCATTTATGATTCTCGATATTGAAGATAGACATCATGGACCCAGTGATGCAAGGCACAATCCATCCCATCTAACTCAGATATCTCTCAAAAGATATTTGTTTTAATCACACGGAGACAACACATTATCTATTGATTTATTCACTCCGAATAAATTGGTATTGAAAAGGTGGCACTCCTCTCCAGCCTCCGATCACTAAAATCCAAAAAGCACGATCGAGTCTAGAGCCATTTGAGATCATCAAATATCTCGTTAGGACACAGTTTCATATTTCCTTGCTTCTTCACAAACTGTGAAAAGTAAGAAAGATCTTAATAGTCCTATGCAAAATCTTCATGATCTTGCCTGAACATCCGAGTAATACGAAAGTATTTACAATGAAGATGGAAATCCTTCTTGAGCAAATATCAAAAAGCTCATGGTAGGTGACTTGTGTGATTCTTTATGAATCAAACTTGTGATAACTGGAAAGCAACAGTGGTTTAATTCTTAAATGAATTTAAACACGTTCTAGGCCTCTACGCAATATCTTAGTGATCTTGCCAGAACATTCAAAGTAATACTATTAAGTATTTACAGTGACGAATGGAAATCCTTCTAGTGTTAACATCAAACAGCACTTGGTAGGTAACTTGCAAGATTCTATATGAATCAAGCTAGTGACAACTGGAAAGCAACGATGGTGCGGTTCTTAATTGAACTTCACTTGTTCCAGGAACATGAATTGACGGCTTCAAATCATGCGGATAATATTATCCAAATGATTCACTCTTTACGTTCGCAGTCAGCTTTGGACGGTCGAGTAAAGAGAACGGGTTTACCGGCGAAATCTTGTCAAGGAGGTTCTTTATTGAAACTACCTGCCACAAGTACGATATTTAATATCGTCCAACGGTCTTCACCGACCGGAGGTAAAATGCTACCGAATTAGAATGAAATGTTCAAGGCCATTTCATCCGTGTATATTGTTTGTTGCTAACTGTCTTATGCAGCGTAACAAGAAGGTGGCATTGCGGTGTACAATCCAGAAGAAGTCGTCACCACATGCTTATACTACATACAATTAGTACTTCAACAAATTCAAGAAATTCTGAAGGTCAAGTCTTCCGCTGTATCAAACTCTGAAGCTTTCAAGAATTTAAAGGTATAAGTATGTGGAACATGAAGTCACGAAGAGGCGAATGTCACAAGTGACGAATGCACAAGGTCAAGGCAAGAAAACATGCTCAAGACTAAAGTCAAAGATCACATCAAGCATATTCACAAGAACAAGGTCGAAGACTCAAGCATAGATGCTAGGTTTAAGATTTTGTAAAAAGATGTGACCTCCCTTAGGGGGAGATTGTTGGAATATGTTTTTCCCAATAAAGTCTCGGTCACATCTTAGTTAGCATAGATCACGAGATATAGAATATTTAGAACTTTGTAACTTGGAGCGACCTCCCTTAGGGGGAGATTGTTGGAAATACGTTTTTACGTATTTATGAAGGATCGGTCTCTCCAACGATATATTAATGTATTAGGCTCGTGATCCAGTTGTAAACAGTATAGTCCATATAGCCCACGTGTAGGGTGGGCTATATATCCCCTCCTAGCATGTTAGGAGGGGTGGTTCTTTCATTTTTATCACTTTCATTTAATAAATCTTACTTTCTCTCTCTATCTTTATTTTCTCTCCTTTCTCTCTCTACACCCTCATCTCCTTCACCCTCCATCTCCATTCCATTTCAATAGATTAATCTTAGATCGCCTAATCCTAAGATATCGTAGACCTTCAATTTTGTAAGGAAAAACATTTTCATAAAACTTAACATCTCTTGAGTATATAACTCCTCTATTTTTAAGACCAAATAACTTATAAGCCTATTTTCCACTAGCATACCCAAGTAAAACACATTTTTCGGACTTTTCAGAAAACTTATCATTTCCTTTCAAAACAGTAGCATAACACAATCATCCAAAATTTCTCAAGTGAGAAAGGTTAGGTTCTCTACCATACACAAGACAGAAAGGAGATTTACCATTTAAAACAAAGGAAGGAAGCTTGTTAATCAAATAAGCAGCAGTCAAAACACAATCAGGCCAAAACATAAGAGGAATCCCCCCTGAAACATAAGGCTCCTTACTACATTGAGCAAATGCCTATGTTTCCTTTCAGCAATACCATTCTGCTGTGGAGTATATGCACAAGTAGTTTGATGAACAATTTCCATAGTATTAAAAAATCTCCCATATTCTTATTCAAAAACACAGTACCATTATCAGATCTTACAATCTTAATCTTTTTATTAAATTGGGTTAAAACCAAGTTATAGAATGTAACAAACATTTGAAAAACTTCATTTTTAGACTTGAGCATATACACCCACACATACCTACTAAAATCATCAACAATGGTCAAAAAATACTTAAACCCATCCCTGCTAACCACCTTATAAGGTCCCCAAACATCAAGATGAACAAGTTCACCAAAACTCTTAGATTTATGTTCACTTAGAGGAAAAGATTCTCTAACCTGTTTTGCCTTATGACAAACATCACAAGGTAAATCTTTATTAATATGTTTTAATTCCAAAGAATCTTTTAATAAGTTCAAAACTTGGTTAGCAGGATGACCCAATCTATTATGCCAAATATCCTTAGACAAAAAACAAGTAAAATACTCACTATTGTTAACAGCAGAGACACTATCAGCTTTATCAAACAAATACAAACCAACAAATTCACTACCAGTCCCTAAGACTGTTCCTTGTTTCAAATTCTGTATATAGCATTTAGATTCATCAAAACTAACTCTTAGTTTGCTATCTTTAATAAGTTTATTAACAGATAACAAACTAACACAAAACTTAGGAACAACAAGAACATCAAACAAAATCACTCCATTGTTAAGTTTCAAGTTACCAACATGAGTAATTTTAGCCAATGTACCATTAGGGTGACCAACAGTTAATTTTAAATCAGAAACATCAACAACATTAAACATATGTTTAGAATTATTGGTCATATGTTGATTAGCACCAGAATCAATGATCCACCCAAAATGATAACTAATTCCTTTAGTTTTAACAGTAGCATAGTAAAACTTATAGAAATGCTGATTAAAAAACACATTGCAGTTAAAAAATGAGCAATTTACATTACCTGCCATATTGGATTGAGCATGTGAAAAAGAACCATTATCATTAAGCAGGCTCATTAATTTGAGCATCTTCTCATTACTTAGTGAAAGAGAATTAGGACCAGTATTAATATTACTCTTATTAACATCCACATTATTACTTTTAGTATTGTTGAAAACCGTTGCAGGTTTCAAATTAAGATTCTTTGTAAACCCTGGAGGATAACTAATAATTTCAAAACACCTCTCAATAGTATGCCCCTTCAACCCACAATGTTTACACAATAAAGAGTCATAATTTCCTTTACTAGTACCAGTGTTCCCATTAGACCAATTACCAAACTTCTTCTTATTATCACCAGTTTTAGACACAAAAGCAAATATTTGAGGTTTTTCAACCTTAACAGAACTATAAGGAATCCTCCTATGAGATTCTTCTCTAGAAATAACAAGAAAAGCATCCTTGACTTCAGGAAGAACTTCCCTAGTCAAAGTACTACTCCTTATAGGCTGATATACATCATCAAGTCCCATAAGAAACTGCATTAACTTTAACAATTTACCATGATCAATAAGTTCATTTCTAGCCTCACAAATACAATCAGGTAATTTAGTTAAAATGTCAAACTCTCTCCACTAAGAATTCAGTTTATGGTAATACTCAGACACAGGCAAACCACCTTGCTTAAAAGAGTTAATTTTCTGAAGCAAATTAAACACAATAGAACCATCAATCCTATCATAAGTTTCTTTAAGTTCAGACCAGACACTAGCAGGATTATCAGATAACACATGACCATGATACACATCTTGAGTCAAAGAAGCAAGAATCCAATTATGAACAACATCATTACATTTATCCCAATGAGCAAGAAACACAGGACTAGCAAGATAAGTCTCTCTAACACAAGTACCATCTACAATACCTAATTTACCCTTAATCTGCAAATCAAGTTTCATGGCACAAGCCCATATTCTATAGTTTTCCACACCAGACAGTTTAACAGGTACAACAGAAGCAGAATTAGAATCACCAGGATGCAAATGGAGAGGATTACTTTGATCTAAAGAGTTAATAAGAATATCCATGATAGACAAAACAGGTAAACCAAACGAAACAATCAAGAGCAGATCAGATATAATCAACCAAAAAACAAACAATCAACCAAGAAACAAACTAAAACAGATAGAACAAATGTAAAAAAATAGGAAATAACAACTAAAAAACTAACTCACACCCAAGCTCCTCAAATCTTGTCAACGAGAATGGGACTGACCAAGCATGTATCCAAACCACTCAAAAGGTGGCAGGTCAAGATGTCATAATCAGCCTGTTTGCTCCCCGTTGACCAAGAAAGATTCACTTTAGAGTAAAAGAAGACTTACAGACCGATATAGCAGCGGAATATACCAAGATCAACAAACAATGATCCCTAATTAACCACAGATCAATCGGATCAAGAAACCCTAAAAATAAAATAAAAATAGGATTTCTTTAAATTGACCCCCAGAAACGAACAAGAACCACGTTAATCAACGATTAACCAACCAAGAATCACCAGAAACCACCAATTAATCAAAAAACCCAAAATTAAGGTTTCAAGATAAAACCCTAATAATAAGAATCACCACCAATCGAGCACCAAGAATCAACCTAGGGCTCTGATACCATGTAAAAATTATATCAAAACCAAGTAGATCAAGATATAATCACTCAATCAACCACCCCTTAGTGATTGCTTTTATTAAAACAATATACACAAGTAAATGAGTCTCTAACACAGGTGCTCACCAAACGAATACAATCAGAAATTAAGATAGTTCTCACCAGGTGGATCCTATCTACTATACATTCACTCACACTTACAAACCTAACCAAACTATACTAAAACAAGATCAAGAAGATCTTAACAGAAAACCAGATGAAACCCAGATGAAACCCCAAGGTCGTAACCGAAAGATTTAGAGAGTTGTGTATGTGAAGTATGAATGAACTCACCTAACCAACCATATCTTGGTGAAATCTTTATTAGAACCAATGCAAATATGGAATAGATTAGTCCTCAATCGACTACCGATCAACATACCAATCAAAGTGTTGTCCCCAGCTAGATGCAACACATATTCATACAAATCACTCTTACAATACTACCTCACTAAAACCCTCACAATAGATATCAAACATAAAGACTTATAGATCAAGATGATAAATACCAGAATTAGAAAAACCTTAATCGATGAGAAACGAGAGCTTATTTAACTTTAGATCGATAATAATTCATGTATGTATACCTCCCCCCCAAGCACTTCACATCCCAATTCATGTCTCTTATACATTAAATCATTTCCACAAAGTTTCACATTCAAAAACACACGTACACTGTTTGATCAATAAGGACATACTATTGCTAGCAGTCTTAGCATTAATTAGTTGGGATGATATCAAACGAGAGAACATCAATCTCGTATGATCTTATCTGATCTTATCTTGATCCGACTCTGTATAGAAATGCATGATTATGTCTTTATAATATAAATCTTGAAGCCCTTGCATGATTCGGTTGTATGTTTATGTTACGCGTTATTATGATTGAAGGGTTGTTTTGGTGATTAGATTAGAGTTTTCCATGCATGATTCACCCGATCTACATAAATAGACGATTTTGAAGAATTTTAGTTTTGTATCTCGGTTTATAAATTTATTATATATTCATGATTTGGTTACAAATTTAGGCTACGAATAATCTAAATCGAGGATTTTTATAGTATGATAGCTTAATGGACTGTTTTTATGATCGGATATATTATGCTACGGATTTGAATCAAGATTTGCTTAGGATTATGAAGTGTTTGCATGATCACATAGGAAACTAGCATGTGTAGCTTTGTCAGCTCAAATGATTAAAAGATCATAACATTTTTCATGTTCCATTGATATTACGTACAGGAAACGGTACCAGTTGAGGAGGTCTTTGAAACATTGAAATGTACGAAAGAAGGATTGACGAGTGAAGAAGGGAATATGCTGACTATATTCGGCGCGCCCAAGCATGCTAAAAGAGAAGAAGGTGCATGATTCAGTTGCTACAAATTGTTTTTTGTTTTATGATGTCGTTTTGTTGTAATAATACCCGTGTTCATAGAGCTACTCAAGTTATTCGGGTTCATGTGGAATCCTTTGTCATGGGTCATGGAAGCTGCCGCGATTATGGCAATTGTCTTGGCTAATGGAGGGGTATATATATCTCTTTCTCATGTCCAAATAATTTGTATCACGCCGATCTAGTTGAGTAACATATTTATCCTGCACCGAATTGCAGGAAATCCACCAGATAGGCAAGATTTCGTTGGTATCACCACATTGTTGATCATAAACTCCACCATTAGTTTCATTGAGTAAAACAACCCAGGAAACGCTGCAACAACTCTGATGGGAGCCATTTTGGTTCCTGGAGACATTATTAGTGTCAAACCTAGAGACATTATCCCAGCCGACGCACGTCTTCTAAAAGGAGCCATTTTGGTTCCTGGTGAACTATTACCCGTGAGCCGTGACCAGAATTTCAGGTGACAGTATTTATTCAGGTTCAACATGCAAACAAGGAGAAAGTGAAGCGGTCGTTATTGCGGGTCGAGGTTGCTCACTTAGTCGATAGCACTAACCATGTGGGCCATTCCGGAAAGGTGTTAACTGCCAATGGAAACTTCTGCATATGCTAATCGAAACAGTGGTGATGTACCAGTTCAGAAACGAACTTACAGATCTAGGAATTGTTCCCTTAATTGGATAGAGTGGTTTTGTAATCCTTGTAACACTCTACCATCCACTTTGTAATTATGTTTTTCTAGCTCTTTGCTAGTTTTTTTAATGAATTTGTTGTTCAAAAAAAAGAAACGAACTTACAAAAATAGAATCGCCAATGTATTGGTTCTTCTCATTGGTGATATTCCAATTGCCATGCCAACAGTTTTGACAGTGAGTTGGTGACTATGGCCATCGCATGACACAAGTTGTCAGAGCAAGGTGACATCACCAAGACTCTTAAAAAATGGTTGGGATGGATGTTTTTTGTAGTGACAAGACTGGTACTCTCACCTTAAACAAACTCACAGTCGATAAAACTCTTATTGAGGTTGGTTCAAGTGTAAATGATCACAAAATTAAGAGTTATTTTTTCTTTTATACTTTGCCTTAAATGAACTACTTTATCTTCAGGTGGTCATTAAGGATACTGACAAGGATCATGTGGTTCTAATAGGAGCAAGGGCTTCAAGAGTC
Organism: Glebionis coronaria; assembly: GCA_025667525.1. Classification (NCBI taxonomy): domain Eukaryota; kingdom Viridiplantae; phylum Streptophyta; class Magnoliopsida; order Asterales; family Asteraceae; genus Glebionis; species Glebionis coronaria. The sequence continues at coordinate 559,646,496 of CM046877.1, read as the reverse complement.
CAGAATCAAGATGTGATTAATGCTTGTATTGTTGGAATGCTTCCAGATCCTAAGGAGGCACGAGCGGGGGATCACTAAGGTGCATTTTGTGCCCTTCAATCAAGTGACTCTCACATTCACACGGCATTTACAGCGATACCTTCAGACTGTCACAGACACCAAAACTGTCATAGACACCAAAATTGTCATGTATGCTAACCGTTAAAACCATCCTCTGTCTCATCTTTATAGTTTTCAGCAACATGCGGCAGATCTTCTCTGTTTCCTTTACACAAGCATCATGATTTTCACCATGTCATCGGCCATGAACAAACAATAAACAAAAGCTTGTTTGAGATTGGGCTATGGTAAGGAGGCTCGGTTTCCCCTAGACTGAGAGCGGAACTGTATCTCCTCCATGGTCGAGGATAATCCACTTGTCAGACACTTCCTTGTCGAGGAAAGTTATGTCGAAGATTCTCATTCCTAAGCTTTTAAATTGACTAGTTGAGAAATATGAGTTGAATGCATGGTTTTAATAGAAGAATGATTAGAATGATGTGATATCTGAACATAAATATTAAATACCATGAGTTGAAGTCCAAAAGTAGTAAAAATATTGGTATGTTAACCGAGATATTAGTAAAAATATTGCTCAACGTTTACCTCAACAAGCAATGGTAAAAAAAATGCAGATGCCCACTTACTGGACATGCACGACTCAACAAAACTATTTTCGACCTCCTTAATTTGATTCATGATAAAACTGGTTCATTGTTGACTTAAGTTTGTTTCACTGCTACACAAATTTCTCATTTGGTACCGTTTTAGGGGCTATTTGTTGCTGTTTCTAAACCGCAGTACGTAAATAATAGCGTACCAAAAATAAATTCTTTAACCACACCAAATAATCATTTTTTTGCTTATTAACCGTACCAAATAATGACCAATAAATCAAATAATTTAATTTTTCATTTGATACGGTTTTTTATTAAACCGCACCAAAAAAACAAAGCACCAAAAAATAAAATAAAAATACAAATACATATTCTAAAACCTATAACCAAACACTACAATAAAGCCTGCAATATAAAACTTGTAACCAAACACTATAATAAATATTCAACAACAAATCGACAAACAAAATTCAACAAACTTAAGATTCAATAAAAAAACTCAACCAACGTAGCAATCTTAGTTAGAGAAAAGTGTGATTCATTACAATTGTCCAAAATTATCACTAAAATATAAAACTTAAACTATTGTGGAGCCGTTGTAGCAAAAGGGAATGACCACTTCCCTATAAAAGTTGTTCAGCGTCAAATAAGCTATTTGGTCGATCTCAAACGGTGTTAGACAACGTGTATCATCTCATATCTACAAAAACAAACATAGATATATGTTAGTCATAAGGTTTCATAAAATGGGACTTAATTCGTATGCTAAAGATGTAAGTTTGCCTACTAAGAGTTCAAAGCATAAAAGTTAAGTAAGTTTTTTAACTGTTGTTGATTAGTTCGGCATGCATTAATATGCATTTATATAGGAACCAGCCAGATGGTTCCAAGATGATCTACAACAGATGATTCTTCAAATAAGTGGTCACTTTTGCATTAAGTCATTGAAATCTAAAAAACTTGATGAGCTTGATTCTTATCAATAATCTAATTTGTTATGGCCACAAGATTATGCTCCTAAATATGGATTTATGCAGAAAACTGCAGTCCCAAAAGTGGGTAATCTTGAACATTAAAATCTAAAAAACTTGATGAGCTTGATTCTTATTAGTAATCTAATTTGTTATGGCCACAAGATTATGCTCCTAAATATGGATTTATGTTGAAAACTGTAGTCCCAAAAGTGGGTAATCTTGAAACTTTTTACTTATCAAGATTCTGCTCCTAAATATTCTTATCAGTAAATATGTTCTCAAGTGGTGTACGTACAGTTAGCCACCTGCGCTCCTCCACCCGGGCTCCTCCTGGAGCTTGGGGAGGGGGTTTGGTCATGGGTTCAAGTCTTGAAAACGACAAGAATCCATGATTTTCATCCTTAGTGCGAAGCCGTGAGTTTTAGGGGTTTCCCCTAGTGGTTCGGGTCCCGAGGCCTGCCCGTTATGGATGGTATAACTCGGGGGTCGGATTTCAGTGAGATTAAGGTGTCGTTCAAAAAAAAGTATAAAAGAAAACACTTACATTTTATGGAAAGTCCACTTATTTTTTTAAAAGAAGGTCATGCATGAACTTCATGTAATATCTACATTCCCATAAACCATCTATTAGAAACACTATACTTAAATAAAAAAACATAATTACACAAATGCAACAACCAAATCAATTATATAGACACAAAACTGTAGATTATATACCTCGGCCATCTTCCAATTAAATTTGATCTCGAAAGCCCTATATTGAAAAGCAATGGCATAACGTTAACTTCAACTATTTTATCAAAAAGTACATGTCAACTCAAAACTCGATATTAGAAATTTTACCTCTCTACTATCTTCGTTAAATAATAATGTTTCTCGGTATTTGTCTTTTTCGATGAATCCACTATATAGCCCATCCTCAAGTTTGGGAAAACCACAAAAAGAAGCCAATGACCACTACACAAAAGTTCCATCATTGTAGTATAGATTAATCACATATTATAATATCAGTATAACAAGCAACAAAAGTACCTTTGGTAATAAGGTGCCCAGTATATCTCCTTTCCTAGATTTAGCCTCTGAATATCAATAATGTGATCTACAACTTTTTTACCATTTCTTGAACATTCACTTAATGCGATGGCATATGGGTTGACGAACACGCATCTATTTTCGCGAAGACCTTTCACAACCGATTGTAAATACCTGTTATCAATAAAATGAAATACGATAAGAAGTTAGGGGTGTTTAAGGGATGTTTGAATGCTACTATAAGAGGGAGTTTAACAGTTGTAATAAAATTGTCTTTCTTTTAAAAAATCAAAGAGAAGTTACTTACATCGCCCACCAATGTATAATGGTAATATCGACCTTATAGTTGATGTGCAAATCTAAAATAGCTTTGTATTCGATATATTCGGTCAAAGATTTTCCATACATCTGATGAGGTACAACAATTGCAATCAATTGATTTTCGCATTTCGTGAATCATCTCAATGAATCTTTAAAAAGTTTATGCCTATCATTTAATCTATCAAGCCGCTCTTTCATTCTTTCCTCTTTGGTTTGCTTGTATGTCGAACAGGTGCCTGAACCCGTTGAGCCTAGGCAAACCAAAGAGGAAAGAATGAAAGAGCAGCTTGATAGATTAAATGATCGGCATAAACTTTTTAAAGATTCATTGAGACGATTCACGAAATGCGAAAATCAATTGATTCCAATTGTTGTACCTCATCACATGTATGGTAAATCTTTGACCGAATATATCGAATACGAAGCGATTTTAGATTTGCACATCAACTATAAGGTCGATATTACCATTATAGATTGGTGGGCGATGTAAGTAACTTCAGCTTTGATTTTTTAAATGAAAGACAATTTTATTACACACCAGTTAAACTCCCTCTTATAGTAGCATTCAAACATCCCTTAAACACCCCTAACTTTTTCTCATATTTCATTTTATTGAAAACAGGTATTTACAATCAGTTGTGAAAGGTCTTCGCGAAAATAGATGCGCGTTCCTCAACCCATATGCCATCACATCAAGTGAATGTTCAAGAAATGGTAAACAGGTTGTAGATCATATTATTGATATTCAGAGGCTAAATCCGGGAAAGGAAATATATTTGGCACCTTATTACCAAAGGTACTTTTGTTGCTTGTTATATTGATATTATAATATGTGATTAATCTATACTACAACGATGGAACTTTTGTGTAGTGTTCATTGGCTTCTTTTTGTGGTTTGCCCAAACTTGAGGATGGGCTATATAGTGGATTCATCGAAAAAGACAAATACCGAGAAACATTATTATTTAACGAAGATAGTAGAGAGGTAAAATTTCTAATATCGAGTTTTGAGTTGACATGTACTTTTTGAGAAAATAGTTGAAGTTAATGTTATGCCATTGCTTTTCAATATAGGGCTTTCGAGATCAAGTTTAATTTGAAGATGGCTGAGGTATATAATCTACAGTTTTTGTGTCTATATAATTGATTTTGTTGTTGCATTTGTGTGACTATGTTTTTTATTTAAGTATAGTGTTTCTAACAGAGGGTCGATGGAAATGCAGATATTACATGATGAAGTTCATGCATGACCTTCTTTTAGAAAAACAAGTGTACTTTCCAGAAAATGTAAGAGTTTCCTTTTATACTTGATAAGTAATACGTATATCACTTGAGAACATATTTATTGTATAAGTAATCCTAGCCTAGGCCGGCTATTCTTGTGGCCATAACAAATTAGATTACTGATAAGAATATTTAGGAGCAGAATCTTGATAAGTAAAAAGGTTCAAGATTACCCACATTTGGGACTAGAGTTTGCTACATAAATCCATATTTATGAGCAGAATCTTGTGGCAATAACAAATTAGGTTATTAATAAGAATCAAGCTCATTAAGTTTTTTAAATTTCAATGTTCAAGATTACCCACTTTTGGGACTGCAGTTTTCTGCATAAAATCTATATTTAGGAGCATAATCTTGTGGCCATAACAAATTAGATTATTGATAAGAATCAAGCTCATCAAGTTTTTTAGATTTTAATGACTTAGTGCAAAAGTGACCACTTATTTGAAGAATCATCTGTTGTAGATCATGTTGGAACCATCTGGCTGGTTCCTATATAAGTGCATATTAATGCATGCCGAACTATTCAACAATAGTTAGAAAAATTAGTTAACTTTTATGCTTTGAACTCTTAGTAGGAAGACTTACATAATTAGCATACGAATTAAGTACCATTTTATGAAACCTTGTGAGTAACATATATCAAATAGCTTGTTTGACGTTGAACAACTTTTATAGGGAAGTGGTCATTCCTTTCACTACAACGGCTTCACAATAGTTTAAGTTTTATATTTTAGTGATAACTTTTGAACAATTGTAATGAATCGTACTTTTCTCTAACTAAGATTGTTACGTTGGCTCACGTTTTTATTGAATCTTAAGTTTGTTGAATTTTGTTTGTCGATTTGCTGTTGAATATTTATTGTAGTCTTTGGTTACAAGTTTCATATTGCAGGTTTTATTGTAGTGTTTGGTTACAGGGTTTAGAATATCTATTTGTATTTTTATTTTATTTTTTGGTGCTTTGTTTTTTTGGTGCGGTTTAATAAAAAAACGTATCAAATGAAAAATTAAATTATTTGATTTATTGGTCATTATTTGGTACAGTTAATAAGCAAACGTAGCAAAAAAAAGTGATTATTTGGTGCGGTTTAAAACCGTACCAAAAAGATTATTTTTTGGTACGCTGTTATTTACTACGGTTTAGAAACCGCACCAAATAGCCCCCCAAAACCGTACCAAATAAGAAATTTTGTGTAGTAGTGTGTATAGCCCTATAGCATTCTTCGGGTTCGTCTGCATGTCAAGAAAAAAACAATATCGTTTGGATTCTGCAAATCTCATCATCTCATGTATATATATGTATTTGTTTGAGGGAATAAACTGACCTCGGGTTTAGCATAGCAATACAAAGCAATAGCATCACGCATGCCCTCCGTAGACCAAGAATTGTCGACAAAGATCAAAGTAACCTCCTTCTTCTCCTCCTGACAATCAATCAATCAATCCTTCAGTATCACTTTGTTAGTTAGTTATACTTAGATCAATCGATTAATCGATATAGCATAATAAATAAATAACCTGCAAATCATCATCCGCCATCGTGTTTTTTGAATCCATGAAAATTAGTTTTGAACCACCAGGGAGATCGATTATAAACCCTAGATTTCTCGTTTCTTTTTTTTATAAACCCTAGATTTCTCTTTTCTTTTTTTATAAACCCTAGATTTTTCTCTGTTTTTTTTTTCGATCTTTACTTTATAAATATCGACCAAATATGTATGTACGAACCACCGCCTTTTATCATAAATACACGACGTCCACAAAAACAGGAAACAATAATTACAAAAAAAATATTACCTTTTGGGTATTGCATAGTTGTCAGATTCATTAGCGCCGACACCCAGTTTAACAGTAGTTTCTGGAGTAAAAGATCGTCGTCTTCCCTGAGCGTAGCAAAGCGTAAGCTAAGTGGCGCAATTCAAGCCTACCGCAAGCCATCAAGTTTTCTGTGTATTCATTAGAACTACTCCTTTCATAAGCTGATCACTTATAGCCATCAAATGCTGTTCCATCAAGCAAAGAAAAAAAGGGCATTGTCGGTGTGTATTTTTTATACGCAAAGTGAACAAATTACTAGTCAAATCGACTTGCAACGGAAACTTAAAACAAATTTATGATGACTGTTTCATTTTAGAGGTGGTAGGAAAAAAGCTTTCCGAGTATAACATAAATTAGGGGCCGTTTTACATGTATATCCATTAAAAACACTCAGAGATGGTTATTAGTATCACTCTTCAAACCAAATGAGCACATCTAACCAGTACTATTGCTCGTAGATCACTCGATTAAAACATGCTACTCTATAGCTTGTTTGATACATTGGAACTATGAGCGACTGGATGCACTAAAACGATAGTACAAAGAAGCAAATTTCTGAGATCAGGGAAATACAAAATACAAAATGGAGCAAAATTTGTGAATGTGGAGGGGAAGAAACCTTCTCCATTCATTGAGATCTTACTTATGACATTGTTTAAGGTATATCAGAGTTATCCATATTTTAATTTCATATTTGATTATGCTAACACGACGAATGTAGAAATGGTTTTTTTACCAAACTATATATCATGTTGTTTTACCATGACAGTAGAATGATAAAAGTAACGACCGCACTTCAAAATGACTTAATGCCGCACCTAGGTAACGCATTATTTGTAGAGATAGAATTGCCATATAAGCAATAAGCAACTGATACAAATTTTGGATTAGAGCAAACGGCATAAAAAAACTACAGGGTTTATATAACTATTGCGTTTAAAACTATATTATCTACTTATTTCATTATCAAAATTGAGATAAGTTAAAATGGGTGTCTGGATAATAAATCGAAAAAAATAATTATTTGCGTTTAAAAGCTTTCAAAATGGAGTTGTAAAAAAGTAAGTGAACAGTTACTTATTTTATTTTCAAAATGGAGAAAAGGTAAAATGAGTTTATTTTAGTCATTTTACTTATCAACTAAACAAATAATCTGATTTTCCAAACACTAAAAAATTTGATAATCTGATTTTACGATTTCAAACAAAATAATCAAATCCAAACACAATTTCTCAAAACTACGTTTTTAATTGTTGATTATCATATTATTTTAAAATTAAATCATAGTATTTTTTAACAAATTAATATTCCGTTTTTTAGTGTAGTTGTCTTCTCAGCTCGATTCGAATTGATATAACGTTTTCTAGCAAAGACTTAATTGTTTTTGGTTAACAAAAGATTATTTTGGAATTCTATGTCTACTTGGCACAAAGCACGTAAAAAGGTAAAAATAGACTATATACGTATACGTACTAATCTAAAAACATATTGCAAGTACAAAATTTAAATGCACAAAATATAAAATGAAAAATACAAATTTACACTACAAATTTAAAATGCAAAATTCAAAATTTATAAAACTAAATCAAATTTATAAGACTACAAATACAAACTTGTAAAATCACAAATTCAAACTTAGTCTAATTATCCACTAATAAAATGGACAGTCCACTTCTACCACTGGTAAGCCCAAATGACACTAGCTAATCCAATAGCGAACTTCAAGCCTACCAAGACTAACGTATAACAGCAACATTCATGAATTAAAGGGACTAAAATTGTTAAACTCCTAAACTTGACTATCTGGCAAATGTTCCCAGTGTATCTAAGGGCGAAACTTATTAACTCCTATTTTTTTTCTCATAAAATTGCTGAACTAAGCTCATTAACTAAACACCTAACAAGTCACACTTGACAAATCTAACTGAATACTCAGAATCATTCAAATCAAATTATCCCTAGATCAATTACAGCTTATATGCACGTCTTTGAAGCTAGATTTTAACAAACCTATTGAGCTCTAATCCTATCGCACTAAAAACGACTATACTTACCACTATACTAACAAATGCTACTAGCAATCTCAATCTATCAATAACCGAAAACAAATGGAATCCATACAATGTACATTAAGCACTTAGCCAAATCTAACTAATCACAGCCAATATTATACTAAAGCAAACACTAGCTAAATTACACTAAAAACTTGCAGAAAACGAAACTAGTGCTTAACCAATGCATCCGAAGTAAGTCCGTTGAGTCGAGAAGCGCGGCGCTGAGCCGGCTTAAGAAAACGCTAAACTTCCTCACGATTCCTACTGAAACTGACGGATTAAGTCTACTAATGACGGAATCTGCATAACCTTCAAATTAGACCTGCAAAACTGAAAGGAAAACAAGAAAACAAACACTGATCTGTATCGAGTGATTTTTCCAAACTTTTCTAACCAAAACTCAATCTGAACAATCTGAATTCAAGGTAAACTAATTCTGATAGTGATTCGAACAGTAACTTCAAACAATTAACTAAGACTAAAAAAACTAAGCAACTTCTATCTTCTTCAACAAGAACATTATACCACTACTGAACCGTAACGAAAAATTTCATTAACAACTAATATGTTGTTGCTCTCGGTGAACAGTACTTAAAACTCAAAACTCGAAATCCCTAACAACCTAACAGAAAGCTTTATTCCTACAAGATTTTTATAAATCTTCTGAATTCATCACAAAAATAACAAAAACTCAACGTGGAAATAAGCTTGATCAGTAATCAGTTCAACAAAAGCTAAACACAAGATTTGAGCGTGAACAGTAATCAGTAAAAAAAAAACTATTTATTCAACAGTATTAACAAGTAGACTAATTACTTAATCCAATGAAACTCTCAATATGAATAGTAATCAACAGAAATTTAAAAGAAATTAAACAAAAGCTTGAAACTTTCATTAATGGAAGAAAAAGATGAAGTATCGGTTACAAAAGTTAACAGAAAACTAATTCTGTTTCAAAAGCTAACAAGAAAAGATGAGAGAAAATTAAAACTCCTAACTAACTCTAACCTATCTATGTGTAATCTACTCCTAGCTAACCGCTTGCAAATGAGGCTCTCGTCTTCTTTATATAGGCGTCTAGTGGTGGTGGAGTGACGTGGTTGATCCAATAAGCAATCGACACGTGTTTAATACGAGGTTTACTCGTTCTTCATCTTCAATCCATAATTGGGGCTTTCTTTATGCTCTTGATCTAATTAACTTATATCAGCTTGTAGAGGAGAATGAGAGGATGATTTTTGTAGTTGGAAACTTCCTTTGAATCTTCATGGATCATCCTTTATAAGGGTTTGCAGGTTTGGGAGGTGAAGGAGATATAACCGTCTCTCTTTTCTCTCTCTTCATTTGGGAACGAAGAAGACGTGTGTGAGATTTTTGTGAGTGTCTTTGACCGGTCTTTGGTCAACAAACCGAGATAATAACTTGTTTACTTTTCATTAAATTTCTTTTTAGTCCCTTCTTATTTCCTTTCTTTGCAAATGGTTTTGTAAACTTTTAAATCAAGTTCTTTTCATCCTTTGTCTTGTTGAAAATTGCACTTAAGTCCTCGATCTTTGAGAATATTGGCAAATATGGTCCTTGAAATTTGTGAATAATGCCAAGTATGGTCCTTGAAAGCTTCTTTCGTCTTTTTCTTCGTCTTTTGATCAAATAAGTCCTTGAAAACTCGTCTTTGTTTCAAATGTACCTATATTACCTGAAAATACACAAACACCAAATACACGCGTAATTCTGATAATTAACAGTTTAAAATAATGTATTTGACTGTGTTTTGAGTGGTTTATGGATCATTATTGATGAGTGTTTTCACACTTATCAACTCCCCTCCACTTGACCATTGCCATGTCCTCATGCAATGCAGCATTTTTAAAGCTCTAAAGTTACACTTTTCTCATAATTAACCCACCTTGGCCATTATGGAATGTTTCTACACTATGCTATGCTATATGATGCATGATTTTGAATATTTACAATGCAATGCAAAGAAAACAATTCTATTTATATATTTTTGGATTTTTCATAAATGGTTTTGATGGAAATAACTCATAAAGAAATCAATGACTTAGATTAGGGCTTTGGTACCATGGACATTTATCACCCTCAAGTTTCACTTTCCCCATACCAAGCTTAAAAATGGGATCATTGTATTCACAAGTAAAAAGTGCATCAACTTATTCATGACAATTAAATGTGGAACCGGTTATTATTTGAGCAAATTGCTTGTGGGCAAATTTGTCATTATTCAAGTGTGAAGTATAAGAAGTGTAAAATCCAAAAATAAGGAAGCACGGTTTTAATCCTAAGTAATCTTCTCATCCATTACTTGAAAAACCGCTCACAATCAATACAAGTCCGTATTAAGAGTAATAAGTCATTCGCCTTATGTGTAAAATCCTCATGTCATGCTTTCATAAGTAACTACACACTCGCTAAGGAAAGAAAAATAAAACTCACGCAATAATTTACATCCGCATCTTTTTTGAGATTTTGGATCTTCAACCCCGCAACCCGTCAAGGTAATATTGGATTGGAGCAATCTATTGAATCCCCGCAACCCGTCAAGGTAATATTGGAACTCAATAGTCACTATAATTAACACCACACTGCCCCTCTTGGGAGTCTTGCATTATTTTTTTCTTTTCTTTTTTTTTTTTTTTTTCTTTTTTTTTTTCTAGCCACTCATTTTTTTCATAAGCCGCTCTTATTTTTCTTTATTCCTCACCAAGAAATTTGCAAAGAAGAAAAGGAAAAACACCCGCTAAATATGGAGCATGACATAAGTCTAGTACACATAAAACGTGCTAACTTAGAATCTTAAGACGTACTCATATCAACCATGAATGATTAGCCAAAAATGCATAAGAGATTACAAACCAATTAAAACCGTACTTGATTATTTATTAACAATTATATACAAGCGAAGAAAATAGAGGTCAAGAAGAGAAGGGTTAAGCCACAAGTAATTGCCATGAAGTCTATCTAGCCCTTTTACACTTGCTTCAACTCTATCATTTCCCATTCTCCACAAATTTAAAATTTCAAATAATGAAATTGGTGGAAGCTTAGCCTAATAGACCAATGAAGGACTACATGGTTAAGGATACTAGCTAGAGAGTGCTAAAATAAGCAAACTCGGGTTGAGTCAAAATATCCATGGCGGGCCTAATATGTCAAAGAAATCTAAACTTGTTAAAACCATGTTTTATTAAATTTTTCCTTTTTATTTATTTTTGATGAAAAATAAAAGAAGAAATATACAATGCAAATGTGATATGAAAAATGATTGATGCAAAAATTATGAATGCATATTTTTGGTGGCCAAAGTAGACCAAAAATTTGAAAAATGTTTGAAAAATTAATTTTCCCAATTATCATGAAAGTAAGGCAATGGTCTAGGTAAGGTCACTTCGATAGAAGTCTCCCCTACACTTAAGATAAACATTGTCCTCAATGTTTAAGAGCATGGGAGTGAACTCCCCTACACTTATGACATTGATTACTTTGCTTAACCCAAGTTAAGGAAGAGACAACTAAAGGGTATTCATTTTAAGCACAAATGTTTAATATCACAATAGCAAAAACTAATCGAAGTGAACCAGATACACGGGCCTCCTCCATAAGCTCCAAGCATGAAATGAGAGAGAGCAACCCTTGAAACAAACACCAAAAGACACGAAGAAAGGCACCCCTCCACTTCAACTCTACTATAACATCCTTTTAATTAAACCTAACCTATTGAAAATCTACTCTACGTTTTCTAACCTAGTTATTCAATGCTTGAGTTTTTTTTAACCCTAAGTCGCTAGCTCGACTCGGCCCCGAATTAAGTTGTCCGTGGGGAAATCATCATGGAGAGTAAAGGATATCACTTTGAAGCACATCTCACATGATACACTCAAACTTAGCACGTTGCCATTTACTATAAGATTTACCAAATCTGCCTCGATAAATGGAACGGTCCAACGTGTCTCAAGTTTGTCCAACATACAAAAGCTCTCAAATATGAAGCACCCCAGGATCAAATATAAAGTTTCCATCTCTACATATGAACAACTCCAAAATAGGTAGCATCACCAAAGTAAGCTCATACAAGAAGCACATATCAATCGAAGGCACACTCGTAAGTGGAGTAGATGAAAACCAATTTTTCCCAAATATACGTATCCCAGGATCAAAAACCTTTCCCTTCATGGGAAAATAAGAAGATGAGCTCGTATCAATCATATAAGATTCCCCCTTAGTGATCAAAGCATCATGAGTATATGAAGGTGTAGGTATCAAAACATTCATAACTATTATGTCCATGTTAGGCTCATCATCATCAAAAGGTGGGTAATCTTCCATAGAAGGCATAGAAAAAGGAGGATCAAGATGAATAGTGTCTTGTGAATGAGGTGTAATCTCTATGTTCCCAAAAAGCAAATTCTCACTAAGACGAATCTCCTCTTCCCAATTAGAGTGACTATCATCAACCTCAATATCAATATTAGCAAGATAAGCCTCTATGGTGTCATCAATATCCATATGAGAATCCATATCAAAGGTCTTAGGTTCTAAAGGTGCCATAGGTGAAAAAGGATCAATCTCTAAGAGTATAGGATCTTCATCAATAACCAACTTCAAGGGTGGGAGGGTGGGAATAGAAGGCTCAAAAGAAGGTGTATTGAGAGAATCACTCAAAGGGATGATATCATCATGAAAGTCAATAGGTGCAACCTCAAAAACCGGTGAAGAAATATCAATGAAAGGTTCTTCTTCTATGGACTCATCATTATGGTTTTCATTCAAAGCTTCAATCGAAGAGATAAGATTATAGACGTTTGATAAAACCTCTCGAATATGAACATCTTCCACTTCTATATGATCAACATCATTATCCAAAGTAGGAAGGTCATCTTGACATGAAAAGTCCTCGGATAATATATCATAAGATGTCAACTAGAATCACAATCATCATCCTCTACTTGTGGAAAATCTTGCATAAACTCTTCCTCAATCTCATTATCCCTTTCTTTGAACAATTCATCAAGATCAAAGTCACCAAAATCACTAGTAGTAGCATGAAAGTCAACATGTGATGAAATCTCAATGTGATCATGAGGAGAAGTATCAATAGAAAGCTCATCACATGGTTCAATGGAAATACCCTCAAACTCTCTTTGGATTGGGATAAGGTTCTTAACACTAGAAACGGTTAATTCTTCTAAATTGGTGTTTGTATTAGTGCTAAGAGGCTCGTCCCCCATGGTTAAAGAGTCGGTGGGTGCCACGTGAGGTAAAGGTGATGAAGGTGTGTCATCATTAAGTGTCATACAACTCGAAGGATAGTCATCATCGTCATATAAGCATTGTTTAAGCAAACGAGCACGATTAGCAAAATATCGTTCTTCTTCCTCTTTTGTAGCAATCTTAAAGAGGAATTTATCTAAATTTTCCTTGAGGAACCGAGAGGAATCGTTCATCGATTCACTATACATATCACCAAATCTCTTATTATTAAACCGCGTGTTCCTTACATCATCCTCAAGAGACTTAATTTCCTCCCTTGACCACCGAGTTTCTTCTTTCATTTCCTCGATACTCATTTCTCTCATAAGATTAAGAGCCTTCAAAATATATCTATTTTTTCTTCCACTTTGCCCGAGTATAAAAGAAAGCTCATAGAGATCACTAAGAGCATAAGAAGGCGGATCCCTTGGTCGACAATCATAACCATAATGGGGTTCTTTTCCACAAAACTCACATGAATAAGTCGAAGAATAGGGTGGAGGTGGATTTCCATAATTAGGTTGATAATAGGTTTGAAAAGAGTCTTGATTATGAAAGTTCTCATGATTGTAACCTTGAAAATTCCCTTCATTTTGAAAACCCTCATAATGTGAAAATCCTTGATTTTGAAAAGTTTCTTGATTATAGCCTTGAAAAGTATCATTATTTTGAAAACCTTCATAATTGGAAAATCCTTGGTTTTGGTATGGCACATTAAAGGTTTGATCATGAAATGATGGTGGAGGTTGTGATGAAAAACCGGAATAGCCCATATAGTCATTACAAGTGTAGTCCATTTGAATGTTAGGTCGAAAATTAGGGTTCTCGGTTCCATTGTAAGCATATCCCTCCCCATAATAACCATTATTTTGATCACATAAATAAGTATCGTGTGGACCACCACAAGTCGAACAAGGCGAATAATTAGCGTTGGCGGATCGTTGTTGCAAAATCTCCAACATGGAACGAGTATCCATGTGTAACAAGGTGGCCGAATGTATATACAAGTATAATGACGTTTAAAAGCTTCCTCAGGGAAGGAAGTAATACACCAAAGGTGGTATGTTTACACGTGTGCGAGTACACGTGTAAGTAAACACGAGGAATGAGGGAGTAGCCCTCGGTCGACTTTGAAAAGAATAAGATTATCCTCTTCGAGTTGCAATATTAAATATCCACAAGAAAGTATATATATAATTACTACTTGGGTGCAAGACCTCCAATTAAGCCTTCCTTCTTAGAATACGCACTAGTGAACGGGGGGTTAGGTGGCGTGAAGCACTTAAGTACCTATTGACCCTTAGACGGCATTTTATAGCACGTCGCCTATCTATTCACTTTAGTAGTTTGTATTCTTCGAATTATTGCCAATTGGAAGTATTTATCTATTCTTACTTTATTTTGTTTGATCGATACGCGTGTCAAGGACCAGAACGCCCCTCAACACGGTGTAATGCCTCGGCAATACTTATGGAGATAGGTAACTTGGTTGTTTTTATACGTATACTTATTTACATATAATAATATATCAAAATATTTTTGTATTTATTTGATTTTTTAAGAAAAATACTATATCTACGTAAAAACCGATAAAAACGAATAATATATATTTTTGGGTGTAATCTTTTAGGAAAAAGATTACTTTTTGGATTTTTTATTTTTTTGGTTCAATTCTTTAGGAAAAGAATTGACTTTGTGGTTTTTTTTTTTTTTTTTTTTTTTTTTGTATTTTAATCTTTTTGATTTTTTTTATGTTTTTGATTTATAATACGTAAAAATAACGTTCACAAAGTGAACGGATCCCAAAATCCAATCGTCTCACTCGAAATCGTTAATCTTCACGAAAAGAACCGGCAGCGGCGCCATTTAATATTCCGTTTTTTAGTGTAGTTGTCTTCTCAGCTCGATTCGAATTGATATAACGTTTTCTAGCAAAGACTTAATTGTTTTTGGTTAACAAAAGATTATTTTGGAATTCTATGTCTACTTGGCACAAAGCACGTAAAAAGGTAAAAATAGACTATATACGTATACGTACTAATCTAAAAACATATTGCAAGTACAAAATTTAAATGCACAAAATATAAAATGAAAAATACAAATTTACACTACAAATTTAAAATGCAAAATTCAAAATTTATAAAACTAAATCAAATTTATAAGACTACAAATACAAACTTGTAAAATCACAAATTCAAACTTAGTCTAATTATCCACTAATAAAATGGACAGTCCACTTCTACCACTGGTAAGCCCAAATGACACTAGCTAATCCAATAGCGAACTTCAAGCCTACCAAGACTAACGTATAACAGCAACATTCATGAATTAAAGGGACTAAAATTGTTAAACTCCTAAACTTGACTATCTGGCAAATGTTCCCAGTGTATCTAAGGGCGAAACTTATTAACTCCTATTTTTTTTCTCATAAAATTGCTGAACTAAGCTCATTAACTAAACACCTAACAAGTCACACTTGACAAATCTAACTGAATACTCAGAATCATTCAAATCAAATTATCCCTAGATCAATTACAGCTTATATGCACGTCTTTGAAGCTAGATTTTAACAAACCTATTGAGCTCTAATCCTATCGCACTAAAAACGACTATACTTACCACTATACTAACAAATGCTACTAGCAATCTCAATCTATCAATAACCGAAAACAAATGGAATCCATACAATGTACATTAAGCACTTAGCCAAATCTAACTAATCACAGCCAATATTATACTAAAGCAAACACTAGCTAAATTACACTAAAAACTTGCAGAAAACGAAACTAGTGCTTAACCAATGCATCCGAAGTAAGTCCGTTGAGTCGAGAAGCGCGGCGCTGAGCCGGCTTAAGAAAACGCTAAACTTCCTCACGATTCCTACTGAAACTGACGGATTAAGTCTACTAATGACGGAATCTGCATAACCTTCAAATTAGACCTGCAAAACTGAAAGGAAAACAAGAAAACAAACACTGATCTGTATCGAGTGATTTTTCCAAACTTTTCTAACCAAAACTCAATCTGAACAATCTGAATTCAAGGTAAACTAATTCTGATAGTGATTCGAACAGTAACTTCAAACAATTAACTAAGACTAAAAAAACTAAGCAACTTCTATCTTCTTCAACAAGAACATTATACCACTACTGAACCGTAACGAAAAATTTCATTAACAACTAATATGTTGTTGCTCTCGGTGAACAGTACTTAAAACTCAAAACTCGAAATCCCTAACAACCTAACAGAAAGCTTTATTCCTACAAGATTTTTATAAATCTTCTGAATTCATCACAAAAATAACAAAAACTCAACGTGGAAATAAGCTTGATCAGTAATCAGTTCAACAAAAGCTAAACACAAGATTTGAGCGTGAACAGTAATCAGTAAAAAAAAAACTATTTATTCAACAGTATTAACAAGTAGACTAATTACTTAATCCAATGAAACTCTCAATATGAATAGTAATCAACAGAAATTTAAAAGAAATTAAACAAAAGCTTGAAACTTTCATTAATGGAAGAAAAAGATGAAGTATCGGTTACAAAAGTTAACAGAAAACTAATTCTGTTTCAAAAGCTAACAAGAAAAGATGAGAGAAAATTAAAACTCCTAACTAACTCTAACCTATCTATGTGTAATCTACTCCTAGCTAACCGCTTGCAAATGAGGCTCTCGTCTTCTTTATATAGGCGTCTAGTGGTGGTGGAGTGACGTGGTTGATCCAATAAGCAATCGACACGTGTTTAATACGAGGTTTACTCGTTCTTCATCTTCAATCCATAATTGGGGCTTTCTTTATTCTTTGCTCTTGATCTAATTAACTTATATCAGCTTGTAGAGGAGAATGAGAGGATGATTTTTGTAGTTGGAAACTTCCTTTGAATCTTCATGGATCATCCTTTATAAGGGTTTGCAGGTTTGGGAGGTGAAGGAGATATAACCGTCTCTCTTTTCTCTCTCTTCATTTGGGAACGAAGAAGACGTGTGTGAGATTTTTGTGAGTGTCTTTGACCGGTCTTTGGTCAACAAACCGAGATAATAACTTGTTTACTTTTCATTAAATTTCTTTTTAGTCCCTTCTTATTTCCTTTCTTTGCAAATGGTTTTGTAAACTTTTAAATCAAGTTCTTTTCATCCTTTGTCTTGTTGAAAATTGCACTTAAGTCCTCGATCTTTGAGAATATTGGCAAATATGGTCCTTGAAATTTGTGAATAATGCCAAGTATGGTCCTTGAAAGCTTCTTTCGTCTTTTTCTTCGTCTTTTAATCAAATAAGTCCTTGAAAACTCGTCTTTGTTTCAAATGTACCTATATTACCTGAAAATACACAAACACCAAATACACGCGTAATTCTGATAATTAACAGTTTAAAATAATGTATTTGACTGTGTTTTGAGTGGTTTATGGATCATTATTGATGAGTGTTTTCACACTTATCACAAATAAAAATATTTCAAGGATAAAAACAATGTCTTTTTATATGAAGGTAAGATTCTAATTATAATTTATATGTAATTATATAAATAAATAATATATATTTATATAAATTCGATTTTCGATTCGGTGTTTAATTATCAAACGCGAAAATCAGATTTTAGTTCGGCTCAATTCGATTCGGTTATTGATTTATTCAAATGATAATTACGCCAAACTAGCGCTGAGCATCGGGACTAGACCGGACCGGACCGAACCGACTAAGACCGGACCGAAAATCGAAATAGTTCAATACCCCTAACTGAGACCGGACCGAAACGGTTCGGTCCGGAATCGGTCCGGTTGGGTCCTCGGTCCAGTCCTATTAGGCATAATCGATGAAATTTTTGGTAGAATCGGATCGGATCGGATCGAGAACCGAAATAGTCCAAAACCTCAGACCGAAGATTGGACCGAATTTTTCTGGTCCAGTTTCGATCGATCCAATCTAGTTTTCCAATCCTGGTCGATTTAGGTCTGCCATGCTCCGTCTTACCCCGAACAATGTACACCCCTGGTTAAAGATGGTAATGGGTTCATGGGTTGGCTTAGCTTTTGCTCGAGTCATATTCGTGATATAGAAAGCTTTGAGTATACTACTATGGTTTCCGGTGGTCTCACATATGAGGCCCAATATGTTTTCCAGACAATTGTCATAAGCCCATTTTTCTTGTGTTCCTCTTGCTTAACTATAATCTCTATTCGTTATTTTTATTCTTGAATCTAGAGGTGGGTAAAAAAATCGGTTCATGATCCAATCTAAAAAGTGAAAACCCGATTTAAAAAAAACAAACTGGGTTTTTTAAACCGGTTTTTCTTAATATGATCCGGCGGTTCGTAATCGATTTAATAAAATAATCGGGATTGGATTAAAAACCGGTGATAATCCGTTAAAACCGACCCGATCCGGTTTAAAACCGGTTTTAATCGATCCAATCCTGTTAAAAATCGAATAAAATCTAACAAAAAGTTGATTTTAAACCAATCCGATTTAAGTCAAACCGTTTATACTAAGTAATATATATAATGTCTAAACCAATGTGACAACATTTTGTTGGCAACAGTGAAACTTCTTCGCAAACTACTAAACCATTCACAAATCACATCACTTTAGAAGTTTAGATATAAAATTGGGTTAAATCCATAAAATAAAAACGTACTTTTTATTGTTTGTAATACTAGGCAACAAAATTTTTTATTAATTAATACTGGTAAAATGGTAACCAAACTTGTTGCAACCTTTTAATATCACTAATATGACCGAATAATATTTTTACATAAATTATAAAATATTTTTCTCTAAATAAATAAAATTTCATTTCAAAAAAGATAATTTTTGAGAAAAAATAGTATTTCAAAATAAGTTTTTTTAATTAAAGATTATATAAGATTCAATAATTATATGAGAATTATAAGCATATTAAATTCAATACTTTTTTTAAATATTTTTTAGAATTTTTTATTATTTGAATTTAAAAAGAAAATCTTTTTTAATAGTTTTTCTCTAAGATATTTTTCTCTAAAAAGTTTAAATCAAAAATATTTTTTAAAAGAAAACATATTTTTGAAAAAAAATATTTAATTTTGAAAAAGATATAAAATTTTAAAAAACCCCTTTAATAATAAAAATCAACTATTTATATATATATATATATATATATATCATTATCAAAAAGAAAATTAATCATAAAAATGAGTGACAAAGAAAACCTGTTAGCTACGGCTGAGCGGCGGACCTAGATCAGACCGGACCGATCAAAATTAGACCGGACTGAGGACCCAATCGGTCCAAAATCCTGGACCGATATGGTTCGGTCTTCTGTCCGGTCCGGTCCCAATTAAGTAAAATAAACCAGTTTTTGGCAAGACCGGATTGAGGACCGAAATTGTCCAAAATTACGGACCAAGGACCGGACCGAATTTGCTCGGTCCGGTCCAGGTTGGTCTGGTTCGGTCTGACGGTCTAAATGCTCGCCCTTACTGCTTGCAACCTGATATTACAGGTCATTTTTTGAAAATTTGATGATACTGAAACGAATTTGAAAGTTTGATTATGTATATTAATCAATAAAATAGTTAATTGCCTATAATTGTAAATTTTGAAAAATACATTTTTATTTTATAGACTTAACCGTATAAAATTAGTCACAACTTTTAGCCTCCGTGTATTATTTGACAACAACAGAGAAATCATTGCTAAATAGTGCTTTTAGCATCTAATTTTAGCAAAGAAATTGTTATCAAAATTACAAATTAATTTAACAACAAATAAATTAGTTGGTATTTCTATAAACTTCGTTGCATTCTCAAAATAGCTAAAAGACCCCTGAAATTCACGGGTATTTTAAAAGAGATTTCAAAATGAGGCCACCAAAAAGATAATAACTTGAATCATACTTAATTCGCTGCTACAAAGAGTGAAAGAGACACATAAATTGTACGCAGTTGGAAATACTAAGTATGTACAAATGAACATATGCGTAATGACACAACTTGTCAAATAAATGAATAGAAAATAAAGTTGATTTGTTACTCTAACGTAATTGAGTTTTAAATCGTCAGATGGGCACATCAGCATAGTGTCAAAATTAGTTTGTCGACATCATATAATGCAAGCCAATCTCATAAATGTTTCACCTTTTTGTGAACAATTTTATCTAAACTTACTATTCGAGATATTCGTAAGCTAGCATCATGCCTATTTGTGGTCTCATTTTTAGCAATAGCAATAACAATAACATAGCTAAGATCACTTTTAGGCATATTTTGAAGAACAAATACCAAAACTTTAGCAAACTCACTCCTTCGCAAACATCATGGTTAGTGAAAAAGTGTTTCTCCCACATAAATTTGTTAATCATTTATATACACTTGTATTCATTTTTTTAATATGAATTTACCAACATAGATTAATAAGAGCTATTGTACTCAAGTAGCAGGGCACCCATCCACGATTTTGGGCTTCACTTATTACCATCCTTGTTAACACTGAAATAAGGAACTGTTTCAAATGATCTTTAGCTGTAAACGCTTGTTTGAGGGAGTAATTCTCAACCTCGCTACGATAACTTTTTTTTCCAAAGTTTAATCCATTAATCACTTTTGGACTAATTCAGTTCTCGTTAACTTAAAAACTTGCAGCGTTGTCTCATTATACAAACCATTAGATTGATGAATATTTCTCAAAAACATTACCGGCACACACACTTTTATCGATAATGTCCTTGATGTATAATACATAAATTAAAATCATATCAAAAATCATGTAGGAAGGTCATATATACGCTAAGCTCGTTTCAAAAAGCAAACACCACACGTACCACTCGGGTGAGTTAAACTTATTCCAATCTTCCTGCATAAAGACTCACAAAACAAATTTACCACACTTTTAAAGGTATTGGATTGAATCTTATACATGAAGTTACTCTAACGTCTATAATATTAGCTCATATTGATATTTGAGTTGGGTTTTAATATTGTAAGCAATTAAGTATTTTAGTCACATAATCATAATCTGCATCTATTGGAGTAATTAACAAAATGCTACAACTTAACAATCACACTAGACTTACAAACGAATCATATGCAACAATACCATGCATATTCCAACTTACAAATGAAAGAAATGAGATAACCCCATGTTGCATGACATGCATCAGAAAATCCTTTACAACTTAAGATGCAAACAACAACAAATCCAATTCCAATCTATTTCAGTCATCATCTTTTTAAATTCCAAACTAAAGGGGAGTTTGGATGTGCGGTTAGGAGGAGATTATCTCTAAATCTCAGTTTCAAAATGGAGATAAGTTAAAAAAAATGTTTGGGTAATAAATGGAGATAAGTGATTATTTGCGTTTAGAAGCTCCAAAATGTAGTTTTGAAAAAGTTAGTGGGGAGCTACTTATTTCATTTTCAAAATAGAGTTTTGGAAAAGTAAGTTTTCAAAATGAAGTTTATTATCAAATAATCAAATTTGCCAAACACTCAAAAAAGTGATTATTTGATTATTGTGATTTCAAACTAGAATATCAAATCCAAACACTATTTTTTAAAATGGAGTTTTCAAAATGATGATTTTTCAAAATGGAGTTTTCAAAATGAATAATTTGTTTTCAATAAGCACATCTAAACACCCAACTAAATATACATAGTAACAAAATGATAATATACTCCAGGATACATTTCACCCGTTTAGCCTACTTGTTTTTGTATATAAGTACATATAAACCAAATTTACCCATTAAAATATAATATGGGTCAAGACTACCACATGAGTTAAGAAAAATATAACAGCATTTAGCAGAATCGACTTAGTTAGCTTCATTTTCAAATCACAACATCCTAACAACTTGCTGACACGTAGATTAAGAAAAAAACTGTAAGAGCATCATCTAAAAAAATATAAGAGGATGTCTAGATGTGCATTTAAATTTGGTTTAAGAAATAAGTTTATGAATTGATTATAGTTACAAACAGGTACATAATATTAAATCCACAAATCTAGCCAGATTTTGTGTTCATCATATTTCATTGTATGGAGCATCGTTTTGTTCCCATTTGACATACTTTTATGAATTGGGTAGAAGTGTTGGAATATACTTCATTTTGGTCATAAATTATGAGAAAAAATGAAACAAAAACATGTTAATAACAAACAACCAAATATTAAAACAAATTGTTGTAGTGCAAGTTAATGTTACCACATTTTTGAAAAAATAAATGTTTAGAAAGTATTAATAAAATAAAAGTCCATCTACTTACCTTTATTTTGAATGTAGTCATAAAAATCCATCTACATGTGTTATGTTAGGTGACACACAAAGACTATTTTCATTATTTTCATAGTAAAACAGTAGTATCTGCATATAAGAACTTGTTGTAATGCACACATCATGTGGTAAAAGTGGATGGTCTAGATTTGAACATCATCCAATTATGATTTTGGACAATTATGCCATTATCCAACCTGTAAACCTGGTTACAATAAACATAATCATTGTTATCATAGTGTATAATAACATATTTGTTGAAATAGATTATCATCAGTTCATAAAAACATTTTTTCCTAAATAAGTTTAAAGAGGTTTCAACAAAATAAAAGTACTAACAAAATAATGAAAACAACTTTCAAATCATGCAGAAGAAGAATTGGTTTAATAAGTATTCAATGATTTATCTTTTATATAATAACTCTTTATATAATTTATTTTTTAACTAATTAATTTTAACCTTATAACTCTTTGTTTAATAATTTTTTTTATAAAGTTTGTTTAAAAATGACATTTTTATAAATAAAAAATACGTTTGTAAATTTTTTTTTAAAGTTTGTACAATGTATATTTTTATTCAATTTGAAACTGTAGATCTTATATTGAAATGAGGGTATTTTTTTGTGTTTAATTAGTCAAATAGCTAGTAAAAGTTTTACAATTATAATTCATTAGTCAAAGTTTCATAGCTAACATTGTTTTCAAAAGGTTTGATGCGGGCATATCATATCACGTGTGGTTTCATTAAGATGAATAATGATACTTGTAATGGTTTCATTCGAAAATGGCGATTCTTTTGTTAATGACAGTAAATGCAGAAATAATAGGCTTATTATTTTGTTAATGACAGTAAATACACAAATAATAGGCTTATTATTTTGTTAATGACAGTAAATGCAGAAATAATAGGCTTTAATTGGGTTTGTGTATGTGTTTTTGTATGAGTGGAGTAATTAATACACAGTTTCGAATTGTTTTTCAACTTCATATTTATCTAAGCAATTTCATATTATTAAAAGGTTAAATACTAAAAATTTTTATACGTCACGTGTCAAAACGTAATGCTTAGTTATCTTTGGAAAAAATTAATTAAAAGGATGCTTTAAGAGTTGTACAAGGGTGCTTTAAAGAGCTGTACAAAACTGTGTTTTATTAGATACTAGCTAAAAGACCCGTGAAATTCACGGGTATTTTTAAGTAACGTCAAAAAAGATACTGCCTATTACGAAGTTATTGGTTATAGAGATCTACATCTAAATAAATAAACGTACATTATATCTAATAATCAAACATGCGTTGTATGAAACATAATATTCAAAAAATTTAAAAATTAAAATAAAATAAATTAATAATTTATTCTACGAATGCTATGTACGTGTACATGTAGATTTGATCATAAATTATATAGTAATTCTCTTTAGATCACGTTGGTGGTGGTATTAGTGAGATTTTCATCTTCTCACAAATAACCATCTTCAATTCTTTTTTCTCCTAACATGAATGAGGTCTACATATAGACGGTCATGTGTATAAACACGTTGCAAAGACAAATCGACTTTCCCCAGAGATTGTGCCTAATTTCTCTTGATGGTCATCGCAAAACATAAGAATACGAAGAACTGCTTCCTTAATATCTTTAACGGAAAAAGTTTATCATTAGGTGATATTTTCATCCCTACGATAAGCACCCGTCTACCAAAATAGTGTATGTTGATTATTAGGGTGTGAACCGAACTTTTCATCAATTTATCCAATGTTCCCTTGAACCAACCATTTGATTATCAATGTTTCATAACAACATGATCAGAAGACCCATTTCCAGTTTTAGTCGTGGATGGGTGCACCGGAGAATTTTATACCATTAACGTACTCTACAGAGAATACGTCTTCGTTTATACTTGTGCCCGTTCGTGAGTTACAAATATTTTCACAGAACTAAAGTACGTGGCTTGTTCGCCTGGAATAACCGCCAACATTTTATTATTTATAGTGATAACAACCTCGTTCATAGGGATACATATGGCTTCTCTGTGAAATATTTGTTGTCATCAAAGTTATCCAACATATATGGTAAGTCAAGTTTATGATTGAGCCTATTATGTGACTTGTTCGCCTGGAATAACCGCCAATATTTTATTGTTTATAGTGATGACAACCTCGTTCATACGGACACGTGTGGCTTTTCTGTGAAATATTTGTTGTCGTCAAAGTTATCCAACTTATATGGGTAAGTCAAGTTTGTGTAAGTCAAGTTTATAATGGAGCCTATTGGGTTACTTGAACCCTTAATGTGAATTTCATCATGTATGTTATCGTTAACCTTGCCATCGTTTTCGTCTCCAAGCTTACCATCTTCATGCTTTAGAATCCATTCAGCAAAGTTTTTAATCCCATAGACATCTTTACGAAGACAACCAATAGTCAAACGCATACTCGCGGTTAACCCCCAACACTTTACAATGGTCCCATAAGTAAGACTAATTTAATGAGGCAAACAATATCTTGTCGGAATCCTTTTGGAGTAACGGTAGGACTTCCTTGAAAGCGCCACCAAAAATCACAGTCATGTAATGTTGCCGAATAGAGTGTCCAACATGTCATGTCATGCTTTGACTTCCACAAATATCCTTTAATGATTTGTCTAACACCTCAAAGTAGTGCTTCTGAGTCATTAGGACATATATCGTAGGCTATATGAAGCAAGTTGAGTGCATTGAGTGCGTGATAGATCAAGAAACCCCAAAACCTAGATTCGAGATCCATACAAGTTTACCCACGATTTTAAAACCCAAATCAAAATCAAAAAACCCATCTTCCAATATAAAAGAAAAAAAACAAATCAAAATCGAAAAATAGCACTTGTGGATATGTTCCTAGTGGCCACGGGAACGAATCCAATCAATTTGAAGTTCGATGTTACTGAAGGTGTATGAGGGTTTCAATTATCAAGAGTTTGGGTACTTAACTTAATGTAAGTCCCTCGATGTGGTTGTTCAGCTTGAAAGCTGGGTTTGCATTCAAAGGTAAATGATGATTACTGGTATAAGTGATGTTGAAGTCGTTGGTTACTAGTTTAGATATAAAGAAAATGGTATATGAGCTTCTTGGGATAGATGGAAAATGTATCCAACAATATTTACCTCATAGAGTTGCAATGCAATTTGGGATGAATCAAGATCTTCCTGGTAACGTGACACGAATGGATGGAAGCTGTGGATTTGCTTGGAGATTTTACACGAGGCTTGTTAAGGATGTTAAAGTGTTTTTTCCATCTCGATCTTCTGAGCGATATGTCACTGTTAGATACTTGGAGTGGTGGAATAAGTCCACTGACGAGTGTAATTTGCAGTCCCCATTTGTTGATTATGACACTGATGAATCAAGAATCGAAGAATCCAATGATTCCATGGATGTTGATGATGTTGATATAATTGGATTGGACCCGATTCATTCTCGGTTGTTAACCCGCATATGGAGATGGCGATGAAGCGGAGGAAGTTCTTGAAAATGAAGATGGTTCTTGAAGATGAAGATAGTTAGCTAAAATTAAATTCCAAGTTCACGAAATAACTAACGGTTCCTGATACAAGGCTTTTGACACCCCGTATAAAAATTAAAGTTCGAAGTAGTGGTCTAATCGAATTGATCTAGGTTCTATGTGCGACTCAGCTGTTCTTTGGTGAAACAAAAGTGTGTCGTTGTAGTATATTAAAGTGCAAAAAAAATTAAAGTAAAAGGCAAGTAAAGTAAATCTAAATCTAATTTAAAATAAATGGTGCAAGTATTTAAAAGCTTGACTAAAATTAAAGGGCACTAAAGTAAAATAACGCAAACTTAAATCTTAACTAAGGCAAACTTAAAAACACAACTAAAACTAAATCTTAAACTAAGGCAAGGATAAAATAAATCTAAGGCAAATAAACTTAAAATGCGACTAAGTAAAAAGGCGGGAAAAATAAAGTTCGAAATTAAAGACAGAAATCAAAGAAACTAAAAATTACCTTATCCAGAATAAACCACTATTCGGAATAAAAGTCTTACTCGGAATAAGGTTCCTATCCGGAATATTGTCACCTATTCGGAATAAGTCCCCTATTCGGAATACTTCCTCTATGCGGAATAGTTAGCCAATCTGGAATATCTACCCCTATGCGGAATATCTACCCCTATGCGGAATACCAGGCTTATGCGGAATAATCCCCTATGCGGAATATTAGGCTATGCAGAATAATCTCCTTATGCGGAATATTACCCTTATGCGGAATATTCCCTTATCCGGAATATTACCCCTATGCGGAATATTACCCCTATGCTGAATATTCCCTTATCCGGAATATTACCCCTATGCTGAATATTTCCCTTATGCTGAATATTTCCCTTATGCTGAATATTTCCCTTATGCTGAATATTTCCCTTATGCTGAATAAACTCATATGCGGAATAATTACCCTTATGCGGAATAATCAGTATTCCGCATGGACCACCTGGTAAAACCTTGATTCGGAATACTGGAAGATCAGCACCTGGGAAATACAGTAACAAACACCCCGAAGAACAAGGGAAAGAAATATAGCACGAATTTAATCAAAACAAAGCTAAATCAACCACAAGATTAAATCAAACAAACAAATAAACAACTATTAATCATAAACAATCAATCCAAAACAACAAAACTCACAAAACTAATCAAGATAATCAAAACCCACTTTGATCAAAATAAGAACATAAGAACATGAACATGAACATAAACAATAAAAATCAAAGATTAAGAAAGGTAGAATGAGAGATTAACAATAAAGATAAAGATTAACAAGAATTAAAAGAAAAACTTACTTAAAATTAACTGGTAATTAAGGTGCAAGACAGTATTTAAATTTGACAAGTATTTAAATGACAAGGTAATTAAAAGTGGAAGAACTAATTGTCACTATTAGCCAACAAAGAAAAAATGATTAACATCCTAAACTATATATAGGGGAGGATTAAGGGGTGCTTAGGAAGCTTCCTCCCCTCTTTCCTTTCTCCTTAATTGCATGCTTAGTCCTTCCTTCTTAATCTCTTTGTTAATTGTACCATTAGTCCTTAAGCCTTTAAATCTTCTTTAATCTTGGACTTTAATGACTTTTGGCTTGGGATTTCTTTGAACTCGTCTTTTAATTCTTCAATAAATTAGACTTGAGTTTTTCGGCTTTTGATAAACTTCCGTCTTTTGACTTTTTCTTCGATAAATCTTCAGAATTGGTCTTGGACTTCCGTTCTTTTTGCACTCTTGACTTCTCGACTTCATATTTCGTCTTTTTCTTCAATAATAGCCCGTGAATGCCGTGTTTTCCCCACTTTTCACAATTTCGTCCTAAATCACAACAAAAACACAAACCACGCATAATTCCGACATAAAAGACATAAAATACACGTTTTGGCTCGGTTATTATTGTAATTAAGTGGTAAAAATGATGGGTGTTTACACACCTATCAAATCCCATACACTTGACCATTGCAATGTCCTCATGCAATGCATTAGTTACAAAGCACGTTTACACTTTTCATCATAATCAATCTATAGTGGCCTTTATTAAAGAGATAGAAAATTATAAACATTCAAAGTAAAGAAATCAAAAGCATACCTTGGGTTTTGGAAATGTCATGAATAATCATCATCCTCAAGTTTTCACTTTCTCCAAACCAATCTTAAAATCGAGATCATTGTTATTATAAGTTAGCAAACTAACACGAACTCATGTGGGCCAATTATCACTTAGACTCCCTTATTCCTAGGTGTATCTCTTATATTTTATTGTTGTCTTGAATGATCACGAGGATGCATTTTTGACTAATTTCGATAGTTATTTAGGCTGAAAATAAAGTGAACGATTTAATCAATAGTTAGCTAAAAGACAAAATCTTTTAAAACTGCTTCTCGCGACCTCATAAAGTTCATATCTTGGCATAACTTACTTCGCGATTTGAGACCTTTCTCGGACCGATATTTGGCAGCGACTTCATACTTCAAACCTTGAGAGACGTTCATGAAATTATGGTCTTCTCTTCATAATGGAATTTCTTCACTTGAAGTTTTGAGAGATTCATACTTGGACCACGACTTCTTCATTTTCTCCAATCTTTATTTTGGACTTTGATATACAACGATCCGCCTCCTTTTTGGACTTGGCTTCATTTATCCTCATACCTTGCTAGGGTCTTTTCGGATAGACTTCTCCATGACTTTTAGGGAGTTTTTGCTTTTCGTCGTGTGTCTTGATCCTTCATATTGATTTTCGATAAATGATTCTTCACATCACTTTTGGATCTTTAGGAACAAAATGTAGCCCTCATGCCTTGTTAGGGCCTTTTCGGACTCGCCAATCTTCGCATCCCGCTTCAATAAGTTATGCCTTGGCTATGAACTCTAATCCATACCGAGCAACTTTTAAACGATCTTGGGCTAGAAGCTAAGTAACTTTTCAAATCGTACAACCTTATTTATTGCAGATAAACTTATTAGCAAGCGATGGGAGAATAGGCTCATAATTAACTCACATAAATTCATGAAAGAATACCAAACTTATAATTGACTCTATCATCTCTCGTTCTCCATAGTTCAAAATCTCAAGGAATGAGACTCGTGAATGCTTAGCCTATTAAATCAAAGTTTTGGGTTTTCGAGTCGCCTATAGGATCTTGCAAATTCTTAGACTTTTTCAAGTTAGAAATCGCATTTTAAAGTTCCCTTGATAAACGACTCTCTAGGATCAATTATAGGAACTTGCGAAAAGTTCTTGTTCTTAACCCGTGAGAGTTAAGACTTTCGCATTTTATAGCTCCCTATATAAAAGCCTAACAAAACTTGACTTAAACATGTTAAGGATACTAGCTAGAGTAAACTTAGATAAGTAAACTCGGGTTGAGTCAAAAGATTCACAACGTTTGAAAATTAAAACCACTTTATTAAAGTTTTATTCTAATAAGGAAAGAAAATAACTATACAAAAGGGAAAACTAATTGGCCAAAATAGATCAAAAATTTTGAAAAATGTCGAAAAATTGATTTTCTGGTTAAAATGAGGACAAATACAAGGAAAAGGCCACTTAACTTCGATAGAAGTCCCCCTACACTTAACATAAACATTGTCCTCAATGTTTAAGCATGTGGGAGTAAACTCCCCTACACTTAGGACATTGTGCAATTTGTTTAAATCTCACTAAGGAAGAGACAACTAAAGAGATTCCTATTTTAATATTGAGAAAATACAAAATAGTGAATCGAAAAGAGTTTAGGGTAGAAACGGGAAGATGGGAACACGGAATCACGGGTCGTCAAGAATCATCAAGAGTGGATCATTGAGCGCGAATCCCTGATTATAAGAAGGGAGGAGAGGAAATAGCAAACCAACGGGTCTCCCCTACACTTAAGATAAAGAAAGCTAAAAGATAGATGCATGGGTTGCCTCCCAAGAAGCGCTTGATTTTTTATTACCGAGTCGTGAGACTGACTCGACCTTGATCATCATAGGAAGAAGCATGAAATATATCCACCAGGATCAAAGACATAGTTTTCGTCCATCAAATAGCACAAGCTTAAGGTGAACAAGGCAAGCCAAAGAAGAGTAGGCAAGGTTCCCTTAAGCAATGATGGAGCACGGTGGAAGCAAGGGTGAAGTGGTGCAAGTAGATTTCCATAAGTTCCAAAGATATTTCCTTTTATTTCATCAGGTGGATACTGAGATGGCTGCAGAATATCGATACCGGGGTCGAACACCTTTTCCTTTAAGGGAAAATAGCACTCAAGCTCAGCAGAGTGTGAAGAAGATCCGCGAAGAAGCACAACCTCGTCCTCAGAAGGTGGACAAAGAGGTGTTAAATCATATGTGCTACGGATATTGGTGTCGACCGGTTTCTTCTCCTTTGAAAGAATGTTCTTCAAATCCAAAGTAGGATCAAGACGATAATCTTCAAAATCATAAGGAGGAGCATCACTCTCATGAGGGAAGTAAGTGTTGAGAAACGTAGAGAAGTCTTCCTCAAATGAGTAATCGTCCAAAGTAGGATCGAGTGATGGCGGAGGATCTTCATCATGTGAAGAATCACTCGAAAGAGTATCAGCCTCATCGAAATCATCATATGTGGGCAGATCGGGATACTCAGAAGTAAGGTCATCATAATCCTCCGAATCTGAGCTAGACTCATCATCATAAGCATCAAAGGCCGGTGGAGAATCATAAATGGGAGAAGCGTCCAAATTGGATAGAGAATCATCCACATCATCTTGAAAAAGTGGATTATCATTGCAAGAGTCGAATAGAGGATTGTTGTAGACAACAAAGTCATTAAGCACATTAATCATATTCACTGATTCTAGCCTCCAAAGGATTTGCTTGTAAGCATCCCCATTTTGAAAACTTGTGAATCATTCCCGACTCGTAAGATTAACTCGCCTTCGGCAACATCAACAAGAGCTCGTCCGGTTCTCAAGAATGGCCGACCAAGTATTCAAGGTATACGAGGGTTCATTTCATAATCAACAACGACAAAGTCGACCGGGAAAGTAAATGTGCCAACTTTAATGAACACATCTTCGGCTATACCAACGGGGTAAGCGAGAGTGCGATTAGCAAGTTCAAGAGTCATCTTTGTTGGAGTGAGGTCGGGCAATGATAGTGTTTTCCAAACACTCAAAGGCATAAGATTAATACTAGCCCCGAGATCTGCAAGGGCAGTAAATTCTTCAGTTTTGTTGAAAACGCAAGGCAACACAAAACGACCGGGATCTCCAAGCTTTTTCGGAAGTTCTTTAAGAATAACTGTCGAGCAGTTTTCATTTAAGCGTGTGTTAGCGAGTTCAATCAACTTCTCCTTCTTGTTAAGCAATTCCTTAAATAACAAATTTGGGCATGTGGACAAGTGCTTCAAGAAAGCTAATGCTGAAGTTCATTTGAGAGATCATCTTCACATAGCGTGACACTTCAGCGTCATCCTTGGTTAGCATTTTGGTCTTGCGTAAACGAGAGGGATAAGGGATATTGGGTTTGGGTGGTGAAGGTGTAGGTGTAGCAGGTAAAGGTTGAGATGTTGAAGGGTCCTTCCTAGAAACATCGTCATGACGAGGCGGAGACGGTAATGGTGCACTAATACTAGGTGTAGGAGGAGTAGGGATAAATGGTGGTGGAGGAGGTGTAGATGATGGGGGTGGGATAGGTGGATCGACAATGGTAATTCCACTACGAGTAGTAATAGCACTCACATTTGCTCGCGGATTGGTGACGGTGTTTGAAGGTAGAGAACTCGAAGAAGAAGGTTGAGCGGCGGGCAAGAAACTAGCAAGCATATTCTTTAAATCATTTGTTTGATTGCTGAAGGAGGATTGAATATTATCTCGAAGCTCGGATCTTATCTCATTTCCCTGCTTTGTGATATCTCCTTTTAGATTGATGATTTAGCTCTGCAGATTCTTGATTTGCTCACCTTGGGTTCTCATGATGGCTTCAACATCGGGATTAATGGGTCGAGCTTGTTGAGCGGGTGGGTGATAAGGTTTAGAAGCTCTTGGTGGGATTTGGTTGCTTCTATTGTAGTTGTTGGCGGGGTTTTGGTTTTGAGGAGAAAAACCGGGTGAAAGGTAGTTGTTGGACCGGTAACTCATCAGATTTCTATCCCCTTGTTGTCGAGCTTGGTAATTTTCCGGTGAATAATTACCATAAGCTGCATACACATTTTCCGGATTTCCTTGTGTAGAAGGACAATCAGTGTATGAGTGAGGACCGCCGCATGTTTCACAAGAAGGTGCAACCACTTTAACTTGTTGTTGTTGTTGGTTTGAAGCGAGAAGCGTGATACTTTTGCTCATTTCAGTCATCATGCGGGTGAGTTCGGTCATATCAGGGTTTGCTGAGGTGGAGGAAACATTGACTCTCGGGTTGTTCCTTGAAGAAGCAGAGGAATCCCAGTTTTTGTGGTGAGTAGTCATGTTCTCAATTAACTCTCTACACTCCTCGGGTATCCTTTTCATAAATGTGCCTACGGCGGTTGCATTAATCGTATCACGATCTCGAAAAGTCAAACCATTGTAGAAAGTATCAATTAAGGTCACAGGGAGCATGTTGTGGTTTGGACAACGATCAATCAAGACATTATATCTTTCCCAAGCATCAAAAAGAGATTCATCGGGTTCTTGCATGAAACCGCTGATTTGATTGCGAAGGCTTGTTACCATGGATGGTGGAAAGTAGCGCGACAAAAAGCGTTGAGTCATGTCATCCCAAGTATGAATTGAATTCTTCGGGAGACGATCAAACCATTTCTCGGCGTGATGCGATAAAGTATGTGGGAAGAGTTGTAGGCGAAGAACATCCATTGTGGCACTAGGCAACTTCATGCTTTGGGTGATTGTAATGAACTTGTCGAGGTGTTTGTTGGCATCATCATCAGGCAATCCATGGAATGGGTTAGTTTGCACTTGCTGAATCATGTGGTGCTTCAACGAAAACTCCGGAGCGTTGATTTGCATCGGCGCAATCGGTCCTCCTCGTCCAAACATGGTAGGTTGACAAAGCTCCTCCATTGTCCGAAGATCGGGCTGTGGATGAACATTGTTGTTGTTATTGTTGAGGTGCGGTGGATTATTATTGTTGACACCTGACATACTTAAATCTTCTCGAGTCTCGGGCTCTTGATAATTAGAAGATCTAGTACGCATACACATGAAAATGCAAAAGAAAAAGAAACCAAACACAAAGACAATATATATACACGATAAAGATAGAATCTTTTTGGATTTTTGAAATGTTTAATTTTTATGGATTTATTATATAAATTATATAAATTTATTATTTATATATCATTGAGTTACTACAAATGAATGGGTTTTCATTGTATGTCGAACAGGTGCCTGAACCCATTGAGCCTAAGAAAACCAAAGAGGAAAGAATGAAAGAGCAGCTTGATAGATTAAATGATCGGCATAAACTTTTTAAAGATTCATTGAGACGATTCACGAAATGCGAAAATCATATGATTCCAATTGTTGTACCTCATCAGATGTATGGCAAATCTTTGACCGAATATATCGAATACGAAGCGATTTTAGATTTGCACATCAACTATAAGGTCGATATTACCATTATACATTGGTGGGCGATGTAAGTAACTTCTGCTTTGATTTTTTAAAAGAAAGACAATTTTATTACAGCAGTTAAACTCCCTCTTATAGTAGCATTCAAACATCCCTTAAACACCCCTAACTTCTTCTCGTATTTCATTTTATTGATAACAGGTATTTACAATCGGTTGTGAAAGGTCTTCGCGAAAATAGATGCGTGTTCATCAACCCATTTGCCATCACATCAAGTGATCAAGAAATGGTAAACAAGTTGTGGATCACATTATTGATATTCAGAGGCTAGATCCGGGAAAGGAAATATACTTGGCACCTTATTGCCAAAGGTACTTTTGTTATACTGAAATTATAATATGTGATTAATCTATACTACAACGATGGAACTTTTGTGTAGTGGTCATTGGCTTCTTTTTGTGGTTTGCCCAAACTTGAGGATGGGCTATATAGTGGATTCATCGAAAAAGACAAATACCGAGAAACATTATTATTTAACGAAGATAGTAGCGAGGTAAAATTTCTAATATCGAGTTTTGAGTTGACATGTACTTTTTGAGAAAATAGTTGAAGTTAACGTTATGCCATTGCTTTTTAATAAAGGGCTTTCGAGATCAAGTTTTATTGGAAGATGACTGAGGTATATAATCTACAGTTTTTGTGTCTATATAATTGATTTGGTTGTTGCATTTGTGTAACTATGTTTTTTTATTTAAGTATAGTATTTCCAACAAGAGGGTTTATGAGAATGCAGATATTACATGATGAAGTTCATGCATGACCTTCTTTTAGAAAAACAAGTGGACTTTCTAAGTGTTTCCTTTTATACTTGATAAGTAGTACGTATACCACTTGAGAACATATTTATTGTATAACTAATCCTAGCCTAGGCAGTTTTCTGCATAAATCCATATTTAGGAGCAGAATCTTGTGGCCATAACAAATTAGATTACTGATAAGAATCAAGCTCATCAAGTTTTTTAGATTTCAATGTTCAAGATTACCCACTTTTGGGACTGCAGTTTTCTGCATAAATCCATATTTAGGAGCATAATGTTGTGGCCATAACAAATTAGATTATTGATAAGAATCAAGTTCATCAAGTTTTTTATATTTCAATGACTTAGTGCAAAAGTGACCACTTATTTGAAGAATCATTTGTTGTAGATCATCTTGGAACCATCTGGCTGGTTCCTATATAAATGCATATTAATGCATGCCGAACTAATCAACAACTGTTAGAAAAATTAGTTAACTTTTATGCTTTGAACTCTTAGTAGGCAGACTTACATATTTAGCATACGAATTAAGTACAATTTTATGAAACCTTGTAACTAACATATATCTATGTTTGTTTTATATGGGATGATACATGTTGTCTAACACTATTTGAGATCGACCAAATAGCTTATTTGACGTTGAACAACTTTTATAGGGAAGTGGTCATTTCTTTCACTACAACGGCTCCACAATAGTTTAAGTTTTATATTTTAGTGATAACTTTTTAACAATTGTAATGAATCGTACTTTTCTCTAACTAAGATTGTTACGTTTTTATTGATTCTTAAGTCTGTTGAATTTTGTTTGTCGATTTGCTGTTGAATATTTATTGTAGTCTTTGGTTACAAGTTTTATATTGCAGGCTCTATTGTAGTGTTTGGCTACAAGTTTTAGAATATGTATTTTTATTTTTATTTTATTTTTTGGTGCTTTGTTTTTTTGGTGCGGTTTAATAAAAAACCGTACCAAATGAAAAATTAAATTATTTGATTTATTGGTCATTATTTGGTACGGTTAATAAGCAAACGTAGCCAAAAAAGTGATTATTTGGTGCGGTTTAAAACCGTACCAAAAAAGAATTTGTGTAGCAGTGTGTATAGCCCTATAGCATTCTTCGGGTTCACTGTATGTCAAGAAAAAACAATATCGTTTGGATTCTGCAAATCTCATCATCTCATGTATATATATGTATATGTTTTAGGGAAGAAACTGACCTCAGGTTTAGCATAGCAATACAAAGCAATAGCATCACGCATGCCCTCCGTAGACCAAGAATTGTCGACAATGATCAAAGTAACCTCCTTCTCCTCCTAACAATCAATCAATCAGTATCACTTTGTTAGTTATACTTAGATCAATCGATTAATCGATATAGCATAATAAATAAATAACCTGCAAATGATCATCCGCCATCGTGGTTTTTGAATCCATGAAAATTTATTTTGAACCACCAGAAGGTCGATTATAAACCCTAGATTTCTCGTTTCTTTTTTTTATAAACCCTAGATTTCTCTTTTCTTTTTTAATAAACCCTATATTTTTCTCTGTTTTTTTTTCGATCTTTACTTTATAAATATCGACCAAATATGTATGTACGGGCCACCGCCTTTTATCATAAATACACGACGTCCACAAAAACAGGAAACAATAATTACAAAAAAAATATTACCTTTTGGGTATTGCATTGTTGTCAGATTCATTAGCACCGACATACCGTTTTAACTGTAGTTTCTGGAGTAAAATATCGTCTCCCCAGAGCGTAGCAAAGCATAAGCTAAGTGGCACAATTCAAGTCTACCGTGCGAGCCATCAAGTTTTCTGTGTATTCATTAGAACTCTTTTCTAAGCTGATCACTTATAGCCATCAAATGCTGTTCCATCAAGCAAAGAAAAAAAGGGCATTGTCGGTGTGTGTTTTTTATAGGCAAAGTGAACAAATTACTAGTCAAATCGACTTGCAACAGAGTCGTATGAATATATGTTTATAATAAGAGTCGTATGAATATATGTTGATAAATAAAAAGATTTGCGGTTGAATGAGTAGAGGTGTTGTTACCAGTAGTAGTTGCAGCTGCTGATTTTGGAGAGCCAAGACTAGTACTGCTAGACTGGGGACTGTCCTTGAGACGGAAACGGAATCCTCCATTAGCTTCAGTAATGTTGCCTATATAGAGATGAGCAGGTGTGATTATGGTATAAGAAAGAAAGAATTTCAACGAATAATCTAAAAGGATAATTATAATTAAGATTGGGTGTAAAGTAAAGAAAAACTAGTAGCATTTCAAGCAATAATAACAGACTTTTGATTGTTTTACCCGCATCAGCAGCAACTGATGAAGGGGAGCACGATACTGGGCAAGAGCATCCTCCATGGTTCGGATCGTGTAAGGGTCAGCAAAGTTACCTGAATTAAATAAATTTTATTAATCAGTGAAAAGAGTTGATTGCATAAATCGTCATCGTGGTTTGTTTGTCGAGTTTAATTGATTACGTATGCCAATTAGTTGTCAAATAATCCATGAAACAAAGTTGCTCATCAGAGTACATCATGTAAGTACGGGCACTGTTATCGAAAGATGAATCCTCAAACATTAAAATATCCTCTGCTGTCAACCCCATCTTCACTTCAGTTCGTATTTTTTACGATCGATTTACTTAGCGCATGTAATTAGGGTTTCTTTCTTTGCCTTCTGTGTATATATATATAGAGATCCTTTTTATTTACATTTTTCGTCCCTCGTTTACTATACTTTATCATAATCAAACCCTCTTTGACTTGCTTTTTTTACATCCAACATCCTTTCTTATCTAGAATGCGGGCCAAACCAAACCGGACTGGGCCGAATGTATTTCCGTCTCATTCTCGTTCCACCTTTTTAATCATTCCAGTTCTGGGTCTGGTTTGGTTTTATGTACAACCCGACATTATTGCGTATCAGTGCAAAAGGTTGGGGATGCTAAAGCATACCCCAATTTCCCCAAACATGTTCATTAATTATTGGGCCTAATTTTAATCAGGTAAAGAATCATACATTTGGACCTTGCCTGAAGTTGTGTCTATAGGATGTCCGATATGCAACTCAAATGTAGAATCTACGGAACATCTTTTTTTCTCTTGTTATATGGTCCGGGATATAACGAGGAAGATATTCAGTTGGTGCAGATTACAAGTTACTCTCTTCTCTTTGAATCAAGATTGGTTACAGTACATTGGATGGATTCACTGAAGATAAAAAAAGTACTAAAGGATTATACTTAGAAGCTATTTTCTTGACAACTTGGTGGCATGTTTGGTTTTTTCGTAATAGAATGATCTTTTCGTCTGACAATTCTTGGAAGGGGTGCTTTTTTTTGGTAAAGGGTTACCCCGGTAAATTTATTAATCATCAAAAAGAGCTATTACGTACAATAGAATGTGGCTAGTGTGCCACATTAACCTCAAGCAAAGTACTTGAACTACAAGAAAGAGTGTGACATGCCACAACTTTTTCACAGCCAACAACACTACTCAAAAACTACTCACCATATATGTTGATTTGTTAGATCTAACATAACATTTATTTGATAAACAAAACCATATAAACATCATAGAAAATGTGAAAGCGATTCAGGATCATATAATTATAACATGCACATAATTAATTGAACATAAAATAAACGGGAGTTTACCCTGCAATGCTTCCAATAACTAGAACACAATCACCAATCCAAGATCAACCTAACATAGGTTGAATCTATGTTCCTGTACACACGTCTCGAACAAGATACTTGACAAGCTAGGTCTACACGAGCAGAACCATGTCGTAGAACTGGAAAATTCAAACCGAACAACCCAAGAGTAGGGCTCGGCCGAATAAGGCTATGGCAAGGCTTAGGCTTGAGTTTTTCTCACAATGAATGAATTAGAAAACCAATACCTAGAGCCTTGTATTTATAGTGTAAAGGTAGCTTAGGCTTTAGGCTAGAACTAATTACAGAGAATATATTCTAGTCTAAAAACCAAGACCAAAACACATATATTTCCCATATAGGGGCCGGCCATATGTTGCTCCCAAAATAACTTTGGGACACAATCTTTAGTTACCACTTTTACATTTAACGTCCGTTAGTCATTTTTCATTAAATAAGTCATTCTGGTTAGGAAGGGATTTTAGATTAGGTTACAAATTTAACAAATACAATGGCGATATGAAAACTGTAACTAGTATCGTTACCAAGTTTTGATAAATGGCTATGAAAATTACTTGCTAGTTCGGCTATTACAAACATTCTATAGATTTTTTGTTGTTACCACCACTAGTGGCAGCAGAACTTGGTGATGAATATGCAGCAGCTGCTGGGTTCACTCGAGAGCGGATCCTTCATCTCACATTTGCCACTGCCACGGCTTTGGTACCTATAAAGTAATTAATCAGAGAGTTAACATAGTACTAGTAAGTAACACAAAGATCATAGTTATATTTACATAATAAATCCAACAATTTTTTTTTTAACATAAAATCGAAATTGGTCTAATCTAGCTAAGCAGGCCGGTCAAAATCGCTTGATTAAGCTAATAATATAGTTTTTGTAAAAAAAATAAGAAAGCCAGATTTTCTTTGGACAAAAAGTATGTGCGATACTGGAATAGCGGGATCAACCAAGCTGAACCGTTAAGACCGAAGCGCCAACCCGCCCATTAACTTGTGGTCTCGTGTTACCTCTACAAATGTATAGCCTCGTTTATATATATGTTTATAGTCATGGCCGAGTGTAGTTGCATTAAGGTCTATCCCGATAGCTTAGATAAAAAGGAATTTGACCGATTTACAGCCGTTCAATTATCATAATGATTTTCAATGAGTAGAGGTTTAACTGTTGTTACCAGTACCTGCAGAGAAAGTTAGTGATGGATCTGCTACCGCAGGGTCCCGATTGTCAACACTCGACTGACCAAGATCTTCCTCGAGTGGGCGCTTGAGATCGGATCCTACATTAGCGTCAGCTATGTTACCTTTAGATAAAATGACTGATGAGTAACCGTGATAATTTAAGATAGGTATATATATAAGATTGATTGTAAAGTTAAGAAAGACTAGTTAGATTGTTACCCGCTGCCGCAGCAGCAGATGAAGGGTCAGCACGATACTGGGCAAGAGCGTCCTCCATGGTCGTGTAAGGGTCAGAGTTAATTGCATAATAAATCGTGATCGTAGTTTGTCTGAGTTTAACGGTTTACGTACCCCAATTAGCGGTCAAATAATCCAATAAACGAAGTAGCTCATCAGAGTACATCATGTAAGTACGGGCTGCCCCTCGCGTACTGTTATCGAAAGTTGAAGCCTCAAACAGTGAAATATCCTCCGCTGTCAAACAGTGAAATATTCACTGATCTATTCGTAAATACGATCGATTTTACTGTGCATGTAATTAGGGTTTCTTTTTAATTTATACTTTTCGTCCCTCTTTTATTACACTTTATCATATCCAAACCCTCTTTTACTTACTATACTTTTTTCACATCCAACATCCTTTCTTATATCTAGCCAAAAGGGCCGAACCAAACCGAATAGTGCCGAATGTATTTCGGTCTCGTACTCGGTCAACCCTTTTAATCAATACGGTTCTCGGTCTAGGATGTAAGCATACCCGAATTTCCCCAAACATGTGCATTACTGGGCCTAAGTTAATCATGGGGACATGGAGTGCATTTTGCTTTCATATATATGGTTTCGTATTTGGCCATGTAGTGAGTGCTTTAACCTGCTTTCTCCTGACAAAGATAATGCCTGAAAGAAACATATATATGCAAACTTGAAATCGAACAATTCGACATCCGTAAGGGCATCCTAAGAATCAAACCAAACTTGAAAGAGCAGATGCTCTGCACCCATGCTTTCATGTCGATCAAGTATCGAATATAAGTGTGTCTATTCAACTGATGTCACAGGTTATAGCAACAAAGCATAACATAACCAAAAACTTATACATGGAATCATCGAGTTCGACGAGGGTTTTCGAGTATATGACAGGGTGGTATTTAACCAATAACAAAGCAAAGGAGAATCCATTCTGCTCCCATCCAACAAATCTGTATTGATTCTTCTTACATAAATGTATACTTAAAACCTGGTGTTATAGTTCTTATGGGAAATAAGAAGTAGCTCAAACTCCAAATCGATTCGTCAAATAGCTCACTAATTATTACATAAATGTATTGAAGAATGTGTCTTTAGTGTATATTCACAACTTTAAATGAACAGAAAGCTCTTAGCTTAACCTGTTTATAAAGCTCATTTTTGAAGTTGATAAAAACTACTAGTACAAATTAACTCCCCTTCGGCTTGAACTTGAAGGTTCACAAAATAATGTTCATTACGATTTTGGAATAAACTTTTTAACTCTAAAATTTCCCAGGGGGGGGGGGTGGTCCGTTGGCTTGACTATAGAATGAGCCAAGACATTCTTGTGCACTTCCACTTTATAATTAAAAAAATGTAGATTCTGATATAGACAGGCCGGCAGAGATGGACCTCGTTTGAGGATCAAAGATGACACAATAAATAGTCACAACAAACATCCAAGAAGACAATTAAGGTTATTACAAACATTCTAAATAACTTGAAGAAGTACTTTTAAAACCCAACATAGTGGTTTTTAGTTGTTGTGACCAGCAGCAAGAGAGAAGTCAGCAGCTGCAGGGTTCACTCGAGAGCGGATCCATCATCTGACATTTGCGGGACAGCCATGGATTTGGTATCTAAAAAGGTAATTAATCAGAGAGTTAACGTAAGTAAGAACAAGATGATGGAGATTTTACATAGTAATAAATCCAACAAATGTGTTCTCCAAATATAAAAAAAGTTTGGATGATTGCAACAGATCGAGTCGTATGAATATATGTTTATAATAAGAATCCTGGTTAGAAGTTGCATAAGGTGTATCTTCATAAATAAAAAAGGAATTAGACATTGCAGCGGTTGAATGAGTAGAGGTGTTGTTACCAGTAGTAGTTGCAGCTGCTGATTTTGGAGAGCCAAGACTAGTACTGCTAGACTGGGGACCCTCCTTGAGACGGAAACAGAATCCTCCATTAGCTTCACCAATGTTACCTATACAGAGATGAGCAGGCGTGATTATGGTATAAGAAAGAAAGAATTTCAATGAATAAGCTAAAAGGATAATTATAATTAAGATCGAGTGTAAAGTAAAGAAAAACTAGTAGCATTTCAAGCAATAATAACAGACTTTTGATTGTTTTACCTGCAGCAGCAGCAGCAGCAGATGAAGGGGGAGCACGATACTGGGCAAGAGCGTCCTCCATGGTTAGGATCTTGAAAGGGTCAGCAAAGTTACCTGAATTAAATAAATTTTATTAATCAGTGAAAAGAGTTAATTGCATAAATCGTCTTTGTGGTTTGTTTGTCTGAGTTTAACGGATTACGTACGCCAATTAGTTGTCAAATAATCCAAGAAACGAAGTTGCTCATCAGAGTACATCATGTAAGTACGGGCTGGCCCTCGGCTACTGTTATCGAAAGATGAATTCTCAAACATTAAAATATCCTCTGCTGTCAACCCCATCTTCAATTCAATTCGTACTTCTTATGATTGATTTTACCTGGTGTATGTAATTAGGTTTTTTTTTTCCTTCTTTGTATATATATATATAGAGATCCTTTTTATTTACACTTTTCGTCCCTCTTTAATTACACTTTATCATATCCAAACCCTCTTTTACTATGCTTAGTACTTACGATCGATTTACCTTTTATATATTTACACTTTTCCTTCCTCTTTTACAATACCTTTTGCACATCCAGCATCGTCTCTTATCTAGACTGCGGGCCGAACCAAACCGGACAGACCTAATGTATTTCGGTCTCGATCCACCTTTTTAATGTAGTATTTCGGTGAAATTATCTCGATTTATAAATTTATTATATATCATGAATTCATGATTACACATTTACATACGAATAATCTAAATCGAGGATTTTTATAGCATGATAGATTAATGGACTATATTTATGATCGGATATATTATGCTACGGATTTGAATCAAGATTTGCTTAGGATTATGAAGTGTTTGCATGATCCGGTATAATCCGGTTACACTATTTGTATCACATAGGAAACTAGCTTGTGTAGTTTTGTCAGCTCAAATGATTAAAAGATACGTTTTTCATATTCCATTGATATATTACTTACAGGAAACGGTACCAGTCGAGAAGGTGCATGATTCATGCTAGAAGAAGGGAACAATAGGCTAACTATATTCAGGCCTAAACATGCTAGAAGAGAAGGTGCATGATTCAGTTGCTGCAAATTGTTTTTTGTTTTATGATGTCTTTTTTTTGTAATAATACTCGCGTTCATATAGCTAATAAAATTTTGTTATTGATATTGGATACAGGATAATAAGCTACTCAACTTCTTGGGGTTCATGTGGAATCCTTTGTCATGGGTCATGGAAGCTGCCGCTGTTGGTTTATATTTATCATAACAATTATAAAAACCCTAATATGGATCAAAGAACACACAGCGGAAGCAAATTAACAAGATCTTTAATTAACACGATTATAATTAATCAAGGATAGGGTTACATACCTTTATCCTAGCAAGATCTACCAGTTGACGGAACGGTCACCGGTAGAGATAGATCACGAACACCACCACCAGGATGTAATCTAAAGCAAGACTACAACACGATCTTGTACACACGTGATACGGCGAGTTAACCGTGAGTCTAGCACGAACAAACCGAGCTTCCAAGTCTATGGAAGATCTACCCAACAACCCTAGAGAGGGGCTAGGACTAGATCTAGAATAGCTTATTGAAAATCAAAGAAGAACCCTAATAGGGTGTTTGTTTGGCCGGCGGTTAGAGCAAGAGAAAGAGAGATGTGAGGTGAAAAATTATGAGGCTTTAGGTTTGTTTATATACACCTTGGAAAACTTCTCTTCCAAGGTTAAACAAGATAAAGCCACAAAATCTTTTCTCCTTATCTTTGTCTCCCTATTTAGGCCGGATATACACAAGCTCCAGAAGAGGTTTCCGGAACTTTTCCGACTCCTTCTTTTAGCTTCTTTAACATTCTATAACGGTCGTTTAATACTTAACTTTTAATTACTTAACGATCGTTAGCTATGGTTTGATTTAATAAATATATAATAAATATATTTAATAAATAAATTAACTCTTCACGTGATGTGTGCAATCCCGTGATCTCGAGTTCGATCCTATTACACGACAATCGATTTTAAGTCCATAAACTTTCAGCTCCCACTTGGACAAAATTCGAATATCGTGATCACATTGATTAGCGTCCAGTTACACTAACAATGTCACTAGTACAACTCGAGTAAGGTTTCCTGGACAAATCCTTTTAATGATATATAATCATTATTATTATCCTTTCATTTCAAATACATCGTTAATAAGGATATGGATCTCAGTCATTCCTTTCATTAACCATTCTGTTTCTCGTTTACGGATATAGCAAGATCACCAAAACAAATTTGGGTGCGGCCGCACAAATATCTTACTACTCCCCCGAGGGGCCCAGCTGTAATATACTTCAAAATAATTTTGAAGGAAACAAATCCCATATTGACTACAAGCAAAACTTATGAATTTTGCAACACTTCTGAAAATAACCCTTATAGCTACCAGTTACGTTTAGCGTTAGATTATTCCACAGAAATGCACTAGATCCACGACAGTTTCCTGGTATCTCAGGTCTAAGGATAACTATTTATGATTTACTTGATGACAAAAATCCATAAAGTAAAATCATATAGTTGGGATAAGTCCAATATTTGATTCATCAAATATCATCCAAAATTGACCAATATACTTTCAAGTATACTCTGTCACTATTTTGAATTGTCTTAGTTTAATAATATTCCCATACTATTAATCGACAACGGACATTTTGAAATATCATAATATTCATGGATTAAAACATGTAAAATAGGATACAAAATTAGATAACAAGAATAAACGAAATCCAATCTTTATTGCGTTAAATAATAATGTCTTAACATCCTTTATCAAAATACTAAAAATAGATCAATGCATAAAACTGGTACATGCATCATGCCTCTAGTAATGACATTCATACTTGTTTGGCAAAGCATAAAATAACCAATCTTGACCTATTGGAATTTTGAGAATACTTTCTTCAAGAATTCAATTTCATTGAAACTCTTGTACATGTGCATTTTGATATTGCCACATAGTATCAAAATTGTGAAACATCCTTGATCACCAATTTCCTAAACTTCCAAAACACATTTGAAGTTCAAAATATTCTAATTCTTTAATGTATAATGCAACTTTAATCAACATGTC
The DNA here is from genome assembly GCA_025667525.1 of Glebionis coronaria. Taxonomy (NCBI): domain Eukaryota; kingdom Viridiplantae; phylum Streptophyta; class Magnoliopsida; order Asterales; family Asteraceae; genus Glebionis; species Glebionis coronaria. The sequence continues at coordinate 559,601,619 of CM046877.1, read as the reverse complement.
ATCTCCAAAGATCCCATGACTAATATTGAGTGTTACCTCAATTATATCTTTTCAAGTTTTACAACTTTTCATAAAAGATATAAATACGTTACCTTTAATATCTATTATGTAATGTTTGATTCCAACCAAAACCTTCAAGTTTGTTGGCTATGATAATTTGCACAACGATTGACAAATTATTCATCTATAGAATATGGAAGCTGATCCAAGATTTAGGATGTTATTCTATTTCCAAACATATTCCTTCAGAATATTCATTACACAAGTTATTTAATAACTTCTTAAATAGATTAATATATTCAAATCATCATGTATATTAAGCATGATATAAATACAACACAATACACATGAAAATTTCTCAAACCAGATTTAGATTTTTTCATGTCCTAAATATCCATGTAAACTTACTACATGGCATATTACGTTGTATTTTCCACCGCATAAATAAATAAATTTATTTGTTCCAAGGTTATGTATATCTTATTTTCTAAATCTCCAAAGCAAAGTTTCATCTCAAATGTAAACCAAATCAACATTTAATTTGAATGAAATCTTACTTTCTTACATGTCTATTTGACACATATAATTTAAGAAAATAACCATAATACTCCCACTAGCTTTTAGGAATACTCAAAAATCATCTTATTCAAATTTAAATCCAATCTTGGATTTCAAATTAAACATAAGAATAATCTCCTAGATGCATGCTTTTATCAATTCATGGATAATTGCATTTTGTACTTTTCCAAAGATTTATTTTGAAGTAATAACTCATTTCGATTACTTAAGTCCTTTCTCAAGTAGTCATTCAAGAAACAGTTCATACATATCCAAATTTGTCAATTAAAATGACCATCAAAATCTTTATATATTTAATGCATTTAGGAAAGAATACTCAATCACAATTAATTACTTAAGTGTGACTAATAATCTATTCATAATACATACATTAAATATGTGTACAATTTTGTCCATATAATTTTGACACAAAGATTAAACCACCACAATTGGCGTTTTTCTTCCTTTGACGAAACTCATATCCAATTTCTAGTCAAACTATTTAAGATAAACCAAAACGAAAATTTGATTATCTTGTTGACGTTATCTATATGGGACATTACAAAACACAATGGCCGTTCCATACTCTTTATTTTCTAAACAATCCACTTCATAAGTAGTTTAGCAAAATCCGAACTCCATTTAAGATATAACGTGATTCATCACATTCCATATATAATGGTATCTTATTAATCTTCTTAGCTCAAGTCATACTCAACTTTCTAACCTTGATATCTTTTGGAAGAAAAGGGAGATATAGTTATCTTGAATCAATCATCACCATCAAATTGAGAATTTTTTGATTCTCCTAATGAACATACCATAACAATGATGTATTTCATTTAGGGAAATATCGTAAGTCAATCTTAACAATATTTAAGATAAATATATATCATTAGGCTTACCTATATACCAACTAAATCATCTTAATGGTAAAATAGATTTTCTAACCATTTTGCATGCTTTATAACTCAAGTACTTTTAATACAAAGTCACTTCATAAAAGTTATAAGTCCATTACACGTTTCATGTATATGTCTTTAGTAAAACAGAGACAATACATTAACGTCTTACTTTATATTATACGTCTTTCAAGACTTTATGTTTGTGACTTTATACAATAAATCATAAACATGTATAACTAAAGTAAATCATGAACACCACTAGGTTTTATTCATCTTTTCAAGTTAATTCACTCCTATACTATTATATGAACACCACTAGGTTTCATTAGTAGTATAAGATTACTCTATGTATCTTATGTCATTCCAGGAATTAGTCCATTTTAAGAAACTTCAAAACATTCCACGCCCGATCTTACGACATGTGGATATTTTACCCTTGAGTTTACAATTTAGTCCAAGCTCTTACATGACTAAATCAAAACAACAAGTGTTTCTTAAAGTGAATGATATATATACTTTTAAGTAGTCTTTTAATCATATTGACACATGATCTAAATATTAATTAGATTGTTAGTCTCTTATCTTAAAGACAAGAGAATCATATCTTTATGAGTTGTTTCTTGCACACAATGTTCATTTCTCCCACTTGTGCATGGAACAACCTCATATATAAGATAAACATCACTTCTAACGTTCGTCTATACAAAATATGATTGTGCCACATATATTAGCTTTTACAAGTAGATGTAGAACCACTTAATCAACAAGAATCAATACGTAATTATCTTTGAAGATATTAGTGTCAACAATTCGAAAGTAATTATCTCAGGACATACTAAAGATAACATGGGTTATTGCCAAGACAACAAGGCTAACTCCCACTGAATTAGAGAATGTTTTAATAGACTCAAAATCAGTAGTACAGCACAATTCTCCCACTGAACTTGACAACATTAAAAATGTTTCATAATCGGTGAAAATAATTGGTGTTGTGTTTACTTTCTTACACTTTTGAAAAACACATTCGCAACAATTACTTATAGTGTTTAAGAGTGTACTCTACTTCGTAAATGATGACTTATCCATCAAATGCTTTTTAACTTGAAAGACTTGACATGCAATTTCTTCCTTAATAGGTCTACCAACCTCACAATGGTATGTAGTGCCTATAAATGGTCAAAGCATAACTACTAGACAAATATGCTAGTTTGCCTTATAATCAATTAGCGGTAACTTTCAATAACTCAAAATATGCACTTTTCTTAACTATTAAAGTTCGCTATGAGTTATGGATTTGAATTTGACATTTCTAAAATCCTTATAACTCCTTCTTTACTCATGAAAAAGAGTTTTAGGTTTATCTTTCATTTGTAAATTGACTCTATCCTCAACCATACGGTTTGTAGATCAATAAATGAATAAACCACGTTTACGGTGTAACATTGCATTAATACATTTGTAAAAGAATTTACAAAATTCAATTTAGTATTTTCGATAATACCATTCAAGAAAATAAAATTACCCCGGTAATAATAACCATAGTATTTCCTTGAAAACTAGAATCCAAATTGACATAATTTCATCACACCAGTTGATCTGCTAGCAATGAAAGTATTCAAGATGGTAACTTGTCGAACAATGATTGACAAACAAATTTGCAATTTCTAGACATTTAAGGGATTTACATTGCCAAAAGTCATTTTGCATTGTAAACATGTTTCATCCCTTCTTTATGCCTTAAGTTTCCAGATCTCACTGAGTAACTCAATTAAGTCGACTAATCTAAAGAACGTAAAACCTTCATGTGCAATCTTATTCAGTCATGAAGTTTTCTCTCCATTACAACATCGTCCGATATCTTATATGACGACAATTGTAACTTCAAGTGTTCGTCAATTAGAGGGCATATGACTTAAATTTTTAGGGTCTAGATTTTGGTGTCAAAATCATGTATGGAGAAGCATGCATACATCTCCATAACATAAGTTTATAAAAACGTTTAGTAAACTTTTTGGTGAGACTAAAAGTTCATCATATATTTGCAAGTTAAGCTATTGGTTAAACCAATTAAAGATTTTACACACAACTAAATTCACACCGTACTTTTTCTAGAACTCAGCTAAAGCACAAAGCAATAACCTTATTCATTGTGTTTCGGATGTGAATTAATATAGTTAAATCAACCTTAAAGAATTATACCAATAACAACCGTAGGTAATTCCAATTTTGACGCGCAGGCGAGCCGGAAATTTGGTCAGCGCTGAAGCATAACACCTCCTTCCTTAACCGGGTACATGACCAGCGGTGCGTTATATCCACTTTATAGTTTGTCAAAATTGAGTAGGCCGTTAAGTTGCTATTGCAATTCTAATCAACGCAAATCATATGTAATTTAGATCTCAAAATAATTCATTTATTTTGATATGATTTAGTCCATATTATTTTTTCTTGTAAAAAATTACCCTTGTTTACAACATACAATCAATAAAAAACGTATGAAAACAAGTAGGTACAAAAACAAAAACTAAATCATAAACACATAATAACAATTTATATGTGCAATAAATAAATCAAATAGCCACATGCATACGATTTATTCAATAAATAATATCAAATCTAGGTTTTTATATTCATATAAAAGTCTTCCCTAATTTTAGATTTATTGAATCAAATAAAGCATGTAGCAAAACACGTAACAATTACCACATAAAATATATGATCCATGAAAAACATGCATGTTCATCATGGATCTCCCACATATCTTAACAATTAAATCTCTATGGATCGAAACATGAATTTACACAACATAACAATTAATCATGCAATTCATCAAAATTCCACCCAAATCACTTAACAATTTAATTAAATCACTACGGATCGTAACCACGCATGACATAACAATTAATTTATGCATACATCTAAAGTTAATTACCATGTAATTTTAGGTTTTACAAATTTTTTTATTTTTTATTTTTATAAAAATTCGGCATAGCCGATTTTAAAAACAATAAAAAAACAAAACCCTAATTTTTATAAAACCTAAAAAACAACATGTGATTTTTAACACAAATCAATATTAGTTAAAAAAACTTTAGATCTTGATAATTATAATCATGTTAAAACGGCTCTTGATACCACTGTTGGTTTATATTTATCATAACAATTATAAAAACCCTAATATGGATCAAAGAACACACAGCGGAAGCAAATTAACAAGATCTTTAATTAACACGATTATAATTAATCAAGGATAGGGTTACATACCTTTATCCTAGCAAGATCTACCAGTTGACGGAACGGTCACCGGTAGAGATAGATCACGAACACCACCAGGATGTAATCTAAAGCAAGACTACAACACGATCTTGTACACACGTGATACGGCGAGTTAACCGTGAGTCTAGCACGAACAAACCAAGCTTCCAAGTCTATGGAAGATCTACCCAACAACCCTAGAGAGGGGCTAGGACTAGATCTAGAATAGCTTATTGAAAATCAAAGAAGAACCCTAATAGGGTGTTTGTTTGGCCGGCGGTTAGAGCAAGAGAAAGAGAGATGTGAGGTGAAAAATTATGAGGCTTTAGGTTTGTTTATATACACCTTGGAAAACTTCTCTTCCAAGGTTAAACAAGATAAAGCCACAAAATCTTTTCTCCTTATCTTTGTCTCCCTATTTAGGCCGGATATACACAAGCTCCAAAAGAGGTTTCCGGAACTTTTCCGACTCCTTCTTTTAGCTTCTTTAACATTCTATAACGGTCGTTTAATACTTAACTTTTAATTACTTAACGATCGTTAGCTATGGTTTGATTTAATAAATATATAATAAATATATTTAATAAATAAATTAACTCTTCACGTGATGTGTGCAATCCCGTGATCTCGAGTTCGATCCTATTACACGACAATCGATTTTAAGTCCATAAACTTTCAGCCGCGATTATGGCAATTGTCTTGGCTAATGGAGGGGCATATATATCTCTTTCTCATGTCCAAATAATTTGTATCACGTCGATATGGTTGAGTAACATATTTATCCTGCACCGAGTTGCAGGGAAAGCCACCGGATTGGCAAGATTTCGTTGGTATCACCACATTGTTGACCATATACTCCACCATTAGTTTCATTGAGGAAAAAAACGCCGGAAATGTTGCAGCAGCTCTGATGGTAGGTCTTGCTCCCAAAACGAAGGTCATAAAGGACAGAAAATGGGATGAAATAGATGGAGCCATTTTGGTTCCTGGAGACGTTATTAGTGTCAAACTTGGAGACATCATCCCACCGATGCACGTCTGCTAAAAGGAGATCCTCTCAATACTGACCAATCGACATTGACTGGTGAATCATTAAGGGTGATCAGGATTCCAGGTGACAGTGTCTATTCAGGTTCAACATGCAAACAAAGAGGAAGGGCAGTGTCTTTATTGCGACTGGAGTCCACACTTTCTTCGGAAAGGCTGCTCACTTAGTCGATAGCATAACCAAGTCGGCCATTTCGAAAAGGTGTTAACTGCTATTGGAAACTTCTGCATATGCTCCGTTGCTATTGGTGTCATAATCGAAATAGTGGTGATGTACCAGTTCAGAAACGAACTTACAGAAATGGTGATATTCCAATTGCCATGACTATTGTTTCTGCCAGGGCTGTATCGTATAGCCCTTGGCCATGTTTTGGTGTAGGAGACTTGTTTAGACATGGCTATGATTTGGTTATGCAAAAATGCAGTAAAGAAACGGGTAAATACAGAAGTAAATCTTTTATTACTTTTGGATATGTACAAATTACAGAAGATATCCTATTTATAGGATTTGAAAAGGTACTATGAAACATTGTGTCATTTCATAAAGTTATCCCTCTTCAATGTAACTGTTAATTAACTAACATAACTGTCTAAATAGGTATGGGTCGTTTTATATGTCCTTGACCCATTTACCATGAATAAAACCTACAAGCCCTTTAAATATAATGTTCATGGGCTTTAAACCTATTACAGAAACAAATAACATGCGACTATTAACCTAATAAATATATCATGGAGGCTTGATGATTTTGTATTCCCAACACTCCCCTCCAAGATAATAAGCCTTTACATGATGATAGTAAAGTCCTCAGAAGAGGCGTCTGAATCTCCTTCCTTTTTGCATTCCTGAAGTTGTTGGCTTTGAATGCATCTCTTGTAGATTTAGGGTCCTTGCTGAGTGAATTAATCCTGTGTTGCCTAGACTGTCTTCAATGGAGTCGGTGTCTTCCAATTTGACACCAAAGTGTTCCACCTTTTCTTTTCCTTTAAGCCCTGCATAGTTTGAATATGCACCCATGTCTTCAATCCTTGACATATCTTGAACTGCTGGGTCTGTCCCCTTCCTGCAGTCATCCTTTGGTGCCCTTGCAGTCTTAAAGTATGATGTGAACACATCAAGATACTGTGAATAGCATCCTTTCAATTCTTCTCCATAACCTTTTGGCAGTCCTAACATCTCTCCAATAATGTCAAATTCTTGACAAAACTTAACACCCAGATATCCCCTAAACTTTCTACAGTTTTATAAAGATCAAACAAGTGAACCTGTATCCCATTTATCGTTGGTGGAATGGGTCTTGGGATTGTAGTCTTAAGGTAATTTACATAGAACCATTTTAAAGCCTTGTTAAACCTGTTTCTAAAATAATCCCACTCTTGATCTACAATCGTATCTTGTTTGATCAGATTCAGAAAATAAACATAATCATTAAAAGTTTGGACTTTTGTTGAGTAAGTACTTCCCTTGATTGTGATTTGTTCCTCTTCTTTTCCATCATCCAGTGATCCAAAGTATCTCTCCAAGTATTGAATGTGCAGATTTCTCATCCTATCTTCATTGAAGATCATATGTTCATTATTGTTGAACATATATGTAAGAAAACATCTATTGCCTTCATACTTGATTTCGTACCCTTGTTCTCAAGTAAATCCACAGAGAGAATATATAGTGTAACCTCGGGTGCATAGTGAACACCAGGCACTAAATATCCATGGCCATCATTCTTTATGAAGACCTCTCCAATTCCATAACAAAACAGAAGTTTGCTTTGTTCCTTCAATGTGTTGACAGAGAATTCTTCCTTTATATTGCAAAAGGAGTTGATTTTGGTACATAGATGCTTATCTGTTTGATCACTGATATACCATATATCATTCCAGTTTTCATGATCTGTGCCTTTGATCATGATTTTTGTGGAAAGATGTATGTTTTCAGGATATTTGATCATGACCGATGGTTTCATGAGTTTGAAGTTCTCCATCCTTTCCCTTGAATGGCCAAAATGTCCTTTTCATCCTTGCAAGTCTCTTTGTTTTCCTCAGGGCAAAACTTGATTATATGACCAAGTTTCATACAATAGAAGCATCTATAATTCTTGTATCTCTCTTGTTTTGTGTTTGTGGATTGTGAGTGGTTTAACTTGTTGTTAAACTGCATAATTCCCTCCAATTCTTTCTTCAGCATAGCCTTACATTCATGAGAGATTTGCCTTATGCAGGAACCCAAATTCCCCTCTCTCTTTATCCTTCTTTGAATAAAATCAGTATGTTGCCTCCTCTCCAAAACCTTCCCAGGCGTTTGGCTCTGATGCCATTTATTGTTTCTGCCAGGGCTGTATCGTATAGCCCTTGGCCATGTTTTGGTGTAGGAGACTTGTTTAGACATGGCTATGATTTGGTTATGCAAAAATGCAGTAAAGAAACGGGTAAATACCTAAGTAAATCTTTTATTACTTTTGGATATGTACAAATTACAAAAGTTATCCTATTTATAGGATTTGAAAAGGTACTATGAAACATTGTGTCGTTTCAAAAAGTTATCCCTCTTCAATGTAACTGTTAATTAACTAACATAACTGTCTAAATAGGTATGGGTCGTTTTATATGCCCTTGACCCATTTACCATGAATAAAACCTACAAGCCCTTTAAATATAATGTTCATGGGCTTTAAACCTATTACAGAAACAAATAACATACGACTATTAACCTAATAAATATATCATGGAGGCTTGATGATCTTGTATTCCCAACAATGACAACAGTTTTGTCAGTGAGTGACTATGGCCATCGCGTAACACAAGTTGTCAGAGCAAGGTGCCATCACCAAGATTCTTGAACAAATGGTTGGGATGGATGTTTTTGTAATGACAAGACTGGTACTCTCTCCTTGAACAAACTCACAGTCGATAAAACTCGATCTCATTGAGGTTGGTTCAAGTGTAAATGATCACAAAATTAAGAGTTCTTTTTTCTTTTATACTTTGTCTTAAATGAACTACTTTCTCTTCAGGTGGTCGTAAAGGATACTGACAAGGATCATGTGGTTCTAATAGGAGCAAGGGCTTCAAGAGTCCAGAATCAAGATGTGATTAATGCTTGTATTGTTGGAATGCTTCCAGATCCTAAGGAGGCACGAGCGGGGGATCACTGAGGTGCATTTTGTGCCCTTCAATCAAGTGACTCTCACATTCACACATCATTTACAGCGATACCTTCAGACTGTCACAGACACCAAAACTGTCATAGACACCAAAACTATCATGTATGCTAACCATTAAAACCATCCTCAGTCTCATCTTTATAGTTGTCAGCAGCATGCGGCAGATCTTCTCTGCTTCCTTTACACAAGCACCATGATTTTCACCATGTCATTGGCCATGAACAAACAATAAACAAAAGCTTGTTTGAGATTGGGCTATGCTAAGGAGGCTCGGTTTCCCCTAGACTGAGCGGAACTGTATCTCCTCCATGGTCGAGGATAATCCACTTGTCAGACGCTTCCTTGTCGAGGAAAGTTATGTCAAAGATTCTCATTCCTAAGCTTTTAAATTGACTAGTTGAGAAATATGAGTTGAATGCATGGTTTTGATAGAAGAATGATTAGTTAGATGTGATATCTGAACATAAATATTAAATACCATGAGTTGAAGTTCAAAAGTAGTAAAAATATTGGTATGTTAACCGAGATATTAGTAAAAATATTGGTATGTTAACCGAGATATTAGTAAAAATATTGCTCAACGTTTACCTCAACAAGCAATGGTAAAAAATGCAGATGCCCACTTACCAGACATGAATGACTCAACAAAACTATTTTCGACCTCCTTTGATTCATGATAAAACTAGTTTTGATAGAAGAATGATTAGTTAGATGTGATATCTGAACATAAATATTAAATACCATGAGTTGAAGTCCAAAAGTGGTAAAAATATTGGTATGTTAACCGAGATATTAGTAAAAATATTGGTATGTTAACCGAGATATTAGTAAAAATATTGCTCAACGTTTACCTCAACAAGCAATGGTAAAAAAATGCAGATGCCCACTTACTGGACATGAACGACTCAACAAAACTATTTTCGACCTCCTTTGATTCATGATAAAACTGGTTTCGATAGAAGAATGATTAGTTAGATGTGATACCTGAACATAAATATTAAATACCATGAGTTGAAGTCCAAAAGTAGTAAAAATATTGGTATTTTAACCGAGATATTAGTAAAAATATTGCTCAACGTTTACCTGAACAAGCAATGGTAAAAAAAATGCAGATAAGCCCACTTACTCGACATGAACCACTCAACAAAACTATTTTCAACCTCCTTTGATTCATGATAAAACTTGTTTTGATAGAAGAATGATTAGTTAGATGTGATATCTGAATATAAATATTAAATATCATGAGTTGAAGTCCAAAAGTAGTAAAAATATTGGTATATTAACCGAGATATTAGTAAAAATATTGCTCAACGTTTACCTCAACAAGCAATGGTAAAAAAAATGCAGATGCCCACTTACTAGACATGAAGGACTCAACAAAACTATTTTCGACCTCCTTTGATTCATGATAAAACTGGTTCATGTTGGACGATAGGCTCAAGACCTTGTGGGCTTGTGGCCCATTAGGTTTAGGGTTTTGAGTAGGTTGCTTAATCTCAAAGCTACATATAAATACATATGCCACATCTTATGTAATACATTGAATCAATACAATATATTTGTTATTTAACATGGTATGAGAGCTTTACGTACAACCCATCACAAAGTAGTTATCCTCTGGTCATCGGCCACTCGCTAATGATTCGGAGGGATCCCACTTACTTTCTTCTGCTTTATTGATTTCAATAAAAAAAATTTCAAATAAAACCTAGCAACTAAAACCCTAGCCGTCATAACGCATCTCTTGTTTTTACATTGTCTAACAATTCATTGTTGACTTCAGTTTGTTTTACTGCTACACAAATTCTTTTTGGTACGATTTTAGGGGCTATTTGGTGCGGTTTCTAAACCATAGTACGTAAATAATAGCGTACCAAAAAATAAATTCTTTTTTGGTACGGTTTTAAACCGCACCAAATAATCACTTTTTTGCTACGGTTTGCTTATTAACCGTACCAAATAATGACCAATAAATCAAATAATTTAATTTTTCTTTTGATACGGTTTTTTATTAAACCGCACCAAAAAAACAAAGCACCAAAAAATAAAATAAAAATACAAATACATATTCTAAAACCTATAACCAAAGACTATAATAAAGCCTACAATATAAAACTTGTAACCAAACACTACAATATATATTCAACAGCAAATCGACAAACAAAATTCAACAAACTTAAGATTCAATAAAAACGTCAACCAAAAGTGCGATTCATTACAATTGTTCAAAAGTTATCACTAAAATATAAAACTTAAACTATTGTGGAGCCGTTGTAGTGAAAGAAATGACCACTTCCTTATAAAAGATGTTCAGCGTCAAATAAGCTATTTGGTCGATCTCAAACGGTGTTAGACAACGTGTATCATCCCATATCTACAAAAACAAATATAGATATATGTTAGTCATAAGGTTTCATAAAATGGTACTTAATTCGCATGCTAAATATGTAAGTCCGCCTACTAAGAGTTCAAAGCATAAAAGTTAACTAATCTTTCTAACTGTTGTTGATTAGTTCGGCATGCATTAATATGCATTTATATAGGAACCAACCAGATGGTTCCAAGATGATCTACAACAGATGATTCTTCAAATAAGTGGTCACTTTTGCACTAAGTCACTGAAATCTAAAAAACTTGATGAGCTTGATTCTTCTCAATAATCTAATTTGGTATGGCCACAAGATTATGCTCCTAAATATGGATTTATGCAGAAAACTGCAGTCCCAAAAGTGGTTAATCTTGAACATTGAAATATAATAAACTTGATGAGCTTGATTTTTAGGAGTAATCTAATTTGTTATGGCCACAAGATTCTGCTCCTAAGTGTGGATTTATACATAAAACAACAGTCCCAAAAGTGGGTAATCTTGAACCTTTTTACTTATCAAGATTTTGCTCCTAAATATTCTTATGAGTAATCTAATTTGTTATGGCCACAAGAATAGCCGGCCCAGGCTAGGATTACTTATACAATAAATATGTTCTCAAGTGTTGTACGTATTACTTATCAAGTATAAAAGGAAACACTTACATTTTCTAGAAAGTCCACTTGTTTTTTTAAAAGAAGGTCATGCATGAACTTCATCATGTAATATCTGCATTCCCATAAACCTTCTGTTAGAAAACACTATACTTAAATAAAAAAAGATAGTTACACAAATGCAACAACCAAATCAATTATATAGACACAAAAACTATAGATTATATACCTCAGCCATCTTCCAATTAAACTTGATCTCGAAAGCCCTATATTGAAAAGCAATGGCATAACGTAAACGTCAACTATTTTCTCAAAAAGTACATGTCAACTCAAAACTCGATATTAGAAATTTTACCTCTCTACTATCTTCGTTAAATAATAATGTTTCTCGATATTTTCCTTTTTCGATGAATCCACTATATAGCCCATCCTCAAGTTTGGGCAAACCACAAAAAGAAGCGAATGGCCACTACACAAAAGTTCCATCGTTGTAGTATAGATTAATCACATATTATAATATCAGTATAACAAGCAACAAAAGTACCTTTGATAATAAGGTGCCAAGTATATTTCCTTTCCCGGATTTAGCCTCTGAATATCAATAATGTGATCTACAACTTGTTTACCATTTCTTGAACATTCACTTGATGTGATGGCATATGGGTTGAGGAACACGCATCTATTTTCACGAAGACATTTCACAACCGATTGTAAATACCTGTTATCAATAAATGAAATACGAGAAGAAGTTAGGGGTGTTTAAGGGATGTTTGAATGCTACTATAAGAGGGAGTTTAACTGCTATAATAAAATTGTCTTTCTTTTAAAAATTCAAAGTAGAAGTTACTTACATCGCCAACCAATGTATAATGGTAATAATCGACCATATAGTTGATGTGAAAACCTAAAATCGCTTCGTATTCGATATATTCGGTCAAAGATTTGCCATACATCTGATGAGGTACAACAATTGGAATCATATGATTTTCGCATTTCGTGAATCGTCTCAATGAATCTTTAAAAAGTTTATGCTGATCATTTAATCTATCAAGCCGCTCTTTCATTCTTTCCTCTTTGGTTTGCTTAGGCTCAACGGGTTCAGGCACCTGTTTGACATACAATGAAAATCCATTCAATTGTTGTAACTCAGTGATATATAAATAATACATTTATATAAATTATATAAATTTATTATTTATATATCATTGAGTTACTACAAATGAATGGGTTTTCATTGTATGTCGAACAGGTGCCTGAACCCGTTGAGCCTAAGAAAACCAAAGAGGAAAGAATGAAAGAGCAGCTTGATAGATTAAATGATCGGCATAAACTTTTTAAAGATTCATTGAGACGATTCACGAAATGCGAAAATCATATGATTCCAATTGTTGTACCTCATCAGATGTATGGCAAATCTTTGACCGAATATATCGAATACGAAGCGATTTTAGATTTGCACATCAACTATAAGGTCGATATTACCATTATACATTGGTGGGCGATGTAAGTAACTTCTGCTTTGATTTTTTAAAAGAAAGACAATTTTATTACAGCAGTTAAACTCCCTCTTATAGTAGCATTCAAACATCCCTTAAACACCCCTAACTTCTTCTCGTATTTCATTTTATTGATAACAGGTATTTACAATCGGTTGTGAAAGGTCTTCGCGAAAATAGATGCGTGTTCATCAACCCATTTGCCATCACATCAAGTGATCAAGAAATGGTAAACAAGTTGTGGATCACATTATTGATATTCAGAGGCTAGATCCAGGAAAGGAAATATACTTGGCACCTTATTGCCAAATGTACTTTTGTTATACTGAAATTATAATATGTGATTAACCTATACTACAACGATGGAACTTTTGTGTAGTGGTCATTGGCTTCTTTTTGTGGTTTGCCCAAACTTGAGGATGGGCTATATAGTGGATTCATCGAAAAAGACAAATACCGAGAAACATTATTATTTAACGAAGATAGTAGCGAGGTAAAATTTCTAATATCGAGTTTTGAGTTGACATGTACTTTTTGAGAAAATAGTTGAAGTTAACGTTATGCCATTGCTTTTTAATAAAGGGCTTTCGAGATCAAGTTTTATTGGAAGATGACTGAGGTATATAATCTACAGTTTTTGTGTCTATATAATTGATTTGGTTGTTGCATTTGTGTAACTATGTTTTTTTATTTAAGTATAGTATTTCCAACAAGAGGGTTTATGAGAATGCAGATATTACATGATGAAGTTCATGCATGACCTTCTTTTAGAAAAACAAGTGGACTTTCTAAGTGTTTCCTTTTATACTTGATAAGTAGTACGTATACCACTTGAGAACATATTTATTGTATAACTAATCCTAGCCTAGGCAGTTTTCTGCATAAATCCATATTTAGGAGCAGAATCTTGTGGCCATAACAAATTAGATTACTGATAAGAATCAAGCTCATCAAGTTTTTTAGATTTCAATGTTCAAGATTACCCACTTTTGGGACTGCAGTTTTCTGCATAAATCCATATTTAGGAGCATAATGTTGTGGCCATAACAAATTAGATTATTGATAAGAATCAAGTTCATCAAGTTTTTTATATTTCAATGACTTAGTGCAAAAGTGACCACTTATTTGAAGAATCATTTGTTGTAGATCATCTTGGAACCATCTGGCTGGTTCCTATATAAATGCATATTAATGCATGCCGAACTAATCAACAACTGTTAGAAAAATTAGTTACTTTTATGCTTTGAACTCTTAGTAGGCAGACTTACATATTTAGCATACGAATTAAGTACAATTTTATGAAACCTTGTAACTAACATATATCTATGTTTGTTTTATATGGGATGATACACGTTTTCTAACACTATTTGAGATCGACCAAATAGCTTATTTGACGCTGAACAACTTTTATAGGGAAGTGGTCATTTCTTTCACTACAACGGCTCCACAATAGTTTAAGTTTTATATTTTAGTGATAACTTTTTAACAATTGTAATGAATCGTACTTTTCTCTAACTAAGATTGTTACGTTTTTATTGATTCTTAAGTCTGTTGAATTTTGTTTGTCGATTTGCTGTTGAATATTTATTGTAGTCTTTGGTTACAAGTTTTATATTGCAGGCTTTATTGTAGTGTTTGGCTACAAGTTTTAGAATATGTATTTTTATTTTTATTTTATTTTTTGGTGCTTTGTTTTTTTGGTGCGGTTTAATAAAAAACTGTACCAAATGAAAAATTAAATTATTTGATTTATTGGTCATTATTTGGTACGGTTAATAAGCAAACGTAGCCAAAAAAGTGATTATTTGGTGCGGTTTAAAACCGTACCAAAAAAGAATTTGTGTAGCAGTGTGTATAGCCCTATAGCATTCTTCGGGTTCACTGTATGTCAAGAAAAAACAATATCGTTTGGATTCTGCAAATCTCATCATCTCATGTATATAAATGTATATGTTTTAGGGAAGAAACTGACCTCAGGTTTAGCATAGCAATACAAAGCAATAGCATCACGCATGCCATCCGTAGACCAAGAATTGTCGACAACGATCAAAGTAACCTCCTTCTCCTCCTAACAATCAATCAATCAGTATCACTTTGTTAGTTATACTTAGATCAATCGATTAATCGATATAGCATAATAAATAAATAACCTGCAAATGATCATCCGCCATCGTGGTTTTTGAATCCATGAAAATTTATTTTGAACCACCAGAAGGTCGATTATAAACCCTAGATTTCTCGTTTCTTTTTTTTATAAACCCTAGATTTCTCTTTTCTTTTTTAATAAACCCTATATTTTTCTCTGTTTTTTTTTTCGATCTTTACTTTATAAATATCGACCAAATATGTATGTACGGGCCACCGCCTTTTATCATAAATACACGACGTCCACAAAAACAGGAAACAATAATTACAAAAAAATATTACCTTTTGGGTATTGCATTGTTGTCAGATTCATTAGCACCGACATACCGTTTTAACTATAGTTTCTGGAGTAAAATATCGTCTCCCCAGAGCGTAGCAAAGCATAAGCTAAGTGGCACAATTCAAGTCTACCGTGCGAGCCATCAAGTTTTCTGTGTATTCATTAGAACTCCTTTCTAAGCTGATCACTTATAGCCATCAAATGCTGTTCCATCAAGCAAAGAAAAAAAGGGCATTGTCGGTGTGTGTTTTTTATAGGCAAAGTGAACAAATTACTAGTCAAATCGACTTGCAACAGAGTCGTATGAATATATGTTTATAATAAGAGTCGTATGAATATATGTTGATAAATAAAAAGATTTGCGGTTGAATGAGTAGAGGTGTTGTTACCAGTAGTAGTTGCAGCTGCTGATTTTGGAGAGCCAAGACTAGTACTGCTAGACTGGGGACTGTCCTTGAGACGGAAACGGAATCCTCCATTAGCTTCAGTAATGTTGCCTATATAGAGATGAGCAGGTGTGATTATGGTATAAGAAAGAAAGAATTTCAACGAATAATCTAAAAGGATAATTATAATTAAGATTGGGTGTAAAGTAAAGAAAAACTAGTAGCATTTCAAGCAATAATAACAGACTTTTGATTGTTTTACCCGCATCAGCAGCAACTGATGAAGGGGAGCACGATACTGGGCAAGAGCATCCTCCATGGTTCGGATCGTGTAAGGGTCAGCAAAGTTACCTGAATTAAATAAATTTTATTAATCAGTGAAAAGAGTTGATTGCATAAATCGTCATCGTGGTTTGTTTGTCGAGTTTAATTGATTACGTATGCCAATTAGTTGTCAAATAATCCATGAAACAAAGTTGCTCATCAGAGTACATCATGTAAGTACGGGCACTGTTATCGAAAGATGAATCCTCAAACATTAAAATATCCTCTGCTGTCAACCCCATCTTCACTTCAGTTTGTATTTTTTACGATCGATTTACTTAGCGCATGTAATTAGGGTTTCTTTCTTTGCCTTCTGTGTATATATATATAGAGATCCTTTTTATTTACATTTTTCGTCCCTCGTTTACTATACTTTATCATAATCAAACCCTCTTTGACTTGCTTTTTTTACATCCAACATCCTTTCTTATCTAGAATGCGGGCCAAACCAAACCGGACTGGGCCGAATGTATTTCCGTCTCATTCTCGTTCCACCTTTTTAATCATTCCAGTTCTGGGTCTGGTTTGGTTTTATGTACAACCCGACATTATTGCGTATCAGTGCAAAAGGTTGGGGATGCTAAAGCATACCCCAATTTCCCCAAACATGTTCATTAATTATTGGGCCTAATTTTAATCAGGTAAAGAATCATACATTTGGACCTTGCCTGAAGTTGTGTCTATAGGATGTCCGATATGCAACTCAAATGTAGAATCTACGGAACATCTTTTTTTCTCTTGTTATATGGTCTGGGATATAACGAGGAAGATATTCAGTTGGTGCAGATTACAAGTTACTCTCTTCTCTTTGAATCAAGATTGGTTACAGTACATTGGATGGATTCACTGAAGATAAAAAAAGTACTAAAGGATTATACTTAGAAGCTATTTTCTTGACAACTTGGTGGCATGTTTGGTTTTTTCGTAATAGAATGATCTTTTCGTCTGACAATTCTTGGAAGGGGTGCTTTTTTTTGGTAAAGGGTTACCCCGGTAAATTTATTAATCATCAAAAAGAGCTATTACGTACAATAGAATGTGGCTAGTGTGCCACATTAACCTCAAGCAAAGTACTTGAACTACAAGAAAGAGTGTGACATGCCACAACTTTTTCACAGCCAACAACACTACTCAAAAACTACTCACCATATATGTTGATTTGTTAGATCTAACATAACATTTATTTGATGAACAAAACCATATAAACATCATAGAAAATGCGAAAGCGATTCAGGATCATATAATTATAACATGCACATAATTAATTGAACATAAAATAAACGGGAGTTTACCCTGCAATGCTTCCAATAACTAGAACACAATCACCAATCCAAGATCAACCTAACATAGGTTGAATCTATGTTCCTGTACACACGTCTCGAACAAGCTACTTGACAAGCTAGGTCTACACGAGCAGAACCATGTCGTAGAACTGGAAAATTCAAACCGAACAACCCAAGAGTAGGGCTCGGCCGAATAAGGCTATGGCAAGGCTTAGGCTTGAGTTTTTCTCACAATGAATGAATTAGAAAACCAATACCTAGAGCCTTGTATTTATAGTGTAAAGGTAGCTTAGGCTTTAGGCTAGAACTAATTACAGAGAATATATTCTAGTCTAAAAACCAAGACCAAAACACATATATTTCCCATATAGGGGCCGGCCATATGTTGCTCCCAAAATAACTTTGGGACACAATCTTTAGTTACCACTTTTACATTTAACGTCCGTTAGTCATTTTTCATTAAATAAGTCGTTCTGGTTAGGAAGGGATTTTAGATTAGGTTACAAATTTAACAAATACAATGGCGATATGAAAACTGTAACTAGTATCGTTACCAAGTTTTGATAAATGGCTATGAAAATTACTTGCTAGTTCGGCTATTACAAACATTCTATTTTTTGTTGTTACCACCACTAGTGGCAGCAGAACTTGGTGATGAATATGCAGCAGCTGCTGGGTTCACTCGAGAGCGGATCCTTCATCTCACATTTGCCACTGCCACGGCTTTGGTACCTATAAAGTAATTAATCAGAGAGTTAACATAGTACTAGTAAGTAACACAAAGATCATAGTTATATTTACATAATAAATCCAACAATTTTTTTTTTAACATAAAATCGAAATTGGTCTAATCTAGCTAAGCAGGCCGGTCAAAATCGCTTGATTAAGCTAATAATATAGTTTTTGTAAAAAAAATAAGAAAGCCAGATTTTCTTTGGACAAAAAGTATGTGCGATACTGGAATAGCGGGATCAACCAAGCTGAACCGTTAAGACCGAAGCGCCAACCCGCCCATTAACTTGTGGTCTCGTGTTACCTCTACAAATGTATAGCCTCGTTTATATATATGTTTATAGTCATGGCCGAGTGTAGTTGCATTAAGGTCTATCCCGATAGCTTAGATAAAAAGGAATTTGACCGGTTTACAGCCGTTCAATTATCATAATGATTTTCAATGAGTAGAGGTTTAACTGTTGTTACCAGTACCTGCAGAGAAAGTTAGTGATGGATCTGCTACCGCAGGGTCCCGATTGTCAACACTCGACTGACCAAGATCTTCCTCGAGTGGGCGCTTGAGATCGGATCCTACATTAGCGTCAGCTATGTTACCTTTAGATAAAATGACTGATGAGTAACCGTGATAATTTAAGATAGGTATATATATAAGATTGATTGTAAAGTTAAGAAAGACTAGTTAGATTGTTACCCGCTGCCGCAGCAGCAGATGAAGGGTCAGCACGATACTGGGCAAGAGCGTCCTCCATGGTCGTGTAAGGGTCAGAGTTAATTGCATAATAAATCGTGATCGTAGTTTGTCTGAGTTTAACGGTTTACGTACCCCAATTAGCGGTCAAATAATCCAATAAACGAAGTAGCTCATCAGAGTACATCATGTAAGTACGGGCTGCCCCTCGCGTACTGTTATCGAAAGTTGAAGCCTCAAACAGTGAAATATCCTCCGCTGTCAAACAGTGAAATATTCACTGATCTATTCGTAAATACGATCGATTTTACTGTGCATGTAATTAGGGTTTCTTTTTAATTTATACTTTTCGTCCCTCTTTTATTACACTTTATCATATCCAAACCCTCTTTTACTTACTATACTTTTTTCACATCCAACATCCTTTCTTATATCTAGCCAAAAGGGCCGAACCAAACCGAATAGTGCCGAATGTATTTCGGTCTCGTACTCGGTCAACCCTTTTAATCAATACGGTTCTCGGTCTAGGATGTAAGCATACCCGAATTTCCCCAAACATGTGCATTACTGGGCCTAAGTTAATCATGGGGACATGGAGTGCATTTTGCTTTCATATATATGGTTTCGTATTTGGCCATGTAGTGAGTGCTTTAACCTGCTTTCTCCTGACAAAGATAATGCCTGAAAGAAACATATATATGCAAACTTGAAATCGAACAATTCGACATCCGTAAGGGCATCCTAAGAATCAAACCAAACTTGAAAGAGCAGATGCTCTGCACCCATGCTTTCATGTCGATCAAGTATCGAATATAAGTGTGTCTATTCAACTGATGTCACAGGTTATAGCAACAAAGCATAACATAACCAAAAACTTACACATGGAATCATCGAGTTCGACGAGGGTTTTCGAGTATATGACAGGGTGGTATTTAACCAATAACAAAGCAAAGGAGAATCCATTCTGCTCCCATCCAACAAATCTGTATTGATTCTTCTTACATAAATGTATACTTAAAACCTGGTGTTATAGTTCTTATGGGAAATAAGAAGTAGCTCAAACTCCAAATCGATTCGTCAAATAGCTCACTAATTATTACATAAATGTATTGAAGAATGTGTCTTTAGTGTATATTCACAACTTTAAATGAACAGAAAGCTCTTAGCTTAACCTGTTTATAAAGCTCATTTTTGAAGTTGATAAAAACTACTAGTACAAATTAACTCCCCTTCGGCTTGAACTTGAAGGTTCACAAAATAATGTTCATTACGATTTTGGAATAAACTTTTTAACTCTAAAATTTCCCAGGGGGGGGGGGGGGGGTCCGTTGGCTTGACTATAGAATGAGCCAAGACATTCTTGTGCACTTCCACTTTATAATTAAAAAAATGTAGATTCTGATATAGACAGGCCGGCAGAGATGGACCTCGTTTGAGGATCAAAGATGACACAATAAATAGTCACAACAAACATCCAAGAAGACAATTAAGGTTATTACAAACATTCTAAATAACTTGAAGAAGTACTTTTAAAACCCAACATAGTGGTTTTTAGTTGTTGTGACCAGCAGCAAGAGAGAAGTCAGCAGCTGCAGGGTTCACTCGAGAGCGGATCCATCATCTGACATTTGCGGGACAGCCACGGATTTGGTATCTAAAAAGGTAATTAATCAGAGAGTTAACGTAAGTAAGAACAAGATGATGGAGATTTTACATAGTAATAAATCCAACAAATGTGTTCTCCAAATATAAAAAAAGTTTGGATGATTGCAACAGATCGAGTCGTATGAATATATGTTTATAATAAGAATCCTGGTTAGAAGTTGCATAAGGTGTATCTTCATAAATAAAAAAGGAATTAGACATTGCAGCGGTTGAATGAGTAGAGGTGTTGTTACCAGTAGTAGTTGCAGCTGCTGATTTTGGAGAGCCAAGACTAGTACTGCTAGACTGGGGACCGTCCTTGAGACGAAAACAGAATCCTCCATTAGCTTCACCAATGTTACCTATACAGAGATGAGCAGGCGTGATTATGGTATAAGAAAGAAAGAATTTCAATGAATAAGCTAAAAGGATAATTATAATTAAGATCGAGTGTAAAGTAAAGAAAAACTAGTAGCATTTCAAGCAATAATAACAGACTTTTGATTGTTTTACCTGCAGCAGCAGCAGCAGCAGATGAAGGGGGAGCACGATACTGGGCAAGAGCGTCCTCCATGGTTAGGATCTTGAAAGGGTCAGCAAAGTTACCTGAATTAAATAAATTTTATTAATCAGTGAAAAGAGTTAATTGCATAAATCGTCTTTGTGGTTTGTTTGTCTGAGTTTAACGGATTACGTACGCCAATTAGTTGTCAAATAATCCAAGAAACGAAGTTGCTCATCAGAGTACATCATGTAAGTACGGGCTGGCCCTCGGCTACTGTTATCGAAAGATGAATTCTCAAACATTAAAATATCCTCTGCTGTCAACCCCATCTTCAATTCAATTCGTACTTCTTACGATCGATTTACTTGGTGTATGTAATTAGGGTTTCTTTCTTTGCCATCTTTGTAAATATATAGAGATCTTTTTTATTCACACTTTTCGTCCTTCTTTTGTATATACTTTATTATATCCAAACCCTCTTTTACTATACAAAACCAATTAAATCCCTCTTTATTTATTTACACTTTTCCTCCCTGTTTTACTACACCTTTTTCCAATGTTTTAAAAATCGGGTTGACCCGGCTGGTTGAACTGCTTAACTCATGAACCAGCTCGGAGACAGGTCCGGATGTGGCCGGGTTTTTGCTTGTTTGAGAACCGGACTCAACCGCCGGTTTTTCGTTGACTCGGGTTGACCCGGTTTGATAAACCCGGCCGGGTCATAATTTTTTATAAAAAAATATATTTCAAAAAGTTTTTTCAATATATATTTCTAAATTTTAAAGATAATTTATAGTGATAGTAAGTATTGTTAGTTAAAATTAAGTTAAAACTAACTTAAAACATCAATTAATATAGTTTTATTATAATTTGTTATAAATTGTAATCATAAGTTAATTATTTTTGCATATATTTTGTATAATGTTATAGATATAGAACTAGGCATTAAATTTTAACTTATATAATAAGTAAGATAATAAAATCATATAATACTACATTAAATATGAAAAAAATACATATATATATATATATATAAAACCAAGTTGATCTGACGGTTCAACCGGTTGAACCGATTGACCCGTGAACCGGTCACTAGACCGGATCAACTAAAAACCAAATTTTAAAACTAGCCCTTTTCATATTATTTGAGTCTCGTTTTTATCCACCCTTTAATTTTAATTATTCGGTTCTCAGACTGGTTTGGTTTTACGTAAAACCAGACATTACACATTATTGCCAAGGACAGAATCAGGGTGGGTTTCGGGGGTCCCGAGACACCCATGGATTTTTGTTTTGTAGCGTTAAATCTTTTAAAAACTTCGATTTTTGTTAGATTTGTGTAAAATATACACGGTCTTTCAAAATTATGTTTGTAATATTATCTAGTTTATTGTAAATGCACTTAATCATTTTGTGTCCTGTATCTATCCCTGATTATTGCGTATCACTGCAAAAGGTTGGGTTGCTAAAGCCCAATTTCCCAAACATGTGCATTATTGGGCCTAATGTCAACCATGGGGACATGGAGTGCATTTTGCTTTCAAATATATGGTTTCTTATTTGGCCATGTAGTGACTGCTTTAACCTGCTTTCTCGTAACAAAGATAATGCTTGAAAGAAACATATATATGCAAACTTGAAATCAGAAAATTAGACATCTGTAAA
Organism: Glebionis coronaria; assembly: GCA_025667525.1. Lineage (NCBI taxonomy): Eukaryota > Viridiplantae > Streptophyta > Magnoliopsida > Asterales > Asteraceae > Glebionis > Glebionis coronaria. The sequence continues at coordinate 559,578,562 of CM046877.1, read as the reverse complement.
AATGATATCAAAACAACCAGATCAAGATCTAATCACTCAACCAACCACCCCTTAAAGATTACTTTTATTAAAAGGATATACACAAGTAGATGAGTCCCTAACACAGGTGCTCACCAAAGAAATATAATCAGAAATCAAGATAGTCCCCACCAGGTGGATTCTATCTACTATACATTCACTCACACTTACAAACCTAACCAAACTATACTAAAACAAGATCAAGAAGATCTTAACAGAAAATCAGATGAAACCAAGATGAATCTCCAAAGTCGTAACCAAAAGATTGAGAGAGTTGTGTGTGTGAAGTATGAATGAATGATTGAACCAACTAACCACTTCCAGCTTAAATACTCAAGCCCAAAAAACTAATTGCACTTGAGTCCCTGCACATCACAAAAATAAACAAAACTTGCACAATATACAAAAGTACAATTAGACCCTTTAACTTATAAGCTTGTCACAAAAGGATATCAACCTTTCAACACCCTCCCTCAAGCTTGTAAACCAAACAGGTTAACCTTACCAAGTTTTTTCACCAAGAAGGCATGCTGATATGAACCCATAGCTTTAGTTAGAATATCTGCAAGTTGATTTTTAGAATCAACCTTCACAGTTCTAATAATTCCAGAATTCACCTTTTCTCTAACAAGATGAACATCAATGTTAAACTGTTTAGTTTTTTCATGCATAACAGGGTTAGTTGCTATCTGAATAGCAGACTTATTGTCACAACATAAGCTCACTAGAAGTAATTATGTTATACCAAACTCACTTAAAAGTTTAACAACCCACATAACTTTACAAGTAGCAGCTACCATTCCCCTATATTCAGCTTCAACTGAAGATTTAGACAAGGTAACTTGCTTCTTGCTTTTACATATAATCAGATTACCATTCACGTAAACACAATAAGCAGAAACAGACCTTCTAGTAACAGGACACTTAGCCCAATCAGAATTTGAATATGCAATGATTTTGTACCCTTCAGAACTTTTATTGAAACTAATACCACTTCCAGGTGCAAGTTTAAAAAACTTAAGCACTCTCAAACCAAAATCAAAATGTGACTGTAAAGGAGCATGCATATATTGGCTTAAACAATGTACTGCATAAGAAATATCAGGTCTAGTTAAAGTTAAGTAGATTCACTTTCCAACCAACTTTTGATAGTTAGTAATATTAATCAAATAACTATCACCATCAGATTCCTTATGAGCAACTACAACATTTTCTGGCAAAGGTGTAACAACAGGTTTACAAGCCAACAAACCATACTCATTTAGCAGTTCTAAACAATACTTTCTCTGACTTAAACACAATCGTTTCTTAGTTTTAAGAACTTCAATTCCCAAAAAATATTTAAGTTCTCCAAGATCTTTGATTTTAAATCTATTATTCAAAAACTTTTTGAACTTATCAATTTCAACTTCAGAATTGTCAGTTAAAACAAGATCATCCACATAGACAAGCAAAAACAACTTTATTTTGCCAACAGTTTTTATATACAAAGAATGATCATTTTTATATTGAACAAAACCTACATCAAGTAATGTTTTAGAAAGTTTGTTATTCCATTGTCTAGGAGATTGCTTAAGACCATATAAAGACTTCTTAAGTCTACAAACCTTATTATCTCGGTTTAGAATAACCTGGAGGTGGAATCATAAAAACTTCTTCACTCAAGTCTCCAGACAGAAAAGCATTATTAACATCCATTTTGTATGAATTCCAACCATTTTGAACAGATAAATCAATCAAACACCTAACAGTACTCATTTTAACAACTGGACTAAAAGTTTCCTCATAGTCTATACCCTCCCTTTGATTACAATCCTTAGCCACAAGTCTTGCTTTATATCTTTCAATTTCACCAGTTGAAAGATATTTTATTCTATACACCCATTTAGACTTGATAGGCTTTCTACCCATAGGAAGGTTAACAAGATCCCAAGTACCATTTTCATATAAAGATTGCATTTCAAGATTCATAGCATCCAATTTGATCACTACATGCATCTTCATAACAAGTAGGTTCATAATTCTTGTTAAGACTAGATGTAAAACAAAAATTCTTCACATCAAGCATAGCATGATTACAAAACTTATGCAAACCATATCTTAGAGAAGTATTAAGCACATAATCATTTAGTTTAGCAGGATACTTAATAACCCTATTAGACTTCCTCTGTCCAACCTCTCCTATCTCATTGTTAAACAAATTTTCAAGAACCTCATTATTTAAATCAAAATTTCCCTCAGAACTATCTGTTTCTCCTATGGGAGTTGCAGTTAAAGTACCACTACTGTTTGGTAAGCTAATAACTAAGTCATCTCCAGCATGAACAATATCTGGTTGACTATTATGGTTATCAACCATATCCTCAATAGTAGAGTTACCACCCTCTCTACACAAAGGAGTATCCTTCCTTATCATCATTGGGTCTTGAAGTTTTGAATGTATTTTGAGACTCAAAATAATCAAAAAATTTAAAGTAGATATTTTACTAGTAGAAGACTCAAAACCAACATCATCATTATTCATTTTTGTTGGAAATACGTTTTTACGTATTTATGAAGGATCGGTCGCTCCAACGATATATTAATGTATTAGGCTCGTGATCCAGTTGTAAACAGTATAGCCCATATAGCCCACATGTAGGGTGGGCTATATATATCCCCTCCTAGCATGTTAGGAGGGGTGGTTCTTTCATTTTTATCACTTTCATTTAATAAATCTTACTTTCTCTCTCTATCTTTCTTTTCTCTCCTTTCTCTCTCTACACCCTCATCTCCTTCACCCTCCATCTCCATTCCATTTCAATAGATTAATCTTAGATCGCCTAATCCTAAGATATCATAGACCTTCAATTGGTATCAAGAGCCATGGTTAAATCTTAGGATTTGCATATGTTTATCTTTTGATTTGGTGGTAAAAATATTTTCTTTTCTAATTTTTTCTCATTTTTTCTCATCTTTTTGTTTATAAATTTTATAAAAAATTTCAATTTTATAAAGTTATCTATTTTCTTTCTATCAATTTTATCAATTTTATAAAGTTGTATCAATTTTATAAAGTTTTCAATTATTTTTATATCCATTTCAGTTTTATCAATTTTTATTTTTTATTATCAGTTTTATTTTTCCGTGTTTTTATAATCAGTTTTTATCAAATTTAAAATTAATCAGGTTTTTTTTTTTTAATCTATCAATTTTATCAATTTCAAAATCATCTTATTTTTATTAAATTTTTCTTTAAATAATCAATTTTTCTCAAATATTCGTATCAAATCTCTCAATCAGGTTTCGACAATCATCAGTGTTCTAATATTTTATTTTTTTATTACTTTATTTTATTTTATTTTATTTTATTTTTCTTTTGTTTTATCAGTTTTTCATCTCGTCTCTATCAATTTCTGTCCAACTTGGTCCAACTAGTCTAAAGTCTCCAATCTGTCCAAACAGTCAATCTTCCGAATGAAAAGTTCCTTCAAAAATATTCCGGATATCAAGACATTCCGCATAGGCGTTTATTCCGCATAGGCGTTTTATTCCGCATAGGTGTTTTATTCCGCATAGGCGTTTTATTCCGCATAGGCGTTTTATTCCGCATAGGCGTTTTATTCCGCATAGGCGTTTTATTCCGCATAGACATTTTATTCCGGATAAAGAAAGTCAAAGGAAGAAGAAGGAAATTCAAGCATAACGGGAAATAAGACTGGACCTCAACATCTTTCACACTCGACAGAAGACTCTCACTATAGAACTGTCGACCCAACACACACCACCCTCACCCTCGTCTCACCACTCGAAGACTCGATACAACCTCTCGACCATCTCAACACCACTCTCGAACCAACCAACAGACTCATCAAACCAAAGACTCCCCCTCGCCCACACCCTCGTTAACAACCCCCTCACCCTCGAACCCCTCACTCTCTCGCACACCCTCTTTCGCTCTCCCTCACAAGACCCTCAACAACTCGACTCACTCTTTCATCTTGTCTTCTGACCATTCTCAAACCCTCAACCTCTACTCTCGAACTCACAAAACCTCACACCACACCTCTCGAACTCACACCCAACCTCTACTCTCGACTCCAATATCTAAACCAACAATCTCTCGAAACAAACCCAACACCCACCCTCACACTCTCTTTAACAGAACCACTCACCTCGTCTTATCTACTCGACTCACACTCTTTCTCACAGACTCGACACCCCAACACCCCCGATATCTTTCAAAACATACACTTCTTGACTCGAACAAATCCAATAATCAAGATCTCAGTTTGCTCTATATCATTACAAATCTTTAAAGATTTTGTGCGATTAGAACTAATCGCATCATCGATCTATCGAAGGATAAAACCCTCTCTCAATATCCGAAAATTAAGAAAGATTAATAACAATCATGTTATAATCTATCTTGGTTTCGTTGGAACTCAAATCGCAAAACAAAAACATAAACAATTACCCGAGAACTCAACCTCATCACTAGACAGAAAGACGCGACAGATGATAGAAAGACTCGATAGATATCAAGATTAACAACATTCAATCGAAACAATAGAACCTACCCGAGACCCAATACAAGATCTTGAAGCCATAATATCATTGTGTTCTTCAATGGATTGTTACATTCAAACCTAAAGATGATTTGAGTTACGGGATTCGTTTGATCAAGAGATTAAGGATTGAGATTCGGTTGTGTTTTGCTTTTTTATCTGTGTGAGAGAGACGGAGAAGTTTGGTTCAGTTGAGGTGAGAGAAAGAGTTGAAAGGACAGAGGAAACAAGTTGTGAGAGAGAGAGAGAGATTAGGTTGGAGTATATAAATTGGGCGGATAAAACGAAGGAGTGGGGAAAGTAGGTAAGGATATTTTATTTGGGCGGAGGAAACTAGGAGTTGGGTATTAGTGACGTGTGGGAGTCTGTGGCAAAGCCACGTTTTTTTGGCTGTGTTTTAATATTTTTTTGAAAACTCAAGGAGAAAAGTTATTTTTTTTTATTTTCAAATTTCAGATTTTGTATTTTCTATTTTTAGTTAAAAAAAATTTTAAGTTAAACTTTTTATATTTATATATTTTAAAGTTTATTTTCTTTTTAATTAAGTTAATTAAGTTAATTTTGTGTATTTATTTTTGGTACATCGTGTTGAGGCGGGTATTTCGAAAGAACCACAGTGGTAAAATATTTGACGGGCCGATCATTAAATTTACCGTAGCTTGGATTGATTAGTTGACGGACTTTATTTTTAGAGTGAGATTTATTTGTATTGATCTTCGGTTTGTTTTATCAACGTTTGATTCGACAACAATTATTGAGCCGATAAAAGATTTATATCATCCATCGAGGATTTTTAAGTGTTATTTACGGATCTTTCGTTTTTTCACGAAGTGTTAAATTCCGAAAACAACCACATCCACAATCATCTTTTTTATCACATTCAATGGATTCGTTGAGTTCGACATTTCAAGAGGGAGTATCGCATTCATTGCAAAACAAAGTTACAAAAAGTGACATCACTTCATTTCAAATGCTTCAGTCTCATCTTGTCACTCTTTCGAGGATTCAAGGAGGGAGCGAATTTATGACCATCTTTGGACAAGATCGTCATATATTCATCGACTCAATATTCACCACTTTGACCCAACTCGCCGACCAACTCAACAATGAAAACTTCAATCACTCTGCATCGGCGCTTGCATATAAGACTCTTGTGACACAACTTACGCCTTTCCTCCAATACAATATCATCAAGTCTGAAAGTTCAGTGATTTGCCAATCTTTTCTTCGAGATACACATACCGAGCTTCGAGTTTTCCGTGATTCAATATTGAAACTCATGACATTGGTCTCGTCTTCTATTTATCAAAGATCACAACTTCAGCAAGGGAGTGCAAGAATCAATGACGCAGATGCAAAAGGAGAATGGTCATACGGTTGACAACTTGGAGCATACCGATGGTAAGAGCACGAAATCAGGAGGACAACATGATACCAGTGGCACGTCAGGTAATGTTCACGAGATCTCTTTTGATAACACCTTACCCGTTTATGACGAAGAGCCTGCAAACATGGTACAATGTAATGTTGTTTATGATGTATATGCTGATGCCATGCCGCATATTGAGCATTCTAAACCTAATTATGACAAACATGGGATGGAAAAGAGTGATAGAAATACCACTTCTGATTCATCCGATGTGAGTCATAATGGGGGAGAAAGTGTTCAAAATGCTAAACATCATGATAATTGTATATTGACTGCTTCATTGACTGCTTCTGATTCTAAGATTAGAGAGCTCGAAACGATTGTAGCTCAACAATCAAAAGATCTTGAGGATGTCAAACTTGAATTTTCTAAGAAAACGGACAAATTTGAAGCATACTTTGAAAAACTTGAAAAGTCTAACGTTGTTCTTGAAAGAAAATTGGATCAAAAAGTTTTAGATTCTAAAGCTGAAAAGGATAATCTTTTGAAACAAATTCAGTTACTAGAGTCCAAATTGGCATCTCAAGATGAATTGCTCAAAGAAAATGAGACCTTAAAAGCTCAAGTTCAGGAAAAGGTTTTTGCTATAGCTGCGTTGAAAAACGAATTAAGGAAAAATAGAGGACATAGTGTGGACACTAAGCTTGAAAAACCATCAATCTTGGGGAAACCGCCTACAAATCAGTTCATCAGACAATCGTCTGTCAAACAACCTACTGCATTTAGATCCGAGCGACCATAATCCTCGAGACCGCGGGTTGCCTCCCAAGTTGATTTGGTTCATCTTTCTAGACCAGTCACTCCAGCAACTAGGCCCTATGTGACCAAAACAGCTTTAGCAAGACCTAATAACATGATTGCCTCTAGTTTCCCTAAAAAAACAAGACCACGTCTAGAACTAGTTCAAATGGCGTTTGCCATAAATCTGGTCTAAGGGAAGTTATGCAAAAGACACATGTAAGAGATAGCAATGTCAATCCTAGTTACATGCCTTCTAGATTACCCAACACTGCTAACCGTAGCATGTCATCTCCTAGGAGCATCGATCAATCATCTAGGAATTACTCGGACATTAAATATGCTACTTGTAAAACATGTAGAAAATGTGTCTTTAGAGCCAATCATGATTCCTGTATCAAAAAATTGCTTAATGAGGTGAACTCCCGTGCTAGACTTAAATCCCAGTGGGTAGCTAAAATCAAACCCATTGGTAAAATGTGGCACCCCACTGGTAGAACTTTCACTCTTGTAGGAAACGAGTGCCCTTTAACTAGGATAGTCTCCGATTCTACTAAGACTACTAAAGAGGAAATTGATAAAGATGATACGTCACTTAAGCCTAAACTTAGGGGTTTCCATAAAAGGAAACGTTTGCCAGCTAAGATAAGTGAATCATCTACTCAGGTCGCCTCTGACACAAGTAAAGCCAACTGTGAACCCCCATGTGCTTCTATAATTGATATCGATAACCCACGTCAAAGCATGCAAATTCCTAATGAGATTGCAGGTACCAAAGTTGATGTTCTAAAAGAACGAAGCGGTCCAATCGTTGTGTACCGTTCAACTAAGGACACTCTTAGAGTTTGGTTGCTGAAGAAGCAGATATCGGAGAAACAAGTGTCTCAGGGGATTTATGGTTAAGCTTAACTTATGGCGTATAATCACATCACAGTTTATGCCCCGGACTTCAAAGAAAGGAAAGTTTATCGCCGATGATAAACTTATCCTCACTAACGAGAAATTAAATTTTCTCGGACAAGTGCTATCATTAAAACTATTCAAAGGTTTTAAGCTCGTGTATATGGCTTATCGTTAAATATCAGACGATAACCCGTACATCAAAGAAAGGAAAGTTTATCGCCGATGATAAACTTATCCTTACAACGAGAAATTAATTTTTCTCGGGCATGAGCATTATATCAAAAACATTCCAAGTTTTTAAGCTCATGCACAAGGACTTATAGTCATATCACAGACTGTAACTCGTTCATCAAAGAAAGGAAAGTTTATCACCGATGATAAACTTATCCTAACAACGAGAAATTCATTTTTCTCGGGCATGAGCTTATATTAAAAACATTCCAAGTTTTTAAGCTCATGCATAAAGGCTTATAGATAAATGACAGTCTCTAACCCGCTCTTCAAAGGCAGGAAAGATTATCTTTTATGATAACTTATCCTCTTAACGAGAAATTCACCTTTCTCGGTCATGAGCTTGTCTTAAAACATTCAAAGTTTTAAGCTCAGAAAGGAAAGTGTATCTTTTAAATAAGAGAACTTTACCTCATAACGAGAAATTAACCTTTCTCGGTCATGAGCTTTCCGTTAAAAAAGTCAAAGTTTTCATGCTCATGAAAACGACTTCTAAGTAAATGTCAGCTTAGGATTCGTTCTTCAGATAAAAGGAAAGGTTATCGCCGATGGTAACTTATCCTTACAACGAGAAGTTTACAACTTCTCGGACTTGAGCTTTCCTAAGATATTCCAAATCTTAAGCTCAAGTAATTGGTTTTCAAAACTTTGAACACAATTTTTCAAGAATTTCTCAAAAGGTTTTTCTAAATCTTTCAAAATTGTGTGTTCAAAAACGTTCTGATAAAAAGAGCATGTCTTCTAGAATCGATAATATTTACGAACCTAGAAATGTCATTCAATAATGACACGGGGTTGTAAATAAAGTTCGAGCAGAAGTTTAAAAGATTTAAAACATGCTCCATATGGTTTGCTATTATTTCCGATAGTAACCCGCTTTTCACTTTGAAGTCAAGCATTTCACCGGAAAGCTTTGACTTCAGAATCTGAAGTTATCAACTACACAATCCGAAGTTCGTTGCAATTGATATCTACATACTAGACGATGCGACTGCTCAAACGACGACTACAGCTCTTTAAGTAGAACACGGGTCAACAATTGAGGGGGAGCAATCGTCCAGCATTCAGAATCTTCGATGCCGAAAGTGCCATAGTTCACAAGTTGGTGTCAAGACAACGATATCAGTTGTCCATGTGGTGTAAAGGGGAAGATAATTTCAGAAGTTACGAGGAAGACCAACATTCGTGAACAAGAACCATGTGCTTCTTTCATATGATGTTCTCCATCATTCAGGTCCAACCTCGTAAATTGCTAATATTGTGAATTCATTATCATATATGATCTTTGCACGTGATAAATACCTCACACTTGTGTTTAAAAGGTATTTAATTTACGTTTCAAGTAGACCCTCATTAATTTGAGGGGGAGCTTGTGTAATTCATGAAGATAATTGGATTTTCATTTTTCTTCCCAAATTCTCTTAAAATACTATTAAATCAATTGATATTAAAAACATCGATTGGGTTAATACTTTTAATATGGGGGAGAAAATGTGATTTAATATTGAGATCAATAATGGTTTGACTTAATGTGCTGGCTCATCCCGACATGTGCGAAATATTTTCGAATATCGTGGCATATGTTAAGGGGGGCAAAATGGATTTAGATATAAAAATGGATTTCATGGTGATTTATACTTACCCGCAACCCATTTATTTCACAACGATGAAGATTGTGGTGACATAAGGACGGTAAGATAGGTTAAAGTCCAATGATTTCTCTAGAACCGTAGGAATCTTCCCAAGGACATTCCATAGCTAGAAATAGTAGTCCTTAGGAAAGATGGAGAAAGATTGTGAACGTAGCTGAATGCCGACCAAGTACTTAAGTTAGCACTGGAACAATCACAACAAGGTGCTAGTTATGACGTATTGGTAATCATTGAAGGGGTTGAAGAATGAAAAAGAATTGTAAAGATAAAGGGTGTAAAGAAAGTAGCCCTCCTTACAACTTAGGCAGAAACCGGATCAAATCATATGCTATTGAGATCATTTATGATTCTCGATATTGAAGATAGACATCATGGACCTAGTGATGCAAGGCACAACCCATCCCATCTAACTCAGATATCTCTCAAAAGATATTTGTTTTAATCACACGGAGACAACACATTATCTATTGATTTATTCACTCCGAATAAATTGGTATTGAAAAGGTGGCACTCCTCTCCAGCCTCCGATCACTAAAATCCAAAATGCACGATCGAGTCTAGAGCCATTTGAGATCATCAAATATCTCGTTAGGACATAGTTTCATATTTCGTTGCTTCTTCACGAACTGTGAAAAGTAAGAAAGATCTTAATAGTCCTATGCAAAATCTTCATGATCTTGCCTGAACATCCGAGTAATACGAAAGTATTTACAATGAAGATGGAAATCCTTCTTGAGCGAATATCAAAAAGCTCATGGTAGGTGACTTGTGCGATTCTTTATGAATCAAACTTGTGATAACTGGAAAGCAACAGTGGTTTAATTCTTAAATGAATTTAAACACGTTCTAGGCCTCTACGCAATATCTTAGTGATCTTGCCAGAACATTCAAAGTAATACTATTAAGTATTTACAGTGATGAATGGAAATCCTTCTAGTGTTAACATCAAACAGCACTTGGTAGGTAACTTGCAAGATTCTATATGAATCAAGCTACTGACAACTGGAAAGCAACGATGGTGCGGTTCTTAATTGAACTTCACTTGTTCCAGGAACATGAATTGACGGCTTCAAATCATGCGGATAATATTATCCAAATGATTCACTCTTTACGTTCGCAGTCAGCTTTGGACGGTCGAGTAAAGAGAACGGGTTTACCGGCGAAATCTTGTCAAGGAGGTTCTTTATTGAAACTACCTGCCACAAGTACGATATTTAATATCGTCCAACGGTCTTCACCGACCGGAGGTAAAATGCTACCGAATTAGAATGAAATGTTCAAGGCCATTTCATCCGTGTATATTGTTTGTTGCTAACTGTCTTATGCAGCGTAACAAGGAGGTGGCATTGCGGTGTACAATCCAGAAGAAGTCGTCACCACATGCTTATACTACATACAATTAGTACTTCAACAAATTCAAGAAATTCTGAAGGTCAAGTCTTCCGCTGTATCAAACTCTGAAGCTTTCAAGAATTTAAAGGTATAAGTATGTGGAACATGAAGTCACGAAGAGGCGAATGTCACAAGTGACGAATGCACAAGGTCAAGGCAAGAAAACATGCTCAAGACTAAAGTCAAAGATCACATCAAACATATTCACAAGAACAAGGTCGAAGACTCAAGCATAGATGCTAGGTTTAAGATTTTGTAAAAAGATGTGACCTCCCTTAGGGGGAGATTGTTGGAATATGTTTTTCCCAATAAAGTCTCGGTCACATCTTAGTTAGCATAGATCACGAGATATAGAATATTTAGAACTTTGTAACTTGGAGCGACCTCCCTTAGGGGGAGATTGTTGGAAATACGTTTTTACGTATTTATGAAGGATCGGTCTCTCCAACGATATATTAATGTATTAGGCTCGTGATCCAGTTGTAAACAGTATAGTCCATATAGCCCACATGTAGGGTGGGCTATATATATCCCCTCCTAGCATGTTAGGAGGGGTGGTTCTTTTATTTTTATCACTTTCATTTAATAAATCTTACTTTCTCTCTCTATCTTTATTTTCTCTCCTTTCTTTCTCTACACCCTCATCTCCTTCACCCTCCATCTCCATTCCATTTCAATAGATTAATCTTAGATCGCCTAATCCTAAGATATCGTAGACCTTCAATTTTGTAAGGAAAAACATTTTCATAAAACTTAACATCTCTTGAGTATATAACTCCTCTATTTTTAAGACCAAATAACTTATAAGCCTATTTTCCACTAGCATACCCAAGTAAAACACATTTTTCGGACTTTTCAGAAAACTTATCATTTCCTTTCAAAACAGTAGCATAACACAATCATCCAAAATTTCTCAAGTGAGAAAGGTTAGGTTCTCTACCATACACAAGACAGAAAGGAGATTTACCATTTAAAACAAAGGAAGGAAGCTTGTTAATCAAATAAGCAGCAGTCAAAACACAATCAGGCCAAAACATAAGAGGAATCCCCCCTGAAACATAAGGCTCCTTGCTACATTGAGCAAATGCCTATGTTTCCTTTCAGCAATACCATTCTGCTGTGGAGTATATGCACAAGTAGTTTGATGAACAATTTCCATAGTATTAAAAAAATCTCCCATATTCTTATTCAAAAACACAGTACCATTATCAGATCTTACAATCTTAATCTTTTTATTAAATTGGGTTAAAACCAAGTTATAGAATGTAACAAACATTTGAAAAACTTCATTTTTAGACTTGAGCATATACACCCACACATACCTACTAAAATCATCAACAATGGTCAAAAAATACTTAAACCCATCCCTGCTAACCACCTTATAAGGTCCCCAAACATCAAGATGAACAAGTTCACCAAAACTCTTAGATTTATGTTCACTTAGAGGAAAAGATTCTCTAACCTGTTTTGCCTTATGACAAACATCACAAGGTAAATCTTTATTAATATGTTTTAATTCCAAAGAATCTTTTAATAAGTTCAAAACTTGGTTAGCAGGATGACCCAATCTATTATGCCAAATATCCTTAGACAAAAAACAAGTAAAATACTCACTATTGTTAACAGCAGAGACACTATCAGCTTTATCAAACAAATACAAACCAACAAATTCACTACCAGTCCCTAAGACTGTTCCTTGTTTCAAATTCTAAATATAGCATTTAGATTCATCAAAACTAACTCTTAGTTTGCTATCTTTAATAAGTTTATTAACAGATAACAAACTAACACAAAACTTAGGAACAACAAGAACATCAAACAAAATCACTCCATTGTTAAGTTTCAAGTTACCAACATGAGTAATTTTAGCCAATGTACCATTAGGGTGACCAACAGTTAATTTTAAATCAGAAACATCAACAACATTAAACATATGTTTAGAATTATTGGTCATATGTTGATTAGCACCAGAATCAATGATCCACCCAAAATGATAACTAATTCCTTCAGTTTTAACAGTAGCATAGTAAAACTTATAGAAATGCTGATTAAAAAACACATTGCAGTTAAAAAATGAGCAATTTACATTACCTGCCATATTGGATTGAGCATGTGAAAAAAGAACCATTATCATTAAGCAGGCTCATTAATTTGAGCATCTTCTCATTACTTAGTGAAAGAGAATTAGGACCAGTATTAATATTACTCTTATTAACATCCACATTATTACTTTTAGTATTGTTGAAAACCGTTGCAGGTTTCAAATTAAGATTCTTTGTAAACCCTGGAGGATAACTAATAATTTCAAAACACCTCTCAATAGTATGCCCCTTCAACCCACAATGTTTACACAATAAAGAGTCATAATTTCCTTTACTAGTACCAGTGTTCCCATTAGACCAATTACCAAACTTCTTCTTATTATCAACAGTTTTAGACACAAAAGCAAATATTTGAGGTTTTTCAACCTTAACATAACTAGAAGGAATCCTCCTATGAGATTCTTCTCTAGAAATAACAAGAAAAGCATCCTTGACTTCAGGAAGAACTTCCCTAGTCAAAGTACTACTCCTTATAGGCTGATATACATCATCAAGTCCCATAAGAAACTGCATTAACTTTAACAATTTACCATGATCAATAAGTTCATTTCTAGCCTCACAAATACAATCAGGTAATTTAGATAAAATGTCAAACTCTCTCCACTAAGAATTCAGTTTATGGTAATACTCAGACACAGGCAAACTACCTTGCTTAAAAGAGTTAATTTTCTAAAGCAAATTAAACACAATAGAACCATCAATCCTATCATAAGTTTCTTTAAGTTCAGACCAGACACTAGCAGGATTATCAGATAACACATGACCATGATACACATCTTGAGTCAAAGAAGCAAGAATCCAATTATGAACAACATCATTACATTTATCCCACTGAGCAAGAAACACAGGACTAGCAAGATAAGTCTCTCTAACACAAGTACCATCTACAATACCTAATTTACCCTTAATCTACAAATCAAGTTTCATGGCACAAGCCCATATTCTATAGTTTTCCACACCAGACAGTTTAACAGGTACAACAGAAGCAGAATTAGAATCACCAGGATGCAAATGGAGAGGATTACTTTGATCTAAAGAGTTAATAAGAATATCCATGATAGACAAAACAGGTAAACCAAACGAAACAATCAAGAGCAGATCAGATATAATCAACCAAAAAACAAACAATCAACCAAGAAACAAACTAAAACAGATAGAACAAATGTAAAAAAATAGGAAATAACAACTAAAAAACTAACTCACACCCAAGCTCCTCAAATCTTGTCAACGAGAATGGGACTGACCAAGCATGTATCCAAACCACTCAAAAGGTGGCAGGTCAAGATGTCATAATCAGCCTGTTTGCTCCCCGTTGACCAAGAAAGATTCACTTTAGAGTAAAAGAAGACTTACAGACCGATATAGCAGCGGAATATACCAAGATCAACAAACAATGATCCCCAATTAACCACAGATCAACCGGATCAAGAAACCCTAAAAATAAAAATAAAAATAGGATTTCTTTAAATTGACCCCCAGAACGAACAAGAACCACGTTAATCAACGATTAACCAACCAAGAATCACCAGAAACCACCAATTAATCAAAAAACCCAAAATTAAGGTTTCAAGATAAAACCCTAATAATAAGAATCACCACCAATCGAGCACCAAGAGTCAACCTAGGGCTCTGATACCATGTAAAAATTATATCAAAACCAAGTAGATCAAGATATAATCACTCAATCAACCACCCCTTAGTGATTGCTTTTATTAAAATAATATACACAAGTAAATGAGTCTCTAACACAAGTGCTCACCAAACGAATACAATCAGAAATTAAGATAGTCCTCACCAGGTGGATCCTATCTACTATACATTCACTCACACTTACAAACCTAACCAAACTATACTAAAACAAGATCAAGAAGATCTTAACAGAAAACCAGATGAAACCCAGATGAAACCCCAAGGTCGTAACCGAAAGATTTAGAGAGTTGTGTATGTGAAGTATGAATGAACTCACCTAACCAACCATATCTTGGTGAAATCTTTATTAGAACCAATGCAAATATGGAATAGATTAGTCCTCAATCGACTACCGATCAACATACCAATCAAAGTGTTGTCCCCAGCTAGATGCAACACATATTCATACAAATCACTCTTACAACACTTCCTTACTAAAACCCTCACAATAGATATCAAACATAAAGACTTATAGATCAAGATGATAAATACCAGAATTGGAAAAACCTTAATCGATGAGAAACGAGAGCTTATTTAACTTTAGATCGATAATAATTCATGTATGTATACCTCCCCCCCCCCCCAAGCACTTCACATCCCAATTCATGTCTCTTATACATTAAATCATTTCCACAAAGTTTCACATTCAAAAACACACGTACACTGTTTGATCAATAAGGACATACTATGGCTAGCAGTCTTAGCATTAATTAGTTGGGATGATATCAAACGAGAGAACATCAATCTCGTATGATCTTATCTGATCTTATCTTAATCCGACTCTGTATAGAAATGCATGATTATGTCTTTATAATATAAATCTTGAAGCCCTTGCATGATTCGGTTGTATGTTTATGTTACGCGTTATTATGATTGAAGGGTTGTTTTGGTGATTAGATTAGAGTTTTCCATGCATGATTCACCCGATCTACATAAATAGACGATTTTGAAGAATTTTAGTTTTGTATCTCGGTTTATAAATTTATTATATATTCATGATTTGGTTACAAATTTAGGCTACGAATAATCTAAATCGAGGATTTTTATAGTATGATAGCTTAATGTGTTTTTATGATCGGATATATTATGCTACGGATTTGAATCAAGATTTGCTTAGGATTATGAAGTGTTTGCATGATCACATAGGAAACTAGCTTGTGTAGCTTTGTCAGCTCAAATGATTAAAAGATCATAACATTTTTCATGTTCCATTGATATTACGTACAGGAAACGGTACCAGTTGAGGAGGTCTTTGAAACATTGAAATGTACGAAAGAAGGATTGACGAGTGAAGAAGGGAATATGCTGACTATATTCGGCCACTACTACATACGATATTATTTGGTACGCATTTTAGATGCGG
Organism: Glebionis coronaria; assembly: GCA_025667525.1. Classification (NCBI taxonomy): domain Eukaryota; kingdom Viridiplantae; phylum Streptophyta; class Magnoliopsida; order Asterales; family Asteraceae; genus Glebionis; species Glebionis coronaria. The sequence goes on along the minus strand of CM046877.1, from coordinate 559,562,498 downwards.
TTACAACCAAACCACAACAAAAAATATTATTAGGTGCGGTTTGAAAAGAAACCGCAACAAATAACACTTATTTAATACGGTTTTTAGTTTTTGAGGTTCGTTGGTACGGTTTTTTTAAAAACCGCATCTAATAATACTTTTTTGGTACGGTTACTATATAAACCGCATCACATGAGCTATATTTTAGTACGGTTTCTTTATAAACCGCACCAAATAAGATTTTCAAACAATATACCTACCTCCCCAACGGAAACCTGCTTCATCTCCACCACAAAACACACACTGTGTGCTCCCCAATCCCAAACTCATCCATATCAATTTACTCAAAAAAAACAAATCCAACCACATCACATTAAATACTCCATCAAGAATTTCTTAAACCTCATAAAAGGTAATAAAAATACTTTTTATTTACTTTTACTCATCATAATTTTTATATTTACCTAATATATTTCTAATATTTATATAGGTATAATCTTTCTTCATCATGTATCCAACCTAGAGATTTTCATATCATTAAAAAAGTTTGGATTATAAGGTGAGTTTATAATACTTTTGTTGTTTGTAAAAAATATTTATATTTTTTTTATTATTATTAGCTCTAAATACTTATGTGTATGAAGTTAAAACTTAAAAGTGTTTATTTGTGTATATATATCATGTGCATCTAGAAATTATAAGTAGATCCTAATATAAAAATAGTAAATACCCGTCTGAAACTAATCTAATAGAGATTATTTTCGGATTTTCCCCGTTTGGGACTGCCTTTTGAATATTTTATCTCATTTAGGATGCGTATAAATTCTAGCGGGTTGACTATTTAATAAAAAAATCGGTAAATATTTCTCTTTACTCCTTCGAGTTTGCATTTTGTACGCATACTTGGGGAGTTAAGGAGAAATGCTGCCGATTTTTTTATTAAATAGTCAACTCGCTAGAACTTATACGCATATGAGATAAAATATTCAAAAGGTGGGTTAGGATTTGCCACACATTACCACATATGTTTCATTCATGCGTGTGTATGATTTATTATGTTGTTTTAAATTTTCAGATGGAACGAGATTGGATGTACGGCAAGAAAATTAATGACCCAGAATTTGTGAATGGAGTGCAGAGTTTTCTTATCGCTGCCGAGTCTGACCGAGCAGCTAAGGGGAAGAGTGAGATTTTTTGTCCGTGTTCGCAATGTAAAAATTTTATACCATATGATGATATTAAAGTGATTGAGTATCATTTGCTCAAATATGGCTTTGTTCGTAGCTATACTTGTTGGTTAGATCCTGGAGAATCACTAGTTAATAATAGCACATCGAGCCATGTGTCAAATGCTACTGAGAACATTGAAACTTACATTAATGACAGACATGAAAATTTAAATGAGATGTTGCATGATTTAGAGGCTAATGATGATGATATTAATCAAGAAGATTTACAAAAATTGTTTGAGGGTGCATAGAAACCAGTTTATTATGGTTGTAAGAATTTTTCAGTACTTTCAACTGTTCTTGAGTTGTTAAAATTAAAAGCAAGTAGTAGTTTGAGTGATACAAGCTTCACAATTTTATTAGATTTTATGCACCGTCTACTTCCCGATAATAATTTGATGCCCATTTCTACATACGAAGCTAAAAAAATGATGTGTCTAATGGGCCTAGAGATTGAAAGAATACATGCATGTCGGAATGATTGTATGTTGTATAGAAATGGCTACAAAAACTTGCATAAGTGTGTTACTTGTGGAACATCAAGGTATAAAAAAGAACCGGAACCGGATGAAATTGACGATGATATGACAAAAAATGGACCCCCGGCTAAGCTATTATGGTATTTTCCAATCATACCGAGACTGAAACGATTATTTGAAAACAAGAAAGAGGCAAAGTTGTTGCGTTGGCATTTCGATCAACGTAAAGATGACGGAAAATTAAGGCATGTGGCGGACTCCCCTCAATGGAGAAAGATTAATAACAAATATCCAGAATTCGCTAAAGAGATCAGAAATATTCGATTTGGACTAAGCTCAGACGGAATCAACCCATTCGGAAACATGAGCAGTCGTTACAGTACTTGGCCGGTTTATGGGCCATCGAAGATCGCTTCCACGTAATCACCCGTACCGTGATATGAGTTCGGAGTTTGACGGGAGCACGGAGTATGGACGAGTAAGGACACGATTAAGTGGGGATATTGTTTTTTCACGAGTTTCTAATCTAAACACCGTGTTTGGAAAAGGAAAAGGACGTCAAATTGAACCAGGGACGTGGAAGAAAAGGTAAATTTTTTGGGACTTAGAATATTGGAAGGATTTGGAAGTACGTCATTGTATCGACCCTATGCACATCGAAAAGAACGTATTTGACACCTTGTTAGGGTTCTTGTTGAATATTGACGGGAAAACTAAAGATGGTATCAATGCTCGAAAAGATATGGTAGCAATGGGAATCAGGTTAGAGCTCGCCCCCGTTGAGAATGAGAAAAAACGCACCTATTTGCCACCAGCCTGTTATACCATGTCGAAAGCAGAAAAAACCCAATTTTGTAAATGTTTGCATGATATTAAGGTTCCATCTGGGTATTCAACAAACATTAGGAGCTTGGTATCTATGAAAGACCTTAAACTACAAGGAATGAAATCACATGATTGTCATGTTTTAATGGCACATATGATTCCTGTCGCAATTCGAGGTTTGTTACCAAAGCCTGTCCGACATACAATCACAAAGCTTTGTTTGTTTTTTAACATGGTTCACTCAAAAGTTATTGATCCCGAAGTTTTGGATTCATGGCAAAGAGATATTATCATTACTTTGTGTCAACTGGAGATGTACTTCCCGCCGTCCTTTTTCGATGTCATGGTTCACTTAATATCTCACATCGTTAGTGAAATCAAGGCTTTGGGTCCTATATTTTTACATTACATGTACCCTTTTGAGAGATATATGGGTGTTGTAAAGGGGTATGTAAGGAACCGGGCTCGACCCGAGGGTAGTATTGTCGAAGGTTATGCTTCCGCGGAGGTCGTCGACTTTTATACAAACTATTTGGAAGGTGTAAAATGTATTGGTGTTCCTCAAAGTCGTCATGTGGGCAAACTTCATGGGGTCGATACATCTGGATCAAATTATTCTAACCCAGAACATAATCTTTTTGAGATTGCACATTTTGTAGTCCTTGAACATATGACATGTGTTGCTCCTTACATTCAAGATCATATGGAGATGTTACGCGCAGAAAACATTGGTAGAACCAACGCTTGGTATACGAAGAGGCATAATATTTTACATACTTCGTATTAATTTAACATATATGTTTAGTTCGTTAATTATACTTTTGTTTGCAGGAAAAAGTAGAAGATCAAGAAAGGAGTTTAAAGAAATTTAAGAAGACGTTTATTTCTTTTGTGTTTTAAAAATTTGTCGTAAACATTCAAGTATTATGTAATTCGAGAAGACGTTTATTTGTTTTTCATGCATTGGTGTTACAAGTAGGGGTGTCATTTTTTACGACCCGACCCGAACCCAACCCGACCCGAGCCTATTCGGGTAGGGTTAGTCGGGTTGAAATTTCAATTCGGGTTAGTCGGGCTGACTAACCCGAATTCAAAATCGGGTCGAACATCGGGTATAAATTTATGTCGAATTCGGGTTCGGGTCAACCCGACTAACCCGAATTCGAATTTTTTTTTTTTTTTTTAAATTTAAATTTAATATAAATTGTATTAAAAAAGTAAAAAAAAAAATGTTTTTTCTTTATAATTTACTCGAATTCGGGTTGACCTGAACCTGACTAGACCGACCCGAATAGACCTGAACCCGACTAACCCGGTTTCAAATCAGGCCGGATTCGGGTAAATTATTTTTAGCCTTGACCCGATTCAAAAAGATGTTTATTTAATTTATGTAATTTCATTATATTCGGTTTACAATTGTAATGTTATTTATTTTCGTGTATTTTTTTTTTGATAAAGTGTGATTTTAGTTTTTAGCCGGCAAAAATTTGGCAAAATTTGGCAAAGATTTTAGATCAAGCGCCAATACTTTGGGCCCCCAAAAATTTCCCTCTAATATCACCGCTTAACCCTAGCCACCACAACCCCACTTCACACTTTTTCATAAAACAACCACATCCCTCATTTCCCTATTTTACAGTACCGAGCAAGAACACAAAAAATCATCCTTCCATAAACTTTTAAATCACAAAATCATTCACAAAACCCAATCTTATCATCAATTATTGAATCAGGTTTGTAGTTTCTAATATCGATTACAATGATCAATTACTAAACACTTTCAATTAATTTGTTTTTTATTATTGAATAGTTTTATTTGTACATTTGATTTTATCATCAATTATTGAATCAGGTAATGTCTTTTTTAAATGTATGTTAAATTTAAAGGCATAGATGAATTAGTAGCAATAAAGTTGAATTTAAATGTATGTTTTTTTCTGACGTATCTTTGATTTCTATGAATTTGTAGCAATAAAGTTGTTGATGTAATTTTGTTGACTTTACTCAAGAACACCAACAGTAACCTCAATTAACAATTAACGTTATCTGTAGCATAAAAAAGATTCATTTTACATTAATGGGTTTTCCTCAATTAATGCATTTAATTTCATATTAATGTGTTATGTAGAAAAAATGCTGAAATAAATTGAATAATTATTAGTATATCTAATTATATTTTTTTTACGAATGTTACTATATGTTTCATAGCTTTTTAATATAAAAATTGAACTCCTTTGGTGTTCTTGATAACAATATGATGTGTCTTATTATTAGCTTTAAAAAAATAGGAAGATTAGATAATTAATTAATTAAAAAAAGTAGAACAAGGAAGATTAGATCAGTTGGAAAAAAACTAAGGGTATGCTTGGTTGACGGTTTTTATATTTCATTAGTTTATGGGGCGTTTGTTTCGGCGTATACATGGGCTTATGAGCTTATTTGATTTTGCCTTATATTTCATAAGCTTTAACTTTCCGGCTTATTTTGAGACTTGTGGGCTTAAACTTATCTAACTCCACAAGTCTCAAAATAAGCCAGAAAACTTAAGCTTATGTTATATAAACCGAAATCAAATAAGCTGATAAGCTAGAAAACTTAAGATTTTTAGAATTGTTTGATTTAGCTTTTGTAAGGGGCTTATTAGCTTATGCTTGTTTAGTGTTTGTTTTAGCTTATGTGTATAAGTACAATGTATAGGTACAATGTCCAGGCGGGGTAAACGAGGTGTATCAAAGGGAGCCAGACAATACGAAGGAGCAGTATACGAAATCCAGTTTATGGGTAATATACCATATGGCATAAACCGAAGCCGATTCATGAATGATTTTAATCGATTGGTGGAAAGACATCTCAATTACTAGGAGCCGTGGAAAATAGTAAGGGGCGAACCATATGACCGTGTGTGGGAAACAATCAAGGTATTATATCACTCCTATATACTAATTCATACTATCTTATATCTAATGGATATATGTATTCACGAGTTATTTCATTATTTATATCTTTTGTATATCATTAGGGTCTTTGGAATATTCCAAATGATGACGCGAAGAAGACTATGCGTAAGAAAGCTAACCATACATTCAGGGTATTCAAATCCAAGCTCAATCAAAAGTTCGTCCAAAAGGATATTAACAACCCTAAAGCAAAATACCCAGTTGTGGACATGACACATTGGGATGAGTTCTCTGTTAGTCGAAAGTCTGATTTGACTGGATGATGGTTAAGGTAAATATCATACGATTGTTGTGTGTATATAACTATATTAGATGTCACATTTGTCTAACTATGTTTGTTTATCTAAGTTTAGTGTTTTCAACAAAAGGGCGGATGGGAATGCGGCTACTATATGATGAGGTTTATGTATGACCTTGCTCTGAAAAAACAAGTTGACTTTCCACAAGGTGTAAGTATTCTTTTTCTTGGTCTAAATTATGTTACTGGTTTAATCGACATCAATGTAATATTATGATAATAAGCTTTAAAATGGAACAATTTCTGCGAGCTCTTAAAATTATGCTACACCTGACCCCACATACCCAACCTCATACAGCCATACACCTGGTCGGCTGCAGTTGCAGCGGGTCGGCTACAGTTGCAGCGGGTCGGCTACAGTTGTAGCAGGACGGCTATAGTTGTAGTATTATGTGTGTTTTATACTGCCCGTTGGTTTTTTGAATGATATATACAATATTGTTCTTTTAGTCATGGATGTATGTTTTTAATAGTTGAGTAAAAACGGTTCTTGGAACTTGTAGTCTATGTAGTTATTTATAGGAGCAGAACATGTTAGCGTGATTAGGCGCGTTAGCTCATTTACAGCGTTAAGTAGGTATGCGCAAGATATGTAGGTTTTGGTGCGTAAGAGAGAAATAAGCTAGAAGCGTACAAAATATTTCGGTTTTTGTGCATTAATTCATTAGGAGCATTAATTAGGTCTGAGTCGATGTTTGTTTTACGGATAGTGTGATTAGGAGCGTTACTTAATTAGGTATGAGGTAGGTAGGATGGAGACAGTCACACTCATGTTTGACAATAGTGTTCTAAAACCACAAAAAATAAGTGAATAACTGCACATCCTAGAGAAATCTGCTGTTCTAAAACTAGTCAGTTGTTCACTTGTGTAATTGATTTTTTAATAGATGTATGTCTACATGATTTATTTCTCTTAAAGTGTCAAACTTGAAGTGGAAATTTCATTGCAATACAAAGTATCCACAATATGAAAAATTTGTCACAGCTTGTATGATAGAGTTTTGTAGAATTGTCACAGTTTGTATAGGAATAACGAATAGGAATGAAGAATTGTCACAGTTTGTATTATAGAGTTTTGTAGTATGTTCCAGGCAAATAATGGTGCCTTGTGTTTAAACATACATGCTGCTTCGTTGTGTGCTATTGAAAACCGTTGGTTTGATTAGCTTACGTTAATAATATACTTTTTATTATATTGTGCTACATTTTAATTATTTGTTTTCTTAGGAAAAGTTTATGACTAATATATATTTATATTTGTTTTTGTAGCTTTGGAATGATGCACGCGCCCTAAAACAGAAGGAGATTGACCAAGTGGCTCTTTTCACGTTGAATGAGTTTTATAGGGTCATAGTTGCCCCTTTAGATACAAGGGCTCCTCAGTAGTCAAACAATTGTAATGAATTAACACTTTTGTGTAACTCAGATTGTTGTGTTATTTGATGTTAATGTAGAATGTTCATTTTGTTGACTATTCTTTGTGTATAGCGCGTAATGTTTTTAGTCTGCTGCTTGCAAGATATTGCAGGTAGTGTTTGGGTCTGCTTGCATGATATTGCAGGTAGTGTTTGGGTCTGCTTGCATGATATTGCAGGTAGTGTTTGGGTCTGCTTGCATGATATTGTAGGTATTGTTTGGTGTAATGGAAAATAATTGTAAATATATATATATTTATTATTTAAAAAAAAAGAATACTTAGTGCGGTTTATTTAAAAACCGTATCAAAAAAAGAAAATAAAATATATTATTGAGTGTAGACAATTGGTGCGGTTACAGACAAAACTGTATCAAAAAATGATTTTTAGGTGCGGTTTTCAAACCGTATCAAATAACAACTGATTTTTTGGTGCGCTAACATTTAGTGCGGTTTCAAAAGCGCATCAAATAACCTTTAAAACCGTACCAAATAAGTATTTTGTGTAGTAGTGGGCCCAAGCATGCTAAAAGAGAAGAAGGTGCATGATTCAGTTGCTACAAATTGTTTTTTGTTTTATGATGTCGTTTTGTTGTAATAATACCCGTGTTCACAGAGCTACTCAAGTTATTCGGGTTCATGTGGAATCCTTTGTCATGGGTCATGGAAGCTGCCGCGATTATGGCAATTGTCTTGGCTAATGGAGGGGTATATATATCTCTTTCTCATGTCCAAATAATTTGTATCACGCCGATCTAGTTGAGTAACATATTTATCCTGCACCGAATTGCAGGAAATCCACCAGATAGGCAAGATTTCGTTGGTATCACCACATTGTTGATCATAAACTCCACCATTAGTTTCATTGAGTAAAACAACCCAGGAAACGCTGCAACAACTCTGATGGGAGCCATTTTGGTTCCTGGAGACATTATTAGTGTCAAACCTAGAGACATTGTCCCAGCCGATGCACGTCTTCTAAAAGGAGCCATTTTGGTTCCTGGTGAACTATTACCCGTGAGTCGTGACCAGAATTTCAGGTGACAGTATTTATTCAGGTTCAACATGCAAACAAGGAGAAAGTGAAGCGGTCGTTATTGCGGGTCGAGGTTGCTCACTTAGTCGATAGCACTAACCATGTGGGCCATTCCGGAAAGGTGTTAACTGCCAATGGAAACTTCTGCATATGCTAATCGAAACAGTGGTGATGTACCAGTTCAGAAACGAACTTACAGATCTAGGAATTGTTCCCTTAATTGGATAGAATGGTTTTGTAATCCTTGTAACACTCTACCATCCACTTTGTAATTATGTTTTTCTAGCTCTTTGCTAGTTTTTCAATGAATTTGTTGTTCAAAAAAAAAGAAACGAACTTACAAAAATGGAATCGCCAATGTATTGGTTCTTCTCATTGGTGATATTCCAATTGCCATGCCAACAGTTTTGACAGTGAGTTGGTGACTATGGCCATCGCATGACACAAGTTGTCAGAGCAAGGTGACATCACCAAGACTCTTAAAAAAATGGTTGGGATGGATGTTTTTTGTAGTGACAAGACTGGTACTCTTACCTTAAACAAACTCACAGTCGATAAAACTCTTATTGAGGTTGGTTCAAGTGTAAATGATCACAAAATTAAGAGTTATTTTTTCTTTTATACTTTGCCTTAAATGAACTACTTTATCTTCAGGTGGTCGTTAAGGATACTGACAAGGATCATGTGGTTCTAATAGGAGCAAGGGCTTCAAGAGTCCAGAATCAAGATGTGATTAATGCTTGTATTGTTGGAATGCTTCCAGATCCTAAGGAGGCACGAGCGGGGGATCACTAAGGTGCATTTTGTGCCCTTCAATCAAGTGACTCTCACATTCACACGGCATTTACAGCGATACCTTCAGACTGTCACAGACACCAAAACTGTCATAGACACCAAAACTGTCATGTATGCTAACCGTTAAAACCATCCTCTGTCTCATCTTTATAGTTGTCAGCAACATGCGGTAGATCTTCTCTGTTTCCTTTACACAAGCATCATGATTTTCACCATGTCATCGGCCATGAACAAACAATAAACAAAAGCTTGTTTGAGATTGGGCTATGGTAAGGAGGCTCGGTTTCCCCTAGACTGAGAGCGGAACTGTATCTCCTCCATGGTCGAGGATAATCCACTTGTCAGACACTTCCTTGTCGAGGAAAGTTATGTCGAAGATTCTCATTCCTAAGCTTTTAAATTGACTAGTTGAGAAATATGAGTTGAATGCATGGTTTTAATAGAAGAATGATTAGAATGATGTGATATCTGAACATAAATATTAAATACCATGAGTTGAAGTCCAAAAGTAGTAAAAATATTGGTATGTTAACCGAGATATTAGTAAAAATATTGCTCAACGTTTACCTCAACAAGCAATGGTAAAAAAAATGCAGATGCACACTTACTGGACATGCACGACTCAACAAAACTATTTTCGACCTCCTTAATTTGATTCATGATAAAACTGGTTCATTGTTGACTTAAGTTTGTTTCACTGCTACACAAATTTCTCATTTGGTACCGTTTTAGGGGCTATTTGTTGCTGTTTCTAAACCGCAGTACGTAAATAATAGCGTACCAAAAATAAATTCTTTAACCACACCAAATAATCATTTTTTTGCTTATTAACCGTACCAAATAATGACCAATAAATCAAATAATTTAATTTTTCATTTGATACGGTTTTTTATTAAACCGCACCAAAAAAACAAAGCACCAAAAAATAAAATAAAAATACAAATACATATTCTAAAACCTATAACCAAACACTACAATAAAGCCTGCAATATAAAACTTGTAACCAAACACTATAATAAATATTCAACAACAAATCGACAAACAAAATTCAACAAACTTAATATTCAATAAAAAAACTCAACCAACGTAGCAATCTTAGTTAGAGAAAAGTGCGATTCATTACAATTGTCCAAAATTATCACTAAAATATAAAACTTAAACTATTGTGGAGCCGTTGTAGCAAAAGGGAATGACCACTTCCCTATAAAAGTTGTTCAGCGTCAAATAAGCTATTTGGTCGATCTCAAACGGTGTTAGACAACGTGTATCATCTCATATCTACAAAAACAAACATAGATATATGTTAGTCATAAGGTTTCATAAAATGGTACTTAATTCGTATGCTAAAGATGTAAGTTTGCCTACTAAGAGTTCAAAGCATAAAAGTTAAGTAAGTTTTTAACTGTTGTTGATTAGTTCGGCATGCATTAATATGCATTTATATAGGAACCAGCCAGATGGTTCCAAGATGATCTACAACAGATGATTCTTCAAATAAGTGGTCACTTTTGCATTAAGTCATTGAAATCTAAAAAACTTGATGAGCTTGATTCTTATCAATAATCTAATTTGTTATGGCCACAAGATTATGCTCCTAAATATGGATTTATGCAGAAAACTGCAGTCCCAAAAGTGGGTAATCTTGAACATTGAAATCTAAAAAACTTGATGAGCTTGATTCTTATTAGTAATCTAATTTGTTATGGCCACAAGATTATGCTCCTAAATATGGATTTATGTTGAAAACTGTAGTCCCAAAAGTGGGTAATCTTGAAACTTTTTACTTATCAAGATTCTGCTCCTAAATATTCTTATCAGTAAATATGTTCTCAAGTGGTGTACGTATTATAATACTTATCTAGAGCAGTTAGCCACCTGCGCTCCTCCACCCGGGCTCCTCCTGGAGCTTGGGGAGGGGGTTTGGTCATGGGTTCAAGTCTTGAAAACGACAAGAATCCATGATTTTCATCCTTAGTGCGAAGCCGTGAGTTTTAGGGGTTTCCCCTAGTGGTTCGGGTCCCGAGGCCTGCCCGTTATGGATGGTATAACTCGGGGGTCGGATTTCAGTGAGATTAAGGTGTCGTTCAAAAAAAAGTATAAAAGAAAACACTTACATTTTATGGAAAGTCCACTTATTTTTTTAAAAGAAGGTCATGCATGAACTTCATGTAATATCTGCATTCCCATAAACCATCTGTTAGAAACACTATACTTAAATAAAAAAACATAATTACACAAATGCAACAACCAAATCAATTATATAGACACAAAACTGTAGATTATATACCTCGGCCATCTTCCAATTAAACTTGATCTCGAAAGCCCTATATTGAAAAGCAATGGCATAACGTTAACTTCAACTATTTTATCAAAAAGTACATGTCAACTCAAAACTCGATATTAGAAATTTTACCTCTCTACTATCTTCGTTAAATAATAATGTTTCTCGGTATTTGTCTTTTTCGATGAATCCACTATATAGCCCATCCTCAAGTTTGGGAAAACCACAAAAAGAAGCCAATGACCACTACACAAAAGTTCCATCATTGTAGTATAGATTAATCACATATTATAATATCAGTATAACAAGCAACAAAAGTACCTTTGGTAATAAGGTGCCAAGTATATCTCCTTTCCTAGATTTAGCCTCTGAATATCAATAATGTGATCTACAACTTTTTTACCATTTCTTGAACATTCACTTAATGCGATGGCATATGGGTTGACGAACACGCATCTATTCTCGCGAAGACCTTTCACAACCGATTGTAAATACCTGTTATCAGTAAAATGATATACGATAAGAATTTAGGGGTGTTTAAGGGATGTTTGAATGCTACTATAAGAGGGAGTTTAACTGTTGTAATAAAATTGTCTTTCTTTTAAAAAATCAAAGAGAAGTTACTTACATCGCCCACCAATGTATAATGGTAATATCGACCTTATAGTTGATGTGCAAATCTAAAATAGCTTCGTATTCGATATATTCGGTCAAAGATTTTCCATACATCTGATGAGGTACAACAATTGCAATCAATTGATTTTCGCATTTCGTGAATCATCTCAATGAATCTTTAAAAAGTTTATGCCGATCATTTAATCTAGCAAGCCGCTCTTTCATTCTTTCCTCTTTGGTTTGCTTGTATGTCGAACAGGTGCCTGAACCCGTTGAGCCTAGGCAAACCAAAGAGGAAAGAATGAAAGAGCAGCTTGATAGATTAAATGATCGGCATAAACTTTTTAAAGATTCATTGAGACGATTCACGAAATGCGAAAATCAATTGATTCCAATTGTTGTACCTCATCATATGTATGGTAAATCTTTGACCGAATATATCGAATACGAAGCGATTTTAGATTTGCACATCAACTATAAGGTCGATATTACCATTATAGATTGGTGGGCGATGTAAGTAACTTCAGCTTTGATTTTTTAAATGAAAGACAATTTTATTACACACCAGTTAAACTCCCTCTTATAGTAGCATTCAAACATCCCTTAAACACCCCTAACTTTTTCTCATATTTCATTTTATTGATAATAGGTATTTACAATCAGTTGTGAAAGGTCTTCCCGAAAATAGATGCGCGTTCCTCAACCCATGCCATCACATCAAGTGAATGTTCAAGAAATGGTAAACAGGTTGTAGATCATATTATTGATATTCAGAGGCTAAATCCGGGAAAGGAAATATATTTGGCACCTTATTACCAAAGGTACTTTTGTTGCTTGTTATATTGATATTATAATATGTGATTAATCTATACTACAACGATGGAACTTTTGTGTAGTGTTCATTGACTTCTTTTTGTGGTTTGCCCAAACTTGAGCATGGGCTATATAGTGGATTCATCGAAAAAGACAAATACCGAGAAACATTATTATTTAACGAAGATAGTAGAGAGGTAAAATTTCTAATATCGAGTTTTGAGTTGACATGTACTTTTTGAGAAAATAGTTGAAGTTAATGTTATGCCATTGCTTTTCAATATAGGGCTTTCGAGATCAAGTTTAATTTGAAGATGGCTGAGGTATATAATCTACAGTTTTTGTGTCTATATAATTGATTTTGTTGTTGCATTTGTGTGACTATGTTTTTTATTTAAGTATAGTGTTTCTAACAGAGGGTCGATGGAAATGCAGATATTACATGATGAAGTTCATGCATGACCTTCTTTTAAAAAAACAAGTGTACTTTCCAGAAAATGTAAGAGTTTCCTTTTATACTTGATAAGTAATACGTATACCACTTGAGAACATATTTATTGTATAAGTAATCCTAGCCTAGGCCGGCTATTCTTGTGGCCATAACAAATTAGATTACTGATAAGAATATTTAGGAGCAGAATCTTGATAAGTAAAAAGGTTCAAGATTACCCACATTTGGGACTAGAGTTTGCTACATAAATCCATATTTATGAGCAGAATCTTGTGGCAATAACAAATTAGGTTATTAATAAGAATCAAGCTCATTAAGTTTTTTAAATTTCAATGTTCAAGATTACCCACTTTTAGGACTGCAGTTTTCTGCATAAAATCTATATTTAGGAGCATAATCTTGTGGCCATAACAAATTAGATTATTGATAAGAATCAAGCTCATCAAGTTTTTTAGATTTCAATGACTTAGTGCAAAAGTGACCACTCATTTGAAGAATCATCTGTTGTAGATCATGTTGGAACCATCTGGCTGGTTCCTATATAAGTGCATATTAATGCATGCCGAACTATTCAACAATAGTTAGAAAAATTAGTTAACTTTTATGCTTTGAACTCTTAGTAGGCAGACTTACATAATTAGCATACGAATTAAGTACCATTTTATGAAACCTTGTGAGTAACATATATCAAATAGCTTGTTTGACGTTGAACAACTTTTATAGGGAAGTGGTCATTCCTTTCACTACAACGGCTTCACAATAGTTTAAGTTTTATATTTTAGTGATAACTTTTGAACAATTGTAATGAATCGTACTTTTCTCTAACTAAGATTGTTACATTGGCTCACGTTTTTATTGAATCTTAAGTTTGTTGAATTTTGTTTGTCGATTTGCTGTTGAATATTTATTGTAGTCTTTGGTTACAAGTTTTATATTGCAGGTTTTATTGTAGTGTTTGGTTACAGGGTTTAGAATATCTATTTGTATTTTTATTTTATTTTTTGGTGCTTTGTTTTTTTGGTGCGGTTTAATAAAAAAACGTATCAAATGAAAAATTAAATTATTTGATTTATTGGTCATTATTTGGTACAGTTAATAAGCAAACGTAGCAAAAAAAAGTGATTATTTGGTGCGGTTTAAAACCGTACCAAAAAAGAATTTATTTTTTGGTACGCTGTTATTTACTACGGTTTAGAAACCGCACCAAATAGCCCCCCAAAACCGTACCAAATAGCCCTATAGCATTCTTCGGGTTCGTCTACATGTCAAGAAAAAAAATAATATCGTTTGGATTCTGCAAATCTCATCATCTCATGTATATATATGTATTTGTTTGAGGGAATAAACTGACCTCGGGTTTAGCATAGCAATACAAAGCAATAGCATCACGCATGCCCTCCGTAGACCAAGAATTGTCGACAAAGATCAAAGTAACCTCCTTCTTCTCCTCCTGACAATCAATCAATCAATCCTTCAGTATCACTTTGTTAGTTAGTTATACTTAGATCAATCGATTAATCGATATAGCATAATAAATAAATAACCTGCAAATCATCATCCGCCATCGTGTTTTTTGAATCCATGAAAATTAGTTTTGAACCACCAGGAGATCGATTATAAACCCTAGATTTCTCGTTTCTTTTTTTTATAAACCCTAGATTTCTCTTTTCTTTTTTTATAAACCCTAGATTTTTCTCTGTTTTTTCTTCGATCTTTACTTTATAAATATCGACCAAATATGTATGTACGAACCACCGCCTTTTATCATAAATACACGACGTCCACAAAAACAGGAAACAATAATTACAAAAAAAATATTACCTTTTGGGTATTGCATAGTTGTCAGATTCATTAGCGCCGACACCCAGTTTAACAGTAGTTTCTGGAGTAAAAGATCGTCGTCTTCCCTGAGCGTAGCAAAGCGTAAGCTAAGTGGCGCAATTCAAGCCTACCGCAAGCCATCAAGTTTTCTGTGTATTCATTAGAACTACTCCTTTCATAAGCTGATCACTTATAGCCATCAAATGCTGTTCCATCAAGCAAAGAAAAAAAGGGCATTGTCGGTGTGTGTTTTTTATACGCAAAGTGAACAAATTACTAGTCAAATCGACTTGCAACGGAAACTTAAAACAAATTTATGATGACTGTTTCATTTTAGAGGTGGTAGGAAAAAAGCTTTCCGAGTATAACATAAATTAGGGGCCGTTTTACATGTATATCCATTAAAAACACTCAGAGATGGTTATTAGTATCACTCTTCAAACCAAATGAGCACATCTAACCAGTACTATTGCTCGTAGATCACTCGATTAAAACATGCTACTCTATAGCTTGTTTGATACATTGGAACTATGAGCGACTGGATGCACTAAAACGATAGTACAAAGAAGCAAATTTCTGAGATCAGGGAAATACAAAATACAAAATGGAGCAAAATTTGTGAATGTGGAGGGGAAGAAACCTTCTCCATTCATTGAGATCTTACTTATGACATTGTTTAAGGTATATCAGAGTTATCCATATTTTAATTTCATATTTGATTATGCTAACACGACGAATGTAGAAATGGTTTTTTTACCAAACTATATATCATGATGTTTTACCATGACAGTAGAATGATAAAAGTAACGACCGCACTTCAAAATGACTTACTGCCGCACCTAGGTAACGCATTATTTGTAGAGATAGAATTGCGCGCCATATAAGCAATAAGCAACTGATACAAATTTTGGATTAGAGCAAACGGCATAAAAAAAAACTACAGTGTTTATATAACTATTGCGTTTAAAACTATATTATCTACTTATTTCATTATCAAAATTGAGATAAGTTAAAATTGGTGTCTGGATAATAAATCGAAAAAAATAATTATTTGCGTTTAAAAGCTTTCAAAATGGAGTTGTAAAAAAGTAAGTGAACAGTTACTTATTTTATTTTCAAAATGGAGAAAAGGTAAAATGAGTTTATTTTAGTCATTTTACTTATCAACTAAACAAATAATCTGATTTTCCAAAAACACTAAAAAATTTGATAATCTGATTTTACGATTTCAAACAAAATAATCAAATCCAAACACAATTTCTCAAAACCACGTTTTTAATTGTTGATTATCATATTATTTTAAAATTAAATTATAGTATTTTTTAACAAATAAAAATATTTCAAGGATAAAAAAAATGTCTTTTTATATGAAGGTAAGATTCTAATTATAATTTATATGTAATTATATAAATAAATAATATATATTTATATAAATTCGATTTTCGATTCGGTGTTTAATTATCAAACGCGAAAATCAGATTTTAGTTCGGCTCAATTCGATTCGGTTATTGATTTATTCAAATGATAATTACGCCAAACTAGCGCTGAGCATCGGGACTAGACCGGACCGGACCGAACCGACTAAGACCGGACCGAAAATCGAAATAGTTCAATACCCCTAACTGAGACCGGACCGAAACGGTTCGGTCCGGAATCGGTCCGGTTGGGTCCTCGGTCCAGTCCTATTAGGCATAATCGATGAAATTTTTGGTAGAATCGGATCGATCGGATCGAGAACCGAAATAGTCCAAAACCTCAGACCGAAGATTGGACCGAATTTGTCTGGTCCAGTTTCGATCGATCCAATCTAGTTTTCCAATCCTGGTCGATTTAGGTCTGCCATGCTCCGTCTTACCCCGAACAATGTACACCCCTGGTTAAAGATGGTAATGGGTTCATGGGTTGGTTTAGCTTTTGCTCGAGTCATATTCGTGATATAGAAAGCTTTGAGTATACTACTATGGTTTCCGGTGGTCTCACATATGAGGCCCAATATGTTTTCCAGACAATTGTCATAAGCCCATTTTTCTTGTGTTCCTCTTGCTTAACTATAATCTCTATTCGTTATTTTTATTCTTGAATCTAGAGGTGGGTAAAAAAATCGGTTCATGATCCAATCTAAAAAGTGAAAACCCGATTTAAAAAAAACCAAACTGGGTTTTTTAAACCGGTTTTTCTTAATATGATCCGGCGGTTCGTAACCGATTTAATAAAATAATCGGGATCGGATTAAAAACCGGTGATAATCCGTTAAAACCGACCCGATCCGGTTTAAAACCGGTTTTAATCGATCCAATCCTGTTAAAAATCGAATAAAATCTAACAAAAAGTTGATTTTAAACCAATCCAATTTAAGTCAAACCGTTTATACTAAGTAATATATATAATGTCTAAACCAATGTGACAACATTTTGTTGGCAACAGTGAAACTTCTTCGCAAACTACTAAACCATTCACAAATCACATCACTTTAGAAGTTTAGATATAAAATTGGGTTAAATCCATAAAATAAAAACGTACTTTTTATTGTTTGTAATACTAGGCAACAAAATTTTTTATTAATTAATACTGGTAAAATGGTAACCAAACTTGTTGCAACCTTTTAATATCATTAATATGACCGAATAATATTTTTACATAAATTATAAAATATTTTTCTCTAAATAAATAAAATTTCATTTCAAAAAAGATAATTTTTGAGAAAAAATAGTATTTCAAAATAAGTTTTTTTAATTAAAGATTATATAAGATTCAATAATTATATGAGAATTATAAGCATATTAAATTCAATACTTTTTTTTAAATATTTTTTATTATTCGAATTTAAAAAGAAAATCTTTTTTAATAGTTTTTCTCTAAGATATTTTTCTCTAAAAAGTTTAAATCAAAAATATTTTTTAAAAGAAAACATATTTTTGAAAAAAAATATTTAATTTTGAAAAAGATATAAAATTTTAAAAAACCCCTTTAATAATAAAAATCAACTATTTATATATAAATATCATTATCAAAAAGAAAATTAATCATAAAAATGAGTGACAAAGAAAACCTGTTAGCTACGGCTGAGCGGCGGACCTAAATCAGACTGGACCGATCAAAATTAGACCGGACTGAGGACCCAATCGGTCCAAAATCCTGGACCGATATGGTTCGGTCTTCTGTCCGGTAAGTAAAATAAACCAGTTTTTGGCAAGACCGGATTGAGGACCGAAATTGTCCAAAATTACGGACCAAGGACCGGACCGAATTTGCTCGGTCCGGTCCGGGTTGGTCTGGTTCGGTCTGACGGTCTAAATGCTCGCCCTTACTGCTTGCAACCTGATATTACAGGTCATTTTTTGAAAATTTGATGATACTGAAACGAATTTGAAAGTTTGATTATGTATATTAATCAATAAAATAGTTAATTGCTTATAATTGTAAATTTTGAAAAATACATTTTTATTTTATAGACTTAACCGTATAAAATTAGTCACAACTTTTAGCCTCCGTGTATTATTTGACAACAACAGAGAAATCATTGCTAAATAGTGCTTTTAGCATCTAATTTTAGCAAAGAAATTGTTATCAAAATTACAAATTAATTTAACAACAAATAAATTAGTTGGTATTTCTATAAACTTCGTTGCATTCTCAAAATAGCTAAAAGACCCCTGAAATTCACGGGTATTTTAAAAGAGATTTCAAAATGAGGCCACCAAAAAGATAATAACTTGAATCATACTTAATTAGCTGCTACAAAGAGTGAAAGAGACACATAAATTGTACGCAGTTGGAAATACTAAGTATGTACAAATGAACATATGCGTAATGACACAACTTGTCAAATAAATATGCGTAATGACACAACTTGTCAAATAAATGAATAGAAAATAAAGTTGATTTGTTACTCTAACGTAATTGAGTTTTAAATCGTCAGATGGGCACATCAGCATAGTGTCAAAATTAGTTTGTCGACATCATATAATGCAAGCCAATCTCATAAATGTTTCACCTTTTTGTGAACAATTTTATCTAAACTTACTATTCGAGATATTCGTAAGCTAGCATCATGCCTATTTGTGGTCTCATTTTTAGCAATAACAATAACAATAACATAGCTAAGATCACTTTTAGGCATATTTTGAAGAACAAATACCAAAACTTTAGCAAACTCACTCCTTCGCAAACATCATGGTTAGTGAAAAAGTGTTTCTCCCACATAAATTTGTTAATCATTTATATACACTTGTATTCATTTTTTTAATATGAATTTACCAACATAGATTAATAAGAGCTATTGTACTCAAGTAGCAGGGCACCCATCCACGATTTTGGGCTTCACTTATTACCATCCTTGTTAACACTGAAATAAGGAACTGTTTCAAATGATCTTTAGCTGTAAACACTTGTTTGAGGGAGTAATTCTCAACCTCGCTACGATAACTTTTTTTTCCAAAGTTTAATCCATTAATCACTTTTGGACTAATTTCAGTTCTCGTTAACTTAAGAACTTGCAGCGTTGTCTCATTATACAAACCATTAGATTGATGAATATTTCTCAAAAACATTACCGGCACACACACTTTTATCGATAATGTCCTTGATGTATAATACATAAATTAAAATCATATCAAAAATCATGTAGGAAGGTCATATATACGCTAAGCTCGTTTCAAAAAGCAAACACCACACGTACCACTCGGGTGAGTTAAACTTATTCCAATCTTCCTGCATAAAGACTCACAAAACAAATTTACCACACTTTTAAAGGTATTGGATTGAATCTTATACATGAAGTTACTCTAACGTCTATAATATTAGCTCATATTGATATTTGAGTTGGGTTTTAATATTGTAAGCAATTAAGTATTTTAGTCACATAATCATAATCTGCATCTATTGGAGTAATTAACAAAATGCTACAACTTAACAATCACACTAGACTTACAAACGAATCATATGCAACAATACCATGCATATTCCAACTTACAAATGAAAGAAATGAGATAACCCCATGTTGCATGACATGCATCAGAAAATCCTTTACAACTTAAGATGCAAACAACAACAAATCCAATTCCAATCTATTTCAGTCATCATCTTTTTAAATTCCAAACTAAAGGGGAGTTTGGATGTGCGGTTAGGAGGAGATTATCTCTAAATCTCAGTTTCAAAATGGAGATAAGTTAAAAAAAATGTTTGGGTAATAAATGGAGATAAGTGATTATTTGCGTTTAGAAGCTCCAAAATGTAGTTTTGAAAAAGTTAGTGGGGAGCTACTTATTTCATTTTCAAAATAGAGTTTTGGAAAAGTAAGTTTTCAAAATGAAGTTTATTATCAAATAATCAAATTTGCCAAACACTCAAAAAAGTGATTATTTGATTATTGTGATTTCAAACTAGAATATCAAATCCAAACACTATTTTTTAAAATGGAGTTTTCAAAATGATGATTTTTCAAAATGGAGTTTTCAAAATGAATAATTTGTTTTCAATAAGCACATCTAAACACCCAACTAAATATACATAGTAACAAAATGATAATATACTCCAGGATACATTTCACCCGTTTAGCCTACTTGTTTTTGTATATAATTACATATAAACCAAATTTACCCATTAAAATATAATATGGGTCAAGACTACCACATGAGTTAAGAAAAATATAACAGCATTTAGCAGAATCGACTTAGTTAGCTTCATTTTCAAATCACAACATCCTAACAACTTGCTGACACGTAGATAAAGAAAAAAACTGTAAGAGCATCATCTAAAAAAATATAAGAGGATGTCTAGATGTGCATTTAAATTTGGTTTAAGAAATAAGTTTATGAATTGATTATAGTTACAAACAGGTACATAATATTAAATCCACAAATCTAGCCAGATTTTGTGTTCATCATATTTCATTGTATGGAGCACCGTTTTGTTCCCATTTGACATACTTTTATGAATTGGGTGGAAGTGTTGGAATATACTTCATTTTGGTCATAAATTATGAGAAAAAATGAAACAAAAACATGTTAATAACAAACAACCAAATATTAAAACAAATTGTTGTAGTGCAAGTTAATGTTACCACATTTTTGAAAAAATAAATGTTTAGAAAGTATTAATAAAATAAAAGTCCATCTACTTACCTTTATTTTGAATGTAGTCATAAAAATCCATCTACATGTGTTATGTTAGGTGACACACAAAGACTATTTTCATTATTTTCATAGTAAAACAGTAGTATCTGCATATAAGAACTTGTTGTAATGCACACATCATGTGGTAAAAGTGGATGGTCTAGATTTGAACATCATCCAATTATGATTTTGGACAATTATGCCATTATCCAACCTGTAAACCTGGTTACAATAAACATAATCATTGTTATCATAGTGTATAATAACATATTTGTTGAAATAGATTATCATCAGTTCATAAAAACATTTTTTCCTAAATAAGTTTAAAGAGGTTTCAACAAAATAAAAGTACTAACAAAATAATGAAAACAACTTTCAAATCATGTAGAAGAAGAATTGGTTTAATAAGTATTCAATGATTTTGAAAGGATTAAAGACATTTAATTTGATCGAAACTGTTTAATGGGTTTAGAAAGAAACATAAAGGAGAAGAATGGGGTGATAAGATTTTAATGAAGTTTTGATGGAGTTGATATAAATAACCCTTGTTGACAAAAATAAGTGATATCAATTACTAATATTTTCAAATTTTAAAAAGACATTAGAAATCCTTTTAATGCGTTTGTTAGTAATTGATAACTTTCTAAAATTAAATTAATTTTATTTTCAAAATTCAATTATTTGTTATGACTTTCTAAAATAAAAAATTTTTTACTTCAATAAAAAATATATATTTACTTTAAATAATTGGTAAGACTAACTATAGTTATACAATTTTTATTTTTATTTTATTCAAAATATACATTTAACATTTTTTTTATTTATAAAATTATCTAAGCTTTTTTTATTTCTCTAAAGTAACTTTCATTTATCTTTTATATAATAACTCTTTATATAATTTATTTTTTAACTAATTAATTTTAACCTTATAACTCTTTGTTTAATAATTTTTTTTATAAAGTTTGTTTAAAAATGACATTTTTATAAATAAAAAATACGTTTGTAAATTTTTTTTTAAAGTTTGTACAATGTATATTTTTATTCAATTTGAAACTGTAGATCTTATATTGAAATGAGGGTATTTTTTTGTGTTTAATTAGTCAAATAGCTAGTAAAAGTTTTACAATTGTAATTCATTAGTCAAAGTTTCATAGCTAACATTGTTTTCAAAAGGTTTGATGCGGGCATATCATATCACGTGTGGTTTCATTAAGATGAATAATGATACTTGTAATGGTTTCATTCGAAAATGGCGATTCTTTTGTTAATGACAGTAAATGCAGAAATAATAGGCTTATTATTTTGTTAATGACAGTATATACACAAATAATAGGCTTATTATTTTGTTAATGACAGTAAATGCAGAAATAATAGGCTTTAATTGGGTTTGTGTATGTGTTTTTGTATGAGTGGAGTAATTAATACACAGTTTCGAATTGTTTTTCAACTTCATATTTATCTAAGCAATTTCATATTATTAAAAGGTTAAATACTAAAAAATTTTATACGTCACGTGTCAAAACGTAATGCTTAGTTATCTTTGGAAAAAATTAATTAAAAGGATGCTTTAAGAGTTGTACAAGGGTGCTTTAAAGAGCTGTACAAAACTGTGTTTTATTAGATACTAGCTAAAAGACCCGTGAAATTCACGGGTATTTTTAAGTAACGTCAAAAAAGATACTGCCTATTACGAAGTTATTGGTTATAGAGATCTACATCTAAATAAATAAACGTACATTATATCTAATAATCAAACATGCGTTGTATGAAACATAATATTCAAAAAATTTAAAAATTGAAATAAAATAAATTAATAATTTATTCTACGAATGCTATGTACGTGTACATGTAGATTTGATCATAAATTATATAGTAATTCTCTTTAGATCACGTTGGTGGTGGTATTAGTGAGATTTTCATCTTCTCACAAATAACCATCTTCAATTCTTTTTTCTCCTAACATGAATGAGGTCTACATATAGACGGTCATGTGTATAAACACGTTGCAAAGACAAATCGACTTTCCCCAGAGATTGTGCCTAATTTCTCTTGATGGTCATCGCAAAACATAAGAATACGAAGAACTGCTTCCTTAATATCTTTAACGGAAAAAGTTTATCATTAGGTGATATTTTCATCCCTACGATAAGCACCCGTCTACCAAAATAGTGTATGTTGATTATTAGGGTGTGAACCGAACTTTTCATCAATTTATCCAATGTTCCCTTGAACCAACCATTTGATTATCAATGTTTCATAACAACATGATCAGAAGACCCATTTCCAGTTTTAGTCGTGGATGGGTGCACCGGAGAATTTTATACCATTAACGTACTCTGCAGAGAATACGTCTTCGTTTATACTTGTGCCCGTTCGTGAGTTACAAATATTTTCACAGAACTAAAGTACGTGGCTTGTTCGCCTGGAATAACCGCCAACATTTTATTATTTATAGTGATAACAACCTCGTTCATAGGGATACATATGGCTTCTCTGTGAAATATTTGTTGTCATCAAAGTTATCCAACATATATGGTAAGTCAAGTTTATGATTGAGCCTATTATGTGACTTGTTCGCCTGGAATAACCGCCAATATTTTATTGTTTATAGTGATGACAACCTCGTTCATACGGACACGTGTGGCTTTTCTGTGAAATATTTGTTGTCGTCAAAGTTATCCAACTTATATGGGTAAGTCAAGTTTGTGTAAGTCAAGTTTATAATGGAGCCTATTGGGTTACTTGAACCCTTAATGTGAATTTCATCATGTATGTTATCGTTAACCTTGCCATCGTTTTCGTCTCCAAGCTTACCATCTCCATGCTTTAGAATCCATTCAACAAAGTTTTTAATCCCATAGACATCTTTACGAAGACAACCAATAGTCAAACGCATACTCGCGGTTAACCCCCAACACTTTACAATGGTCCCATAAGTAAGACTAATTTAATGAGGCAAACAATATCTTGTCGGAATCCTTTTGGAGTAACGGTAGGACTTCCTTGAAAGCGCCACCAAAAATCACAGTCATGTAATGTTGCCGAATAGAGTGTCCAACATGTCATGTCATGCTTTGACTTCCACAAATATCCTTTAATCATTTGTCTAACACCTCAAAGTAGTGCTTCTGAGTCATTAGGACATATATCGTAGGCTATATGAAGCAAGTTGAGTGCATTGAGTGCGTGATAGATCAAGAAACCCCAAAACCTAGATTCGAGATCCATACAAGTTTACCCACGATTTTAAAACCCAAATCAAAATCAAAAAACCCATCTTCCAATATAAAAGAAAAAAAACAAATCAAAATCGAAAAATAGCACTTGTGGATATGTTCCTAGTGGCCACGGGAACGAATCCAATCAATTTGAAGTTCGATGTTACTGAAGGTGTATGAGGGTTTCGATTATCAAGAGTTTGGGTACTTAACTTAATGTAAGTCCCTCGATGTGGTTGTTCAGCTTGAAAGCTGGGTTTGCATTCAAAGGTAAATGATGATTACTGGTATAAGTGATGTTGAAGTCGTTGGTTACTAGTTTAGATATAAAGAAAATGGTATATGAGCTTCTTGGGATAGATGGAAAATGTATCCAACAATATTTACCTCATAGAGTTGCAATGCAATTTGTGATGAATCAAGATCTTCCTGGTAACGTGACACGAATGGATGGAAGCTGTGGATTTGCTTGGAGATTTTACACGAGGCTTGTTAAGGATGTTAAAGTGTTTTTTCCATCTCGATCTTCTAGGCGATATGTCACTGTTAGATACTTGGAGTGGTGGAATAAGTCCACTGACGAGTGTAATTTGCAGTCCCCATTTGTTGATTATGACACTGATGAATCAAGAATCGAAGAATCCAATGATTCCATGGATGTTGATGATGTTGATATAATTGGATTGGACCCGATTCATTCTCGGTTGTTAACCCGCATATGGAGATGGCGATGAAGCGGAGGAAGTTCTTGAAAATGAAGATGGTTCTTGAAGATGAAGATAGTTAGCTAAAATTAAATTCCAAGTTCACGAAATAACTAACGGTTCCTGATACAAGGCTTTTGACACCCCGTATAAAAATTAAAGTTCGAAGTAGTGGTCTAATCGAATTGATCTAGGTTCTATGTGCGACTCAGCTGTTCTTTGGTGAAACAAAAGTGTGTCGTTGTAGTATATTAAAGTGCAAAAACAATTAAAGTAAAAGGCAAGTAAAGTAAATCTAAATCTAATTTAAAAGAAATGGTGCAAGTATTTAAAAGCTTGACTAAAATTAAAGGGCACTAAAGTAAAATAACGCAAACTTAAATCTTAACTAAGGCAAACTTAAAAACACAACTAAAACTAAATCTTAAACTAAGGCAAGGCTAAAATAAATCTAAGGCAAATAAACTTAAAATGCGACTAAGTAAAAAGGCGGGAAAAATAAAGTTCGAAATTAAAAGTCTTACTCGGAATAAGGTTCCTATCCGGAATATTGTCACCTATCCGGAATAAGTCCCCTATTCGGAATACTCCCTCTATGCAGAATAGTTAGCCAATCTGGAATATCTACCCCTATGCGGAATATCTACCCCTATGCGGAATACCAGGCTTATGCGGAATATTAGGCTATGCAGAATAATCTCCTTATGCGGAATATTACCCTTATGCGGAATATTCCCTTATCCGGAATATTACCCCTATGCGGAATATTACCCCTATGCTGAATATTCCCTTATCCGGAATATTACCCCTATGCTGAATATTTCCCTTATACTGAATATTTCCCTTATGCTGAATATTTCCCTTATGCTGAATATTTCCCTTATGCTGAATAAACTCCTATGCGGAATAATTACCCTTATGCGGAATAATCAGTATTCCGCATGGACCACCTGGTAAAACCTTGATTCGGAATACTGGAAGATCAGCACCTGGGAAATACAGTAACAAACACCCCGAAGAACAAGGGAAAGAAATATAGCACGAATTTAATCAAAACAAAGCTAAATCAACCACAAGATTAAATCAAACAAACAAATAAACAACTATTAATCATAAACAATCAATCCAAAACAACAAAACTCACAAAACTAATCAAGATAATCAAAACCCACTTTGATCAAAATAAGAACATAAGAACATGAACATAAACATAAACAATAAAAATCAAAGATTAAGAAAGGTAGAATGAGAGCTTAACAATAAAGATAAAGATTAACAAGAATTAAAAGAAAAACTTACTTAAAATTAACTGGTAATTAAGGTGCAAGACAGTATTTAAATTTGACAAGTATTTAAATGACAAGGTAATTAAAAGTGGAAGAACTAATTGTCACTATTAGCCAACAAAGAAAAAATGATTAACATCCTAAACTATATATAGGGGAGGATTAAGGGGTGCTTAGGAAGCTTCCTGCCCTCTTTCCTTTCTCCTTAATTGCATGCTTAGTCCTTCCTTCTTAATCTCTTTGTTAATTGTACCATTAGTCCTTAAGCCTTTAAATCTTCTTTAATCTTGGACTTTAATGACTTTTGGCTCGGGATTTCTTTGAACTCGTCTTTTAATTCTTCAATAAATTAGACTTGAGTTTTTCGGCTTTTGATAAACTTCCGTCTTTTGACTTTTTCTTCGATAAATCTTCAGAATTGGTCTTGGACTTCCGTTCTTTTTGCACTCTTGACTTCTCGACTTCATATTTCGTCTTTTTCTTCAATAATAGCCCGTGAATGCCGTGTTTTCCCCACTTTTCACAATTTCGTCCTAAATCACAACAAAAACACAAACCACGCATAATTCCGACATAAAAGACATAAAATACACGTTTTGGCTCGGTTATTATTGTAATTAAGTGGTAAAAATGATAGGTGTTTACACACCTATCAAATCCCCTACACTTGACCATTGCAATGTCCTCATGCAATGCATTAGTTACAAAGCACGTTTACACTTTTCATCATAATCAATCCATAGTGGCCTTTATTAAAGAGATAGAAAATTATAAACATTCAAAGTAAAGAAATCAAAAGCATACCTTGGGTTTTGGAAATGTCATGAATAATCTTCATCCTCAAGTTTTCACTTTCTCCAAACCAATCTTAAAATCGAGATCATTGTTATTATAAGTTAGCAAACTAACACGAACTCATGTGGGCCAATTATCACTTAGACTCCCTTATTCCTAGGTGTATCTCTTATATTTTATTGTTGTCTTGAATGATCACGAGGATGCATTTTTGACTAATTTCGATAGTTATTTAGGCCGAAAATAAAGTGAACGATTTAATCAATAGTTAGCTAAAAGACAAAATCTTTTAAAACTGCTTCTCGGGACCTCATAAAGTTCATATCTTGGCATAACTCGCTTCGCGATTTGAGACCTTTCTCGGACCGATATTTGGCAGCGACTTCATACTTCAAACCTTGAGAGACGTTCATGAACTTATGGTCTTCTCTTCATAATGGAATTTCTTCACTTGAAGTTTTGAGAGATTCATACTTGGACCACGACTTCTTCATTTTCTCCAATCTTTATTTTGGACTTTGATATACAACGATCCGCCTCCTTTTTGGACTTGGCTTCATTTATCCTCATACCTTGCTAGGGTCTTTTCGGATAGACTTCTCCATGACTTTTAGGGAGTTTTTGCTTTTCGTCGTGTGTCTCGATCCTTCATATTGATTTTCGATAAATGATTCTTCACATCACTTTTGGATCTTTAGGAACAAAATGTAGCCCTCATGCCTTGTTAGGGCCTTTTCGGACTCGCCAATCTTCGCATCCCGCTTCAATAAGTTATGCCTTGGCTATGAACTCTAATCCATACCGAGCAACTTTTAAACGATCTTGGGCTAGAAGCTAAGTAACTTTTCAAATCGTACAACCTTATTTATTGCAGATAAACTTATTAGCAAGCGATGGGAGAATAGGCTCATAATTAACTCACATAAATTCATGAAAGAATACCAAACTTATAATTGACTCTATCATCTCTCGTTCTCCATAGTTCAAAATCTCAAGGAATGAGACTCGTGAATGCTTAGCCTATTAAATCAAAGTTTTGGGTTTTCGAGTCGCCTATAGGATCTTGCAAATTCTTAGACTTTTTCAAGTTAGAAATCGCATTTTAAAGTTCCCTTGATAAACGACTCTCTAGGATCAATTATAGGAACTTGCGAAAAGTTCTTGTTTTTAACCCGTGAGAGTTAAGACTTTCGCATTTTATAGCTCCCTATATAAAAGCCTAGCAAAACTTGACTTAAACATGTTAAGGATACTAGCTAGAGTAAACTTAGATAAGTAAACTCGGGTTGAGTCAAAAGATTCACAACGTTTGAAAATTAAAACCACTTTATTAAAGTTTTATTCTAATAAGGAAATAAAATAACTATACAAAAGGGAAAACTAATTGGCCAAAATAGATCAAAAATTTTGAAAAATGTCGAAAAATTGATTTTCTGGTTAAAATGAGGACAAATACAAGGAAAAGGCCACTTAACTTCGATAGAAGTCCCCCTACACTTAACATAAACATTGTCCTCAATGTTTAAGCATGTGGGAGTAAACTCCCCTACACTTAGGACATTGTGCAATTTGTTTAAATCTCACTAAGGAAGAGACAACTAAAGAGATTCCTATTTTAATATTGAGAAAATACAAAATAGTGAATCGAAAAGAGTTTAGGGTAGAACCGGGAAGATGGGAACACGGAATCACGGGTCGTCAAGAATCATCAAGAGTGGATCATTGAGCGCGAATCCCTGATTATAAGAAGGGAGGAGAGGAAATAGCAAACCAACGGGTCTCCCCTACACATAGGATAAAGAAAGCTAAAAGATAGATGCATGGGTTGCCTCCCAAGAAGCGCTTGATTTTTTATTACCGAGTCGTGAGACTGACTCGACCTTGATCATCATAGGAAGAAGCATGAAATATATCCACCAGGATCAAAGACATAGTTTTCGTCCAT
Organism: Glebionis coronaria; assembly: GCA_025667525.1. Taxonomy (NCBI): domain Eukaryota; kingdom Viridiplantae; phylum Streptophyta; class Magnoliopsida; order Asterales; family Asteraceae; genus Glebionis; species Glebionis coronaria. The sequence continues at coordinate 559,533,444 of CM046877.1, read as the reverse complement.
CAAATAGCACAAGCTTAAGGTGAACAAGGCAAGCCAAAGAAGAGTAGGCAAGGTTCCCTTAAGCAATGATGGAGCACGGTGGAAGCAAGGGTGAAGTGGTGCAAGTAGATTTCCATAAGTTCCAAAGATATTTCCTTTTATTTCATCAGGTGGATATTGAGATGGCTGCAGAATATCGATACCGGGGTCGAACACCTTTTCCTTTAAGGGAAAATAGCACTCAAGCTCAGCAGAGTGTGAAGAAGATCCGCGAAGAAGCACAACCTCGTCCTCAGAAGGTGGACAAAGAGGTGTTAAATCATATGTGCTACGGATATTGGTGTCGACCGGTTTCTTCTCCTTTGAAAGAATGTTCTTCAAATCCAAAGTAGGATCAAGACGATAATCTTCAAAATCATAAGGAGGAGCATCACTCTCATGAGGGAAGTAAGTGTTGAGAAACGTAGAGAAGTCTTCCTCAAATGAGTAATCGTACAAAGTAGGATCGAGTGATGGCGGAGGATCTTCATCATGTGAAGAATCACTCGAAAGAGTATCAGCCTCATCGAAATCATCATATGTGGGCAGATCGGGATACTCAGAAGTAAGGTCATCATAATCCTCCGAATCTGAGCTAGACTCATCATCATAAGCATCAAAGGCCGGTGGAGAATCATAAATGGGAGAAGCGTCCAAATTGGATAGAGAATCATCCACATCATCTTGAAAAAGTGGATTATCATTGCAAGAGTCGAATAGAGGATTGTTGTAGACAACAAAGTCATTAAGCACATTAATCATATTCACTGATTCTAGCCTCCAAAGGATTTGCTTGTAAGCTTCCCCATTTTGAAAACTTGTGAATCATTCCCGACTCGTAAGATTAACTCGCCTTCGGCAACATCAACAAGAGCTCGTCCGGTTCTCAAGAATGGCCGACCAAGTATTCAAGGAATACGAGGGTTCATTTCATAATCAACAACGACAAAGTCGACCGGGAAAGTAAATGTGCCAACTTTAATGAACACATCTTCGGCTATACCAACGGGGTAAGCGAGAGTGCGATTAGCAAGTTCAAGAGTCATCTTTGTTGGAGTGAGGTCGGGCAATGATAGTGTTTTCCAAACACTCAAAGGCATAAGATTAATACTAGCCCCGAGATCTGCAAGGGCAGTAAATTCTTCAGTTTTGTTGAAAACGCAAGGCAACACAAAATGACCGGGATCTCCAAGCTTTTTCGGAAGTTCTTTAAGAATAACTGTCGAGCAGTTTTCATTTAAGCGTGTGTTAGCGAGTTCAATCAACTTCTCCTTCTTGTTAAGCAATTCCTTAAATAACAAATTTGGGCATGTGGACAAGTGCTTCAAGAAAGCTAATGCTGAAGTTCATTTGAGAGATCATCTTCACATAGCGTGACACTTCAGCGTCATCCTTGGTTAGCATTTTGGTCTTGCGTAAACGAGAGGGATAAGGGATATTGGGTTTGGGTGGTGAAGGTGTAGTGTAGCAGGTAAAGGTTGAGATGTTGAAGGGTCCTTCCTAGAAACATCGTCATGACGAGGCGGAGACGGTAATGGTGCACTAATACTAGGTGTAGGAGGAGTAGGGATAAATGGTGGTGGAGGAGGTGTAGATGATGGGGGTGGGATAGGTGGATCGACAATGGTAATTCCACTACGAGTAGTAATAGCACTCACATTTGCTCGCGGATTGGTGACGGTGTTTGAAGGTAGAGAACTCGAAGAAGAAGGTTGAGCGGCGGGCAAGAAACTAGCAAGCATATTCTTTAAATCATTTGTTTGATTGCTGAAGGAGGATTGAATATTATCTCGAATCTCGGATCTTATCTCATTTCCCTGCTTTGTGATATCTCCTTTTAGATTGATGATTTAGCTCTGCAGATTCTTGATTTGCTCACCTTGGGTTCTCATGATGGCTTCAACATCGGGATTAATGGGTCGAGCTTATTGAGCGGGTGGGTGATAAGGTTTAGAAGCTCTTGGTGGGATTTGGTTGCTTCTATTGTAGTTGTTGGCGGGGTTTTGGTTTTGAGGAGAAAAACCGGGTGAAAGGTAGTTGTTGGACCGGTAACTCATCAGATTTCTATCCCCTTGTTGTCGAGCTTGGTAATTTTCCGGTGAATAATTACCATAAGCTGCATACACATTTTCCGGATTTCCTTGTGTAGAAGGACAATCAGTGTATGAGTGAGGACCGCCGCATGTTTCACAAGAAGGTGCAACCACTTTAACTTGTTGTTGTTGTTGGTTTGAAGCGAGAAGCGTGATACTTTTGCTCATTTCAGTCATCATGCGGGTGAGTTCGGTCATATCAGGGTTTGCTGAGGTGGAGGAAACATTGACTCTCGGGTTGTTCCTTGAAGAAGCAGAGGAATCCCAGTTTTTGTGGTGAGTAGTCATGTTCTCAATTAACTCTCTACACTCCTCGGGTATCCTTTTCATAAATGTGCCTACGGCGGTTGCATTAATCGTATCACGATCTCGAAAAGTCAAACCATTGTAGAAAGTATCAATTAAGGTCACAGGGAGCATGTTGTGGTTTGGACAACGATCAATCAAGACATTATATCTTTCCCAAGCATCAAAAAGAGATTCATCGGGTTCTTGCATGAAACCGCTGATTTGATTGCGAAGGCTTGTTACCATGGATGGTGGAAAGTAGCGCGACAAAAAGCGTTGAGTCATGTCATCCCAAGTATGAATTGAATTCTTCGGGAGACGATCAAACCATTTCTCGGCGTGATGCGATAAAGTATGTGGGAAGAGTTGTAGGCGAAGAACATCCATTGTGGCACTAGGCAACTTCATGCTTTGGGTGATTGTAATGAACTTGTCGAGGTGTTTGTTGGCATCATCATCAGGCAATCCATGGAAGGGGTTAGTTTGCACTTGCTGAATCATGTGGTGCTTCAACGAAAACTCCGGAGCGTTGATTTGCATCGGCGCAATCGGTCCTCCTCGTCCAAACAAGGTAGGTTGACAAAGCTCCTCCATTGTCCGAAGATCGGGCTGTGGATGAACATTGTTGTTGTTATTGTTGAGGTGCGGTGGATTATTATTGTTGACACCTGACATACTTAAATCTTCTCGAGTCTCGGGCTCTTGATAATTAGAAGATCTAGTACGCATACACCTGAAAATGCAAAAGAAAAAGAAACCAAACACAAAGACAATATATATACACGATAAAGATAGAATCTTTTTGGATTTTTGAAATGTTTAATTTTTATGGATTTTTATCAATTTTTAATTTTTATGGTTTTTTGAATTTTTTGTGCAAGAAAAATAACGCTCTCAAGTGAACGGATCCCAAAAAGCAACGCGTCTCTCACAGAAAACCGTTAATCTTTACGAAAAGAGCCGGCAGCGGCGCCATTTGATTCAAGGCTTTTGACACACCGTATAAAAATTAAAGTTCGAAGTAATGGTCTAATCGAATTGATCTAGGTTCTATGTGCGACTCAGTTGTTCTTTGGTGAAACAAAAGTGTGTCGTTGTAGTATATTAAAAGTGCAAAAACAATTAAAGTAAAAGGCAAGTAAAGTAAATCTAAATCTAATTTAAAATAAATGGTGCAAGTATTAAAAAGCTTGACTAAAATTAAAGGGCACTAAAGTAAAATAACGCAAACTTAAATCTTAACTAAGGCAAACTTAAAAACACAACTAAAACTAAATCTTAAACTAAGGAAAGGCTAAAATAAATCTAAGGCAAATAAACTTAAAATGCGACTAAGTAAAAAGGCGGGAAAAATAAAGTTCGAAATTAAAGACAGAAATTAAAGAAACTAAAAATTACCTTATCCAGAATAAACCACTATTCGGAATAAAAGTCTTACTCGGAATAAGGTTCCTATCCGGAATATTGTCACATATCCGGAATAAGTCCCCTATTCGGAATACTCCCTCTATGCGGAATAGTTAGCCAATCTGGAATATCTACCCCTATGCGGAATACCAGGCTTATGCGGAATAATCCCCTATGCGGAATATTAGGTTATGCAGAATAATCTCCTTATGCGGAAAATTACCCTTATGCGGAATATTCCCTTATCCAGAATATTACCCCTATGCGGAATATTACCCCTATGCGGAATATTACCCCTATGCTGAATATTCCCTTATCCGGAATATTACCCCTATGCTGAATATTTCCCTTATGCTGAATATTTCTCTTATGCTGAATATTTCCCTTATGCTGAATATTTCCCTTATGCTGAATAAACTCCTATGCGGAATAATTACCCTTATGCGGAATAATCAGTATTCCGCATGGACCACCTGGTAAAACCTTGATTCGGAATACTGGGGAGATCAGCACCTGGGAAATACGATAACAAACACCCCGAAGAACAAGGGAAAGAAATATAGCACGAATTTAATCAAAACAAAGCTAAATCAACCACAAGATTAAATCAAACAAACAAATAAACAACTATTAATCATAAACAATCAATCCAAAACAACAAAACTCACAAAACTAATCAAGATAATCAAAACCCACTTTGATCAAAATAAGAACATAAGAACATGAACATGAACATAAACAATAAAAATCAAAGATTAAGAAAGGTAGAATGAGAGCTTAACAATAAAGATAAAGATTAACAAGAATTAAAAGAAAAAATTACTTGAAATTAACTGGTAATTAAGGTGCAAGACAGTATTTAAATTTGACAAGTATTTAAATGACAAGGTAATTAAAAGTGGAAGAACTAATTTTCACTATTAGCCAACAAAGAAAAAATGATTAACATCCTAAACTATATATACGGGAGGATTAAGGGGTGCTTAGGAAGCTTCCTCCCCTCTTTCCTTTCTCCTTAATTGCATGCTTAGTCCTTCCTTCTTAATCTCTTTGTTAATTGTACCATTAGTCCTTAAGCCTTTAAATATTCTTTAATCTTGGACTTTAATGACTTCTGGCTCGGGATTTCTTTGAACTCGTCTTTTAATTCTTCAATAAATTAGACTTGAGTTTTTCGGCTTTTGATAAACTTCCGTCTTTTGACTTTTTCTTCGATAAATCTTTAGAATTGGTCTTGGACTTCCGTTCTTTTTGCACTCTTGACTTCTCGACTTCATATTTCGTCTTTTTCTTCAATAATAGCCCGTGAATGTCGTGTTTTCCCCACTTTTCACAATTTCGTCCTAAATCACAACAAAAACACAAACCACGCATAATTCCGACATAAAAGACATAAAATACACGTTTTGGCTCGGTTATTATTGTAATTAAGTGGTAAAAAGGATCAGTTCCGTTAAGTCAAAGGTATATTCAAATGTTTGACCCACAATTCTACGTGACAAGTGTGCAAATCGAACATAAAAAAGTTTAGTGGGTATAACGGATTATTTTAGAAAGTATTGTGTATTTTCGACTTTTACCCAAAAAGAAAAGAAGTAAAGTGGAGTGTAAGAAAAAATAAATTTTTATACGGTGTTCTTGAGTTGGAAAGAAAAGAGGAGAGTGTAAGAAAGAAAAAGGCTAAAAAATGAACTTCAATACCTTTCATTCTATTTTAGGAAGAAAATTAAGAGAGAAAATTTGGTATAATTTACTATCCCTAACTTCCTTCTCCTCTCCTAAAAAATCTCGAGAACTTAAATTTTATTATTACCCTTCCAAAAAAATTCTTTCACTCCAAAACATAAACTCGAGAATAAAGTGTTATAGTTTGGTAAATGGAGCAATTTCACAACCGTACATAGAGTATTTGAAACAGTGGTCATGGAATCAAGGCAAACATGTATATTAGTATCCTCAATTTTTTAACCGGATCTTTTGGTACCCTAAACTTTTAAGGGTGTAAAATAGTATCCGACTTAAAAAATCGGATACCTAAATAGTCAATACCTTAACCCAATTTTACTATGCTAGTACATGATTTTCACATGACTTTATGTGTTAGGTTTTGATAAAAACTATAAAAAAAAGTTCTTAAGTTATTATATTAGAAATAAAATACTCAAGTGAAAGGACTCGCTACCCATTCAAATGTTCTACGGACTCAGCTAACCATTTGTGAATCGAATTTAATCTCGTGAAAGGCGACTTGTGTGTTGAGATTTGACTTTTTTCTTAGAGCTTTAACGTTTTAACGGGCGTTGGCCGGAGTTACGATACCATCGTTGCGAAATTGCTAACGTCGTTGTCCCTGACGTTGCTAGGAAAACGCTCGTTAAGAGTGTTTTGTAAAAAAAACTACCCCCTCCCCCCTTACATATAAAAAATGATCAAAAACTGCAACTTACTTAGATTTTGTTGCTTGAAATATATTTTGATTGATGTAAATGACATTTTTATTTATTTTTGCAAATAGTGGCGGCTGCTAGACGAAGAAGAAGATAATGTTGGAGTGAAAGGTTGAAATTAAATAAAATAGTTCCAAGCCCAAATTTTTATAAATATAAAAGTCCCAAAATAAAGTTTTTTTTGTGATTTTTTATTGTTTCGTAATATTCTTTTATTTTGTAATATTTTTTTATTTTGTAATAATTTTTAATTTCGTAACATATTTTATTTTTAATTTAATGTGTATTTTTAATTATGAATAAAATAGTTATTTTGTTTAAAAAATAAAATAACTGTTTGGGGGTTTTATGAAAATAAATAGTTGGTGTTGCTTGTGTTATGATTAAAAGGGTTAGTATTATTTGCTAGTTATGCTAATGTGACAGTGAAGTGACAGTACTTTTTTTATTTGATGTTATATTGTTACGACACCTAAAGCTCTTATACAATTTCAATAAATATTATTTATAGCCAATTCCTCTCGAAAACCATAAACGTACATATGTGCTTTCTATAATAACGTGTATGATTTTTGGAAATTATTTTTTATTCGAATACAATGGTCACTATGTTTGTGATTTTTTCATTGTATTTATTTTCTTTGAATTCAGTTACGTAGTTTGTATGTATTTTACTCTCCTTTAACTTTTGTCATAATGGATATTATAATATTTGCTTCAGTATTGACTTTGAGAATTATAAGTTGTGCTTATTTTACTTTCTATAAATAATGTGAATGTAAATTACAGTACCATTTAACATGGTTAGACTTACTCCATCAACAAAAATATAGTAAAAACTTAATAATGGAAAGTCTTGTATTTTTTCCAAATCAGCACACTAACAAATCGTTACAAATATATTTTCCAAAACTCTTTCAAATCCACGTGTCACAATGAGGTTAAAAGCTATTTTTGTAAAAAATTAATTAGATGTATGCTTTAAGAGTTATACAGTGGCTGCTTTAGAGAGCTATACAAAATTGTGTTTTATTAGATATAACTAGCTAAAAAACCCGTGAAATTCACGGGTATTTTAAAAGAAATGTCAAAAAGGTTATAAAGTACAGGTAAAAAATGCATATGGATAAAGAAACATAAAGTATATTATTTATTGCGATCACGCAAATGTCACATGAAACAAAATAGGTAAATCACACAAAAAAACACCAATCCTTTGTTATACTTATGCAATGTGGTCATAAATTATGGACCACTTCTTTGTATACCATGTTGGTCATGGTATTAGTGAGATTTTCATCTTTGTATTGAATAACTTATCTTCGGTCCTTTTCTGCTCTTATCATGAGAGACGACCACATATAGTTGGCCATGTATAAAAACGGGTCGCGACAAAGACAAACCGACTTGCCTGAGAGATTGTCTTTCACTTTTGTTGATTCTCGCGTCATCGCGAAAAAAACGGACACGGGGACTGCTTTCTAACTATTTCTAAACTATTTATGGAAATATTATTATGGAAATATTTCGGTTTTGCAAAACATTTTTTGTTTAAGTTTTTTGCTAGTTTATATAAGATAGCACTTGCTTATATATGTTGCCACAATTTGAAATCACTCAAATCAGTCACATTTTATGTGTAAACTTAGTGCATTTTTTGGTATAATAAGTGTTTAGAATTGCTTACTAAAAATTCGAATGCCTTTTAGAATAAAAGAGGAGAAAGTAATCAAATTACACACTTGTAAGTGATTAAATTGTATGGTCATTTAAATAGGCTAAATACTAAATTTAAAAGAGGAGACATAATATGCTTTAAATAGGCTTTAATTGTGTTTGTGTATGTGTTTTTGTATGAGTGGAGTAATTAATACACAGTTTCGAATTGTTTTTCAACTTCATATTTATCTAAGCAATTTCATATTATTAAAAGGTTAAATACTAAATTTCTTTATACGCCACGTGTCAAAACGTAATGCTTAGTTATCTTTGAAAAAAATTAATTAAAAAGATGCTTTAAGAGTTGTACAATGGGTGCTTTAAAGAGTTATACAAAACTGTATTTTATTAAATATAATAGATAATAGATGATCACCAACCGAATTAGCATCCACCAATTTTCATTTAGCATCAACTTTTTCATATGTTGCATAAAATTAAGTTGTTGCTAATGACACATTTTTGTAGGTGTGAGAAAAAACCGGTTCATGATTCACACCGAAAAAAAAACGAAATCAACTTTTTAAATAATCCAATTTTTTAAAACCGATTTTTTTTTCGATCCAGAGGTTTGTAACCGTTTTAATAACATGGCTAGAACCGGTTAGAAACTGATGAACTACCAATTAAAACGGAAACAATCTGAATAAAAACTAGTTAAAACAAAACCGATCAGGTTAAAACCGATTAAAATTTAATCAAAAATCAGTTTCAAACTGATCCCGTTTAAGTCAAACATGTTTGTTGACCAAATTCTCTAACAGTAATATCCATCGTCTATGTTCACCAATCATCAATAAGGTCGGATAGGGCTATAAACGAATCGGACGAATATGAACGGAACCTTGTTCATGTTCGTTCATGACAAATAAACGAACACGAACGCTTAAACGGACAAATTTTTTGTTCATGTTCGTTTATTAAAAAAATGAGTTGTTCATGTCCGTTTATGTTCGTTTATTAAGAAACTAAACGAACCTTAGATGAACATAAATGATCAAACACAAGCCAATGTGGAAAAATACATAAAATTGATAAAATTATGTATACTCTTTTGTTTTATATGTATTGTTTTGTTTAAACATGTCAATTTTAAAAGTAAACAATTAAAAGATATGATATACGAAATAAACAAATATACATTAATGAACATAAACGAACAAACATAACTTTTGTTCATATTCGTTCATTTAACTAACGAACGTCATTTAATAAATAAACGAACGCATCGAACGATTCATGAAATATTCGTTGAACGTTAACTGCCCTAGTGTCGGATGAGCATTGTCCCTACGTAAATGTCTAATTTGAAAACAAACATCGAAGAACGTTCACCAATCATCAAACCGCACATAAGACATGATATATGCAAACACGAGCTCACCGCAAGTATTCTGGCTACATAGATTAAACATAAGGTGTCGGTTTGACCCTAGCGGTCTTCTATTAATTACATGTCAAAACTCATTAACATGATCTAAATGACTAGCCTATAAATTTAGCTTTTTTACCACGAGTCTTCTGAGCATTTACATTCCAAAATGTCTCTAGCTATCTTACTTTCCAACAAGTACCTTCATGAACCTTGCAGCCTTTGTCAACCCGTCTTGCACACCAACACACTCTTCACATATCCCTTTTTTTCATGTCTTCCAAGCGAGCACGAAGCCATGAAACATTAATTTTGGCGGCCTCTGCATCTGCCACTTTGCACTTTATATCTTCAATGTTCAGAATAGTATCATTCGTTTGAATCACCTTGACAACATCACATACGAACTCAAGAAAAGATGCTCTGATAGAGTGTGTTTTGAATGAACAGTTTGCTGCAATGTCACCATACTTCTTGAAAATAGATTCGAGTACTGGGGCAGCACTCTCCTTCACGTTGTAGCCGTGAACACAAACTACAGAAGTACGAGGGGAAGAAACTTTTTGGGGCACTTCCTGTCCTGCCTGTACGAATGCATATAAATAAGAGTAAGGAAAATGGGTGGCTCGGATCATGTCAGGTTGGGAAATGCGTCGACAGATAGGTTGATCCTTTAGTGTTTTTTTAATAATTGTATTTCAAAAATCAATTACTACTACCCAGAAAGTTATGGATAAACGTATCAAATTTTTAGCTGTTATTCCAAAAAGTAAATGGGTCAAACACGACCCCGACTCTACCCAACTTGAATCACAATATCTTATGCACTTTATTGAGTATAGCCCCCGTTTGGATATACTGTTTCGCCCAAACAAACCCAACGCATCAACAATAAAGGCACAAATTGACCCAGTTTTGTCCAATTGAGCCATATTTGTGCGTTCTGATATAAACCGTAGAAATAATTATAACATGTACACAGAAAGAATGGAAGATGAAATGCATACAGATTCGGGGGTATCAGACCCTTCTTGATATAACAACCATTTTCTTAGCCTCAGGTCTAAGAAATCTTCGTCTTCATCATCATACAATATCTAAAAAGACACAACGGACAAACATTAGTCAGCATACTAAGAACATTAAATTTACACATGAAATCTTTGAATAAATGTTTATCGAATTCACACCTTGTGCTTCTTTTTACTACAGTCAAACGAATCCACAACTCCTTCATAATAGCTGCAGCGATAACACATTGATGTTAAAAGAGTCACAAAGATGCATGAATTTAATGCAACAATTTGGTACTTACTCTTTGTCTGCAGGCCACCACACTCTTACTCTCTTTCCAACCAAATTTTCACCATGTTCAGCAGATTTAGGCTGAGTCATTCAAGAGTCGTATAACCCATAATATGGTTAGTATAACTAAATGAAAAGCTGCTCGTCTTTGTTTCCAGAGGTGGCATTTCGAAAAAATTTATGGGTAAACAAGTCAACTTAGGTTAAGGTTGGTCTTTTAAAATGTTTAATATAAGTAAAACCTCTTAACTAATAGATCTCTAATCAAATTGATACGTTTAAACTATTTGTAAAGTTCAAGAATAGAAAAAGACAGACAAAGAAGACTGTTTTATGGTTTACATGTTCTAATAATCCACGTTGACCAACTCGCCCGACCAGCCCATTTTGCCACCTCTAACTAAATTAGTTTTCAGACACAGATGGTATTACCCATCTTTTCCATGGAAGTGCATATCTCTTGCGTTTTCCATTCACCGGTGTTACAGATTTGGATGGCATTGGTGGCCGCGGTTCACCAGATTCCGACAGAGTCGTATCTTCATGTTTTGGTTCACTTTCAGAATGAGTTCCTTTAGTGTTAACTGTATCGCTAGATCCAAGCTGACAATGCCGGATAGTCTGCTCCATATTACCGATTCCCTCTTGTTTTATCTTGTGAGTTGTAGTTGGAGTATGTTCTCCCAAAGCTTTAGGATCCTGTAAAAGAAATGCAATCATCATACTCAAATATGACCAACTTCATTCAAATTCAACACGCATATCACAATTAAATTGAAAACAATGTCTATGATATTAAAGCAAGTACTGTGTATAAAGAAGTATGAGCTAGAGTAACAAATACCATAATATGAGTTTCCAATGGCCTCTTACGCATAAGGGAAACCATTTTGGCATAATCATATAGAGCAATGCTCATATCTCGTCCCATATTTAGGAGACCTGGTTTAAGTGTAGCAACCCAGTTCATTAGTACTTTCTCCCCTAACTGCCAACAAACAGGTGAAGCAATCTGCAATAGCATAGGACTAAATTAGTGCTGAATGAGAAACCTATGACGGTGAAGGTCAGCAAAAGAATAATCACCTGCTTATCCTTTTCCAGGCTAGCAACTATGAGAGTTTGAAGCTCAGGTGCACGCTCCTGACCTTCCTCTATGATCATGGTCATAATCTTCTCCATCTTGAGTACAATATCAGATGAATTGGAGCTACAAAGTCAAAGGAAAGAAATACCTCAGATAAGCTTAAAAGTTGAAAAGAGATTTCCTAACAGGTATTAGAATAATTCTTACTGCTATTAAGGAAATAGAGCTCTTACTCGGCAACAGTTAAAAACTGCTTAAAAAGGCGACCTATGAGTCCTTCAACTTGTACGTCCAACATCAGCACCGCTAATCTAATATTGCAAAATATTTTGAGAACTGTAGTCATCTTTGTATAGCATCCTCCATATGCAGAAGATAATTTCTCGAACGTCATTACAACCATTTCAAAGAAATCCTGAGCACCAACAACAAGAGTTATATACTACATTACACTAATATTTATTCACTAGTTACACATAGAAGCTCGTGCAGATGTTATATACCTTCATTTGTTCATCACTGGATAGGATGTCCGGAGCCATAATTCTCATGATCTCGCATATGCAACATGCAACTGAGATATTCACATTCATATCACGATGTCTCAACAGTTCTTTAGCAAACAGTGCCTCGTTTATAAGATGCAGTACTTTAATCATTGTTTCGGATGGCGATTGTAACACATCAGATAGCATTTGCTCCATTTCCTATTACAAGGATACAATAATGAGTTTAAAATTGATCATTCCAGCAGAGGAAAATGAGTAGAAATGAATATCTTGTTCAGTAAAAACATAAAGAATATATACTGATTGCTATAAAAGTTTATAATGTGATCCAATGCAGCAGTAAATGTGACGGAACCAGATAACGCTGCACTCAAAGGGGAAGTATATCAATATTGGAACATTAGGAATTTAAGATAAAGACTGTATACAAATTCCATGATCTTTCAGACTTGGTGAAGATGACACGAATGGAAGGTCTGTCACAAAAAATGATACCAGAGCCTGATATACTCGAGGTTCAGCAAAGTAGTCACAGTAAAGCTTCACATATGAGAACATTTTTAGGGTGCTACGAGCCTACGAGGAAAATCAACCAAAAGATTAAAGGCTAGTCTTGATCAAACAGTTGAGAGAAAATGGAGACAAGATCAGTGATGACACTGTCACCGCCAGCATTTTAAGGAAGCTTAACCAGGTAACCTCTGTCAACTCAGAGTGGATGAGCTCATCGGATCCCTTTATGCACACAAAACCAGAAGCACAATTCAGGTACCCCGCATGGAAAACAACCAAACTAAGGTGATGGTAAAAGGTCTATCAAAGGTGCAAAAAGTGAAGAATAAGATCATGAGCAGCAAAGTAACTGGTGCTAGTTCACGCTAACATTTGCGCTCCTAAGAGAACAGAGACTCATGTTTGTAACAAGGATCAGAAGTAGCAAGTGCTGAGAACAAGGTGTAAAGGCTTAATGAAGCTTTTGACTGAGTAATTTGACAAGTTCGTTTTATCATTTTTTTTGAAGTCTTAATGAGCCCACCTTGTACACAGAGCATCAATGTGCAAGGGAACTAATGGAGTTAAGCCGGTATGTCAAAGGATCTTCTGAAACTATTATTTCAGATTTTTTACCATAGGTTGATGAAAACCAACCTCAACTTCGACAACCAGAATATAGGATTTTCATCTAACTAAAGATGCTACAGACTTGATAAATGGACAGAGGTACGATGTCTAGCTACACACATCATTTATCTCACTCGCACTCAGATTCCACGCGTGACTAAGGGGGTGTTTGGGATTAATATTAAAAAAAGATTACAGGTTTCCGAAACTGCGAGCTCAAATGATCACTTTATTAAAATGGTTTGCCAAACACTATTTTCTACGTGTTAGCGTTTTGCAGACGCAATAATTAGATAATCTCCAACAATGCGCAATCCCAAACACCCTCTAACTTATACAGTTATACAGTGTGCTTATACCTTAATTGGTTTTCGGCTTATGTTTCATAAGCTAACTTTTCATCTTATGTACGCTAATACTTATGCCATAACAAGCTTTAGATAAAAGTTTCATAATGTTGGCTTATGAAACATAAGCCCTAAACCGAATAACCCATGAGCCCGCTATATTAGCTTAAACAAAGACCCTCTTAGGGGGTGTTTGGATTAGCAGATATCCCACACCCCACACCGTAAATGTAAAAAAATTTAAAACGGCACAAGCTCGATAGATAAGTAGTGTATACTAATTTGGTGTTTGTTTGACCTTATATAGCCGGCTTATGGCTTATTACAACTGCACTTTTTGTGGCTTATTTTGAAACTTTTCAGCTTATGGTTGTTATGTCATAAAAAGCTGAAAAGTTTGAAAATAAGCCAAAAAAAGTGAGTTTAAGAAACATAAGCCAACTATATACGCCGAAAAAAACACCCAACAAGCTCGATAAGCAGTGAATATTAGCAATTTGGTGTTTGTTTGAGATAGCCGGCTTATGGGTTGTTTGGTTTTGGGCTAATGTTTCACAATCTCACATTTTGTGGCTTATTTTGAAAGTTTTCAGCTTATGATTGTTAATATGTCATAAGAAGCTTATTTAAGCTGAAAAGTTTGAAAATAAGCCACAAAAAAGTGAGTTTAAGAAACATAAACCAAAACCAAATAAGCTATTAGCCGACTATATACGCCAAAAAAACACCCCACAAACCATCACCAAATGACCTAGTGGTAAAGCCTTTGAGCTTATATAGCCGGCTTATTGCTTATTTGGTTTTGGGCTAATGTTTTTGAAAGTTTTCAGCTTATGGTTGTTATGCGATAATAAGCTGAAAAGTTTGAAAATAAGCGATACAAGAAGTGAGTTAAGAAACATTAGCTGAAACCATATAAGCCATAAGCCAACTATATACGCCAAAAAAAACACCCCAAAAAACCATAGCCCGGTGGTAAGGTCCTTGACTTTCAAACAAGAGGTCAAGGGTTCAAACCTCAAAAGTGCACATTTTATATAAAGCCTCAAAGTTTGAAAATAAGCCAGAAAAAGTGAGTATAAGAAGCATAAGCCCAAACCAAATAAGCCATAAGCTGACTATATACGCCAAAAAAAACACACCCCACAAGTGCATTTTATACAAAATATATAAAAATAAAAAATAAAAATTTAAAAAAGAGAAGCCCCTAACTGTAAGCGCTTCTAGAAGCTCCTGAGCGCTCGAAGAAGAAGAAAACAACAAGAGCTTTTTACCACCATTCATTAGCTTCGTCTCAAACTTACTCAATGTCAATGATGGTGATGATGATGATGATGACGTCATCACTACCACCAAAAAAATAATTTGAATGGGTTTTTGAGCTAATGAAAAGAAGAAGAAGCTACTAGAATTATTATGGTTTTTTTTTGAATTTATAAAATGTGAGAAAACAGAGAGTGCCAGAAATGAAAGTGACAGGTGATAGTTATAAAGGAAATTGTTGGTGGGGAGTGCTGTTTACAAAAGTTGATGGTTTCAGCACTATTCGTGTTTGGGTGTTTTTTACCGTAATAAATTGCTCTTTTTTTTCTTTTTTTTTTTTGAAAATTGCATAAATTATTTTCGAGGTAAATTCATTTTTCGAGAATATGCTACATTCTTTTCCAAAAAAAATCTTTAAAAAAATGAGATAATTTAATAAGAAAAAATTTTAAGATTCGTCCATATAATTTATACATAATATCAAGTTTTATCCCTATCTCAAAATAACTCCATGAATCGTCCTTATCGTTTACAATTACAATTAAAAGTCGTCCCTATTTTGGATGAAATTTAATTTTGGTTGTTAACTCTTATGGTTGGAGGGGTATTTCAATCTTTTTACTATTTTTGGCTTCATATTATATCATATTACTCTGCTCAACACAGATAACACGTGGTTCTTCACTTTTTTTTCTTTTAATCCTTTTTTTTCATTATTATCTCTCTCACACAAAAACAAACAAAAAACTTATCATCACCACCGATTAAAATCATTATCTCAAAAGTACCATATCAAATCAATACCCAGACCAAAAATGAAAAACGTCACAGATCCGGTATCAATGTCAAACCAGATCCAAGATTCACGTCACAACAAAACCCACTATCAAATCCATTACCAGATTCACGTCACAACAAAACCCACTATCAAATCCATTACCATATTCACGGAGCTACATATCACATTTACCAGATGTGACCACTTGTTTCTCTATGGACCTTGTTTTAAAGAAATGAAAATAAACGAAAACAAAGGGGGTGTGGCGAGGTGTCAGGGGTCCACCACACCAAAGATCTTTTAAAAAAAGTCAACAATCTCATACAAACACACATTCAAATCCCATGTTCATGTCCTCCTAAACCAAAAAAACAAAACATGAAGAACAGTTATCATAACTACATGATGTTCGGTGTATTCAACCATAAGTTCATGATCACTTAACGTAAATCACCCGCTTGCTGAACTCCCACCTTCACTAAAAAACCACAGGATGTTCAACCATGCTTTTAGTTTCCATCTTCCCAAATCTTCCCCACTTGCTAAACTCTCTCCTTCACAAAAAAAAAAACCAAACTACTAATCCTAAATTCACCACATATATAATCAATTACCAAGAAGTGGGTATCACCACTTCCCAACCAGGACCTTTAAGGGGAAGCTTTTGTATCGTGGTGGTCGAAACATCAAACGCGCCGCCTCATGTTGTATATCTGACCACAACACATTGAAAACAAAATAGATATGAGATGTGGTGGTTGTTTGGTTGCTAAAAACCCTTAAACTCAAATATCATCTTCATGTACAAAATCCACATCTCAAATCAATAACAAAACCGGATCCAATCATCATTCTTACCTCATCTTCTCTCGTCACACAAAAATCACATTAAACCTATACTGAATCAAGATTCGCATATAATTGATTTCATGAAGATCGACAACCAAATCCAATTTATGAAGGGTCGAATAGTTTAGTTTGTTCGATGAAGATGATTTAAGGTGTTTGTTGATTTTCATACGATGTAAAATCTGAGATTTGGGATGGTTGTTGTGACGGGTGTTCTTAAAGATGGATTTAAGATGGTGTTTAGTGGAATAAATTAGATGTGTTTGACATGGTTTGGATGAATCTGTGAGAGAGAGAGAGATAGATATAAGAAAAAAAATAACATTATTTATGGAGCTTTTGTTTAATGAGATTGAAAAGACAAAAATACCCCTCAAATAAGTACATTTAACAGGCAAAATAAACGCCCATCCAAAGTAGGGACGACTTTTGATCGTAGTTGTAAACGACAGGGACAATTTTTGGAGTTATTTTGAGATAGGGATAAAATTTGGAAAAAAATTCAAGAATGGTCCCTATCGTTTACACTGAAAATCAAGTCTCGTCCCTATTTCAAAATAAGTGCACCAGTCGTCCCTATCGTATACAACTTGGATCAAAAATCTTCCCTATTTTAGATGGGCGTTAGTTTTGGCTGTTAAGTGTAATGAGGGGCGGGGTATTTTGGTCTTTTACTTTATTTCTCATGCATTTATATCACCAAACCCACTTTTTACACTTGCCCCCTTTCTTGATCTCTTTCTCAAACTAAAAAATACCAGATCCAAAGTTTTCCATCCTCATCAAAAAATACCAGATTTAAAGTTTTCCATGTTCATCATCATCATAAAAAAAATACCAGATCCAATTTTTTTTTCTCAAACTAAAAAATACATCATCAAAACCCATTTAAGAAAAATCTATCCACTAGACTGTTTTGGAATGGGTTGTTATCCAAGTCTTCGTTACATTAGTTTTCTTCTTTTGGACAATTTACACACAACTTATTCTCCACTCGTCTTCCAAACTCTTTAAAACCCATTCCCAAACATCACACAACATCCTTATGTACAACAACCATGGTGGGGAGTGGTGATAGATCTTGGTGTTAACAGATTTGAGTTGTTTTGGTTTTTTTTCTTTAACTTCTTGTCATCATCTCGATCTGTCTATTACGTTTCTTTATACTGTCATCATCTCGTGTAACCTTCACAAGTTGTTTCCAATCTGAGAAATGGCAGCGGCGGTGGATATATGTGAAAGGCTTTGGTCGGCGTTAGTGGCAGTTTGGTGTGTTTGGTTACTGGGGTTTTGGTCGGGATTAAGTGGCGGCCTGTCACAGGGGTGGTCGGTTTGTTGGATTTGGATGGTAATCTGATGATGGTTTAGGTGGTGATGTTTGACGAGCTGTTGGAGGAGATAGATTTGGTGGTAAGCGGCTGTGTTGATGACCACAACAGTGGTTTCTGTTTATGGTGGCTTTGGTGAAGGGTGATGAGGGCGAGGTTGGTGGATGACGACCAGCAGTAGCGAGAAGAGGTGGTGACGGTGGTTTGTAGTGAGGAGATGGTGGTGGTGGTTGCATAGCGGCTAAGGCCACGATGGTGGTGTTTTATGGCAGATAGTGGATGGTGTAGGCTGGTGGTGATAGTGGCTACGCGACAGATTTGGTGTGGAGGCTAAGGCCTGTGTGGGTTTTAATGAAAAATGAAAAAAATGAAATGAAATAAAATGTAGTTTGGATTGATTTTGAGTAGTGGTTGGTGGTGTAGGTGATGATTTAAGAAAGGAGAAAGAGTGAGAGAAAGAGAGAGATAATGAAAAAAACAAGAAAAAAAAAAGAAAAAAAAGTGAGTGTATATATGTAGAAAAAACAAGTAAATGTCCAAAATACCCTTCTTTTCATTGAACTTAACGGATAAAACTAACCCCCATCTAAGATAGGGACGATTTATGATCGTAAATGTAAACGATAGGGACGATCTGTGGACTTAATTTGAGATAGGGACCATACTTGATTTTATGTGTAAACGATAGGGACCAAACATGAAATTTTTTCTAAAATTTGATATTATGTGTAAGGGACGAATCTTGAAATTTTTTTTAATAAATATTATTACTTAAATGATTTATATATAATACTCAATCCGTCTCAAATTAATAGTTCTTTATATTATTTTTCGGCTGTCCCAAAGTTATAATACTTTTCCAAATATGGGAAGAATCGCTTACAAGTCATTGCGGCAACAATTTTGTGGACCTTATGGAAGCATCAAAATTTTGTCTTGTTTAATTCTCAAAGCTTGAGGAAATGTGACTTATTTGATAATATTCATCTTTTTTTCTTTTAAAAAAGAAGGTATTAGAATTATGTTTTATTTATTTTAATATAAAATGTGAGAAAATAAAATATGCAGAAATGAAAGGGACATGTGATAGTTTTAAGGAAAATGTTGGTGGGGAGTGTTGTTGTTACAAAAGTTTAGAGGTGACAAAATGGTTGGGTTGGGTTGGGTTAGGTTGGGTTGGTTCATGGGTCCAAGATGGGTTTGAGTTTATATGGGTTTGGGTTTAGATGGGTTTTTAGGAGGATAGGTCTAGATGGGTTTGAGTTTAGTTGGGTTTAGGTCTAGATGGATTTGGTTATAAATGGGTCTTTAGAAAAAAAGTTGGGTTTTTGGGTTTTTTTTTGTATTTCTTGGGTTTAGATGGGTGTTTAGGAGAAAGTTGAGTTTTTTAAACACTTTTTTAGTTTTTTTTATGATCATGACATTTCTTTATAAATTCTCTTATTATATTTTTTTTAATTCTAAATTATTTTTTTACAATTTTTAGTTAAACATTCTTTAAACGATTTTCTTTTAACATTACTTTTTTTTAATTTACGTTTTCATCAGTATTTTTACGTTTTCGTCAGTAAATTTACGTTTTTGTCAGTATTTTTACTTTTCGTCAATAAATTTACGTTTTCCTCAGTAAATTTACGTTTTCGTCAGTAGGTTGTCGTTTTTGTCATTAATTTGACATTTTCGCTAGTAATTTTACGTTTTAATCCGTATTTTTACGTTTTCGTCAGAAATTTTACGTTTTCGTTAGAAATTTTATGTTTTCGTCAGTAAATTTACGTTTTCGTCAGAATTTTTAAGTTTTCGTCATAAATTTTATGTTTTCGTCAGAAATTTTACGTTTTCGTCAAAAAATTTACGTTTTCGTCAGAAAATTTACGTTTTCGTCAGTAAATTTACCTTTTTGTCATAAAATATACATTTTCCTCAGAATTTTACGTTTTCGTCATAAATTTTACGTTTTCGTCAAAAGTTCTACGTTTTAATCAGTATATTTTACGTTTTCGTCAGAAGTTTTACGTTTTCATCAGCAATTTTACGTTTACGTCAGAAATTTTACGTTTTCCTCAGAAATTTTACGTTTTCGTCAGTTAATTTACGTTTTCGTCAGTAAATTTACGTTTTCGCCAGAAATTTTATGTTTTCGTCAGAAATTTACGTTTTCATCAAAAAAATTACGTTTTCGTCAAAAGTTTTAGGTTTTCAACAGATATTTTACGTTTTCGTCAATAAATATATGTTTTCAGCCGTATTTTTACGTTTTCGTAAGAAATTTTACGCTTTCGTCATAAAGTTTACGTAAATTTATGTTTTCATCAAAAATTTTAAGTTTTCATCTGTATTTTTACGTTTTCATCAGAAATTTTACGTTTTCATCAAAATTTTTACGTTTACTTCAGAAGTTTTACATTTTTATTAGTAAATTACATGAAAACGTAAAAATTCTGACGAAAACGTAAAATTTATGACGAAAACGTAAATATACTGACGAAAACGTAAATTTACTGACGAAAAGGTAAATTTACTGACGAAAACGTAAAATTTCTGACGAAAACGTAAAATTTCGGACGAAAACGTAAATTTACTGACGAAAACGTAAATTTACCGACGACAACGTAAAATTTCTGAAGAGAATGTAAAATTTCTGACGAAAACGTAAAATTACTGATGAAAAGGTAAAATTTATGACGAAAACATAAAATTTACTGACGAAAACGTAGAATTTCTTAATTTACTGACGACAACGTAAAAATTCTGAAGAAAATGTAAAATTTCTGACGAAAACGTAAAATTACTGATGAAAACGTAAAATTTCTGAAGAGAATGTAAAATTTCTTATGAAAACGTAAAATTTCTGACGAAACCTTAAAATTTATGTCGAAACGTAAAATTTCTGACGAAAACGTAAATATTCAGAAGAAAACGTAAAATTTCTGACGAAAACGTAAATTTTTTGATGAAAACCTAAATTTTCTGACGAAAATGTAAAATTTATGATAAAAACGTAAAATTTCTTAAGAAAACGTAAAAATACGGATGAAAACAAAAAATTTCTGAAGAAAACGTAAAAATACGGATGAAAACGTAAAATTTCTGATAAAAACGCAAAATTCCTGACGAAAACGTAAAATTACTGATGAAAATGTAAAATTTCTGACGAAAACGTAAAATTTCTGACGAAAACGTAAAATTTCTGACGGAAACGTAAAATTTCTGACGAAAACGTAAATTTATTGACGAAAACTTAAATTTAGTGACGAAAACGTAAAATTTCTGACGAAAACGTATAATCTCTGACGAAAACGTAAAATTTCTTACGAAAACGTAAAATTTCTGACGAAAACATAAAATTTCTGACGGAAACGTAAAATTTCTGACGAAAACGTAAATTTATCTACGAAAACGTAAGTTTACTGATGAAAACGTAAAATTTCTGACGAAAACTTATAATTTCTGACGAAAACGTAAAATTACTGATGAAAACGTAGAATTTCTGACGAAAACGTAATATATACTGATGAAAACGTAGAACTTCTGACAAAAACGTAAAATTTCTGACGAAAACGTAAAATTTCTGACGAAAACGTAAATTTTCTGACGAAAACGTAAATTTACTGACGAAAACGTAAAATTTCTAAAGAAAACGTAAAATTTATGACGAAAATGTAATATTACAGACGAAAACGTAGAATTTCTTACGAAAACGTAAAAGTTTTGACGAAAAAGTAAAATTTCTGACGAAAACGTAAAATTTCTAAGAAAAACGTTAATTAAATGGCGAAAACGTAAAATTTCAGATGAAAACGTAAAATTCTTGACGAAAACGTAAATTTATTGACGAAAACGTAGAATTTTTTATGAAAACGTAAAATTCCTGACCAAAACGTAAAATTTATTATAAAACGTAAAATTACGGTGAAGACGCAAAAAAATAACAAGTGTGAAAAATTGACAAGCTTGTGAAAAAATGAAAAAAAAACTCTTTTGATATTATTAAACCTATTGGGTGACCCATCTAGACCTATTTGTAATATTAAGGGAAACCTATCTAAACCAATGTGACATATGAGGTGACCCAAGTAGACCCATTTATAATTTTAAGAAGGAGCTTGTTTGACCCATTTAGGCTCATCTAAAATATTTAAGGAAACCCAACTACACCCCTCTCTTTTTTCAATTTAACCATGTTGACCCAAAAATTAACCATGGGTCAAAAATTGCCACCTCTACAAAAGTTGATCGGTTCAGCTGTGAGACCCCCGAAATCAGGCAAGGAAACACGTAGGCAACACGGGGCCACGTCATGGTACAAGAAACAATGAAATATTGTTGACACAAGGTTGACGTAATAAAACATTTACATTATATCATAAAATATCGGAGTTTTAAACAAATGTCCCAGAGTTTTATAAGTGGAAAATCTATTATTAAATTATGGTTTTGTAACATATAGTTATCAAGAATATATAATAAACTTCTGACAGTTTTTACCAAAACCAAACTTTAAATATACACAGAAATCTCCAAGCTACGATAATATCATGCGGGATCCCATCCAAGCAAAATTAAGCATTATACCTGAGATTAAACATGTAAAATCGTCAACAAAAAGTTGAGTGATATTCATAGGTTTAGCAGTAAAGGTGTGGAACACAAGCATTCAATTGTAAAACAAGTAATGGGGGGATGACTATGTACATTATCCATAGTCAGGATGTATATTATTGCTATTTAGCTCATGACACTAAAGCTTAACAAAAGGTAAGTTCCCCTAGTGAGTATTCAGCCTAAATACTCAAGTATAAACAAATGCAATACGTCAAAGTAATACGAGACTGTAGGTCTACGATATCTAAGGATTTGGTAAACTATGTATTAGATCTATTGATTAGAATGGATGAAGGAGGAAGATGGGGAAGAAGGAGATGAGGTGTAGAGAGAGAAAGGAGAGAAAAGAAAAGTAGAGAGAGAAAATGATTAATTAAAATTGAAAGATGTAAAAATGAGAAGAACCACCCCTCCTAACATGCTAGGAGGGGTATATATAGCCCACCCTACATGTGGGCTATATGGGCTATACTTGGATCACGAGCCTAATACATTAATATATCGTTGGAGCGACCGATCCTTCATAAATACGTAAAAACATATTTCCAACAATCTCCCCCTAAGGGAGGTCGCTCCAAGTTACAAAGTTCTAAATATTCTATAGCTCATGATCTATGCTAATAATGATGTGACCGAGACTTTCTTTGGAAAAACGTATTTCCAACAATCTCCCCCTAAGGGAGGAGTATATATAGCCCACCCTACATGTGGGCTATATGGGCTATACTTGGATCACGAGCCTAATACATTAATATATCGTTGGAGCGACCGATCCTTCATAAATACATAAAAACGTATTTCCAACAATCTCCCCCTAAGGGAGGTCGCTCCAAGTTACAAAGTTCTAAATATTCTATAGCTCGTGATCTATGCTAATAATGATGTGACCGAGACTTTCTTTGGAAAAACGTATTTCCAACAATCTCCCCCTAAGGGAGGTCACACCATTTTACAAAAATCTTAAACCTAGCATATTATGCTTGAGTCTTCGATCTTGTTCTTGTGAATATGCTTGATGTGATCTTTGACTTTAGTCTTGAGCATGTTTCCTTGCCTTGACCTTGTGCATTCATCACTTGTGAAATTCGCCTCTTCGTGACTTCATGTTCCTCTTATACCTTTAAATTCTTGAAAGCTTCAGAGTTTGATACAGCGGAAGACTTGACCTTCAGACTTTCTTGAATTTGTTGAAGTACTAAGTGTATGTAGTATAAGCATGTGGTGATGACTTCTTCTGGATTATACACCGCAATGCCACCTTCTTGTTACGCTGCATAAGACAGTTAGCAACAAACCATATACACGGATGAAATGGCCTTGAACATTTCATTCTAATTCGGTAGCATTTTACCTCCGGTCGGTGAAGACCGTTGGACGATATTAAATATCGTACTTGTGACAGGTAGTTTCAATAAAGAACCTCCTTGACAAGATTTCGCGGGTAAACCCGTTCTCTTTACTCGACCGTCCAAAGCTGACTGCGAACGTAAAGAGTGAATCATTTGGATAATATTATCCGCATGATTTGAAGCCGTCAATTCATGTTCCTGGAACAAGTGAAGTTCAATTAAGAACCGCACCATCGTTGCTTTCCAGTTGTCACGAGCTTGATTCGTATAGAATCTTGCAAGTTACCTACCAAGTGCTGTTTGATGTTAACACTAGAAGGATTTCCATTCGTCACTGTAAATACTTAATAGTATTACTCTGAATGTTCTGGCAAGATCACTAAGATATTGAGTAGAGGCCTGGAACGTGTTTAAATTCATCTAAGAGTTTAAACCACTGTTGCTTTCCAGTTATCACAAGTTTGATTCATAAAGAAACGCACAAGTTACCTACCATGAGCTTTTTGATGTTCGCTCAAGAAGGATTTCCATCTTCATTGTAAATACTTTCGTATTACTCGGATGTTCAGGCAAGATCATGAAGATTTTGCGTAGGACTCTTAATATCTTTCTTACTTTTCACATTGTGTGAACAAGCAAGGAATAATGAAAATGTGTCCTAATGAGATATTTGAAGATCTCAAATGGCTCTAGACTCGATCGTGCATTTTGGATTTTAGTGATCGGAGGCTGGAGAGGAGTGCCACCTTTTCAATACCAATTTATTCGGAGTGAATAAATCAATAGATAATGTGTTGTCTCCGTGTGATTAAAACAAATATCTTTTGAGAGATATCTGAGTTAGATGGGATGGGTTGTGCATTGCATCACTGGGTCTATGATGTCTATCTTCAATATCAAGAATCATTAAAAATGATCTCAATAGCATATGTATTGACCCGGTTTCTGCCTAAGTTGTAAGGAGGGCTTCTTTCTTTACACCCTTTATCTTTACAATTCTTTTTCATTCTTCAACCCCTTCAATGCTTACCAATACGTCATCACTAGCACCTTGTTGTGATTGTTCCAGTGCTAACTTAAGTACTTGGTCGGCATTCAGCTACGTTCACAATCTTTCTCCATCTTTCCTAAGGACTACTATTTATAGCTATGGAATGTCCTTGGGAAGATTCCTCCGGTTCTAGAGAAATCATTGGACTTTAACCTATCCTACCATCCTTATGTCACCACAATCTTCACCGTCATGAATAGAGATGTTTTGGGTAAGTGTATGTCACCATGAGATCCATTTTGAAGTGCAAATCCATTTTGCTCCCCCTTAACATATGCTACGATATTCGAAAACATTTCGCACATGTCGGGATGAGCTAACACGTTAAGTCAAACCATTTGTGATTAATCATTTCCCATATTAAATCACATTTTCTCCCCCATATTAAAAATATTACCCCAATCGATGTTTTTAATATCAATTGATTTAATAGCATTTTAAGAAAATTTGGGAAGAAAAATGCAAATCCAATTATTTTCATGAATTACACAAGCTCCCCCTCAAATTAATGAGGGTGTACTTGAAACGTAAATTAAATACCTTTTAAACATAAGTGTAAGGTATTTATCACGTGCAAAGATCATATATGATAATGAATTCACAATATTAGCAATTTACGAGGTTGGACCTGAATGATGAAGAACATCATATGAAAGAAGCACATGGTTCTTGTTCACGAATGTTGGTCTTCCTCGTAACTTCTGAAATTATCTTCCCCTTTAAACCATATGGACAATTGATATCGTTGTCTTGACACCAACTTGTGAACTATTGTCACTTTCGGCATCGAAGAGTCTGAACGCTTGACAATTGCTCCCCCTCAATTGTTGACCCGTGTTCTACTTAAAGAGTTGTAGTCATCGTTTGAGTAGTCGCATCGTCTAGTATGTAGATATCAATTGCAACGAACTTCGGATTGAGGAGTTGATAACTTCGGATTTTGAAGTCAAAGCTTTCCGGAGAAATGCTTGACTTCAATGTGAAAAGCGGGTTACTATCAGAAATAATAGCAAACCATATGGAGCATGTTTTAAATCTTTTAAAACTTCTGCTCGAACTTTATTTACAACCCCGTGTCATTATTGAATGACATTTCTAGGTTCGTAAATATTATCGATTCCAGAAGACATGCTCGTTTTATCAAAACGTTTTGAACACACAATTTTGAAAGATTTAGAGAAATCTTTTGAAAAAATTCTTGAAAGATTGTGTTCTAAGTTTTGAAAAACAATTACTTGAGCTTAAGATGTTGAATATCTTACAAAACGAGCTCAAGTCCGAGAAGTTGTAAACTTCCCGTTGTTAAGGATAAGTTACCATCGGCGATAAACTTTCCTTTTATCTGAAGGACGAGTTCTAAGCTGACATTTACTTAGAAGTCGTTTTCATGAGCTTGAAAACTTTGACTGTTTTAACGGAAAGCTCATGACCGAGAAAGGTTAATTTCTCGTTATGAGGAAAAGTTCTCTTATTTAAAAGATACACTTTCCTTTCTGAGCTTAAAACTTCGAATGTTTTAAGACAAGCTCATGACCGAGAAAATTAAATTTCTCGTTATGAGGATAAGTTTATCATTAATGATAAACTTTCCTTTATTTCAAGTTCGAGTTACAGTCTGACATTTAACTGTAAGTCATAGTGCATGAGCTTAAAAACTTCGAATGTTTTTAATATTAGCTCATGCCCGAGAAAACTTAATTTCTCGTTGTTAGGATAAGTTTATCATCGACGATAAACTTTCCTGCCTTTGAAGAACGGGTTACAGACTGTCATTTATCTATAAGCCTTTGTGCATGAGCTTAAAAACGTGGAATGTTTTTAATATTAGCTCATGCCCGAGAAAACTTAATTTCTCGTTGTAAGGATAAGTTTATCATCGGCGATAAACTTTCCTTTCTTTGAAGATCGAGTTATAGTCTGTGATGTGACTATAAGTCCTTGTGCATGAGCTTAAAAAACGTGGAATGTTTTTAACATAAGCTCATGCCCGAGAAAAATGAATTTCTCGTTTTTAGGATAAGTCATCATCGGGATGAACTTTCCTGTCTTTTGAGAGCGAGTTACAGTCTGTTATATGACTGTAAGTCCTTGTGGTAAGCTTAACCATGAATCCCCTGAGACACTTGTTTCTCCGATATCTGCTTTTTCAGCAACCAAACTCTAAGAGTGTCCTTAGTTGAACGGTATACAACGATTGGACCGCTTCGTTCTTTTGGAACATCAACTTTGGTACCTGTATTCTCATTAGGAATTTGCTTGCTTTGACATGGGTTAGCGATATCAATTTTAGAAGCACGTGGGGGTCCACAGTTGGCTTTACTTGTGTCAGAGGTGACCTGAGTAGATGATTCACTTATCTTAGCTGGCAAACGTTTCCTTTTATAGAAAACCTTGAGTTTAGGCTTAAGTGAAGTATCATCTTTATCAATTTCCTCCCTAGTAGTCTTAGTAGAATCGGAGACTATCCTAGTTAAAGGGCACTCGTTTCCTACAAGAGTGAAAGTTCTACCAGTGGGGCGCCAAACTTTACCAAAGGGTTTGATTTTAGCTATCCACTGGGACTTAATTCTAGCACGGGAGTTCACCTCATCAAGTAATTTTTTGATACAAGAATCATGATTTGCCGTAAAGACACATTTTCTACATGTTTTACAAGTAGCATATTTAATGTCAGAGTATTTGCTAGATGATTGATCGATGCTCCTAGGAGACATCATGCTACGCTTAGCAGTGTTGGGTAATCTAGAAGGCATCTGACTAGGTTGGACATTGCTATCTCTTACATGTGTCTTTTGAATAGTTTCCCTTTGACCAAAATCATGGCGCACATTAGTTGAACTAGTTCTAGACGTGTTCTTTAAACTATTCTTAGAGAAACTAGAGGCAATCATGTGATGAGGTCTTGCTAAAACTGATTTAGTCACATTAGGCCTAGTTGGTGGAGTGACTGTTCTAGAAATATGAGCCAAATCAACTTGGGAGGCACACCGCGGTCTCGAGGATTGTGGTCGCTCGGATCTAAATGCAGTAGGTTGTTTGATAATCGGTTGTCTGACGAACTGATTTGTAGGCGGTTTCCCCAAGATTGATGGTTTTTCAAGCTTAATGTCCACACTAGGTCCTTTAGTTTTCCTCAATTCGTTTTTCAACGCAGCTATAGCAAAGACCTTTTCTTGAACATGGGCTTTTAACGTTTCATTCTCTTTGAGCAATCTATCTTGGGATGCCAATTTAGACTCTAATAACTGAATTTGTTTCAAAAGATTATCCTTTTCAGTTTTAGAATCTAAAACTTTTTGATCTAATTTTCTTTCAAGAACAACGTTTGACTTTTCAAGTTTTTCAAAGTATGTTTCAAATTTGTCCGTTTTCTTAGAAAATTCAAGTTTGGCATCCTCAAGATCTTTTGATTGTTGAGCTACAATCGTTTCGAGCTCTCTAATCTTGGAATCAGAAGCAGTCAATGAAGCAGTTATAATACAATTATCATGATGTACTATAGCATTCTGAACAATCTCTCCCCCATTATGACTTACATCGGATGAATCAGAAGTGGTATTTCTATCACTCTTTTCCATCCCATGTTTGTCATAATTAGGTTCAGAATGCTCAATATGCGGCATGTCATCAGCATATACATCATAAACAACATTACATTGTACCATGTTTTTAGGCTCTGCGTCATAAATGGGTAAGGTGTCATCAAGAGAAATCTCGTGAACATTCCCTGACGTGCCACTGGTAGCATGTTGTCCTCCTGATTCCGTGCTCTTGCCATCGTTAGGCTCCAAGTTGTCTACCGTATGACCATTCTCCTCTTGCATCGGCATCATAGATTCTTGCACTTCATTATCATACGCTTGCTGACGTCGGGATTTTTCATAAATCGAAGACGAGACCGATGACAAAAGTTTCAATAGTGTACCACGGAAAACTTGAAGCTCGGTTTGTGTGTCTCGAAAAAATGACCGGCATATCCCTGAATTGTCAGACTTGATGATATTGAATTGGAGGAAAGACGTGAGTTGTGTCACAAGAGCCTGATATGCTGTTTCTGATGCAGAGTGATTAAAGTCTTCATTGTGGAGTTGCTCTGCTAGTTGGTTCAAGATGATGAACATCGATTCCATAAATATATGACGATCTTGACCAAAGAGTGTCACAAATTCGCTCCCTCCTTGAATCCGTGAAATAGTAACTAGATAATACTGAAGCATTTGAAATGAAGTGATGTCATTATCACTAACTTTGTCTTGCATTTTATGCGATTCTCCCTCATGAGATATTGAAGTCAACGAATCCATTGAAGTTCAATGAAAATTACTTATCAATGAAAAATCCGTCTTCACTTACAAATACCCGATCAAAAATCCGTAGTCACTAAAAATAAAGCCCGTCTCTTTGACTCGTCACTTTTGTCTTCAAATCTGGCCACAAAAACATAATGGATACCAAATGGATCATACTTTTGTGTTGCAAATGTATGATCGGGTTGCAGTCAGAAATAACTACAAGCCATAATGGGCATGTTTTAAAAATGTACAACTTTTATACGGACTCTATTTATGGCACCGTGTCAATATTGATCGACATTTCTAAGGCCGTAAATATTACCGTACTAAAAGACATGCCCGAGTTAAAAACGAAAAATATTTTTGGTTTTTCTGGATTTTATAATTTTTATGGTTTTTTCTAGGTTTTATATTTTTTATGGTTTTTCTTGGTTTTATATTTTTTATGGTTTTTCTTGGTTTTATATTTTTTATGGTTTTTCTTGGTTTTATATTTTTTATGGTTTTTCTTGGTTTTATATTTTTGTATTTTTCTTTTGTGGTTTATATATTTACGATAATATACATGATCACGAACAAAGGATACTCTAAATAGTTTACCACCACTATTCAGCTGATTCTTCTGCCAACTCTTTGAGAGTCGCTGGAGTGAATGATTTCATGCCAAGCTTGTCGATCAAAAACTCGATTCGTCCTCGATCTAAGGCTTTGGTGAACATATCCGCCAGTTGGTACTCAGTAGTGACAAAATACAGCTCGATCACTCCGTTCTCCACCCGCTCCTTAATGAAATGGTAGCGAATGTCTATGTGCTTGGCCCGGGAGTGTTGAACATAGTTGCAGCAAAGGGCAATGGCGCTCTTGTTGTCACAATACATCGGGATTTTGTTAAATCCTAAACCGTAGTCAGTTAATTGTGATCTCATCCAAAGGACTTGAGCACAACAACCGGACATGGCGATGTATTCAGCCTCCGTGCTAGAAATTGTAGCGCTTTTCTGCCTTTTTGAAGACCAACTGATCAATCTATCTCCAAGGAGTTGCACAGATCCAGAAGTGCTACGCCTCGTGTCTTGACATCCAGCATGATCGGCATCTGCGTATGATATTAAAGCAATAGAGGAATCTTTCGGATACCATAGACCACGATGAAGTGTTCCTTTTAGATATCGAAAGATCCTTTTAACAACATGTAGGTGCTTTTCGGTAGGCCGAGCCTGATACCGGGCACACATGCATACAGCAAATTGCAAATCAGGCCTGCTAGCAGTCAGATATAGAAGGGTGCCGATCATCCCACGGTAAAGTTTTGGATCGACAATAGTCCCATTCCTATCTTCATCTAACTTGGATTTCTCCACCATTGGAGTGTCCACGGGGTCACAATTATCAAAGTTATATTTCTTTAAAGATTCTAGAGCATATTTGGATTGATTAATAAAGATGCCTCTGGGATTTTGAGAAATCTGTAATCCTAAGAAAAATGAAAATTTTCCCATCATTGACATCTGAAAGCGTGTGGACATTATCTTCTCAAAGCGTTGTGACAATTCTATGTTAGAGGCAACAAATATTATATCATCAACATAAATTTGTACCAGAAGCATGTCGTTGTCCTCCTTGAGATTGAATAGAGTGGGGTCCACCTTGCCTTTGGAGAAGCCTTCCGAAATGAGATATGTTGAAAGGAGATCATACCACGCGCGTGGAGCTTGTTTCAACCCATAGAGAGCCTTCTTAAGCTTGTACACATGATTAGGAAACTCCGTGCTAACGAACCCATCCGGCTGACTAACATAGACTTCTTCCCTTAGTTCACCGTTCAAAAATGCCGTCTTCACATCCATTTGATAGACGATCATGTTCATATGAGCAGCATACGCAAGGAATAGTCTAATAGCCTCCAATCTCGCAACAGGAGCAAAAGATTCTTCAAAGTCTATACCCAAGGCTTGTTTATATCCTCTAGCAACCAATCTAGCCTTATTCTTCAATACTGCACCCATCTCATCAAGTTTAACCTTATAAACCCACAACAAAGTAAGGATGTTAACCTTGTCAGGGAGAGGAACTAATTCCCATACTTCAAGTCTTTGGAATTCATTTAGTTCCTCCTGCATGGCTTCAATCCAAGATGATTGAGTCATAGCCTGTTGCCAATTTTTAGGTTCAACTTCAGAGAGAAATGCATCAAAGTAGCAATAGAGTGCACTCTCTTGTAATTGATGGCGTGTAGAGACTGGTCGATCGAGATTACCAATGACATTCCTAATTGGGTGATCTTTTGTCCATTTGGTGCTATGTTTTTTAATCCTAGGTGGTCTGGAGTGAACAATAGAAGGAGCTTCTTCTGAGGTCGACGCGGCTGAAGGGTTTTCAGGTATCGCTACACCAAAGAAAGGAAGCTCTTGCAGGTGAGCATATTCCAAATCGTGATCAATAGAATCCTCTTCCACATCATTAGACACAAGTAGGGGTGACGATTCAGGTGTAGTTTGAGAATCACTTGGTGAAGGTGCATCCGGTTCAATGTGAATTGAAGATGCATTAGATAAAGCTTCATTTGCTTGAGCAACAACTTCAGGGATTGGAGCTATCACTACAGGTGCTGGAACTTCATCATTTGGGGGATCAAAGAATTTGTCAAACAACGGTTGAAACAGTTTATCCCACTCGGGCCTTGATGGTGGTAAAAATGATGTAGAAGTAGGATTATTGGGAACTAATCCGGAACTAATAGAACCGGTTCCCATCTCATGAAGCGCGGGTTCAGAGCTGTGTTGCTCAGAAGCCATCGCTGTCAGCTCATCGAAATCTGCGTCCATAGTTTCTACAATCTTACCAAGACGACGGTTGTAAATTCGGTATGCTTTCTTGGAGGGTTAGTAACCAATGAAAATACCTATATCGGCTTTCGGTTGAAGCTTGCCCAAGTTCTCACTATTAATGTTTGGATAACAAAGAGCACCAAACACATGAAAAAATGAGACATCAGGTTGACGGTCATGTAGAAGCTCGTAAGGTGTTTTTCCATGGCGTTTCCGAATGATAGAACGGTTTTGGGTGAAACATGCAGTAGATATAGCTTCTGCCCACAAGAACAATGGAGCGTTCGCATTAATGAGCATAGTCCTAGCAACTTCCATAAGCGTACGATTCCGTCTTTCAACGACACCGTTTTGTTGTGGAGTGCGTGCAGCGGATGTTTCATGTGAGATACCAACTCCTTCATAGTAATCACGAAGAGTCTGGTTGACGAACTTTGTTCCATTATCTGTACGAATACGGCGGACAGTAGTATTCAAACGTACCTGAATGAATTTCAGAAAAGTGATGATAGCCTTCGGTGCTTCATCCTTTATACGTAGAAATCTAACCCATGTAAACCTGGAGAAATCATCCACAATAACCAGAATGAATTTCTTACCGCTCACACTTTCAGTTCTCATTGGCCCACAAAGATCCATATGCAAAAGATGAAGTTTTTCTTGATTGGTGTCTTCAGCTTTGGGCTTATATGATTTCTTGGTACTTTTCCCCCTTGAACACGCGGAACATAAATGATCCTTGTGAAATTTGAGCTTTGGAATACCACGAACTAATTCGTTTTTAGCCAGATGATTGATAGCATCAAAATTAAGATGAGATAATCTGCGATGCCATAACCATGACTTGGTCTTAGATGCTTTAGAGAGAAGACATACTTGAGAGGCGGCCATCATATCTTGTAAGGACAAGGTATAAAGATTTGCACCACGAGATCCCTTCAACAAATCTTTTCCTTCCAAGTTGCGGATGAAACAAGTGTGTTGTCGAAAAGCAACCTCTAGGTTGGAATCACAAAAATGTCCTACTGAGAATAAATTATGACCAAGACCTTCTACATAGTATACCCTTGAAATCGTAACGTTTCCAATCTGATATTCACCATACCCCATTATCTTTGCAATATGATCATTCCCGAATTTAACCGTACCAAGAAACTTGCTGACGAAATTTCGGAGCATCGAGCGATCTCCGGTCATATGCTTTGAACAACCGGAGTCCAAATACCAGAGGATGATTTGGACCACCTGAAAATATCACCAGACGAGGACAATGTAGAGGTATCGGAATCTGAATGTTCCTTGTTATTAGCAGGTACAGATTTAATAATCTTAGATTTGCTAACTTTAGGTTTCTTAG
The DNA here is from genome assembly GCA_025667525.1 of Glebionis coronaria. Taxonomy (NCBI): domain Eukaryota; kingdom Viridiplantae; phylum Streptophyta; class Magnoliopsida; order Asterales; family Asteraceae; genus Glebionis; species Glebionis coronaria. The sequence continues at coordinate 559,500,030 of CM046877.1, read as the reverse complement.
ATTTCCTAGCCTTCTTCTTCCTAGTTGGTGGTGTAGATTCTAGTTGGCTTAAATCCTGTGGTATTTCTTCACTGATAGGCACTATAGTGGGGGCTGACCTAATTAAAGGGCGCTGTTTCCATACTTTAGTGCTAGTGTGCCTAATTAAAGGACGCTCAGACCTAACCTCAATGGATGCATTCCTAGTTAAAGGGCACATGTTTCCATCTAATGTAAAGGTCCTACCAGTGGGACGCCATTGCCAGCCAACTTGGGCACGTGTTCTACCAGTTGGCTTCCATTCAAGATCATTCCTAATGGCATTCATCTCATTCACATGATCAATAAGACACAAATCATGACGTTGGGAAAACATACATTCATTACAATTCCAACATTTTAAATCAGAATTCACAAATGGTTTAGGCTTCTGCACAGGCGCAGAGCTTTTTGTCTTAACATGATTCTTTTTATTTAAAACTGAACTAACATTCCTATGGTGAGCTTCTACTTTCTTCTTTTTGGCACTACTAGTGGAGGGCTTGATCTTATCTTTCCTGAGTGGCGATCCTTTAGCCTTATTAGTCTCTTTTAATCCTGTAGAAGGCAAAGTGGGAACATTAGCAACAGATTTTAAAGGTGCCTTACTTGATTGTGCCAATGACGGTTTTTCTCCTGGAGTCTTATTAAATGGAGTTACAGCAATGGGTCGATTAGTGAGTAGTGCAGAACCTGGTTTACCTATGTATTGCAAGTAGGCTAAGCAATATTGAACACGCTTAATATATTCATGGGCTGAATAATAGTAGCTACTTGAGGGATCTAAGGCATAAAGATCGTCTAAAATATCCCTAACAAGATCTACATGCTTAATTGCGTTCCTCATATAATCATCGTAGGTAACCGGGTTTTTCTTATGGAGCGGGTTCTTATAAAGCACTACTGACTTGGTTGTTGGAGCACTAGTGGATGGTGCAGAGTCGGTAGCTAAATTATCAACAACTTCTTGTCGGGTGAGAAGAAGTGTCTCCTTTAACTCGGCCAAAACCATGTTTTTGTCAATGAGCAGGATGTTTAAGTCAGAGATTTCCTCACACTTTTGGTTCAGTTGTTCAACATAATATTGTTGTTGTGCCGCATTAAAAGCGAAGCGTTCTTCTAGTGAACCATAAAGAGCGGATAATCCTTGTCTTGTCCGATCCATCTCCCCTAGAACAGACGAAAGTCTAATTTCTAAGACCTGGTTTTTAGACTCTGCAGCCTCTAGTTTCAATTTTAGTGTTACATTTGATGACACATCTCTCTTCAATCTCATAATCTCTTCCTCTAATGCCTTAACTATTGCAATCATCTTGTCACTCGTCTCAACACCGTTTTCACAACTATTTGTTATCAAAAGATCCTCATTTTGAGTTTGTTGTTTTAATTCTAAAGATATACAATGTTGTTCTAGTTGATTAAAGCGTTTTGAAAGTAAATTGTAAGAATCTTGTAGCTTTAAAAACTCAGCGTTAGATTCGTGACAAGAATGATTATCTACCTCATTTACAGTATCAGCAACATTTACAGAGAGATCACACACATCATCTCAAATATTCACATCATCACATTTAATCATAGCGGATGTAAGCTCATTCGAATAATTAACATTTACAGTAGTAAGCACATCACACGAGATTACTTCGGACAAGAATCGGTCATATTCGGATAAAATCTTTTCCTTTTCAATTAGTTGTAGTTCGTAAGCGGTGTCCATTTCATAAAACACTTTTTGAACTTCTCCAATTTCAAATTCAAGATTTTCCTTAAGAGATGCAAAGCTTCCTTTTAGACTTTCGACAAATGGATTGATCTCATTTTTAAACACCTCGTTCATGTGTTCGAAAGCCCATTCTCCGGCGTTTAGGCCATTTGAAGTCGTACATTCCAAAATGACCTTGTAAAAATTAGTAAAGTATTGATTAATCTCTTGCAAGTTTAACCATACAGTGCTAACAGGTGGAAGATCCTTTGGAATTTCCTTAGGACCTTCTATGTTGACAAGTGTAGGAAATGTACTAGGGTTTTCTTCATTCAACATGTAGGTTGGTGCTGTAATGAGATCTTTGTCCATATGGAAGCGAATTCTAAAATTCGTTTTAGCAAGCTCCTGATTCATTTTAAAATAATCACAATCTGGATATTTTACAGAATTGTATGACCGATTCTCATCAAATAGATCCTTATTGGTGCGATCATCGAAAATATTAATCGGGTCTAAGACCAATCCTAATTGGGTTGCATTATAAAGTCTAGGACTATGGATTAAAGCTTGTTTTGCATACCGTAGATTAGGGGGAAGGCCTTTTTGACGCGATAAGTTAAATTCTCTAAACGAAGCATCAAATAAGTGCACTAGTTGAGAGGCAGCGTATTGTCTTAACAGCAAATAATCTAGACTTCTAATCTTATTAGTAGCATTAATCTCCATTTCATTCTTCTTAGACTCGAGTAATTCAAAATCCGTTTGAAGTTTTTGAAAATTAGTGACCACTAACTCTTTTTCTTTAAGTTCATTAGAAAGATTTGCTCTTAAGTTTTCTATTTCTTGCAAATGACCCATTTGTTTGTTTCGAAAATGATCATATTCGAGATTAGTTAGAACACTAGACGAAGGCACTAATTCCAAAGTGTGAACTTTCTCGTTGCTTAAGGCAAGCTCATCAGACAAATTCTTATTCTTAGCTAGGGTTTCTAAGAGTGCAACATTCATTTGGCTAAGTAATGTAGCAGGAACCATGACCAAATCTTGTTGAGCAGGAGTATGCGTATGCAAAATAAATCCCGGTTGTGTTTCACTCAAAGTCTGGGGACTCACATTGATATTACTATCATTGATTGTCTCCTCATTTGAAAGACTCACCACCGAAGACTCATTCGAATCAGCACTCTCTTGCACAACTTGATGTGGTTGAATACTAGCATCAGTGGTATTATCAGTGGTATTAATAAGTACCTCATATCTCTTTTCTGGCCCTAAGCTGGAGATAGTTGCCATGAGAGCAGCCTTTGTAGATTGAAATTCATCACAGTCTGAGTCATACGCATCAAGATCATCTGCTTGGTATGCTGCATTCTGTGTGGTGACAGTGTCTTGTTCAGCAATCCCTGGATCAGCAAGAAATGCAAGCTCCTCTTCATCAAGTTCCCTTCCTTGTGCCTGAGCATTTACCAGATAAATCTTTTCTGCAAACCATTGACCATCCCTTCTCCTCTTGGGTTTCTTGCAATCCCTGGACATGTGCCCTTCTTCCTTGCAATTGTAGCATGTAATCATTCTCAACTTGCCTGTGGAATTTACCCGTGGAAGAGTGTTGATCATTGGAGCAGGATTGACCGTGCGAGCATTGGTAGTTGATGTAGTAGGTCTCCCCTGATAAGGTTGAATAGGTTGAACCATTACCCTGCCATTCTCAATAGTAGCTTGTTGGCGAGAATTGGATGAATTCCTCAACTGATTGTTGGTAGGAGCTGATCCCCTAAATCCTCGTTTGCTTAATGTCCTTGTGAGATAAGCAGACATAGTGGTTAACACTTCAACTGGGTCAGTTCCTTGTTTGAATACAGGAATGGGGACTTCCTCATCATCACAGTACATAGCTTGGTCTAGTTGAACTGCATAATCACTAGAAGGAATACTCATGTGATCAGAGTAGCTTGATGGATATACTGCATTCTCTTGATAAGAAGAATATGATGGCTGAGCATAAGGTGCAATACTTGCTGAGTGAGGTTGTGAAGCATATTGTGGTGAAGGTGCATTAAACCGATATTGTTGCTGATGTGAGGTGGGTGGTTGCGGTAGAATCGAGTATTGGGGAAAGGTAGGTGTCATGTAAGGTGATGGATGATAGGCTTGATGTCCCAAGATATAAGGAGTGTTGTTGTGTGACAAGCTTGGTTGATTCGCCATCAAAGCTAAAGAATCAGGGTACATACCTCGAGGCGAACAGTGCATGATCACATGTTTCTCATGTTGCTGAAGAAAAGCATATAGTTGATCCAAATTGCACTTATGCAAATCCCTGGTTAACTTAACATCGGTAATATACTCACCCCATTCAGCTTGAGGTAAAGTATTCAAGAATTTGGTGTTAACCTGGAATGGAGCAATCACGAGATTATATACATTCAGATCATTCATGAGAGTGGTGAATCTGAAGTAATAATCGTGAAGCGTTTCCCTTGGGTTGTACGTGAATCTATCAAACAGATCATACAACTGACATTCCCTTTCCTGTTTGGTGAGAGACGTACCTTGTAGCAACACCTTAAGACGTTCCCATAAATCCTTTGCCACCGTATAATGACTTACCATTCGATAGATGTCATGTGGAAGGGCTTGGAGAATGGTTTGAAGAGCCTTTTCGTCTGCATCGGCAACGAGTTGTTGAGCTGGTGTAAGTTCTTCAAACTCCCTTGGTCGAGTCACATTGTTAACCACGATGGTACCATAGTCAAGTGGACCATTTAAAATTGACTTGACCATAAGCCTCCCATATACCGGTTTTCCCTTAAGGTATGACATCATCCGGCCTTGCCATGCTTCAAAAACTTCTTTGATGAGCATTGGAGGACGATTATCCGTACCCGTAATGACGGAAATATCCGTAAGTGATGTCATCTGAGGCATTACTGAATTCGGATTCATTTTGTTCACTTCAAAGAAACACAGATTATCGGTTGATCGAGCAGTGAAGAAAGGTTGAGAATTTGTGTTGTGTTGTTGAAATCAAGATTAAATCCACTAAAGATCGTCGAAAAAAAATTCGGAAAAATACCCCTTGAACTTGCTATTCGGAAAAATCCCTATTCGGAATAACCTTATGCTGAAAAACCCTTATCCGGAATAATCCTTATGCTGAATACCCTATTCGGAATAATCCTTATACGAAAAAAAAACCTTTATGCGGAATAACCCTAATAAACCCTATTCGGAATGTTCCTGCTATTCGGAATATTCTTCAATTCGGAATGTTGGCTATTCGGAAAGATGTCTATTCGGAATGTTGGCTATTCGGAAAGATTGCTATTCGGAAAAGTTTTGGCTATTCGGAAAGATTTGGGCTATTCGGAAAGATTTTGGCTATTCGGAAAAACTCTCCTATTCGGAATGTCTTGGCTATTCGGAAAACTTAGCTATTCGGAAAGATTTTGCAATTCGGAAAAACTCTCCTATTCGGAATAATCTGGGAATATAAATTTCGAGACTTTGAATAGAGCTTTAAATCCGATTTTTTGATCAAAAACCACAAAAGTTTTATGATTTTTACCAAAATAAGCTAAACCCAATCCTTATCAATTGATCCCAATAACAAAAACACCAAAAACAACAAGATTCAAGATTGATTTTTTCTAAAGATCACTAATTGATTCAATAACTAAAAAAAACAACACAATCCTTACCTTAAATCACCCCATGGCTCTTGATACCAAATGTATGATCGGGTATTTGTAACAGAAATAACTACAAAACGTAAATTTACTGACGAAAACGTAAATTTACTGACGAAAACGTAAATTTACAGACGAAAACGTAAATTTGCCGACGAAAATGAAAATTTACTGACGAATGCGTATATTTACTGACGAAAACGTAAATTTTCTGACGAATACGGAAATTTACTGACGAAACATAAAGTTTCTAGCGGAAACTTAAATTTACTGACGAAAACGTAAATTTACTGACGAATACGTAAATTTTCTGACGAAAACGTGAATTTTCTAACGAATACGTGAATTTACTGAGGAAAACATAAATTTTCCCGACGAAAACATAAATTTTGTGACGAAAACGTAAATTTTCTGACGAAAACGTAAATTTTCTGACGAAAACGTAAATTTACTGAAGAAAACGTAAATTTTCTAACGAATACGTTAAATTTCTGACGAAAACGTAAATTTACTGACGAAAACGTAATTTACTGACAAAAACGTAAATTTTCTGACGAATACGTAAATTTACTGACAAAAAAGTAAATTTACTGACGAAAACGTAAATTTTCTGACGAATATGTAAATGTACTGCCAAAAACGTAAATTTTATGACGAAAACATAAATTTACTGACGAAAACATAAATTTTGGACGAAAACGTAAATTTACTGAAGAAAACGTAAATTTACTGACGAAAACGTAAATTTACTGACGAAAACGTAAATTTACTGACGAAAACGTAAATTTACTGTCAAAAACTTTAAATTACTGACGAAAACGTAAATATACTGACGAAAACGTAAATTTATTGACGAAAACGTAAATTTACTGACGAAAACGTAAATTTTCTGACGAAAACGTAAATTTTCTGACGAAAACGTAAATTTATTGACGAAAACGTAAATTTTCTGACGAATACGTAATTTTACTGACAAGAACGTTAATTTACTGACGAAAACGTAAATTTTCTGACGAATACGTAAATTTACTGACGAAAACGTAAATTTACTGAAGAAAACGTAAATTTTCTGACGAATACGTAAAATTTCTGATGAAAACGTAAATTTACTGACGAAAACGTAATTTACTGACGAAAACGTAATTTAATGACGAAAACGTAAATTTTCTGACGAAAACGTAAATTTACAGACGAAAACGTAAATTTTCTGACGAATATGTAAATTTACTAAAGAAAACGTAAATTTACTGACGAAAACGTAAATTTTCTGACGAATACGTAAATTTACTGCCGAAAACGTAAATTTAGTGACTTAATAATAAAAACTAACTTTTTAGACTATTGGGTTTTTGTTACAATAATAGGAACCATGTGACCTATTTTTAAACCCATTTGACCCATTCTCAAACCCATTTGACCCAAACTTCATTTTACACAAAGAAAGGGTTGACCCATTTGACCCATCACTCTATTTTTTGCTCAACCCATTTCAACCAATAAGGTTATGAAATTTAACCCAAATGGCCTACTTTTGGTGGAATGGGTTGAAATTGCCACCTCTAGGTATAACTTCCTGTTGCAAACACGTAGCATTAAAACAATACTATAAACCGAGCAAATAGTAGCAAAAAGATAAATTTAACAAATATACCTTACTGATCAGTATAGGAGAAGCCATATCAAGAAACATAGACCTAAAGCTGCACCAAAACTAGCTAACAAATATTACTACATTACATACAACAGTACTAGACAATCACTTCATGTATTTCCCTGGCTTATCTTTCAATACTATATACTAACATATACTAATTTCAATGAACTTGATGCTTATATTTCAATGGGGAAATCATCCCTGCTGTAAACTGCAGGGAATGATACCTGCTGTTACACATTTATGGGGGACTAACAGTGTAAATAAATAATACTTAGAGGGGCTGATTGAAAAAATAAAAAAGCTGATTGCAAGTGGCTTCAGAGATGATCCCTGATGTTGGCAGCAGGGATGTTAAGCCCTATTTCAATACCATATAACATATACTAATTTCAAACAACAAATAAAAATTGACACTTCAGATGCTCAATTTGAGGATGCTAAGGTTCAAGACTATTAAGTTTATGAGAATGAGGATGTCAATAGTGGGCCTCAAGTTGTTCAGGCTGATGTTGATGTTGTTTGAGCTTATCGTTTTTAGTCTTTTAAATGCACTTTCAAACATTTCTTTTCATTATTGAACTTAATATTTACTTTGATAAATGATTATGGTCGTAGCTTAGTACTTTGGACCTTATCATACTTGTTTTACTTTTAACTTCGACTTATATATTTACTTTGTAGAATTATAATGTTTTATAAATTTATGTTCGTAGATAATATATGTTGTTTAGTATTTGGTTATCATAAAGAAAAATAATTCATATTCTACGTGTGACCCGTGCAACGCACGGGTATTACACTAGTTATTTAATAAACGTTAACGCGTCATATAAATAAACAACACTTAAAAGTTTAGCATAAATTACGAAGAATGCTGATAAAATAAAAAATTAGAACGACGACAATAAAAAAATATTTCTATGTCATAACAAATATATTTATGGTTGATGACGGACATTGGCTTTGCCAATAAATAATAAAAGGCACATTTTTGATACGTTAAAGAAATAACCTTGTCGGTTAACCGAAAATTCAATATTATTAGTAAAATGATCATGACAAATAAAATTTGCGTAATAAATATTGGCCCGAATATTAATAATATTATTAGAACTCGGTCTAAATGTTGATTTTAAATATCATGCTACTACAGTAAATAAATATGAAAAAAAAATATAAAAAAAAATTATAATTTCGAATAAAATTTTATCAATTATCAGAAAAATAATTAAAGTACAATTTAATTAAAATTCTCGAGATCTGGTATGAAAAAGTAAAGAGGAACAGGTAAAACATTGTAAATTCGAGAAGTACGAATAAAAGAATAATTTAATTACCGAAAAAAATACGAATTCTCACAGTCGGCCTTCCTAAAAGAACTCTGGTCCCTCAGAGTTCCACTGGAGACAGAAGAAGATGCAAACAAAAGGAGATACATAGTTTGAACTGATTCATTGCTTCCCAAAAAATTTCTGCACCACGGCGTACCTTAATAATTAGGATTCACTACGCTTCAGTTTCTTAACACCTTTTCGAATAAATTTTTAAACTTGGATTAAAGTAATGACCTTTCAGTACGGTGTAATATCAGTAGATAGAATGAACACAAGAATTGCTTAAACGGACAAAGTGTGCTAAAAAATGAATCAAGATTGTTAATCAACAAGGAATCGCAAGTCGCGCAAACTATAAAACATTACAATCTACCTTTCGAAAGTAATTAAGGAGAGATATGAATTTGATACTAGAGTTTTGTATGTAAAAAGTTATCGTCACAGTCTCTTCGAATTGATAACTGGTTAACTATGCGACTCGGTTGTCTTTGGTGAAACAAATAGTTGTGTCGTTGTAGTAATTAAAAGTGCAAAACTTTAAAGTAAAGAGCAGGTAAAATAAAATCTAACTATAATTTAAAATAAATGACGAGGAATTTAAAAGCGAGACGAGAAATTAAAAGGCACTAAAAGTAAATAACGCAAACTTAAAACTATCTAAGGCAAACTTAAAACGCAACTAAAACTTAAACTAAGGCAAGGCTTAAAATAAATCTAAGGCAAGTAAACTTAAAGTGCGACTAATTAAAAAGGCGGGAAAAGTAAAGCTTAAAAATTAAAACTTAAAAACTGAAACTAAAAAGAACCTGAAAACAGCTCATTCGGAATAATCCTTCGTTCGGAATAATCACTCATCCGGAATGTCACCTTCGTTCGGAATGATCACTCATCACTCGGAATAATTACCAAAACCTTGATCCGGAATAAAATGCTCACTTCGAATAATGTTCATCCGGAATATGTCACTTATCCGGAATATTCACCATTCCGAATGAACACCTTTGATTCGGAAGAAATTGTTGATCCGGAATGTTGCTGACCCGGAATAAATCTCCAACCCTTCGTTCGGAATGTTCTGAATGAACACACCTTGATCCGGAAGAAATTTGATTCGGAATATTTCACAACAACTCCTTTATCCGGAATGTTCCGAATGAACAGCTGATCCGGAATATCAATTATTCCGAATGAAAGACCTTGATCCGGAATGTTGAATATTCCGGATGAACAACCTTTGATTCGGAACAAACAGCTTGATTCGGAACTTCCAATGATTCGGAACTTTCTGAACAAAACTTTGATTCGGAATAATCTACAGAATTCCTTCACTCGGAATATTTGGCTTTGATCCGGAATGTACCTGGGAAACAAAATATAGCGAAGAACACGGGACAAACAAAAAGCTACAAATCTAGACAAAACTTAATCAAATCAACCAAAAGATTAAATCAAACTAATCACAAATTATCTAATAACAAATACTAATCAAACCAAATCAAAAATACTAACAATAATCATCAAAATAATCAAAACCCACTTAATCAATTTAATAAAAACTCAAGAACATGAACATAAACAATAAAGCATAAAGATTAATGATCAAATAAGAAAGGAAGATAGGAGATCAAACAATAAAAGTAAAGATTGTCAATATTTAAAAGGAAACTTACTTGAAATTAAAAGTATTTAAGGTGCAAGACAATTAATTAAATGACATGTAATTAAATGTGCAAAAATTAAAGTGGAAGAGCTAATTGTCACACTTAGCCAACAAAATGAAAAGTAAATCCTAATGATCTATTTATACGAGGATTAAGGAGGTGCTTAGGAAACTTCCTCTCCTCTTTCTTCTTTCTTTAATTGCATGATTAAGCCCTTGTCTTCTTAATTCTTTGACTTTAACGACTTTGTCTCGGGATTTCTTTAAACTCGTATTGTAATTCTTCAATAAATTAGACTTGAGTTCTTCAGCTTTTAGTAAACTTCCGTCTTTTGACTTTTTCTTCGATAAATCTTCAGAATTGGTCTTGGACTTCCGTTCTTTTTGCACTCTTGATTTCTTGACTTCGTCTTTTGTCTTTTTCTTCGATAAAAGCCCGTGAATGCCCGTGTTTTCTCCCATTTTCACATTTTCGTCCTAAATCACAACAAAAACACAAACCACGCATAATTCCGACATTTACGACATAAAATACACGTTTTGGCTCGGTTATTATTGTAGTTAAGTGGTAAAAAGGATGGGTGTTTACACACCTATCAAATCTCCTACACTTGACCATTGCAATGTTCTCATGCAATGCATTAGTTACAAAGCACGTTTACACTTTTCATCATAATCAATCCACGCTGGCCTTTATTAAAGAGATAGAAAATTCTAAACATTCAAAGTAAGTAAAGAAATTAAAAACATACCTTGGGGTTTTGGAAATGTCATGAATGATCATCATCCTCAAGTTTTCACATTCTCCAAACCAAGCTTAAAAATGAGATCATTGTTATTATAAGTTAGCAAACTAACACGAACTCATGTGGGCCAATTATTTACTTAGACTCCCTTATTCCTAGGTGTATCTCTTATATTTTATTGTTGTCTTGAATGATCACGAGGATGCATTGTTGACTTATTTCGATAGTTATTTAGGCTGAAAATAAAGTGGGACGATTTCATCAATAGTTAGCTAAAGGACAAAATCTTTTAAAACTGCTTCTCGGGACCTCAAAAAGTTCATATCTTGGCATAACTCGCTTCACGATTTGAGACCTTTCTCGGACCGATATTTGGCAGCGACTTCATACTTCAAACCTTGAGAGACGTTCATGAAATAATGGTCTTCTCTTCATAATTGGAATTTCTTCACTTGAAGTTTTGAGAGATTCTTCATATATGGACCACGACTTCTTCATTTTTCTCCAATCTTTATTTTGGACTTTGATATAGAACGATCCGCCTCCTTTTTGGACTTGGATCTATTTATCCTCATACCTTGTTAGGGTCTTTTTGGATAGACTTCTCCATGATCTTTACGGGAGTATTTGCTTTTCGTCGTGTGTCTCGATCCTTCATATTGATCTTTGATAAATGATTCTTCACATCACTTTTGGATCTTTAGCAACAAAATGTAGCCCTCATGCCTTGTTAGGGCCTTTTCGGACTCGCCAATATTCGCATCCCGCTTCAATAAGTTATGCCTTGGCTATGAACTCTAATCATTACCGAGCAACTTTTAAACGGTCTTGGGCTAGAAGCTAAGTAACTTTTCAAATCGTACAACCTTATTTATTGCAGATAAATTTATTAGCAAGCGATGGGAGAATAGGCTTATAATTAACTCACATAAATTCACGAAAGGATACCAAACTTATAATTGACCCTATCATCTCTCGTTCTCCACAATTTAAAATCTCAAGGAATGAGACTCGTGGATGCTTAGCCTATTAAGTCAAAGTTTTGGATTTTCGAGTCATCTATAAGATCTTGCGAATTCTTAGACTTTTTCCAGTTTAGAAATCGCATTTTAAAGTTCCCTTGATAAACGACTCTCTAGGATCAATAATAGGAACTTGCAAAAAGTTCTTGTTCTTAACCCGTGAGAGTTAAGACTTTCGCGTTTTATAGTTCCCTATATAAAAGCCTAGCAAAACTTGACTTAAACATGTTAAGGATACTAGCTAGAGTAAACTTAGATAAGTAAACTCGGGTTGAGTAAAAAAATTCACAATGTTTGAAAATTAAAACCACTTTATTAAAATTTATTCTAGCAAAGAAAGAAAATAACTATACAAAGGTAAAACTAATAGGCCAAAATAGATCAAAAATTTTGAAAAATGTCGAAAAATTGATTTTCCGGTTAAAATGAGGACAAATACAAGGAAAAGACCACTTAACTTCGATAGAAGTCCCCCTACACTTAATATAATGTTTAAGCATGTGGGAGTAAACTCCCCTACACTTAGGACATTGTGCACGTTGTTTAAATCTTGCTAAGGAAAAGACCACTAACGAGATTCTTATTTTAATATTGAGAAATATAAAATAGTGAATCGAAAAGAGTTTAGGATAGAACCGGGAAGACGGGAACACGGAATCACGGGTCGTCAAAAATCATCAAGAGTGGATCTTTGAGCGCTCGAATCCCTGAATAGAAGAAGAGAGGAAATAGCAAACACCAACGGGTCTCCCCTACACTTAGGATAAAGAAAGCTAAAAGATATATACTTTGGTTGCCTCCCAAGAAGCGCTTGATTTTTGTTCACCGAGTCGTGAGCTTGACTCGACCTTGATTAGCATAGGAAGAAGCATGAAAAACATCCACCGGGATCAAATACATAGTTTTCGTCCATCAAATAGCACAAGCTTAAGGCGAACAAGGCAAGCCAAAGAAGAATAGGCGAGGTTCCCTTAAGCAAAGATGGAGCACGGTGGTAGCAAGGGTGAAGAGGTACAAACAGATTTCCATAAGTTCCAAAGATTTTTCCTTTTATTTCATCAGATGGATACTAAGATGGCTGAAGAATAGCGATACCGGGGTCGAACACCTTTTCCTTTAGGGGAAAATAGCACTCAGGCTCAGCATAATTTGAAGATAATCCGCGAAGAAAATGCACAACCTCGTCCTCAGAAGGTGGACAAAGAGGTGTTAAATCATACGTGCTGCGAATGTTGGTGTCGTCCGGTTGCTTCTCCTTTGAAAGAATTTTCGTCAAATCCGAAGTAGGATCAAGACGATAATCATTAAAGTCTAAAGGAGGAGCATCACTCTCATGAGGGAAGTAAGTATTGAGAAAAGTAGAGAAGTCTTCCTCAAATGAGTAGTCATCCAAAGTAGGATTAAGCATGGTTGGCGGAGGATCTTCATCATGAGAAGAATCACTCGAGAGAGTATCGGCCTCATCAAAATCATCATAAGTGGGCATGTCGGGATACTCAGAAGTAAAATATTCATAATCATATCCATCAGAGCTAGAATCATCATCATATGCATCATAGATCAATGGAGAACCATATATGGGTGAAGGTTCCAAATTGGAGAGATAATCATCCACATCATCTTGAAACAGTGGATTATCATTGCAAGAATTGAATAAAGGATTGTTGTAGACGACAAAATAATCAAGCACATTAATCATATTCACTTATTCTCTTCCATAGGATTTGCTTGTAAGCTTCCCCATTTCAAAAACTTGTGCATCATCCCCGACTTTTAAGATGAGCTCACATTTATCCACATCAATTAAAGCTCTACCGGTTCTAAAAATGGCCGTCCAAGTATTAACGGAATACGAGGGTACATTTCATAATCAACAACGACAAAGTCGACCGGAAAAGTGAATGTGCCAACTTTAATGAACACATCTTCGGCAATACCAACGGGGTAAGCGAGAGTGCGATTGGCTAGCTCAAGAGTCATTTTGGTGGGTGTAAGGTCGGGCAATGATAACTTTTTCCAAACACTTAACGGCATCAAATTAATACTTGCCCCGAGATCGTTTGGTTAAAAGTACAAGGAAGCACAAAACGACCAGGATCTCCAAGTTTTTCTGGAAGTTCTTTAAGAAGGACGGCAGAAAAATTTTCATTCAATCGAGTATTAACAAACTCGGCCATCTTCTTCTTCTTACTAAGAAATTCCTTAAACATCTTGATAAATTTAGGCATTTGTGCTAGAGCTTCAACAAGGGGAAAAGTGACGGTCATTTCCGAAACTTTCTTCAAGTAGTTTGACACTTGAATGTCATCCTTTGTGTGCAGTTTGGCCTTGTCTAAGCGAGATGGATAGGGAATCTTGGGTTTATAGATGGAAGGTGTAGGTGTAGCATGTAAAGGTTGAGATGTTGAAGGTGGGGTTGGTGGAGGATTCTTGGTGGGTACTTCGTCATGACGAGGCGGAGACGGTAATGGTGTACTAATACTAGGTGTGGGAGGAGTAGGGATAAATGGTGGTAAAGGAGGTGTAGATGATGGGGGCGGAATAGGTGGTCCTACTAAAGTAACTCCACTACGGGTAGTAATAGCCCTCACATTCGCTCGCGGATTGGTGACGGTGTTTGAAGGTAGAGAACTCGAGGTAGAGGGTTGAGTGGTGGGCAAGAAACTAGCCAGCATATTCTTCAAATCATTCGTTTGATTGCTAAAGGAGGATTGTATATTATCTCGAAGCTCGGATCTAATGTCATTCCCTTGCTTGGTGATATCTCCTTTCAAATTGATAATTTGGCTCTGCAGATTCTTAATTTGCTCACCTTGGGTTCTCATTAAAGCTTCAACATCTTGATTGATGGGTGGGGCTTGGTGAGCGGGTGGGTGATAAGGATTAGAAGCTCGAGGTGGGATTTGGTTGCTTCTATTGTAGTTGTTGTTGGGGTTTTGGTTTTGAGGAGAAAAAACGGGTGAAAGGTAGTTGTTTGATCGGTAACTCAGCAAATTTCTATCCCCTTGAGGTCGGGCTTGGTAATTTTCCGGTGAATAATTACCATAAGCCGCATACACATTTTCCGGATTTCCTTGAGTAGAAGGACAATCAGTGTATGAGTGAGGACCACCGCATGTCTCACAAGGATTGGCTACCGCTTTAACTTGTTGTTGGTTTGTAGCGAGGAGCAAGATATTTTTGTTCATTTCGGCCATCATGCGGGTGAATTCGGTCATGTCGGGGTTTGCTGAAGTAGAAGAAACATTGACTCTCGGGTTGTTCCTTGAAGAAGCGGAGGAATCCCAATTTTTGTGATGAGTAGTCATGTTCTCAATAAGCTCTCTACACTCCTCGGGTCTCCTTTTCATAAATGTGCCACCGGCGGCTGCATTAATCGTATCACGATCTCGAAAAGTCAAACCGTTGTAGAAAAGTATCAATTAAGGTCACAGGGAGCATATTGTGGTTTGGACAACGATCGATCAAAACATTATATCTTTCCCAAGCATCAAAGAGAGATTCATCGGGTTCTTGCATGAAACCGCTGATTTGATTGCGAAGGCTCGTGACCATGGATGGTGGAAAGTAGCGCGACAAAAAGCGTTGAGTCATGTCATCCCAAGTATGAATTGAATTCTTCGGGAGACGATCAAACCATTTCTCGGCGTGATGTGATAAAGTATGTGGAAAGAGTTGAAGGCGAAGAACATCCATTGTGGCACCGGGCAACTTCATGCTTTGAGTGATAGTAATGAATTTGTTGAGGTGTTTGTTGGCATCATCATCAGGCATTCCTCGAAAAGGATTTATTTGCACTTGCTGGATCATGTGATGCTTCAACGAAAACTCCGGAGCCGTGATTTGCATCGGCGCAATCGGTCCTCCTCGTCCAAACATGGTGGGTTGACAAAGCTCCTCCATTGTCCAAAGATCGGGCTGTGGAAGAACATTGTTGTTGTTATTATTGAGGTGCGGTGGATTATTGTTGTTGTCCACACCTGCCACAGCTAAATCTTCATGAGTCTCGAGCTCTTGATAAGTAGAAGATCTAGTACGCATACACCTGCGAAAGCAAAAGAAAACAATACCAAACACAAAGAGAATATATATACACTATAAAGAAAATAAAATCCTTTTGGATTTTTGAATTTTTTTATTTTTTTATGGATTTTTTTAACAATTTTTAATTTTTATGGTTTTTTGAAAATTTTAAGCAAGAAAATAACGCTCACGAATGAACAGATCCCAAAAAGCAACGCTCTCTCACAGAAAACAGTTAATCTTTACGAAAAGAGCCGGCAGCGGCACCATTTGATACTAGAGTTTTGTATGTAAAAAGTTATCGTCACAGTCTCTTCGAATTGATAACTGGTTAACTATGCGACTCAGTTGTCTTTGGTGAAACAAATAGTTGTGTCGATGTAGTAATTAAAAAGTGCAAAACTTTAAAGTAAAGAGCAGGTAAAATAAAATCTAACTCTAATTTAAAATAAATGACGAGGAATTTAAAAGCGAGACGAGAAATTAAAAGGCACTAAAAGTAAATAACGCAAACTTAAAACTATCTAAGGCAAACTTAAAACGCAACTAAAACTTAAACTAAGGCACGGATTAAAATAAATCTAAGGCAAGTAAACTTAAAGTGCGACTAATTAAAAAGGCGGGAAAAGTAAAGCTTAAAAATTAAAACTTAAAAACTGAAACTAAAAAGAACCTGAAAACAGCTCATTCGGAATAATCCTTCGTTCGGAATAATCACTCATCCGGAATGTCACCTTCGTTCGGAATGATCACTCATCACTCGGAATAATTACCAAAACCTTGATCCGGAATAAAATGCTCACTCGGAATAATGGTTCATCCGGAATATGTCACTTATCGGGAATATTCACTATTCTGAATGAACACCTTTGATTCGGAAGAAATTGTTGATCCGGAATGTTGCTGATCCGGAATAAATCTCCAACCCTTCGTTCGGAATGTTCTGAATGAACACACATTGATCCGGAAGAAATTTGATTCGGAATATTTCACAACAACTCCTTTATCCGGAATGTTCCGAATGAACAGCTGATCCGGAATATCAATTATTCCGAATGAAAGACCTTGATCCGGAATGTTGAATATTCCGGATGAACAACCTTTGATTCAGAACAAACAACTTGATTCGGAACTTCCAATGATTCGGAACTTTCTGAATAAAACTTTGATTCGGAATAATCTACAGAATTCCTTCACTCGGAATATTTGGCTTTGATCCGGAATGTACCTGGGAAACAGAATATAGCGAAGAACACGGGACAAACAAAAAGCTACGAATCTAGACAAAACTTAATCAAATCAACCAAAAGATTAAATCAAACTAATCACAAATTATCTAATAACAAATACTAATCAAACCAAATCAAAAATACTAACAATAATCATCAAAATAATCAAAACCCACTTAATCAATTTAATAAAAACTCAAGAACATGAACATAAACATTAAAGCATAAAGATTAATGATCAAATAAGAAAGGAAGATAGGAGATCAAACAATAAAAGTAAAGATTGTCAATATTTAAAAGGAAACTTACTTGAAATTAAAGGTATTTAAGGTGCAAGACAATTAATTAAATGACATGTAATTAAATGTGCAAAAATTAAAGTGGAAGAGCTAATTGTCACACTTAGCCAACAAAATGAAATGTAAATCCTAATGATCTATTTATAGGAGGATTAGGGAGGTGCTTAGGAAGCTTCCTCCCCTCTTTCTTCTTTCTTTAATTGCATGATTAAGCCCTTGTCTTCTTAATTCTTTGACTTTAACGACTTTGTCTCGGGATTTCTTTAAACTCGTCTTGTAATTCTTCAATAAATTAGACTTGAGTTCTTCGGCTTTTAGTAAACTTCCGTCTTTTGACTTTTTCTTCGATAAATCTTCAGAATTGGTCTTGGACTTCCGTTCTTTTTGCACTCTTGATTTCTTGACTTCGTCTTTTGTCTTTTTCTTCGATAAAAGCCCGTGAATGCCCGTGTTTTCTCCCCTTTTCACATTTTCGTCCTAAATCACAACAAAAACACAAACCACGCATAATTCCGACATTTACGACATAAAATACACGTTTTGGCTCGGTTATTATTGTAGTTAAGTGGTAAAAAGGATGGGTGTTTACACACCTATCAGAATTACATATAGACATTTAAAATAAGACTTGTCATAATTGTCTGTCTAGAATTTGGTATTACTTTCAAACTCAGCTTAAGTATTTTCTTGATCATAAAAATACAAGGCTTGAGGGAATAAAACGAAATTCGTATCCATTCTTAACGAACAGGATAAAATAGAGGCGTTGATAATAAGACAATAAGAAACAAGTAATATAGCAAGTCATCACTCCTTGAGTGCAGTTGGTGTCACCAACATTGGCTTATATTTTTCTAGGTAATCGATACACGATTGAAAGATAAAAACCACACAACAATTTTCGAATCAAAGAAAATTTTTAATTATTCACTTGTGTATGATTCAAGTAAAATGAACAACATTGGCAATTTGAGAGCGAAATCAACACATGGTTTACACGGGCGAATTTCGAGGCAATAGAGTCTGACACACATCATGACGAATATACTATATCGATATTCATGTACAGTCATTAACCGTTATTCTCGTCCGGAGACATTTCGAACGTATACCAAAATTTACTGAAACAAAGTTGGTCGAGGAGAAAGTATAAAAACATTAGAACTTCCAAGTACGATATCAATAGCCACTAACTTGACGAGCGGTAAATAGAATTGTATCATAAAAGAAAATGAGGTAACAAGTAGAGAAAAGCTCATTGAGTAAAGAATAATAGATTGTAGTCGCAAATACGCAATTCGTTCAAGAAAAAATAAAATAAAGAAACATGTGCATTTGTCATGAACTTGTACTACTTACAAAACGCATAAAAGCTTTCATAATTTTATTTTAACAAGATTTTAAGGTGACTACTATTCATCCTCGCATGTCTCCTTCTAAATTACGCATAGGTGATCAGGCCATGCATAATTTAGGACTAGCAATGTGATGTTTAGCTTCGTCAAACCAGTATTACCTGTCATATATTAAAAATATATAAAATACCATTTGTAAAACAGGAATCGAAATAATTTACGAAACGTTCTCGAGAGTAAGTAATTCGTGAAATACATCGTAACAGTAATATCAAATAAATCTATAGAATAACATTCATGTATTTTGTAAAGCTCAAGTAGAACATTTTGTAAAATAATTCGCAAACAGTACCAGTTTAAATTTATAAAATAAAGAGTGGGTTACACGAGAATAATAAAGGGTAGTTCAAGACAATCAATGAAATGGTTACAAGTTGATAAAGTTTCAAAAGGTTTAGCCGGAATCGTCATGAGACACGTGTCAAGATGATAACGAACGATATGAAAGCAAGAACTTCAAACCTCGGCCCAATTCAGTGGTACGATAGAAGCAAAGAAAGACAACTTAGAATGACAATTAAGTCATGTATAAAAGAAAGGGTGAAGGAATCCATATGCGTTCATGTCGTAATTTATTTGACATAAATATGCTTTTAAAGAAGTAGGGCATCAGTTTCCAAGTAGTACAACTACTCCGAAAAGTTTCTATTTTAGGAAAGTTTAGGAATCTAAAACGTAAATAGTGACGCATAAAAATGTACACACATTTTTTTACTCGAAGTCTAAAGCAATTTGGTGTAAAACGATGTTTTGAACAACTTTCTAGTTTTACTCCAGACTTGAAACGGATCAGAAATTGACGAAAATGCCCTCGCATCAAATTTGACAACAAAATGATATTTTAAAAATACGTAGAAATAAACTCTTAAATTTTACAGTTTCAAATGAGTGTAACTTGCTCGTTTTTAAGATTTACGGGTCGAAATTTATGTCATAAACGAACGTCTCAACAAATAGAAACATATTTTTATTTCTAAAAGTTTATAAAAATATTTTCTCGACATCGTTAAATTACATGTAACTTTTCTGCAGAAAGTATATTTTTCGACACACCTTGAAATTGAATCAAATTTCATAATGACCCGGAGTTTATGTACACACATGACTTGTGGATCCCATAAAAACGAAAAAGAATAAATTGTAAACTTAAGAATATAAAGAAAAACATGGTATAAGATTGATTTGTGAATACCAACGATAATCTAAGAAATAAAAAACGGCGCATGACATCCGTGTCTTAGATTTCAAGATGCAAAGTAGGAAGATCTCTTGGCTGTGTGATTTTTCCAAAAACACAAAACGTGTCGAGAAAGAAACGAAACATTATCAAGTCGCACTCATGGAGCGAGGAGGTAATGAAAAAAGGATGGTACAAGTTTATAGAAGTAGAATCGTATTCTAAACAAGCACCACATATTAGAGGATATGAATTACAAGATGACGATGGCGTTTCCAAGGTACAATGAACGTTGAAATTCGAAGTTGAAACGTAAAATGCTCAATGAACTAAAATTTAATCGATATACGAGTGTCGTGTAAAACGGTGACGTAAAGGTCAATCAAGGTCATGAAAACTCACAATTTTATTCAACGCGTATTCAAAGAATTCTTCAAGATGTGTGACTCACACGGTGTCCTTTAGTATTTTCGAAGACACATTGAGCTACACAATGGTCGATAGACTATTTTTCAAGACATCCAATCACAAATGATCGGAAAGTAATCTGTATATCTAAATAGATATTTTAAAGAGGTTTAACAATGAAAGTAACACACACGGTAGTAAAATGAAAATAAGAAGTTTCATTGAAAGCAACACTTATTTAATCTCGAACAATGGTATCACGAGAATATGGCAACATGTAACAGAATGAGTCGAGAAAAACAGGTTGTTCAAACGAACGAGTATATGAGGTCAGTCGTACCACGCATAAATGAAATAACAATAGTACTCAGAAAAGTGAGTATGAAAAGTCGGTAGCATACGCGATCCGAATACAAGTATGTAATGCCATAACAATTTAAAATTATTGTAACAAGATCAATTCACACGAACAAGAATTCAAGGAATGCATTAAGAGCATTTGTAATCAAGTAATATCCGATGATGATTCAAGAAGCACAAAGGCTTTGAAAAGACATAGTAATTATCGTCATTAGGGTGATGCTATATTTCAACATGTAATCATGAGATGAAATACTACAACGATAATTAAAAGTAAATAATAAGGATTAGAGAGTTACCCGCGCAGATATCGAACACCAATGGCAGATTCTGTGTTTGACACTTAGAAACATGAAATATTTGAACTTTCGGTTATAGACTAAGTTTTGAAAAACGACTCAGTTCCCTATAACCATCGCTCTGATACCAATCTGTGAGACCCCCGAAATCAGGCAAGGAAACACGTAGGCAACATGGGGCCACGTCATAGTACAAGAAACAATGAAATACTGTTGACACAAGGTTGACGTAATAAAACATTTACATTATATCATAAAAGATCGGAGTTTTAAACAAAGGTCCCAGAGTTTTATAAGTAGAAAATCTATTATTCAATTATGGTTTTGTAACATATAGTTATCAAGAATATATAATAAACTTCTGACAGTTTTTACCAAAACCAAACTTTAAATATACACAGAAATCTCCAAGCTGCGATAATATCATGTGGGATCCCATCCAAGCAAAATTAAGCATTATACCTGAGATTAAACATGTAAAATCGTCAACAAAAAGTTGAGTGATATTCATAGGTTTAGCAGTAAAGGTGTGGAACACAAGCATTCATTTGTAAAACAAGTAATGGGGGATGACTATGTACATTATCCATACTCAGGATGTATATTATTGCTATTTAGCTCATGACACCGAAGCTTAACAAAAGATAAGTTCCCCTAGTGAGTATTCAGCCTAAATACTCAAGTATAAACAAATGTAATGCGTCAAAGTAATACGAGACGGGGATTGTCAATCCCGATGGATCCACCCACAACATTCGCGCTTAGTAACACGAGTAAATTAACGGTTCATGATATGGTAGGGAAACTCAGTAGCTATGGAAACTAAAAGCAATAATAATAACTGTAATCTGTTCTGGAAAGCATACAAGTTCTGGAAAGCATACAAGATCTGGATAGCATACAAGTTCTGGATAGCATACAAGTTCTGGATAGCATACAGTTTTAAATGAATGTGTTCCACCATGTAAAATCTCACCCCGCGTTTAGAAAAATATATAAGTAGTAAAAAGGGGCTATGAACTCACCTTAGCGATAGCGATATTAAACGAGGATAACAATGACGAAAGTGAAACGATGAAATAAGATAAGCCGAGAAACCACGAGCTTCTAACGACGCCCTAAAATAAAACGGCGCGTCTTAGAGATATAAATGATAACGCAAAAGAATAAACGATTTTTATAAAGGATTTATAAAATTATAGTTTAGATTAGTTTTGAAAAGAATAAAATGGACAAGGGTTAAATGTGTTATTTTAAAAATCTATTACACATTTGTACTTAGCTTAATAGTTTAAGGACTAAACATGTATATATATAATTAAATTGCATGAAAATGAGGTAGAGTTGATTCATCATTCTTAACTTGGTTTATTCAAACATTACAAGCCATGGTTCTTTATTTTAGTAGTATTTTATTGTGAAAGAGATTTTGTCTTGATATGATGCCATAAGAAAGTTTACAAGTTTAACTAGTTCATTTCTAGTATTTAATTCCAATATTGTAACGTATAGCAAATCAAAATATTGAGGCAATGTTGAACGATACCTTAGCTCCATGCGGAAAGATAAATGATTCGAAGTCGCGATGCACTATTATAAATAACGATGCAAACATGAATACTAATGTTAAATTCATTCGGACTCATCCCAGATATCCGAAATTCGCTTGAAGTCTTTTAATAAACTTTAGCCATGATCACGGCTATTATTTATATAACTTCTCTTGCCTTTATTGATGGAATACATATCTAAATTTTCCGTAGGTAAAAAAAAGAGATCCGAATATTTTAGATATGAAAACTTAAGATGTCAACTTACACAATACGTAACATGCGAATAGAATAGGCGTGTATAAATGTTGCACACGTGTTCGATGATAGTGAATATGCTTATTTTAATTTTTAGTATGAAATCTAACGTGACTATTCAATATTTAATTAAACATTGAATAAGCGGGTATATTATCGAAGCCCGATATTTTAAAGTTACGCGATTTGAAAGATACGCGTTAAGCACGAAAAATAAACGCTCAATATGAACTAAGAACGACGACATTCGGAGAACATTTATATTTTGATATGTGAATGAGGGCTTATTATTTAATAAACGTTAACGCGTCATATAAATAAACAACACTTAAAAGTTTAGCATAAATTACGAAGAATGCTTAAATGAAAAATTAGAACGACGACAATAAAAAAATATTTCTATGTCATAACAAATATATTTATGGTCGATGACGGACATAGGCTTTGCCAATAAATAATAAAAGGCACATTTTTGATACGTTAAAGAAATAACCTTGTCGGTTAACCGAAAATTCAATATTATTAGTAAAATGATCATGACAAATAAAATTTGCGTAATAAATATTGGCCCGAATATTAATAGTATTATTAGAACTTGGTCTAAATGTTGATTTTAAATATCATGTTACTACAGTAAATAAATATGAAAAAATAAAATAAAATAAAATAAAATATTTATAATTTCGAATAAAATATTATCAATTATTAGAAAAATAATTAAAGTACAATTTAATTAAAATTCTCGAGATCTGGTATGAAAAAGTAAAGAGGAACAGGTAAAACATTGTAAAATCGAGAAGTACGAATAAAAGAATAATTTAATTACCGAAAAAAATACGAATTCTCACATCAGCACTATTCATGTTTGGGTGTTTTTTAGCGTAATAAATTGCCTTTTTTTTTTTTTTTTTGAAAATTGCAGAAATTATTTTCGAGGTAAAGTCATTTTTCGAGAATATGATAGATTCTTTTCCAAAAAAAAATATTAGTACTTAAATGATCTATAGATAATACTTTCTATTAGCGGATAAATAAGGTCCGAGCCCGGTTTGTGGGCTTAAGATCCGCTAAAGTTTGTCCCTTGTAATATTTATATATCAGAATGCATAAAACCCCATAAGATGCTTTGTATTATTAATCCTGATATATACATATTACAAGGGACAAACCCTAACGGACCCTAAGCCCACAAACCAGGCTCGGGCCTTATTTATCCACTAATACTTTCACCGTCTCAAATTAAATGTTCTTTATATTATTTTCAACTGTCCTAACCTTTTTCAAATATAGATGTAAAGGCCCTTTTGGTTTAAATTTGGATTTTATTTTGAGTGTGAGTTTATAAAGTGGATAGTTTAAGATTAGATATTGTTAAATTAAAAGTAATGTTTGGTTTGTCTAAGATTTAAAATGCTGCTCCCTCCGTCCTATAGTAATAGTCCACCGACAAAAAACACACAGTTTAATAAAAGCATCACTTTTTCAACTTTCTCTCTTACTTTTTACATAAATACAATTTTACTCTTAACCAATTAATTTATAACTTTTTTATTGTTTGTAATAATACTCTCAAGTGAGGGTGATATAATAAACTTAATCTAAATTCCTTATCTATTTTTTAACTGGACTATTAATATGGAACGTTCAAAAATAATATACTGGACTGTTAATATGGGCTAGAGGGAATATATTATTTTAATATTTATATAAAAATAAAAAAGTATAAATTTTAAATTAATGTAATAATGTTTATATTAAAAAGCTCCACTCGAAATTTTTAAAAAAAATCAATTAATACCAATATGACAATATTGTAAAAAAGTAAGAGACCAATATGACTTTTGTTAAACCCCTTAATTGTAGGTTTGAGTTACTGTTAACTAGCCTAGATAAACAAACCAAACAAATATTATCTCTTTCAATCTAGGCGAACAGTAGCATACCCGAGAAACAAACACGCTTTAAGTAAAATATTATATTGCACCTAGTGATATTAAAAATTATAAATTATATTTAAAGTTTTAATTAATTGCATAAAGATAAGAGTGTCATTTTTGCAAAAAAGTAAAAAAGAATACAATGATAATAATATTTTCTAAAACAATTTACTATTAATTTAAGACGAAAGGTAGTATAACTTTTATATATTGTAAAAGGTATAGTTGTATGCCCGTTTTCATCAATGTCGTGATAAGCAAATCGTGAGCTAAAAACAAAAAAAGTCACACGCGACTTTGTTGTATATTTTTTTGCTCGTGCGTGAGTGACTAAGAAATGTTTTATTTTTGGTGAGGTTATAACTTTCTCTAAGTTGTGTAAAACCAGGGCCCACCTTCCAATGGTATATCTATAACTTCTATTAAAAAGAAGTTTTAAGTGACATCATTTTTTGGTACTTTTACATACGTGTCAGTCAATGAGAGTGCCTATTTTGAAATTGCTTATGTCATATTTCTATCTCACAAAATTATCTAATAAAGAAAAGGAAAGAAATATATAGCACTATATCTGTTTACCTTTATACGTATTTTTAAAAGACAACATCAATTCTTCCCTCGAGGCAAAAATCTCTTTATTCAAGAATTCAAATTAAAGCATTCACTTTTTCAGGATTTCGTCCTCTATTATGATATTCTTTGGAAAAATACCTGCTAAAGATGCACGAAGAAAGAAATCTTCTTTATCTTACGGTGTGACATGTAAGATTTTTTCTACTATAAAGCCTAATTTGATTTTATTTATCTTTGTTTTAATCTCAATCAGTCAAGTGTATACTTCGGTTAATCTCTGACTATTGTTATGTTTCATGTATTTCTTTGTTGTGCAAGCCAAGTGTTTGTGGAAACACCCGAGTAAACACTCAAAATTATTAATGTAATTTAGCTGTTTAAGTTTTTTATGCTTATTTGTATAAATCATTCATTCAAGTATACATAAGAAGTTTTTGTTTGTTTGTTTATTTTAGGAACAAACAAACAAACAAAAACTCATTTGATTCAACACACCCTATACATGTCATGTGTATTGTCATGATTAGGTTATTACTTAGCTTTGTTACGTCCTTATGTCTCACGTATTTGAAGTTCATGTTCATTCACTTTACTTTAAAATTGTTGATTCTTTCACCTATTTGAGAATTAAAGATTAGCTCCTTAACACACAAGTTGCAGATAATGCTTATTGACTTTTTTAAGATAAAACCAACTGATATCACAAAGTTATGATTTTATTAGCATCACTTAAGCCCCTAATTGCAATACTATATGGTGATAAAAGTTCTATAACAATGTTATCTTTTACAGGGAAATCACATTTTGGAGAAATTGTTCTTTAACCACTTGGACTGAGCTACTTCATGTGCAATTGTGTAAGTCCAAATTTCTTTGTCTTCATATATCATTGAATATAGTAATTTTTGTGGCCTCCATTTATTTTCATTTTACTTACTACAGTATGACATATGGCTTATTGTTATACTGCATTAAATTGGTTTTAGGCTATTCATGATTTGACATGAAGAATTTATGTACATGGGTCCAGTGAGAGAGGCTTTGAAACAAGGCATGAAAATCACTAATTTAAATAAGGATATGAGATCAGTTACTCTACAGGTAAGCTACATACTTAACATTGTAATTATATATCACCAAATCTATTAAAATTGACCTTAGGGTGTGTTTGGTAGAAGGAGTTAAAGAAAGAGAAATGAAAATGTCCATTTCCTTTGTTTGGTAAATCAAAGAAAAAAAAAGCGGAAATTTGAAAGTCACTCGAGAAAATTCGTCTTTGCAACTTGATTTCTCTAAATTCTCTATGTTTTGGTGATGTCATTTTTGTTCTTGATGAAGAACTTCTTATTTACATCATTTCATTTTTTGTATATCTTTTTTAACAGATTAGGCGAGGAACCTTCTGATATTGGAATGTTTAGTCTTTATTTTAGTAATAAGAACGTTGGAAGGTATCACTAACACTCACTTAGGTTTTCTTAAACTTCTGTTGTTTTCAAAATGTCAGCTAATTGTTAAATTAAATATATATACACATATTGCCATTTTACAGTTGCTTTTCCACATAAATTGTGTGATTATATATGTTTCTTTTTTAGTTTCTTTTATTGAAGCATGAAGTTGTAGATTGGATTGTGCTGATTCTTTTATGTAGGAATTGATTGCAAAGAAAATTTTCATCATCTACTTTTTGCTATTTTTCAACTTTAATATCATGTGTTTCATCTCTGATTTTGTTAAATTTGGTCCATCGTTTCCCCTCATTTAAGTTGGGATTGTTCATTTAAGTACAAGAATGACATTGTTTAGTTAACCTCATTTAAGTTTTTTTTATCTTTAATGGGTGATGCCTTCATTTTCTTTGTACACATGAGGTAGTCCCAGCATCTGAAGGGCAAAGTATACTTGGACGTAGTCTTGCTTTGATGTTATTAGTTGTGCAATGTGCAAAGTTGTTATCATTTACAGTAGTATATAGATGCCATGCTCATCTTTTTGTCAGTTGTCTGTGCAAATTAGGGGATGAAGAAGAGACTTATATTTCATGAAATTCAAGAATACAATGTTAAAGAATTTCTTTCCAGTAAGGAGTCATCCTGATGCAACTGAGCAATGTCACTTGAATATCCCCGGGACCGAGCAGGGGAGAAACAAGAAACATTACCACCAGCTTATGAACCGTTCTCTCATTGTTGCTTCAGGTAATGCCTATTCGTATTTCACTAAAGGTGGAATCATGGGCGGTTTAAGCGAATTGTGTAATGGGTCAAAACAGGGTTTGGTTGAAACGGATGGTTCAGGTTGCTTCGCCTACAAAAACTTTCTTTTGTTGTAAAAATTTAATTACATAATGAATGTGTTAATTTTAATTTGTAACAAGCTAATTATTTTTTTTACTAAAAACGATTAATAAGGTCGTATGCATTAAATATAAATTTTGGTTTACTTTCATTCCGTTCAACCTATATACCCATTCCCCTTTTAGTTAAACTTTCAATTTTACGTGATTGAGATAAAACACAACCTTTAACTAACTAATCTATTGTTTACTACAAAGTGAAGTAGGAGCTGCATTGGCGGGGTACTGAACCAATGCTATTAAAAAAGGTACGTCGAATTAAGTAGCTCTGCTAAATGCGCCATTGGAGTTAGAACAAACGGTTTGTTACTCTTAGTAATTTACTTGCAATTGCAAACTCTCAGTTATAGAAAGAATAGTGACTTTTTCCTATAGACTATTAATGATTCTTTGATCCGGCAATGAATATGCTCAAGAACTATGCAACCAATTGTAGTAAATTTTGTTGATCATTTTGCCCAACACTATCAGAACATTTTGTTGAGTTTATTGCAGTTACTCATGAGTAGGAATTCTATCATCATTGCAATTGTTTATTTTAGATTAGCTGCGATATTTTAGTAAGAAAAGTGTGAGCAAACCATTGAAAATAAGATGGTAACCAACAAAAGTATTAAAGCATGTGAGCAGAACATAACAAAATAAAAATAATTTCAGGAAATCTATATGTTCATCCACATGTTACGTAGTTACAAATGACTTCTTTAGAAACAAAATGTCACCGGCCAACGGTTAAACTGTAATTCGTTAACCATATCTAATCCCGCGACGTTTTAATAAAAATCAATAGTAGAGAACTGGAAACGGCAATACTTCATAAATGCATAACTTTTTAGTACCTTCTTTCGAGTGGTTTGGTGGCTTTGTATGACTATAACACGTTTGCTTTGCAGTTTCATTTGCAAGTACACAATGGAAAAAAGGACTAATTGGCATGAAGCTAGAAATTTAAATCTTTGTGGGTAGAACCGTAGAAGCTTTGTTAGTTCGACTTCATATGTATTTGATATGTAGCTAATCAATTTCTGTCTTTGCAAGTTGAGTTTTGTTGTTACCAATAATTTATAATGTCTTTTTCAAAATTAAAGTATACATCATATTAGGCTCTTTTGTACTTTGATTTGTGCATTTTTACCTAATCACTAGAAACATGGCAAATTGTATTTTCAATATCATTCTTTTAGCCTTGATTATAAACTATTTAAATTGCCCGTGTTGAACACGGGTTATGAGCTAGTATTTGTTTATAAAAAAGAAAAATTATCTTTTATAAATAAATTTAAAACCAAATTAATTTTTACACAACAAAAAATATAAATTTTATATAATGAACACAACTATTAATCACAAAATGTCTAATTCTCGTTGCCCCGAAATCATACTTTCAATTAAAGCCCATTAATCTATAACCTTTTTTTAGAGTTATTAAAATATAAAGAAGCTTTTACTTAAGGTATTGTGATGGTCCAACAGCTTAAAACAAAACAAAAAAAATAATTTAGTTATGTGTTGCTTAATCATTCCAAGCTAAACAATGTTGATCTTCTCAAAAGTTGAATATGATTTCAGTTTTTTATAAGTTTTACAAAGCGGAGAAAAAATCTGATTTATATATAAAAAATAAAACAAATCTCATTGAAAATGACTTTTTTTCATAATTGGTAAGGAAGTGCACTTACTTTTCCAAAAAAATATTTTTTTTTATACTAGTATCTTGTATGACAATGTTATTGCATGACCGTCTAGTCAGGGGTGAAATAGGCCGACAATGAACGCAAGTGAATTGGTTGTGCCAACACTTTAGACAACGAACACACTTAGCATGTGCGAGTCTATTTTATACTTGCACGTCAATTTTTGGATGCCCATTCTACTTAAATGGGCTCAATAATCATTATAAACACTTTCGATTTTATGAAGTAAACTATAACAGCAAAAAAAAAATATAATACAAACGTTAATTTTTTTTAAACTATAATTTCTTTGTATATAAAAAAATATGATATGGAATAAATGAACTTATTTCTTATGTGAAAAAAGTTTAATAACAGCTTATTTGCCCTTCGAAAATTAAACAACACAAGTACTGATTAATCATTTTAACTTAAATTCTAAACTTCAATTTGAATTCGAGTAAAAAGAAAAGAAAAATGATATATTCACAAAAAATTTATAAAAAATGTTTCATAAATGATTTGTAAAGACTAGATTGGTGTGTTTTATGCTTCTATCTTGACAAATTATTTTACAAAAATCTTTTATAAATTTTCAAAACAAAACTATTAAATATTTTAAAGAAATCTAATGATTTGCACATTTTAAAATTTAACTAAGACATTTTAAATTGTATATTTAACAGTTTTAATGTTGCTTTAACATATTATATATTTGAGTGTCTTAATAAAAAAATGATTTAAGTTCTTTTGGATACCAAAGTTTTCTAAGATACAAGGGGACTCATCCTACCGTCCATCTGCATCTCATCCGATGGCTGAGATTAAATCCCCCAGTTTATACTGCAGGGGTATTTTCATCTTTTTACGTCTGGATATATATATACGCTTTAACAAACACGTTTCATTCTTCCTTCTTCTTCCCCGATTAAACTGGTACTTTCTCTCTCTATGTTTCTCTCTCTAGATATACTGTTTGTTAATATTGCTTATTAATAAGCTTATTAGTAAGCTTATAAATAAGCAATTCGCATCTATTAATAAGCTTATTAATAGATCGGATTATTAAATACGCTTATTTATAAGCTTATTAACTATCCGATTGATTAATAAGCTTATTAATCGTTCGGATTGATTAATAAGCTTTTAAATAAGCGTATTTAATCGAGCGGATTGATTAATAAGCTTATTAATCAGCTTATTAATCGATCGGAACGATTAAAATGCTTTTTTATAAGCTTATTTTATGTGTCTGGTCTTTTTTATGGATATTGTTTATAAGCTTATTTAATAAGCGTTGATTCTTTTAGGTTTTAGATAAGCTTTTTATGAGTTGTTGTTTTTTCGATTTTTCTTAGGTTTTAATGACGGATTCGAGTGATTCTAGTGGTCGTAGTGGTGTTGTTGATCCTTCTACATTGGTCGATTTGACTAATGATCAGTCTAGTGTCGATCAAGGTTTGGATCTGCCATCCGAAAGTGTTCTTCATAGTCTTGCGGATGAGATTTCTGCGTATGAACAAGACGGTGAAGAAGCGGAAGCTGTTAAGAGTAAGTTTTCTAGTTTTTGTTGAGCTTAGTGCATGTTGCCAATGTATCATATATGATAGAAACGTATCATATATGATAGCAACGTATCATATATGATGTTTGTATTTTTACATAGATATGATATCCATGTAACATATACTATCATATATGATACATGTCTATCATATATGATGTTTACATGATATGTGTTGAATTTTTCTAGTATTTTGTAATCATATATGATAGTATATGTTTCTTTTTGCAGAGTTGAATGCTGTGCGGACTCCTGAGTCGTATATCACTCATTCCAACTTTGATACTCCTGGTGGTACTGTTTACTACATTCCGAAAGTGCCTGCCGAGTTTTTACTTGTTAAAGGGAACGAGTACGATTCAATTGAGCATTGCATTGCTGCTTACAAGAAGTATGTCGTTAAAGCTGGTTTTGTTGTTAGGAAATCGTGTCAGAAAAGATTGAGGAGCGGGATTGTGAAGCAAAAGTATTTGGTTTGCAACAGGAAGGGTTCCCCCAAGGATATATATGTAGACACCCTAGATTTGGAGAATGGTTATAACCAATTGAGGCATTCAAATGTGCATATCACCGGTTGTAAAGCTCGTGCTGTGTTTGACTTGATCCTTGGTACGACGAAGTTCAAGTTGAGTGTATTTGATACTATCCACAACCACGAGCTTGAACGTGACGAGTACAAGCATCTGTCAAAGAATCATAGGCAGTTAACATACGCGGAGCAGGTGTTTATTGTCAAGGCTGCGAGTGTGAATATCGGTGCTACGAGAGCTCATCACCTTCTGACCGGGATCAAGGGTTCTTATCTGCTCGTTCACGGCACTACTGTTGACTTTAAGAACTTCTTCCGTAGCGTCAACTGTTACATCGGGGACTATGACGCGCAGATGTTGATAAACAAGATGGAGAAGAGGAAGGAGTATGTTGCTGATTTTTTGTTTGATTATTTGGTTAACAAGGCTGAGCTTATTGGCTTATTTTGGGCTGATGAAGTGTCCAAGTACAACTACAAGGAGTTCTGTGATGTTGTCTCTTTTGATGCTACGTTTAAGACAAACAAGTACAAAATGGTATTTGTTCCTTTTACGGCGATTGACAACCATAGGAAGTGTGTTACGGTTGCTGCTGGTTTGCTCAAGTTCGAGACCACGGAATCGTATGTTTGGTTACTTAAAGCCTTCATCAAAGCGTTTGGTAAAGCACCTAGCATAGTAGTGACGATCAAGATAAGGCGATGAGGAATGCCATTGAAGCCGAGTTTGTTGGTACAAAGCATAGGCTGTGCATGTGGCATATCACGCAGAAGCTTCTAGCGAAGGTACTTTTTTTTAAGACTAGTATCATATATGATAAAGTAGCATCATATATGATATTTTAGTAGTATCATATATGTTGAAGTAGCATCATATATGATGTGAGAACAGAATTTTGATTCATATCATTTGGTTTTTGTATGTCTTTGCAGATATGTGAGAAAATATACAATGATCGGGTTTTTAAAGAGAAGTTGAACAAGATTATTTGGAACATGTACATTGGTCCCGAGGAGTTTGACACCAGATGGGGTGATCTGATGACAGAGTATGATTTGGTGGGACACAAGTGGCTGACGAAGATGTATGATATGCGTTCAACTTGGATCCCTGCTTATTTTTCTGACTCGCCGTTATGTGGACTGATGAGGACTACGTCTAGATCAGAGAGCGGGAATTCTTTCTTCTCCCACTTTACCAATTCTAGCTCGACGCTTATGAACTTTATGAATTGCTTTGAGACGGCGATGGAAAAGCAAAGGAGTGTTCAAGAGAGAATGGATCATAATACAATGGATACTGTTCCGAAGTTAAGCACTTTTCTCAAGATTGAGAAGCATGCTGCAATGGTTTACACTCGTCCCTTGTTTGAGTTGGTTTAGAAAGAGATTTTTGTTGGATTATGGTATTGTCAGATAGATACTAAGAATGTGCTCGAGGGTTCTGAGGTTTCTGTTATCAGAGTTAGGCATTTTGTTTATGAAGAGCTTGGTAAGAAGAACAAGAAAAAGGTCAATGATAAGGTTACTGATAAGGGTAAAGTTGGCGAGTCTTCTAATAATGTGAAAGATAAGGAAAATGACAATGATAAAGAGAAGGAGAAGGAAGATGATGAGGTTGACATGTTTATTAGAGAAGATGGGTTGTACAAGGTATGTGAGTTTTTGGTTGATGTAATATTTTTTTAACATATCATATTTGATAAGCACATGTATCATATATGATATTCACTTCTTTTGTTTTGGTTTTTTTCCCAGGTCTTGCGCAACTTAGAGGATGGTTCAGTTATTTGTGCATGCCAGTTGTTTATGAGGGTTGGGATATTGTGCATGCATATTTTCTGCGTGTTCAAGAATGCCAATATCGAGATGATTCCTCCGCAATACATTCTTAAGCGTTGGACCAAGAACCTTATCCCGGCTGCGATGAGGAACAAGAGGAACAGGTATGGGGAGAAGAATGTTGTATTGGAGAATTATTCGAGCGAGGCGACATCTATTGTTGATCATTGTGTGCATTTGTTGAGCAAAGACGAGCCTAGGTTGGGTGCTTTTGTTGAAAAGTTGAAGCAGCTGAAGAAAGATGTTGAAGCGGATTGCCCAAATCCTCCATCTAAGAAGAAGATATACTGTTTGGAGCAGCTCGTTGGTGTCTCTCATCCGTCTGTACGTTTGGTTGATAATCCAGATGTTGGAACCCCTAGAGGACGTCCTGGGCGTCAAAAGCTGCGTATTAAAGGTGGTAGAGAGATAGCTATTGAGAAAGGCAAGAAGAACAAGATTACATGTTCGGTGTGCGGGGGTACTGATCATAACAAGAGAACTTGCACTGGTAAGCGATTGGAGGAAGTCGTTGTCGAGGATCCAGCTGTTGCAGATGCAAGTACGAGTGGATGAGCTTGGATAGAAGAAAAGTTTTTGTTTTAGGAATTTTTTCCCGTTTTATTTTACTGTTTGCAGTTTCTGAACATGTCATTTTATGATGTATGATGCTATTTTGTCTTGATCACTTTGATTCATGAGAAGTTTTTTTTGATACTCTTATCTTTTTTTGGATAATCATATGTCAATGAGTCATGAGAAGTTGTGTTTAATCCCTTAGTTTTTCTTTAGTTTGTTTGCTTTTGTCAGTTTACAAGTTTTTTTGGACTATCAGATATGATACTAATGTATCATATATGTTAAGTTGTCAACACAACATATATGATACGTATGTATCATATATGTTAAGCTGTGTTCAATCCTTTAGTTTTTTTTAGTTTGCTTTTCTCAGTTTACAAGTTTTTTTTGGACTATCAGATATGATAGTAATGTATCATATATGTTAAGTTGTCAACACAACATATATGATACGTATGTATCATATATGATAGTTTTTAAGATACTAATGTTACTTCTTTCTAGAATTTCGTTTCCAGAGCAAGTGTGTTTTTACAAGTTTTTTTTGGACTATCATATATGAAACTAATGTTTCATATATGATAGTTTTGTTTTTAACGGTTTACATGTTTTTCAATATCCTTCTATTCTCTAGAAATTTAATACAAGAACAATACATATGAAACAAAATATTCATTTTCCATTTCATAATAGAAAATTCGACGGGTTACAAGTTAAAACAAGTTGTATCCACAAAATGCGGTACATCCTACTTTACCGCCAACAACTTGTCTTCCCTACGATTCTATCCAAATGTTTTCCAATGGTACGTCAGGTGTAGGCGACATGACTCAGGGGTAGTCGGACTAATGGATTCCTATTAAACGATCCACGATCTACGACCAGTTGACCCCAAGCTTAGAGCAACCCATCATGGGTTCTCTTGCATGCCGCGTACTCCTTTTCCGATTGGATAAGTCATCTAACTGCTTCTAATCTAAATCAGTTCACTAATCTCTTTGCCTAGCCTAGTGTTCCAGTGGGTTAAGCGTTAAAGCTTATTAAGGTAGGCGACATGACTCAGGGGTAGTCGGACTAATGGATGCCTATTAACCGATCCATGATCTACGACTAGTTGACCCCAAGTTTGGAGCAACCCACCATGGGTTCTCCTGCATGTCGCGTACCCCTTTCCCAGAGGATAGGCTAAGCAAAGCGGAAGTCTTAAACAAAAATCTAAGTTATTACAGACCAAATTAAAAATTAATGTCTTAAACTGTATTGTCTTTTTGTCTTTCCTTCTTCAGATGGCGCTCTTGGCCACATCTATGTCTTGTTCCTCCTTTCTTGCTTTGATTGCCTCTTTGATAACCTTTGTCTTGTATGGTTGCATCTGGTGGGTTCTTGCAAATTCAAAGGCTTCATCGGTTACCTGCTGCCTCCTGGTGTTCTTCTCGTGTGATAATATCTTTGCAGCGATCCTAAACCTCAGCTTCAGTATTTCCTTTCTTTGCTCATCTGAATCACTCGGGAAGTCCAAAACCCAACCTTTTGCACTTTCTCCCTCATAATGCTCCATGTGCATCATCACAAACACCCCACAATCGATGTCGTTGTACATTGTTCCCCACTTTGGTCGAATGATTGTATGCTTCCTGAGTTTTTTCGTCATTTTGTGTTGGACGCTCTCCATATACATCATAAACATTTTCATCTGCAAAAAAAAGCCCCAAGTTTATCATATTCTTTGGTGTGTTATTTTTTAGATGCTTTTTGAAATGCACAGATGTTCATGTTTTTTTAGTTTATTTATGTATTTAGTGACTTACCAGTAGGTCACAGTACGTCTGGTACTTGCTTTCATATGTGCTGGCGACTTTTGAGTTGTCGATGATTGACACGGCGCCGTTGATGAGGTTAAAGACCACCAAGTAGTAGTGCTGGTGAGATAGGACCAGGAAGAACACCTGTAGAGTTTTTATAAGTTATACTTTTTTGAATCTATTGTAAACTGTAATATCATATATGTTCTAATCCTACTGCTTTTGATTGCATGTCACTCATCATATATGATAAGTTTTTATCATATATGCTTTACTTTTTTTATCATATATGTTAGTCAAGTGTTTACCAGATTTACACTCTTCAACTTCAGCAAGTCCTCATCTTCTCCCATGGAGGTTCTCATGTTCTCTTCAAGCTTTTGAAACTGCTCCTAGACGTCATACTGTCCGTTTGCCAATTTCCAATCAAACGTGTTTGCTGTCTGTATTGCATAATCAACAATATATTTTTTGTTTTAGTTTGTGGAAATAATTTTGTTATAAAAAACACATATGATGTAAGATGTACTTACAATCATAGTTGACATGAAGTATTGCTTCTTCTTTTTTCCTCCTGTGCGAGTGTGTTCTTCAAAGTTTAGTACATTTGAGTATGTGTCAATGACAGGTGCATCTACCTTTAAGCCCAGAGCCGTTGTCTGCATGTTGTCCCTCATGCAAGCATAATTATGGTCCGCTGACTCAAATATGAAATCCCTGCAAACATATTACAATTACTTACTTTTATCATATATATATGATCCTACTTGAATGATAATTAGTTTGTTAGTGTTTTAGCTTTTACTTACATGTTGTTATTAAGCATTGAGAACAAACTCTCTCCTATCATCAACTCTGCTACAGTGAGCTTTCCCCGTGCTGGTGCTTTCTTGTTTATGTAGTTAGAAAGGAGCAAGCGGGATGGCCTCTTTTGTTCTTTTGCAGCATCATCTTCTTCTACCATCGTCACTATCTGCTTAGGTGTTGTTTCAGGCGTTTTTGTGATTTGGCTGAAAGATGGTGTTGATTTGAGAGACTTTGGTTGCCTCGTTTCTCTGGTTTTCCTTGTCGCCATTGCTTCTTCCACAAGCTTCTTTTTTTGGCTTTCAATTGCAGCTTGGCGTTCCAACTCCATGCAATACCTGTCCAGGTATTCATCAAACTCTGGGTCGTTTTCAAACTCCCCGGACAATGGCTCGTCTGTGAAAACAATCTTATGAACCTCTGCCAACATCGCTGCTTCTTTAGCTGATTTTGGATGGTGAACCAACCTAGCTTCGGTGACCAGTTCCTCTTTTGCAGTTTCCTTTTCTTTATCTTTTTCCTTTTGAGCTTTTTGAGCAGATTCCTCATCCTCAGTTTGTATACTTTCAAGAGTAACCGGCTGTTTTACTGAAACAGGAGCATCTTTTGTTTTCCCATCGTCCGTGGAGGTTTGCTCCCAATCCATGAAATCCACATCAAGGTCATCTGTAACACCCCACTTGGATAAGTGGACCGTTACGTGTATTTATGGCGTGTCATCAAAGCATGCAAGGCAATGTATTAAAACATTAACTGACCATACGGAAATACCAAAATCAAACATCGGTAGTCCAACATAAGCTCAAAATAAAGATTAAGTACTGAAAGAAAAAGGACGAAACAGTGTCCAAACAACCAAAGTAAAGTAACGAAATGTGTGCATAAAAATAAAGGAGTCTGGATAGCTCCCATCCAAATGCACGTACTCTCTTAGAAGTCCTAAGATCGTCCCTGTGTACCTGTCGTTTGGAAACATGAAAGGAAACTACGGCTGAGCATAACGCTTAGTGGACGGATATAGCATGATAAGAATGTACTGAAAGTAATGAAATAGAAGACAACAATGAAGCTATAAGACTGATATGTAACATATGGTAGAACTCCGCATAAAATCTGAAAAACCTGGTTCATATATACTGATATTGAAATATAACTATAAATTCTGAAAACATGCATTTACTGTATTTTATTTGTCAGAGCTTATATAGGTCACGTGCTGTAACAACCGTGCATGAATAACTGGAGGGGTGATGATAGGTGTGAAAACACCCATCCTTTTTACCACTTAATTGCAATAATAACCGAGCCAAAACGTGTATTTTATGTCATTTATGTCGGAATTATGCGTGGTTTGTGTTTTTGTTGTGATCTAGGACGAAAAGGTGAAAAGTGGAGAAAACACGGCATTCACGGGCTTTTATCGAAGAAAAAGACGAAAGATGAAGTCGAAAGATCAAGAGTGGAAAAAGAACGGAAGTCCAAGACCAATTCTGAAGATTTATCGAAGAAAAAGTCAAAGGACGGAAGTTTACTAAAAAGCCGAAGAACTCGAGTCTTATTTATAAAGAAAAATCAAGACGAGTTAAAGAAATCCCAAGACAAAGTCCAAGATTAACAAAAGATAAAGAAGAAAAGGACTTAAGTGTGCAATTAAGGCAAAGAGGAAAGAGGGAGGAAGCTTCCTAAGCTCCTCCCTAATCACCCGTATATATAGATGATCCTAGTTTCATTTTCATGTTGTTGGGTGGTTTGACAAACCACCACTTCCACCATTTTTATACTTGTTATTTCATTTCTTGCACTTTAATTTCTTGTTATGCACCTTTAATCATTTAATTTTCAAGTAAGTTTTCATTTATTGTTCTTGAATCTTTACTTTTCTTGTTTAAATCTCTCATCTTCCTTTCTTGATTCTAGTTTACTTTTGGTGCGAATTACATATGATCCGTGTTGTTCACTAATGTTTTCGTGCTTAAAAAGTTCACCTTTTTATGGTTTGATTTAAAAGTTTGTTTATTTTAAGTTTGGAAAAGTTGTAATTTGAGCTTATTTAGTCTTTTTCACATTAGATTCGTTTAAGTTTTGGTTTTAGCTTATCCTAGTAGCTTATTACCTTTTGCTTAAATTTCGGATCAAGAGAGTAATCGGAAAGGGTATTAAACCCTTTTCCGATTTGCTCATTCCGACCAGCACCATCACCTTATTCTGATCACTTGATTGGAAAAGGGTTTTACATTCCTTTTATACATTTCTTTTACATTCCAATCATCTTGATTGGAAAAGGGTTTTACATTCCTATCAGCATTCCTATTTACATTCCTATCAGCATTCCTATTTACATTCCTATCAACATTCCTATCAGCATTCCTATTTACATTCCTATCAGCATTCCTATCAGCATTCCTATTAGCATTCCTATTTGTATTCCTATAAGCATTCCTATCAGCATTCCTATCAGCATTCCTATTTACATTCCTATCAGCATTCCTATCAGCATTCCTATTAGCATTCCTATTAGCATTCCTATTAGCATTCCTATTTGCATTCCTATCAGCATTCCTATTTACATTCCTATCAGCATTCCTATTTACATTCCTATTAGCATTCCTATCAGCATTCCTATCAGCATTCCTATTTACATTCCTATCAGCATTCCTATCAGCATTCCTATTTACATTCCTATCAGCATTCCTATCAGCATTCCTATTAGCATTCCTATTAGCATTCCTATTTGCATTCCTATCAGTATTCCTATCAGCATTCCTATCAGCATTCCTTTTACATTCCTTTTAGCATTCCGATTTGGTTTTAGTTTAAACATTCCGATTGTAGTCTATTTTCAACATTCCGATTGGGACCCTTTGTTTAATATTCCGACCGGATGGAGTTTGTCTACATTCCGATCTGGACTCTTTTAACATTCCGATCATGCATCATTCCGATGGGTACATTCCGATCGGATTCCGTTGGGATTCCGATCGGGTGTATTCCGATTGGGTATTTTTGTTTTGTTTTGTTTTAGTTAAAGTGGCAATTTCTCTCGTTTTATTTTTAGTTCATTTTTAATTCGTTTTGCATTATTATTTAATTGTCAATTTACTTTTCGTTAAGTTTTAATTTTACGTCATTTAATTTCACGTCATTTACTTTTAACGTTTTAAATATTGCACCGTTTACGTTTCAACTAGTTTTAGTTTTAATTTCCCGTCCTTTATTATTAAGTCTTGCACATTTATTTTACCAAATCCAAAAATATTTGTTTCACCAAGAACAACTAATCTCACACAATTAACCGGAAATCAATTCGAGGAGATTCCGAGAAAACGAACTTTTTCAACTAGCAAAATCTTAATATTAGGTGACCTCGTCATGCTGAAGAGGGGTGACCTCTAAATAACTGTGCTGGGTGGAGGGATCAGCTCCAATGTGAAGGATGTAGAGCACACACCACATTCACCCTGATAACTTGTAACACATATAAGCCTAGGATGCATCCATACGCCCCACTAAACATACATATAAAAATGGCCAACCTGAACATGAGTGGGACGATGCAAGATATCACTCTCCTGCATGTGAGTCACAACACCGGTGCCTCTAGTGTCGTGGTTACGGTACCTCCGTAACTAGTACATAAACTGGTCGTGCTTGTATATAATGCTCAGGCAATTTTATTTAGTTATTAACATGATTACTGATAAATTTAAACATATATTGGGGAAACATTTGGCTGAAGACGGGAAATCCTAATCATGCATAGAAAGGAAGTCCTTACTGAAAGGACGGAAAATCCGTACCTCGTGTCTAGTAACCGACCGAGATCAGCTGACCGAAAGTCTACTCTGATTTCACGCGAGCTACATGAATAAGGGACGTGAATGAGTAACTGATATTCGCTTATTTAATTTCATGTTCTTATTGGTCTTTCATTTATTTATTTATTTTTCTGAAATTCCGTACGTATATTAACTGATAAATCTGGCCTTGTAATAATTCATTTTAATGTATTATCTTACTACTATTAGTTACGGTACAACTTATTTCTGACGCTATAATAGTACTATACTACATATCCCGTTAAAATAGAAAGTTTCTTAATTCCAAATAATTTAATTCATTTCATAAAATTGTACCCCTTTTTAAATATTAAGGAATAATTTTAAATTAATACATTTAAAATATATTTTAAACATTTATAAAACAATTTAATTAAAAGGTATAATATAAGAATATTTATTTTATTTATTATAATAATGCCCCGAACCTACCGAGATATCCCATCTCGGTCGCACTAAACAAATTAACATATAATACAAAATCTGTCAACAAGAATTAGTGACAGAATTCTGTGTCACTAAAACTGTCGCTAAAACTGTCCTTTTTTTTAAAACTGTATATTCATAACAGTTCTGCGACAGAAAAACTGTCGCTAAAACTGTCGCTAAAGTTATTCAACATATCCATTTTAATAGTCCCAATTTTCCCACTGGTTTTACATATGGTTCCCACTGTTTATATACACCAAACGCACCCTTATTGTTTCTGTCGTCCCAAACGCACCCCTTATGTTCGAATCTGGCCCTAGCCGCCCCTGTGTGGGTCACGGCTGGGCAGAGAAGGGACCACGAGACCTTATGGTCTCGGTTTTATATATGCACACCAATCCCGACCCTAAATCAACCATCCCCCTTGCGGGTGTGGGTTTTGTTCGCGGCTGGCCCAAGGAAAAACACCACCACAACCCCCCTGATAGGTCGCGACAGTTAATAGCATCACACCAAGACCTTAATGGTCTCGGTTTCCTCGTAAAACAGCCCAAAACGCGACATCTCTATGTGATTTTTAAAGAAATAGATTCGTTTGTAAACCTTAAAATCATTTTAGACTCGTGGAAATCGTAAACTGAAACATAAAGAAGATGATACGTTTATGGGGTTTATAAGGACGAATAATATACGTGAATTATTAGAAGGAACGATGGCCAAAAATCTCCTCCTTTGCTCTTAAATCCGGCAGCCACAACTCTCTCAAGAAACCCTAGTTTTTTTTTCTTTTTGTTCGACTGAGTAGGAATGAGGGTTTAAGTCCCGTTTATTTCTTTTTTTAAATGGGCTAGGCCCAAAATTTTTCTTTCCTTTTTTTTAAAACAAACCGGCCCTTTGGCCCTTTGGCCCTTTTACTTTCTTATATTTTTTTTTATTTTTTATACTTGTATATATAATTACTCACGTTTGTTTCCGTCGATAAATTCTACGTAAATGGTTTAAGTAAATAACCCGCGTATTTACATTTCCCAATTTAAATACGGGTTTTACAATTCTTCCCCTCTAAAAAGAATAATTCGTCCCCGAATTAAGGATACGGTCGTACTGGGTTTTACAATTCTTCCCCTCTAAAAGGAGAATTCGTCCCCGAATTATAAGGTATTTAAACTGACTGGAGTAAAAGCCAAAAATGCTAATAAGCTGGAAAACATAAAAGCTGAAAAGACATACCCGAATCAAAACTGAAGTGAGGATAAGAAGTCCGTATAGACTCCTCTGTTTCCCAAGTGGCCTCCCGCTCGGTATGGTCCCTCCACAGGATTTTGACGAAAGGAATGGTCTTTCTTCTCATAACTCGATCCTGGCGATCTAAAACTGCTTCGGGTTCCTCAATATAAGATAGATCCTCCCGAATCTGATCGAGTGGATAATTCACTTTGTGAAGCTCATGATAGTTGTACCCTATGAGTAATGATACATGAAACACGTTGTGGACGTGTGAAAGCTGAGGTGGTAACGCCAGCCGATATGACACTTCACCGATACGTTCAAGGATTTCGAACGGTCCGATGTAACGAGGGCTGAGCTTTCCTTTGAGGCCAAAATGTCTGACACCGCGTGCGGGTGATACTTTGAGGAACACACGATCCCCAGTCTGAAAAGATAGATCTCTGCGATGCTTGTCGGCGTAACTCTTCTGGCGAGTACGCGCTTCTTGCAGTTTTGCCCTAGCGATGGCGACCTTTTCATTGGTTAGTTCTATCAATTCAGGTCCTTCAATCAAACGTTCTCCAACCTGATCCCAACAAATAGGAGCACGGCATTTCCTGCCGTATAACATCTCGAATGGAGCACGCTTGATACTAGCATGCCAACTGTTGTTGTAGGCAAACTCGACCAAGCAAATATAGTCATCCCAGTGTCCTTTCCATTCTAATGCACAGGCGCGTAGCATGTCCTCCAAGGTCTGGATGGTACGTTCTGACTGACCGTCCGTCTGCGGGTGAAAGGCTGTGCTGAGCTTGAGCCTAGTTCCCCAAGCTTTATGCAAACCTTCCCAGAAGTGAGAGGTGAAACGGGGATCCCTATCTGATATAATTTCTGAAGGTGTACCGTGTAATCGTACGATCTCCTCGGTGAATAGTTTCGCTAATTTACTGACTGCGAAATCTTTGTGAATAGGAATGAAATGTGCCGACTTGGTCAAACGATCGACAACAACCCAGATTGCATCATGTCTCCGCTGAGTCTGTGGTAATCCGGTGACAAAATCCATAGAGATCTTGTCCCATTTCCACATTGGAATATCTAATGGCTGGAAAAGACCACTGGAACGCTGGTGCTCTATCTTAACCTGCTGACAGGTTAAGCATTTAGACACAAATGTTGCGACATCCTGTTTCATGCCGCTCCACCAGAAATGCTGCTTAAGATCGTGGTACATCTTTGTGGAACCTGGATGGATAGAGAACAGAGAGCTGTGAGCCTCAGTCATTAAGGCTTCTCTGAGAGCAGGGTCTTCTGGAACGCAGAGTTTGGTACCCTGCCATACGATACCATCGTCATCAATGCGAAATTCGGTCTGCTGGTCAGTGTTCTGAACAATCGCCCAAATTTCACCATCATCCTTTTGTGCGGCTTTAATCCGAGAGATTAAGTCTGGTTCTACCCTCAGACTAGCCCAGTATCCCCTCTGTCCGCGTACTAAGAGCTCAATATCATACCGCTCTAAGTCCCGAATAATTTCTTCCTGAACTTTGATGCCATTAATCATACCTGACTTTCTGTTAAGGGCATCTGCTACTACATTTGCTTTAACTGGGTGATACTGGATATTAGTGTCATAGTCTTTTAGCAATTCTAACCATCGCCGATGTCTCATGTTCAGCTCTCGTTGGGTGAATATGTACTTGAGACTTTTGTGATCGGTGAAGATATCACACGACTCACCGTATAAATAATGCCTCCAGATCTTAAGGGCGAAAACGACTGCTGCGAGCTCTAGATCATGAGTAGGATAATTTTTCTCATACGGCTTCAGTTGACGCGAAGCATAAGCAATGACTTTCCCATGCTGCATAAGAACACAGCCTAAGCCCTTTCCTGATGCGTCACTGTAAATCTGATAACCACCTGTACCGGATGGAAGAGTAAGTATTGGTGCTGAGATTGATCGATGCTTGAGTTCCTCAAAACTCTTTTCTCTCTCCTCGGTCCATATAAACTTCTCACCTTTTCGCATAAATTGGGTCAATGGTAATGCCAAACGTGAGAAGTTTTCCACAAACCTGCGGTAAGAACCCGCCAACCCAAGAAAACTATGTATCTCTGTGACAGATGTCGGTCTTGGCCATTTGGTGATAGCCTCCACCTTTGCAGGATCCATGGTGATTCCTTCTGCAGAAACAATATGACCTAAAAACGCCACTGTATTCAGCCAAAACTCGCACTTAGAAAATTTAGCATAAAGCTTCTCTCGTCGGAGAATCTGCAAAACTGTACGGAGATGATCCTCATGTTCCTCTTTAGATTTGGAGAAAATAAGGATGTCATCGATGAATACAATCACAAACTTGTCTAAGAATTCGTGGAAGACTCTGTTCATCAAGTCCATAAATACTGCAGGCGCATTCGTGAGACCGAATGGCATAACAACAAACTCGTAATGACCGTACCTCGTGTGAAAAGCAGTTTTGGATATATCCTGCTCTTTTACACGCAGCTGATGGTAACCTGATCGTAGATCGATTTTTGAGAAGTGCTTGGCACCCTGAAGCTGATCGAATAAATCGTCAATACGAGGAAGTGGATAACGGTTGCGAATAGTGAGCTTATTCAACTCACGGTAGTCAATACACAAACGCATACTACCATCCTTCTTCTTGACAAACAAAACTGGAGCGCCCCAAGGTGACACGCTAGGACGAATGAAACCCCTTTCTAGAAGTTCCTGAAGTTGATCTTTCAGTTCCTTAAGCTCTACAGGAGCCATACGATAAGGAGCTTTAGATACTGGTTCTGCACCTGGAATGAGATCGATACCAAATTCTACCTCTCGCATGGGAGGTAAACCTGGAAGTTCCTCTGGAAAGACATCTGGAAAATCTGACACCACTGGCTGATCATGAATTAAAGGTGCCTCAGAAGTCGTGTCATGGACTGTAGCTAGGAAACCCTCACAACCATGGTATAGTAAGGTACGATCCTGTAAAGCCGAAATGATCTGAACATGTTTTCCTGGTAG
Organism: Glebionis coronaria; assembly: GCA_025667525.1. Taxonomy (NCBI): domain Eukaryota; kingdom Viridiplantae; phylum Streptophyta; class Magnoliopsida; order Asterales; family Asteraceae; genus Glebionis; species Glebionis coronaria. The sequence continues at coordinate 559,455,032 of CM046877.1, read as the reverse complement.
GAAACCGTGGTGAACAAACTCTGGTGTCTGAACATCACCAAAGATAACCCGGTGAGCATGACAATCTATGGTGGCACGATGAACTGACAACCAATCCATACCCAGAGTAACATCGAATTCACACATATCTAAAGGAAGGGCACTGACTGGACGGATTTTATCATCAAACTTAAGAGGGAGATCCTTATACACCTGGGTGATGAGTACAGAATCTAGCATGTGGGTAGATATACTAAGTGCACTGTCTAGTGGCGTAGGGGTCATGTTTATTCTAACAGCATATGAAGTAGATATAACTGAGTGCGTGGCGCCTGTATCGAAAAGCACGCATGCAGACTGTCCGTGTATAAACAAAATGCCAGTAATGGTACCTGTGGTCTTATTTGCTTGTTCACGGGTAGTAGTGTAGACACGACCAGTGGTTGGTGGTATTGGTGGTGGTGGAGGTAGAATCTAAGAAATCTGGCCTGAGGTACCGGTAGCATCCCCGCTCTTGCAATCCCTCTTCAAATGACCCGGCTGACCACACTTGTAACAATTACCCGAACCACGACGACAAGGTCCTGAGTGTTTCTTTCCACACGTGATGCAAGTGGGATAAGTGTACCTGGTGGAAGTAGCTCTGGTTTGCTGAGAACCTAATTTACGATGATAAATACGTGTCATGATTCTGATAACTTAACTGAAATAAGGTTGATTGACTGAATTTTAAAATTACCAGAATTTGCCGGTCGGGCAACCTGCTGACCTCTGTTGTTTTGGTCACGCCCCTGTCCAACATCTCTGTTGGAATTTACAAAAATTTAAGATCTGTTTTACACGATAGTTTAGTATTTCTGGAGCTTAAAGACTCACCTGTAGCTGCCAGATGAGTTGGAGCTGCCGCGGTAATTATCACCACCGTTCCTCTTATCTGACCGATTACGGTCATATGACTGACCGTGATTCCTGTAGTTCTGATGCGGAGTAGCCGATTGGGATCGGTCTCCTCCTCTGTGTCTGTAAGATTATAATTGGATAAGTCATAACATATAAGTTGACAAGCAATAATGGGGCTAAATTGTTTAAGTCTGTTGGGTGAGATGTACCTCTTCTCCGGACGCTCTACATTCTCGAGCTCATCCCTCTCGAAAAGCATCTCGACATCCCGAGCTGCATTAGCTACTTGTGACACATTAGTGAATGTGGCACTCATCAGTCTATCTGCAGTCCTAGAGTGAAGAGCCCAGCGAAATTGCTTCGCTTGCTCCTCTGCGGTACCCGCAACCTCCCCTAAGAATCCAGCCATCCTGAGGTATCGATGCATAAACTCTATACTGTTCTCGCCATAATTCTGACGAATAACGTGGAAGTCCCTCTTCATTTTAGCTTGCTCCGTATGCGGGAAAAACTGGTCATAGAACATCGTCTTGAAACGTGCCCAGGTCAATGTAAGCTCCCAAGCATCTCCCCCATTGGACAACTTTTGAGACCTCCACCAATGTAGAGCAGGACCCTCCAGCTTGTAAACTGCAAGCCTAACCTTGAAAACATCACCACAACCCATAACTCCAAAAATTTTCTCTATATGGTAGATCCAGTCTTCTGCGTCAGTTGGAGCTACAGTCTGCTCAAATAGTCGGGGTTTCTGCTTGTTAAACAAATCCAGCCATGCGGGTAAGGTGGCAGGTGGTGGAACAGGAGGGTTGTTATTCTGCTGAGGTCCATTTTGATATTCAGCTCGGATCTCATCACGAATTTGGGGTCACATGGCCTGTATAGCAGCCTGAACAGCAACAACAATGGCAGCTGCATTAGGATCATTCTCGGTTTCGCGTCTGGGTGGCATCTGAAATAAAAGAGGATGAGTTGATAAAACTGCCAAAATCTGGGGTAATAAATCTGAATATGCGTAGCGTAATTCATGAAGGTATAACCAATAAAATATGACATGAATACTGGTGAACGCCTAGGGTCAGTTGACAAAATGACAATTTACTGAAACATAAATCTAACATGAGTAAGGATGAACGCCTATGGTCAGTTCATCTATACAAAATTTAAACGGCAAGGGTGAACGCCTATGGTCAGTTCACCAAAACGAAAAGTTCGCTGAAAAGCACATGCGATTAAGTATGGCCAGTCCTGTACCAACCGTTTACTTAATCAAAATTTTGAAAAATCCGACTGATAAAGTTCATAAGTAGCATGGAAGATAACGACGCCAAAATACAAGAAGTTCTTGGTGACTACCCACTAGTCATAGGTCATGTTTTAGAGCCTACAGGTCGAACCTTGCGCTCTGATACCATAATTGTAACACCCCACTTGGATAAGTGGACCGTTACGTGTATTTATGGCGTGTCATCAAAGCATGCAAGGCAATGTATTAAAACATTAACTGACCATACGGAAATACCGGAATCAAACATCGGTAGTCCAACATAAGCTCAAAATAAAGATTAAGTACTGAAAGAAAAAGGACGAAACAGTGTCCAAACAACCAAAGTAAAGTAACGAAATGTGTGCATAAAAATAAAGGAGTCTGGATAGCTCCCATCCAAATGCACGTACTCTCTTAGAAGTCCTAAGATCGTCCCTGTGTACCTGCCGTTTGGAAACATGAAAGGAAACTACGGCTGAGCATAACGCTCAGTGGACGGATATAGCATGATAAGAATGTACTGAAAGTAATGAAATAGAAGACAACAATGAAGCTATAAGACTGATATGTAACATGTGGTAGAACTCCGCATAAAATCTGAAAAACCTGGTTCATATATACTGATATTGAAATATAACTATAAATTCTGAAAACATGCATTTACTGTATTTTATTTGCCAGAGCTTATATAGGTCACGTGTTGTAACAACCGTGCATGAATAACTGGAGGGGTGACCTCGTCATGCTGTAGAGGGGTGACCTCTAAATAACTGTGCTGGGTGGAGGGATCAGCTCCAATGTGAAGGATGTAGAGCACACACCACATTCACCCTGATAACTTGTAACACATATAAGCCTAGGATGCATCCATACGCCCCACTAAACATACATATAAAAATGGCCAACCTGAACATGAGTGGGACGATGCAAGATATCACTCTCCTGCATGTGAGTCACGACACCGGTGCCTCTAGTGCCGTGGTTACGGTACCTCCGTAACTAGTACATAAACTGGTCGTACTTGTATATAATGCTCAGGCAATTTTATTTAGTTATTAACATGATTACTGATAAATTTAAACATATATTGGGGAAACATTTGGCTGAAGAAGGGAAATCCTAATCATGCATAGAAAGGAAGTCCTTACTGAAAGGACGGAAAATCCGTACCTCGTGTCCAGTAACCGACCGAGATCAGCTGACCGAAAGTCTACTCTGATTTCACGCGAGCTACATGAATAAGGGACGCGAATGAGTAACTGATATTCGCTTATTTAATTTCATGTTCTTATTGGTCTTTCATTTATTTATTTATTTATTTGAAATTCCGTACGTATATTAACTGATAAATCTGGCCTTGTAATAATTCATTTTAATGTATTATCTTACTACTATTAGTTACGGTACAACGTATTTCCGACGCTATAATAGTACTATACTACATATCCCGTTAAAATAGAAAGTTTCTTAATTCCAAATAATTTAATTCATTTCATAAAATTATACCCCTTTTTAAATATTAAGGAATTATTTTAAATTAATACATTTAAAATATATTTTAAACATTTATAAAACAATTTAATTAAAAGGTATAATATAAGAATATTTATTTTATTTATTACAATAATGCCCCGAGCCTACCGAGATATCCCATCTCGTTCGCACTAAACAAATTAACATATAATACAAAATCTGTCAACAAGAATTAGTGACAGAATTCTGTGTCACTAAAACTGTCGCTAAAACTGTCCTTTTTTTTAAAACTGTATATTCATAACAGTTCTGCGACAGAAAAACTGTCGCTAAAGTTATTCAACATATCCATTTTAATAGTCCCAATTTTCCCACTGGTTTTACATATGGTTCCCACTGTTTATATACACCAAACGCACCCTTATTGTTTCTGCCGTCCCAAACGCACCCCTTATGTTCGAATCTGGCCCTAGCCGCCCCTGTGTGGGTCACGGCTGGGCAGAGAAGGGACCACGAGACCTTATGGTCTCGGTTTTATATATGCACACCAATCCCGACCCTAAATCAACCATCCCCCTTGCGGGTGTGGGTTTTGTTCGCGGCTGGCCCAAGGAAAAACACCACCACAACACCCTGATAAGTCGCGACAGCTAATAGCATCATACCGAGACCTTAATGGTCTCGGTTTCCTCGTGAAACAGCCCAAAACGCGACATCTCTATGTGATTTTTAAAGAAATAGATTCGTTTGTAAACCTTAAAATCATTTTAGACTCGTGGAAATCGTAAACTGAAACATAAAGAAGATGATACCGTTTATGGGGTTTATAAGGACGAATAATATACGTGAATTATTAGAAGGAACGATGGCCAAAACTCTCCTCCTTTGCTCTTAAATCCGGCAACCACAACTCTCTCAAGAAACCCTAGTTTTTTTTTCTTTTTGTGCGACTGAGTAGGAATGAGGGTTTAAGTCCCGTTTATTTTTTTTTAAATGGGCTAGGCCCAAAATTTTTCTTTCCTTTTTTTTAAAACAAACCGGCCCTTTGGCCCTTTTACTTTCTTATATTTTTTTTTATTTTTTATACTTGTATATATAATTACTCACGTTTGTTTCCGTCGATAAATTCTACGTAAATGGTTTAAGTAAATAACCCGCATATTTACATTTCCCAATTTAAATACGGGTTTTACATCATCGTCCTTGTTTCTTTTAAATACCACCTGGTATTCTTTGCATAGACCAATCAATGTTTCATCATTTTCAAACTTTCTAAGTCCTTCTCCAAGTGTTTCAGCAAGCACTCTTCTTGCCTCATATATCTCTCCAAATCGATCAATACTTTTTTCAACAAACTCCTGCATAGAAAAAAGTATGTTGTAAGTGTATTAGTATCTTTGATATATGATACTTTATCATATTATATATGATAGTTCATACTATCATATATGATAGTTCATACTATCATATATGAAAGTTCATACTATCATATATGAAAATCATAGTTTTTTGTTTTACCTCTAGTGTTTGTGGTTTCTTGTCTTTAATTGGTTCTAGATAGAAGTCGTTGTTTTTGTACACATCAATCCCCATATGGACATCTTCTTCCTTGTACTTATCTTGATGTTCTAGGTTCCCCAAACATTGAATTTTCATTTCTTCTTGTATTCTCAACTTCATCAACCGACCGTTCCAACTTCTTATTGCTGGTCTTCGCCGCATCACGGCTACTCCTGGGCAGTAAGTTGAGTCCAAGTAAAGCAGCTGTGATAAGAACAAGTTTGTTTTGGTTAAAGACAACGAAAACATATAAAGTAAGTTTTAAATTAAAAAAAAACAGTGGGTTTTACTTACACATAAGAAAGTAGCAGGTCCGTTATACCATCTTTTTACAACTTGGTCGTTCCACTTGCTTTTACTTTTCTTGAGGCATTCTAGTATATAGGACGACCAGTCGATCTCATTAATGTTTTGTTTCTCTGTGACCTTCTTCAAAATCTTCAAAAGGAATTTCCCACCAGAGTCTAAGTTGCACATCGTGCCACCAAAGAGCATAAGGAAGTTCATTATGAAGGTGAAGTCTGCTGTGTTTGTCGACTGGATCCTTTTTTCAATTGTTGCTGAGCTTGGTTTTAATGTGACGTATTGAGCCTTCCATTCTTCGATGAAAGCATAATCGTTTTCCCTTTCCGGCAGTTCTTTAAGAGATATTGTCCCCATCGGGACACCAAGCATTTGTTGCACCCTTTCTCTTGTTATTTTGATCGATCCTTTGGGGAGTCTCAGTTCCATGCTTTGTGGATGGAACTTCTCGACAACATGGTACAGAAGGTGTGAAGACAGCTCGTCTATGGGAAACTCAATGTACCTCTCAAAACCAATTTGTTTTAAAACTTTCTTTCTCTCATATGACAGTCCCGAGGTTGCTTCGAACAACGATTTAGGTGAGCATCTGGTCAAGGCAGTAGGGTATACCTTTGTCTGCTTCTTTTTTGTCGGACCTCTACCCTTCTTCTTTTTTACCAAAACCATCGCGTAGTCATCTTCTCTTCTTCAGTTTCGTATTTTTTTAACTTGTTGCCTTTAGAAGGTGAAGGTTTGACAACTAGCATCTTTGATGTGCCAACCGCATGTACAAGCTCGTTCTCCTCGTCATCGTCGGTTTCGATTTTCTCATCCATCTGCTCATCTTTTTCTCCTTCACTTGATTCTTCCTGCGAAGTTGTTTCTTTTTTCCCGATTGTTTTTTGCCCCCACTGTATGTATGCTTTTGTCTTTTTGTCCCTTTATGTGGACGTTTTGCTTCTTGCTTTTGTTCCAATTTCCTTTTTCCGGCTTTTTTATCCTTCTTTTCCACTTCAGGAAAGCTTGCTGTGTTGCAAAATAGAATGAAACGTGTTAGTATTATACAATCAACATAAATGATACATAAATATTTTCTTCAGAGTTCATGCTATATCGTATTTGATAAAATTATCATTAATTGTTACCTTTTTTTGTTTTTGAAGGGTTGATGAACTTGATTTTTGTTATTTTCTTCGAAACGTCTTTGACCCTCTCTTCTTTCACAGGTTCCTCTTCATCCTGGTCTTCATCATCATCCTCGCTACTTTCACCCTCATTATTGACATCGTCTTCCTCCTCGTCTTCGTCATCTCCATCGTCTTCATCCTCGTCTGCGTCATCTCCCTCGTCTTCCCCCTCGTCATTGCCCTCTGGCTCTTCTTCGTTTTCCTCATCCTTGTGACCTTCTTCTGTCTCAGTTTGTTCAAACTCGGTTTCTTCATCTACATATTCTTCCCCGCTGCTAATTCTCTCGTCTTCTGAAACATCATCTTCTTCCGTACCACTTTCTTCTACATTTTTTACAAAGCAAAGAGATGTTCAGTATTGTATGTTTTTTCCTAATGAATTAATATGATACGTAGTATATTTTTCTTACCTTCTGTAGTCTCTATTGGCTTTTCAGCTTTCTTTGTTTTTGCAGTCATTTTTCCTTTGCCCTTTGTTTCAATAGCTTTTCCCTTGGCCTTTGTTTGAGTGACAGCTTCAGTGGCACCTTTGCCCTTCTCCTTTTGTAATAACCCGAAATTTAAAATCAACATTTAGACTGAGATCTAATCCTATTTCTAATATTCGGACCAATATTTATTAATCGACTTTAATTTGTCATGATCATTTTTGCGAATAATATTTATACCTCGACTAGACGGCAAGATTAGGGTTTTAACGTATCAAATATGTGTCATTTATTATTTATCGGCAAAGTGTATGTCCGTCATCGACCGTAAATATCCTCGTTATGACATAGAAATATTTTCTATTGTCGTCGTTTTAATTTCTCGTTTTATGAGAATTCTTGATAATTTACGTTAAAACTTTAGGCGTCATTCGTTTAGGCGAGCGTTAACGTTTATTAAATTATAAGCCCTCCTTTATTTCTTGAAATATAAATGTTCTCAGAATGTCAATGTTTTTATTTTATATCGAGCGTTTATTGGTCGTGTTTTATGTGTAACTTTCAAATTGCGTAACATTTAAAATATCGGGCATCGATAATACCCGCTTAATTAATATTTATCTAAAAGAACACAAGGATAAAACATATACTAGTACATATTACTAGTAGATATTATCTCAGCATGTTTAGTCTCCGTCAAACACGTAGTCATATTAAGTGTCATATTACCACCATTTTTACTCCACACGTCACCTTCAAGGTCATTCTTATCATTTTTAGTCATTCTTATCATTCTTATCATTTTTAGTTATTTAGAACGTTGTTCGCTTCATATATCATCAACTTCTTAAAATGACATTTATAAACGTTGAGTAGTTTTTCTATGCATGCTTTCTATATAATACTCAAGCTCGTAAGCCATCATCCCGTGAAACAAATACAAAACAACTCAATACTGCGCATGAGTTTGATATTTTATTAAAGAAAGTATTTCGTAATTTTGGTTCAAATCCCGTTTGAGTTATGATCACACTACATGGAATCCTATCGCTTGTTCTCGGTTAAATGCGTGTGCTCATGTTCATGACTATGTTTAAGTCATTAAAGGTTCGAACTCCCTATTTTGGTACGGGTTCAGATCATGGGTTTAATTCAAGTGGGTTTAATTCAAGTCGGTATGGTTCAAGCTTCGGTTTTATAATAGTTAGTGTTCGGTTCGTTAGCCGTGGGTTCGAATTCATGTTCGATTGAGTTGAGGGCTGGTTAAACTTCATTAGTATTTTCGTGTTCGGTCCGTATTTATACTCGTGAATCACAACTCCTTGTCACTCATATTTCTGCGAGAAGCTGAGGTATTACTCGAAATCGGTTCAATATTACGATTATTATTGGTTAACACTACTCGAACAAAATAATGGAAATGCGGAACATTCGCTTGTAAATTTCAATTGAGAAAACTTGAGAATGAAGAAGTAATTCTTCACGTCACATTTATGCAATCTAATTGCATATGAACATTTTGGGTCCTTGGTTTATTAAAGTATTTACAAATGAAACATTTAGATTAGTAGCAAACGTGGGACTTGAGTTTCATCAATAGGTTTGAGGTCTGGTTAGATCAATATATAGATACTCATATGTTTTGTGGTGATTTGGTCGGGTGGCCCGTCATATGGCGAGTCCCGGAAAGTGAGATATGACCAAAATAGTGAAGCAAGATTAAAACCTGACATGCTGTAAATATGGGCTGTTTTCTCATAAACTTCGTATACTGACCTATCATTATCTAAAACTAAAAGTTATAGATAATATCATGTAGAACACACACGAATCGGATCGTTTTCTACGGATAAACGGTTTGGAAATGGTGGGCAAAACGGTGGATCTGAAGTTGGCTGCGAAAAACAGCCAACTCTTCTAAGTTATAGAATGGGTAAATGAGATATGATTAGTATAAATTAGGGGTAATTGGACTTATAATAAGTAAACTACATAATTTAAGAATGATTTTGGTAAAAATAACTTATGTAGATTATTTATGGTTTAATAGAAACGATCTAATCTATGAGGCATGTCGGTAATTGTAAAAATTTGATCATATTGTATTAATGTAAAACGCGTTGATTTTTATAAAAACCGAAGTGGTAGGACCCACTTATTGGGAAGCATGGACTCGTTTGTATACTGATGATTATGCGACACGACTCAAACAATATTAAGTTGATGTCGTTTTGAGGCGTTTTAGAACCCGAATGCATAGAAAGTAGAATTGGGCCATAAAAGCCCAACGTACACTTATAACGGACTATAATGGCCTTAATTTTCAAAATGGGATAATAGATGATAATTGTTATCAAATGTTTTATAAAAAGTGTATAAAACTTATGCAATGTCCAAACTTACTAAAGTGAACTATTTACATATATGTATGACTTATGTATAGTTTTGATCCTAAGACGCGTCTCGTCATTATAGGTCTCGTTCGGTCATGTGACGACCGTTAAGCATCTCGTTCTCGATTAATGAGCGATTGATATCTCGTGAAGTCGTGTATCGACTATTGGATGTTTGTTCCTCGATAAATGTGTGGTAGCTATATCAGGTGAGTCTATAGCCTCACTTTTATATTATCTTGTAAATGATTTTCTTTTACCCGCGAGGGGGAATACATGTTATTTTTCTTATAAAATGAACACAAGTTGTTTTTGGTATGCTGGACCCGAATATGATGATAAATGCCTAAGTACCATTGTCTTATGAAGTCCCTGAATTTCATGAACTGTTAATTACCTTGCGAGGTAAACGCTAATACATATGATAGATCTATTTGGTTTGACAGCCTTATCCTAGGGTATGTATCCTTGTGATCACCTGAGAGGGATATTATGTATGAGAGGTCGCTGGTATATGACAATATTACCTGTTGTAGGGGCGCCGTAAGTGACTCGGTTTGACGTGTTGGTTAACGTTCAGTTGCATGAGCTTAAGGCATTTATCGATATATATGACTTGTCTGTGTGACAAGCTTGAGATGATTAAAATTCTTGTGTTCAAATTATGATTTGCAAAACCTATAGATTCACTCAACCGTTGTGTTGATGATTTTGAGCATGTATTTCAGGTAATCAAGATGGATAACAGCGGAACATGGAGGAGAAGTTGGTGCTTACTTGTCTAAAGTTTTATATTATTTTTTCATCCTTTGAAATGACTAAATGACTTTTAAGTCTTTGTATGATGAATGTGATGTGTTGGTAACGGTTTTTGGGACTAAACGCTACTCTGATTTAATATATATTGGGATGGAAAACTTTTTAGACAAGGTTGTATATTAATTTAACGTCTCTTTTGAGGTCGTTGTCTATGATTGTGTGTGATGTGCTATGAGTAGCGCCCCAAAGTGGTATTCCGCTGCGTGGTAATTTGGGGGTGTTATACCTTTCTTTGTCTTGCTCTTTCAAGCGCTGCAGCTTTTTCTTTCATCGTTTTTATAGTAAATGTTGATAAAAAAAACTTATCAGATATGATACTTATTTTTACTTTTATGTATTTTTTTTCTTTTTTTACCTAAGCTTCTTTTAGGTGGTTCTTGTGTCTCGTCATCCTTGTTTTTTGTAGGCTGTTCATCTGCAATAAAAGCGCAAAGTTATACAAAATTACATCTGTCTAAAGCTTTATATGTTGCATAACTTATGAAATATGATGAATTATATATGATAAGGTTCTATCAAATATGATGTCTCATTTTTTAACTATCAAATTTGATGTATCATATATGTTAAGATAATATCATATATGTTCTAATCCTTATGCTTTTGATTGTATTTTCACTCATCACATATGATAAGGTTTTATCATATATGATAAGGTTTTATCATATATGTTTTATCAGTCTAGGAAACCATTTTTGCTCAACCGAGATGTTTATATTCATATACAAGCAATATTTAAACCCAAAACTCGCTTAAAACTATCAAATGATGTAAGCAATATAATATCATATATGTTCTAATCCTACTGCTTTTAATTGTATTTTCACTCATCATATATGATAAGGTTTCATCATATATGATAAGGTTTTATCATATATGTTTTATCAGTCTAGGAAACCATTTTTGGTCAACCTTTTTAAATATATTATGTTTATTTTTTTAATCTACTATCATATGAAAAACTCGCTTAAAACTATCATATATGTTCTAATCCTAGTGCTTTTTATTGTATTTTCACTCATCATATATGATAAGGTTTTATCATATATGTTATATTTTTTTTATCATATATGTTCTATCAGTTTAGGAAACTATTTTTCTCAACTTTTTTAAATCTATTCTGTACATTTTTTTAACCTACCGAGATGCTTATATTCACATGCAATCTATTTTTAAACACAAAACTCGCTTAAAAGTATCAAATGATGTTTATTTTCATAGATCTACTATATTCATCATACATTTAGTTAAAAAACATAGAAGAATCATTGATATAGCTTAAAAGTATAAAAAAACAGAGAAAAAGCTCAGAAAAAGCTTAGAAAAAGCTTAAAAAGCATTTAAAAAAAACTAAAAAAACATAGAAAAAGGATGGATCTGTGATTTTATACCTTTTTGCCTTGTTTTTATCGTCATTTGATCTGGTTTTTTGGAAGATGGCTCGTTTTTTCGGCTTCCCTTTCATCGTATTTGTTGATTATTTGATCGGATGTGTGTTTTGAAGGTGAAATCGTCGATGGAAGATGGTGGTTTATGTGTGTGTGTGTTTCACTGTGTGTTTTTTGTGTGTGTGTGTGAGTTTTAGATGGAAATGAAAAATGACGGTTGAATGTAGCGAAAAGAGGGAGTTAGGGTTTGGGCGGGGTAGTGAAATGACGTAACTACCCTCCGCTTTTTTTTTGTTTAAACATGCATCGTTGGATTTAAGTGAATGAGTGGCCCAGATTTATCCCCTTGTATTAAAAGTATACAAGGTATCTTAAATAACCGGACTCTAAAAAAATTAGAATCAATTCCCATTAAACAAAAGCATAATTAACGATTTTGCTTCTAAAAATATCCCTTTGACACGTGTTCAAAATATCTTTAAAGGGTGTTTGGTTGATGGGTTTTTTATAGGTTTGGGTGCTGAAGTAAAATTATACCAAACACACCCCTTTTATACTATAGTGCATGAGTCTTCAAGAACCCAAAACAAAAAATGTCTTATAATTCAGCCAATAAGCTCGAATTTCAGCTCTTGGATGCTAGGAATAAGCTCTTTGACTTCTCTTCTTCAACTCCTGACATTCTCAATGTTCTTATGGTTAGCCTTTTCTTTTTCTTAGGGTTTTTTGGGGTATGCTTATTTTTTATGCTTATTTATTCATATTAAGGAGAGGCTTATTTTAGGTGACATAAGCACTTTTTTAAAGCAAATGTGGTTGGTTCTTGGGATTGCTTATTTTTAAGCAAAATAAGAAGTACTTTTGCTTATCTTGAGGTATAATAAGTAGTTTTTGATAAGCAAGTAGAAATGTGCTTATTAAAAAGTGCTTATGTAATTAGCCTCAAAAATTGCGCTTTTGTTATAATAAGCTCATATAAGCCAAAAAGTTCCAAAATAAGCCCAAAACCAAATAAGCCATAAGCCGGCTATATAAGCCGAAACAGACACGCCATAAGTTTATTTATGGGTTTATGAGTTTATATGATTTCGGCTTATATTTCGCAAGCCCGAATTTCCGGATTGATTTTAAAACTTATGGGCTTATGCCCATAGTTATAAGAATAAGCTGAAATTTTTTGGCTTGTAAAATATAAGGCGAAACCAGATAAGCTCCACAAATAAGCTTAAACAAACACCCCCGAAATTAGTCATAAATATTTTATAATTGAATTTGATTGAAAATATTTTTATATTTTTTGTTTATAAAATTAGCTATTTTAAATACTTATTCTTCAAGTGCTTATTTTTAATCAGGTTTTAGGTGCTTATTTTTCAGCGTAAGGAGAGAAAAATGAACAATCCCAAACATCCTATTAATTTTATGTCAAATAAGTAGGCAAGCCGAGTAGTTTAGATTTCACTAATAGTAAATTGCAATTACTTTCATCTCAAATTAGCACTTTAAATACATTATTTCTTGAACATTTTAGGTGAAATTAGAAAGATTGTCATTCGATACCATTGTCATAAATGGTCCCTTGTTGCACTGTTTACTTTACGACAGGTTCTGTTAAGAACCATTTATGGAAAAAGTATCGACGAGTTATGTCTTCCTTGAGTTTCACCAAACCACGTAGATGATGTGTAATAATGTTTCGTTGAATTTTTAAGTCATCAGTATACTCATAATTTTGCTGCCACATTTAACTGTTGGCCAAACAAAAGAGCAATATGATTCCGCCATAATCTTCGTTTTGGTATTTACCAAACTTAATTAAGCACTTTGATAACTCTATAAATTTATCGATAAACAGCATAACTCTCATCTTTGATAAGCAAAGATTGCTGGTGCTAATTTTACCATTAAATTTACAAAGAGTGAAGTGCATAAACTGTCCTTATGGTTTGGTGAAGATACAAACATCTTCATTTGTCGATACTAAATCCATAAAACGCCCCTCTTTGAAATATTTGAGCTACAAGTGGTCCCTTACCCCTTAAAAAACCTAAAGTGAAAGCATATAGTTCAATCGGGGACCATTTAAGTAATTTACTTAATTAGTAATGTGTAATCATGTTTTATGCATTTTTATGGTTACCCGTTTTGGTAATTACCCAATTAGATCATTTCAAAACTTAATATACCAAAAGCGAGAGCAAATTGCTATCTTGTGGCATTTTCCTGTTACGATTCTTAACTAACTTTTGTATGCATGTGATGTGATAGCAAATGGAGAAAGTTCTAACTAGCGTGCAACAACCGCCATCCAGTGAGATGGTTAAAGTACTGCATCCAATCATCCATGCACTAATTGCTAACAAATTTGTGAGACATCCTGATGTGAGCGTGAACATTTCAGTTGTATGTTGCATCTGCGAGATTCTAAGAATCATGGCACCTAATGCCCCTTTAAGACGCGAACATATGAAGGTATGAAACTTTTAGTTTTCGGTTCGACTAGTTGGAGAATCTTCAGAGTCTTAAGTAACTGCCTTTCTATTGTTGTTGGTGGACAGGAGTTTTTTGAAGTGTTAGTGACGTCCTTTGAGAAACAATCTTCTGCAGCTGGTAAATACAGTGGTAAGATGACTAAAGCTCTCGAAATATTTAGGAAAGCCAGATTGCCGGTTATGATGTTGGACGTACATGTGGAAGGACTAGTGCGTTGCCTGTTTAAGCAATTTTTAACTTCTGCCGAGTAAGAACTCTGTTTCTATGCCAGCAGCAGGACTTGTTCTATTTTCTTTCATTTCACAGTGTTCGACCTTTTATATCATTCAGTAAAGAAACTCTTGAGCTCAATTACGTTTTCTCTTCCTTATGACCTTTTTAGCTCCAATACCTCTGATACTTTGCTCGAGATGGAGAAAATTATGACCATGATCATAGAGGAAAGTGGGGAGTTCGCACTCGATCTTAAAGCTCTAATAACTGATGCTCTTGATAAGGTTTATAAGATGATTATTATATTTCTCATCTTCGCTAACGAAGGTTCCTCATTCATCTCTAATCAGATCCGATACTATTGCAGATTGATTCACCTGCTTGTCGGCAATTAGGGGAAAAAGTTCTCCTGAACTGTGCTGTTAAACTGCAACCACGTCTCCCAGATACGGTATAAGATTTGAGAATTTCTCTTTATGTTTATTCTAAAATGTTTGCACGTGTTCGTAAAACTGCATTAGAAAAATAACTAAGATATTTTCTGTTCATGGTTTACTTATACATGCAGAACAATTTTCTTTTTGTCATTTTCCAACTATTGTGGAGAAAGTATTGATGCTATTCACATTTTGCTCATTTTATAAATCGGCTAGTCCTTTTTTGTTCAAATTGGGATAAACTAAACAAGATTGACACCACTCACCTGTGTAAACGTTACCTCTAAGTAAGTAATATTGAATCGCATGTTTTTACAGGAGGCTAAAGAAATTATTCCGTCTATAAGTGAGACAAGCAACTTGAGGAACGATACAACTCATAAGATAAAAGTAGAGTGTCTAGAGGAAAGAGTTGATACGGTGCAGACTCTGACACATTGTGAACAAGCAACTACGGATAGAGTTAACCTTCCATGCCATCACACTGAAGAAGGAAAGAAAAAAGTTTCATCTGATGATCAATTAAAATCTGTAACAGAAGTGAAGGGAAAACGTAAGAGAAATAACAGACAGGCACTGCCATTTGCTTCTGGTAACTATTCTAGTATGGCTGTAGGTCGCGGTTCGGTTTTACGTTGTTTGCCCAAATCTGCATACTCATGGACACGTGAAGATGCAAAGAAAAAAGCATCAGATCCACCAATGCCATCAACATCTGTAAGAGAAGTGAAGGGAAAACGTATGAGAAAACGTAAGAGGAATAACGGGCAGGTACTGCCATTTGCTTCTGGTAACTATTCTAGTATGGCTGTGGGTTGTGGTTCGGTTTTACGGGGTTTTCCCAAATCTGCATACTCTTGGACACGTGAAGATGCAAAGAAAAGAGTTTCATCGGATGATCCACCCATGCCATCAAAATCTGTAACAGAAATGACAGGAAATAACAAACAGGTACTGCCATTTGCTTCTGGTAACTATTCTAGTTTGGCTTTGGTTTGCGGTTCTATTTTACAGCTTTTGCCCAAATTTGCATACTCTTGGAGACGTAAGACTAATTCACACCCCACTCCGGCGGGATTGGGTATGCTGTTGTTGGTTAGTCTAATGGGTCAAAAGGGGTGTTTTCAGAAAGGGGTTGGTCTGACTTTGCAAACACTTTTATCTTGTTTCTAGTGTCATACAAATATCCAAATGTTTAAAAATGATCAAAAAGCTATACTTCTGTAATAAAAATCTAATCTTTGAAATAAAATGATTAGGGACTTGATAATGCATATTAAGTACATTTTGGTAGACTTTTGACCTGTTTGACTCGTTCAACCAGTTTCAAGTATAACCAACTATTTCATTTTGACCCGTCTATTAATACTTAATCGTGTACTTTAGCCTTAAATATGAACAAGCCTCAGTTTGGTAACCTTCTGAAATCCAACGTAAATCAAAAGTTGAAGTTGGTTTATAGTTTTTTTTAAGCTAAAGATTATTAAATAAGTACTCCTAATAAACAACTAATTGTTACCAAATTTCATATACTCTTTTGGTTATCACGAAAATATACAGAAGCTAACGTTTTAACCCAACCCATGCCCATCTTGCCGATTCAAATCTATATCCATATTGTACAGCAGGGCGCGCCGAGAAAGGTTTTGTACAGCATTACACATGTCCAAGGCTACAAGGTGAAGAAAATCAATGCACCGATCCTTGAAGCCATTTTCAAGAAACACGGTGATATTGCGTCTGATTGTGTAGTCAAAACTGCTTCTGTGAGAGAATCTATTCTTGAGGTTGTTTGTGAAGTTGTCAAGCGAATTCAAACCAATGATGTTGCAACCATCGTTTCTGATATGGAAGAAATAGAGACGCAAGTGTTAGATGCAGAAGCAACAAACATGAAAGTGGTGTGGCTTCGAGCTCACTTGGAAGCTATTCAGAAAAGGAATGCTGCCCATAAAAAGTCAACTTCAATTGTAAAAACGAAAGCAAACACGACTTTGGTCAAGAGAGCTGCAAAAATGGATGTGGAAGAGAGGCGGATAGAGCTTCTGACTGCACAAGAAAGGCTTGATAAGGCTGAAAAGTGCGTGAAAGTACTCGATCTTGTAGAAATGAAGCTAAGTGATGATTTCGTGGAATCCGAGGCTGAAAAAGATTTGTGGCCAGAACAACCAATGTTATAGGCTAATTAACTCATGCTAGATCTGTATTTTGTAGAACTTACTTGGGCCACGCCTATGCACATGTTTTGTTACCATTACTTCAGAAACACCTATCGGCATGAGACCCCCTTTTGGAAAGACGGGTTAAGCTTAAAGTAGTTAGGATTAACTTTCCTTTTGACCTGGTTGATAGCTCTTGATTAATGTTCACAGAAATTCTGAGCTTCATGATTTCTTTTGGTGACTTTGTATGCCGCCCAACTGGCTTATTTTGCAGTATTTAAATTCTTCACATGTTGGGGACTAATGGTTTTGCTAATCAGCAGTTATTATCTGTGAAGTTTAATCGTTTGGTCTGACAGGTTTTGCAGTCTGGTTTAGTTAGCTATGAACAACAGATAGCAGATTTGAATTTGTATGAACAGATAACAGATCGAGTCAAATGAACAGTGAATTAACTGGATAAGATAACAATGATTAAAATTAGGCTTACAAACTCAGTAACAGCCTATTTCTTAATATTCATGTAATAAAGTTACTTAAGTCTCTTATATGTGTAAGTTTACATTCCAAACTTGCTAGGATATATTGATCCGCAAACTTTATATATATGTAGCTGAAAGATCAAGCCACAATCAACATCGACATGCTTGAGCTCAAGCGAGCATGCTTGTACTAACGGTGTGTTCGGTTTGGTGTAATCCATTGTAATTGGATGCAATTGTAATCAAAATTATGTTACATAAGTTGTTTGGTTCACAAATGAAAGGAATTATAATTCGAATTACATTATGTAGAATGTTTGGTTTGCATTGTAATTGTAATTCAAACATTACAATTACATTCAATGAGGGAATTGAGATTAAGTTTTGAATTACGTCGTAATTTAGTATTTTTATACTACCTCCGTCCCAATATTATTGTCCACTATTCCATTTTGGGTTGTCGCATTGTCCACTTCCAAGTTCCAAAACTTCCAAAATTAGATAGAGATTTTTGTTTGATTTTACCATATTACTCTGAGTTGAGGTTATTATTACAAACAATAAAGAAGTATAAAATTAATTGGTTAAGGGTAAAACTGTCATTCTGCAAAAAGTAAGAGAGAAAATTGATGTTTTTCTAAAACTGTGTGTTTTTTGTATGTGGACAATAATTTTGGGACGGAGGTAGTATTAAAATATGATTATTTATAAATAATAATAATAATAATATTATTATTATTCCTATTAACATTATATAAATAAAAAAATAATAATAATTAATTTTAATATTAGTATTAATAGTTATATTATTTATTAATATTAATATTATTAACAATATTATATTATTATTATTATTTTATTTTATTTTGTTTTATTACTTTTAGTTATTATTCTTATTTTTTATCTTTTATATTAATATTTTTATAAAAAATAAATATTTTTTATTTTTTTATCTTAATAATACAAATAAAAATATTTATAAAAAATAATTTTTTATTATTATTATTTTTTATTTTTTATTAAAATAAAAATCTTCCTTTATTTTTTAGTTAAAATAAAAAAAATTTAAAAAAAATATTTTTTTTATAAAAATATTAATATAAAAATAATAAAATATAAAATATTTTTATTATTCAAAAAAAAAATAAAAATAATTTTTATTATTTTTATTACTATTATTTTTTAATCTTTAGTTTTTATATTAATAATAAAAAATATAAATACTTTTTATTATATTATTTTTTAATTATAATAATTTTTATTATTACTCATTTATTATTTATTATAATATTATATTTTAATTCTTACTTTTTTTATAATTTTTAATTTAATAAAAAATATGAATTACATTACGATTACGATTACAACACATTACACTTACAACAAATTACAAACCTTTTAAATTACAATTATATCAAATTAAAATTCTTTCTTAAGATTATAATTTCTTCAAAAATATTCTATGAACCAAACGGCCCTAAATATAATTTCATGCACCATTACGGTTTCGCTTTGGGTGCTACTCGCATAAAATAATAACAAATGCCAAATCTAACATGACTTTTGTTCAACACGTACAAAGATACACCATATAATTTACAGGCTTACAGCAAAGCATCAAAATAATTATCACAAATTAAAAGAAATCAAATAAAAATCACCACTCAATAAATATGCCAATGACGGCTGTGTATCGTGACCTACAATGAATATACAAGTTATTGGATGCTTTATTAGCAGGGATGGGTGTCATAGTGATAAAAGAATTTGTGACTATCACTCTAAAGTATGTGAGGTTTCAAGTTTAATTTTTGTCAGGTGCAAACAAATTTGAAATGGTCACGTCAATCTCCTGAAAAAAAGTTTTTATAGCGATGGGCTCAAATCTCGTGGATTAATCGGCCAACATGTCGGAAATCACAGTTAAAAAAAAAAACACATACTAAAAGCCGTTATAAAACATTAGGAAATAGACAACGCGAAATACAAATTGCAGTAAGAATATGTACAGAAATTGATTATTTGATTCATGTTACAAAAGTCTTGATTCAATGAGCTGCTATATATTACACGGAAGGGTTAATATATATTGTTTACTTGAACTTTAAGTTACTCATAATATTTTTACCCATAGTTATAAGTTGCATGTCTACGTGGACTCCAACATACGTTTTCGTCAGTAAAATTACGTTTTATTCAGTAAAGTTACGTTTTCGTCAGTAAACTTACGTTTTTGTCAGTAAACTTACGTTTTCTTCAGTAAACTTACGTTTTCGTCAGTAAACTTACGTTTTCGTCAGTAAACTTTCGTTTTCGTTTTACGTCAGTAAATTACGTTTTCGTCAGTAAATTTACGTTTTTGTCAGTAAATTTTCATTTTCGTCAATAAATTTGCGTTTTCGTCAGTAAGTATACGTTTTCGTCAGTAAATTTACGTTTTCGTCAATAAATTTACATTTTCCTCAGTATTTTTACGTTTTCGTCAGTACTTTTACGCTTTATTATACGTTGAAGAAAACGTAAAAATACTGATGAAAACGTAAGATTACTGACGAAAACGTAAAATTATTGACGAAAACATAAATTTGCTGATGAAAACGTAAAAGTTCTGACGAAAATGTAAATTTACTGACGAAAACGTAAATTTACTGACGAAAACGTAAATTTACTGACGAAAACGTAAATATACCGATGAAAACGTAACTTTAATGACCAAAACATAAGTTTACTGGTGAAAACGTAAAGTTACTGACGAAAACATAAGTTTAATGACCAAAACATAAGTTTACTGACGAAAACGTCAAGTACTGACAAAAGCGTAAAATTACTGACAAAAACGTAAAAATACTGACAAAAACATAAAATACTGATGAAAACATAAGTTTACTAACGAAAACGTAAAATTACTGACGAAAACGTAAAATTTCTGACGAAAACGTAAGTTTACTGACGAAAACGTAAGTTTACTGACGAAAACGTAAAATTACTGACGAAAACGTAAATGAAAACGTAAGTTTACTGACGAAAACCTACGTGTATGGACGAAAACATAAATTTACTGACGAAATCGTAAAATTACTGATGAAAACGTATAATTACTGATGAAAATGTAAAAGTACGAACGAAAACCGAAAAAAACTGACCAAAACCTAGAGGGTTAATATATACATGCAGGTTACTAAAATTTGGCCAAAGTAACGATTTTGTTAATAAAGTTTGGCCAAAAAATTAGGGGTGTTCACGGGTCGGTTCGGTTCGGTTAGTTAGACGATTTTGACTATCCATCGCAGTTCGGTTAGTTAAATTTACTATCCGTAACCAAACCGTACAAGGCGGTTAACCGGACATACGGTTACCCGAAATGAGCGGTTACCCACGGTTCGGGTCACGGTTAACCATTAAATAAGTTTCATAAAGTTTTAGTTTATAAATAATAACATGGTTTAGAACTTAGAATGTCGTTTTCGTATAATTCAACGACATTAAATAGATAAAAATCATATAAAACTTATTTTGTTATTAAAAAGTGCATTAGAATATTCATAAATAACATATTAACTAAAAAGTATTTATTCGATATTTATAAACTACGATCACATTAATTAAATTTACACATACATGTTTAATACATGTACTATAATTGGAATATTTAGTTAAAAAATTTCATGTATAATAAAAGTAGGGTACTAATACAATTAATACATGTACTATAATTTGAATATTTAGTTAAAAAAATTTCAAGTATAATATGTGCGGTTCGGTTCGGTTAACCACGGATATCTAAAAATGAAAACCGTAACCGAACCGTTATAAGCGGGTTTTTTCGGTTTCCGTTTTTTTGGGTTTCGGTTTTTTCGGTTTCAGGTTTTTTTCGGTTTCAGGTTTTTTTCGGTTTCGGATTGAGCGGTTCGGCGGTTTCTCGGTTTTTTTGAACACCCCTACAAAAAAATAGAAGTGGGGCCCACCAAAAGATGACATGGCAATGCAACCGGTTGCTTAACCGGTAACCCCTCCAACGAGTAATGGCGAGATAGTTTTTTTGAACGTTTAGTAACAAATAAACCACACCCGTATACGTTAGTAACCCAAGTGTAAGGTTTTAAATTTTAGTAATAAAATCGTTACTTTGCCCAAACTTTAGTAACCTCTTGTATATTAACCCTACACGGAAAAAGGGGTGCAATCGAGTCGAGCCGAGCTCAAGCTTTATATGGCTTGAGCTTGGCTTCATAAAACAATTGTTAGCTTGAGCTTAGCTTGATAGCTTGTCAAGATTTAAAAATCCAGGCTTGAGCTTGGCTTGATAAGGCTTGATCAAAACTTGAGTTTGGCTTGAAAAGCTTGAACGTGTATAAAATTAATTCTTTTATAAAAAAACTCATCAATAAAAATATACATATAAAGTAAAACAAATAAAAACCATAACTCAATACCAAATTCGATTCTTTTAGCATTAATAAAACCAAAAATAAAATAATCGTACAGTCTTGGTTTTAAAATGCGTTTTGCGATCCAGTGCTATTAAGGTCCCAAAGGCAATTGCGTGATGTGATTGCTAACGCAATTACGACACCTTCGTATTAAAATGAGTACAAAAAATATTTATACATATTATATTTCACCAAGTACCAAATAAATTTAATAAACTTATAAAAATAAAAAAAATTATTTAAAATACGACGAGCTAAATTATAAATTTAATTAAAGTTAAAAATCCTTCTATAATATATTATTTATTTATGAAATAAGCCCTTGTAATTAAGTTAATACTCAAATTAACTATAAGTTGCTTATATGATTTCATCATAAAAACAAATTTTAATAAAGCTTGATAAGAGTTAGAGCCAATCTATCAAAAGCTTAAGCTTGAGCTTGATATATGTTTCAAGCTATTTTTTGGGCTTGAGCTTGATAAAAGATTGGATTGATCGAACCAAGCTCGAGCTTGAGTTTCTTGATAAAAGTCTGGCTTGATTGTAGCCCTACACAGAAAGTCTATTCCGTTTTGCCGCATTTGTTTCTTGAAAGACAGGCGAAAATGGCAGTGGCCTGAGGGCGAAAGACAAAGCATACGAAGACTTGTATAAGAAACTGGACACCAAAGAGGAGGCAATTGATATATACAAGATTGCTAAAGCCTGGGAGAAAAGAAGAAGGGATTTAGAAAACATATGATATATAAAAATTGAAAGAGGTCGAACCATTGTGATGGAAGAAGATATCAGAAAAATATGAGGAGAGTATTTCTCCTCACTTTTCAACGAGAGTAGACCAGAAAGAAACATGGAGCTAGAGAGGTCTACCCAAGATTTGCCTATTGATTGCTACTATTCTAGGATCAACCAGGGAAAGTGAGGGTTGCTTTATAGAAGATGGGGAGAAACAAAATCGTAGACCCAGACCAAATCCCAAAGAAGCTTGGAGGTCCATTGGAGATGAGGGGCTAAAGTGGTTGACTTGCCTTTTCAACAAGATCTTCTCTAGCGCTAAGATGTCAGATGAATGGAGGCTTAGTGAATTCATTCTCATTTACAAGAATAAGGGTGATGCACAATCATGTATCAACTATAAGGGCATTAAGCTTCTTAGTTACACCATGAAGGTTTGGGTGAGAATTATCGAGAAGATTAATAAGGGAGACAAGGGTGTCATAGAACCAATTCGGTTTTATGCACGGAAGGTCCTCGACAGAGGAAATTCATATCCTTAGAAGCCTTATGAAAAAGTATAGGGAAAGACAAAAAGACTTCCATGTGGCTTTTCTGGGCCTAGAAAAGGCCTATGATAGCGTTCCACGTTAGTTGATTTGGAGAACCCTTATAAATAAAGGTACACTAAGGAGGTACTTGACAGTCATAAAGGATATGTACGAGGAGGCGAAGACCTGTGTAAGGACCATATTTGGGAACACGGAGTTTTCCTCGGCGGGAGTAGGTCTTCATCACAGATATGCCATTAGCCTATACCTCTTCGCCTGGATACTAGATGAGCTCTCACGAGGGATTCAAGATGACATCCGTTGGTGTATGGTTTTCGCATATGATATTGTGTTGGTCACATAATCGACAGAAAGGTTAAACAACATACTTGAGAGTTTGAAAGAGACACTACAAGAAAATGGCCTCAAAGTAAGCAGGGAGAAGAGTGAATACATAAGATGTGATTTCGGTAGGTACAAGGTCTACGACCAAGAAGTGGATGTCCATATCAGAGACCGAATCCTTAGCTAAAAGAGTCTTTTAGATAGTTGGGTTCGGTGATCCATATATCAAGAAGGATAGATGATGACGTGGCTCATCGTATTAGAGCAAGTTAGGTGAAATAAAGGGACTTAGGAGTTCTATGTGATAGGAGAGTACCTCTAAAGTTAAAGGGTAAATTTGATAGGGTCGCGATTAGACCAACTATGTTGTATGGGTCAAAGTGTTGGCGATTACAAAAGCACTAGCGAACAAGGTGGAAGCGGCGGAATTGAGAATATTGAGGTGGACTTGTGGTAAAGCCAAGTGTGACATGATACCAAACGGAGTCTTCAGAGCTGAACTCGAGGTCGGTACAGTTATCGATAACATGAGGGAAGGAAGGCTGGATGGTTTGGCCATGCCAGGAGGAGACTACAAACAACGCCAGTTAGGAGAGTAGAAGCCCTGCTAGTCGACGACACGATGAGAGAGGGTAAACCTAAACTTAGATGGGAGGATAAACTTAACATAATTTGTTTATTTTATTTCATTTTCTTTCAACCAAACACACGATAGTTTTTGCGACATCCAGTTCTTCAAATTTCAAATTTGGATTTCAGTTTACATAGATTCCATTCGTCAACATCTTAATTCCGTACATAGATTTTAATTCCGTTGAAAACATTCTACGAACCAAGCGAGCGCTATGTACTTGTTTGTCAACTATGCTATTAAAACCTAGCTAAAAAAACTATGCTATTAAACGCACCTTTACTAGGGACGACAAAAAAACCCGAACTCGACGGGGACAGCCGAAACCTAAAATAATTGGGGCGGGTTGGGGCACGCTTATCGGGTTACGGGGCGGGTTTGAGGCTTAAACGGGGATTTTTAATCGGGTTTGAGGGAAGTAGGGAATAACATCCCCGACCCGCCCCACCTGATTAATATATAGACATACACAAATATATCTATGTATGAAGTATTTTGTTACTTTTTACATAGTAAAAAATTATTTCTCTAACATTGTTAGTTTTTTATGAATATAATATTCCAAAAATCTCTTAAACGTCATTTTTTAAGTTGTAACTTTTTTTTTGTAATTTATCATAAGTATGATATTATCGTTCAAAACTTAATAAGCATTGTTTGTTGTTTGTAATTGATATTAATAAGTTTTAAAATTTTGAAGTTATTGCTAATGTTCTAGAAATAATAATAAATGTAAAATGGTGCGTCATTGGTCGAGAATTGCACCAAAAACGATATTTTGATAAAATCCCCGATTAGTACGAGACGGGTTTATGCGAGCATCTCACCCCAAAAGAGCGCCCCATCAGAGCGAATTTGAAAATAACTTTAGTAAACGGTTTTAAAGATTCGATGCTCGCCCCGTCTCAAACAACCCGCCCCGTTGTCATCCCAACCTTTGACACATGCCATATAAAAACTGATAAAAAAGGGGTGTTTGGTAGATAGGGGTTTAAGGGTGCGTTTAGTTGGATGGAAAACACCCTGTTTTCTACAAAATGTTTTCTAGAAAACAAGGAAAACAGAAAACGCGTTCAAATCATCGTTTTCAAAAAAAAAATTCTAAAAAATACAAAATTCCTATTTTACCCTTTTACAGACAAAACTAAAAACTATTTTTTTTTGTTTTCTACTTTTCCCTTTTAGACACCGAAAACTATTTTCCCCTTTGTTTTCTTTCTATCACTAACATAATCTTAATCCACTACCCACAGTAGTCATAACCATCGTAGCCGGCGTCGGTCCAACCGTCGCCGGTCATCATTATCCTCGTATCTCTATCGCAGGTTATCACCATCTTCATATCTCTGTCATCAAAGGTAATTTACAAATCTCTATCCGATTTTGATTATTGTGATTGGTACGATTTTGAATATTAATGCTTATTGGTTTGATAAATATGATATACTAGTATTGTTTTTAGGTTTTATTTGCTTTTTAGGAGTATTGTTTTTAATGCTTATTAGAGAAGTGCTTATTTAAGCTATATTAGGTTTAGCTTATGTGGGTTTAAAGCATCATTTAGTGGGTTTAGCTTATTAATGTTGTTTTCAGCTTTTAAGTCCTTATTTGAGCTATTTGAGTGCTTATTTGAGCTATTAAATGCTTATTCGAGCTATTTAAGTCCTTATTTCAACTATTTAAGGAAATAGCTCAAATAAGCTACTAACTTTAGGTGTCGTATTAAGCTAAAAGATAATCACTCTGAGTGTCGTATTAAGCTACTAACTTTAGGTTTCGTTTTATGTAAATCGGGTGAGGTAACATTAAAAGTTGGATTTTTTATAGATGAGTAAATGTGAAGATAATCATCATAGGGAAACTATGGAGTGGAGTGAAGAGCGTGAGATATATTTTCTTGAGCTTTTGGGAGAAATGGTTACGAGGGACCCTAACGGGCAACCAATATTTTAATCAAGCGACTGGATACAAATGGATAAAAAAGTCTTTTTGAAATTTGGATTAAGGTATGGTCAAATTAAGTTGAAGGCCAAGTACAATCGATTGAGGATTTTGCATACAAAGTTTTGTGAATTGATTGCTCACACCGGCGTTACATGGAATTTTGAGACGGGTAAAGTAGAAGCTGATGGCAGCGTTTGGGGTGCGTTTGAGCAGGTACGACTTCCTTTTAGAGTCTATGGAAATTTCTTGTCATGAACCTATGATTTTAACAACAACCTATATTTTAATAAAATGCAGCGAGGCAAAATCTTTACCACATTCAGGAACAGAGGCTGTAAACGTAAACTTTATTTATTAATGGATTCGGTGTTTAGAAGTCTACTGCTAAGGGTAGTTTTCACAACACTTCAACAACGGGTGATCAAACTTCAGAAGAAGAACGCGGAATTGAGGATGACTATTTAGGCGAAGGTACAGGCACTTCCAATTATAAAAAAAAGCAAAAGGTTGATGTAGAACTTGAGCCACTTATAGGAATGAGAAGAGAGAAAAAAATGCATGCAAAGAGAGCTTAAACAATATTTTCAAAGTATGGGCAGATTCGATGGTGGCTAGGAAATACAACTATGTAGCAAAATGAGAGATAATTAAGGCATAATCTGGTAAAGGTGGAGAGGAGTCCACTATTGATGATTGCATGAAAATTCTAGATGTTATGCCAGACGTGAGTGCAACCTCTTACAATGGTGCACTCACACGCTTTCTTGACGCTGGTTGGAGGAGAATGTTTGTGCTAATGCCCGATGCTAGGAGGAAGACTTGGCTTGAAACTTTGAAGGAGTAGTTCATTGTGTAATTTCATTACTTCGAAGGATTAGCTAATGCTAGGAGAAGAATGTGTTAATGCCCGTATGTTTATGTGGCAAGTTGGATTAGTTTATGTAATTTGAGTTGAGAATTTCTATCGTAGACCGTTTAGATTTTTATGTGGCTTGATATGAGATATTGTCTTAATATGTGGTTTGACTTGATAATATTAGTTAGCTGCAGTTATTGTCTTAGTTTTAGTGTGTTTAGTTTTGTATATTTCCTGAAAGCATGTCTCTTAAAAAGATAGCATCGTTGGGTGTCTGACCGTTTTCCAAACCGTGGTATCTGGCGAAAGGAGGCCTTGGTCATTCAAGCTTATCAAACAATTTCTTGAAACGGGACCTTGTATCTGTCCATTGGGGTCCCTGTAGAGCCAACTTCGACCTGCATTTTCATGCTCCGCCTCTGACACAAACTCTGTATAATGCAGACTCTGAAACTAAAAACACATTTCAGTTTGCTGCAGAAATTTTAGAACTGTATTGTAATTTCTTCTAAATGAAGTGCTGACCTTTTGTGCTATAAGTCTTCTTTAGTTAGTCCAATGTTTAGAAAATGTTCGTGAACCGGGTCACTTGTAACACCTGGTCGCCACTATTATACCCTATGTGCTTTTGACTAAAGCGCGAGTCCTTTTTATTCTAAGGTATGCTCCCTCCGTCACACAATAGTATTTGTTAACAAGGGAAAACCAATAATATTACCTTAAACCATCAGTGTTACATTTTATTACAGCTAATTTGTTAGAAAAGATACATACTTAAACGCCCCTTATCATTCTTAGGATTGTGATTATTATAGAGTATTGATAGTTTCTTTGGCTGAGAAAGTCTTCTGATGCATCATAATGGGCAAGGTCAAAATGGGTAATTTCGGTATATGGTGTAATGGGTGGGTCGAGTTCACATCACTTTTGGTGACTTTCTGTATGTTTAAATTGTCTCCTTTAAAAATATCTTATATATTTATCTTGCTATTTAATCGCTGAGGTAAAATATAGGCGAATGGCCTCTGTATATGCTATTGTAGCTGGTATACATCTGGCTTCATTTTAAGGTTCAGTTAGTGCAGGCTGCATTTAGGTTCAGCCGTCTACGTGCCAGTAGGATGTGTGTGATTTTTCTATACGTAAGCCTTTTACCAACATATCACACGCCGGTTGTCTTCTTCTTAAGTGGACTAGAAACGCCCCTTGAGTTAACTGGCTTTTTGGTAGGACCTGAACCAGCACTTGCTGCGGTTCTTTCAGCAATTCTCCTTTGTCGTTTGACTGCTATTTCTTCCACTCTCTTTCGAATCTCATCCTCCTGTTTCAATAATATAAAGTTATAAACACCTCAACCAAGCCAAGATACCAACAAGATAAAGACCCAAGTTATTTTGATAACAAGGAATCTAAGTAATAAATTTTGTACCTGTTCTCTTTTGCTCTTGTGAACAACGGGTCGACTCACAAACGGTAACCTCTTGTCACCCGGGAGAGACCTTGACAAAGGTCGAGGCTTTGTCACTTTCTTTTTAATTTTGACTGGAGACTCTTCAGTTGGCTCTTTTGTCTCAACTAGAGCCGACTTGGGTTCAGACTTTGTGAATGCAGCCTCGGTCGCATAGTCCATTTCTGCGGTCCATAAGGACCTAATGGATGGCTCAACTCCAGAATCACGTGAGACCATCAGATAAAGGTCATCTGGCTCATAGAACCCAATTTTAGCCACCTTACTAGACTCATCGGCCTCAGGTTGCTTGTTACCACTCTCAATCACGCTAACATCCGTTGTTCGCTATTTTTCATAAACATCTGTTGCGCGCGGTTGTACCATGAAGGAATCATCAACAAGTGCGGTCTTTTTGTTAATTTCAGATGAAAGTACATCACCTTTCATGGAAGCATAGTCATCATTAAATGTTGACCTTCCCGTTTGACTCTCAGAGTTCTTGACCACAAACCAATCCTCGTCCATTTTGTTTCTAATTGGTGAATGACTTGCTTAGTCACTATGTTCTTTCTCTGCATAGACTTATGTCCCGTTGTTTAGCTTTGTTGGTATCCTTTTTCATGTCTTTTGTTTTATCAACTTTTTCCCTTCTATTATTAGCTTGCCTTAATGATTTTTAGTTTGAATTAACCAAAAAGTTGGTTAAAAATGAATCCACATTCCTTGTCTTAATTCATCAACTTTTGTAGATTATAATAAGAAACAAAGCAAAAACCTTTCTGAATAATGCATCCCACATCCATGGATCACACTACAGAAGATTTATAGTTGTGGAAAGCTATCCAAGTTTTTTGGTTTAAGGCTAAAGTCACTATGATTACCCAATCTTAAACATTCGTTTGGTGTGTATGTACTTTCAACGACTTTTGATCCACCTAGCAGGTATGACCCACACTTATCTTAATAGATTGTTATGTTTTACCCTTTTACCATATTCATGGGCTCGCGGCACAAAACATAAAATGATAATGGAGAGAATGTCCAACCTAGCTATGAGTCGGAGATTTTAAAGGACGACATATACATGCTTAAATGATCATAGACTATAGCAGACATAGTAAAGTAGAAATCTCTTACATATGATACAGATGTGATGGTTTAATGAAACTGGCGCCTTGATTCAATTGGTATATGATATCCACAAAGGAGTGTATACTTTGAGTGTGTTGCACCATCTTGGTGAATCCTATATCCTTTATCATAGAACAAAATGTAATCGTTGATTATCTCAGAAATTTACTTTTCATATCTTTCTTATGCACTTGCTTGTTTTAAATTGACACGAATAGATTTAGTAAACCTAGAAAGTTGTGAAAATGGCTGAACTTTAAGAGAAAAAGCTTGGTTGTATTCTTTTTGTGCACACTAGGTTATTACGTGCGAACTGATTAGATAGTTAAAGTTTGTTTGCTGATGTTGCTCCCAAAACTTGTTACATACATTTATAAAGCTATTAATCAACACATCATTTTTGGCTTTACGTTATACTTGAACACTAGAAACTGATCATCTGCTACTTGAACATGTAATTATCAAATAATCACTTGCAAAAACTATGCGGTGCACTCATGCACTGATCAAACGGATGTTTCACAATCACAACTTTGTCATTACCTGTACATATGAATATATGATGTTTTATTTTACAATTGTGCTTCACTCGACACACAGTTCTAGATATGTCACTGCTAACCTAGAAGATAAGATATCACTTGGAGTTGGCACGCAGTTTTAGAAATGTAGTAAAACACTTTCTTTTTATTTTGCAACATAAATACAACATAGCATCTTTAAGGTGCAGATCTAAAACATTAATAAAAAGAAATCCAAAGATATTAGAAATACAAGCCAAACCCAATAGTAACTACAATAATGATCTGGGCCGAAATGGTATCAAAAATCAATCTGCCATTAGTTTTGGAGGATCACAGATCCTGTTTTCCTGAGAGAGACCAACCTTTGGATATCTGTTAGCAATTAAAAATAAGGAAGACCTCCGAATTTTGTCTTCATTCAGAGCCCATTGCTTGTCTTCAACCGCATCTTGAATTATAAACGAAAACTTTTTTACTTGAGATTCAGTATAGGAAGCCTGTCTTCAACCGCATCTATATCGTAATAAGGGCAAGGAGACCACAATTTTTTTAAAGAAATCAGGATGCTTTCCCGTTACAAAACGAAATCTCATCTCCCTCATGCATTTCCTATATATGTCGTATGTCGCTGAGAAGGGTCCAACGACTGGGCAATCTGGCTGTTTAAATCTTTTTAAATGTTTGGCCATTGGTATAACTTAGATAGGATATTGTCGAGTTATATAGATCTTTACAGACCTTATATAAATCCTTAGAGGTCGAAGTTTGATTGTGGACGTCAAAACTCAAAACTAAATTCGTTACGTTTTCGTAGATGACCGATCCTTTCAGTTTAGATTATAAATATAGCAAAATTTATTGGGTGTGTTTGGTTGTTTTTTCTATATTACATATTCTTGACATATATGATAAACTTTGCAGGCGAAAAATATCAATTTTAAGTAGTAGCTCAAGCTCCGATGAAGACGATGAAAATGATCTGATGATGCTAATGTTCTTAAAAGAGCACACAAAGATTTTTGTTGATAGATTCCCGTGCAGAACATCCGTACTTAGTGGGAAAGAATACATTAGAGAAGTGGTATGCGAGAACCCTACACAGTGTTACGAGCCTTTTAGAATGAAGCCTCATGTTTTTTTGAACTTATGTGATAAAATGAAGCAATTAGGCTTAATGAAAGATTCTAGGATTGTAAGTGTCGAGGAAGGTTTGGTGATGAGTTTACGTATTCTATGTCATGGGACAAGACAAAGAATGGTGTCGGACTGATTTCAGCATTCTACCGGGACGGTTCATTATTGGTTCAAGAAAGTGTTGAGGGCATTGAAGGAATTTGAACCTACTGTTGTTAAGCATGTTAACAGAGGTGTAGTTCAACCTGAGATTCAAGGAGATTCTAGATGGTATCCGTTCTTTAAGGTAAACTCGAGACTATCCCGTAGTTACAAGATTAACAAATGTATGTTACTTAGAAATTATTTTTATATGCAGAACTGTATTGGTGCTATTGATGATACACATGTAGCAGCATGGGCGCCTTTATCAAAACAAAAGACATTTCGAGGTAGAAAAGCGGTACTTGTTACTCAAAACGTGATGGGTGTATGCTCTCATGACATGATGTTCACCTTTGTGTATACGGGGTGGGAGGGGACAGCGAATGACTCACATGTATTTTACGATGCTATATTTAGAGCCGAAAACAAGTTTCCAATGCCCACAGGAGGTATCTTTCTGTTAGTATAACTTATTTTTATTAATATGTATTATGTTTACCAAATTTTTTCTTGTTTTTTCAATCAATGTTTCAGATTATTACTATGCTGTTGATAGTGGGTACCCAAATCTCAAGGGTTTCTTGGCTCCATATTGAGGCGAACGTTATCATCGTTCAGATTGGCAGGGTCGTGGGGGAGTTGCGGGAAAACGTGAGTTATTCAACTTTATGCACTCATCGGTTAGGAATGTAATTGAAAGGGCTTTTGGTGTACTGAAAGCGAGATTTCATATTTTGAAAGATATACCAAATTATCCCTTGAGACGTCAAATGTTGATCCCCCACGCTTGTTGTGCATTGCATAATTACATTCGGATGGAAGATAGGGCTGATAGACTCTTTGACTTATATGGTGAAGACTATGACGAAGTTTCAACCGAAGGTTCCAACACTGTTGAAGAAGGAATTCCGTTAGGCATAACGAATAACGATGAGATGGTTCAAGTGAGAAATACAATTGTAGATGAGTTATGGGAAAGATATACGAGTCGTCGTGTTGCTAGGGCTTTTCGAGGGTGATCGTAAAATATATATGATCGTGGGTGTGTTCAATGACGAATTTTTTTTTGTGTTGAATCGTAGTCGTTTAAATGTTTTTTTCATGTTCGTGAACGTTAAATTTTACTCTTTTTTATTTTTTTACTTTCTCGTATAAAACATTTTTAGTTTTTTTTGTCATTTATTTGGTTAGATTATGATACATGCATGGGTGGAATCGGGTCGGGTCAAGTCGGGTTCGGGTCGACTTTTTCGACACCCCTATGTTTTCATATTTTGAAAATGTCTTTTATTATATTACAAAAATGTATAGAGAATGGAGATAGAAAACACCACACTTAAGCATGTTTTCTAGTTTTGGAAAATGGAAAACAAAAACACATATTTCTTCAACTAAACGCGTTTTCCAATTTTTTAACTGTTTTGTGGAAAATGAAATCCCTTTTCTTTTTCTACAAAACAGAAAATAGAAAATGATGGAAAATATTTTCCAACTATATGTGAATACTTGGAGAAAAGAATAAGTGATTTAGAAAACATATGATATATCACAAATGAAAGAGGTCGAACCATTGTGATGGAAGAAGATATCAGAAAAATATGAGGAGAGTATATCTCCTCACTTTTCAACGAGAGTAGACCAGAAGGAAACATGGAGCTAGAGAGGTCTACCCAAGATTTGCCTATTGATTGCTACTATTCTAGGATCAACCAGGGAAAGTGAGGGTTGCTTTATAGAAGATGGGGAGAAACAAAATCGTAGACCCGGACCAAATCCCCAAAGAAGCTTGGAGGTCCCTTGGAGATGAGGGGCTAAAGTGGTTGACTTGCCTTTTAACAAGATCTTCTCTAGCGCTAAGATGTCGGATGAATGGAGGCTTAGTGAATTCATTCTCATTTACAAGAATAAGGGTGATGCACAATCATGTATCAACTATAAGGGCATTAAGCTTCTTAGTTACACCATGAAGGGTGATGCACTTCATCACAAGAGATGATTTGGAAACAATTCCGTTTGATCATCTCTACAACAATCTTAGAGCATATGAGATGGATGTGAAAGGCACTGAAGTAAAGACAGCAACTGCTTCAAAGTCTAAATTGGCTTTTGTGTCAGATGGGAACATCGGTACTTACTTTCAAAATACCGCTAGTGGATCTAGCAGCGGTACATACTTCACAAATACCGCTGGAGGACTTACAAGCAGTACTTACCCACAAAGTATTGAAAGCAGTCCAATAGTCTCTCAAAATCCACATGGAATGTCTTCACCATTGTTTAGTGACAATGATGCCTTCTCATTCTTTGCTGGACAAGACAACAGGCCAAGATTAACATCAATCACTTGTTCCAAATGGATGATGCTGATGTTGAAGAGATGGATCTTAAATGGCAAGCTGCTATGGTGTCAGTATGATCTAATAGGTTTTTTAAGAAGACCGGAAGAAAAATGACTGTTGATCCTAATGAGCCATTAGGATATGACAAGTCCGAAGTTGAATGCTATAACTATGGAAGGAATGGACACTTTGCAAGAGAATGCTCTAGAGATAAAACTGAGACTAGCAATCAGAAGTCCAAGAACAGCTATAGAACCAGTCCAAGAATAACTGAAAGCTTTCCAAAAGGAAACAGCAAGAGTCCTAAAGGAACCAAATCATTGGTTACTGTAGATGGAGTGGTGAATTGGGCAGAAGAAGAAGAAGAAGAGCTTGGTTTAATGGCTCTCTCACATGAAGATACTGAGGTACATCCTTGTTCTAAAGACTGTGTTCTTAAATTTAATAGCCTAAAAGTAGAACTAGAGGAACAATATCAAAAGGTTAACACATGTACTATAGAAGTAAAAGCTTTTAAACAGGGTGTTGTTAAATTAGAAGAAAATATAGTTTTGTACAAAAAGGCTCAACAAAACTATGAAGAGAAAATAAGGATTTTAACTCTTCAAATGAGGGAAAAAGATGTGGAAATAAAAGCTTTTGAAAGACAACTGTTAAAAATATCAACAGAAAATGAAGCTTTAAAAACCAGTCTTTGTAATGAAAGGGAAGTGATTAGTCATTGGCAAAAATCCTCTAATGGATTGGGAAAACTGATTAACTCACAAATGAGGTATTATGATAAAACAGGCCTAGGATATATTGAGGACCAACCTGAGGACTTATCAAAAGGGATTTTTGATAGTTCTAGTAAGTAGATGATACACCTGAAAATGATAGATATGTTGAAGGAATGAAGGCAGTTCCTCCACCACTATCAGGAATTTTCATGCCCCTTGTAATGATACTAGTATAGAGTTAGAAGAACCTAAGATTAATAATGTCTTAAACTCTAGTACTTTGTCCCAAGAAAAGACTGTTGTGACCAATTATATTGTTTATCCACCTTTAATGAACAACTTTGTTTCTGAGGAATCTAAGACTAGTTCTGCTCCCAAGCAGGTAAAAACTCCTAGCAAGATTTTGGAAAACAATATAAAACATAATAAAGTCAAAAGGTGTGGGCTAGGTTTTGAAAAAGTAAAGTCTAAAAAACCTTTTGGGTCTTCTTTAAGAAGAAAAGGATGTTATGTTTGTGGTAGTCTAAATCATTTTATTAAAGACTGTACTTTACATGAAGATAAAATTGTGAAACAAAAGGCTACACAAAGGGTCATGAAAACCAGTAATGGGAAAAATGCACAGGTTTATAGGAATCAGAAACTTAAAAATGACAAACCTAAGTTTGATCACACAAGGGTAGTTAAACAGGTTAAAAATAACCCTACCAAAAGTTTTGTTCCTAAGGCAGTACTTATGAAACAAGGTCTAGTACCTTTAAAGTCTGGTAAACCAAGTACCGGCAAGTCTAGACCTGCAAGTACTGCTAGACCAAACTCAAGTACTGTTGGTCTAAAGTCTGTAAAACCAATGTTCTCCAAGACTTCTAAGAAAGTTTTTGAAAAAGTTAAAACACCTAGAAGTAAGAACAAGAACAAACCAGTGCAAATGTGGGTTCCTAAAAGAAATAAATCATGTGTTAAAGCAAGTACCGCTAAAGCAGTACTTAAGTCAAAGAAGTCAGAGCACATAGAGTCACCCTATGACTTTGACTACATAAATGAAACCATGAAGTATAAGAGTAAAAGTAGCATTACTGGGAATGCTTCAGTACAAACTCTTAAATGTGTAGGTCCCACAAGATCCGAGCCAAATGTGGCTTGGGTCCCTGTTAAAAACTAATGAGTTTTATTTGTGTATAGGGGCATCTCATTGATGAATTAAAAGATAAAGGAATAATAGATAGTGGATGCTCAAGACACATGACAGGAAACAAAGATTTTCTTGCTGAATTTGAAGAATTCAGAGGAGGACCAGTAGCCTTTGGGGGTAGCAAAGGTAGAATCACTGGCAAAGGGAAAATCAACACAGGAAAGTTGGAATTTAAAGATGTGTTCTTTGTAAAAGAATTGAATGAGTTCAATCTCTTTTCTGTATCACAAATGTGTTATAAGAAGAACAAGGTGCTATTCACAGACAAAGACTGCTTGGTGTTGTCTAAAGACTTTGAGATGCCAAAGGAATCTCAAATACTGCTTAAAGTACCCAGGAAAGAAAATATGTACACCTTTAATCTTCATACTATTACTCCAACAGGTGGTATTACATGTTTGCTAGCTAAGGCTTCTTTAGATGAGTCAAATTTGTGGCATAGAAGGTTAGGTCATGTGAATTTCAAGAATCTTAATAGATTGGTGAAAAGGAATTTGGTTAGAGGTCTACCTAACAAATCTTTTCAAAATGATTTCACATGTGCTGCTTGTCAAAAAGGTAAACAACATAGAGCCTCTTGTAAGACCAAGACTGTTAACACTATGACAAAACCTTTGCAACTTTTGCATATGGATTTGTTTGGTCCAGTTTCTATCAGAAGCTTTAGTCATAAGACCTTTTGTCTAGTCATAACTGATGATTATAGTAGATTCAGTTGGGTTTTCTTTTTAGCTCTTAAAAGTGAAACAAGTGAATTACTAAAGGATTTTATCATTTTAGTTGAAAAGCAGTTCACTAAACAGGTATTAATCATTAGGACTGATAATGGGACAAAATTTGAGAATGTTGAATTTGATGAATTCTGTAGGTCTAAAGGAATTAAGAGACAATTTAGTAATCCTAGAACTCCACAACAAAATGGAGTAGCTGAAAGGAAGAATAAGACATTGATTGAGGCTGCTAGAACTATGTTGGCTGATTCACTTTTGCCAAATACCTTTTGGGCAGAAGCAATCAATACTGCATGTTATGTGTTAAATAGAGTCCTAGTAACCAAGCCTCAAAACAAAACACCTTATGAACTCTTGACTAATGTAAGCCTA
Source organism: Glebionis coronaria (assembly GCA_025667525.1). Lineage (NCBI taxonomy): Eukaryota > Viridiplantae > Streptophyta > Magnoliopsida > Asterales > Asteraceae > Glebionis > Glebionis coronaria. The sequence continues at coordinate 559,418,359 of CM046877.1, read as the reverse complement.
ACATAAGTCATTTAAGACCTTTTGGGTGTCATGTGTCTATACTAAATACTCTTGATTATTTGGAAAAGTTTGATGGAAAGTCTGATCCAGGATATCTTGTAGGATATTCATTACAAAGTAAAGCATATAGGGTTTACAATTTGGCAACTAAGAAAGTTGAAGAAAATGCTCATGTCAATTTCTTAGAAAATAAACCCAATGTTCCAAGAATAGGTTATGCTTGGATGTTTGATTTAGATTATCTAACTAACTCCATGGATTACTATTCTTTGCAAAAGGATTGTCAAACTAACAATGCAGGTAAGGAGTCAAGTGCAACTAATGCAGGTACTCAAGAAGATGCTTATTCATCAGATGATGATATTCATGTCTATGTACCCAACATGCCTACGGTTACTCCCATGACTGTAACTCCCAAGAAGCAAACCATGCCATCAAGTGATGATCAAGCCTCCCAGGAGCTTCAGAGGCTTCAAGATCAAGAAAAGAATGCTACATCTGCTAATAAGCATTCAAGAGAAGAGTCTTTTGAGTCACAACACTCAGCAGTACATACTACACCTATCGGTACTTCATCTGCAAGTACTGCTAAGTCAAAATCCGCCAAATCTGTTGACTCACTAGAAGAGATTTTACAAGCCTTGGACGATGAAGACTTATATGCTAGTCCAGCTAAAGGAATCTTCTCCAAAGCTTCCTATGATGAGCAGGGTGCAGTAACTGATTTCAACAACTTGGAAACAGAAATTCCAGTCAGTTCTATTCCCACTCATAAAGTCAACAACAACCATCCTACTACACAGATTATTGGTGATCCCAAATCTGCTGTACAAACCAGAAGACAGCTGCAAACCAATATTGAAACTCATGCACTAGTGAGTTATGCCAAACAACAGTAGAGAACAAATCATAAAGATACTCATCATTATTTGTTTGCCTGTTTCTTATCTCAAGTAGAGCCCAAAAACATCTCTCATGCCCTTGATGAAGAAAGTTGGGTAGATGCCATGCAAGAAGAATTAACACAATTTGAGCTACAAAAGGTTTGGATTCTTGTGGATCTTCCCTCAGTTCAAAGAGTAATTGGTACTAGATGGGTCTTCAGGAACAAGAAGGATGAAAGAGGGGTTCTTGTGAGGAACAAGGCAAGACTTGTTTCTCAAGGCTATAGACAGGAAGAAGGGATAGACTATGATGAGGTTTTTGCACCATTGGCAAGGATAGAAGCCATTCGGTTATTTTTGGCCTTTGCATCATATATGGGATTTATAGTCTATCAAATGGATGTGAAAAGTGCCTTTCTATATGGCACTATTTCAGAGGAGGTATATGTCTCACAACCTCCAGGTTTTGTAGATCCTAAATTCCCTAATAGAGTCTACAAGGTTATGAAAGCACTTTATGGTCTGCATCAAGCTCCAAGAGCCTGATATGCAACCTTATCCAACTTTCTGCTAGAACATGGATATAGGAGAGGAACCATTGACAAAACTCTGTTCATCAAGAAGAATGCTAAGGACATCATTCTAGTTCAAGTTTACGTTGATGACATCATTTTTGGTTCTACCAGGAAGACATGGTGTGAAGAGTTTGAAGCTTTGATAAAAGGAAGATTTCAAATGAGTTCTATGGGAGAACTAACTTTCTTTTTGGGACTGCAAGTCAAACAAATGAAAGATGGAATATTTATCAGCCAAGATAAATATGTTGCTGAAATCTTGAAGAAATTTTCATGTATGGATACAAGGAGTACAAGTACACATTTTGAAGCCAAGAAATCTTTATCAAAAGATGAACATGGAGAAGATGTTGACATTCATCTATATAGGTCAATGATTGGTTCATTGATGTATCTTACTGCTTCAAGACCAGATATAATGTTTGCTATGTGTGCCTGTTCAAGGTTCCAAGTTCATCCAAAGGTGTCACATCTACATGCTGTGAAGAAGATTTTTAAATATCTTAAAGAGTCAACCCAATTTTGGATTATGGTATCCTAGAGATTCCACCTTTGAATTGGAAGCTTACTCAGATAGTGATTATGCTGGAGCAAATCATGATAGGAAATCCACAACAGGAGGTTGTCAATTCCTAGGCAGAAGACTCATATCATGGCAGTGTAAGAAGCAAACCATTGTTGCTACTTCTACAACTGAAGCTGAATATGTAGCTGCTGCTCATTGCTGTGGACAAGTACTTTGGATTCAGAATTAATTGTTGGACTATGGGTTTAACTTCATGAACACCAAGATTTACATTGATAATGAAAGTACTATATGCATTGTCAAGAATCCAGTATTTCACTCCAAGACCAAGCATATTGAAATAAGACATCACTTTATAAGAGATGCTTATGACAAAAAGCTTATTCAAGTCTTGAAGATTCATACAGACAACAATGTAGCTGATTTGTTGACCAAGGCATTTGATGCAAAGAGATTCGAATTCTTGGTGACACACATTGGTATGCTCAACAAATAACATGCTGCATATGTTGAGGGGAGGTAATAGCTGTACATTATAATTTTTTTTGTATAGTCTATGTTTTGTGTTTTTGATGTTATTGCAGGTTCATAGAAAAAGATAAAAGAGGTTACATTGTTAGTGGAAAGCATGAACTGGTCAATATTGTGAGGTACCATTGTCACTCCAAGTACCGCTAGCACAAATCCAAGTACCGGTTATGTTCCATGTACCGCTACATGTCCGTTGTACCGTTAAGGGTCTCTTTTGTAAATTTGGCGGTTTCTTCGCGCTTGAGTTTGTTATTTACTTAAATACTTACTCCAGTTACACCATTGATTCACCTAATCTTTTATTTTTATCTCTTGATTCTATAACCTTCTCTCTAATCTTTCGATCATCAAAAATACTAATGGCTGCTTTACAAGTAATCTCTAAGCATAATTTGGTTGCGAATCTTGCTACGAATGATGACTCTCTTGGTTTCCATGAGATGCTTGGTTTCCTATCTCGAAGTCATGTTCGCTTTGCACTCACTGTAAGTCCAGTTGTATCTATACCCATTGTTGAACAATTTTGGGATACTGTTGTATTAGGTACTCGGTTTGGTCAACCTTGCATTAAGGCTAGGGTGAATCATAGAAATATATATGTCACTGAGGTACTGCTACGAGCAAGTTTGAGATTAAATGATGAAAATGGACTTAGTATGCTTAACAATACAGAGATTCATGATGGCCTTGTAGCCATGGGCTATGGAGGTAGTAGGGAAAGTCTTACTTTCTTTAAAGATTTATTTTCACCTCAATGGAAATTGATTTTTCATGCTATTATTCACTGTTTAAGTTCTAAAAGTACATCTTTTAATCAAATACCTGCTGCATTGGCATCAGCTGGTGTTTGTCTAGAAAATAACAGGGTTTTTAATTTTTCAAAATTAATTTTTGAAGGCATGACTAGGAATTTGGAAGGGACTAAAAAGTTTTTAATGTATCCTAGATTCATTCAGACTTTAGTTAGTGATCAAATACCTAACCTACCAGAGTTTACTGATACATGGGAGGTTCCTTCATTCACAAAGAGAACTTTTTCTTTCTTAACCAAACAAGGCAATGCCTTTACATGAACAGTAACACCATTGTTTACTCATATGTTAGCCCAACCTGCCAATCAAGAAGGTGAGGAACCTAGCAATGCTAGTGCTTCTCAGAAAACTCCTTCTCACCAGAGCTCCCATTCCCTAGAAGATTCACAATCTTCTTCTCACAATGTTGGTGTTCCACCAAACACTGATGAGATGATCCACACACCTGCTGCTTCTATTGCTGCTAGTGGTTCACCACAAGCACAAGAACCAGAGGTGGTGGATGTTGCAAATTTAACTGCTTTGTGTACAAGTTTGTCCCAACAGGTACAGGTATTGCAAAAAGAAAAGCTTGTTCAAGACAAGAGAATTGCTGAATTGGAAGCTAGCCTACTAAAGTTAAGGAACAAAGTGTCACCCTGGATGAGGCTGATACGAGGCTTTAGTTAGGAAAATTATTCGTTGAAATCGGTCTAATCGAATTGATTACTAGTTTAAGTGCGACTCAGTTGTCTTTGGTGGAAACAAATGTTGTGTCGTTGTAGTAAAATTAAAAGGTGCAAAACTTTAATTTAAATGGCGGGTAAATAAGTCTAAATCTAATTAAAAATAAATGACGAGAAATTAAAAGCGTGACGAAAAGTTAAATGGGCAATTAAAGTAAATAACGCAAACTTAAAACTATCCTAAAGTCAAACTTAAAACGCAACTAAAACTTAAAACTAAGGCAAGGCTTAAAATAAATCTAAGGCAAGTAATCTTAAAGTGAAACTAAGGAAAAAAGCGGGAAAATTAAAGCTTAAAAATTAAAAACTAAAAAAAACTTAAAATAGACTAAAAATACCTCACTCGGAATAATTACTCGTTCGGAATGTCACCTTCACCCGGAATAATTCTTCTTCGTTCAGAATAATCAAGATAAAACACTTATCCGGAATAACTAAGCCAAAACTCTCATTCGGAATAAAAGCTTCACTCGGAGTAATCACAATAAAGCCTTCATTCGGAATATTCCGAATGAATACCACTTGATCCGGAATGTTGAATATTCCGGGAACAACCTTTGAGTCGGAATGTTCCGAATGAACTACTTGATTCGGAATGTTGAATATTCCTGATGAACACCCTTTGATTCGGAATGTTCCGAATAAACTACCCTTGATCCGGAATATTATTCCGAATAAATGACTTGATCCGGAACAAATTCTTCACTCAGAATGTCAGCTTGATTCGGAACTTCCACTGATCCGGAATATTCCACTGGTTCGGAATATTCTGAACAAAACTTTGATTCGGAATAATCAACAAGATCCTTTCGTTCGGAATGTTCCGAATGAACACCTTGATTCGGAACAAACAGCTTGATCCGGAATAACCAACAAACAGACTTGATTCGGAATAAGTGGCTTTGATCCAGAATAATCTGGAAAAGAACAGTAGCGAAGAACACGGGAAACAAATAACACGAATCTAATCTAATCTAATCAAAATCAACCAAAAGATTAAATCAAACTAACCAAATAAAATCTACTAATCATAAACAAACAATCCAAAACAATCAAACTAACAATACTAATCAAAATAATCAAAACCCACTTAATCAATTTAATAAAAACTCAAATACATGAACATAAACAATAAACATAAAGATTAAAGATTGACAAGAAAGGTAGATAGGAGATGAAACAATAAAAATAAAGATTCAATAACAATAAAAGAAAACTTACTTGAAATTAAAGGTATTTAAGGTGCAAGACAAGTATTTAAATTGACATGAAAATTAAATGTGCAAAATTTAAAGATGGAAGAACTAGTGTCACTCTAGCCAACAAAACAAATGAAAGTAAAATGAAGACTATTTATAGGAGGATTAGGGAGGTGCTTAGAGGAAGCTTCCTCCCCTCTTTCTTCTTTCTTTAATTGTCATTAAGTCCTTAATCTTCTTAATTCTTTGACTTTAATGACTTTGTCTCGGGATTTCTACTCCCGTCTTGTAATTTCTTCAATAAATTAGACTTGAGTTCTTCGGCTTTTAGTAAACTTCCGTCTTTTGACTTTTTCTTCGATAAATCTTCAGAATTGGTCTTGGACTTCCGTTCTTTTTGCACTCTTGATTTCTTGACTTCGTCTTTTGTCTTTTTCTTTGATAAAAGCCCGTGAATGCCCGTGTTTTCTCCCCTTTTCACATTTTCGTCCTAAATCACAACAAAAACACAAACCACGCATAATTTCGACATTTACGACATAAAAATACACGTTTTGGCTTGGTTATTATTGTAGTTAAGTGGTAAAAAGGATGGGTGTTTACACACCTATCAAATCCCCTACACTTGACCATTGCAATGTCCTCATGCAATGCATTAGTTACAAAGCACGATTACACTTTTCTTCATAATCAATCCACATTGGCCTTTATAAAAGAGATAGAAAATAACAAAACAAGTAAAGAAATCAAAGTCATACCTTAGGGTTTTGGAAATGTCATGAATAATCATCATCCTCAAGTTTTCACATTCTCCAAACCAAGCTTAAAAACGAGATCATTGTTATTATAAGTTAGCAAACTAACACGAACTCATGTGGGCCAATTATTTACTTAGACTCCCTTATTCCTAGGTGTATCTCTTATATTTTATTGTTGTCTTGAATGATCACGAGGATGCATTGTTGACTTATTTCGATAGTTATTAAGGCTGAAAATAAAGTGGGACGATTTAATCAATAGTTAGCTAAATGATAAAATCTTTTAAAACTGCTTCTCGGGACCTCAAAAAGTTCATATCTTGTCATAACTCGTTTCGCGATTTGAGACCTTTCTCGGACCGATATTTGGCAGCAACTTTATACTTCAAATCTTGAGAGACGTTCATGAATTAATGGTCTTCTCCTCATAATAGGAATTTCTTCACTTGAAGTTTTGAGAGATTCTTCATACTTGGACCACGACTTCTTCATTTTTCTACAATCTTTATTTGGGATTTTGATATACAACGATCCGCCTCCTTTTTGGACTTGGATCTATTTATCCTCATACCTTGTTAGGGCCTTTTTGGATAGACTTCTCCATGATCTTTACGGGAGTTTTTGCTTTTCGTCGTGTGTCTCGATCCTTCATATTGATTTTTGATAAATGATTCTTCACATCACTTGGGATCTTTAGCAACAAAATGTAGCCCTCATGCCTTGTTAGGGCCTTTTCGGACTCGCCAATCTTCGCATCCCACTTCAATAAGTTATGCCTTGGCTATGAACTCTAATTATTACCGAGCAACTTTTAAACGATCTTGGGCTAGAAGCTAAGTAACTTTTCAAATCGTACAACCTTATTTATTGCAGATAAATTTATTAACAAGCGATGGGAGAATAGGCTTATAATTAACTCACATAAATTCACGAAAGAATACCAAACTTATAATTGACTCTATCATCTCTCGTTCTCCACAGTTTAAAATCTCAAGGAATGAGACTCGTGGATGCTTAGCCTATTAAATCAAAGTTTTGGGTTTTCGAGTCATCTATAGGATCTTGCAAACTCTTAGACTTTTTCAAGTTTAGAAATCACATTTTAAAGTTCCCTTGATAAACGACTCTCTAGGAGCAATTATAGGAACTTGCGAAAAGTTCTTGTTCTTAACCCGTAAGAGTTAAGACTTTCACGTTTTATAGCTCCCTATATAAAAGCCTAGCAAAACTTGACTTAAACACGTTAAGGATACTAGCTAGAGTAAACTTAGATAAGTAAACTCGGGTTGAGTCAAAAGATTCACAATGATGAAAATTAAAACCACTTTATTAAAATTTATTCAAGTAAAGAAGGAAAATAACTATACAAAAGGAAAAACTAATAGGCCAAAATAGATCAAAATTTTGAAAAGTGTCGAAAAATTGATTTTCCGGTTAAAATGAGGACAAATACAAGGAAAAGACCACTTAACTTCGATAGAAGTCCCCCTACACTTGATGTAAACATTGTCCTCAATGTTTAAGCATGTGGGAGTAAACTCCCCTACACTTAGGACAATGTGCACGTTGTTTAAATCTTGCTAAGGAAAGGACAACTAAAGAGATTCCTATATTAATATTGGAAAATATAAAATAGTGAATCGAAAAGAGTTTAGGATAGAACCAGGAAGATGGGAACACGGAATCACGGGTCGTCAAAAATCATCAAGAGTGGATCATTGAGCGCTCGAATCCCTGAATAGAAGAAGAGAGGAAATAGCAAACACCCACGGGTCCCCCCTACACTTAGGATAAAGATAGCTAAAAGATAGATACTTGGGTTGCCTCCCAAGAAGCGCTTGATTTTTGTTCACCGAGTCGTGAGCCTGACTCGACCTTGATTAGCATAGGAAGAAGCATGAAACACATCCACCGGGATCAAATACATAGTTTCGTCCATCAGATAGCACAAGCTTAAGGCGAACAAGGCAAGCCAAAGAAGAGTAAGCAAGGTTACCTTAAGCAAAGCTGGAGTACAGTGGTAGCAAGGGTGAAGAGGTGCAAGCATATCTTCATAAGTTCCAAAGATTTTTCCTTTTATTTCATCAGACGGATACTGAGATGGCTTAAAGATTCCAATACCAGGGTCGAACACCTTTTCCTTTAGGGGAAAATAGCACTCAGGCTCAGCAGAATTTGAAGATGATCCGCTAAGAAAATGCACAACCTCGTCCTCAGAAGGGGGACAAAGAGGTGTCAAAACATACGTGCTGCGGATGGTGGTGTCGTCCGGTTGCTTCTCCTTTGAAAGAACTTTCTTTAAATCCGAAGTAGGATCAAGACCATAATCATCAAAGTCTAAAGGAGGAGCATCACTCTCATGAGGGAAGTATGTATTGAGAAAAGTAGAAAAGTCTTCCTCAAATGAGTAATCATCCAAAGTAGGGTTAAGCATGGATGGCGGAGGATCTTCATCATGAGAAGAATCACTCGAAAGAGTATCAGCCTCATCAAAATCATCATAAGTGGGCCTGTCGGGATACTCGGAAGTAAAATCATCATAATCATCTCCATCAGAACTAGAATCATCATTATAAGTATCAAAGATCGATGGAGAATCATATATGGGTGAAGGTTCCAAATTGGAGAGAGAATCATCCACATCATCTTGAAACAGTGGATTATCATTGCAAGAATCGAATAGAGGATTGTTGTAGATGACAAAATCATCAAGCACATTAATCATATTCGCGGATTCTCTTCCAAAGGATTTGCTTGTAAGCTTCCCCATTTCAAAAACTTGTGCATCATCCCCGACTCTTAGGATGACTCACATTTATCCACATCTATTAAAGCTCTACCGCTTCTCAAAAATGGGCGTCCAAGTATTAACGGAATACGAGGATCCATTTCATAATCCACAACGACAAAGTAGACCGGAAAAGTGAATGTGCCAACTTTAATGAACACATCTTCGGTAATACCAACGGGGTAAGCGAAAGTGCGATTGGCTAGCTCAAGAGTCATTTTGGTGGGTGTAAGGTCGGGCAATGCTAACTTTTTCCAAACACTTAAAGGCATCAAATTAATACTGGCCCCGAGATCGACTAAGGCAGTAAATTTGTCGGTTTGGTTAAAAGTACAAGGAAGCACAAAACGACCGGGATCTCCAAGTTTCTCCAGAAGTTCTTTAAGAAGGACGGCAGAACAATTTTCATTCAATCGAGTATTAACAAACTCGGCCATCTTCTCCTTCTTATTAAGCAATTCCTTAAACATCTTGACAAATTGTGGCATTTAAGCAAGAGCTTCAACAAGGGTAAAGGTGATTTTCATGCCGGTAATCTTTTCCAAAAAGTTAGCGACTTGAAGGTCATTCTTAGTCAAAATTCTAGCCTTGTTGAGTCGAGAAGGGTAAGGAATGCTGGGGTTGGTGGTGGAGGTGTAACAGGTGAAGGTTGAGATGTTGAAGGGTTCTTCTTGGGTACTTCGTCATGACGAGGCGGAGACGGTAATGGTGTACTAATACTAGGTGTGGGAGGAGTAGGGATAAATGGTGGTGGAGGAGGTGTAGATGATAGGGGCGGGATAGGTGGTCCTACTAAAGTAACTCCACTACGGGTAGTAATAGCACTCACATTCTCTCGCGGATTGGTGACGGTGTTTGAAGGCAGAGAACTCGAAGTATTTAGTTGAGTGGTGGGCAAGAAACTAGCCAACATATTCTTCAAATCATTCGTTTGATTGCTAAAGGAGGATTGTATATTATCTCGAAGCTCGGATCTAATGTCATTCCCTTGCTTGGTGATATCCACTTTTAAATTGATAATTTGGCTTTGTAGATTCTTGATTTGCTCTCCTTGAGTTCTCATTAAAGCTTCAACATCTTGATTGATGGGTGGGGTTTGTTGAGCGGGTGGGTGATAAGGATAAGAAGCTCTAGGTGGGATTTGGTTGCTTCTATTGTAATTGTTGTTGGGGTTTTGGTTTTGAGGAGAAAAACCGGGTGAAAGGTAGTTGTTGGACCGGTAACTTAGCAAATTTCGATCCCCTTAAGGTCGGGCTTGGTAATTTTCCAGTGAATAATTACCATAAGCAACATACACGTTTTCCGGATTTCCTTGAGTAGAAGGACAATCAGTGTATGAGTGAGGACCGCCGCATGTCTCACAAGGATTGGCTACCGCTTTAACTTGTTGTTGGTTTGAAGCGATGAGCAAGATATTTTTGTTCATTTCGGCCATCATGCGGGTGAATTCGGTCATGTCGGGGTTTGCTGAAGTAGAAGAAACATTGACTCTCGGGTTGTTCCTTGAAGAAGCGGAGGAATCCCAGTTTTTGTGATGAGTAGTCATGTTCTCAATAAGCTCTCTACACTCCTCGGGTCTCCTTTTCATAAATGTGCCACCGACGGCTGCATTAATCGTATCACGATCACGAAAAGTCAAACCGTTGTAGAAAGTATCAATTAAGGTCACAGGGAGCATGTTGTGGTTTGGACAACGATCGATCAAAACATTATATCTTTCCCAAGCATCAAAGAGAGATTCATCGGGTTCTTGCATGAAACCGCTGATTTGATTTCGAAGGCTCGTGACCATGGATGGTGGAAAGTAGCGCGACAAAAAGCGTTGAGTCATGTCATCCCAAGTATGAATGGAATTCTTCGGGAGACGATCAAACCATTTCTCGACGTGGTGTGATAAAGAATGTGGGAAGAGTTGAAGGCGAATAACATCCATAGTTGCACCGGGAAACTTCATGCTTTGAGTAATATTAATGAATTTGTCGAGGTGCTTGTTGGCATCATCATCAGGTAATCCGCTAAATGGGTTAGTTTGCACTTGCTGGATCATGTGATGCTTCAACGAAAACTCCGGAGCCGTGATTTGCATCGGCGCAATCGGTCCTCCTCGTCCAAACATGATGGGTTGACAAAGCTCCTCCATTGTCCGAAGATCGGGCTGCGGAAGAACATTGTTGTTGTTATTATTGAGGTGCGGTGGATTATTGTTGTTGTTCACACCTGCCATAGCTAAATCTTCACGAGTCTCGGGCTCTTGATAATTTGAAGATCTAGTACGCATACACCTGCGAAAGCAAAAGAAAACAATACCAAAGCAATAGACAATATATATTGATGAGACTGTATTTATACATAGTCTCATCGTCCAAACCAGGCTTAAAACGCTTAAAATATCATCAAAATACCCAAAAATATGCCTGTGTTTGTTCATTGTGTATTTCAGGTACGGATATCGTGAATTCACCAAAAGATCAAAGGAATCAAGCAAAAACGAACACGGGAAACGAAGCCGCACAAAGAACCGGGCCCAAGTTTGGAATTTGCAAAAATACCCTTGAAGTTTGAAGATTTGACAACTTTGGTCCCTCAACTTTGAAGATTTGCCACTTTATACCCCTCAATTATCTTAGAAATACTTTGGGATCCCTAAAGTTTCATGAATATACAATTCAAACCCTTGAAGATTAGATGAAAATACTAGTTTGTTACTTTGTTAAACCAAAGGACTGATGTTGCAAATACTAAAGGACTAACAAGGTAAATAGCCATGGACTGGAAATGAAAAGCCGATTAAAGGGAGACTTAACTATAGGGGCTTAAACTGCCAAAACCCCAAACTCATCTAACACCCCACCCCATTAACTAACCCTGGCCGACAACCTTATTCACTCCCACCTCTCACCTTACGCCACGTCACCACCTCCACTCCCCTCAACCAATCCCCTTAATCACCCTCTCCACGTCATTACTCCACCCACAAAACACAACCGATTAATTAAATCAGTATTACTTTCCCACTAAACAAAAGATTTAAAAATCTTAATTACCCAAAACAAATCAAATGCCCCTGTTTACCCACCCCTAATCCTATAAACCCTAAATCCATTACACTTCAAACCAAGGGGGTTTAACCCCAATTGCTCCATAACGTTGATTAAAGGTCCCCTAACCCCAACCCACTTACAAAACTTGTATCCCGTGACCACATGTGGCCCCACCATGGTTCCCCTGCTCCTCCATTTTTAGTAAATTACGAATCTCATCAGAAAATCAACGGGCCACGCCAATTTCGTGTTCCCAAAGGAGTATTTGGATGGCTATGATCATTTTCCAACAACCTGGCAACAACATACCCTCACATGTGATCATTGACTGGAATTTTCAAACTTGAAGACCAAGGGCAATTAGGGCTTTTTAGCAGATTAGGGTTATTGTTTTAGCTTTTTTAGATAGTTCCTTTCATTTGTACAAATAGAGGTCGCATGTGACCTCTATCCTTTGTTCCAGTTTTTATGTAAAAAATTTCTAAGTTATTAATGATAATGAAAGCTTTAATCTTTTGACATAAATTCTGAGTCCCAATTTATCTGTTTTTTCTAGTTTAATATTTACTTTAATTGCAAATTAGTTTAAAAAATTCCAAGGTTTTCAATTTACAAAGTTTTTATTTTGAAAAATCATTTTGAATCCATATCCAGTGGAAGTGAAAGGGGATGCTGGATTTGGTTTTCAATCTGTTTTTGTGAAGTTTTTTATAACATTCAAAAGGTTTTGAGTAAGGTTTGTGTTGAGGTTTTTCAAAAATTTTCCAAGAAAAAATCTTATTTTCATTTTTTTATTTATCTTACTGTAGCAAAAGCTACAAGCTATCAGCTTGTGGCCTTTGCTACTTGAGGTCTGTGCTTGTTTAGTGGTGTTTGTGCAGGAAACCAAGAAACAAGGCTCACCACTTCATCTCATTTTCATTTCCCTTTGTGCAATTTTGAAGACATTTTGCCCTGGTTCCCTTAGTGAACCCAGCAGGGTCTCTCTACACTACTCACAAGCTTTCATAAGCCCATTTAAGCTGTTTAAGGAAGGCATCAGCCATCACTTTCAGGCTTGAACCCCTTTTAAGTTTTCTTGAACTTTATATGAAATTCTATGAGTTTGTATGGATCTGTTCTTAGGGTGATTATTTTTGCTTGTTCATGCTTATTTGTAATTTATATGCATGTTTATTTAGTTTAAAATCAGTTTAATCAAGTTTCAAAGGCTTTTGGTTTGATAATTTTCACTTTCTGAAAATTAAGGGTGTGTTTGGATTTAGGTTTAAGCTAGCAATTGGTGACAGCTTGTGGCTTTCTATCCATCTAGACATACTCTTTTGATAATTTTAGGTGATATCAGTCATAGTGTTTGCAATTTGGATAGGATTAGAAGAAAGTTGCATGATAAAAATCGGTATATTATAGCTTAGAAATCAGTAAATCCATTTTCTGCCAGTTTTTGTGCATATTTGACATTGAGATTTTGTGAGCTGTTAGATATTAGGTCCAAGTAGGGTTTGCAATCAGTTTAAAGTCATTTGGTTAGCTTGTATGCAAGTTTTCAGCTTTTGAAAATCGTTTTTGTGCACTTTGCACCAGCAAAATACTCCACAACCCTATTAGCTTATACAGTGACTGCAAATCAGCTTTGTTCGTGTGATTATTGTTCTTGAGTTGTGCTTTTTCTAGTTTTTACTGACTCCCCACACTCCACTGAGTGTGGGGGTGCCTTTGTTGCCAAGAAACAACAAGCCAATCACAAGTTACAAGCTTAAAATCTCCCAGACCTCATTTTTGTACTGTCAGTGGGAACTAAGTTCCCACTGCTAGTGGAAAAGTTTCCACTGCTTGGCTACCAGACAAAAAGTGGCACATGTCACTTTCAGTATCTTATTTTTTGTCTTTTGTGACCAAAAATAGGTTTTAGGACTTGAAACCAGTTTCATTAGTTTTCTTATTTTATTTTGATTTTTCAGTTTATTTTATTTTTTTGTTACTATTCATTTGCTATTTTTTATGTTTAATTGCATTTTTAATTACTTTTTAATATTCTGATTTTTGTCTTTTAGTGTAGAAAATTCATATTTTTCAATTTCAAAAATTTTATTAGACTTAGAAAAACATTTTAAGATTTTTAATTTAAAAAGTTTTTACTGTTCACTTTTTAATTATTTTTAGATTTTAATTAAGTTTAATTAAGGTTTAATTAATTTCAGTTTTGTCTTTTAGTGGAGAATTTTATATTTTTCAAACTTTCTCATTTTTATACTGTTCTTTAGTATAAATTAGGATTTTTAAAATTGTCAAATTAATTTTGGCATTATTTTATTATTTTTTATGATTATTTTAGTTTTAAAAAAGTTTTTAGTGATTTAAAAATAGAAAAACAGTTTTTAAAATTTAGGAAAAATACTTTTTAGTCTTTAAATAATATAAGTAACTTATTAGTTCAATAAAATAATATTTTGGACATTTTGTTAATTATATTTAATTTTAGGGCTTTAATTAGCATTAAAAATTGAATATTTAATTAATAAAAGGTTTAAAATATTTTTGTTGGATTTTTATCCTTATTTATATTATTTAAGACTTAGTTTAAACTTTTAATTAATTTTTGGGTTTAATTTTTAATTTCGTCGCGTTTTACGTAATTACGTCATCGTTTTACGTCGAATCGTCGTAGTGTAACCGTAGTCGTAGCTCGTCTTTACTTTTTCTCTCTTAAACCAAAAACGTCACTAATCCAAACTTGATTTTACATATTGGCACATTAATCCACACACCTCCTTCGAGAACGAACTTGGAATTTATTCGGTTTCGCGTTTTTCCTAAAACGTGCAACTTAATACTTGCCGCACTTATACGTTGTTTTCCTAAACACGTATTTACACAACTATCATTTTGGCGCCACTGCCGGGGAGGTGTTTATAGTGCCATTATTAGTATCGTGTTTGTGTGAGTAGTGCGTTTTTGCTTTTCAATTTTTGGAAAGCGTGAATATCGTACATACTCATTTTTGTTATTTTTCTCTATTATATTATAGTATCCAAATAAATCGTGTTTAATTTTCCTAAATTAAACACACAACAATCTTTACTATATTGTAGATATATTGGTTTTCGTTTTTCTTGTGAATATATTATTACTATATTGTATTTACGTAAGAACAATAAAGATACAAGTACTCCAAAAGCGTGAAAACGCAACCTTGATTCGGGATTTCATCACTCGATCATTGTATTCGAATCTAAAGCAAAAGTTTAATGGCAAAATAGATAAATACTTTCGTGAGGCTTAATTTCAATTAACACAAACTATAAGGTGGGTATAAGGCGGTTGTATTTCACGACCTAAGGGAAAAAGGCTCTTAAGTGCTTAGCGCCGCCTCGTTTCCCCCGCTTGCTTGTGCGTGTTTTGAGAAAGAAGGCTAATCGAGGGTTTGCCGCCCAAGTATTATCTACGTATATTATATATGATTATTTTCAAGATCAAACCCTCTTGAACGTTTTGGTGTTCCACCAACGTTCTAAAGTCATCGAAGGCGTTCACTCCACGTGATCGTTTTCATTCCTTGAGGCTCCTTTAATCGAGAAAGTCGATTCGAGGGGAGATTTGTAGATTTGAGTCTACGTAATACACAAAAAATCCAAAAAAAATTAAAAACAATCAAAAACCAAAAAAAATTGAAAAATCGAAAAACCGCAAAAAGAATCTTCTTTGCTACCACCCATTCTACGCTTAGTGCATGCGCACTCGATCGAAGGATTATTCCAATTCTAGCAAAGCTTCGAATCGACGCAATCGTAATCGAAGGAATCGACGACGTAGACGAGAATTAGAAACCGACGTTCCTAATATCGTTGTTGAAGAAACCGTAGAGGAGATGGCCGACAATCGTTCGATGATGGAATTGCTCCAAGCGCCCACCGAGGGTTATGGAGACGCGATCGTAATTCCCGCTATCGAAGCGGAGAATTTTGAGATTAAGAGCGGAATGATTTCGTTAATCCAAGCTACGAAGTTTCGAGGTCGTGAAGCCGATAATCCTCACGACCATATTCGGAATTTTGATTGTCTTTTAGCCACGAGCAAGTTTAAGAACGTCGACACCGATGTCGTCAAGCTTATGCTTTTTCCGTACTCGCTCGATGGTGCCGCCAAGGATTGGTACGAGAAAGAGCCACCTAATTCGATAACTACGTGGAAGGATCTCGTCTCCAAGTTCGTAAATTATTTTTTCCCACCGTCTAAGACGACGTTTTTCAAAAATGAAATTACGAAATTTGAGCAAAAACCGAACGAATCTTTTAGAGACGCGTGGGATCGTTTTAAGGAATTGCTTAGGCAATGTCCTCACCATGGTTTTTCCGAGTTGCACCAAATCGATACGTTTTACAACGGTCTTCATTTTCAAGAACAAGATTCGTTGAATTCCGCCGCCGGTGGCAACTTTTTGTGTAAGACTCTGAAAGACGCTTTGATAATTATCGAAAACCGATCCAAGGTTTACCAACTCCGCAACGCACCGAGTGTTGCCAATGTCGCCAATGTTAGTAGTTCTAATCGCGACATTGAGAGGATTGATGCGAAAGTAGACAAGCTAACGAATGTGTTTACGTCTTTTCTCGTCGAAATGCAAAAGAAAGACGCTCCCGCTACGGTGAAAGCGGTTGAGGTTTCGTGTACGTTTTGTGGTGGACCTCATAATTATTACGAGTGTGCGGCTACGGATGGCCAAACGTCGAATGTGAGTGCGTTAAATGGAAACAACAATTTTCAAAATCAAAATAACGCGGGTCCATCACAACAAGGCAATTATAACCAAGGCAACAATTTTTCAAATCAAAACCGAAACAATTTTCAAGGAAATAATCAACAAGGAAATTTTTCGAATCAAAATCAAGGTTATAATCAAGGTCGGAATTTGAATTGGCAAAATCGAGATAATAACCAAAACTCGAATTTTTCAAACAACAACAATCAAGGAAACAATTTTTCAAGTGGGAATCAAGGAAATTTTCAAAGAAACAATCAAAACCAAGGGAACTTTAATTCAAATCAAAATAGTTCGTCAAACGATTTTCAAAATTACATGAAAACGAATGAGGCTAATATGAGACGATTAGAGGGAGAAATTGGTACTTTAAAAAACGACTTTTCTAATACATTGAAATTGCAAAACACGAAGATTGAGCAAGGACAAATTGACATAAAAAAGATGTTTTCGGCCATAATGAACAAGTCCTCGGGTGCGTCATCGAGTTCGTTACCTAGTGACACCGTAGCAAATCCGAAGGAACAATGTAAAGCCGCCTCGTCTCGTGAGAAAGGTCGTGTGATTACCCCTAACCTTGAAGGATTTCGAGTTGTTCCTTATTCTCAACCCTCGACTTCTAAGACGTCTTATTGTTCTAAAGTCGATGGGGTGAACGTGGCGACCAAGGAAAAGAGTGCACACCCTCGTGTACCTCAAATTCCATCTACGGTTCAAAAAGAGAGTTTTATCGACCTTACCAAAGTAACCCTTGAAGAAACTTGTGTTTCAATCCTTCTTAAAAAACCTAAAAGGCGTATGCCGAGAAAGGAAGAGGATCCGGGCCAATTTCTACTACCTTGTGATTTTTCCGAGATTGAGGGACGTTTAGCCCTTGCCTATTTAGGTGCTAGCATCAATCTCATGCCTCATTCTCTTTGGAAATTGATGAGATTGCCTAGACTTACCCCCACGAACATGACTATCGAGCTTGCAAATTGTACGTCATTAATACCAATTGGAATAGCCGAGGATGTCTATGTCAAAGTTGGAAAGTTTGTTTTTCCCGTGGATTTTGTTATATCCGACTACGAGTGTGACCCTAAATGTCCCATTATTTTAGGCCGACCATTCTTATCGACGGCTCGAACCGTAATCGATGTTCACGAGGGGAGACTTACTATGAGATATGGGGATGACAAAATGGACTTTTTCGCTAGAAAATCCCAAGTGTTTAATGATAATGAAAAAACCGAGGTTTCAAAACCTAATGATTCAAATCCTAATGATTTCAAAATGTTCACTTTATCGGAAAGAATTAGGCTTAATGCATGTTTTGAAAGAATTAAGAAAACGGTTTTAATGATGATGATTTTAATGATAAAGAGTAAGTGTACCTAATTCAAAAGGGTATGTGTAAATTTATGGATGAAAACTTGCTTTGGGATGTTTTTAGCGAAACAAGTGAAACACCAATTCCGAAGGGCGACGTTAGTGCCATCACGACAATGACCAAAATGGGCTTGTCTTCACCACCTTCGAAGGACCACGTCTTTGAGGCTTCAACTTCTAACTCCATCGATGTGCCTCCTTTGCCTAGCCCAACACCTGTTGAGGCGAAAGGTTTTATCGACATCGATCCTCTCGTCTTAGAAAAGTAACCTAAGCATAGTCATTCGACTTGTAAGACCATGGTTGTGAGTGCTCACATCGACTCTTTCTTTGACGATGACGATGGCGATTTTGCCAAGATTGATCACGTACTTCGAAATCCACATGCCATTGATGTAGTGTTTTTACACCCCTTTAGGAAAAGGAGGTAAAATAGGGAAAGTATCGAGTGTCGGTTTAGGAAAACCGAGCACTAATGACCCTTAAGAAAGTTCAAGTTCGTTTCCCAAGGAGGCACGTGCGTTGTGTAATGAATTGATTTTGATTGTTATTTTATTGAGAAGAAAAGAAAATAGAAATAAGAAAGAAATGACGGTTACGAATACGGATCGAGCTAAGACGAAAAGGCGTTCACGTAAAACCGTAAAAAACTACAAAATTAAAAATTTTAAACCTAAAAATTAATTAAAAGCTAAAAGTAGTCTAAAATAATATAAATAAGAATGAAAATCCAATAAAAATATTTTAAAACCTTTTATTAATTAAATATTCAATTTTAAATGCTAATTAAAGACCTAAAATTAAATATAATTAATCAAAATGTCCAAAATATTATTTTATTGAACAAATAACTTACTTATACTATCTATTTTTCCTAATTTTTGAAAACTATTTTTCTATTTTTAAATCACTAAAAACTATTTTAAAACTAAAATAATTATAAAAAATAATAAAATAATGCTAAAAATGATTTACCAATTTAAAAATCCTAATTTACCCTAATGAACAGTAGAAAATTGAAAAAGTTTGAAAAATAATAAATTTTTCACTAAAAGACAAAACTAGTTTAAAATAAAACCCTAATTAAACTAAATTAATTATAAAAAATAAATAAAAGGTGAACAGTAAAAACTTTTTTAACCAAAAATCTTAAATTATTTTTCTAAGTCTAGGAAAATTGTTAAAACTGAAAAATAAGTATTTTTGGCAATAAATGCCAAAAACAGAAACTTAAAAAGTATTAAAAAAAGGCTATTTAATCTAAAAAATATAAAATGAACAGTAAATAAAAATCTAATTAAACTGAAAAATCACAAATAAAATTAGAAAAAATATGAAACAAGTTTGAAGTCCTAATTCCCAATTAAGGGCACTAAAGACAAAAAATCAATGTTTCTGAAAGTGACACTTGTTTAGGGTTTGTCTGCTAGTGAAGCAGTACCAACTTGAGAACTACCAGTGGGAAGTTTGTTCCCACTGCTAGTTATAAATTTTGGTCAGTTGACCAAATGAGCTTAGGAAAGCTTGTTAAGAGCTTGTTCTTTGGACAACAAGGCACCCCCACACCAATTGGGTTGTGGGGAGTCTGAGTAAACACAAAAAACACACAATCACTAGCAAAGATCAAGCACAAATGGGCACACAAAGTTTCTGATCTAGCTTGCACTTTCTGATGAACAGTTGACTGATGCACTTTGCACAAAAACAGATTTCAAACCCAAAAAGCTTGCATACAAATCCACCAAATGATATACAAGTGATCACAAACCTTAAATGAACTATTATCTAACAACTTGCAAGATTATATGAACAAATTCACACAAAAACAGTCCCTAAGAGGACTTTCTGATTTATGTGCTATCTTCCACTTTTTAGCATGCAAATGTGACTAAAAACCTACCAAACTGAAAACCAAACTAGCATACAACCTATTTCAACCCTAATTGATTTACCCTGATTCTAAACAAGATTTAAACAAATCTTATATGATTTACCCTGATTTGAACCTTAATCCAAACACTCCTTAAAAAACTGAAAATCACTTTTTCAAACCAAATCAGAACAAACTCAAACCAATTTGCTTCTAACTACTCCTAACATGCATATAAACCTAATATACACATGAGCAAACATATAAACCAATACTTAAACAAATTCCATGAAGTTTTCACATAAATCACACAAATCATCAAACTAGAAAACTGAAACAAGGGAACAAGGTATTTTACCTTGTTGGTCCCACATCCAGGCCCCACTAAGGCTGCTATGCCTTCTCCTTCAGGCTGGGGCCTGAGCAGAACCTTGGAAATCAGTCAAGAGCTAGATGGTTTCCTGCAATGAACAATGAACAACAATAATATCCAACTTCTGATTTTTGAAACTTTCTTAAACCTTTTCAAATAACTCTCTTAAAAACTTTTCCTTTCCTATCACTTAATCAATCAAGTTACTACCCTGGAAATCCAACTCTCAAAACAAAATATCACCAAGAAAAATCAATTTTCAGAAACCTGAAGATAACTTTTGAAAACTCAAAATTACTTCAACAATTTTAATTTGGAACTCAGTATTCTAGCTCAAAAACATTTACCAACTTTTAATAATCAAAAAAGGAATTACATATAAAAAACACCAACTTTATATTACTTAAAAAGGGATTACAAGATTTTTGCTAGAAAAACTGGAACAAAAAATATAAGTGACAGGCCACTTATATTTATACTAGCTAGATGATAATTCTAGAAAACAAATAAAATATTACAATGTGTAAACCCTAATGTGCTATTTTCCAGAAATGCCCTCTTGGTCTCTTGATGAAGAATCTGGTCAAAAGGCACCATGTGATGTTCCAGCTTGGATTTTTGATCTTGGCCGTTGGTTAACTCCTTTGGGACCAAGGAAAGCTTTGGGGACGTTGATGGACTGGCTTAGTTTGTTTGCTTGTAAAAAAGTGGGGCAGGGGAAGGTGGGTTTGTCACATGGGGTGAGATTGTGACGTTTTTGGGAGGTGGGTTTGATTTTGGTGAAGATAAATTACCCATCTGGAAGAGTTGGGGTAAAACCCCTTTGAATTAGTCAGGAATGGGATTAGGGTTTATGTGGTGTTTAGGGTGTGTTTAATCTGAAAAAGGGAGTGGTTAGTTTAAATAATGTGTTTGGAGGGAAGGTAAAATAGGGGTTTGACTAATTGACCAGGTTTATTAATAAACCTGGTGGGTTTGGGTTGTGGGCTGGTTGGGTTTTGGACGGGTATGGGTAGGAATAATGGGTAGGGTCGGGTTAAGGTGACGTGTAGGTTTCTGAGTAGATGGGTAGGTTTGGTTGTCTGGCAGTAATGCCCCCCCCCCCCCCCATGTTTCTTCCTTTCTTCATGTTTTAATAAACAGCCAAAACTTCCATTTCCTTTTATAATAAGTTTGCCATCTTGTCACTTTTGGCACAACAGGTTTTGCAAACTTTGTATAAGGACCACAAATGAAATAAATGCAATCTTCAAGGGCTGAACTTGTACAAACTTGATATTTTAGGGACCCACAAGTAATTTTGAGGATTTACAGGGGTATAAAATGACAAGCCTTCAATAGTTGAGGGACCATTCTTGCCAATCTTCAAAACTTCAAGGTCATTTTTGGAAAATCCATTCTTGGGCCCGGTTCATTATGCGGCTTCGTTTCCCGTGTTCGTTTTTGATTGATTCTTGTGATCTTTTTGTCATTTCCTCAATATCCGTACCTAAAATACACAAGCAACAAACACGAGCATATATTTGGCAGTTTTAATGATATTTTAAGCGTTTTAAGCCTGATTTGGACGATGAGACTATGTATCAAAGCAGTCTCATCACTCCCCCATACTAAACCATTGTCGTGCCCTCACGCAATGCTAGAATAAAGTATCGTAGCACCTCCAAAATTTATTTTTATTCACTTTATTGAATTGTAAACTAGCTACACTACCACTATTACTACTACTTGCGTTTTAGACATAATGTATGATTTTCATCGCAAAATGGGACGTTTAGGTTCATAGAATAAGAACACGTGAATGCTTCGTTAGAAATAATTTCATCGTCCTCGATTTTCACCCTAATTCCATGCCAAGCGTGCAACGAGATCATTGTCATTATAAGTTAGTAATGCTAACACTACTCATATGCCCTAATCACGTACTTATCCTCCCATTATTCCTAAGTTGTATCTCTTATATTTTATTATGTCTTGAATGTATCACGAGGATACATTGTTGACTTATGCGATAATAGAGATTTAGGTCTAAAAATAGAGTCCTAACGGTGTAACTAAGACCATCAAATCAATAACACCTCCTAATAGACGACGATGTCAAAAAATTAAGTTGACAAGAAGAATCGATAAACACGGTTTTATAACGGTTTTGAACATGAGACTTATTACCAAGACTTTTATACGCCCCCTAACGGAAGGGCCTTATTATCTTTGGTTTACCTCCATCTTTTATTCAACTTCGCCATGAAGCTTTTATTATGACTTTGGTCTTGCCTTGCCTTTTATTATCCGCCTCATCGGTGGTTTTATTAGCCAAAGACGTATATCGTCACGCTAAAGCGAATTTTGGATCTTTAAAGCTTCGAAGATTAAGGCTTGATTCACTTTCAAATTTGCATAGATTTTTCGGCCTTGTGGGGCTTCAAATTGTTTGCTAGATTTAGGTGAGCACTTGAAATCTTATTATTAGGTGAAGCTTTCGATTATTCGGGTGCCAATACTTCAAAACCGTGACGCTGGCGATACCTTAATGTCTTCCCAATTTAATTACACGGAAGCTACTAGAAAAGACTAGAAACCCAACAATCCTAACTAAAGCGCTAAGTCAATATTTATTAAGCAAAAAATATTTACAAGCGAAGGGAGAATAAGCAAACAACGAGAACACATGAGTTTTTGAAAGAATACGAGTACTCTACGTTTAGCATAGTAACTTATAATTAACTCTATCATTTCTCGTCCTCATTTAAGAGACTTAGCCTAATGTGTAGTTAAGGAATCAAAGCTAAGTGCTCAACACGCACGGTCGAGTCAAAAATTACTCTCATTCTCGCCATCAGAAAATCTACATTCGTGTCTTCAAACACTTATAAAACATGAGAAAAATTTTAAAATTTGGCCATTTTTAGCCTTATTTTGCAACAAAACGATAAACAAAACGATAAACTTTGGAAAGCGTGAAGGTTTAGCAAGGCAAGTATCTATTCACCCCCCCATACTAAAGTTAAACATTGTCCTCAATGTTTCGAGTCTAGGGGTGCAAACACCCCCATACTAGAGACGTAGTCGAATGCCTAATCTAGCATGGAAAGGGTGTAACCAATAAATTAATAGCCGTTTATGAAGTGTGCTAATAACCTAAGGTTAGAACATCAAAGGATATATCATTTGGATATTGAGAAATGTCTCCAAAGCAAACGATCGAGTGCTCCCATAAATGAACACGAGAGGCTCCAATCATGAAGATCATGATCTAAAAACCACAATGAACAAACAACCACGGAACAAAGGTTGGAAGGGCACAAATGCCCTCACATTAAACTAATTAGAAAGCAATAATATGTACATGGATAAGCATGGGTCTCCCCCACGAGGCACCTTGTTTTTGATAACCGAGTCAAAAGCTCGACTCGAATCCCAATAAATGTGATCATTTAGGGATAATCATGGTGTGGTCAATTTTTAGTGGGGCTTACATGATAAACAAGGCCAAAAACAACCGGTATTAAGGACTAAGTCCTTAGATGGTGCAAAATACCGGGATCGAAGATGGTGTTCTCGTTTTCATTGGAAAAACAAATCAACGCCACTTCATCATGAGTCAACAAAAACTCAAAGAGTTTCAAGAAAATAGATGAGAAGAAATAGAAGGGTGGGACAATGGGTAAGTCATGAAAACATTGAGCTACTCGAGGTAGACTCGCACCAATCAAATAGAAATATTTTCCATTTATTGCATCGGTGGAAGACCGAGATTTCCCTTTATAAGCAATTCCGGGATCAAATATCTCGTCCTCGGTGGAGAAAGGGGAGAGAACATAAGGGGATTCCCCCACACTAGGTCCACACAAAGCGTCGTCAAAAGGAGAAGACGAGCTTGTAGCACTCAATACACGCGGTGATGACGGAGTTAGCATTGTAGAAAAATCTTTTAAATTCAATTCAAAATCTTTTCCTTTTTTATCTTTTAAACTCTCTTTGTGAAAACCCGATTTAATTATGTCAAAAATATTTGGTGTATCTAAAGCAATGTTAGTCACACTAAAAATTCTCACATTTGAAAACCGTTTTGGCAAAGGTGGTGGTAAGTTTTCAAAACGTTTGTCAACAAAGAAAACTTCCCCATCGGGATCAACATATTCATCATCCGAAGAATCATTCACAATTGGAATCGTAGGCTTAACACTCTTAACCTCCACCGGCGGAGGGGACGGAACTTCATTTTTCTCAACAACTTCTAAAACTTTTTTTGAAATCTTTTTGCAAATGTTTTTTATGGGATTGACATTGTACAAAGACGTGATCGGATACACATGAGAAAGTGTGGAGTTTTGAGTTGCATTAATGACGAGTTCTTCCTCATTGAATCGAAGAGTGATTTTCCTTGCATGCACATCGATGAGTGCTCTCGAGGTATCCAAAAATGATCGACCTAAAATTAGAGGAACTTTAGGATCGATGGGAATATCAACAACAATAAAGTCTACAGGATAGTAGAACTTTCCAACTTTCACAAAGACGTCCTCGGCAACTCCACAAGCTAGAAATCGTAGAATGATCGGCCATCTCGATTGACATTCTTGAAGGAGTGAGATTGGGAAGATTGAGCGATTTAAAAATCTCAAGAGGCATCAAATTAATACTAGCACCAAGATCGGCCAAGGCGTAGCATTCTTCCATGTCTTGTATAGCACATGGGATTAAAAACTTGCCGGGATCATCGACTTTTTGAGGTATGCGGCTTAGAAAAACCGATGAACAACTAGACGATTTTTGCAATTTCTCTTTGTTATTCAACATACTTTTGAAGTTCGCGGCAAATCGAGGCATCATGACTAAGGCGTCGGCAAAACTTATATTGAAATGCAAGTCACGAAACATTTTCATAAAAAGTTCAAATTGATAATTATTTCGTTCTTGTGCCTTTTCCTTGTCTCGTCTTGAAGGGTAAGGTAAGGGTGGTGTGGGTTGGGGCATAGGCATAGGCATCGGCCTTGGAATCTCGGGTTCCATGATTGGTATTGGTTCAACCGTAGGTGTGGTTTGAGCGGTACTTCGTGGGCTTGAAATTTGCTCCTTTTCTACCACAACCTCGGGTTCTTTCTCTTTTTCCTTCTCCATAGAAGTACTTGGACGAGAAATAGGTTCTTTGAAAGTTTTACCACTACGAGTAGTAACAACCTTCAATTCTCCTTTCGGGTTCACGATGGTATCACTAGGAAGACCACCCGAAGAAGAGGGCTTACACATGATAGCTTCAAATATTTTTCCCATTCGGTCTTCAAACTTAGATTGCCTAGCATCCGCTTTTAACAACTCTTGCTTAATCTCATGTTGACCTTGCTCCATTTTTTGTTGATTTTGTTGGAGTCGTTGGACATTTCCTTCCATTTTATTAGCATGAGTCTTAAGTTCATTAGCAAGTTCGTTTTTAAGCTCGTTTTTCAACTCGGATCTTAAGCTAACCATTTCACGTTGCATATTGTCAAAATTAGCATCATTTGCCTTAGCATAATTCAAAAACTCTCCTTGAAGATTTTTGGTGTGATCATTTTGAAAACCTTGAGTCGTAGTTTGAAAATCACGGTTTTGGTTTTGGTTTGAAATTTACCCATTTCCACTTTGATAATTACCCTTGTTGTAATTTCGTTGATTGCCTTGATAATTACCACCTTGGTTGTTGTTTCGATAGTTATTAGCATTTTGATTTGGTGGAGCTTGATTTTGGCGGGAACCTTGACCGTTTTGGTTATAAGTTCCCGTGGCTACATAAGCACTCGAAGTGTTACCATCCGCGGTAATGCACTCGGAAAGATCATGAGCTCCACCACACGACAAACAACTCTTAGAAACCGCTTTAACCGAAGCGGAATTCGAAGCTTCTTGAGCTTTCCAATGGGACATAAGGTTAACAAATCTATCAAAAACCCGATTTTCTTCATTTGCTTCATCATGTAAGGATTGATGCTACGAGACGATGACGAGCCCATTTTGGAAACACTCGGTGTGTTACGAGGGCTATAAACCTTAGACCTATTCTCAATTATGACCAAAGCTTCCTCAACCATTTTACACAAAAAATTACCACCCGCGGCGGCATTTAGATAATCTCTTTCATGATCGTTAAGTCCATTGTAAAACGTGTCTATTTGGTGCAAGTCAGAAAAACCGTGATGAGGACATTCATGTAACATTTTCTTAAACCTATTCCAAGCCGTTGAAAAACTTTCATTTGATTCTTGTGAAAATTTAGAAATCTCATTTTTCAAATGCGTAGTCTTAGAGGGCGGAAAAAATTGGTTCACAAATTTTGAAACGAGATCCTTCCACATCAATATAGAATTGGGTGGCTCTTTCTCTAACCAAATTTTAGCGGGCCCCGCTAAGGAATACGGAAAAAGCATCATCTTAATCGAGTCATTCGAGACATCCTTAAATTTGCACGTG
Source organism: Glebionis coronaria (assembly GCA_025667525.1). NCBI lineage: Eukaryota > Viridiplantae > Streptophyta > Magnoliopsida > Asterales > Asteraceae > Glebionis > Glebionis coronaria. The sequence goes on along the minus strand of CM046877.1, from coordinate 559,391,700 downwards.
GCGGTAAGACGATTAAATTGGCGGATATGGTTGTGGGGATTGTCCTTCTCATCACCACGGAATTTGTTGTTTTGGATCATCGACAACAAACCCGTTTTCACCTCAAAATTCTCCGCAAGGATAGTGGGAATCACAATAGCTTCTCCATTACCCTCGGTGGGTGCTTGAAGTAACTCCATCATAGTTCGATTCGCCATGGTTGGTGCTTCTCGTACAATGGGTTCGTCAATAGGAGACTCCTCACTAGAATGAGTTGGAGTGGGAGTTTTGTTCTTTCGTTTACGTGCACGTTTTGCTTGATTACGAGTTAGCATAAACGTCACGTACAACGAGGAGATGAGCAAAGAAGAATCTTTTTGGTGTTTTGTATTTTTCAATTTTTTGTGGTTTTTTTGATGGTATTAACCTTTTGGAATTTGGTGAAATGTATTAAGTAGACACAAATCTACAAATCTCCTCCTTAATCAAATCTCTCGATTAAAGAAGCCTCAAGGAATGAAAACGATCACGTGAAGTGAACGCCTTCGATGACTTTAGAACGATGGTGGAACACCAAATCTTTCAAGAGGGTTTAATCAATAGAAACCAAGAAAATATATATGATACTTAAGTAATACTTTGGGCGGCAAAACCCTCGATTAGCTTTCAATCTCAAAATACGCACAAGCAAGCGGAGGAAACGAGGCGGCGCGAAGCACTTAAGAGCCTTTTTCCTTTAGGTCGTGAAATACAACCGCCTTATACCCACCTTATAGTTTGTATTTTTCAAAATCGAGCTTCACGAAAGTATTTATCTATTTTTGCCTTTTTTCTTTGGTTTGAGATTCGAATACAATGATTGGGTGATGACCTCCCAAGTCAAGGTTGTGATTTCTCACGTATTTGGAGTACTTGTGAATTTATTATTCTACGTATACAATATAGTAATAGTATTCACACAAAAACCGAAAAACGATAATACGTATTAGTAGAGTGCTACTAATACAAATACTATTTATGGATAGTATAAAAAACAACAATTGTTCAATCAAAACACAACACGCCTCCCCGGCAGCGGAGCCAAAAATGATTGTAGTGTTTTTACACCCCTTTAGGAAAAGGAGGTAAAATAGGGAAAGTATCGAGTGTCGGTTTAGGAAAACCGAGCACTAATGACCCTTAAGAAAGTTCAAGTTCGTTTCCCAAGGAGGCACGTGCGTTGTGTAATGAATTGATTTTGATTGTGATTTTATTGAGAAGAAAAGAAAATAGAAATAAGAAAGAAATGACGGTTACGAAGACGGATCGAGCTAAGACGAAAAGGCGTTCACGTAAAAACGTAAAAAACTACAAAATTAAAAATTTTAAACCTAAAAATTAATTAAAAGCTAAAAGTAGTCTAAAATAATATAAATAAGAATGAAAATCCAATAAAAATATTTTAAAACCTTTTGTTAATTAAATATTCAATTTTAAATGCTAATTAAAGCCCTAAAATTAAATATAATTAATAAAAATGTCCAAAATATTATTTTATTGAACAAATAACTTACTTATATTATCTAAAGACTAAAAAGTATTTTTCCTAATTTTTGAAAACTATTTTTCTATTTTTAAATCACTAAAAACTATTTTAAAACTAAAATAATTATAAAAAATAATAAAATAATGCTAAAAATGATTTACCAATTTAAAAATCCTAATTTACCCTAATGAACAGTAGAAAATTGAAAAAGTTTGAAAAATAATAAATTTTTCACTAAAAGACAAAACTAGTTTAAAATAAAACCCTAATTAAACTAAATTAATTATGAAAAATAAATAAAATGTGAACAGTAAAAACTTTTTTAACCAAAAATCTTAAATTATTTTTCTAAGTCTAGGAAAATTGTTAAAACTGAAAAATAAGTATTTTTGGCACTAAATGCCAAAAACGGAAACTTAAAAAGTATTAAAAAAGGCTATTTAATCTAAAAAATATAAAGTAAACAGTAAATAAAAATCTAATTAAACTAAAAAATCACAAATAAAATTAGAAAAAATATGAAACAAGTTTGAAGTCCTAATTCCCAATTAAGGGCACTAAAGACAAAAAATCAATGTTTCTGAAAGTGACACTTGTTTAGGGTTTGTCGGCTAGTGAAGCAGTACCAACTTGAGAACTACCAGTGGGAAGTTTGTTCCGACTGCTAGTTATAAATTTTGGTCAGTTGACCAAATGAGCTTAGGAAAGCTTGTTAAGAGCTTGTTCTTTGGACAACAAGGCACCCCCACACCAATTGGGTTATGGGGAGTCTGAGTAAACACAAAAAACACACAATCACTAGCAAAGATCAAGCACAAATGGGCACACAAAGTTTCTGATCTAGCTTGCACTTTCTGATGAACAGTTGACTGATGCACTTTGCACAAAAACAGATTTCAAACCCAAAAAGCTTGCATACAAATCCACCAAATGATATACAAGTGATCACAAACCTTAAATGACCTATTATCTAACAACTTGCAAGATTATATGAACAAATTTACACAAAAACAGTCCGTAAGAGGACTTTCTGATTTATGTGCTATCTTCCACTTTTTAGCATGCAAATGTGACTAAAAACCTACCAAACTGAAAAACCAAACTAGCATACAACCTATTTCAACCCTAAGAGTGATTCTAAACAAGATTTAAAAAAATCTTATATGATTTACCCTGATTTGAACCTTAATCCAAACACTCCTTAAAAAACTAAAAATCACTTTTTCAAACCAAATCAGAACAAACTCAAACCAATTTGCTTCTAACTACTCCTAACATGCATATAAACCTAATATACACATGAGCAAACATATAAACCAATACTTAAACAAATTCCATGAAGTTTTCACACAAATCATCAAACTAGAAAACTGAAACAAGGGAACAAGGTATTTTACCTTGTCGGTCCCACATCCAGGCCCCACTAAGGCTGCTATGCCTTCTCCTTCAGGCTGGGGCCTGAGCAGAACCTTGGAAATCAGTCAAGAGCTAGATGGTTTCCTGCAATGAACAATGAACAACAATAATATCCAACTTCTGATTTTTGAAACTTTCTTAAACCTTATCAAATAACTCTCTTAAAAACTTTTCCTTTCCTATCACTTAATCAATCAAGTTACTACCCTGGAAATCCAACTCTCAGAACAAAATATCACCAAGAAAAATCAATTTTCAGAAACCTGAAGATAACTTTTGGAAACTCAAAATTACTTCAACAATTTTAATTTGGAACTCAGTATTCTAGCTCAAAACATTTACCAACTTTTAATAATCATAAAAGGAATTACATATAAAAAACACCAACTTTATATTACTTAAAAAGGGATTACAAGATTTTTGCTAGAAAAACTGGAACAAAAAATATAAGTGACAGGCCACTTATATTTATACTAGCTAGATGATAATTCTAGAAAACAAATAAAATATTAAAATGTGTAAACCCTAATGTGCTATTTTCCAGAAATGCCCTCTTGGTCTCTTGATGAAGAATCTGGTCAAAAGGCACCATGTGATGTTCCAGCTTGGATTTTTGATCTTGGCCGTTGGTTAACTCCTTTGGGACCAAGGAAAGATTTGGGGATGTTGATGGACTGGCTTAGTTTGTTTTCTTGTAAAAAAGTGGGGCATGGGAAGGTGGGTTTGTCACATGGGGTGAGATTGTGACGTTTTTGGGAGGTGGGTTTGATTTTGGTGAAGATAAATTACCCATCTGGAAGAGTTGGGGTAAAACCCCTTTGAATTAGTCAGGAATGGGATTAGGGTTTATGTGGTGTTTAGGGTGTGTTTAATCTGAAAAAGGGAGTGGTTAGTTTAAATAATGTGTTTGGAGGGAAGGTAAAATAGGGGTTTGACTAATTGACCAGGTTTATTAATAAACCTGGTGGGTTTGGGTTGTGGGTTGGTTGGGTTTTGGACGGGTATGGGTAGGAATAATGGGTAGGGTCGGGTTAAGGTGACGTGTAGGTTTCTGAGTGGATGGGTAGGTTTGGTTCTCTGGCAGTAATGCCCCCCCATGTTTCTTCCTTTCTTCATGTTGTAATAAACAGCCAAAACTTCCATTTCCTTTTATAATAAGTTTGCCATCTTGTCACTTTTGGCACAACAGGTTTTGTAAACTTTGTATAAGGACCACAAATGAAATAAATGCAATCTTCAAGGGCTGAACTTGTACAAACTTGATATTTTAGGGACCCACAAGTAATTTTGAGGATTTACAGGGGTATAAAATGACAAGCCTTCAATAGTTGAGGGACCATTCTTGCCAATCTTCAAAACTTCAAGGTCATTTTTGGAAAATCCATTCTTGGGCCCGGTTCATTGTGCGGCTTAATTTCCCGTGTTCGTTTTTGATTGATTCTTGTGATCTTTTTGTCATTTCCTCAATATCCGTACCTAAAATACACAAGCAACAAACACGAGCATATATTTGGCAGTTTTAATGATATTTTAAGCGTTTTAAGCCCGATTTGGACGATGAGACTATGTATAAAAGCAGTCTCATCAACCATTTTTGAGGATTCTCCTAAAAAGACCTCTTATCATGTGAAGTACGATGATTACGAGTTTGATCCCGAGATTGAGGAAATCATTGAACGAGAGCTAGCTCTTATGCCTTCATTTCCACCTACGAGTGAGGTCGATCTTTCCAAAATCAAGGATGAACTTAACGAGTTGGAACGTCTTATTTTCGATGACGAACCAACTCACGTGATCAAAAATCCAATTCTCGAGGAGTTACCTAATCAACACTCCTCAAATGAGAATTACGTTTACCACATTCGTGAGGATTTAACTTATCAACAATCCCCACAAAATAATGATGGTTTCGTGCTTGATCGTGATCTTTTCGAGAGAGTTTCTAAGATACTCAAGGAGGGGAATGACAAACCTTGGTTTGACAAGCCTATCTTTTATGAAGAAATCGATGAGATCGACGTTCATGAGGATGACGAATATGTTGACCCTGAGGGGGCGGTGTTCTTTATTGATAAACGTTTTGAAAACTTATATAATCCGCCACCCCCTCCCACCAAAGACTTAAATGTGAGGATTTTTAGCGCGACTAATTTTGAATTTGACACGCCAAATATTTTCGACATTATCAAATCGGGTTTTCATAAAGAGTTTTTAAACGATGAAAAAGGAAAAGATTTCAAAAAGGTTTTAAATGATTTTTCTACAAGTTTAACTCCGTCATCACCGCGTTTTATGAGTGCTACCACCTCGTCTACTCCTTTTGACGATGGTGTGTGTGGTTTTAGTATGGGGGAAGCCCTATATGTTCCTTCACACTTTACCACCGAGGACGAGATTTACGATCCCGGAATTGCTTGTAAAGGGAAATCTCGGTCTTCCACCGATGCAATAAATGGAAATCTTATTCATTTGCTTGGTGTGAGTCTACCTCGAGTAGCTCATTATGTTGACTTACCCATTGCCCCACCTTTCTACTTCTCATCTATTTTCTTCTACCCCATTGGGGTTCATGTTGAAGTGGCGTTGTTTCGTCTTTCATCCGAAAACGAAGACGCTATCTTTGACCCCGGTATACGTATATCGGGTTTTTAAAGTACTCCATGTACTTTTGGGCCTTGTTTATCATGTAAGCCCCACTAAAAATGACCAAACCATGATTATCCCTAAATGATCACATTTATGGGGATTCGAGTCGAGCTTTTGACTCGGTTATCAAAAACAAGGTGCCTCGTGGGGGATTCTCATGCTTATCCTTGTAAATATTATTGCTTTTCTAATAGTGTAATGAGGGGACTTGTGCTCTTCCAACCTTTGTTCCGTGGTTGTTTGTGATTGTGATTCATTAGGTTCATCGTCATCATTGAAGCCTCTCGTGTTCGTTTTATGGATCACTCGAGCTTCGATCGTTGTCTTTGGAGATTCTGATATCCGATGATATCCTTTTATGTTCTAACGTTTATCTTATTAGCATAATTCATAAACGGCTTTTAGGTTATTCGTTTTACCCTTTCCATGCTCGAGATTTGAAGAATATGGATAATCTTATGAATCAGTAAGGTGGGTTGAAGGTTTCTAGAGAGAGAAAGTAGTGAGAGAAAGTGAGAGAGAAAATGTGTGTATTTTATTCAAATGGAATCAAACATTAACCAACAACCAACCCCTTTCCATGGTGGAAAGGGGTATTTATATCCAAGCCACTAATGGGCTTGGGTCGACCCATGACAAGCCCATGGGTCGGTTTTTACTTAACTAAATAAGAAAACATTAACTACGAGCTATACAACATTAATAATATTGTGGAGTGACCGATACTTCTAAATATACGTTAAAAACGTATTTCTAACAATGTCCCCCTAAGGGAGGTCACTCCACGTTACACAGTTCTAAACCTAGCATACTATACTAAGTCTTCGTTCTTCAGCTCGTAGTCTTTTCTTCTTTTCTTTTTGTTGTGAATATGTTGATTTGATCTTTTAGGCTTTGGCTTGAGAGCATTTTTCTTTTGACCAATCACGTGCGATCTTTGCCTTCTTGTGAATCTTGCCTCCTCGTGACTCCATGTTCCACACACTTATGTCTTTTGTTGAATTCTTGAAAGCTTCAGAGTTTGGTACAGTGGAAGACTTCATTTTGTACTTTCTTGAATTTTGCTGAACTTTGATGCAGAAAAACATAAGCATGTGGGAACGACTTCAGTTGGTACACCGCAACGCCACCGTCTTCGCAGCAACATGATAAGACACGAATGAAATGGCTTAGAACATTTCATTCTAAATCGGTAGCGTTTTACCTCCGGTCGGTGAAGACCGTTGGACGATATTAGATATCGTACTTGTGACGGATTGTTTTAATTAAGTAACTTCCTGACAGGTTTCGCGGGTAAACCCGTTCTCTTTATTCGACGATCACTAAGCTTGACTGCGAACATAAAGAGTGAATCACTTGGATAAATTATCCTTGTGATTGAGGCCGTCAATTCATGAAACCTGGAACAAGTGAATTTCAGTTAAGATTTTCACCATCGTTGCTTTCCAGTTATCACGAGCTTAATTCATAAAGAATCTTGCACGTCACCTACCAAGTGCTGTTTGATGTTAACACTAGAAGGATTTCCACTCGTCACTGTGAACACTAAAGAGTGTCACTCTGAGTGTTCTGGCAAGATCATATGATAATGCGTAGAGGCCTGGAACGAGTTTATGTTCAATTAAGAATTAAACTACTGTTTCTTTCCAGTTTTTCACAAGATTGGTTCTTAAAGAACCGCACGTGTAACCTACCATGAGCTTGTTTGATGTTGGCTCAAGCAGGATTTCCATCTTCATTGTAATACTTGCGTATTACTCGGATGTTCTGGCAATATTACAAGAATACTGCGTAGGACTCATAAAAATCTCTTACTTTTCACAGTGTGTGAGAAAGCAAGGAATAAATGGAAAGTGTCCTAATGAGACTTTTGATGATCTCGTGGCTCTAGACTCGATAGTGCGTTTTGATTTAGTGAGCGATAGCTGGAGAGGAGTGCCACCTTTTTAATATCAGTCTATTCGGAGTGAATAAACCAATAGATAACGTGTTGATCTCCGTGTGCTTAAAACAAATACCTTTTGAGAGATATTTGAGTTAGCTGGGAAGGGTTGTGCATTGCATCACTGGGTCCATGATGTCTTTCTTCAATATCGAGAGTCATTAACAAATGATCTCAATAGCATATGTATTGACCCGGTTTCTGCCTAAAGTTGTAAGGAGGGCTTCTTTCTTTACACCCTTTATCTTTACATTTCTTTTTCATTCTTCAACCCCTTCAGTACGTACCAATACATCATTACTAGCACCTTGTTGTGATTGTTTCAGTGCTAGAATCAGTAATTAGTCGGTACTCTGCTACGTTCACAATCTTTCTCCATCTTTCCTAGGACTTCTAATTCTATCTAGGGAATTGTCCTTGGGAAGATTCCATCGGCTCTGATGAATCATTGGACTAATACCTATTCCTATCACCCTTTTGTCACCACATTCGTCGTGAATAAAGCGTGTTTTGGGAAAGTATAGTCACCATGAAAAATCCTTGAAAATCACTTAAGGTACTTGTGATATTGAAATCAAGAGTTTTGTACCTTAAGTGTTTTGTTCATCAAAAACGCTCCCCCTTAACACGTGCTTTACACATATTAAGTTGGATTATCGTTAAGTCTTTTTCATATTTTAGCCAAGTATCATTTAAGTCTCCTTAATCCCATTTTCTCCCCTTATCCAAAATGTTAACTATTAATATTTGGGATATTGAATGGATTAACCGGTCTTTGGGTAAAAATGAAATCAATGTTTGGCCATAGAACATATTAATGCTCCCTCTTAAATTAATAAGGGTTAATTGTAGTGCTTTAGTATGATATATTTTGAAAGATTTAGAATCTCGTGAGAAATTCTTGAAAAATTATCATACCTTAACACTACATCAAGCCATAAAAGCACAATATTCACAAAATTTACATATTCACAATTAAAACCAATATAGAGTGGACCTGAGATGTACGACCCATTAGATGGATCGTTGCAGTAACTTGTAGTGCACTCCATATGGTCTACCACCAACGAATCTTTCTAAGCTCCTCACCAATCTACGTTCCCAGAGCTTTTCATCAATCTTCTTGATCACATATGTCGCCATTTGCCGATAACCCGGATGTCAATCCTCAATCATTTCTGGTAATGACCCACCAGAATTAAGATGCTCCAATTTTCTTCTGACATATATAAGAGTCCCATCACTGTATTTATGAAGCTCACCTACCCTCATAAACTTCATGATCCCACGACTGTTCATGTAGAAAATCCCGTACATCGGAACGGTAATGCCGGTATAGGGACATCTTTTGACATGTTGAGGTAGAACTTGATTCATTGGACGGGTCATGTTAAGCTTCCTTTGGTAGCTTTCAACTCCCAATTGAAGATCTTCAACTCGTTTCTTGATAACAACGCTTCGTGTGAACATACAAAGTGTTGTATTCAAGGCAATGATTTCTTCACGAGTAAGATGGGTAAGTTGATCACGGGTCATCATAAGCAACATGCCTTCGATATCTTCAAGGCGAGTGATAGAAAAATCTCCCTGATGTATCGTGTATTCTCTGTGATCCTCCCTTTTTAGACTAATCTCCGTCACATGATGATAGCCATTCTTGGGTTCAGTTTTCAGTCCCAAAATACTTGAGATGCGAATATTGAATTTGACAATATTACCTGAGTTGGCTAAGCAGCAACCTCTGTACGCCCTTCGGACTCGCTCGTCCCAATGTGATGCTCCTATAGCAGCATACATATCATAATTACGGCTTACCTTTGGAACCCAGAGTCGGTTTACCTTTTCCTCGATCCAGGGTATTGTCCCCCAATTAGTAGCTTTCAACAAGGTCAGGGAGGTTGCGTACTTGGATGATCCCTTGAGGAGATACTCAAGATCATAGGTGACAAAGAAGTCAAGAGCAGTTTGATTATCTTGAGAGGGATCAAGTGGAGGTGGAGCTCTTTCTGACTCATGAAGGCCTGGCCTTTGAACGGTATTAAGAGCTTTCAGGACCTCGTCAGCATAATACTCGTACTCCATGCGGCTTAACCTGGTTTTGGCGTGAATTCTCTTGTCCTTTAGCGCTCTCTTCACCAAAGACGGAGTGACCGAAGATTTGAACTCATGAGCAAAAAATGCACACAAGTCCATCGGACTACGGATACGGAGATATAGAACATCTCTATCAGCGTCTATGATTGGATCATATTTAGCAGCTGCCGTGATCCAAGCTTGTGGCGGTGCAGTTTCATCAATCTCCAATGTATCTGCCCAGTCCCGTGTGCTTGACTCGGGAACAGTAGATTGTGGTTCTTTTTGTAGAGGAGTAGAAACATAAACACTTGCTGGTTCTGATTCAGGCATTTCAGCGGTATCATGAACAGGCGAGTGTTGTGCAGATTCAGGTTCAGTTACTGGTTCTACAATCACAGGAGCAACAAAAGAACTAACAGGATTAGTGGTAACAGGTATAGACACAGAAACAGATGTACCGGGAATCGATGATGCAGTAGTAGCATTCACATCATGGCGCCACTTGGTTCATCCTGAATCCGTAGATGTGGACTTTTCCTTTCAGGCAGCATCTTTCTGAGACTTGGTACCAGACTTGGATGGTTTCTTTTTGCTGGCAACCTTGTCCCCCATTTCAGGCTGATCATGTTTACCACCATCATCCTCATCATCATCCCCGTTGCTACCCTTATCACTCTCCTCATTTTGATCACCACCATCACCATCATCATCATCATCATCACCATCATCATCATCATCACCATCATCATCATCATTACCATCATCATCACCATCATCATCATCATCTTCTTCTTCTTCTCCATCATCCTCCTCTTGTTCACTATCTTCCTTTTCCTCCTCATCCAAAATGTGGTAAGGTACCACACTTCCAAACATCTTACACAACCGATCATCCTCTAAGATAGCTTCATTGAGTGCTTTGTAGAGTGTCCGCTGAACTTTAGACTTGTCAAAAGATCCAACTTCCTTCATGCGAGCTTTGAGGATCTTCTTTAATTCAAAATCCGTTAAGTCATATGCAATTTTGTAGGCTGACTCGAAAGGGTTGGACGACTTAATCATCAAGTTATCAGCCGCAAGTTTCCTCATCTCATCACGCAGCTTTGGCATAAGGGACTCAACATATTCATTCACTCTCTCTAAAATAGAAGCTTCAAGTAATTCTTTCTGCTCCTTATATTTATCCTTTATGGTTCGAAGTCTCGTAAATCGTGCTTCATTCTTATCAGCTTCAGCCTGTTTGACCTGAGCAAGTTCTTCTGCATGAGCTTTACGTGTCAATTCCATCTCTGCAGTGAACTTAGCTATCATCTCTTCTTGGGCTTTCTTGGATGCCTCTTCACTTTGCACTCGTCGAAATAGCTCTTCTCGAAGTTGATCCATCTCTTTTCTTTGACTGTCCATGTGTTTATCCAATATTTCTGCCATTACGAATGCAGCCATTGAAGATGGTACAGAGCTACTCTGAGATGGTTGAAGAGGCTCGGTTGTGATTACAGTACTGAGGATGGAAGTTGTTGGAGGTGGAAGGAATGGTAGTGGTGTTGACACAGGTCGTGTTGGTAAAGGCTGGATTGGTGGAGGTTGAGTTACGAGAGGCTGTGTAGTCACAATGATTGTTGTAGCACCAGACTCCTTCTCAACACTTGCTGTATCAGCAATGGATGTCTCCTTCGATGCTGAGTAACGTTCGGGTGATCCAAACTCACTAATGTCATGTGGCTCCTCGTATTCTTCTTCAACATCCATCTGTGCACCCGAACCACTACCGCCTGTGTCTCTCCTACTCTTTTCAATAGCCTTCTTCATTAATTTTTTCTCAGTCTTGCGAGTTAGCTCGGGAGTAGGATCGTCATCAACATCTTCTTTATCATGAAGAACAAGCTCGTCAGCCGTGCTCTTACCCTTCTTAGCCTCAGTCTTTTTCTTCTTGGTTTTGGGTTCAGATAAAGCAACTGTTTGCTTACGTTTACCTTTACTCTTGACCGTAGTAGACGAGTCTTCTCCTGTCTGAAGGCTTGCTTTTTGATTCTTGATTTCTATTAGCAGTAGCTTGTAATCAGCAGAAGCTATAATCTTATCTGTCAGAAGATGACTGGGAATAGGACCAGGATTGACAGCACCAGAGGATCCTTCATGCCTTAGGTCCACAATGTCATCAGCCTCTTCAGTGTGGTGACGGCTTTCTGCGCACTTATCAATAGAGGCATCATTCTTCATAAAATAATAAATTATAAGCTTGATAAACCGAGGGTAAGGAAAGACATTAGCCTTCAGCTTCTTGTTTTGGAAGAGTTGTAAGTTAAATTCTTCCTACAACAAGGATGCATAATCTGTATTTAAGCCTTTGTACATTCCATAGAAGATGTTCATAATTGGACCACGCACAGCATCATGCCCAGTTGTTTTAGGTGTAAGACATCTACTGAGGATACCAAAGATAGCTCTCCAAGGTTGACCCACTTTGGCGGTGGTAAAATCGGACACTACTCGTAGGTCAGGACATCCAAGAGCACGGAACATCTCCATGAGTTCGTCTTTGTTAGGGTTCCTTGAAAATGACAGACCCTTAGGTGTATCCCGAATTCCAAATATCTTGCGGAAGTCTGAAGCGGTGAGTGTCTGTTGCTTGTTGTCGAGGAAGAAGGTGATTTTGTTTGAAGTACTTTCCTTGGTAGCCCAGAATTCGTACATGTAATCAAATGGCACCGAAGCGGTACTCCTTAATGCATTCTTGAAGTGAGATTGATCAAGAATTGCTGAGGCGACTTTGAATCCACGGTGAGTGGAATTAGAAACTTCTTTCAGCCGGTAATTGTTTGGTATGAACTTGAGGGCTTTTGCCTCGGCAATGCACGGCTGCTCTAGCATTTTGGAGTTCTTGCACGGTTGGATTAGTCATGGTTTCTGCTTAAGATAAGACATAAAAGGTTGATACACAGAACAATATATATACCATCTTCAAGTAATTATAACAAGCAAACGATTATCAATCCAACACTCCTTCGTTCGAAACTCCTTCGTTCGGAACACCTTCGTTCGGAACTCCTTCGTTCGGAACACCTTCGATCGGAACTCCTTCGTTCGGAACACCTTCGTTCGGAACACCTTCGTTCGGAACACCTTCGTTCGGAACACCTTCGTTGGGAACACCTTCGTTCGGAAGAACTTCGTTGGGAACACCTTCGTTCGGAAGTCATTCGTCCGGAACACCTTCGTCCGGAAGTCATTCGTTCGGAACACCTTCGTTCGGAAGTCATTCGTTCGGAACACCTTCGTTCGGAAGTCATTCGTTCGGAACACCCTCGTTCGGAAGTCATTCGTTCGGAAGTCATTCGTTCGGAAGACATTCGTTCGGAAGTCATTCGTTCGGAAGATATTCGTTCGAAAGTCATTCGTTCGGAAGATATTCGTTCGGAAGATATTCGTTCGAAAGTCATTCGTTCGGAAGTCATTCGTTCGGAAGTCATTCGTTCGGAAGACATTCGTTCGGAAGACATTCGTTCGGAAGTCATTCGTTCGGAAGTCATTGGTTCGGAAGTCATTCGTTCGGAAGTTATTCGTTCGGAAGTCATTCGTTCGGAAGACATTCGTTCGGAAGACATTCGTTCGGAAGACATTCGTTCGGAAGTCATTCGTTCGGAAGTCATTCGTTCTTCGTTCGGAAGTTATTCGTTCGGAAGTTCAAAATCCTTGTTCATTCGGAATGCACTAAATTCGTTCTATCATGAATTATTCTAATAGCATTCATGTGTTTTAAGGCATTCTAAGGCAACAAGACTCGTTCTAATGCTAATCCGAGCCAAACCCACCTAAAAACCTAATCAACTAAAGCCTAAATAGAGCAGAAACCCTAATTTGATTAACTGAATTAGAACAAGTTAATTAGGTTGATTTAAAGACAAATTAGATGAATGAATAAGACGTATGTACCTTGTTAATCGAATGGAACGGATTAATTGAGCAAAAAGACGATTGTGAGAGCTTTGTTGTGTGTGTTAATGTGCGTTAATGGCGGATGGGAGACAAAACAGAAAGAAGAAAGAAGATAGAAAGAAAAAGAAGACGTGGAAGGGGGTTGACTTGGTCAACACTTTTACAACTTTTACCCTTTGTCATTTTTAATCCCCCAACTTTTTGTTTTTCTTTTCTTTTCCTTTTCTTTCTGTTTCTAGTCACTAACCATCGTTAAACTTAACCACCTTTACCTATCTTAGCGATCACACAAACTTAAATATACACGACAAATCACGAACGAATACAAGACGAATACCAAAGCAATTTCAGTCATTAACCATTTAGCCAATTAATTTTCCTCAGACACTTTTGAAAACCTTTTTGATGACGAAGACGATTTAATATTTTCTCCCCCTTAAACGATGACCCGTTTTCTATTTAAAGAGCTGTAGTCATTGTTTAACGAGTCAAATATTGATGAAAGATTTTTCCAATTAATGTCTTAGAAAAATTGATTCGTGGTGGCAATAAGATTTCTCTTATTTTGACAAATTAATGCACTAAGACGTACACTAACTCGTGTTAGACCAAGTTATAAAGTAAACTTGATCCCTTTGTATGATTTGGCTTGTAAATCATGCCCGAGAAAATTAATTTCCGTTGTGAGCCAACGTTTTCCAAGGAAATACGTGACTTTAATGCGAAAAGCGGGTTGCAGTCTGAAATAACTACAAGCCATAATGGGCATGTTTTTAAAATGTACAACTGTGGAAACCATTATTCATGGATCGATTAAGCTTACTAGGATATGGATCTCGTTCATATGATAAACATAGCGGAATTGAACAAGACATATAAACAAGGTGTTTAAACAACAAACAAATTCTCTCCAACATTTACTTTATTCCAAACGATTACTTGCACTAAACGATTACAAGTAACCTCTAGACGTGTATACATTAAATCCCACGCCTAGAACACGAAGACACTTTAGGTTTACATTGTGAATAATGAGAATGATGAAAACCTACGCCTGTGTATTCTTTATATAATAGAATACAAGACTTTTCTTACAAGAAAACTTTAATTACATAAGAAGTCCCTCCATCTTTTGCTAATAAGTCCTCCTTGTTGTATGAAAGGGCTCCATATTCTTGTAAAGCTTGATATTTGCGTATAAGTCCTTCTTGTTTCATTATTCTTGTTTTGTCTCATCAAATTAATTCCCAACAATCTTCCCCTATTTGATGATGACAAAACCAATCTTCAAATCTTGATCTTTCACGAATGAAACAAGCTTCCCCTTAAAGTAAGATTTCTTGCAAAACATATCACCACATAAAATCAAGTTGCATACCTTGATCTTTGAATCTTCTTCCCCTTTTTGTCACATCTAATAGGGGTCTTCTAAAGATAAACAACTAATAAATGCTTCCCCTTAAGTGGTGCATGTAAATGAATCATGAACCATGTAGACTCTAATTGTATATTACGAATGAAGAAAAACGAATATATCCTATTTGTTGAAGAAGTGGAATCTCCCAAGCTTGTACCTTATATCTTGCACTATCCATGTGACGTCGAACTTATATGAAAACGTTAAAGTATAAGCAGACCTCGATCCCTTGTCAAAATCCTCATCCTTTGTGAGACACTGAGCACGATAATGTAACTCCTTCATGTGATAGCAATGTCACCTAATTGCTAGATTCAGACAAGTCTTCGTCACCAACCATTAAAAGAACAAGCAAGTTATCTTAAAAGAGAGGAGAATCTTTTGAGATATGATAAAATACAAACCTGCGAAAAACAACTCCAACACCAAAGAAGCAATAATCAAACCTCTTCATCGAAACCTCCAATTTGCAATGAAAATCATCTAAGTACAATATCATCCTCTTCTTTTATGCAACTGCTGCCTCTGTCGGCGTTCTGCTTCTAATCCAAGTCGGTACGTAACCGCAAGGTTAGCCTTGTCACATAATCAAATAAAACGTCATTGTATCAAACACAATCTTCAAAAACGAGCCATAAAAATTTAACAGTCAGTTCTGCCCGAGATCCTTTGTCATCCAATATATCATCAGTATGTACTGTCCTATATCGGACAATACGTGTCAGCGTTTGAAAACCATATATCGTACAACACGCTGTCAGCGTCTAAATTACAACGTGTCAGCGTCTTCCTTATCAGCGTGTGTTTTATTCTTGTCAGCGGCTCGACTCAGCCACTGACACCATCTTGTGTCTCTTTTCTTGCTATGATATCTTGAGAACCACAACAACCTTTCTTTCTTTATTCATGTGGACTGTTGAACCATCAACACTTTTATTATAAAGAAAAACAACCATGAACTGTTGCTTTCATTGACTTTGTAGCCCGTGTGACTTTGTAACATTGAATAAAGCTTCACCAGATGAACCAAATAGGCAGCTTTATCTCAATTACTTGTATCATGGGACCATATCAATAAGTAAATATGAACGCACCAATAATACTTTAGTAATCCCACGTGAGTAAAAACACTATCCAACTTTAACCTTTTCAACTTGATACGAAAATCACTGCTCATTATAACTTGGGACAACATTGGCCACGAAAAGATCGATATAATATGCAAACCTGTCACTTTCGTCAGTTGACCTCTTCTCGTCTTCTATTAAACAAATAGTTGTTGTACCACCATACTTCTTGTAACACAATTCCCACGTGAATATCATATGTCACCGACATAACATCATCATATATGAATCAGACCTTGCTTTTTCTTGGGACCACTCGAATATCTCTTGTCCAATATACAAACGTGTATATCTCTTTTGAGGATCACATGAACAATTATTTTTAAGTGGAAACAAACCTTGCTTGTTTTACTTTGGACGAAAAAGATGCCATTTGAATTGCACAAGTTTTCCTGCTACGAAACATCACTTTCGTAACTTTGAACCACAAACTGTCCCAGTCGAGCGTTCGATCAAATTAACCAAACAAATCATCAAGTACCATGATCAATCACGTGATATATACTTTTCACAAACAACCTTTGCCTTTCTGTTTGTTCTTCTTGATCACGTGCACAACCAATATATACAAATTCCAAACACAGCAGCAATATCAAATTCCTACGCATGAATGGATGATACTTTGTTGCAACATATACGAATGTACAAACACAAAAGTGTCACTCGTCCCTCCTTTTTGCTGCTGTTGTCATGTGTATAAACTCAAACAAACACATCGCACAACTGATCATCATATTCATACCAGATCTAGGGGTCTCGAAACCTTAAAAATATTATTTTGAAAATTGAAACCCTAAACTAGGGTTTGAGAATCGATCACCCTAAAAACATAACGAATCTGGACACTTTTTCTGTTTTAGAATCGATCTAGGGTTTAGGGGAAGAAACCCTAAATATTTATTCAATTAAAAAGACAAAAACAGAAAACTCAAAACCTTTCTCTGCAGCAACATTCGACGACCTATAACTTTTTCTTGAGAGCCTAGCACGCAGATCGCTCAGGTGAGATCCAAGACACATACTCTGAGAACCTCTAGCTAGAATTTCGCGACGATCCAACAGTTTACGAAGGAGATATCGCTGTTTCAAAACGGCTGCACAGTGAGATCCGAACATAAAATCATGGACGAATTTTTAAGCTTCGTTCTTCGACTCGAACACCTTGTTAGTTCCTAGCATCGAGAGCCACCCGCTCTGATACCAATTGTGGAAACCATTATTCATAGATTGATTAAGCTTACTAGGATATGGATCTCGTTCATATGATAAACATAGCGGAATTGAACAAGACACATAAACAAGGTGTTTAAACAACAAACGAATTCTCTCCAACATTTACTTTATTCCAAACGATTACTTGCACTAAACGATTACAAGTAACCTCTAGACGTGTATACATTAAATCCCACGCCTAGAACACGAAGACACTTTAGGTTTACATTGTGAATAATGAGAATGATGAAAACCTACGCCTGTGTATTCTTTATATAATAGAATACAAGACTTTTCTTACAAGAAAACTTTAATTACATTAGAAGTCCCTCCATCTTTTGCTAATAAGTCCTCCTTGTTGTATGAAAGGGCTCCATATTCTTGTAAAGCTTGATATTTGCGTATAAGTCCTTCTTGTTTCATTATTCTTGTTTTGTCTCATCAAATTAATTCCCAACAACAACTTTTATACGGACTCTATTTATGGCGCCGTGTCAATATTGATCGACATTTCTAAGGCCGTAAATATTACCGTACTAAAAGACATGCCCGATTTAAAAAGACGAAAATATTTTTGGGTTTTCTTGGTTTTATATTTTTTTATGGTTTTTCTTGGTTTTATATTTTTATGGATTTTCTTGGTTTTATATTTTTGTATTTTTCTTTTTGTGGTTTATATATATACGATAATATACATGATCACGAACAAAGGATACGCATGAATAGTTTACCACCACTATTCTGCTGATTCTTCTGCCAACTCTTTGAGAGTCGCTGGAGAGAAAGATTTCATGCCAAGCTTGTCGATCAAAAACTCGATTCGTCCTCGATCTAAGGCTTTGGTGAACATATCTGCCAGCTGATACTCAGTGGTGACAAAATACAGCTCGATCACTCTGTTTTCCACCTGCTCTTTAATGAAGTGGTAGCGAATGTCGATGTGCTTAGCCCAAGAGTGTTGAACGTAGTTGCAGCAAAGGGCAATGGCGCTCTTGTTGTTACAATACATCGTGATTTTGTTGAATCCCAAACCGTAGTCAGTTAGTTGTGATCTCATCCAAAGGACTTGAGCACAACAACCGGACATGGCAATGTATTCAGCCTCCGTGCTAGAAATTTCAGCGCTTTTCTGCCTTTTTGAAGACCAACTAATCAATCTGTCTCCAAGGAGTTGCACAGACCCAGAAGTGCTACGCCTCGTGTCTTGACACCCAGCATGATCGGCATCTGCATATGATATTAAAGCAATAGAGGAATCTTTCAGATACCATAGACCACGATGAAGTGTTCCTTTGAGATACCAAAAGATCCTTTTAACAGCATGTAGGTGCTTTTCGGTAGGCCGAGCCTGATACCGGGCACACATGCATACGGCAAATTGCAGATCAGGCCTGCTAGCAGTCAGATAGAGAAGGGTGCCGATCATCCCACGGTAGAATTTTGGATCGACAATAGTCCCATTCCTATCTTCATCTAACTTGGATTTCTCCACCATTGGAGTGTCCACGGGGTCACAATTTTCAAAGTTATATTTCTTTAAAGATTCTAGAGCATATTTAGATTGATTAATAAAGATGCCTCTGGGATTCTGAGAAATTTGTAATCCTAAGAAAGATGAAAATTTTCCCATCATTGACATCTGAAAGCGTGTGGACATTATTTTCTCAAAGCGGTTTGACAATTATATGTTAGTGGCAGCAAATATTATATCATCAACATAAATTTGTACCAGTATCATGTCGTTGTCCTCCTTGAGAGTGAATAGAGTGGGGTCCATTTTGTCTTTGGAGAAGCCTTCCAAAATGAGATATGTTGAAAGGAGATCATACCACGCGCGTGGAGCTTGTTTCAACCCATAGAGAGCCTTCTTAAGCTTGTACACATGATAAGGAAACTCCGTGCTAACGAACCCATCCGACTGACTAACATAGACTTCTTCCCTTAGTTCACCATTCAAAAATGTCGTCTTCACATCCATTTAATAGACGATCATGTTCATATGAGCAACATACACAAGGAATAGTCTAATAGCCTCCAATCTTGCAACAGGAGCAAAAGATTCTTCAAATTGGATACCCAAGGCTTGTTTATATCCTCTAGCAACCAATCTAGCCTTATTCTTCAAGACTCCACCCATCTCATGGAGTTTAACCTTATAAACCCACAACAAAGTAAGGATGTTTACCTTGTCAGAGAGAGGAACTAATTCCCATACTTCAAGTCTTTGGAATTCATTTAGTTCCTCTTGCATGGCTTCAATCCAAGATGATTGAGTCATAGCATGTTGCCAGTTTTTAGGTTCAACTTCGGAGAGAAATGCATCAAAATAGCAATATAGTGCACTCTCTTGTAATTGATGGCGTGTAGAGACTGGTCGATCGAGACCTCTAATAATATTCCTAATTGGGTGATCTTTTGTCCATTTGGTGCTGTGATTTTCAATCCGTGATGGTCTGGAGTGAACGATTGTAGGAGCTTCTTCTGAGGTAGACGTGGCTGAAGGATTTTCAGGTATCGGTATACCAAAGAATGGAAGCTCTTGTAGGTGAGCATATTCCAAATCGTGATCAACAGAATCCTCTTCAACATCATTAGGCACAAGTAAGGGCGACGATTCAGGTGTAGTTTGAGAATTACTTGGTAGAGGTGCATCCGGTTCAATGTTAATTGAAGATGCATTTGATGAAGCAAACATTAACTACGAGCTATAAAACATTAATAACATTATTCTGCCCATAAGAATAATGGAGCGTTCGCATAAATCAGCATAGTCCTAGCAGCTTCCATAAGCGTACGATTACATCTTTCAACGACACCATTTTGTTGTGGAGTACGTGCAGTGGATGTTTCATGTGAAATACCAACTTCTTCATAGTAATCACGAAGAGTCTGGTTGATGAACTCTGTTCCATTATCAATACAAATACGGCGGACAGTAGTATTTAAACGTACCTGAATGAATTTCAGAAAAGTGATGATAGCCTTCGGTGCTTCATCCTTTGTACGTAGAAATCTAACCCATGTGAACCTGGAGAAATCATCCACAATAACAAGGATGAATTTCTTACCGCTCACACTTTCGGTTCGCATTGGACCACAAAGATCCATATGCAAAAGATGAAGTTTTTCTTGATTGGTGTCTTCAGCTTTGGGCTTGTATGATTTCTTGGTGCTTTTCCCCCTTGAACACGCGGAACATAAATGGTCCTTGTGAAATTTGAGCTTTGGAAGACCACGAACTAATTCGTTTTTAGCCAAGTGATTAATAGCATCAAAGTTGAGATGAGATAATCTGCGATGCCATAACCATGACTTGGTCTTAGATGCTTTGGAGAGAAGACATACTGGAGAGGCGGCCATCATATCTTGTAGGGACAAAGTATAAAGATTTGCACCACGAGACCCCTTCAACAAGTCTATTCCTTCCAAGTTGCGAATGAAACAAGTATGTTGTCGAAAAGCAACCTCTAGGTTGGAATCACAGAACTGTCCTACTGAAAATAAATTATGACCAAGACCTTATACATAGTATACCCTTGAAATCGTAACATTTCCAATCTGATATTCACCATACCCCATTATCTTTGCAATATGATCATTACCGAATTTAACCGTTCCAAGAAACTTGCTGACGAAATTTCGGAGCATCGAGCGATCTCCGGTCATATGCATTGAGCAACCGGAGTCCAAATACCAGAGGATGATTTGGACCACCTGAAAATATCACCAGACGAGGACAATGTATAGGTTTCGGAATCTGAATGTTCCTTGTTATTAGCAGGTACAGATTTAATGATCTTAGATTTGCTAACATTAGGTTTCTTAGATTTCCTAGCCTTCTTCCTAGTTGGTGGTGTAGATTCAAGTTGGCTTAAATCCTAAGGTATTTCTTCACTGATAGGCACTATAGTGGGGGCTGACCTAATTAAAGGGCGCGGTTTCCATACTTTAGTGCTAGTGTGCCTAATTAAAGGACGCTGAGACCTAACCTCAATGGATGCATTCCTAGTTAAAGGGCACATTTTTTCATCTAATGTAAAGGTCCTACCAGTGGGACGCCATTGCCATCCAACTTGGGTACGAGTTCTACCAGTTGGCTTCCATTCAAGATCATTCCTAATGGCATTCATTTCATTCACATGATCAATAATACACAAATCATGACGTTAGGAAAACATGCATTCATTACAATTCCAACATTTCAAATTAGAATTCACAAATGGTTTAGGCTTCTGCACAGGCGCAGAGCTTTTAGTCTTAGCAACATGATTCTTTTTATTTAAATCTGAAATAACATTCCTAGGGTGAGCTTCTACTTTCTTCTTGATGGTACTACTAGTGGAGGGCTTGATCTTATCTTTCTTGAGTGACGATCCTTTAGCCTTAGTAGACTCTTTTAATCCTGTAGAAGGCAAAGTGGGAACATTAGCAACGGATTTTAAAGGTGCCTTAGTTGATGGTGCCAGTGACGGTTTTGCTCCTGGGGTCTTATTGAATGGAGTTACAGCAATGGGTCGATTAGTGAGTAGTGCAGAACCCGGTTTACCTATGTATTGCAAATATGCTAAGCAATATTGAACTCGCTGAATATATGCATGAGCTGAATAATAGTAACTGCTTGAGGGATCTAACGCATACAAATCATCTAAAATATCCCTAACAAGGTCCACATGCTTAATTGCATTCATCATATAAACATCGTAAGTATCCGGATTTTGCTTATGGCGCGGGTTCTTATAGATCACTACTGAATTGGTTGATGGAGCACTAGAGGACTGTGCAGAGTTGGTAGCTAAGTTATTAACAACTTCTTGTCGGGTGAGAAGAAGTGTCTCCTTTAACTCAGCCAAGACCATGTTTTTGTCAATGAGCTGGATATTTAAGTCAGAGATTTCCTCACACTTTTGGTTCAGTTGTTCAACATAAGATTGTTGCTGTGCTGCATTAAAAGCTAAGCGTTCTTCTATTGAACCATAAAGAGCGGATAGTCCCTATCTTGCACGATCCATCCCCCCTAGAATAGACGAAAGTCTAATTTCTAAGTCCTGGTTTTTAGACTCTACAACCTCTAGTTCCAATTTTAGTGTTTCGTTCAATGACACATCTCTCTTTCATCTCATAATCTCTTCCTCTAATGCCTTAACTATCTCAATCATCTTGTCACTCGTCTCAACACTGTTTTCACAAACATTTGTTATCAAAAGATCATTATTTTGAGTTTGTTGTTTTAATTCTAAAGATATACAATATTGTTCAAGTTGATTAAAGCGTTTTGTAAGTAAATTGTAAGAATCTTGAAGCTTTAAAAATTCAGCGTTAGACTCGTGACAAGAATGATTATCTACCTCATTTACAGTATCAGCAACATTTACAGAGAGATCACACACATCATCACATATATTCACAGCATCACATTTAATCATAGCGGATGTAAGCTCATTCGAGTAATTAACATTCACAGTAGTAAGCACATCAAACGATATTACTTGGGACAAGAATCGGTCATATTCAGATAAAATCTTTTCCTTTTCAATTAATTGTAGTTCGTAAGCGGTGTCCATTTCATAAAACACTTTTTGAACTTCTTTAATTTCAAACTTGAGATTTTCTGAAAGAGATGCAAAACTTCCTTTTAGACTTTCGACAAACGGATTGATCTCATTCTTAAACACCTCGTTCATGTGTTCGAAAGCCCATTCTCCGGCGTTTAGACCATTTGAAGTCGTACATTCCCGGATTACCTTGTCAAAACTAGCAAAGTATTGATTAATCTCTTGCAAGTTTATCCATACAGTACTAACAGGTGGAAGATCCTTTGGAATTTCCTTAGGTCCTTCCATTTTGACAAGTGTAGGAAGTGTACTAGGGTTTTCTTCATTTAACATGTAGGTTGGTGCTGTGATGAGATCTTTATCAATATGGAAGCGAATTCTAAAGTCCGTTTTTGCAAGCTCCTGATTCATTTTAAAATAATCACACTAGGGATATTTTGCAAAGTTGTATGACCGATTCTCATCAACTAGATCCTTATTTGTGCGATCCTCGAAAATAACAATCGGATCTAAGACCAATCCTAATTGGGTTGCATTATAAAGTCTTGGACTATGGATACAAGCTTGTCTTGCATACCGTGGGTTAGGGGGAAGGTCTTTTTGACGCGATAAGTTAAACTCTCTAAACGATGCGTCAAATAAGTGCACTAGTTAAGAGGCAGCGTATTGTCTTAAAAGCAAATAATCTAAACTTCTAATCTTATTAGCCGCATTAATTTCCATTTCATTCTTTTTAGACTCGAGTAATTCAAAATCCGTTTGAAGTTTGTGAAAATTAGTGACCACTAACTCTTTTTCTTTAAGTTCGTTGGAAAGATCTGCTCTTAAGGTTTCAATTTCTTGCAAATGACCCATTTGTTTGTTTCGAAAATGATCATATTCAGGATTTGTTAGAACATTGGACGAAGGAACTAATTCCAAAGTTTGAACTTTTTCGTTGCACAAGGCAAGCTCAGCAGACAAATTCTTATTCTTAGATAGGGTTTCAAAGAGTGCAGTATTCATTTGGCTAAGTAATTTTGCAGGAACCATGACCAAATCTTGTTGAGCAGGAGTATGCGTATGCGAAATGACTCCCGGTTGTGATTCACTCATAGTCTGGGGACTTGCATTGATATTGCTATCATTGATTGTCTCCTCATTTGAAAGACTCACCACCGAAGACTCATTCGGATCAGCACCCTCTTGCCCAACTTGATGTGGTTGAATACTAGTATCAGTGGTATTAATAGGTACCTCAGATATTTTATCTGACCCAAAGCTAGAGATAGTCGCCATAAGAGCTGCCTGAGCAGATTGAAGATCATCACAGTCTGAATCGTAAGCATCCAGATCATCTGCTTGGTATGATGCATTCTGTGTAGTGAGAACTTCTTGTTCCGCAATCCCTGGATCAGCAAGAAATGCAAGCTCCTCTTCATCAAGTTCCTATCCTTGTGCCTGAGCGTTCACCAAATAAATCTTCTTTGCAAACCATTGACCATCCCTTCTCCTCTTGGGTTTTGTGCAATCCCTAGACATGTGACCCTCTTCCTTACAGTTGTAGCATGTAATCATTCTCAACTTACCTGTGGAATTAGCCCGTGGAGGATTATTGACCATTGGAGTAGGATTGACCATGCGTGCATTGGTGGTTGATGTAGTGGGTCTCCCTTGATGAGGTTGTATAGGTTGAACCATTACCCTGCCATTCTTAATGGTAGCTTGTTGTCGAGAATTGGATGAATTCCTTAGCTGATTGTTAGTAGGAGCTGGTCCTCTAAATCCTCGTTTGCTCAATGTCCTTGTGAGATAAGCAGACATAGTGGCTAACACTTCAACTAGGTCAGTTCCTTGTTTGAATTCAGGAATGGGAACTTCATCATTATCACAATACAAAGCTTGGTCTTGTTGAGCGGCATAAGCACTAGAAGGAATACTCATGTGGTCAGAATAGCTTGATGGATATGCTGCATTTTCTTGATAAGAAGAGTATGATGACTGAGCATAAGGTGCAATGCTTGCTGGTGAATATGGGTGAGGTTGTGAGGCATATTGTGATGCTTGTGGTTCTCTCTGAGACGAAGGTGCATTAAATCGATATTGTTGATGATGTGAGGTAGGTGGTTGAGGTAGAATAGAATATTGGGGGGAGCTTGGAGTCAGGTACGGTGATGGACGATAAGCTTGGTGTCCCATAATATAAGGAGTGTTGTTATATGACAAGCTTGGTTTATTTGCCATCAAGGCTAGAGAATGGTATATTCCTCGAGGCGAACGGTGCATGATCACGTGTTTCTCATGCTGCTAGAGAAAAGCATAGAGTTGATCCAAATTGCACTTATGCAAATCCCTGGTTAACTTAACATCGGTAATATACTCACCCCATTCAGCTTGAGGTAAAGTATTCAAAAACTTGGTGTTAACCTGGAATAATTACGAGATTGTATACATTCAAATCATTCATGAGAGTAGTGAATCTGAAGTAGTAGTCGTGAAGCGTTTCCCCTGGACTGTACGTGAACCTATCAAACAGATCATACAGTTGACATTCCCGTTCCTGTTTAGTAAGAGACGTACCTTGTAGCAAAACCTTTAGACGTTCCCATAAATCCTTTGCAACCGTATATTGACTTACCATTCGATAGATGTCATGTGGAAGAGCTTGGAGAATGGTTTGAAGAGCCTTTTCATCTGCATCGGCAACAAGTTGTTGAGCTGGCGTAAGTTCTTCAAATTCCCGTGGTCGAGTCACATTGTTAACAACGATGGTACCATAATCAAGTGGACCATTTAGAATTGACTTGACCATAAGCCTCCCATATGTCGGTTTTCCCTTAATGTATGACATCATACGTCCTTGCCATGCTTCAAAGACTTCTTTAATGAGCATTGGAGGGCGATTATACGTTCCCGTAATGACGGAAATATCCGTAAGTGATGTCATTTGAGGCATTAATGAATTCAGATTCATTTTGATCACTTTAAAGAGTCAAAGATTATCGGTTGATCGAGCAGTGAGGTAAGGTTGTGAATTGTGTTGAATTTTTGTGTAAGAAACCAAGATTAAATCCTCTAAAAATCGTCGAAAAACAAGTAAAATATCCCTTGGTTCGGAACAATTGTTGATTCGGAAGAAATTGGTTCGGAACTTCCTTGATCCGGAACAGTGTTGATTCGGAAGAGTTTGGTTCGAAATTTCCTTGATCCGGAAGAAACTGGTTCGGGACTTCCTTGATCCGGAACAATTGTTGATTCAGAAGAAATTGGTTCAGAACTTCCTTGATCCGGAACAGTGTTGATTCGGAAGAGTTTGGTTCGGAACTTCTTTGATCCGGAACAGTTGTTGATTCGGAAGATATTGGTTCGGAACTTCTTTGATCCGGAATGGTTGATTTGGAAGATTTGGTTCGGAACTTCTTTGATCCGGAACTGTTGGTTCGGAAGATATTGGTTTGGAACTTCTTTGATCCGGAACGGTTGATTTGGAAGATCTTGGTTCGGAACTTCTTTGATCCGGAACTGTTGATTCGGAAGAGCTTGTACGTATGTTTTAACAGTCGAATAAGAGTATTAAGAACGAACCCAGATTTTTACCAAATTACCCGAAATTTTTTGTGATTTCTACCAAAATAAGTAAAACCCAATACTTATCTACTAATCCCAACAACAAAATCACCAAAAAACTTCAAGAATCAAGATAGATTTTCCTAAAAACACTAATACAATCAAAAACTAAAGAACAACACAAATCATTACCTTAAATCACCCCATGGCTCTGATACCAATTGAAGAATATGGATAATCTTATGAATCAATAAGGTGGGTTGAAGGTTTTGAGAGAGAGAAAGTAGTGAGAGAAAGTGAGAGAGAAAATGTGTGTATTTTATTTAAATGGAATCAAACATTAACCAACAACCAACCCCTTTCCATGGTGGAAAGGGGTATTTATATCCAAGCCACTAATAGGCTTGGGTCGACCCATGACAAGCCCATGGGCTGGTTTTTACTTAACTAAATAAGCAAACATTAACTACGAGCTTTACAACATTAATAATATTGTGGAGTGACCGATACTTCTAAATATACGTTAAAAACGTATTTCTAACAAGATTAAGCATTCGACTTCGTCTCTAGTATGGGGGTGTTTTCACCCCTAGACTCGAAACATTGAGGACAATGTTTGGTTTTAGTATGGGGGGTGAGTAGATACTTCACCTTGCTTACGTCACCACGCAATCCAATATTCATCTTTTTGTTATCATTTTGTTGCAAATAAGGCTAAAAATGGCCAAATTTTAAAATTTTTCTAGTTTTTCATAAGTGTTTATGACACGAATATAGGTTTTCTGATGGTGAGAATAAGAGTAATTTTTTACTCGACCGTGCGTGTTGAGCACTTAGCTTCGACTCCTTAAACTTTTAGGCTAAGTCTCTTAAATGAGGACGAGAAATGATAGAGTTATTTATAAGTCTCGTAATCGTCACGATCTCATGTGTAGTAATTATTAGCTTATTCTCCCCACGCTTTTGCATAATAAATTGTTAATAAATATTGATTTGGCGGTTTAGTCACTATTGTTGGTTTCTAATTTGTTTTAGTAGCTTCCATGTAATTAAATTGGGAAAACATTGAGGATTCGCCAGCGTCACGGTTTTGAAGTATTGGCACCCGAATAATCGAAAGCTTCACCTAATAATAAGATTTCAAGTGGTCACCTAAATTAAGCAAAAATTTGAAGCTCACAAGGCCGAAAAATCTATGCCCAAATTGAAAGTGAATCAAGCCTTAATCTTCGAAGCTTTAAAGATCCAAAATTCGCTTTAGCGTGAGGATATACGTCTTTGGCTAATAAAACCACCGATGAGGCGGATAATAAAAGGCAAGGCAAGACCGAAGTCATAATAAAAGCTTCATGGCGAAGTTGAATAAAAGATGGAGGTAAACCAAAGATAATAAGGCCCTTCCGTTAGGGGGCGTATAAAAGTCTTGGTAATAAGTCTCATGTTCAAAACCGTTATAAAACCGTGTTTATCGATCCTTCTTGTTGACTTAATTTTTTGACATCGTTGTCTATTAGGGTGAATTATTAATTTAATGATTTTGGTTACACCGTTAAGACTCTATTTTTAGACTTAATCTCTATTCACGCATAATTCAATGATGTATCCTCGTGATCATTAAGACAAAATAAAATATAAGAGATACCAAGTAGGAATAAGGGACTTTAGGTTCATAATTAACACTCATGAAAAGTGATCGTGTTGCTAACTTATAATAACAATGATCTCGTTACACGCTTAGCATGGAATTGGGTGAAAATCGAGGACGACGAAATTATTTCTAACGAAGCATTCACCTGTTCTTGTTCTATGATCCCAAAAGTCACTTAATCGTGATGAAATCAATACATTATGTCTAAAACACGTGTAGTAGTTTATTTAAGTTTATGTCTTTAATAAAAGTCATCATAAAATGAATTTTGGAAGTGCTACGATACTTAATTCTAGCATTGCGTGGGGACACGGCAATGGTTTAGTATGGGGGAGTGATGAGACTGTACTTATACATAGTCTCATCGTCCAAATCAGGCTTAAAACGCATAAAATGTCATCAAAATACCCAAAAATATGCCTGTGTTTGTTCATTGTGTATTTCAGGTACGGATATCATGAATTCACCAAAAGATCAAAGGAATCAAGCAAAAACGAACACGGGAAACGAAGCCGCACAAAGAACCGGGCCCAAGTTTGGAATTTGCAAAAATACCCTTGAAGTTTGAAGATTTGACAACTTTGGTCCCTCAACTTTGAAGATTTGACACTTTATACCCCTCAATTATCTTAGAAATACTTTGGGGTCCCTAAAGTTTCATGAATATACAATTCAAACCCTTGAAGATTGGATGAAAATACAAGTTTGTTACTTTGTTAAACCAAAGGACTGATGTTGCAAATACTAAAGGACTAACAAGGTAAATAGCCATGGACTGGAAATGAAAAGCTGATTAAAGGGAGACTTAACTATAGGGGCTTAAACTGCCAAAACCCCAAACTCATCTAACACCCCACCCAATTAACTAACCCTGGCCGACAACCTTATTCACTCCCACCTCTCACCTTACGCCACGTCACCACCTCCACTCCCCTCAACCAATCCCCTTAATCACCCTCTCCACGTCATTACTCCACCCACAAAACACAACCGATTAATTAAATCAGTATTACTTTCCCACTAAACAAAAGATTTAAAAATCTTAATTACCCAAAACAAATCAAATGCCCCTGTTTACCCACCCCTAATCGTATAAACCCTAAATCCATTACACTTCAAACCAAGGGGTTTAACCCCAATTGCTCCAGAACGTTGATTAAAGGTCCCCTAACCCCAACCCACTCACAAAACTTGTATCCCGTGACCACATGTGGCCCCACCATGGTTCCCCTGCTCCTCCATTTTTAGTAAATTACGAATCTCATCAGAAAATCAACAGGCCACGCCAATTTCGTGTTCCCAAAGGAGTATTTGGATGGCTATGATCATTTTCTAACATCCTGGCAACAGCATACCCTCACATGTGATCATTGACTGGAATTTTCAAACTTGAAGACCAAGGGCAATTAGGGCTTTTCAGCAGATTAGGGTTATTGTTTTAGCTTTTCTAGATAGTTCCTTTCATTTGTATAAAAAGAGGTCGCATGTGACCTCTATCCTTTGTTCTAGTTTTTATGTAAAAAATTTCTAAGTTATTAATGATAATGAAAGCTTTAATCTTTTGACATAAATTTTGAGTCCCAATTTATCTGTTTTTTCTAGTTTAATATTTACTTTAATTGCAAATTAGTTTAAAAAATTCCAAGGTTTTCAATTTATAAAGTTTTTATTTTGAAAAATCATTTTGAATCCATATCCAGTGGAAGTGAAAGTGGATGCTGGATTTGGTTTTCAATCTGTTTTTGTGAAGTTTTTTTATAACATTCAAAAGGTTTTGAGTAAGGTTTGTGTTGAGGTTTTTCAAAGATTTTCCAAGAAAAAATCTTATTTTCATTTTTTTATTTATCTTACTGTAGCAAAAGCTACAAGCTATCAGTTTGTGGCCTTTGCTACTTGAGGTCGGTGCTTGTTTAGTGGCCTTTGTGCAATTTTGAAGACATTTTGCCCTGGTTCCCTTAGTGAACCCCATCAGGGTCTCTCTACACTACTCACAAGCTTTCATAAGCCCATTTAAGCTGTTTAAGGAAGGCATCTGCCATCACTTTCAGGCTTGAACCCCTTTTAAGTTTTCTTGAACTTTATATGAAATTCTATGAGTTTGTATGGATCTGTTCTTAGGGTGATTATTTTTGCTTGTTCATGCTTATTTGTAATTTATATGCATGTTTATTTAGTTTAAAATCAGTTTAATCAAGTTTCAAAGGCTTTTGGTTTGATAATTTTCACTTTCTGAAAATTAAGGGTGTGTTTGGATTTAGGTTTAAGCTAGCAATTGGTGACAGCTTGTGGCTTTCTATCCATCTAGACATACTCTTTTGATAATTTTAGGTGATATCAATCATAGTGTTTGCAATTTGGATAGGATTAGAAGAAAGTTGCATGATAAAAATTGGTATATTATAGCTTAGAAATCAGCAAATCCATTTTCTGCCAGTTTTTGTGCATATTTGACATTGAGATTTTGTGAGCTGTTAGATATTAGGTCCAAGTAGGGTTTGCAATCAGTTTAAAGTCATTTGGTTAGCTTGTATGCAAGTTTTCAACTTTTGAAAATCGTTTTTGTGCACTTTGCACCAGCAAAATACTCCACAGCCCTATTAGCTTATACAGTGACTGCAAATCAACTTTGTTCGTGTGATTATTGTTCTTGAGTTGTGCTTTTTCTAGTTTTTACTGACTTCCCACACTCCACTGAGTGTGGGGGTGCCTTTGTTTCCAAGAAACAACAAGCCAATCACAAGTTACAAGCTTAAAATCTCCCAGACCTCATTTTTGTACTGTCAGTGGGAACTAAGTTCCCACTGCTAGTGGAAAAGTTTCCACTGCTTGGCTACCAGACAAAAAGTGGCACATGTCACTTTCAGTATCTTATTTTTTTGTCTTTTGTGACCAAAAATAGGTTTTAGGACTTGAAACCAGTTTCATTATTTTTCTTATTTTATTTTTGATTTTTCAGTTTATTTTATTTTTCTGTTACTGTTCATTTGCTATTTTTTAGGTTTAATTGCATTTTTAATTACTTTTTAATATTCTGATTTTTGTCTTTTAGTGTAGAAAATTAATATTTTTCAATTTCAAAAATTTTATTAGACTTAGAAAAACATTTTAAGATTTTTAGTTTAAAAAGTTTTTACTGTTCACTTTTTAATTATTTTTAGATTTTAATTAAGTTTAATTAAGGTTTAATTAATTTCAGTTTTGTCTTTTAGTGGAAAATTTTATATTTTTCAAACTTTCTCATTTTTCTACTGTTCTTTAGTATAAATTAGGATTTTTAAAATTGTCAAATTATTTTTGGCATTATTTTATTATTTTTTATGATTATTTTAGTTTTAAAATAGTTTTTAGTGATTTAAGAATAGAAAAACAGTTTTTAAAATTTAGGAAAAACACTTTTTAGTCTTTAAATAATATAAGTAACTTATTAGTTCAATAAAATAATATTTTGGACATTTTGTTAATTATATTTAGTTTTAGGGCTTTAATTAGCATTAAAAATTGAATATTTAATTAATAAAAGGTTTTAAAATATTTTTGTTGGATTTTTATCCTTATTTATATTATTTAAGACTTAGTTTAAACTTTTAATTAATTTTTGGATTTAATTTTTAATTTTGTAGCGTTTTACGTAATTACGTCATCGTTTTACGTTGAATCGTCGTAGTGTAACCGTAGTCGTAGCTCGTCTTTACTTTTTCTCTCTTAAACCAAAAAAGTCAGTAATCCAAACTTGATTTTACATATTGGCACATTAATCCACACACCTCTTTCGAGAACGAACTTGGAATTTATTCGGTTTCGCGTTTTTCCTAAAACGTGCAACTTAATACTTGCCGCACTTATACGTTGTTTTCCTAAACATGTATTTACACAACTATCATATATACACAATAAAAATAAAATCTTTTCGGATTTTTGAAATTTTTAATTTTTATGGATTTTTAACAGATTTTTAATTTTTTTTTTGGGTTTTTGAAATTTTTAAGCAAGAAAATAACGCTCACGAATGAACGGATCCCAAAAAGCAACGCGTCTCTCACAGAAAACCGTTAATCTTTACGAAAAGAGCCGGCAGCGGTGCCATTTGATACGAGGCTTTAGTTAGGAAAATTGTTCGTTGAAATCGGTCTAATCGAATTGATTACTGGTTTAAGTGCGACTCAGTTGTCTTTGGTGGAAACAAATGTTGTGTCGTTGTAGTAAAATTAAAAGGTGCAAAACTTTAATGTAAATGGCGGGTAAATAAGTCTAAATCTAATTAAAAATAAATGACGAGAAATTAAAAGCGTGACGAAAAGTTAAATGGGCAATTAAAGTAAATAACGCAAACTTAAAACTATCCTAAAGTCAAACTTAAAACACAACTAAAACTTAAAACTAAGGTAAGGCTTAAAATAAATCTAAGGCAAGTAATCTTATAGTGCAACTAAGGAAAAAAGCGGGAAAATTAAAGCTTAAAAATTAAAAACTAAAAAAAACTTAAAATAGACTAAAAATACCTCACTCGGAATAATTACTCGTTCAGAATGTCACCTTCACCCGGAATAATTCTTCTTCGTTCGGAATAATCAAGACAAAACACTTATCCGGAATAACTAAGCCAAAACTCTCATTCGGAATAAAAGCTTCACTCGGAATAATCACAATAAAGCCTTCATTCGGAATATTCCGAATGAATACCCCTTGATCCGGAATGTTGAATATTCCGGATGAACAACCTTTGAGTCGGAATGTTCCGAATGAACTACTTGATTCGGAATGTTGAATATTCCGGATGAACACCCTTTGATTCGGAATGTTCCGAATAAACTACCCTTGATCTAGAATATTATTCCGAATAAACGACTTGATCCGGAACAAATTCTTCACTCGGAATGTCAGCTTGATTCAGAACTTCCACTGATCCGGAATATTCCACTGGTTCGGAATATTCTGAACAAAACTTTGATTCGGAATAATCAACAAGATCCTTTCGTTCGGAATGTTCCGAATGAACACCTTGATTCGGAACAAACAGCTTGATCCGGAATAACCAACAAACAGTCTTGATCCGGAATAAGTGGCTTTGATTTGGAATAATCTGGAAAAGAACAGTAGCGAAGAACACGGGAAACAAATAACACGAATCTAATTTAATCTAATCAAAATCAACCAAAAGATTAAATCAAACTAACCAAATAAAATCTACTAATCATAAACAAACAATCCAAAACAATCAAACTAACAATACTAATCAAAATAATCAAAACCCACTTAATCAATTTAATAAAAACTCAAATACATGAACATAAACAATAAACATAAAGATTAAAGATTGACAAGAAAGGTAGATAGGAGATGAAACAATAAAAATAAAGATTCAATAACAATAAAAGAAAACTTACTAGAAATTAAAGGTATTTAAGGTGCAAGACAAGTATTTAAACTGACATGAAAATTAAATGTGCAAAATTTAAAGATGGAAGAACTAGTGTCACTCTAGCTAACAAAACAAATGAAAGGAAAATGAAGACTATTTATATGAGGATTAGGGAGGTGCTTAGAGGAAGCTTTCTCCCCTCTTTCTTCTTTCTTTAATTGTCATTAAGTCCTTAATCTTCTTAATTCTTTGACTTTAACGACTTTGTCTCGGGATTTCTACTCTCGTCTTGTAATTTCTTCAATAAATTAGACTTGAGTTCTCCGGCTTTTAGTAAACTTCCGTCTTTTGACTTTTTCTTCGATAAATCTTCAGAATTGGTCTTGGACTTCCGTTCTTTTTGCACTCTTGATTTCTTGACTTCGTCTTTTGTCTTTTTCTTCGATAAAAGCCCGTGAATGCCCGTGTTTTCTCCCCTTTTCACATTTTCGTCCTAAATCACAACAAAAACACAAACCACGCATAATTCCGACATTTACGACATAAAATACACGTTCTGGCTTGATTATTATTGTAGCTAAGTGGTAAAAAGGATGGGTGTTTACACACCTATCAGAGGCAATACAGATCTATTCAGAAGTCTGCAATTAAGAAGCAAAGATTCATGAACCACAAGAAAAGGCAACTAAATGCAACCAAACAGGGGAGGAATTATGAAGGACAACCACCTTCTTCTGATAATCAGACAAGGATCTCTGGAAATGACATCAATTTTGAATTGGATGAAGATGTCATGGGGACTTATGAAGATGGAACTGGTTTAGAGACTGGTGTGGATGAACCTTCAAATATGGAGATTCAGCATGAAGAACCACAGCCTACTCATGACGAGCCACAAGTTGAAGAAATTTTGGTAACTCAGCCAGCACCACCACTTCAATCACCATTTCAAACAAATTAGAGTGCTTTCTATGAGAAGTTGGAGGAAATTACTATTTAGTTTCCTGTATATTCAACTCCATC
This sequence comes from Glebionis coronaria, assembly GCA_025667525.1. Lineage (NCBI taxonomy): Eukaryota > Viridiplantae > Streptophyta > Magnoliopsida > Asterales > Asteraceae > Glebionis > Glebionis coronaria. Next base: position 559,357,296 of record CM046877.1, on the reverse strand, counting down.
ACCACAAAGACAAGTATGGTTTCAAAGGAAACAGACTTTGCAAGTACTGTCTAGATCAAGAATGAGCAATGAATCAGACAAGACTGAAGAGGTGCAAGTTGATATGATGGCTTCTATGGAAGAAAGAGTATCTGGGGATACACTAGTGATTGAAGAAACAAGTGTGTCTAATACTGGTGAAGTCAACATTGTTGAAGATCCAAGTACTGCTAAGCCAACTAAGCCGACTGCAAGTACTGCTGACATTGTTGAAGACCCAAGTACTGCTAAGCCAACTAAGCCGATTGCAAGTACCGCTGGTGATCATCCTTCACTAGAAAGTCAAACTCCTTTTGGAGAAGATGAGACTTTAGCCCAATTGCTGCTTGATTTAAGAAAGAAGAATTTAGTTGAGAAGACTAAACAAGCAGAGGTAGAGAAAAAGACATAACAAGAAGTTCTTGTAAAAAAGAATCAAATTCAAGGTAAGAAAGTTCAAGCTTCACACCCTACCAAAGGTATAGTTATTCAACAGCAAGCTAATGAAGAAAGAGCTACCAAGCTAAAGAAGAAGCTACCTAAGATTGATCCAAAGGATAAGGGGAAGAAGCAATTTTATCAGAATCTGAAGATGAAAGTGGTTCAGATGATGATATAAACAAAGTCATGTACATATTTAATCAAATAGACCATGATGAGGAATTTGCTTATAGAATGCAAGCACAAATTCGTGAAAATGAATTGTAGGAAGAACTTGCAGCAAAGCAGGATTTGCTAGAAGCTAAAAGAATAAAGCAAGAATGGAACATACAAGAATATGACAGGATTCAAGCTGAAATACATGCAAGTGAGCTTCTTGCATACTCATTGATAGCTGAAGAGAGAGATGCATATGATGAAGAAGAGAAATCAAAATTGATTGATGATCTGGTAAGGGAGCAACAAAGATTCTTTGCTGAAAAGGGAAGGAAAAAAAAGATTAAGCCTCCAACTACTATGCAGATTAGAAATCAGATGATGAACTTTCTTAAGAAAGTTAAGGGATTTACCCATATTCAGCTGGTCAAAAAGAATTTTGAAGAAATCAAGACTCTGTATGAGCAAAATAAGAGGATTGAATTGAATTTTGTTGAGATTGGATCTGAAGCAGATAGAAAAGCTATTGAAGAATTTAAGAGACATCTGCAACAACAAAGGCAATTTGGTAGTACTCCTAGAATTGAGCCAAGTACTGCTGAACCTACAAACACATCTCCACCTATCAAGACTACTTATGTGAGGAAGAATAGAAAGGGGAAGGTAAGTTCAAGGGAGGAAGAGACTGCTCAAAGAATGAATACAGGATTTGAAACTCAAGATATTGCTCAGATTGAAAATGTACAAGCAGTACATACACAGTCAACAGTACATACAACAGTACATACTGAGGAGACGATACATACAAACTTGGAAGAGGGTTAACAGAACTTGAGGGAATTTCTAAGGGTGTTAAAAGGAAAATGTCAACAAAGACAAAGAAGAAAACTAATAGAGCTAAAAGCAAAGGATAGTGATGATGATGAGAGCTTAAAGAAGTACTTGAAGATTGTGAAATTTGAAGATCAATGTATTGATACAGAGATTTTTGTAAAGAGAGCATCCATTGCTAAATTGATTTACTCTATAGATCAAGGACTTGAAGCTCATGGAATTCAGAGAACTGATGGCACAACAAGAGTATTCAAGCTTTTGGAGGATATTCTTCCCAGACAAGATATTCAAGATCTTTCAAGGTTAGTTCAAGAAGCCAGTGCAGGTAAAACTGAAGTATCACTATTATACTGGGAATTTCTCTTTATGTATGAGCCACACAATTATGATCAAGAAATGTTGAAGTAATTAGAGAATCAGGTTCCTAGTTACTGGAGATTTTACAGGTTATGTGGATTGCATATTTTGGATGTAGATGATGTTACATACTATATGCTGCAAGAGAAAACTTACCCTTTCAAAAGAAATTGTTGGAAAGGATGTTAGAACAACAATTGGAAGTTACAGAAGAATTTGATGATGCTTTGGAGTTGATCAGAATGGTTAAACAACAAATCAAGGATTTGAAAGATGAGGAAGAAGCTGAGAAAGAGCCTTAAGTGTTTGACTTTCAGTCACACTTCACAAATGGTTCTCAGTTCACCATGTCTAACACACATAAGAACTGGCTAGTCCATAAGCAAACGGTTTGTGGTAAAGACTTATCAAATCCATTGAAAGCTGATAGTTTGCTAAAAACTATATGGTTCTAACTCACCTTGTTTCGAGACAAAGAGTTGGCTAGTCCTAGACAAACGGTACTAGGTAAAGACTTCATCAAATCCGTTGATGGTTGACAATTTACCAAAAATTGTAAGGTTTTCATTACACCTTATTCTTTGTGAATAAAGTATTGGCTATTCCAGAGTGTACGGCTAACTGGTAAAGAATTTATCAAATCCGTTGATAGGTGGTGATTTGCTAAAAGTCATGAAGCCAATACAGATTGGTGTTTGTTGTTAACTGTTTTATTTCAGGTATGAAGATTGCAGGCAAAGAAGTATTTAAGAAAAATACTTAGAAGGTTTTGTTATCATCAAATCAAGACAAAGGTTCATTATTAAGAGTTCAAAGACTAAAATCAAGAAGACAATAACTGATGATGCAAAGATAAGTGAATGTTAAGAAGACACAAGAAGATCATAGTTTGAAGACAAAGATGATACTCATGATGTTTGAAGATTATCTTATCAGAAGAAGATCTATATTTGAAGTGTTTGGCTACATTCAGTTGGATACAAATACAAATTACCAAGTTCAATCCAAGGATGAAGGAAAGACTGGAGACATGTATTTTTAATACATCCAGTACAAGAGAAACAAGAAGACAACAAGTTATCATTTCTTGTTTAGGGGAGGATTGTTGGGAATTATTTGTTAAGTGTCAAGTAAAGTTAGTATATTCCAAGTACTGTTAGTGTTATGTAAGTACCGTTAGTATTAACGCGGTACATAGTAAGTACTGCTATGATGATTAGGACGAATATATCTTTGTATAAGATATGTCATAGTTATAGTTAGAGTATATCTTATGTGATATACCTAAATAGTTAGAATATTGATAATATATCGTCAGTGATATAATTATCTTTATAGAATATTCTAAGGTTTCTAGGGTTCCTTACTCTATAAAAGGAACATAGGTACAATGTCTTTCATGTACCTCATTCAAGTCGATTAATAACAGAATCGAATAGTTAAAAGTAATTCTGTTCTTCTGTGCTTTATAAGTTAGATTCCGCATAACTTATTTAGTATTAATAAGAGTGCTCAAAGTGTTTTAGTTTGATTACAAACTACTATACTAATTCTTAACAGAATATAGATCCAACCAAAGGGATCAACACACAATTATGTGTCAACTATAAGGGCATTAAGCTTCTTAGTTACACCATGAAGGTTTGGGTGAGAGTTATCGAGAATATTAATAAGGGAGACAAGGGTGTCATAGAACCAATTCGGTTTTATGCATGGAAGGTCCTCGACAGAGGAAATTCATATCCTTAGAAGCCTTATGAAAAAGTATAGGGAAAGACAAAAAGACTTCCATGTGGCTTTTCTGGGCCTAGAAAAGGCCTATGATAGCGTTCCACGTTAGTTGATTTGGAGAACCCTTATAAATAAAGGTACACTAAGGAGGTACTTGACAGTCATAAAGGATATGTACGAGGAGGCGAAGACGTGCGTAAGGACCACATTTGGGAGCACGGAGTTTTCCTTGGTGGGACTAGGTCTTCATCACAGATATGCCATTAGCCCATACCTCTTCGCCTGGATACTAGATGAGCTCTCACGAGGGATTCAAGATGACATCCGTTGGTGTATGGTTTTCGCATACGATATTGTGTTGGTCACATAATCGACAGAAAGGTTAAACAACATACTTGAGAGTTTGAAAGAGACATTATAAGAAAATGGCCTCAAAGTAAGCAGGGAGAAGAGTGAATACCTAAGATGTGATTTCGGTAGGTACAAGGTCTACGACCAAGAAGTGGATGTCCATATCAAAGACCGATCCTTAGCTAAAAGAGTCTTTTAGATAGTTGGGTTCGGTGATCCATAGATCAAGAAGGATAGATGATGACGTGGCTCATCGTATTAGAGCAAGTTAGGTGAAATAAAGGGACTTAGGAGTTCTATGTGATAGGAGAGTACCTCTAAAGCTAAAGGGTAAATTTGATAGGGTCGCGATTAGACCAACTATGTTGTATGGGTCAAAGTGTTGGCGATTACAAAAGCACTAGCGAACAAGGTGGAAGCGGCGGAATTGAGAATATTGAGGTGGACTTGTGGTAAAGCCAAGTGTGACATGATACCAAACGGAGTCTTCAGAGCTGAACTCGAGGTCGGTACAATTATCGATGACATGAGGGAAGGAAGGCTGGATGGTTTGGCCATGCCAGGAAGAGACTACAAACAACGCCAGTTAGGAGAGTAGAAGCACTGCTAGTCGACGACACGAGGAGAGAGGGTAAACCTAAACTTAGATGGGAGGATAACTTAACATAATTTGTATATTTTATTTCATTTTCTTTCAACCAAACACACGATAGTTTTTGTGACATCCAATTCTTCAAATTTCAAATTTGGATTTCAATTTACATACATTCCATTCCTCAACATCTTAATTCCGTACATAGATTTTAATTCCGTTGAAAACATTCTATGAACCAAACGAGCGCTATGTATTTGTTTGTCAACTATGCTATTAAAACCTAGCTAAAAAAACTATGCTATTAAACGCACCTTTGACTAGGGACGGCAAAAAAACACGAACTCGACGGGGACAGCCGAAATCCAAAATAATTGGGGCGGGTTGGGGCACGCTTATCGGGTTACGGGGCGGGTTTGGGGCTTAAACGGGGATTTTTAATCGGGTTTGAGGGAAGTAAGGAATAACATCCCCGACCCGCCCCACCCGATTAATATATAGACATACACAAATATATCTATGCATGAAGTATTTTGTTACTTTTTACATAGTAAAAAAGTATTTCTCTAACATTGTTAGTTTTTTTATGAATGTAATATTGCAAAAATCTTACTTAAACGTCATTTTTTTTAAGTAGTAACTTTTTTTTTGTAATTTATTATAAGTATGATATTATCGTTGAAAATTTAATAAGCATGGTTTGTTGTTTGTAATTGATATTAATAAGTTTTAAAATTTTGAAGTTATTGCTAATGTTCTAGAGATAACAATAAATGTAAAATGGTGCATCATTGGTCAAGAATTGCACCAAAAAACGATATTTCGATAAAATCCCCGACTAATACGAGACGGGTTTATGCGAGCATCTCACCCCAAAAGAGCGGCCCATCAGAGCGAATTTGAAAATAACTTTAGTAATCGGTTTTAAAGATTCTATGCTCGCCCCGTCCCAAACAACGCCCCCGTTTTCATCCCAACCTTTGACACATGCCATATAAAATATGATAAAAAAAAGGGTGTTTGGTAGATAGGGGTTTAACCATTTCTGGGTTTTGGTGAATCAGCTTTTTGAGAACCCAAAAGAAAAAAATGTCTCATCATTCAGCCAACGATAATAAGAATAAGCTCCAATTTCAGCTGATGGATGTTGGGAATAAGCTCTTTCATCTCTCTTCTTCCACTCCTGACATTCTCCGTGTTCTTATGGTTAGCCTTCCCTTTTTCTCATTGTTTAGGGTTTTTGGGGTTTTAAGGTAAAATAAGCAAGTAGAAATGTGCTTCTTTTATGCTGAACAATAAGCACTTGAAGAATAAGTGTTTGAAATGACTAATTTCGGGGGTGCTTGTTAAAGCTTATATAACAAAGCCGAAATTAGCTTATGTTTCATAAGCCTCAATATTGTGGCTTATTTTGAGACTTATGGGCTTATATAAGTTTCTTATGATATGATAAACTTATATAAGCCAATAAGTCTCAAGATAAGCCCCAATTATTGAGGTTTATGAAATATAAGCAGAAATTTGGCTTATTTTCAGCTTATATTTCATAATCCATAATTTTGTGGCTTATTTTGAGACTTATGGGCTTATATATGTTTATCATATCATAATAAACTTATATAAGCTCATAAGTCTCAAAATAACCTACAAAATTGGGGCTTATGAAACATAAGCCCCATTTCGGCTTATGTTATATAAGCTAAAATGTTTGGGGGTGCTTGTTAAACTTTATCTATGGGTTTATAAGCTTATGCCCATAAGTTGAAAAATAAGCTCGGAGATTCGGGCTTGTGAAATATAAGACTAAATCATCTAAGCTCGTAAACCCACAAATAAGCTTATGTCCATAATAAGTCATAAATGTTTTATAATTGGATTTGATTGAAAATATTTTTACATTTTTTGTTAACAAATTTGGCTATTAGCAGAATAGTTTGATGAAATAAGCACTTTGAGTAAAGTAGAAAAAGCGTCCACTTGGTTCGATGAAATTACAAAGATTGTCATTCGTTGATGTACTAATGCCATAAACGGTCCCCTTGTGCTGTTTACTTTACGACGGGTTCTGATACAGACCATTTATGCAAAAAGTATCGATGAGTTGTGATTTCCATAAGTTTCACCAAGCGACATAGATGATGTGTAATTTGGTTTGTTGAATTTTAAGGTCATGAGTGTAACGGTTGGGCAAATTCACAAAAGAGTAAATAGCATTGTTACAGATAAGCACTTTGATAACTTTATTAATAAGCCGATAAACAGCATAACTCTCATCTCAGATAAGGACATCTTAATTACTTTATTTCTTAAACATTTTAAGTAGAAATTACTAAGATCTGCATAAACTGTCCTTACGGTTTGGTGAAATTACAAATATCTTCATTTGTCGATACTATATCCATAAATGACCCCTCGTTGCAATATTTGAGCTACAAGTGGCCCCTTACCCAGTGGCGGAGCTTGAAAATGTTTGTTGGGAGGGCCGAGATTAAGAAAAATTCAGTTTTGACGAACTAGTAATGTACATACTAATGTCAGTGGAACATATAGTGTTTTAACTTTATAAAAATATATACAAGCAGTAAAATTATGGAACCAAACCGAATATAACTAATAACATAGGCCTTTTACTGTAATAAATTTCATCAAAAATGCAATCCTATTGATATGCGTTTACTAATTTTACTAATCTTGGAGGACTTTTGGGCCATGTTACAAATGGGCTGGCGGTTTTAGGAGGACCGGTTAATAAAACTAATAAAATTATCATTGTTACACATATGAAATTACATTATAAGAAGATAGTGTAGGAGGGCCAGGACCCTTCCTGGTCCTGCAGTTGCTCCGCCCTTGCCCTTACCCCTTAAGAAACCAATAGTGAAAGGCATATAGTTCAATCAGGGGCCATTTATGCGAATAGTATCGACGAGGGACAATTTACATAGTTTATGTAATTTACTTTATTAGTAATGTGTAATCATGTTTCATGCATTTTTATGGTTACCCGTTTTCGTAATTACCCAATTAGATCATTCCAAAACTTATGGGGTATTTGTTTAAGCTTATATACGGGCTTATGAGCTTATATATTTGATTTCGGCTTATATTCAATAAGCCCCATTTTTCTGGCTTGTTTTGAGACATATGGGCTTATATATGTTTATCCTATCATAATAAGCTTATATAAGCCCCCCAGTCTCAAAATAAGGCGGGAAATTGATGCTTATGAAATATAAGCCGACACACAAATAAGCTCGTAAGCCACATTTAAGCTTAAACAAATACCCCCTAATATACCAAAGCAATGATTAAAGTACTCATAAGCCACATATAATCCTGTAACTATTTTTAACTAACTTTTATATACATGTGATAGGAAATGGAGAAAGTTCTATCTCGGGTGCAACGACCACCATCCAAAGCGATGATTAAAATACTGCATCCAATCATTCAGGCACTAATTGCTGAAAAACTTGCTAGACATCCTGACGTGAATGTGAACATTTCAGTTGTATGTTGCATGTGCGAGATTATAAGAATGATGGCTAGTGCCCCTTACAACCACGAAGAAATGAAGGTATGAAACTTCTAGTTTTCTATTTAACTAGTGGAGAATCTTCGTAGTATAATGTACTAATAGTCTCAAGTAACTGCCTTTCTATTGTTGTTGGTGGACAGGAGTTTTTTGAAGTGTTTGTGACGTCCTTTGAGAAACAGTCTTCTGCAGCTGGTGGATACCGTGGTAAGATGACTAAAGTTCTCGAAATATTTAGGAAAGCCAGATTGCCCGCTATGATGTTGGACCTTCATGTGGAAGGACTAGTAGGTCGCCTGTTAAAGCAATTTTTAACTTCTGCCGAGTAAGAACTCTATTTCTATGCCAGCAGTAGGACTTGTTCTATTTTGTTTCATTTCAAATTCTTCGACCTTTTATATCATTCGGTAAAGAAACTCTTGAGCTCAACTGAGTTTTCTCTTCCTTCTTCTGATCTTTTTAGCTCCAATACGTCTGATACTTTGCTCGAGATGGAGAAAATTATGACCATGATCATAGAGGAAAGTGGGGAGCTCGCGATCGATCTTGAAGCTCTAATTATTACTAGTCTAGATAAGGTTAATAAGATGATTATTATATTTAACGAAGGTTCCCCATTCATTGCTAATCACATCCGATACTCTTGCAGATTGATTCACCTGTTTCTTGGCAATTAGGGGAAAAAGTTCTCCTGAACTGTGCTGCTAAACTTCAAAAACGTCTCCCGGATATGGTATAAGTTTCGAGAATTTCTCTATATGTTTATTCCAAAATGTTTGCATGTGTTTGTAAAACCGCATTAGCAAATTAACTAAGATATTTGCTGTTCGTGGTGTCCTTCTTTAATTGCAGAATAAATTTCTTTTTGTATTTTACAACTATTGTAGAGAAAGCATTGATGCTAATCGCATATTTTCGTATGTGCTATGATTACATATTTTTTTCAGAAGGCAAGTGAGACAAGCAACTTGAGGAACGATACAACTCATAAGATAAAAGTTGAGTGTCTAGAGGAAAGCGTAGATACTGTGCAGACTCTGAGCGACTGTGAACATGCAACTACGGATAGAGTTAACCTTCAAAGCCATCACACTGAAGATGGAAAGAAAAAAGTTTCATCCGATGATCCACCCATGCCATTAAAATCTGTAACAGAAGTGACGGGAAAACGCAAGAGAGATAACGAACAGGTACCGCCGTTTGCTTCTGGTAACTATTCTAGTATGGGCGTATGGCTGTGGTTTGTGGTTCGGTTTTCCAGTTTTTGCCCAAATTTGCATACTCTTGGACATGCAAGTCTAATCCAAAACCCACTCCGGTAGGATTGGGTATGTTGTTGTTGACTTCTTCTTGTTGGACACGTTAGTCTAATGGGTCAAACGGGGTGTTTTCAGAATGGGTTGGTCTGACTTTGCAAACACTTTTATCTTGTCTTTAAAAATGATCAAAAAGTTGTATTGCTGTAATAAAAATCTAATCTTTGAAATAAAAGAATTAATTAGACTTGATACTGCATGTTAAGTACATTTTGAGAGACTTTTGACCTTTTTGACTCGTTCAATCAGTTTCCATTATAACCAGCTAATTCATTTTGCCCCGTTATAAGCATAGAACCCAAATCGAGTACTTTAGTCTTTAGCCATAAATATGAACAACTCTCAGTTTAACTGAGATAACCTTCTGAAACCTATATCCATATTGTACAGCAGCAAGTCCCCAGAAAGGTTTTGTACAGCATGACACATGTCCAAGGCTACAAGGTGAAGAAAATCAATGCACCGATCCTTGAAGCCATTTTCAAGAAACACGGTGATATTGCATCTGATTGTCTAGTCAAAACAGCTTCTGTGAGAGAATCTATTCTTGAGGTTGTTTGTAAAGTTGTCAGGCAAATTCAAACTAATGACCTTGCAACCATCGTTTCTAATATGGAAGAAATAGAGATGCAAGTGCTAGATGCAGAAGCAACTAACATGAAAGTGGCGTGGCTTCGAGCTCACTTGGAAGCTATTCAGAAAAGGAATGCTGCCCATAAAAAGTCAACTTCAATTGTAAAAACAAAAGCAAACACGACTTTGGTCAAGAGAGCTGCAAAAATGGATGTGGAAGAGAGGCGCAAAGAGCTTCTGACTGCACAAGAAAGGCTTGATAAGGCTGAAAAGTGCGTGAAAGTACTCGATCTTGTAGAAATGAAGCTAAGTGATGATTTCGTGGAATCCGAGGCTGAAAAAGATTTGTGGCCAGAACAACCAATGTTATAGGCTAATTAACTCATGCTAGATCTGTATTTTGTAGAACTTACCTGGGTCACGCCTATGCACATTTTTTGTTACCATTACTTCAGAAACACCTGTCGGCATGAGACCTCCTTTTGGAAAGACAGGTTAAGCTTAAAGTAGTTAGAATTAACTTTCTTTTTGACCTGGTTAATTGATAGGTCCTGATTATTGTTCCACAGGAATTCCGAGCTTCATGATTTCTTTTCGTGACGTTATGCTGCCCAACTGGCACATTTTGTATCTATAGGGATGATAGTGAATCGGGTAGGGTTGGCGATCATGTTTCTCATTTTTATCTATGAATTTTAATAATTGTCCTCATTTTTGGCCTCATATTTGACGAGGATCAAAATCGCAATCTCAACCCTGTTTCCATTGGGGATGGGGATCGAAGATTTTTTGTTTTCTAATTTACATTTACGTTAAATAGCACTATACATCTAGAAAAATATATCAAACATTAACTTGACGAGTTAAAAATTACATAAATAATTTTGCATATTTCATACAATCATACATGCATCAAGACGAGTTGAAAAAAAAATCAAATTATAAAAAATAAAAAAAACTCAAATCAACACATAATAAAATATTATTTTAAGAGATTTGCTAACAACCCATAGGATGTTGCATAAACATTTTATATATAAAAAAACCACATTTAATGAACTCTTATTTTCTATAATTATACATTTGAAATCATTTTTTTACATGACATCTGATGTTAAATATGAAATGTTTCGACATCATTAATGGTAATTAAGTAAATATAAAATGCTTATGCAACACCTTATGAGTGGTTGTTAGTAAATCTTTTATTTTAATATTTTGTTACAAAAAGTTGTTATAAAAAGTTATTAGAAAAAGTTATATGAGAATGACAACAACAACTTACTATATTTAATAAATAAAATTTGCTAAAAATTCAGTTTTAACGATTGAATTTGCATAAACTTGAGCTATAGCTTTATACTCTAACTATCTTAAGTGGGTGTTTGAGATTGCGGTTGCAACTAGATTATCTACTTATTTCATTTTGAAAATGGAGATAAGCTAAAATAAGTGTTTGGATAATAAATGGAGAAAAGTGATTATTTGCGTTTTAAATGGAGACATTTGATGTTAAATATGAAATGTTTCGACATCATTAATGGTAATTAAGTAAATATAAAATGCTTATGCAACACCTTATGAGCGGTTGTTAGTAAATCTTTTATTTTAATATTTTGTTACAAAAAGTTGTTATAAAAAGTTATTAGAAAAAGTTATATGAGAATGACAACAACAACTTACTATATTTAATAAATAAAATTTGCTAAAAATTCAGTTTTAACGATTGAATTTGCATAAACTTGAGCTGTAGCTTTATATTTCAACTATCTTAAGTGGGCGTTTGAGATTGCGTTTGCAACTAGATTATCTACTTATTTCATTTTGAAAATGGAGATAAGCTAAAATGAGTGTTTGGATAATAAATGGAGAAAAGTGATTATTTGCGTTTTAAAGGTTCTAAAATGAAGTTTTAAAAAAGTAAGTGGGAAGCTACTTATTTCATTTTCAAAATGAAAAAAAAGTTAAAATGAGTTTTTTTATTCATTTTACTTATCAAATAATCAAATTTGTCAAACATTCAAAAAACTGATTATATTTCAAACACGATAATCAAATCCAAACACTATTTTCTAAAACTACGTTTTCAAAATGATGATTATCTGATTATTCATTTATGTTTTTTTAACAAACTCACTACAAGTCACTCAAACTCAATTTTAGAGGTAATGACAACTCACTGCACATCACTCCTATTTTTTATTAAATATATTTTATTCATACATTTTATTAAAGTACTAGAATTCAAATACAATAGGAATATAAATACACTACTAGATAGATAAAATAAAAATACATAATACGATTAGTCAGTTCTCAGATCTGGATCCGACAACTGACCAGGTAACTCTCAACGCATTGTTTCTTGGTAATCTTCTTCGGCCATATTTCCGTCTCCCGCTCCCATTGTGTCATTTCTTCTTCTTGCAGTGTTTCTTTCAATACTTTTTGATATATGTATAGTTAGGGGTGCAAACGAGCCGAGCTGAGCCCGAGCTTAACAGGGCTCGGGCTCGGGCTCGAAACATAAAAGGTGGGCTCGAGCTCGGCTCGATAGCTCGTCGAGCTTTAACCGTTAAGGCTTGAGCTCGGCTCGACAAGGACTCGAGCAAAGCTCGAGCTTAGCTAGAAAAGCTCGAAATTTTATATATGAAACAAATACATCACTAATATTAACACACCACCACAAATTCTATGTTTTTATTAAACTATGATAACGACTATCAATAAATTATTCAATATTTTATAGAGTTATCCTTTATAATAAGGTTAATATTCAAATCAACGTTGATTTACTTATATAAAAATATTTTTTTATTAAGGCTCGAAAAGCTCGATAAGAGCTCGAGCCGTGCTATCAAAAGCTCGAGCTCGGCTCATTATATGTTTCGAGCCCTATTATTGGGCTTGAGCTCGGGCTTGAGCTCGATAAAAGCTCGGCTCGATCGAGTCGAGCTTGAGCTCGAGCTCGAATAGCTCGATAAAAGCTCGGCTCGTTTGCACCCCTATGTATAGTTGATACACCTCATTGTCAGTAAATAAGTCATTTGAGTCGTTTACAATTAGAAAGGATAGATCGGGAGACACATTTTAGCGTCGGTGTTGTTGTGATGAAGAACCGATATGAGTTGTTTGAGTTTGGGATGAAGAACCGATATGAGTTTGGGATGAAGAACCCAAGTAATTCAACCATTAAGTATTTTTTTCAATTTGAGCCTCAATTTTTTCCGACTTTCTAAACAAAGATTTTCGGATGTTGTAATCGATATCAGATTGATTACTTAGAAGCGTGTCGATTAAATGACGTTTCTATGGGGAAAGATCACGACATTTCTCACATGTTGTGCGCTGTTTCCTATTATCTTCGTACGCGGCATCGAAATCATCAGCTAACGTCGTAAGCGCATCGTAACGATGTTGTTGTTGAATTATTTGTTTTTTAATCATAGCCTTAATCTCGTCAATAGTGTGTGAAAAAAAGCATGCCATTTTTGAATTTAGAAATTGTGTTTGAAAATACAGAAAGTTGTGTGTGAAGATACTCAAAATTGTGTGTATTAAAATTTGTAAAGAGGAAAAAATGATGTAAAAAAATATATCTCTACTACTTATAAAAAGAATTCCCCAATTTCTTGAATGTTGAAAAACAAGATAATTTAGGAATTGTTGAAACTTTTAATGATCTTACGAAACTCCTCTATAACAAAACTCTGGCATCACACAATCTCTATTGCAAGAAACTGTATTCGTAGAATTTTAAAAATTGATGCAAAAAAGGTATTGTTGAAATCTCTACTACTTATAAAGAGAATTCCCCAATTTCTTGAATGTTGAAAAACAAGATAATAATTGTTGAAACTTTTAATGATCTTACGAAACTCCTCTATAACAAAACTCTAGCATCACACAATCTCTATTGCAAGAAACTGTATTCGTAGAATTTTGAAAATTGATGCAAAAAAGGTATTGTTGAAAATTGATGCAAAAAACGCATGGAAATAAGGTAAACTGTTATGCAAAAAAAGGTAATGCAAAAAAGGTAAATGGATGCAAGAAAGGTTTCCTATCTTAATTACATATAATGAGGCTAGAACGGAAAGTATTAATAACGTAAGGTTGGAAATGGCTACATATAATTCAACTAGAAAGGAAACTATTGAGAATGTTATTTATTCAGGGAAAGTATTGATATTGCAAGGCTGGAAATTTGATATATTTCATTGTACATAGCTGAATGTTATTTAATCATAATGTGAAGTTGAAAGTTATGAAACTATATATACAAGCATAATATTTGATTTTTTTTTTATAAATCGTGTGTTCCAGGAATCTTTGTATATATCTTGGAGAGAAGAAAGGGGTTGAGATTAGATTAGTATACTATGACAAGAAGTTTTGAGTCTTCTTAATGAATGTTTTGCTTTTTTCATATTTTTCATACAGGTAACATTCCATCTATCTAAACAAAAGAAAAAGATGACAATGTTGTAGCTTGACATTTCCAACTCGTGAGGTTGTGCATCACAGTTAGTTTTTCGTTTCAATGGATATTAGTGTTCTTATCGACATCTTCTAATGTTTATCGTTGCAGTAGTTTTCATATTAATATGTTGTGTTCGAATTCAAGCATAAGGTCATAAATTACTTGATTAGTTAATTGTATTCAATATTTTTACAAATGAAATTTGTGAATTATCTCTATTTGTGTGTAAATTTGTTTAATTTCTATGGTAAACAAACTATGATTGCAATAAATTTATAGTCTTTGACAGGAATGTAAGCAAAACATCTTCAGGTTGTATAGTTTATACTTCTTTGCCTTTGGCTTAACTAATGTGTTTTGTCTTGTAAATATGTGTCATGCTTTAGACTTTAGCTTGTAAGCAGGTGACTTCGTCTTTGGTTTATAGACACGAATGGGTATCTTTGGTTTTGGCTTGTATAACACAAAAGTTGGAGCATGCTCAACGAAGAGAGGCTTAAGAGTCGGTTTAAATGCTGAAACATGTTGCGGGAATTTGTTAATCCATACTCATATTTACATGCGTGTTTATTAAATAACATTCGGTTTTCCATGGCGCCTTGTAATAGTTTTTTTCAATGGTTAAATGTTTCTGTTTATATTTTATTTCGTTACAGCTTTTTCTCCCTACTAACTTCTACATGATCGGATTAATTTACAAGATCTATAATAAATTAAAGATCATGCACAAGATGTCAAGAAAGAGGAGTATTTATATGTGGTGTAATATTCTAGATGATTGTATTTTGTATGATGATTCTAATAAAATAAATTATGATACGTTTTGATAAGTGCTTATTGATAATTGTTACTGTATACTATTGTGTATAGTGGCATCGAAGACAACATAAATAACCAATTCCTTGAATGTTGAAAAACAAGATAATTTAGGAATTGTTGAAACTTTTAATGATCTTACGAAACTCCTCTATAACAAAACTCTGGCATCACACAATCTCTATTGCAAGAAACTGTATTCGTAGAATTTTGAAAATTGATGCAAAAAAGGTATTGTTGAAAATTGATGCAAAAAACGCATGGAAATAAGGTAAACTGTTATGCAAAAAAAGGTAATGCAAAAAAGGTAAATGGATGCAAGAAAGGTTTCCTATCTTAATTACATATAATGAGGCTAGAACGGAAGTATTAATAACCTAAGGTTGAAAATGGCTACATATAATTCAACTAGAAAGGAAACTATTGAGAATGTTATTTATTCAGGGAAAATATTGATATTGCAAGGCTGGAAATTTGATATATTTCATTGTATATAGCTGAATGTTATTTAATCATAATGTGAAGTTGAAAGTTATGAAACTATATATACAAGCATAATATTTGATTTTTTTTGATAAATCAAGTCGTGTGTTCCAGGAATCTTTGTATATATCTTGGAGAGAAGAAAGGGGTTGAGGTTAGATTAGTATACTATGACAAGAAGTTTTGAGTCTTCTTAATGAATGTTTTTCTTTTTTCATATTTTTCATATAGGTAACATTCCATCTATCTAAACAAAAGAAAAAGATGACAATGTTGTAGCTTGACATTTCCAACTCGTGAGGTTGTCCATCACAGTTAGTTTTTCGTTTCAATGGATATTAGTGTTCTTATCGACATCTTCTAATGTTTATCGTTGCAGTAGTTTTCATATTAATATGTTGTGTTCGAATTCAACCATAAGGTCATAAATTACTTGATTAGTTAATTGTATTCAATATTATTACAAATGAAATGTGTGAATTATCTCTATTTGTGTGTAAATTTGTTTAATTTCTATGGTAAACAAACCATGATTGCAATAAATTTATAGTCTTCGACAGGAATGTAAGCAAAACATCTTCAGTTTGTATACTTTATACTTCTTTGCCTTTGGCTTAACTAATGTGTTTTGTCTTGTAAATATGTGTCATGCTTTAGACTTTAGCTTGTAAGTCTTTGGTTTATAGACACAAATGGGCATCTTTGGTTTTGGCTTGTAAAATACAGAAGTTGGAGCATGCTCAACAAAGAGAGGCTTAAGAGTTGGTTTAAATGCTGAAACATGTGGCGGGAATTTGTTAATTCATACTCATATATACATGCGTGTTTATTAAATAACATTCGGTTTTTCATGGCGCCTTGTAATAGTTTTTTTCAATGGTTAATGTTTCTTTTTATATTTTATTTCGTTACAGCTTTTTCTCCCTACTAACCTCTACATGATCGGATTAATTTACAAGATCTATAATAAATTAAAGATCATGCACAAGATGTCAAGAAAGAGGAGTATTTATATGTGGTGTAATATTCTAGATGATTGTATTTTGTATGATGATTCTAATAAAATAAATTATGATACGTTTTGATTAGTGCTTATTGATAATTGTTACTGTATACTATTGTGTATAGTGGCATCGAAGACAACATAAATAACCAAAAATTTTGGTAAAAATTTTGTACAACTGTACTTTTTAATATATATATGTAGAAAAAATATTAAACAACCAACCATTATTTTGATTCCTAAAGTGCATTAGTTGAAGCGATGCTAATGCGAAACCTAACTAGCGAAGTGGACTAATAAGTGCATGAGTTAAATTTGCGGCATTCTAATTTTTTAATGGGTGTTGCCTGTATTGGTAAACAAAGGCCTTGTAAACAACTTATATGCCAATATTTTGGGTCTTATTAACAAAAGAAATGTTAGTCTGTTTATAATAGCCCATCTAACTTTAAGTAGTAATCCAGTCTGCTAAATGTATATACGTAGAATGATACAACATATAACTATGTTTAGTCTTTCTTTGGACTTAATAACTCAGATGTGTTTCCGGTTATGAATGTATTTATGCTATTACTAAGGATGACTCTAAGGGGGTGTTTGATAGCCTTTGAATGATTTAGTTCAGTAAAAAATTCTGAATCGGTTAGCATGGTAAGTGTTAGAAAACTTTTTCACGCTGTATCATTTTAATTAGCTCTGCACCATTCTGGGAGGTAGGCATGCTTTGTCATTCAGCAATCACTTTTTCTCAATATTGCCCTAATATATAACCCCACGTCAACTTATAGTAGGAATTAAAGTAATTACTATTTTTTTAATAGATGTAATTGTAACACTCACCAAACAAATTATTAAATCATGCGTACATTATTATTAAATTAATAGAAAAGTCAAACATAATTGTACTGTTTATATTACTACTTATTTTTTAACAGTGATTGCATTAGAAAATTAACTATAAGCCAAAAGAAATTACTAATTAATAAAAACTACTAGTATAATTTTTCTATATTTAAATTACCCAATTGAGTTTATGTTACTACTTTAGATCTGTGTTTTTTTAACGTTGTCATTGTATTACGTCTTATTTATTAAAAGTAGTTTCTGATTATGCATAAGGTTAAAATAGTAATTTTATGTTACTCAGATCTTTCATTCAGCACGTTACCAAACGCTCTATCTTTATTCAGAAACAAATTCATACAGAGCATGTGAATCATTCGAGAAATGATTCAGCGCTAAATCATTTTGTTTTATCAAACAGCCCATAAACTTTGTAATGTTAAATACGTATCTGCTGCTACAAAGTTTGTAGCTGCACCTCAAATGTCGTGCATCAAGAAACTTTATGCGTGCGTTTGTTATTATATGTTGTTTGGCTCATGTTTCTTTAATAAATTCTTTCTAGCGTTGAAATTGTCGATGTTACACCTCTTTTCAGTTACGTCTTGGTTTAACCACAATATAGTGTATCATTAATTATGTGCCGTTATGTAATTTCCGCCGCTATACGCGGGTAATCGTCTAGTATATATATATGTGGGACCCACTAAGTTTAAACTCGCGCTGGGTGAGTCTGCCTATAGATTTTGCAATTCTATTATTTCTGAAATTTTTTATGTACGCCAACTGTTTGTAAAAATGCTTCAATGGAATCCACACTTTAAGATATTAATTTTCCACTTTCAACGTCGTTGTTAACATATGCCTTTGCAATTCTAAGTTTTCTGATTCTTCGCGAGTATCCAAATGTATTTTCCACATTACATGGGGGGGGGGGGGGGGGGGGGGGGGGGGGGGCGCTCATAATTGCCTACTGATTAACAAGAGAAAGGAAAAGTAGCTGAGAGCGATTTATTCATGGTTTAGGGGGTGTTTGTTTCGCCTTATATTTCATAAGCCCCAATTTTCTTGCTTATTTTGAGACTTGTGGGCTTATATAAGTTTATTACCATATGATAAACTTATATAAGCCTCAAAATTTGGGCCTTATGAAATATAAGCCGAAACAACAAACACCATATTTGTACTTTGAACTTTTGATGAAGCTAATGAGGATGTCCAAAAAGAGCAGAAACGTGTTTCGAGTTGGATAACTGGTATGCTTTACTTCGAAAAACACACAATATCAGTTGCATACATATGACAGGTAATTTTGAATTTTCTGGTGTTTAGTTATATTACTTTTGTGTTTAAACTATGATATAAAATGGTATACGTTTGTTGTTTTCATTATTTCAACTTGTTAATAATTTCCTGTTCGAGTTTCGATTATATAAAAATTTGAAAAATGATTGCTTTAATTAAATTTTGTTTCTCTATTTCTATTTTCTATTTTATTTCATTTCTCTGAATCTGAACTGTATATGCATAACACTAGAAGAGGTACACATGAAACTATGACGAGAAACGTGGTACTTATAGGCTTTGGCAACTTTGCTTCGTTGTACTGGTTGGACCCATGAGACAAAAATATAGTTTCTTTTTAAGGTTGTTGCAAAACAGAATCCTGGATGTGAAAAGGTGATAAATTTGAGGTTGTTTGTATCTAGGATGCCAAGTTTGACCAAATTCATCATCACATTTTCCTTTACTTTTTCTCTCATCCTACCAAATCATCCTATTCTTCTTTTGCTTCAACAATATCCAACAATCCATTCTTAGTGTAGTTGAACGCTAATTCAAGGGTTACATAGGGACTGGCATCCGGTGGTGATCGTGAAGTGCAGTGTGGACTATCATAGACGTAATCTAGATTTGATTTTGTGGGTTTCTTGGTGAAGAAGGGTTGACCTTGTCTTCATTCGCTCTACACATTCCCGGGTGAAAGTATATCATCATATGACTCTATGGATCCGTGTATGGTGATTTATACTTCCTCGTATTTATAATTATTTAATGTTATTTAATTATGTTTTTATATCTAGAATCACCAACAAAATCAGCACTGTATTCGATGATTAAATATATATAGTATTTCATGGTGGTTTTTGTAACAAGACGGAGCTTGATTTCATCTGTTTTAAAATTCAGATCAAACTGGGTCAAGAAGATGACCCGTGGAAAAATAGTTAGAAGTTATGCTTGCAGGTTCTCTAGTTGTGTACAAAATAGTTTTTATCCACTGCACTTTCACGGCTAGTCGTTTTAGGTAATTTATAACGTCCTTAATGTAAGATCAGAAGAAGAATGCATGATGTCAATTGTAATATTTGATTTTACTCGTTCACTTCAGTGATCCATCAATCGATCCACTAAGATTAGTCAAAATTTACATTTATTCATTATTGAAACAGGGATAATAATACAATGTATGTTTTGAACTTTAAAGTCTAAGTAAAGAACTAGTCATTGAGACTTATGTTATTGAGTCTTTGTCTTCTCAATATACACTTGATAATCTTATCCATGTTTCGTTGCAGTTAGTTCAGATTATTTTCTCCAACAACAGACATATCCTTAGATAATAACTACAACAGATCGAATGGCGTCTACTTCATCTTCTTCCATTCAAAAGAGTTTCAAGTATGATGTTTTTTTGAGCTTTAGAGGTGAAGACACCCGCCACAACTTTGTTGGACATCTTTATAATGGTCTTAAACAGAAGGGTATTGAAACTTACAAGGATGATGTGAAAATCGAGAAAGGGAAAACAATTAGTGACCAACTCATCAAATCCATTGAAGACTCAAGATTCTTCCTCATCGTTTTATCGAAGACGTATGCATCTTCATCTTGGTGCTTAGATGAGCTCGTAAAGATTATGGATTGTCATAAGACGGCGGAGCAGATTGCTTATCCTGTCTTTTTTGATGTCGAGCCCACCGAAGTCCGCAAACTAAGTGGGGCAATTGGAGAAGCCTTTGTGAAGCACAGGAAAGTAAAGGCTGCTGGGAAATGGAGAGATGCTATGAAAGAGGTAGCCAATTTAGCTGGATGGGAGTTGAAAGAGATGGCTAACGGGTAATTCAATCTCTACAACAGATTTCTATGATATTCTTTCAGTTTGTTAATCCTTATTATATGTTGTAGATCTAAAATTTATTGTTTGTGTGTCATGATTAGAGAAAGCTAATTAAATCTTCTTAAATCACACAGGGATGAATCTGAATTGGTCCGAATAATAGTTGCTGATATTTTTAAAAAGTTAAGCTCCAACAGCTCAAACGTTGATGGAAAGTTAGTAGGCATGGACATGCGAATCAGTGAGGTTCTTGCATCCTTGAAAATCAGTACCGAAGATGTTCGCGTTATTGGAATCAAAGGGATGGGAGGTGGGGGAAAGACAACTTTAGCCAAGGCTGTTTATGATCATATATCGAGTGAGTTTGAAGGTAAAAGCTTTGTTGAAAACGTGAGAGAAGTTTCAAAAAGCCCTTTGTTGGGATTGAAATCGTTGCAGAAACAAGTACTTTCAGATGTCTTGAATGATCAAGGCATTACCATACATAGTGTTGCTGACGGGAAAGACATGATGGGAAAGATGATGCGCAGTAGAAAGGTTCTTGTTGTTCTGGATGATGTGGATCATCTAGACCAACTCGAGGCGTTAGCTGGTAAGCCTAACTGGTTTAAGTCAGGGAGTACGATTATCATTACAACCAGAGATGAACAAGTGCTAGTATCACACGGGGTGAGCTTGATTCGTAATGTCAATCTGTTGTCGGATAAGGAAGCACTTTGTCTATTCAGTAGACATACATTTGGGAGAGAGATTCCAATTCAAGGGTATGAACAACTATCAGGACAAGTTGTACGGTATGCCGCTGGTCTACCCTTAACGATAAGAGTTTTGGGTTCGTTTCTGTGTGGTAAAAAGGAGCTTGAGTGGAAGGATGGTTTAAAAAGACTAAAAACAATTCCGCCGAAGGAGATCCAAAAAGTATTGGAAATAAGCATAGATGATCTAGAGGATGATTACAAAGAAATCTTCCTAGATGTTGCATGCTTATTAAAAGGTGAGCAGAAGGACCGAGCAATCCAAGTGTTTGAAAGCTGTGGATTTAATGCTATCATCGGGTTAAAAGTTCTTGAGCAAAAATGTCTCATAACTGTATCTGAATTTGGGAGCTTAGGCATGCATGATCATATTGAAGAACTGGGCAAAAACATTGTTTCCCGTTTGCACCCTGATGACTCTTACAGACATAGCCGATTGTGGATCAATGGTGACATTGAAGATATATTGGCCCGTGATTGGGTAAGGATCTAATTCATTTCTATGTGGATAAAACTAACTCATTCTGTACTTAACAAGTTTTTTTCACTTTTATTTGGCGTACAGGCAAAAGTTAATGAAGCAATAAGATGTATAAAGTTGTCGCCGTTGACACTAAATCTTGAAACTGTTATGAGAGGTCTTGGAAATATGAAGAAACTTAGAGTTCTTTACATGTGTTCCGGACCTAATTGGAAAGATAATCGGGCTAGCCAACGCTTTCCAAATGCATTAAAGTATCTTAGTTGGCGAGATTACCCTTTTTCATCTTTACACGAAACATTTCAAGCAGACAATCTTGTTGGACTTGACATGTCTTTTAGCATAATCGAAAATGTTCGGAGAGGGCAAACAAGAAAGGTAGAATACTGGTTGGTTGGTAATTTTCATGATTAATTATAATGCAATACATGTATATTGGGTTGTTATTATACCACCATATATTCATCTTTTTTTTTCTCTAAATGGCAGGTTCTTGGTAAGCTCAGATTCCTTGACCTTAGTTACACACCATTGAAAACGTTGAACCTTGATGTGACTCCTCGTCTCGAGATTTTATATCTTGAACATTGTAAAGAATTGATAGAACTTTACGTACCCGAT
Source organism: Glebionis coronaria (assembly GCA_025667525.1). Lineage (NCBI taxonomy): Eukaryota > Viridiplantae > Streptophyta > Magnoliopsida > Asterales > Asteraceae > Glebionis > Glebionis coronaria. The sequence continues at coordinate 559,334,786 of CM046877.1, read as the reverse complement.
GGATGTCCAACGCTCCAATATCTAAGTCTGAATAATTCAAAGTTGAAAATCCTTAACCTTGGGCCGACTCCAAATCTGGAGACGTTAACTCTTGTCGGATGTTGTGATTTGGAAGAATTTTTCCTGCCCTTCGGATGTACAAAGCTCAAATCCCTCAGCCTTAATGGTTCAAAGTTGAGAAACCTTAGCCTTGGGCCGACTCCAGATCTTGAGATGTTAAGTCTTGTAAGATGTCGTGATTTTGAAGAACTTTTGCCTTTCCGATATACAAAGCTCAAATCCCTCAGCCTTCATAAGTCACTGTTGAGGAGCCTAGACATTGGGCTGACTCCAGATCTTGAGACTTTAATTCTTTCTGAATGTGACTTGAAAGCATTTCATATGTCCTTACGATGTCCAAAGCTTAAGTCCCTGAGCCTTAATGGTTCAAAGTTAAAGGACCTTCACCTGGGGCTAACTCTGGATCTCGAGACATTGAGTCTCGCTGGATGTGATATGGAAGAACTTCATGTGCCCTTTGGATGTCCAAAGCTCATATCTCTCATCCTCAATAATTCTAAGTTAAAGTACCTTGACCTTGGCCCAACACCAGATCTCGGGCACTTGAGTTTTGCTGGATGTGATTTGGAAGAACTTCACATGCCCTTCGGATGTCCAAAGCTCAAATCCCTGAGCCTCAATAGTTCAAGATTAAAGAAGTTTATGATTGGGCCGACTCCAGATCTCGAGATATTAAGCCTTTTAAGTCTAATTGAATTTAATTTCGTAGAACTTAGCATGCCATCAAGACGTCCAAATCTCAGATCCCTAGACCTATGTCGTTCAATGTTGAGTACACTTGACATTGAGCTGACTCCAAATCTTGAGAGGTTAGATCTCAAAGACTGTTTATATCTCGTAGAAATTAATGCTCCTGTTGGATGTCTAGAAAAGCTTGTCTACTTGGACTTAAGTGGTTGTGGGAGGTTTAAATCTTTTTTGTTTGACAAACGATCTAAATCACTTGAGGTTGGTTCTTTATCAGAGTTACATCTCATTGCGGATTCTATAGATAAATGTCCCACGCACCCGGACCATAATCTTCCAAAGTTCCAGTTTACTTGTTTTTATAAAGAAGATGCAGCAGCCTCGTCAATTGGAAATCTTGAGAAGCTTATTTCTATAGGTCAGTGTGTTTGCGCAAACTTTGAGAGTTTTTCAAGAAGCATTTGTAGTTTAAATTTCTTAGGAAAGCTTACACTTGAAGGCAGCATCATAAAAGAAGTTCCCAACATCCTTCACCACTTAGAATGTCTAAAGGAGCTAATATTGTTCAAGACAGATATTAAATATCTTCCAGATAGTGTTTGTAAGTTAAAATCTCTAAAATATCTCAATCTTCATTTTTGTCCTTATCTTGAGAAGCTGCCCAGGAATTTTGGCCAATTAGTATCTCTAGAAGAGCTAGATCTTTCCTATGCAATTATTAATCATCTTCCAGATAGCTTTTGTAAGTTGAAACATCTGAAATCTCTCAATCTCGCAAATTGTCATAATCTTGAGAAGTTACCCGAGGATTTTGGCCGATTAGAATCTTTAGAGAAGCTCAGTTTGCGCAATAGTGGTTATATTAAGAATATTCCAGATAGTTTTGGTCTATTGAAACAACTGAAATCTCTCAATCTTGAATACTGTCATAAGCTTGAGAAGTTACCTGAGAATTTTGGCCAATTAGAATCTTTAGAGGAGCTAAGTTTTTGCAATAGTTATATGAAGAATCTTCCAGATAGTTTTGGTCTACTGAAACAACTGAAATCTCTCAAACTCCAAGTTTGGCAGCATCTCAAGGAGTTACCCGATGCTTTTGGCCAATTAAAATGTCTAGCGGAGCTAACTTTGGCAGGTCACTCGCATTCGCAATTGGATGTGGTTACACATGATATCAAACATCTTCTAGATAGTATTAGTACGCTGAAACATCTGAAATTTCTTAAGTTTATGTATCTTTATTTTCGTAACACATCAAAGGATCTTGGGCAACTTGGGCGACTACAGTATCTGGAAAAGCTAATCATTGAGGATACTAATTTGATAGATATTCCTAACAGCATTTGTGAGATGAAACATCTGAAACAACTCGGTCTCCGTAGAGTTCTTGGATTGAAGAAACTGCCACAGAAAATTGGACATTTAGAATGTTTAGAAGAGTTAGATATAACAGAAACAGACATAGGTCGTCTTCCACAGAGCATTTATCAGTTGAAAGGTCTGCGTATTATTGGGAAAAGATATAACCTTGAGTCATTAGGTTTTACATCATTGTTACCAACTTCTGACGATGACAAGCTCTGCTACATATTACCATGAATAACAGGTACTTTCCATGTCTTCTATCAGTGTCATACCTAAATTGGAATTTTGAAAATTTTAGATTGATACGACAATGATTAATAATTCTGTATTTTACTATAAATCTAAAAAATTTAATCATTTCCTCAATTAGGAGGTTCATTGAGCAGGCAGTTGTCAATCCGCATACATGGTTATTTACCCAGCAAGTGCATTGATAGAAGTCAGATCACACAAGTCACTCGGACGATTTCGCAACTCAAAAAGGTAATTATATTGGTGTTTGGATTACTTATCAGAATAACTTATGTGATAATCACCTTGTTCGGCTAACTCCTTTCAGCACCAGGGTCAACAAGTGTAATTTTGAGTCCGTCAAAAGCAAAACGAAACATGCAGTCTCAAACCGCTTATACAGAACACCTCATAAAAAGATATGGATACCAGAAGATATGAGTACTATTAATACCAGAAAAACTGCGTTAAATTTAAAGAACATAAAACAAAATTTGACATTACAAGCAAACACACATAGTTGATTTGTAAAGCCTTAATATACCAAAACAGACCAAAAGCGAAAGCAAATTGGGTTAGTTTTCTCTGTAGATAGATGGGTTTGTTTTTTGGGCTAATAGGGTTTTGGGCAAATTTTTTTTAATACTAAATGACTTTTTCTAAAATTTGTTCTAAGGTAGATTTTTAACAAAATAGTTGATTATGTATTAAAATGGGTTAGTTCAAATGGACGATCTATACAATTTACTTTATTAGTAATGTATAAACATGTTTTCATGCATCTTTCAGGTTACCCGTTTTGGTAATCACCCACTTAGATCATTCCAAAACTCAATATACCAAAATAGACCAAAACCGAAAGCAAATTGCTATAATGTACTAATAGTCTTAAGTAACTGCCTTTCTATTGTTGTTGGTGGACAGGAGTTTTTCGAAGTGTTAGTGAGGTCCTTTGAGAAACAATCTTTAGCAGCTGGTGGATACCGTGGTAAAACGACTAACGTTCTCGCGATATTTAAGAAAGCCAGAATACCTGTTATGATGTTGGACGTACTCGTACATGTGGAAGGATTAGTAGGTCACCTGGTTAAGCAATTTTTAACTTCTGCCTAGTAAGAACTCTATTTCTATGCCAGCTGTAGGACTTGTTCTATTCTCTTTGATTTCAAATTCTTCGAAACTTTATATCTCCTAATTGCTATTGCTGTTAGGAAAGCTCTTTTGTTACAAGTGAAATAAAAGAATAAAACGATACTATCATATTGGAACTTTATGTTATCTCTAAAGAAACTCTTTTCTTCTGACCTTTTTAGCTCCAATACCTCTGATACTTTGCTCGAGATGGAGAAAATTATGATCATAATCATAGAGGAAAGTGGGGATGTCGCACTCGATCTTAAAACTCTAATAATTGCTACTTTAGATAAGGTTAATCAGGTAATTATTATATATCTCATCTCACTAACGAAGGTTCCTCATTTATCTCTAATCACATCCGACACTATTGCAGGTTGATTCACCTGTTTTTTGGCTACTAGGGGAGAGAGTTCTCCTGAACTTAGCTGCTAAACTGCAACCACGTCTCCAGGATATGGTATAAGATTCAAGACTTTCTGTTTGTAAAACTACATTAGAAATAACTTGTAGAATACAGAGTACCACAAAGATGTTGCAATGCTGTTAGGAGAATTAGCAGCAAAGCTGCTATGAGCATTCCTAACAGCATTGCAACATCTTGGTGGTAGTCTTCCACCTTTCTATACGTGACTAGATCTTTTCTTACGTCATCACCACAGATTTTGGCATTGTTTGCACCATATGCAAGCAACCACTATAAGCCAAAGGAAATAGTTGTGTGGTTTATTTGTCGGAAGAAATGGAGATGGAGAGAAAGCAAAATTGTGAATATTAAGCAAAGTTAGACAGGTGTGGATATTAAGCAAAGTGAGGCTGGTATTATATATAGACAGAGAAGATATGCAACGAGTAAATGGATGGTAAAAAGTAGTTGAGATTAAAAGTAAAAGCTATGTTAGGTAACTGTGAGAGTAAATACATACTTTCCAACCTCACACATGTGATTTTGTGGTGTGCACATCACTTTGTGTGGTGTGCATATCAACTCCCTATGCAATGAGATATGGAACAGAGTTATTAAACGAAAACAAAGTAAAGGAAAGCAAGTGGTGAGTAAACAAAGAAAGAAAGGAAGTGAAGACGTTTAATTAACAGCACTGCAATATCTTTTGGATGAAATCTAAAAATTTTCCATAGTATCCTCACACCATCTTACCAAGCAGACTTAAATTTTGGTTAGTGGGTAAATTTAAGAGCATACATAATGCGTAACTTTTTTCAAAAGTTTTGCACTATTTCAAAAAGACATTTAAATATTTTTTGCATTGTAAGAATAGGTTTTTATAAGATTTTTTATGAAACACTAGTTTTTCAAGTGTTTGACAAAATTTATAACAGGTCATTGCTATTAAACAAGCTAACAATTGATTGTGATATAAAAAAGATATTAAAGAAAGCATACATTAAAGAGAAATGTTAAATTCACACTTATTTTATACAAAATAAATTTACACCCTTATGTGTCAAACAAACATTAGTAGGAAAAAAAAGAAAGAGAAAACATGATGAGTTGTGATTGGTGCAAGTTTAATGCCAATATAAGTTGTAAGTGGATATAACATTTCTCTACATTAAAAGTACAAAGTCTTGAATAACTTAATTGCATCATTGTGAGTGCTCTAAGAAGGAAGAGGAGTAGGTAATAAAACGGCAAGTCATGAATGCAGTAATGAATTTGTTTGCAACTTAGCTTTCATAGATTTTTTTCTTTTTTTTCTTTTGATTTTTGTCACATGACGTTGCGTATACCGTGTACGTGATTCCTTCTCCTACGCAAAAACATGCATACGAGTGTAAACTTGAGCTTAACAACGTGTAGATAAGTTAAAACAAAATGACCCACCATAAAGAGGTGTCACAATAAAGGCACCTTTCAAAATTTTGCCCAGTCACATGCCAACTTAGTGTTACATCATACCAAAACAACTAACCAAAATACCCCTTCACTCATAATACACCTAATCTTTTTTCATTTGAGTCCCACCACTATCTTTTATCTAATATTTTTTTTTTTCATTTTCACACAAACTAAATTTCATTTTATTAAAACCAAAACATTTTTAAAATTTACAAAAAACATTTTTACAAAAAAAACATTACGATTGAAAAATTACAAAAAAAACATTTTTAAAAATTACAAAAAACATTTTTACAAAAAAGACATTATGATTTAAAAATTAAAAAAAACATTTTTAAAAATTACAAAAAACATTTTTAAACTAAAAACATTTTTTTAGTTCAAAAAAAAAAAAAAACTAAAAACACTTTTTAAAAATTAAATTTTTTTTTTTTAAATACAAAAACAATATACCTTATATAAGTTTTTTTAAATACAAAATTCTTTTTAAAATTCTTTGTAAATAGACACACACATACCACCTACTCTCACCTTATCCCTCCACCACCCCTCTACATCTCTTCTTCTTCTTCTCTATTACCAGAAAACACACACAAGAAAACACACAGTAAAAAAAAAACATCTCTTCTTCTTCTTCTCTATTACCAGAAAACACACACAAGAAAACACACAGTAAAAAAAAAGAAAATAAGAAGAAAGAAGAAAAAAGTGAAGAAAAAAGAAAGAAGAAAAATAGGTACCCACATTTGGCTCGTCGTCAACATTTCGCAAAATCGAAATTTGAAGCTCACAAGGCCGAAAAATCTATGCCCAAATTGAAAGTGAATCAAGCCTTAATCTTCGAAGCTTTAAAGATCCAAAATTCGCTTTAGCGTGAGGATATACGTCTTTGGCTAATAAAACCACCGATGAGGCGGATAATAAAAGGCAAGGCAAGACCGAAGTCATAATAAAAGCTTCATGGCGAAGTTGAATAAAAGATGGAGGTAAACCAAAGATAATAAGGCCCTTCCGTTAGGGGGCGTATAAAAGTCTTGGTAATAAGTCTCATGTTCAAAACCGTTATAAAACCGTGTTTATCGATCCTTCTTGTTGACTTAATTTTTTGACATTGTTGTCTATTAGGGTGAATTATTAATTTAATGATTTTGGTTACACCGTTAAGACTCTATTTTTAGACTTAATCTCTATTCACGCATAATTCAATGATGTATCCTCGTGATCATTAAGACAAAATAAAATATAAGAGATACCAAGTAGGAATAAGGGACTTTAGGTTCATAATTAACACTCATGAAAAGTGATCGTGTTGCTAACTTATAATAACAATGATCTCGTTACACGCTTAGCATGGAATTGGGTGAAAATCGAGGACGACGAAATTATTTCTAACGAAGCATTCACGTGTTCTTGTTCTATGATCCCAACTCGTGATGAAAGCAATACATTATGTCTAAAACACGTGTAGTAGTTTATTTAAGTTTATGTCTTTAATAAAAGTCATCATAAAATGAATTTTGGAAGTGCTACGATACTTAATTCTAGCATTGCGTGGGGACACGGCAATGGTTTAGTATGGGGGAGTGATGAGACTGTACTTATACATAGTCTCATCGTCCAAATCAGGCTTAAAACGCATAAAATGTCATCAAAATACCCAAAAATATGCCTGTGTTTGTTCATTGTGTATTTCAGGTACGGATATCATGAATTCACCAAAAGATCAAAGGAATCAAGCAAAAACGAACACGGGAAACGAAGCCGCACAAAGAACCGGGCCCAAGTTTGGAATTTGCAAAAATACCCTTGAAGTTTGAATATTTGACAACTTTGGTCCCTCAACTTTGAAGATTTGACACTTTATACCCCTCAATTATCTTAGAAATACTTTGGGGTCCCTAAAGTTTCATGAATATACAATTCAAACCCTTGAAGATTGGATGAAAATACAAGTTTGTTACTTTGTTAAACCAAAGGACTGATGTTGCAAATACTAAAGGACTAACAAGGTTAATAGCCATGGACTGGAAATGAAAAGCTGATTAAAGGGAGACTTAACTATAGGGGCTTAAACTGCCAAAACCCCAAACTCATCTAACACCCCACCCAATTAACTAACCCTGGCCGACAACCTTATTCACTCCCACCTCTCACCTTACGCCACGTCACCACCTCCACTCCCCTCAACCAATCCCCTTAATCACCCTCTCCACGTCATTACTCCACCCACAAAACACAACCGATTAATTAAATCAGTATTACTTTCCCACTAAACAAAAGATTTAAAAATCTTAATTACCCAAAACAAATCAAATGCCCCTGTTTACCCACCCCTAATCGTATAAACCCTAAATCCATTACACTTCAAACCAAGGGGTTTAACCCCAATTGCTCCAGAACGTTGATTAAAGGTCCCCTAACCCCAACCCACTCACAAAACTTGTATCCCGTGACCACATGTGGCCCCACCATGGCTCCCCTGCTCCTCCATTTTTAGTAAATTATGAATCTCATCAGAAAATCAACGGGCCACGCCAATTTCGTGTTCCCAAAGGAGTATTTGGATGGCTATGATCATTTTCTAACAGCCTGGCAACAACATACCCTCACATGTGATCATTGACTGGAATTTTCAAACTTGAAGACCAAGGGCAATCAGGGCTTTTCAGCAGATTAGGGTTATTGTTTTAGGTTTTCTAGATAGTTCCTTTCATTTGTATAAATAGAGGTCGCATGTGACCTCTATCCTTTGTTCCAGTTTTTATGTAAAAATTTTCTAAGTTATTAATGATAATGAAAGCTTTAATCTTTTGACATAAATTCTGAGTCCCAATTTATCTGTTTTTTCTAGTTTAATATTTACTTTAATTGCAAATTAGTTTAAAAAATTCCAAGGTTTTCAATTTACAAAGTTTTTATTTTGAAAAATCATTTTGAATCCATATCCAGTGGAAGTGAAAGTGGATGCTGGATTTGGTTTTCAATCTGTTTTTGTGAAGTTTTTTTATAACATTCAAAAGGTTTTGAGTAAGGTTTGTGTTGAGGTTTTTCAAAGATTTTCCAAGAAAAAATCTTATTTTCATTTTTTTATTTATCTTACTGTAGCAAAAGCTACAAGCTATCAGTTTGTGGCCTTTGCTACTTGAGGTCGGTGCTTGTTTAGTGGTGTTTGTGTAGGAAACCAAGAAACAAGGCTCACCACTTCATCTCATTTTCATTTCCCTTTGTGCAATTTTGAAGACATTTTGCCCTGGTTCCCTTAGTGAACCCCAGCAGGGTCTCTCTACACTACTCACAAGCTTTCATAAGCCCATTTAAGCTGTTTAAGGAAGGCATCAGCCATCACTTTCAGGCTTTAACCCCTTTTAAGTTTTCTTGAACTTTATATGAAATTCTATGAGTTTGTATGGATCTGTTCTTAGGGTGATTATTTTTGCTTGTTCATGCTTATTTGTAATTTATATGCATGTTTATTTAGTTTGAAATCAGTTTAATCAAGTTTCAAAGGCTTTTGGTTTGATAATTTTCACTTTCTGAAAATTAAGGGTGTGTTTGGATTTAGGTTTAAGCTAGCAATTGGTGACAGCTTGTGGCTTTCTATCCATCTAGACATACTCTTTTGATAATTTTAGGTGATATCAGTCATAGTGTTTGCAATTTGGATAGGATTAGAAGAAAGTTGCATGATAAAAATTGGTATATTATAGCTTAGAAATCAGCAAATCCATTTTCTGCCAGTTTTTGTGCATATTTGACATTGAGATTTTGTGAGCTGTTAGATATTAGGTCCAAGTAGGGTTTGCAATCAGTTTAAAGTCATTTGGTTAGCTTGTATGCAAGTTTTCAACTTTTGAAAATCGTTTTTGTGCACTTTGCACCAGCAAAATACTCCACAGCCCTATTAGCTTATACAATGACTGCAAATCAACTTTGTTCGTGTGATTATTGTTCTTGAGTTGTGCTTTTTCTAGTTTTTACTGACTTCCCACACTCCACTGAGTGTGGGGGTGCCTTTGTTTCCAAGAAACAACAAGCCAATCACAAGTTACAAGCTTAAAATCTCCTAGACCTCATTTTTGTACTGTCAGTGGGAACTAAGTTCCCACTGCTAGTGGAAAAGTTTCCACTGCTTGGCTACCAGACAAAAAGTGGCACATGTCACTTTCAGTATCTTATTTTTTTGTCTTTTGTGACCAAATATAGGTTTTAGGACTTGAAACCAGTTTCATTATTTTTCTTATTTTATTTTTGATTTTTCAGTTTATTTTATTTTTCTGTTACTGTTCATTTGCTATTTTTTAGGTTTAATTGCATTTTTAATTACTTTTTAATATTCTGATTTTTGTCTTTTAGTGTAGAAAATTAATATTTTTAAATTTCAAAAATTTTATTAGACTTAGAAAAACATTTTAAGATTTTTAGTTTAAAAAGTTTTTACTGTTCACTTTTTAATTATTTTTAGATTTTAATTAAGTTTAATTAAGGTTTAATTAATTTCAGTTTTGTCTTTTAGTGGAAAATTTTATATTTTTCAAACTTTCTCATTTTTCTACTGTTCTTTAGTATAAATTAGGATTTTTAAAATTGTCAAATTATTTTTGGCATTATTTTATTATTTTTTATGATTATTTTAGTTTTAAAATAGTTTTTAGTGATTTAAGAATAGAAAAACAGTTTTTAAAATTTAAGAAAAGTACTTTTTAGTCTTTAAATAATATAAGTAACTTATTAGTTCAATAAAATAATATTTTGGACATTTTGTTAATTATATTTAGTTTTAGGGCTTTAATTTGCATTAAAAATTGTATATTTAATTAATAAAAGGTTTTAAAATATTTTTGTTGGATTTTTATCCTTATTTATATTATTTAAGACTTAGTTTAAACTTTTAATTAATTTTTGGATTTAATTTTTAATTTCGTAGCGTTTTACGTAACTACGTCATCGTTTTACGTCGAATCGTCGTAGTGTAACCCTAGTCGTAGCTCGTCTTTACTTTTTCTCTCTTAAACCAAAAAAGTCACTAATCCAAACTTGATTTTACATATTGGCACATTAATCCACACACCTCCTTCGAGAAGGAACTTGGAATTTATTCGGTTTCGCGTTTTTCCTAAAACGTGCAACTTAATACTTGCCGCACTTATACGTTGTTTTCCTAAACACGTATTTACACAACTATCATATATACACAATAAAAATAAAATCTTTTCGGATTTTTGAAATTTTTAATTTTTATGGATTTTTAACAAATTTTTAATTTTTTTTTTTGGGTTTTTGAAATTTTTAAGCAAGAAAATAACGCTCACGAATGAACGGATCCCAAAAAGCAACGCGTCTCTCACAGAAAACCGTTAATCTTTACGAAAAGAGCCGGCAGCGGTGCCATTTGATACGAGGCTTTAGTTAGGAAAATTGTTCGTTGAAATCGGTCTAATCGAATTGATTACTGGTTTAAGTGCGACTCAGTTGTCTTTGGTGGAAACAAATGTTGTGTCGTTGTAGTAAAATTAAAAGGTGCAAAACTTTAATGTAAATGGCGGGTAAATAAGTCTAAATCTAATTAAAAATAAATGACGAGAAATTAAAAGCGTGACGAAAAGTTAAATGGGCAATTAAAGTAAATAACGCAAACTTAAAACTATCCTAAAGTCAAACTTAAAACACAACTAAAACTTAAAACTAAGGCAAGGCTTAAAATAAATCTAAGGCAAGTAATCTTATAGTGCAACTAAGGAAAAAAGCGGGAAAATTAAAGCTTAAAAATTAAAAACTAAAAAAAAACTTAAAATAGACTAAAAATACCTCACTCGGAATAATTACTCGTTCGGAATGTCACCTTCACCCGGAATAATTCTTCTTCGTTCGGAATAATCAAGACAAAACACTTATCCGGAATAACTAAGCCAAAACTCTCATTCGGAATAAAAGCTTCACTCGGAATAATCACAATAAAGCCTTCATTCGGAATATTCCGAATGAATACCCCTTGATCCGGAATGTTGAATATTCCGGATGAACAACCTTTGATTCGGAATGTTCCGAATGAACTACTTGATTCGGAATGTTGAATATTCCGGATTAACACCCTTTGATTCGGAATGTTCCGAATAAACTACCCTTGATCCAGAATATTATTCCGAATAAACGACTTGATCCGGAACAAATTCTTCACTCGGAATGTCAGCTTGACTCAGAACTTCCACTGATCCGGAATATTCCACTGGTTCGGAATATTCTGAACAAAACTTTGATTCGGAATAATCAACAAGATCCTTTCGTTCGGGAATGTTCCGAATGAACACCTTGATTCGGAACAAACAGCTTGATCCGGAATAACCAACAAACAGTCTTGATTCAGAATAAGTGGCTTTGATCTGGAATAATCTGGAAAAGAACAGTAGCGAAGAACACGGGAAACAAATAACACGAATCTAATTTAATCTAATCAAAATCAACCAAAAGATTAAATCAAACTAACCAAATAAAATCTACTAATCATAAACAAACAATCCAAAACAATCAAACTAACAATACTAATCAAAATAATCAAAACCCACTTAATCAATTTAATAAAAACTCAAATACATGAACATAAACAATAAACATAAAGATTAAAGATTGACAAGAAAGGTAGATAGGAGATGAAACAATAAAAATAAAGATTCAATAACAATAAAAGAAAACTTACTTGAAATTAAAGGTTTTTAAGGTGCAAGACAAGTATTTAAATTGACATGAAAATTAAATGTGCAAAATTTAAAGATGGAAGAACTAGTGTCACTCTAGCTAACAAAACAAATGAAAGGAAAATGAAGACTATTTATAAGAGGATTAGGGAGGTGCTTAGAGGAAGCTTTCTCCCCTCTTTCTTCTTTCTTTAATTGTCATTAAGTCCTTAATCTTCTTAATTCTTTGACTTTAACGACTTTGTCTCGGGATTTCTACTCTCGTCTTGTAATTTCTTCAATAAATTAGACTTGAGTTCTCCGGCTTTTAGTAAACTTCCGTCTTTTGACTTTTTCTTCGATAAATCTTCAAAATTGGTCTTGGACTTCCGTTCTTTTTGCACTCTTGATTTCTTGACTCCGTCTTTTGTCTTTTTCTTCGATAAAAGCCTGTGAATGCCCGTGTTTTCTCCCCTTTTCACATTTTCGTCCTAAATCACAACAAAAACACAAACCACGCATAATTCCGACATTTACGACATAAAATACACGTTTTGGCTTGATTATTATTGTAGCTAAGTGGTAAAAAGGATAGGTGTTTACACACCTATCAGAGGCAATATAGATCTATTCAGAAGTCTGCAATTAAGAAGCAAAGATTCATGAACCACAAGAAAAGGCAACTAAATGCAACCAAACAGGGGAGGAATTATGAAGGACAACCACCTTCTTCTGATAATCAGACAAGGATCTCTGGAAATGACATCAATTTTGAATTGGATGAAGATGTCATGGGGACTTATGAAGATGGAACTGGTTTAGAGACTGGTGTGGATGAACCTTCAAATATGGAGATTCAGCATGAAGAACCACAGCCTACTCATGACGAGCCACAAGTTGAAGAAATTTTGGTAACTCAGCCAGCACCACCACCTCAATCACCATTTCAAACAAATTAGAGTGCTTTCTATGAGAAGTTGGAGGAAATTACTATTTAGTTTCCTGTATATTCAACTCCATCACCACAAAGACAAGTATGGTTTCAAAGGAAACAGACTTTGCAAGTACTGTCTAGATCAAGAATGAGCAATGAATCAGACAAGACTAAAGAGGTGCAAGTTGATATGATGGCTTCTATGGAAGAAAGAGTATCTGGGGATACACTAGTGATTGAAGAAACAAGTGTGTCTAATACTGGTGAAGTCAACATTGTTGAAGATCCAAGTACTGCTAAGCCAACTAAGCCGACTGCAAGTACTGCTGACATTGTTGAAGACCCAAGTACTGCTAAGCCAACTAAGCCGATTGCAAGTACCGCTGGTGATCATCCTTCACTAGAAAGTCAAACTCCTTTTGGAGAAGATGAGACTTTAGCCCAATTGCTGCTTGATTTAAGAAAGAAGAATTTAGTTGAGAAGACTAAACAAGCAGAGGTAGAGAAAAAGACATAACAAGAAGTTCTTATCAAAAAGAATCAAATTCAAGGTAAGAAAGTTCAAGCTTCACACCCTACCAAAGGTATAGTTATTCAACAGCAAGCTAATGAAGAAAGAGCTACCAAGCTAAAGAAGAAGCTACCTAAGATTGATCCAAAGGATAAGGGGAAGAAGCAATTTTATCAGAATCTGAAGATGAAAGTGATTCAAATGATGATATAAACAAAGTCATGTACATATTTAATCAAATAGACCATGATGAGGAATTTGCTTATAGAATGCAAGCACAAATTCGTGAAAATGAATTGCAGGAAGAACTTGCAGCAAAGCAGGATTTGCTAGAAGCTAAAAGAATAAAGCAAGAATGGAACATACAAGAATATGACAGGATTCAAGCTGAAATACATGCAAGTGAGCTTCTTGCATACTCATTGATAGCTGAAGAGAGAGATGCATATGATGAAGAAGAGAAATCAAAATTGATTGATGATCTGGTAAGGGAGCAACAAAGATTCTTTGCTGAAAAGGGAAGGAAAAAAAAGATTAAGCCTCCAACTACTATGCAGATTAGAAATCAGATGATGAACTTTCTTAAGAAAGTTAAGGGATTTACTCATATTCAGCTGGTCAAAAAGAATTTTGAAGAAATCAAGACTCTGTATGAGCAAAATAAGAGGATTGAATTGAATTTTGTTGAGATTGGATCTGAAGCAGATAGAAAAGCTATTGAAGAATTTAAGAGACATCTGCAACAACAAAGGCAATTTGTTAGTACTCCTAGAATTGAGCCAAGTACTGCTGAACCTACAAACACATCTCCACCTATCAAGACTACTTATGTGAGGAAGAATAGACAGGGGAAGGTAAGTTCAAGGGAGGAAGAGACTGCTCAAAGAATGAATACAGGATTTGAAACTCAAGATATTGCTCAGATTGAAAATGTACAAGCAGTACATACACGGTCAACAGTACATACAACAGTACATACTGAGGAGACGATACATACAAACTTGGAAGAGGGTTAACAGAACTTGAGGGAATTTCTAAGGGTGTTAAAAGGAAAAGGTCAACAAAGACAAAGAAGAAAACTAAGAGAGCTAAAAGCAAAGGATAGTGATGATGATGAGAGCTTAAAGAAGTACTTGAAGATTGTGAAATTTGAAGATCAATGTATTGATACATAGATTTTTGTAAAGAGAGCATCCATTGCTAAATTTATTTACTCTACAGATCAAGGACTTGAAGCTCATGGAATTCAGAGAACTGATGGCACAACAAGAGTATTTAGACTTTTGGAGGATATTCTTCCCAGACAAGATATTCAAGATCTTTCAAGGTTAGTTCAAGAAGCCAGTGCAGGTAAAACTGAAGTATCACTATTATACTGGGAATTTCTCTTTATGTATGAGCCACACAATTATGATCAAGAAATGTTGAAGTAATTAGAGAATCAGGTTCCTAGTTACTGGAGATTTTACAGGTCATGTGGATTGCATATTTTGGATGTAGATGATGTTACATACTATATGCTGCAAGAGAAAACTTACCCTTTCAAAAGAAATTATTGGAAAGGATGTTAGAACAACAATTGGAAGTTACAGAAGAATCTGATGATGCTTTGGAGTTGATCAGAATGGTTAAACAACAAATCAAGGATTTGAAAGATGAGGAAGAAGCTGAGAAAGAGCCTTAAGTGTTTGACTTTCAGTCACACTTCACAAATGGTTCTCAGTTCACCATGTCTAACACACATAAGAACTGGCTAGTCCATAAGCAAACGGTTTGTGGTAAAGACTTATCAAATCCGTTGAAAGCTGATAGTTTGCTAAAAACTATATGGTTCTAACTCACCTTGTTTCGAGACAAAGAGTTGGCTAGTCCTAGACAAACGGTACTAGGTAAAGACTTCATCAAATCCGTTGATGGTTGACAATTTACCAAAAATTGTAAGGTTTTCATTACACCTTATTCTTTGTGAATAAAGTATTGGCTATTCCAAAGTGTACGGCTAACTGGTAAAGAATTTATCAAATCCGTTGATAGGTGGTGATTTGCTAAAAGTCATGAAGCCAATACAAATTGGTGTTTGTTGTTAACTGTTTTATTTCAGGTATGAAGATTGCAGGCAAAGAAGTATTTAAGAAAAATACTTAGAAGGTTTTGTTATCATCAAATCAAGACAAAGGTTCATGATTAAGAGTTCAAAGACTAAAATCAAGAAGACAATAACTGATGATGCAAAGATAAGTGAATGTTAAGAAGACACAAGAAGATCATAGTTTGAAAACAAAGATGATACTCATGATGTTTGAAGATTATCTTATCAGAAGAAGATCTATATTTGAAGTGTTTGGCTACATTCAATTGGATACAAATACAAATTACCAAGTTCAATCCAAGGATGAAGGAAAGACTGAAGACATGTATTTTTAATACATCCAGTACAAGAGAAACAAGAAGACAACAAGTTATCATTTCTTGTTTAGGGGAGGATTGTTGGGAATTATTTGTTAAGTGTCAAGTAAAGTTAGTATATTCCAAGTACTGTTAGTGTTATGTAAGTACCGTTAGTATTAACGCGGTACATAGTAAGTACTGCTATGATGATTAGGACGAATATATCTTTGTATAAGATATGTCATAGTTATAGTTAGAGTATATCTTATGTGATATACCTAAATAGTTAGAATATTGATAATATATCGTCAGTGATATAATTATCTTTATAGAATATTCTAAGGTTTCTAGGGTTCCTTACTCTATAAAAGGAACATAGGTACAATGTCTTTCATGTACCTCATTCAAGTCGATTAATAACAGAATCGAATAGTTAAAAGTAATTCTGTTCTTCTGTGCTTTATAAGTTAGATTCCGCATAACTTATTTAGTATTAGTAAGAGTGCTCAAAGTGTTTTAGTTTGATTACAAACTACTATACTAATTCTTAACAGAATATAGATCCAACCAAAGGGATCAACACACAATTATGTGTCAACTATAAGGGCATTAAGCTTCTTAGTTACACCATGAAGGTTTGGGTGAGAGTTATCGAGAATATTAATAAGGGAGACAAGGGTGTCATAGAACCAATTTGGTTTTATGCATGGAAGGTCCTCGACAGAGGAAATTCATATCCTTAGAAGCCTTATGAAAAAGTATAGGGAAAGACAAAAAGACTTCCATGTGGCTTTTCTGGGCCTAGAAAAGGCCTATGATAGCGTTCCACGTTAGTTGATTTGGAGAACCCTTATAAATAAAGGTACACTAAGGAGGTACTTGACAGTCATAAAGGATATGTACGAGGAGGCGAAGACGTGCGTAAGGACCACATTTGGGAGCACGGAGTTTTCCTTGGTGGGACTAGGTCTTCATCACAGATATGCCATTAGCCCATACCTCTTCGCCTGGATACTGGATGAGCTCTCACGAGGGATTCAAGATGACATCCGTTGGTGTATGGTTTTCGCATACGATATTGTGTTGGTCACATAATCGACAGAAAGGTTAAACAACATACTTGAGAGTTTGAAAGAGACATTATAAGAAAATGGCCTCAAAGTAAGCAGGGAGAAGAGTGAATACCTAAGATGTGATTTCGGTAGGTACAAGGTCTACGACCAAGAAGTGGATGTCCATATCAAAGACCGATCCTTAGCTAAAAGAGTCTTTTAGATAGTTGGGTTCGGTGATCCATAGATCAAGAAGGATAGATGATGACGTGGCTCATCGTATTAGAGCAAGTTAGGTGAAATAAAGGGACTTAGGAGTTCTATGTGATAGGAGAGTACCTCTAAAGCTAAAGGGTAAATTTGATAGGGTCGCGATTAGACCAACTATGTTGTATGGGTCAAAGTGTTGGCGATTACAAAAGCACTAGCGAACAAGGTGGAAGCGGCGGAATTGAGAATATTGAGGTGGACTTGTGGTAAAGCCAAGTGTGACATGATACCAAACGGAGTCTTCAGAGCTGAACTCGAGGTCGGTACAGTTATCGATGACATGAGGGAAGGAAGGCTGGATGGTTTGGCCATGCCAGGAAGAGACTACAAACAACGCCAGTTAGGAGAGTAGAAGCCCTGCTAGTCGACGACACGAGGAGAGAGGGTAAACCTAAACTTAGATGGGAGGATAACTTAACATAATTTGTATATTTTATTTCATTTTCTTTCAACCAAACACACGATAGTTTTTGTGACATCCAATTCTTCAAATTTCAAATTTGGATTTCAATTTACATACATTCCATTCCTCAACATCTTAATTCCGTACATAGATTTTAATTCCGTTGAAAACATTCTATGAACCAAACGAGCGCTATGTATTTGTTTGTCAACTATGCTATTAAAACCTAGCTAAAAAAAACTATGCTATTAAACGCACCTTTGACTAGGGACGGCAAAAAAACACGAACTCGACGGGGACAGCCGAAATCCAAAATAATTGGGGCGGGTTGGGGCACGCTTATCGGGTTACGGGGCGGGTTTGGGGCTTAAACGGGGATTTTTAATCGGGTTTGAGGGAAGTAAGGAATAACATCCCCGACCCGCCCCACCCGATTAATATATAGACATACACAAATATATCTATGCATGAAGTATTTTGTTACTTTTTACATAGTAAAAAAGTATTTCTCTAACATTGTTAGTTTTTTTATGAATGTAATATTGCAAAAATCTTACTTAAACGTCATTTTTTTTAAGTAGTAACTTTTTTTTTGTAATTTATTATAAGTATGATATTATCGTTGAAAATTTAATAAGCATGGTTTGTTGTTTGTAATTGATATTAATAAGTTTTAAAATTTTGAAGTTATTGCTAATGTTCTAGAGATAACAATAAATGTAAAATGGTGCATCATTGGTCAAGAATTGCACCAAAAAACGATATTTCGATAAAATCCCCGACTAATACGAGACGGGTTTATGCGAGCATCTCACCCCAAAAGAGCGGCCCATCAGAGCGAATTTGAAAATAACTTTAGTAATCGGTTTTAAAGATTCTATGCTCGCCCCGTCCCAAACAACGCCCCCGTTTTCATCCCAACCTTTGACACATGCCATATAAAATATGATAAAAAAAAGGGTGTTTGGTAGATAGGGGTTTAACCATTTCTGGGTTTTGGTGAATCAGCTTTTTGAGAACCCAAAAGAAAAAAATGTCTCATCATTCAGCCAACGATAATAAGAATAAGCTCCAATTTCAGCTGATGGATGTTGGGAATAAGCTCTTTCATCTCTCTTCTTCCACTCCTGACATTCTCCGTGTTCTTATGGTTAGCCTTCCCTTTTTCTCATTGTTTAGGGTTTTTGGGGTTTTAAGGTAAAATAAGCAAGTAGAAATGTGCTTCTTTTATGCTGAACAATAAGCACTTGAAGAATAAGTGTTTGAAATGACTAATTTCGGGGGTGCTTGTTAAAGCTTATATAACAAAGCCGAAATTAGCTTATGTTTCATAAGCCTCAATATTGTGGCTTATTTTGAGACTTATGGGCTTATATAAGTTTCTTATGATATGATAAACTTATATAAGCCAATAAGTCTCAAGATAAGCCCCAATTATTGAGGTTTATGAAATATAAGCAGAAATTTGGCTTATTTTCAGCTTATATTTCATAATCCATAATTTTGTGGCTTATTTTGAGACTTATGGGCTTATATATGTTTATCATATCATAATAAACTTATATAAGCTCATAAGTCTCAAAATAACCTACAAAATTGGGGCTTATGAAACATAAGCCCCATTTCGGCTTATGTTATATAAGCTAAAATGTTTGGGGGTGCTTGTTAAACTTTATCTATGGGTTTATAAGCTTATGCCCATAAGTTGAAAAATAAGCTCGGAGATTCGGGCTTGTGAAATATAAGACTAAATCATCTAAGCTCGTAAACCCACAAATAAGCTTATGTCCATAATAAGTCATAAATGTTTTATAATTGGATTTGATTGAAAATATTTTTACATTTTTTGTTAACAAATTTGGCTATTAGCAGAATAGTTTGATGAAATAAGCACTTTGAGTAAAGTAGAAAAAGCGTCCACTTGGTTCGATGAAATTACAAAGATTGTCATTCGTTGATGTACTAATGCCATAAACGGTCCCCTTGTGCTGTTTACTTTACGACGGGTTCTGATACAGACCATTTATGCAAAAAGTATCGATGAGTTGTGATTTCCATAAGTTTCACCAAGCGACATAGATGATGTGTAATTTGGTTTGTTGAATTTTAAGGTCATGAGTGTAACGGTTGGGCAAATTCACAAAAGAGTAAATAGCATTGTTACAGATAAGCACTTTGATAACTTTATTAATAAGCCGATAAACAGCATAACTCTCATCTCAGATAAGGACATCTTAATTACTTTATTTCTTAAACATTTTAAGTAGAAATTACTAAGATCTGCATAAACTGTCCTTACGGTTTGGTGAAATTACAAATATCTTCATTTGTCGATACTATATCCATAAATGACCCCTCGTTGCAATATTTGAGCTACAAGTGGCCCCTTACCCAGTGGCGGAGCTTGAAAATGTTTGTTGGGAGGGCCGAGATTAAGAAAAATTCAGTTTTGACGAACTAGTAATGTACATACTAATGTCAGTGGAACATATAGTGTTTTAACTTTATAAAAATATATACAAGCAGTAAAATTATGGAACCAAACCGAATACAACTAATAACATAGGCCTTTTACTGTAATAAATTTCATCAAAAATGCAATCCTATTGATATGCGTTTACTAATTTTACTAATCTTGGAGGACTTTTGGGCCATGTTACAAATGGGCTGGCGGTTTTAGGAGGACCGGTTAATAAAACTAATAAAATTATCATTGTTACACATATGAAATTACATTATAAGAAGATAGTGTAGGAGGGCCAGGACCCTTCCTGGTCCTGCAGTTGCTCCGCCCTTGCCCTTACCCCTTAAGAAACCAATAGTGAAAGGCATATAGTTCAATCAGGGGCCATTTATGCGAATAGTATCGACGAGGGACAATTTACATAGTTTATGTAATTTACTTTATTAGTAATGTGTAATCATGTTTCATGCATTTTTATGGTTACCCGTTTTCGTAATTACCCAATTAGATCATTCCAAAACTTATGGGGTATTTGTTTAAGCTTATATACGGGCTTATGAGCTTATATATTTGATTTCGGCTTATATTCAATAAGCCCCATTTTTCTGGCTTGTTTTGAGACATATGGGCTTATATATGTTTATCCTATCATAATAAGCTTATATAAGCCCCCCAGTCTCAAAATAAGGCGGGAAATTGATGCTTATGAAATATAAGCCGACACACAAATAAGCTCGTAAGCCACATTTAAGCTTAAACAAATACCCCCTAATATACCAAAGCAATGATTAAAGTACTCATAAGCCACATATAATCCTGTAACTATTTTTAACTAACTTTTATATACATGTGATAGGAAATGGAGAAAGTTCTATCTCGGGTGCAACGACCACCATCCAAAGCGATGATTAAAATACTGCATCCAATCATTCAGGCACTAATTGCTGAAAAACTTGCTAGACATCCTGACGTGAATGTGAACATTTCAGTTGTATGTTGCATGTGCGAGATTATAAGAATGATGGCTAGTGCCCCTTACAACCACGAAGAAATGAAGGTATGAAACTTCTAGTTTTCTATTTAACTAGTGGAGAATCTTCGTAGTATAATGTACTAATAGTCTCAAGTAACTGCCTTTCTATTGTTGTTGGTGGACAGGAGTTTTTTGAAGTGTTTGTGACGTCCTTTGAGAAACAGTCTTCTGCAGCTGGTGGATACCGTGGTAAGATGACTAAAGTTCTCGAAATATTTAGGAAAGCCAGATTGCCCGCTATGATGTTGGACCTTCATGTGGAAGGACTAGTAGGTCGCCTGTTAAAGCAATTTTTAACTTCTGCCGAGTAAGAACTCTATTTCTATGCCAGCAGTAGGACTTGTTCTATTTTGTTTCATTTCAAATTCTTCGACCTTTTATATCATTCGGTAAAGAAACTCTTGAGCTCAACTGAGTTTTCTCTTCCTTCTTCTGATCTTTTTAGCTCCAATACGTCTGATACTTTGCTCGAGATGGAGAAAATTATGACCATGATCATAGAGGAAAGTGGGGAGCTCGCGATCGATCTTGAAGCTCTAATTATTACTAGTCTAGATAAGGTTAATAAGATGATTATTATATTTAACGAAGGTTCCCCATTCATTGCTAATCACATCCGATACTCTTGCAGATTGATTCACCTGTTTCTTGGCAATTAGGGGAAAAAGTTCTCCTGAACTGTGCTGCTAAACTTCAAAAACGTCTCCCGGATATGGTATAAGTTTCGAGAATTTCTCTATATGTTTATTCCAAAATGTTTGCATGTGTTTGTAAAACCGCATTAGCAAATTAACTAAGATATTTGCTGTTCGTGGTGTCCTTCTTTAATTGCAGAATAAATTTCTTTTTGTATTTTACAACTATTGTAGAGAAAGCATTGATGCTAATCGCATATTTTCGTATGTGCTATGATTACATATTTTTTTCAGAAGGCAAGTGAGACAAGCAACTTGAGGAACGATACTGTGGGATTCAGCCCCTTTGCCCCGAGAAACGCAACTCGGTAACACACCAATCAAAACAGCAAATGGGTTTCAGTACTTGCTTTGTTTATAAAAGGGAAACTGAATACTACTTAACATAAAATACATACTGCCTATATATAGACTAACAACACAAACGTGTATAACTAGTCTATCCTAGAAACCAGGAAACACTCAAATACTTGCTAAAGAACAGGCAACCATGATCCCTGTAACCTATGACTTAGTCATCCATGATCTTTTACCATTTATGTAAATTAATTACTAAAGGATTATTCAAGATTAAAGCCAACAATCACCCCCGTAATCTTGAATCCGTTCATGGTCTCGGCCCTTACGTTCATAATCACGAACATGATATCTTTCTCAGTTCTATGGTCGTCTGAACTCACTTTCCTTCCACGATCATTCTTTCTTTCTCTTGCTTTTCGAGAATCTTGCTTGTCGGCCCTTGCTTGCCGACCCTTGCTTGTCGACCCTTGCTTGTCGACCCTTTGCTTGTCGACCCTTGCTTGTCGACTCTTGCTTGCCGACCCTTGCTTGTCGACCCTTGCTTGTCGACTGTTTCTTGTTTGCTACTTGCTACAAACACGAAACATTCTGCTTGCTATGGTTGTCCTACCTGCTACTTGCTACAGATTATACGACAACCTTCATGCTTTCTAACTTGCTGTTGATTTCTTGCTTTTGATCACCAAATGATCAACCTTGCTGCTTGCTTTCTTGTTGGGTTCTTGTTGAGTTTCTTGCTGCGTTCTTGCTGCGTTTCTTGGTGCGTTCTCGTGTTGTCCTTTTCTTGTCTTCTTGTTGTCATCTTGCTGTCATTCCCATGCTATAGTGAAGCGTTCTTTCACTCTTCTTCATGCTAATTTTCTGCTTTCCAAAAGAGTCCTTGCTGTTGCGGTCATCTGCTGATCAGAAACTTGCTGATTGCCTTCATCTTTTGGTCCGTGATTACATAACTGCAATCGTCCCTTTCTTTCTTTCCAACCACCAGGTATGAGCCCAACCTCGCTCTGATACCAAATGTGGGATTCAGCCCCTTTGCCCCGAGAAACGCAACTCGGTAACACACCAATCAAAACAGCAAATGGGTTTCAGTACTTGCTTTGTTTATAAAAGGGAAACTGAATACTACTTAACATAAAATACATACTGCCTATATATAGACTAACAACACAAACGTGTATAACTAGTCTATCCTAGAAACCAGGAAACACTCAAATACTTGCTAAAGAACAGGCAACCATGATCCCTGTAACCTATGACTTAGTCATCCATGATCTTTTACCATTTATGTAAATTAATTACTAAAGGATTATTCAAGATTAAAGCCAACAGATACAACTCATAAGATAAAAGTTGAGTGTCTAGAGGAAAGCGTAGATACTGTGCAGACTCTGAGCGACTGTGAACATGCAACTACGGATAGAGTTAACCTTCAAAGCCATCACACTGAAGATGGAAAGAAAAAAGTTTCATCCGATGATCCACCCATGCCATTAAAATCTGTAACAGAAGTGACGGGAAAACGCAAGAGAGATAACGAACAGGTACCGCCGTTTGCTTCTGGTAACTATTCTAGTATGGGCGTATGGCTGTGGTTTGTGGTTCGGTTTTCCAGTTTTTGCCCAAATTTGCATACTCTTGGACATGCAAGTCTAATCCAAAACCCACTCCGGTAGGATTGGGTATGTTGTTGTTGACTTCTTCTTGTTGGACACGTTAGTCTAATGGGTCAAACGGGGTGTTTTCAGAATGGGTTGGTCTGACTTTGCAAACACTTTTATCTTGTCTTTAAAAATGATCAAAAAGTTGTATTGCTGTAATAAAAATCTAATCTTTGAAATAAAAGAATTAATTAGACTTGATACTGCATGTTAAGTACATTTTGAGAGACTTTTGACCTTTTTGACTCGTTCAATCAGTTTCCATTATAACCAGCTAATTCATTTTGCCCCGTTATAAGCATAGAACCCAAATCGAGTACTTTAGTCTTTAGCCATAAATATGAACAACTCTCAGTTTAACTGAGATAACCTTCTGAAACCTATATCCATATTGTACAGCAGCAAGTCCCCAGAAAGGTTTTGTACAGCATGACACATGTCCAAGGCTACAAGGTGAAGAAAATCAATGCACCGATCCTTGAAGCCATTTTCAAGAAACACGGTGATATTGCATCTGATTGTCTAGTCAAAACAGCTTCTGTGAGAGAATCTATTCTTGAGGTTGTTTGTAAAGTTGTCAGGCAAATTCAAACTAATGACCTTGCAACCATCGTTTCTAATATGGAAGAAATAGAGATGCAAGTGCTAGATGCAGAAGCAACTAACATGAAAGTGGCGTGGCTTCGAGCTCACTTGGAAGCTATTCAGAAAAGGAATGCTGCCCATAAAAAGTCAACTTCAATTGTAAAAACAAAAGCAAACACGACTTTGGTCAAGAGAGCTGCAAAAATGGATGTGGAAGAGAGGCGCAAAGAGCTTCTGACTGCACAAGAAAGGCTTGATAAGGCTGAAAAGTGCGTGAAAGTACTCGATCTTGTAGAAATGAAGCTAAGTGATGATTTCGTGGAATCCGAGGCTGAAAAAGATTTGTGGCCAGAACAACCAATGTTATAGGCTAATTAACTCATGCTAGATCTGTATTTTGTAGAACTTACCTGGGTCACGCCTATGCACATTTTTTGTTACCATTACTTCAGAAACACCTGTCGGCATGAGACCTCCTTTTGGAAAGACAGGTTAAGCTTAAAGTAGTTAGAATTAACTTTCTTTTTGACCTGGTTAATTGATAGGTCCTGATTATTGTTCCACAGGAATTCCGAGCTTCATGATTTCTTTTCGTGACGTTATGCTGCCCAACTGGCACATTTTGTATCTATAGGGATGATAGTGAATCGGGTAGGGTTGGCGATCATGTTTCTCATTTTTATCTATGAATTTTAATAATTGTCCTCATTTTTGGCCTCATATTTGACGAGGATCAAAATCGCAATCTCAACCCTGTTTCCATTGGGGATGGGGATCGAAGATTTTTTGTTTTCTAATTTACATTTACGTTAAATAGCACTATACATCTAGAAAAATATATCAAACATTAACTTGACGAGTTAAAAATTACATAAATAATTTTGCATATTTCATACAATCATACATGCATCAAGACGAGTTGAAAAAAAAATCAAATTATAAAAAATAAAAAAAACTCAAATCAACACATAATAAAATATTATTTTAAGAGATTTGCTAACAACCCATAGGATGTTGCATAAACATTTTATATATAAAAAAACCACATTTAATGAACTCTTATTTTCTATAATTATACATTTGAAATCATTTTTTTACATGACATCTGATGTTAAATATGAAATGTTTCGACATCATTAATGGTAATTAAGTAAATATAAAATGCTTATGCAACACCTTATGAGTGGTTGTTAGTAAATCTTTTATTTTAATATTTTGTTACAAAAAGTTGTTATAAAAAGTTATTAGAAAAAGTTATATGAGAATGACAACAACAACTTACTATATTTAATAAATAAAATTTGCTAAAAATTCAGTTTTAACGATTGAATTTGCATAAACTTGAGCTATAGCTTTATACTCTAACTATCTTAAGTGGGTGTTTGAGATTGCGGTTGCAACTAGATTATCTACTTATTTCATTTTGAAAATGGAGATAAGCTAAAATAAGTGTTTGGATAATAAATGGAGAAAAGTGATTATTTGCGTTTTAAATGGAGACATTTGATGTTAAATATGAAATGTTTCGACATCATTAATGGTAATTAAGTAAATATAAAATGCTTATGCAACACCTTATGAGCGGTTGTTAGTAAATCTTTTATTTTAATATTTTGTTACAAAAAGTTGTTATAAAAAGTTATTAGAAAAAGTTATATGAGAATGACAACAACAACTTACTATATTTAATAAATAAAATTTGCTAAAAATTCAGTTTTAACGATTGAATTTGCATAAACTTGAGCTGTAGCTTTATATTTCAACTATCTTAAGTGGGCGTTTGAGATTGCGTTTGCAACTAGATTATCTACTTATTTCATTTTGAAAATGGAGATAAGCTAAAATGAGTGTTTGGATAATAAATGGAGAAAAGTGATTATTTGCGTTTTAAAGGTTCTAAAATGAAGTTTTAAAAAAGTAAGTGGGAAGCTACTTATTTCATTTTCAAAATGAAAAAAAAGTTAAAATGAGTTTTTTTATTCATTTTACTTATCAAATAATCAAATTTGTCAAACATTCAAAAAACTGATTATATTTCAAACACGATAATCAAATCCAAACACTATTTTCTAAAACTACGTTTTCAAAATGATGATTATCTGATTATTCATTTATGTTTTTTTAACAAACTCACTACAAGTCACTCAAACTCAATTTTAGAGGTAATGACAACTCACTACACATCACTCCTATTTTTTATTAAATATATTTTATTCATACATTTTATTAAAGTACTAGAATTCAAATACAATAGGAATATAAATACACTACTAGATAGATAAAATAAAAATACATAATACGATTAGTCAGTTCTCAGATCTGGATCCGACAACTGACCAGGTAACTCTCAACGCATTGTTTCTTGGTAATCTTCTTCGGCCATATTTCCGTCTCCCGCTCCCATTGTGTCATTTCTTCTTCTTGCAGTGTTTCTTTCAATACTTTTTGATATATGTATAGTTAGGGGTGCAAACGAGCCGAGCTGAGCCCGAGCTTAACAGGGCTCGGGCTCGGGCTCGAAACATAAAAGGTGGGCTCGAGCTCGGCTCAATAGCTCGTCGAGCTTTAACCGTTAAGGCTTGAGCTCGGCTCGACAAGGACTCGAGCAAAGCTCGAGCTTAGCTAGAAAAGCTCGAAATTTTATATATGAAACAAATACATCACTAATATTAACACACCACCACAAATTCTATGTTTTTATTAAACTATGATAACGACTATCAATAAATTATTCAATATTTTATAGAGTTATCCTTTATAATAAGGTTAATATTCAAATCAACGTTGATTTACTTATATAAAAATATTTTTTTATTAAGGCTCGAAAAGCTCGATAAGAGCTCGAGCCGTGCTATCAAAAGCTCGAGCTCGGCTCATTATATGTTTCGAGCCCTATTATTGGGCTTGAGCTCGGGCTTGAGCTCGATAAAAGCTCGGCTCGATCGAGTCGAGCTTGAGCTCGAGCTCGAATAGCTCGATAAAAGCTCGGCTCGTTTGCACCCCTATGTATAGTTGATACACCTCATTGTCAGTAAATAAGTCATTTGAGTCGTTTACAATTAGAAAGGATAGATCGGGAGACACATTTTAGCGTCGGTGTTGTTGTGATGAAGAACCGATATGAGTTGTTTGAGTTTGGGATGAAGAACCGATATGAGTTTGGGATGAAGAACCCAAGTAATTCAACCATTAAGTATTTTTTTCAATTTGAGCCTCAATTTTTTCCGACTTTCTAAACAAAGATTTTCGGATGTTGTAATCGATATCAGATTGATTACTTAGAAGCGTGTCGATTAAATGACGTTTCTATGGGGAAAGATCACGACATTTCTCACATGTTGTGCGCTGTTTCCTATTATCTTCGTACGCGGCATCGAAATCATCAGCTAACGTCGTAAGCGCATCGTAACGATGTTGTTGTTGAATTATTTGTTTTTTAATCATAGCCTTAATCTCGTCAATAGTGTGTGAAAAAAAGCATGCCATTTTTGAATTTAGAAATTGTGTTTGAAAATACAGAAAGTTGTGTGTGAAGATACTCAAAATTGTGTGTATTAAAATTTGTAAAGAGGAAAAAATGATGTAAAAAAATATATCTCTACTACTTATAAAAAGAATTCCCCAATTTCTTGAATGTTGAAAAACAAGATAATTTAGGAATTGTTGAAACTTTTAATGATCTTACGAAACTCCTCTATAACAAAACTCTGGCATCACACAATCTCTATTGCAAGAAACTGTATTCGTAGAATTTTAAAAATTGATGCAAAAAAGGTATTGTTGAAATCTCTACTACTTATAAAGAGAATTCCCCAATTTCTTGAATGTTGAAAAACAAGATAATAATTGTTGAAACTTTTAATGATCTTACGAAACTCCTCTATAACAAAACTCTAGCATCACACAATCTCTATTGCAAGAAACTGTATTCGTAGAATTTTGAAAATTGATGCAAAAAAGGTATTGTTGAAAATTGATGCAAAAAACGCATGGAAATAAGGTAAACTGTTATGCAAAAAAAGGTAATGCAAAAAAGGTAAATGGATGCAAGAAAGGTTTCCTATCTTAATTACATATAATGAGGCTAGAACGGAAAGTATTAATAACGTAAGGTTGGAAATGGCTACATATAATTCAACTAGAAAGGAAACTATTGAGAATGTTATTTATTCAGGGAAAGTATTGATATTGCAAGGCTGGAAATTTGATATATTTCATTGTACATAGCTGAATGTTATTTAATCATAATGTGAAGTTGAAAGTTATGAAACTATATATACAAGCATAATATTTGATTTTTTTTTATAAATCGTGTGTTCCAGGAATCTTTGTATATATCTTGGAGAGAAGAAAGGGGTTGAGATTAGATTAGTATACTATGACAAGAAGTTTTGAGTCTTCTTAATGAATGTTTTGCTTTTTTCATATTTTTCATACAGGTAACATTCCATCTATCTAAACAAAAGAAAAAGATGACAATGTTGTAGCTTGACATTTCCAACTCGTGAGGTTGTGCATCACAGTTAGTTTTTCGTTTCAATGGATATTAGTGTTCTTATCGACATCTTCTAATGTTTATCGTTGCAGTAGTTTTCATATTAATATGTTGTGTTCGAATTCAAGCATAAGGTCATAAATTACTTGATTAGTTAATTGTATTCAATATTTTTACAAATGAAATTTGTGAATTATCTCTATTTGTGTGTAAATTTGTTTAATTTCTATGGTAAACAAACTATGATTGCAATAAATTTATAGTCTTTGACAGGAATGTAAGCAAAACATCTTCAGGTTGTATAGTTTATACTTCTTTGCCTTTGGCTTAACTAATGTGTTTTGTCTTGTAAATATGTGTCATGCTTTAGACTTTAGCTTGTAAGCAGGTGACTTCGTCTTTGGTTTATAGACACGAATGGGTATCTTTGGTTTTGGCTTGTATAACACAAAAGTTGGAGCATGCTCAACGAAGAGAGGCTTAAGAGTCGGTTTAAATGCTGAAACATGTTGCGGGAATTTGTTAATCCATACTCATATTTACATGCGTGTTTATTAAATAACATTCGGTTTTCCATGGCGCCTTGTAATAGTTTTTTTCAATGGTTAAATGTTTCTTTTTATATTTTATTTCGTTACAGCTTTTTCTCCCTACTAACTTCTACATGATCGGATTAATTACAAGATCTATAATAAATTAAAGATCATGCACAAGATGTCAAGAAAGAGGAGTATTTATATGTGGTGTAATATTCTAGATGATTGTATTTTGTATGATGATTCTAATAAAATAAATTATGATACGTTTTGATAAGTGCTTATTGATAATTGTTACTGTATACTATTGTGTATAGTGGCATCGAAGACAACATAAATAACCAATTCCTTGAATGTTGAAAAACAAGATAATTTAGGAATTGTTGAAACTTTTAATGATCTTACGAAACTCCTCTATAACAAAACTCTGGCATCACACAATCTCTATTGCAAGAAACTGTATTCGTAGAATTTTGAAAATTGATGCAAAAAAGGTATTGTTGAAAATTGATGCAAAAAACGCATGGAAATAAGGTAAACTGTTATGCAAAAAAAGGTAATGCAAAAAAGGTAAATGGATGCAAGAAAGGTTTCCTATCTTAATTACATATAATGAGGCTAGAACGGAAGTATTAATAACCTAAGGTTGAAAATGGCTACATATAATTCAACTAGAAAGGAAACTATTGAGAATGTTATTTATTCAGGGAAAATATTGATATTGCAAGGCTGGAAATTTGATATATTTCATTGTATATAGCTGAATGTTATTTAATCATAATGTGAAGTTGAAAGTTATGAAACTATATATACAAGCATAATATTTGATTTTTTTTGATAAATCAAGTCGTGTGTTCCAGGAATCTTTGTATATATCTTAGAGAGAAGAAAGGGGTTGAGGTTAGATTAGTATACTATGACAAGAAGTTTTGAGTCTTCTTAATGAATGTTTTTCTTTTTTCATATTTTTCATATAGGTAACATTCCATCTATCTAAACAAAAGAAAAAGATGACAATGTTGTAGCTTGACATTTCCAACTCGTGAGGTTGTCCATCACAGTTAGTTTTTCGTTTCAATGGATATTAGTGTTCTTATCGACATCTTCTAATGTTTATCGTTGCAGTAGTTTTCATATTAATATGTTGTGTTCGAATTCAACCATAAGGTCATAAATTACTTGATTAGTTAATTGTATTCAATATTATTACAAATGAAATGTGTGAATTATCTCTATTTGTGTGTAAATTTGTTTAATTTCTATGGTAAACAAACCATGATTGCAATAAATTTATAGTCTTCGACAGGAATGTAAGCAAAACATCTTCAGTTTGTATACTTTATACTTCTTTGCCTTTGGCTTAACTAATGTGTTTTGTCTTGTAAATATGTGTCATGCTTTAGACTTTAGCTTGTAAGTCTTTGGTTTATAGACACAAATGGGCATCTTTGGTTTTGGCTTGTAAAATACATAAGTTGGAGCATGCTCAACAAAGAGAGGCTTAAGAGTTGGTTTAAATGCTGAAACATGTGGCGGGAATTTGTTAATTCATACTCATATATACATGCGTGTTTATTAAATAACATTCGGTTTTTCATGGCGCCTTGTAATAGTTTTTTTCAATGGTTAATGTTTCTTTTTATATTTTATTTCGTTACAGCTTTTTCTCCCTACTAACCTCTACATGATCGGATTAATTTACAAGATCTATAATAAATTAAAGATCATGCACAAGATGTCAAGAAAGAGGAGTATTTATATGTGGTGTAATATTCTAGATGATTGTATTTTGTATGATGATTCTAATAAAATAAATTATGATACGTTTTGATTAGTGCTTATTGATAATTGTTACTGTATACTATTGTGTATAGTGGCATCGAAGACAACATAAATAACCAAAAATTTTGGTAAAAATTTTGTACAACTGTACTTTTTAATATATATATGTAGAAAAAATATTAAACAACCAACCATTATTTTGATTCCTAAAGTGCATTAGTTGAAGCGATGCTAATGCGAAACCTAACTAGCGAAGTGGACTAATAAGTGCATGAGTTAAATTTGCGGCATTCTAATTTTTTAATGGGTGTTGCCTGTATTGGTAAACAAAGGCCTTGTAAACAACTTATATGCCAATATTTTGGGTCTTATTAACAAAAGAAATGTTAGTCTGTTTATAATAGCCCATCTAACTTTAAGTAGTAATCCAGTCTGCTAAATGTATATACGTAGAATGATACAACATATAACTATGTTTAGTCTTTCTTTGGACTTAATAACTCAGATGTGTTTCCGGTTATGAATGTATTTATGCTATTACTAAGGATGACTCTAAGGGGGTGTTTGATAGCCTTTGAATGATTTAGTTCAGTAAAAAATTCTGAATCGGTTAGCATGGTAAGTGTTAGAAAACTTTTTCACGCTGTATCATTTTAATTAGCTCTGCACCATTCTGGGAGGTAGGCATGCTTTGTCATTCAGCAGTCACTTTTTCTCAATATTGCCCTAATATATAACCCCACGTCAACTTATAGTAGGAATTAAAGTAATTACTATTTTTTTAATAGATGTAATTGTAACACTCACCAAACAAATTATTAAATCATGCGTACATTATTATTAAATTAATAGAAAAGTCAAACATAATTGTACTGTTTATATTACTACTTATTTTTTAACAGTGATTGCATTAGAAAATTAACTATAAGCCAAAAGAAATTACTAATTAATAAAAACTACTAGTATAATTTTTCTATATTTAAATTACCCAATTGAGTTTATGTTACTACTTTAGATCTGTGTTTTTTTAACGTTGTCATTGTATTACGTCTTATTTATTAAAAGTAGTTTCTGATTATGCATAAGGTTAAAATAGTAATTTTATGTTACTCAGATCTTTCATTCAGCACGTTACCAAACGCTCTATCTTTATTCAGAAACAAATTCATACAGAGCATGTGAATCATTCGAGAAATGATTCAGCGCTAAATCATTTTGTTTTATCAAACAGCCCATAAACTTTGTAATGTTAAATACGTATCTGCTGCTACAAAGTTTGTAGCTGCACCTCAAATGTCGTGCATCAAGAAACTTTATGCGTGCGTTTGTTATTATATGTTGTTTGGCTCATGTTTCTTTAATAAATTCTTTCTAGCGTTGAAATTGTCGATGTTACACCTCTTTTCAGTTACGTCTTGGTTTAACCACAATATAGTGTATCATTAATTATGTGCCGTTATGTAATTTCCGCCGCTATACGCGGGTAATCGTCTAGTATATATATATGTGGGACCCACTAAGTTTAAACTCGCGCTGGGTGAGTCTGCCTATAGATTTTGCAATTCTATTATTTCTGAAATTTTTTATGTACGCCAACTGTTTGTAAAAATGCTTCAATGGAATCCACACTTTAAGATATTAATTTTCCACTTTCAACGTCGTTGTTAACATATGCCTTTGCAATTCTAAGTTTTCTGATTCTTCGCGAGTATCCAAATGTATTTTCCACATTACATGGGGGGGGGGGGGGGGGGGGGGGGGGGGGGGGGGGCGCTCATAATTGCCTACTGATTAACAAGAGAAAGGAAAAGTAGCTGAGAGCGATTTATTCATGGTTTAGGGGGTGTTTGTTTCGCCTTATATTTCATAAGCCCCAATTTTCTTGCTTATTTTGAGACTTGTGGGCTTATATAAGTTTATTACCATATGATAAACTTATATAAGCCTCAAAATTTGGGCCTTATGAAATATAAGCCGAAACAACAAACACCATATTTGTACTTTGAACTTTTGATGAAGCTAATGAGGATGTCCAAAAAGAGCAGAAACGTGTTTCGAGTTGGATAACTGGTATGCTTTACTTCGAAAAACACACAATATCAGTTGCATACATATGACAGGTAATTTTGAATTTTCTGGTGTTTAGTTATATTACTTTTGTGTTTAAACTATGATATAAAATGGTATACGTTTGTTGTTTTCATTATTTCAACTTGTTAATAATTTCCTGTTCGAGTTTCGATTATATAAAAATTTGAAAAATGATTGCTTTAATTAAATTTTGTTTCTCTATTTCTATTTTCTATTTTATTTCATTTCTCTGAATCTGAACTGTATATGCATAACACTAGAAGAGGTACACATGAAACTATGACGAGAAACGTGGTACTTATAGGCTTTGGCAACTTTGCTTCGTTGTACTGGTTGGACCCATGAGACAAAAATATAGTTTCTTTTTAAGGTTGTTGCAAAACAGAATCCTGGATGTGAAAAGGTGATAAATTTGAGGTTGTTTGTATCTAGGATGCCAAGTTTGACCAAATTCATCATCACATTTTCCTTTACTTTTTCTCTCATCCTACCAAATCATCCTATTCTTCTTTTGCTTCAACAATATCCAACAATCCATTCTTAGTGTAGTTGAACGCTAATTCAAGGGTTACATAGGGACTGGCATCCGGTGGTGATCGTGAAGTGCAGTGTGGACTATCATAGACGTAATCTAGATTTGATTTTGTGGGTTTCTTGGTGAAGAAGGGTTGACCTTGTCTTCATTCGCTCTACACATTCCCGGGTGAAAGTATATCATCATATGACTCTATGGATCCGTGTATGGTGATTTATACTTCCTCGTATTTATAATTATTTAATGTTATTTAATTATGTTTTTATATCTAGAATCACCAACAAAATCAGCACTGTATTCGATGATTAAATATATATAGTATTTCATGGTGGTTTTTGTAACAAGACGGAGCTTGATTTCATCTGTTTAAAAATTCAGATCAAACTGGGTCAAGAAGATGACCCGTGGAAAAATAGTTAGAAGTTATGCTTGCAGGTTCTCTAGTTGTGTACAAAATAGTTT
Organism: Glebionis coronaria; assembly: GCA_025667525.1. Taxonomy (NCBI): domain Eukaryota; kingdom Viridiplantae; phylum Streptophyta; class Magnoliopsida; order Asterales; family Asteraceae; genus Glebionis; species Glebionis coronaria. The sequence goes on along the minus strand of CM046877.1, from coordinate 559,300,586 downwards.
TTATCCACTGCACTTTCACGGCTAGTCGTTTTAGGTAATTTATAACGTCCTTAATGTAAGATCAGAAGAAGAATGCATGATGTCAATTGTAATATTTGATTTTACTCGTTCACTTCAGTGATCCATCAATCGATCCACTAAGATTAGTCAAAATTTACATTTATTCATTATTGAAACAGGGATAATAATACAATGTATGTTTTGAACTTTAAAGTCTAAGTAAAGAACTAGTCATTGAGACTTATGTTATTGAGTCTTTGTCTTCTCAATATACACTTGATAATCTTATCCATGTTTCGTTGCAGTTAGTTCAGATTATTTTCTCCAACAACAGACATATCCTTAGATAATAACTACAACAGATCGAATGGCGTCTACTTCATCTTCTTCCATTCAAAAGAGTTTCAAGTATGATGTTTTTTTGAGCTTTAGAGGTGAAGACACCCGCCACAACTTTGTTGGACATCTTTATAATGGTCTTAAACAGAAGGGTATTGAAACTTACAAGGATGATGTGAAAATCGAGAAAGGGAAAACAATTAGTGACCAACTCATCAAATCCATTGAAGACTCAAGATTCTTCCTCATCGTTTTATCGAAGACGTATGCATCTTCATCTTGGTGCTTAGATGAGCTCGTAAAGATTATGGATTGTCATAAGACGGCGGAGCAGATTGCTTATCCTGTCTTTTTTGATGTCGAGCCCACCGAAGTCCGCAAACTAAGTGGGGCAATTGGAGAAGCCTTTGTGAAGCACAGGAAAGTAAAGGCTGCTGGGAAATGGAGAGATGCTATGAAAGAGGTAGCCAATTTAGCTGGATGGGAGTTGAAAGAGATGGCTAACGGGTAATTCAATCTCTACAACAGATTTCTATGATATTCTTTCAGTTTGTTAATCCTTATTATATGTTGTAGATCTAAAATTTATTGTTTGTGTGTCATGATTAGAGAAAGCTAATTAAATCTTCTTAAATCACACAGGGATGAATCTGAATTGGTCCGAATAATAGTTGCTGATATTTTTAAAAAGTTAAGCTCCAACAGCTCAAACGTTGATGGAAAGTTAGTAGGCATGGACATGCGAATCAGTGAGGTTCTTGCATCCTTGAAAATCAGTACCGAAGATGTTCGCGTTATTGGAATCAAAGGGATGGGAGGTGGGGGAAAGACAACTTTAGCCAAGGCTGTTTATGATCATATATCGAGTGAGTTTGAAGGTAAAAGCTTTGTTGAAAACGTGAGAGAAGTTTCAAAAAGCCCTTTGTTGGGATTGAAATCGTTGCAGAAACAAGTACTTTCAGATGTCTTGAATGATCAAGGCATTACCATACATAGTGTTGCTGACGGGAAAGACATGATGGGAAAGATGATGCGCAGTAGAAAGGTTCTTGTTGTTCTGGATGATGTGGATCATCTAGACCAACTCGAGGCGTTAGCTGGTAAGCCTAACTGGTTTAAGTCAGGGAGTACGATTATCATTACAACCAGAGATGAACAAGTGCTAGTATCACACGGGGTGAGCTTGATTCGTAATGTCAATCTGTTGTCGGATAAGGAAGCACTTTGTCTATTCAGTAGACATACATTTGGGAGAGAGATTCCAATTCAAGGGTATGAACAACTATCAGGACAAGTTGTACGGTATGCCGCTGGTCTACCCTTAACGATAAGAGTTTTGGGTTCGTTTCTGTGTGGTAAAAAGGAGCTTGAGTGGAAGGATGGTTTAAAAAGACTAAAAACAATTCCGCCGAAGGAGATCCAAAAAGTATTGGAAATAAGCATAGATGATCTAGAGGATGATTACAAAGAAATCTTCCTAGATGTTGCATGCTTATTAAAAGGTGAGCAGAAGGACCGAGCAATCCAAGTGTTTGAAAGCTGTGGATTTAATGCTATCATCGGGTTAAAAGTTCTTGAGCAAAAATGTCTCATAACTGTATCTGAATTTGGGAGCTTAGGCATGCATGATCATATTGAAGAACTGGGCAAAAACATTGTTTCCCGTTTGCACCCTGATGACTCTTACAGACATAGCCGATTGTGGATCAATGGTGACATTGAAGATATATTGGCCCGTGATTGGGTAAGGATCTAATTCATTTCTATGTGGATAAAACTAACTCATTCTGTACTTAACAAGTTTTTTTCACTTTTATTTGGCGTACAGGCAAAAGTTAATGAAGCAATAAGATGTATAAAGTTGTCGCCGTTGACACTAAATCTTGAAACTGTTATGAGAGGTCTTGGAAATATGAAGAAACTTAGAGTTCTTTACATGTGTTCCGGACCTAATTGGAAAGATAATCGGGCTAGCCAACGCTTTCCAAATGCATTAAAGTATCTTAGTTGGCGAGATTACCCTTTTTCATCTTTACACGAAACATTTCAAGCAGACAATCTTGTTGGACTTGACATGTCTTTTAGCATAATCGAAAATGTTCGGAGAGGGCAAACAAGAAAGGTAGAATACTGGTTGGTTGGTAATTTTCATGATTAATTATAATGCAATACATGTATATTGGGTTGTTATTATACCACCATATATTCATCTTTTTTTTTCTCTAAATGGCAGGTTCTTGGTAAGCTCAGATTCCTTGACCTTAGTTACACACCATTGAAAACGTTGAACCTTGATGTGACTCCTCGTCTCGAGATTTTATATCTTGAACATTGTAAAGAATTGATAGAACTTTACGTACCCGATGGATGTCCAACGCTCCAATATCTAAGTCTGAATAATTCAAAGTTGAAAATCCTTAACCTTGGGCCGACTCCAAATCTGGAGACGTTAACTCTTGTCGGATGTTGTGATTTGGAAGAATTTTTCCTGCCCTTCGGATGTACAAAGCTCAAATCCCTCAGCCTTAATGGTTCAAAGTTGAGAAACCTTAGCCTTGGGCCGACTCCAGATCTTGAGATGTTAAGTCTTGTAAGATGTCGTGATTTTGAAGAACTTTTGCCTTTCCGATATACAAAGCTCAAATCCCTCAGCCTTCATAAGTCACTGTTGAGGAGCCTAGACATTGGGCTGACTCCAGATCTTGAGACTTTAATTCTTTCTGAATGTGACTTGAAAGCATTTCATATGTCCTTACGATGTCCAAAGCTTAAGTCCCTGAGCCTTAATGGTTCAAAGTTAAAGGACCTTCACCTGGGGCTAACTCTGGATCTCGAGACATTGAGTCTCGCTGGATGTGATATGGAAGAACTTCATGTGCCCTTTGGATGTCCAAAGCTCATATCTCTCATCCTCAATAATTCTAAGTTAAAGTACCTTGACCTTGGCCCAACACCAGATCTCGGGCACTTGAGTTTTGCTGGATGTGATTTGGAAGAACTTCACATGCCCTTCGGATGTCCAAAGCTCAAATCCCTGAGCCTCAATAGTTCAAGATTAAAGAAGTTTATGATTGGGCCGACTCCAGATCTCGAGATATTAAGCCTTTTAAGTCTAATTGAATTTAATTTCGTAGAACTTAGCATGCCATCAAGACGTCCAAATCTCAGATCCCTAGACCTATGTCGTTCAATGTTGAGTACACTTGACATTGAGCTGACTCCAAATCTTGAGAGGTTAGATCTCAAAGACTGTTTATATCTCGTAGAAATTAATGCTCCTGTTGGATGTCTAGAAAAGCTTGTCTACTTGGACTTAAGTGGTTGTGGGAGGTTTAAATCTTTTTTGTTTGACAAACGATCTAAATCACTTGAGGTTGGTTCTTTATCAGAGTTACATCTCATTGCGGATTCTATAGATAAATGTCCCACGCACCCGGACCATAATCTTCCAAAGTTCCAGTTTACTTGTTTTTATAAAGAAGATGCAGCAGCCTCGTCAATTGGAAATCTTGAGAAGCTTATTTCTATAGGTCAGTGTGTTTGCGCAAACTTTGAGAGTTTTTCAAGAAGCATTTGTAGTTTAAATTTCTTAGGAAAGCTTACACTTGAAGGCAGCATCATAAAAGAAGTTCCCAACATCCTTCACCACTTAGAATGTCTAAAGGAGCTAATATTGTTCAAGACAGATATTAAATTTTTGCGCAGGTCATAATCATATATTTCCAGGATCGAATGATCAGGCAACCTTCATGAACATCATCATCATAATAATAAAAGAGAACAAGAACAAAGGGGATTGAACCCTAAATATAAATCTGCTATATTGAATCGAATAGGGTTGAGTTTTGATTACAGAATCCTACTCTATTTATACCAAGTGAAACGGTATGTTTATGTTTTGAAACATCCGTTCTGTAAAAGTAAACGGTATATATAACCGTATATTAACTGCTATCTCTAGGGTTCTGGGTTTGTAGGCCTGTGGCCCATACCCATATGTATACAGGCTTCTTCACGTTTCCTGGGCCTGTTCTTTTGTTCTTCCTGGTGTTGCTGTGTGGATTTGCAGCCCTAACACAACAAGAAAACCAATTTGTTAATCATGTGTTGAGGATTAATTGGATTAATTCCCAACACTCCCCCTTAATCTAATTAATCCTTGTGTTCTTCTTGTTCTTCTTGTTCTGTATGCGTTTTGATTTCTTCATGGCCTTTTGATGTTTTGTTGTAAAAAGTTTTATCATCTTCTGATCATCATTGCGACATCATAATGTTGTCTTCCATCATGGTGCTAGGGTTCTTCACGAACCATGCTTTCTTTTCTTCTCGATTTCCTTTTGAACACATAATGTGTTCTTTTCTTCTTTCGCAATAATTCTTCTTTCTTTCCTTCTGTTCTTCCCGAACTGTGTCTCATCTTCTCGATTGCTTATGAAGGATGTGTTCTTCCTTATTTTGCAACAAAACAGCCATGTTTTCTTCATTCTTCTCGAATCTGATTTTGCCTCTTTTGCCTTCTGTATTCGCTGTCTTTTTATCCAAGGTAGGATTTTCTTGATGATGACTCCATGATTTTGAAGTTGCTTGATCCCTTCGCTCTGATACCACTTTTGCGCAGGTCAAGACTCGGGGAGATTCCAGGAACGAGTGATCAAACAAACAATCATCATATTCGGATAAATAGGGCAGAAAATAAATAGGGGATGAACAACAGATTGAATAAGGGGTTTGAACCCAAATAACTGATTTATTATAACGAATGGGTTACCTTGTGACTTACAGGATCCTAACTATATATACAAACTGGATCGGTATGATTTTGGTGAAGGGGTGTGATGGTTCTGTCTAAACCATACGACATGCCTTTTCACTTTATAACCGTTCTAACTGTTGTTGTTCAGGTCTTGATCTATATATTTCCAGGATCGGATAACGACCAAACTAATCATGAACGATCATATAAAGACAGGAATTAATTGGGAAGAACAAGAAAAGATTTGGGGTGAACCCATCCTGATAAACACAGGATTTATATATATATCATGATACTGAAAATGAGGGTTGATTACAAATGATTACAGAAAACCTATATATAGAGAATGAATCAGTGTGTTTAAGATGAAAACACCCTTTCTGTAAAAGTAAACGGTATGGAGGCACCCATAACCGTTATTTAACAGTTGCCTAATCTAGGGTTTCGGGTTGGGCCTTAATTCGGGCTTTATGTTAAAAGATTAATGGATTATATTTCCAACATAAATATCTTCCAGATAGTGTTTGTAAGTTAAAATCTCTAAAATATCTCAATCTTCATTTTTGTCCTTATCTTGAGAAGCTGCCCAGGAATTTTGGCCAATTAGTATCTCTAGAAGAGCTAGATCTTTCCTATGCAATTATTAATCATCTTCCAGATAGCTTTTGTAAGTTGAAACATCTGAAATCTCTCAATCTCGCAAATTGTCATAATCTTGAGAAGTTACCCGAGGATTTTGGCCGATTAGAATCTTTAGAGAAGCTCAGTTTGCGCAATAGTGGTTATATTAAGAATATTCCAGATAGTTTTGGTCTATTGAAACAACTGAAATCTCTCAATCTTGAATACTGTCATAAGCTTGAGAAGTTACCTGAGAATTTTGGCCAATTAGAATCTTTAGAGGAGCTAAGTTTTTGCAATAGTTATATGAAGAATCTTCCAGATAGTTTTGGTCTACTGAAACAACTGAAATCTCTCAAACTCCAAGTTTGGCAGCATCTCAAGGAGTTACCCGATGCTTTTGGCCAATTAAAATGTCTAGCGGAGCTAACTTTGGCAGGTCACTCGCATTCGCAATTGGATGTGGTTACACATGATATCAAACATCTTCTAGATAGTATTAGTACGCTGAAACATCTGAAATTTCTTAAGTTTATGTATCTTTATTTTCGTAACACATCAAAGGATCTTGGGCAACTTGGGCGACTACAGTATCTGGAAAAGCTAATCATTGAGGATACTAATTTGATAGATATTCCTAACAGCATTTGTGAGATGAAACATCTGAAACAACTCGGTCTCCGTAGAGTTCTTGGATTGAAGAAACTGCCACAGAAAATTGGACATTTAGAATGTTTAGAAGAGTTAGATATAACAGAAACAGACATAGGTCGTCTTCCACAGAGCATTTATCAGTTGAAAGGTCTGCGTATTATTGGGAAAAGATATAACCTTGAGTCATTAGGTTTTACATCATTGTTACCAACTTCTGACGATGACAAGCTCTGCTACATATTACCATGAATAACAGGTACTTTCCATGTCTTCTATCAGTGTCATACCTAAATTGGAATTTTGAAAATTTTAGATTGATACGACAATGATTAATAATTCTGTATTTTACTATAAATCTAAAAAATTTAATCATTTCCTCAATTAGGAGGTTCATTGAGCAGGCAGTTGTCAATCCGCATACATGGTTATTTACCCAGCAAGTGCATTGATAGAAGTCAGATCACACAAGTCACTCGGACGATTTCGCAACTCAAAAAGGTAATTATATTGGTGTTTGGATTACTTATCAGAATAACTTATGTGATAATCACCTTGTTCGGCTAACTCCTTTCAGCACCAGGGTCAACAAGTGTAATTTTGAGTCCGTCAAAAGCAAAACGAAACATGCAGTCTCAAACCGCTTATACAGAACACCTCATAAAAAGATATGGATACCAGAAGATATGAGTACTATTAATACCAGAAAAACTGCGTTAAATTTAAAGAACATAAAACAAAATTTGACATTACAAGCAAACACACATAGTTGATTTGTAAAGCCTTAATATACCAAAACAGACCAAAAGCGAAAGCAAATTGGGTTAGTTTTCTCTGTAGATAGATGGGTTTGTTTTTTGGGCTAATAGGGTTTTGGGCAAATTTTTTTTAATACTAAATGACTTTTTCTAAAATTTGTTCTAAGGTAGATTTTTAACAAAATAGTTGATTATGTATTAAAATGGGTTAGTTCAAATGGACGATCTATACAATTTACTTTATTAGTAATGTATAAACATGTTTTCATGCATCTTTCAGGTTACCCGTTTTGGTAATCACCCACTTAGATCATTCCAAAACTCAATATACCAAAATAGACCAAAACCGAAAGCAAATTGCTATAATGTACTAATAGTCTTAAGTAACTGCCTTTCTATTGTTGTTGGTGGACAGGAGTTTTTCGAAGTGTTAGTGAGGTCCTTTGAGAAACAATCTTTAGCAGCTGGTGGATACCGTGGTAAAACGACTAACGTTCTCGCGATATTTAAGAAAGCCAGAATACCTGTTATGATGTTGGACGTACTCGTACATGTGGAAGGATTAGTAGGTCACCTGGTTAAGCAATTTTTAACTTCTGCCTAGTAAGAACTCTATTTCTATGCCAGCTGTAGGACTTGTTCTATTCTCTTTGATTTCAAATTCTTCGAAACTTTATATCTCCTAATTGCTATTGCTGTTAGGAAAGCTCTTTTGTTACAAGTGAAATAAAAGAATAAAACGATACTATCATATTGGAACTTTATGTTATCTCTAAAGAAACTCTTTTCTTCTGACCTTTTTAGCTCCAATACCTCTGATACTTTGCTCGAGATGGAGAAAATTATGATCATAATCATAGAGGAAAGTGGGGATGTCGCACTCGATCTTAAAACTCTAATAATTGCTACTTTAGATAAGGTTAATCAGGTAATTATTATATATCTCATCTCACTAACGAAGGTTCCTCATTTATCTCTAATCACATCCGACACTATTGCAGGTTGATTCACCTGTTTTTTGGCTACTAGGGGAGAGAGTTCTCCTGAACTTAGCTGCTAAACTGCAACCACGTCTCCAGGATATGGTATAAGATTCAAGACTTTCTGTTTGTAAAACTACATTAGAAATAACTTGTAGAATACAGAGTACCACAAAGATGTTGCAATGCTGTTAGGAGAATTAGCAGCAAAGCTGCTATGAGCATTCCTAACAGCATTGCAACATCTTGGTGGTAGTCTTCCACCTTTCTATACGTGACTAGATCTTTTCTTACGTCATCACCACAGATTTTGGCATTGTTTGCACCATATGCAAGCAACCACTATAAGCCAAAGGAAATAGTTGTGTGGTTTATTTGTCGGAAGAAATGGAGATGGAGAGAAAGCAAAATTGTGAATATTAAGCAAAGTTAGACAGGTGTGGATATTAAGCAAAGTGAGGCTGGTATTATATATAGACAGAGAAGATATGCAACGAGTAAATGGATGGTAAAAAGTAGTTGAGATTAAAAGTAAAAGCTATGTTAGGTAACTGTGAGAGTAAATACATACTTTCCAACCTCACACATGTGATTTTGTGGTGTGCACATCACTTTGTGTGGTGTGCATATCAACTCCCTATGCAATGAGATATGGAACAGAGTTATTAAACGAAAACAAAGTAAAGGAAAGCAAGTGGTGAGTAAACAAAGAAAGAAAGGAAGTGAAGACGTTTAATTAACAGCACTGCAATATCTTTTGGATGAAATCTAAAAATTTTCCATAGTATCCTCACACCATCTTACCAAGCAGACTTAAATTTTGGTTAGTGGGTAAATTTAAGAGCATACATAATGCGTAACTTTTTTCAAAAGTTTTGCACTATTTCAAAAAGACATTTAAATATTTTTTGCATTGTAAGAATAGGTTTTTATAAGATTTTTTATGAAACACTAGTTTTTCAAGTGTTTGACAAAATTTATAACAGGTCATTGCTATTAAACAAGCTAACAATTGATTGTGATATAAAAAAGATATTAAAGAAAGCATACATTAAAGAGAAATGTTAAATTCACACTTATTTTATACAAAATAAATTTACACCCTTATGTGTCAAACAAACATTAGTAGGAAAAAAAAGAAAGAGAAAACATGATGAGTTGTGATTGGTGCAAGTTTAATGCCAATATAAGTTGTAAGTGGATATAACATTTCTCTACATTAAAAGTACAAAGTCTTGAATAACTTAATTGCATCATTGTGAGTGCTCTAAGAAGGAAGAGGAGTAGGTAATAAAACGGCAAGTCATGAATGCAGTAATGAATTTGTTTGCAACTTAGCTTTCATAGATTTTTTTCTTTTTTTTCTTTTGATTTTTGTCACATGACGTTGCGTATACCGTGTACGTGATTCCTTCTCCTACGCAAAAACATGCATACGAGTGTAAACTTGAGCTTAACAACGTGTAGATAAGTTAAAACAAAATGACCCACCATAAAGAGGTGTCACAATAAAGGCACCTTTCAAAATTTTGCCCAGTCACATGCCAACTTAGTGTTACATCATACCAAAACAACTAACCAAAATACCCCTTCACTCATAATACACCTAATCTTTTTTCATTTGAGTCCCACCACTATCTTTTATCTAATATTTTTTTTTTCATTTTCACACAAACTAAATTTCATTTTATTAAAACCAAAACATTTTTAAAATTTACAAAAAACATTTTTACAAAAAAAACATTACGATTGAAAAATTACAAAAAAAACATTTTTAAAAATTACAAAAAACATTTTTACAAAAAAGACATTATGATTTAAAAATTAAAAAAAACATTTTTAAAAATTACAAAAAACATTTTTAAACTAAAAACATTTTTTTAGTTCAAAAAAAAAAAAAAACTAAAAACACTTTTTAAAAATTAAATTTTTTTTTTTTTAAATACAAAAACAATATACCTTATATAAGTTTTTTTAAATACAAAATTCTTTTTAAAATTCTTTGTAAATAGACACACACATACCACCTACTCTCACCTTATCCCTCCACCACCCCTCTACATCTCTTCTTCTTCTTCTCTATTACCAGAAAACACACACAAGAAAACACACAGTAAAAAAAAAACATCTCTTCTTCTTCTTCTCTATTACCAGAAAACACACACAAGAAAACACACAGTAAAAAAAAAGAAAATAAGAAGAAAGAAGAAAAAAGTGAAGAAAAAAGAAAGAAGAAAAATAGGTACCCACATTTGGCTCGTCGTCAACATTTCGCAAAATCGAAATTTGAAGCTCACAAGGCCGAAAAATCTATGCCCAAATTGAAAGTGAATCAAGCCTTAATCTTCGAAGCTTTAAAGATCCAAAATTCGCTTTAGCGTGAGGATATACGTCTTTGGCTAATAAAACCACCGATGAGGCGGATAATAAAAGGCAAGGCAAGACCGAAGTCATAATAAAAGCTTCATGGCGAAGTTGAATAAAAGATGGAGGTAAACCAAAGATAATAAGGCCCTTCCGTTAGGGGGCGTATAAAAGTCTTGGTAATAAGTCTCATGTTCAAAACCGTTATAAAACCGTGTTTATCGATCCTTCTTGTTGACTTAATTTTTTGACATTGTTGTCTATTAGGGTGAATTATTAATTTAATGATTTTGGTTACACCGTTAAGACTCTATTTTTAGACTTAATCTCTATTCACGCATAATTCAATGATGTATCCTCGTGATCATTAAGACAAAATAAAATATAAGAGATACCAAGTAGGAATAAGGGACTTTAGGTTCATAATTAACACTCATGAAAAGTGATCGTGTTGCTAACTTATAATAACAATGATCTCGTTACACGCTTAGCATGGAATTGGGTGAAAATCGAGGACGACGAAATTATTTCTAACGAAGCATTCACGTGTTCTTGTTCTATGATCCCAACTCGTGATGAAAGCAATACATTATGTCTAAAACACGTGTAGTAGTTTATTTAAGTTTATGTCTTTAATAAAAGTCATCATAAAATGAATTTTGGAAGTGCTACGATACTTAATTCTAGCATTGCGTGGGGACACGGCAATGGTTTAGTATGGGGGAGTGATGAGACTGTACTTATACATAGTCTCATCGTCCAAATCAGGCTTAAAACGCATAAAATGTCATCAAAATACCCAAAAATATGCCTGTGTTTGTTCATTGTGTATTTCAGGTACGGATATCATGAATTCACCAAAAGATCAAAGGAATCAAGCAAAAACGAACACGGGAAACGAAGCCGCACAAAGAACCGGGCCCAAGTTTGGAATTTGCAAAAATACCCTTGAAGTTTGAATATTTGACAACTTTGGTCCCTCAACTTTGAAGATTTGACACTTTATACCCCTCAATTATCTTAGAAATACTTTGGGGTCCCTAAAGTTTCATGAATATACAATTCAAACCCTTGAAGATTGGATGAAAATACAAGTTTGTTACTTTGTTAAACCAAAGGACTGATGTTGCAAATACTAAAGGACTAACAAGGTTAATAGCCATGGACTGGAAATGAAAAGCTGATTAAAGGGAGACTTAACTATAGGGGCTTAAACTGCCAAAACCCCAAACTCATCTAACACCCCACCCAATTAACTAACCCTGGCCGACAACCTTATTCACTCCCACCTCTCACCTTACGCCACGTCACCACCTCCACTCCCCTCAACCAATCCCCTTAATCACCCTCTCCACGTCATTACTCCACCCACAAAACACAACCGATTAATTAAATCAGTATTACTTTCCCACTAAACAAAAGATTTAAAAATCTTAATTACCCAAAACAAATCAAATGCCCCTGTTTACCCACCCCTAATCGTATAAACCCTAAATCCATTACACTTCAAACCAAGGGGTTTAACCCCAATTGCTCCAGAACGTTGATTAAAGGTCCCCTAACCCCAACCCACTCACAAAACTTGTATCCCGTGACCACATGTGGCCCCACCATGGCTCCCCTGCTCCTCCATTTTTAGTAAATTACGAATCTCATCAGAAAATCAACGGGCCACGCCAATTTCGTGTTCCCAAAGGAGTATTTGGATGGCTATGATCATTTTCTAACAGCCTGGCAACAACATACCCTCACATGTGATCATTGACTGGAATTTTCAAACTTGAAGACCAAGGGCAATCAGGGCTTTTCAGCAGATTAGGGTTATTGTTTTAGGTTTTCTAGATAGTTCCTTTCATTTGTATAAATAGAGGTCGCATGTGACCTCTATCCTTTGTTCCAGTTTTTATGTAAAAATTTTCTAAGTTATTAATGATAATGAAAGCTTTAATCTTTTGACATAAATTCTGAGTCCCAATTTATCTGTTTTTTCTAGTTTAATATTTACTTTAATTGCAAATTAGTTTAAAAAATTCCAAGGTTTTCAATTTACAAAGTTTTTATTTTGAAAAATCATTTTGAATCCATATCCAGTGGAAGTGAAAGTGGATGCTGGATTTGGTTTTCAATCTGTTTTTGTGAAGTTTTTTTATAACATTCAAAAGGTTTTGAGTAAGGTTTGTGTTGAGGTTTTTCAAAGATTTTCCAAGAAAAAATCTTATTTTCATTTTTTTATTTATCTTACTGTAGCAAAAGCTACAAGCTATCAGTTTGTGGCCTTTGCTACTTGAGGTCGGTGCTTGTTTAGTGGTGTTTGTGTAGGAAACCAAGAAACAAGGCTCACCACTTCATCTCATTTTCATTTCCCTTTGTGCAATTTTGAAGACATTTTGCCCTGGTTCCCTTAGTGAACCCCAGCAGGGTCTCTCTACACTACTCACAAGCTTTCATAAGCCCATTTAAGCTGTTTAAGGAAGGCATCAGCCATCACTTTCAGGCTTTAACCCCTTTTAAGTTTTCTTGAACTTTATATGAAATTCTATGAGTTTGTATGGATCTGTTCTTAGGGTGATTATTTTTGCTTGTTCATGCTTATTTGTAATTTATATGCATGTTTATTTAGTTTGAAATCAGTTTAATCAAGTTTCAAAGGCTTTTGGTTTGATAATTTTCACTTTCTGAAAATTAAGGGTGTGTTTGGATTTAGGTTTAAGCTAGCAATTGGTGACAGCTTGTGGCTTTCTATCCATCTAGACATACTCTTTTGATAATTTTAGGTGATATCAGTCATAGTGTTTGCAATTTGGATAGGATTAGAAGAAAGTTGCATGATAAAAATTGGTATATTATAGCTTAGAAATCAGCAAATCCATTTTCTGCCAGTTTTTGTGCATATTTGACATTGAGATTTTGTGAGCTGTTAGATATTAGGTCCAAGTAGGGTTTGCAATCAGTTTAAAGTCATTTGGTTAGCTTGTATGCAAGTTTTCAACTTTTGAAAATCGTTTTTGTGCACTTTGCACCAGCAAAATACTCCACAGCCCTATTAGCTTATACAATGACTGCAAATCAACTTTGTTCGTGTGATTATTGTTCTTGAGTTGTGCTTTTTCTAGTTTTTACTGACTTCCCACACTCCACTGAGTGTGGGGGTGCCTTTGTTTCCAAGAAACAACAAGCCAATTACAAGTTACAAGCTTAAAATCTCCCAGACCTCATTTTTGTACTGTCAGTGGGAACTAAGTTCCCACTGCTAGTGGAAAAGTTTCCACTGCTTGGCTACCAGACAAAAAGTGGCACATGTCACTTTCAGTATCTTATTTTTTTGTCTTTTGTGACCAAATATAGGTTTTAGGACTTGAAACCAGTTTCATTATTTTTCTTATTTTATTTTTGATTTTTCAGTTTATTTTATTTTTCTGTTACTGTTCATTTGCTATTTTTTAGGTTTAATTGCATTTTTAATTACTTTTTAATATTCTGATTTTTGTCTTTTAGTGTAGAAAATTAATATTTTTAAATTTCAAAAATTTTATTAGACTTAGAAAAACATTTTAAGATTTTTAGTTTAAAAAGTTTTTACTGTTCACTTTTTAATTATTTTTAGATTTTAATTAAGTTTAATTAAGGTTTAATTAATTTCAGTTTTGTCTTTTAGTGGAAAATTTTATATTTTTCAAACTTTCTCATTTTTCTACTGTTCTTTAGTATAAATTAGGATTTTTAAAATTGTCAAATTATTTTTGGCATTATTTTATTATTTTTTATGATTATTTTAGTTTTAAAATAGTTTTTAGTGATTTAAGAATAGAAAAACAGTTTTTAAAATTTAAGAAAAGTACTTTTTAGTCTTTAAATAATATAAGTAACTTATTAGTTCAATAAAATAATATTTTGGACATTTTGTTAATTATATTTAGTTTTAGGGCTTTAATTTGCATTAAAAATTGAATATTTAATTAATAAAAGGTTTTAAAATATTTTTGTTGGATTTTTATCCTTATTTATATTATTTAAGACTTAGTTTAAACTTTTAATTAATTTTTGGATTTAATTTTTAATTTCGTAGCGTTTTACGTAACTACGTCATCGTTTTACGTCGAATCGTCGTAGTGTAACCCTAGTCGTAGCTCGTCTTTACTTTTTCTCTCTTAAACCAAAAAAGTCACTAATCCAAACTTGATTTTACATATTGGCACATTAATCCACACACCTCCTTCGAGAAGGAACTTGGAATTTATTCGGTTTCGCGTTTTTCCTAAAACGTGCAACTTAATACTTGCCGCACTTATACGTTGTTTTCCTAAACACGTATTTACACAACTATCATATATACACAATAAAAATAAAATCTTTTCGGATTTTTGAAATTTTTAATTTTTATGGATTTTTAACAAATTTTTAATTTTTTTTTTTGGGTTTTTGAAATTTTTAAGCAAGAAAATAACGCTCACGAATGAACGGATCCCAAAAAGCAACGCGTCTCTCACAGAAAACCGTTAATCTTTACGAAAAGAGCCGGCAGCGGTGCCATTTGATACGAGGCTTTAGTTAGGAAAATTGTTCGTTGAAATCGGTCTAATCGAATTGATTACTGGTTTAAGTGCGACTCAGTTGTCTTTGGTGGAAACAAATGTTGTGTCGTTGTAGTAAAATTAAAAGGTGCAAAACTTTAATGTAAATGGCGGGTAAATAAGTCTAAATCTAATTAAAAATAAATGACGAGAAATTAAAAGCGTGACGAAAAGTTAAATGGGCAATTAAAGTAAATAACGCAAACTTAAAACTATCCTAAAGTCAAACTTAAAACACAACTAAAACTTAAAACTAAGGCAAGGCTTAAAATAAATCTAAGGCAAGTAATCTTATAGTGCAACTAAGGAAAAAAGCGGGAAAATTAAAGCTTAAAAATTAAAAACTAAAAAAAAACTTAAAATAGACTAAAAATACCTCACTCGGAATAATTACTCGTTCGGAATGTCACCTTCACCCGGAATAATTCTTCTTCGTTCGGAATAATCAAGACAAAACACTTATCCGGAATAACTAAGCCAAAACTCTCATTCGGAATAAAAGCTTCACTCGGAATAATCACAATAAAGCCTTCATTCGGAATATTCCGAATGAATACCCCTTGATCCGGAATGTTGAATATTCCGGATGAACAACCTTTGATTCGGAATGTTCCGAATGAACTACTTGATTCGGAATGTTGAATATTCCGGATTAACACCCTTTGATTCGGAATGTTCCGAATAAACTACCCTTGATCCAGAATATTATTCCGAATAAACGACTTGATCCGGAACAAATTCTTCACTCGGAATGTCAGCTTGACTCAGAACTTCCACTGATCCGGAATATTCCACTGGTTCGGAATATTCTGAACAAAACTTTGATTCGGAATAATCAACAAGATCCTTTCGTTCGGGAATGTTCCGAATGAACACCTTGATTCGGAACAAACAGCTTGATCCGGAATAACCAACAAACAGTCTTGATTCAGAATAAGTGGCTTTGATCTGGAATAATCTGGAAAAGAACAGTAGCGAAGAACACGGGAAACAAATAACACGAATCTAATTTAATCTAATCAAAATCAACCAAAAGATTAAATCAAACTAACCAAATAAAATCTACTAATCATAAACAAACAATCCAAAACAATCAAACTAACAATACTAATCAAAATAATCAAAACCCACTTAATCAATTTAATAAAAACTCAAATACATGAACATAAACAATAAACATAAAGATTAAAGATTGACAAGAAAGGTAGATAGGAGATGAAACAATAAAAATAAAGATTCAATAACAATAAAAGAAAACTTACTTGAAATTAAAGGTTTTTAAGGTGCAAGACAAGTATTTAAATTGACATGAAAATTAAATGTGCAAAATTTAAAGATGGAAGAACTAGTGTCACTCTAGCTAACAAAACAAATGAAAGGAAAATGAAGACTATTTATAAGAGGATTAGGGAGGTGCTTAGAGGAAGCTTTCTCCCCTCTTTCTTCTTTCTTTAATTGTCATTAAGTCCTTAATCTTCTTAATTCTTTGACTTTAACGACTTTGTCTCGGGATTTCTACTCTCGTCTTGTAATTTCTTCAATAAATTAGACTTGAGTTCTCCGGCTTTTAGTAAACTTCCGTCTTTTGACTTTTTCTTCGATAAATCTTCAAAATTGGTCTTGGACTTCCGTTCTTTTTGCACTCTTGATTTCTTGACTCCGTCTTTTGTCTTTTTCTTCGATAAAAGCCTGTGAATGCCCGTGTTTTCTCCCCTTTTCACATTTTCGTCCTAAATCACAACAAAAACACAAACCACGCATAATTCCGACATTTACGACATAAAATACACGTTTTGGCTTGATTATTATTGTAGCTAAGTGGTAAAAAGGATAGGTGTTTACACACCTATCAGAGGCAATATAGATCTATTCAGAAGTCTGCAATTAAGAAGCAAAGATTCATGAACCACAAGAAAAGGCAACTAAATGCAACCAAACAGGGGAGGAATTATGAAGGACAACCACCTTCTTCTGATAATCAGACAAGGATCTCTGGAAATGACATCAATTTTGAATTGGATGAAGATGTCATGGGGACTTATGAAGATGGAACTGGTTTAGAGACTGGTGTGGATGAACCTTCAAATATGGAGATTCAGCATGAAGAACCACAGCCTACTCATGACGAGCCACAAGTTGAAGAAATTTTGGTAACTCAGCCAGCACCACCACCTCAATCACCATTTCAAACAAATTAGAGTGCTTTCTATGAGAAGTTGGAGGAAATTACTATTTAGTTTCCTGTATATTCAACTCCATCACCACAAAGACAAGTATGGTTTCAAAGGAAACAGACTTTGCAAGTACTGTCTAGATCAAGAATGAGCAATGAATCAGACAAGACTAAAGAGGTGCAAGTTGATATGATGGCTTCTATGGAAGAAAGAGTATCTGGGGATACACTAGTGATTGAAGAAACAAGTGTGTCTAATACTGGTGAAGTCAACATTGTTGAAGATCCAAGTACTGCTAAGCCAACTAAGCCGACTGCAAGTACTGCTGACATTGTTGAAGACCCAAGTACTGCTAAGCCAACTAAGCCGATTGCAAGTACCGCTGGTGATCATCCTTCACTAGAAAGTCAAACTCCTTTTGGAGAAGATGAGACTTTAGCCCAATTGCTGCTTGATTTAAGAAAGAAGAATTTAGTTGAGAAGACTAAACAAGCAGAGGTAGAGAAAAAGACATAACAAGAAGTTCTTATCAAAAAGAATCAAATTCAAGGTAAGAAAGTTCAAGCTTCACACCCTACCAAAGGTATAGTTATTCAACAGCAAGCTAATGAAGAAAGAGCTACCAAGCTAAAGAAGAAGCTACCTAAGATTGATCCAAAGGATAAGGGGAAGAAGCAATTTTATCAGAATCTGAAGATGAAAGTGATTCAAATGATGATATAAACAAAGTCATGTACATATTTAATCAAATAGACCATGATGAGGAATTTGCTTATAGAATGCAAGCACAAATTCGTGAAAATGAATTGCAGGAAGAACTTGCAGCAAAGCAGGATTTGCTAGAAGCTAAAAGAATAAAGCAAGAATGGAACATACAAGAATATGACAGGATTCAAGCTGAAATACATGCAAGTGAGCTTCTTGCATACTCATTGATAGCTGAAGAGAGAGATGCATATGATGAAGAAGAGAAATCAAAATTGATTGATGATCTGGTAAGGGAGCAACAAAGATTCTTTGCTGAAAAGGGAAGGAAAAAAAAGATTAAGCCTCCAACTACTATGCAGATTAGAAATCAGATGATGAACTTTCTTAAGAAAGTTAAGGGATTTACTCATATTCAGCTGGTCAAAAAGAATTTTGAAGAAATCAAGACTCTGTATGAGCAAAATAAGAGGATTGAATTGAATTTTGTTGAGATTGGATCTGAAGCAGATAGAAAAGCTATTGAAGAATTTAAGAGACATCTGCAACAACAAAGGCAATTTGTTAGTACTCCTAGAATTGAGCCAAGTACTGCTGAACCTACAAACACATCTCCACCTATCAAGACTACTTATGTGAGGAAGAATAGACAGGGGAAGGTAAGTTCAAGGGAGGAAGAGACTGCTCAAAGAATGAATACAGGATTTGAAACTCAAGATATTGCTCAGATTGAAAATGTACAAGCAGTACATACACGGTCAACAGTACATACAACAGTACATACTGAGGAGACGATACATACAAACTTGGAAGAGGGTTAACAGAACTTGAGGGAATTTCTAAGGGTGTTAAAAGGAAAAGGTCAACAAAGACAAAGAAGAAAACTAAGAGAGCTAAAAGCAAAGGATAGTGATGATGATGAGAGCTTAAAGAAGTACTTGAAGATTGTGAAATTTGAAGATCAATGTATTGATACATAGATTTTTGTAAAGAGAGCATCCATTGCTAAATTTATTTACTCTACAGATCAAGGACTTGAAGCTCATGGAATTCAGAGAACTGATGGCACAACAAGAGTATTTAGACTTTTGGAGGATATTCTTCCCAGACAAGATATTCAAGATCTTTCAAGGTTAGTTCAAGAAGCCAGTGCAGGTAAAACTGAAGTATCACTATTATACTGGGAATTTCTCTTTATGTATGAGCCACACAATTATGATCAAGAAATGTTGAAGTAATTAGAGAATCAGGTTCCTAGTTACTGGAGATTTTACAGGTCATGTGGATTGCATATTTTGGATGTAGATGATGTTACATACTATATGCTGCAAGAGAAAACTTACCCTTTCAAAAGAAATTATTGGAAAGGATGTTAGAACAACAATTGGAAGTTACAGAAGAATCTGATGATGCTTTGGAGTTGATCAGAATGGTTAAACAACAAATCAAGGATTTGAAAGATGAGGAAGAAGCTGAGAAAGAGCCTTAAGTGTTTGACTTTCAGTCACACTTCACAAATGGTTCTCAGTTCACCATGTCTAACACACATAAGAACTGGCTAGTCCATAAGCAAACGGTTTGTGGTAAAGACTTATCAAATCCGTTGAAAGCTGATAGTTTGCTAAAAACTATATGGTTCTAACTCACCTTGTTTCGAGACAAAGAGTTGGCTAGTCCTAGACAAACGGTACTAGGTAAAGACTTCATCAAATCCGTTGATGGTTGACAATTTACCAAAAATTGTAAGGTTTTCATTACACCTTATTCTTTGTGAATAAAGTATTGGCTATTCCAAAGTGTACGGCTAACTGGTAAAGAATTTATCAAATCCGTTGATAGGTGGTGATTTGCTAAAAGTCATGAAGCCAATACAAATTGGTGTTTGTTGTTAACTGTTTTATTTCAGGTATGAAGATTGCAGGCAAAGAAGTATTTAAGAAAAATACTTAGAAGGTTTTGTTATCATCAAATCAAGACAAAGGTTCATGATTAAGAGTTCAAAGACTAAAATCAAGAAGACAATAACTGATGATGCAAAGATAAGTGAATGTTAAGAAGACACAAGAAGATCATAGTTTGAAAACAAAGATGATACTCATGATGTTTGAAGATTATCTTATCAGAAGAAGATCTATATTTGAAGTGTTTGGCTACATTCAATTGGATACAAATACAAATTACCAAGTTCAATCCAAGGATGAAGGAAAGACTGAAGACATGTATTTTTAATACATCCAGTACAAGAGAAACAAGAAGACAACAAGTTATCATTTCTTGTTTAGGGGAGGATTGTTGGGAATTATTTGTTAAGTGTCAAGTAAAGTTAGTATATTCCAAGTACTGTTAGTGTTATGTAAGTACCGTTAGTATTAACGCGGTACATAGTAAGTACTGCTATGATGATTAGGACGAATATATCTTTGTATAAGATATGTCATAGTTATAGTTAGAGTATATCTTATGTGATATACCTAAATAGTTAGAATATTGATAATATATCGTCAGTGATATAATTATCTTTATAGAATATTCTAAGGTTTCTAGGGTTCCTTACTCTATAAAAGGAACATAGGTACAATGTCTTTCATGTACCTCATTCAAGTCGATTAATAACAGAATCGAATAGTTAAAAGTAATTCTGTTCTTCTGTGCTTTATAAGTTAGATTCCGCATAACTTATTTAGTATTAGTAAGAGTGCTCAAAGTGTTTTAGTTTGATTACAAACTACTATACTAATTCTTAACAGAATATAGATCCAACCAAAGGGATCAACACACAATTATGTGTCAACTATAAGGGCATTAAGCTTCTTAGTTACACCATGAAGGTTTGGGTGAGAGTTATCGAGAATATTAATAAGGGAGACAAGGGTGTCATAGAACCAATTTGGTTTTATGCATGGAAGGTCCTCGACAGAGGAAATTCATATCCTTAGAAGCCTTATGAAAAAGTATAGGGAAAGACAAAAAGACTTCCATGTGGCTTTTCTGGGCCTAGAAAAGGCCTATGATAGCGTTCCACGTTAGTTGATTTGGAGAACCCTTATAAATAAAGGTACACTAAGGAGGTACTTGACAGTCATAAAGGATATGTACGAGGAGGCGAAGACGTGCGTAAGGACCACATTTGGGAGCACGGAGTTTTCCTTGGTGGGACTAGGTCTTCATCACAGATATGCCATTAGCCCATACCTCTTCGCCTGGATACTGGATGAGCTCTCACGAGGGATTCAAGATGACATCCGTTGGTGTATGGTTTTCGCATACGATATTGTGTTGGTCACATAATCGACAGAAAGGTTAAACAACATACTTGAGAGTTTGAAAGAGACATTATAAGAAAATGGCCTCAAAGTAAGCAGGGAGAAGAGTGAATACCTAAGATGTGATTTCGGTAGGTACAAGGTCTACGACCAAGAAGTGGATGTCCATATCAAAGACCGATCCTTAGCTAAAAGAGTCTTTTAGATAGTTGGGTTCGGTGATCCATAGATCAAGAAGGATAGATGATGACGTGGCTCATCGTATTAGAGCAAGTTAGGTGAAATAAAGGGACTTAGGAGTTCTATGTGATAGGAGAGTACCTCTAAAGCTAAAGGGTAAATTTGATAGGGTCGCGATTAGACCAACTATGTTGTATGGGTCAAAGTGTTGGCGATTACAAAAGCACTAGCGAACAAGGTGGAAGCGGCGGAATTGAGAATATTGAGGTGGACTTGTGGTAAAGCCAAGTGTGACATGATACCAAACGGAGTCTTCAGAGCTGAACTCGAGGTCGGTACAGTTATCGATGACATGAGGGAAGGAAGGCTGGATGGTTTGGCCATGCCAGGAAGAGACTACAAACAACGCCAGTTAGGAGAGTAGAAGCCCTGCTAGTCGACGACACGAGGAGAGAGGGTAAACCTAAACTTAGATGGGAGGATAACTTAACATAATTTGTATATTTTATTTCATTTTCTTTCAACCAAACACACGATAGTTTTTGTGACATCCAATTCTTCAAATTTCAAATTTGGATTTCAATTTACATACATTCCATTCCTCAACATCTTAATTCCGTACATAGATTTTAATTCCGTTGAAAACATTCTATGAACCAAACGAGCGCTATGTATTTGTTTGTCAACTATGCTATTAAAACCTAGCTAAAAAAAACTATGCTATTAAACGCACCTTTGACTAGGGACGGCAAAAAAACACGAACTCGACGGGGACAGCCGAAATCCAAAATAATTGGGGCGGGTTGGGGCACGCTTATCGGGTTACGGGGCGGGTTTGGGGCTTAAACGGGGATTTTTAATCGGGTTTGAGGGAAGTAAGGAATAACATCCCCGACCCGCCCCACCCGATTAATATATAGACATACACAAATATATCTATGCATGAAGTATTTTGTTACTTTTTACATAGTAAAAAAGTATTTCTCTAACATTGTTAGTTTTTTTATGAATGTAATATTGCAAAAATCTTACTTAAACGTCATTTTTTTTAAGTAGTAACTTTTTTTTTGTAATTTATTATAAGTATGATATTATCGTTGAAAATTTAATAAGCATGGTTTGTTGTTTGTAATTGATATTAATAAGTTTTAAAATTTTGAAGTTATTGCTAATGTTCTAGAGATAACAATAAATGTAAAATGGTGCATCATTGGTCAAGAATTGCACCAAAAAACGATATTTCGATAAAATCCCCGACTAATACGAGACGGGTTTATGCGAGCATCTCACCCCAAAAGAGCGGCCCATCAGAGCGAATTTGAAAATAACTTTAGTAATCGGTTTTAAAGATTCTATGCTCGCCCCGTCCCAAACAACGCCCCCGTTTTCATCCCAACCTTTGACACATGCCATATAAAATATGATAAAAAAAAGGGTGTTTGGTAGATAGGGGTTTAACCATTTCTGGGTTTTGGTGAATCAGCTTTTTGAGAACCCAAAAGAAAAAAATGTCTCATCATTCAGCCAACGATAATAAGAATAAGCTCCAATTTCAGCTGATGGATGTTGGGAATAAGCTCTTTCATCTCTCTTCTTCCACTCCTGACATTCTCCGTGTTCTTATGGTTAGCCTTCCCTTTTTCTCATTGTTTAGGGTTTTTGGGGTTTTAAGGTAAAATAAGCAAGTAGAAATGTGCTTCTTTTATGCTGAACAATAAGCACTTGAAGAATAAGTGTTTGAAATGACTAATTTCGGGGGTGCTTGTTAAAGCTTATATAACAAAGCCGAAATTAGCTTATGTTTCATAAGCCTCAATATTGTGGCTTATTTTGAGACTTATGGGCTTATATAAGTTTCTTATGATATGATAAACTTATATAAGCCAATAAGTCTCAAGATAAGCCCCAATTATTGAGGTTTATGAAATATAAGCAGAAATTTGGCTTATTTTCAGCTTATATTTCATAATCCATAATTTTGTGGCTTATTTTGAGACTTATGGGCTTATATATGTTTATCATATCATAATAAACTTATATAAGCTCATAAGTCTCAAAATAACCTACAAAATTGGGGCTTATGAAACATAAGCCCCATTTCGGCTTATGTTATATAAGCTAAAATGTTTGGGGGTGCTTGTTAAACTTTATCTATGGGTTTATAAGCTTATGCCCATAAGTTGAAAAATAAGCTCGGAGATTCGGGCTTGTGAAATATAAGACTAAATCATCTAAGCTCGTAAACCCACAAATAAGCTTATGTCCATAATAAGTCATAAATGTTTTATAATTGGATTTGATTGAAAATATTTTTACATTTTTTGTTAACAAATTTGGCTATTAGCAGAATAGTTTGATGAAATAAGCACTTTGAGTAAAGTAGAAAAAGCGTCCACTTGGTTCGATGAAATTACAAAGATTGTCATTCGTTGATGTACTAATGCCATAAACGGTCCCCTTGTGCTGTTTACTTTACGACGGGTTCTGATACAGACCATTTATGCAAAAAGTATCGATGAGTTGTGATTTCCATAAGTTTCACCAAGCGACATAGATGATGTGTAATTTGGTTTGTTGAATTTTAAGGTCATGAGTGTAACGGTTGGGCAAATTCACAAAAGAGTAAATAGCATTGTTACAGATAAGCACTTTGATAACTTTATTAATAAGCCGATAAACAGCATAACTCTCATCTCAGATAAGGACATCTTAATTACTTTATTTCTTAAACATTTTAAGTAGAAATTACTAAGATCTGCATAAACTGTCCTTACGGTTTGGTGAAATTACAAATATCTTCATTTGTCGATACTATATCCATAAATGACCCCTCGTTGCAATATTTGAGCTACAAGTGGCCCCTTACCCAGTGGCGGAGCTTGAAAATGTTTGTTGGGAGGGCCGAGATTAAGAAAAATTCAGTTTTGACGAACTAGTAATGTACATACTAATGTCAGTGGAACATATAGTGTTTTAACTTTATAAAAATATATACAAGCAGTAAAATTATGGAACCAAACCGAATACAACTAATAACATAGGCCTTTTACTGTAATAAATTTCATCAAAAATGCAATCCTATTGATATGCGTTTACTAATTTTACTAATCTTGGAGGACTTTTGGGCCATGTTACAAATGGGCTGGCGGTTTTAGGAGGACCGGTTAATAAAACTAATAAAATTATCATTGTTACACATATGAAATTACATTATAAGAAGATAGTGTAGGAGGGCCAGGACCCTTCCTGGTCCTGCAGTTGCTCCGCCCTTGCCCTTACCCCTTAAGAAACCAATAGTGAAAGGCATATAGTTCAATCAGGGGCCATTTATGCGAATAGTATCGACGAGGGACAATTTACATAGTTTATGTAATTTACTTTATTAGTAATGTGTAATCATGTTTCATGCATTTTTATGGTTACCCGTTTTCGTAATTACCCAATTAGATCATTCCAAAACTTATGGGGTATTTGTTTAAGCTTATATACGGGCTTATGAGCTTATATATTTGATTTCGGCTTATATTCAATAAGCCCCATTTTTCTGGCTTGTTTTGAGACATATGGGCTTATATATGTTTATCCTATCATAATAAGCTTATATAAGCCCCCCAGTCTCAAAATAAGGCGGGAAATTGATGCTTATGAAATATAAGCCGACACACAAATAAGCTCGTAAGCCACATTTAAGCTTAAACAAATACCCCCTAATATACCAAAGCAATGATTAAAGTACTCATAAGCCACATATAATCCTGTAACTATTTTTAACTAACTTTTATATACATGTGATAGGAAATGGAGAAAGTTCTATCTCGGGTGCAACGACCACCATCCAAAGCGATGATTAAAATACTGCATCCAATCATTCAGGCACTAATTGCTGAAAAACTTGCTAGACATCCTGACGTGAATGTGAACATTTCAGTTGTATGTTGCATGTGCGAGATTATAAGAATGATGGCTAGTGCCCCTTACAACCACGAAGAAATGAAGGTATGAAACTTCTAGTTTTCTATTTAACTAGTGGAGAATCTTCGTAGTATAATGTACTAATAGTCTCAAGTAACTGCCTTTCTATTGTTGTTGGTGGACAGGAGTTTTTTGAAGTGTTTGTGACGTCCTTTGAGAAACAGTCTTCTGCAGCTGGTGGATACCGTGGTAAGATGACTAAAGTTCTCGAAATATTTAGGAAAGCCAGATTGCCCGCTATGATGTTGGACCTTCATGTGGAAGGACTAGTAGGTCGCCTGTTAAAGCAATTTTTAACTTCTGCCGAGTAAGAACTCTATTTCTATGCCAGCAGTAGGACTTGTTCTATTTTGTTTCATTTCAAATTCTTCGACCTTTTATATCATTCGGTAAAGAAACTCTTGAGCTCAACTGAGTTTTCTCTTCCTTCTTCTGATCTTTTTAGCTCCAATACGTCTGATACTTTGCTCGAGATGGAGAAAATTATGACCATGATCATAGAGGAAAGTGGGGAGCTCGCGATCGATCTTGAAGCTCTAATTATTACTAGTCTAGATAAGGTTAATAAGATGATTATTATATTTAACGAAGGTTCCCCATTCATTGCTAATCACATCCGATACTCTTGCAGATTGATTCACCTGTTTCTTGGCAATTAGGGGAAAAAGTTCTCCTGAACTGTGCTGCTAAACTTCAAAAACGTCTCCCGGATATGGTATAAGTTTCGAGAATTTCTCTATATGTTTATTCCAAAATGTTTGCATGTGTTTGTAAAACCGCATTAGCAAATTAACTAAGATATTTGCTGTTCGTGGTGTCCTTCTTTAATTGCAGAATAAATTTCTTTTTGTATTTTACAACTATTGTAGAGAAAGCATTGATGCTAATCGCATATTTTCGTATGTGCTATGATTACATATTTTTTTCAGAAGGCAAGTGAGACAAGCAACTTGAGGAACGATACAACTCATAAGATAAAAGTTGAGTGTCTAGAGGAAAGCGTAGATACTGTGCAGACTCTGAGCGACTGTGAACATGCAACTACGGATAGAGTTAACCTTCAAAGCCATCACACTGAAGATGGAAAGAAAAAAGTTTCATCCGATGATCCACCCATGCCATTAAAATCTGTAACAGAAGTGACGGGAAAACGCAAGAGAGATAACGAACAGGTACCGCCGTTTGCTTCTGGTAACTATTCTAGTATGGGCGTATGGCTGTGGTTTGTGGTTCGGTTTTCCAGTTTTTGCCCAAATTTGCATACTCTTGGACATGCAAGTCTAATCCAAAACCCACTCCGGTAGGATTGGGTATGTTGTTGTTGACTTCTTCTTGTTGGACACGTTAGTCTAATGGGTCAAACGGGGTGTTTTCAGAATGGGTTGGTCTGACTTTGCAAACACTTTTATCTTGTCTTTAAAAATGATCAAAAAGTTGTATTGCTGTAATAAAAATCTAATCTTTGAAATAAAAGAATTAATTAGACTTGATACTGCATGTTAAGTACATTTTGAGAGACTTTTGACCTTTTTGACTCGTTCAATCAGTTTCCATTATAACCAGCTAATTCATTTTGCCCCGTTATAAGCATAGAACCCAAATCGAGTACTTTAGTCTTTAGCCATAAATATGAACAACTCTCAGTTTAACTGAGATAACCTTCTGAAACCTATATCCATATTGTACAGCAGCAAGTCCCCAGAAAGGTTTTGTACAGCATGACACATGTCCAAGGCTACAAGGTGAAGAAAATCAATGCACCGATCCTTGAAGCCATTTTCAAGAAACACGGTGATATTGCATCTGATTGTCTAGTCAAAACAGCTTCTGTGAGAGAATCTATTCTTGAGGTTGTTTGTAAAGTTGTCAGGCAAATTCAAACTAATGACCTTGCAACCATCGTTTCTAATATGGAAGAAATAGAGATGCAAGTGCTAGATGCAGAAGCAACTAACATGAAAGTGGCGTGGCTTCGAGCTCACTTGGAAGCTATTCAGAAAAGGAATGCTGCCCATAAAAAGTCAACTTCAATTGTAAAAACAAAAGCAAACACGACTTTGGTCAAGAGAGCTGCAAAAATGGATGTGGAAGAGAGGCGCAAAGAGCTTCTGACTGCACAAGAAAGGCTTGATAAGGCTGAAAAGTGCGTGAAAGTACTCGATCTTGTAGAAATGAAGCTAAGTGATGATTTCGTGGAATCCGAGGCTGAAAAAGATTTGTGGCCAGAACAACCAATGTTATAGGCTAATTAACTCATGCTAGATCTGTATTTTGTAGAACTTACCTGGGTCACGCCTATGCACATTTTTTGTTACCATTACTTCAGAAACACCTGTCGGCATGAGACCTCCTTTTGGAAAGACAGGTTAAGCTTAAAGTAGTTAGAATTAACTTTCTTTTTGACCTGGTTAATTGATAGGTCCTGATTATTGTTCCACAGGAATTCCGAGCTTCATGATTTCTTTTCGTGACGTTATGCTGCCCAACTGGCACATTTTGTATCTATAGGGATGATAGTGAATCGGGTAGGGTTGGCGATCATGTTTCTCATTTTTATCTATGAATTTTAATAATTGTCCTCATTTTTGGCCTCATATTTGACGAGGATCAAAATCGCAATCTCAACCCTGTTTCCATTGGGGATGGGGATCGAAGATTTTTTGTTTTCTAATTTACATTTACGTTAAATAGCACTATACATCTAGAAAAATATATCAAACATTAACTTGACGAGTTAAAAATTACATAAATAATTTTGCATATTTCATACAATCATACATGCATCAAGACGAGTTGAAAAAAAAATCAAATTATAAAAAATAAAAAAAACTCAAATCAACACATAATAAAATATTATTTTAAGAGATTTGCTAACAACCCATAGGATGTTGCATAAACATTTTATATATAAAAAAACCACATTTAATGAACTCTTATTTTCTATAATTATACATTTGAAATCATTTTTTTACATGACATCTGATGTTAAATATGAAATGTTTCGACATCATTAATGGTAATTAAGTAAATATAAAATGCTTATGCAACACCTTATGAGTGGTTGTTAGTAAATCTTTTATTTTAATATTTTGTTACAAAAAGTTGTTATAAAAAGTTATTAGAAAAAGTTATATGAGAATGACAACAACAACTTACTATATTTAATAAATAAAATTTGCTAAAAATTCAGTTTTAACGATTGAATTTGCATAAACTTGAGCTATAGCTTTATACTCTAACTATCTTAAGTGGGTGTTTGAGATTGCGGTTGCAACTAGATTATCTACTTATTTCATTTTGAAAATGGAGATAAGCTAAAATAAGTGTTTGGATAATAAATGGAGAAAAGTGATTATTTGCGTTTTAAATGGAGACATTTGATGTTAAATATGAAATGTTTCGACATCATTAATGGTAATTAAGTAAATATAAAATGCTTATGCAACACCTTATGAGCGGTTGTTAGTAAATCTTTTATTTTAATATTTTGTTACAAAAAGTTGTTATAAAAAGTTATTAGAAAAAGTTATATGAGAATGACAACAACAACTTACTATATTTAATAAATAAAATTTGCTAAAAATTCAGTTTTAACGATTGAATTTGCATAAACTTGAGCTGTAGCTTTATATTTCAACTATCTTAAGTGGGCGTTTGAGATTGCGTTTGCAACTAGATTATCTACTTATTTCATTTTGAAAATGGAGATAAGCTAAAATGAGTGTTTGGATAATAAATGGAGAAAAGTGATTATTTGCGTTTTAAAGGTTCTAAAATGAAGTTTTAAAAAAGTAAGTGGGAAGCTACTTATTTCATTTTCAAAATGAAAAAAAAGTTAAAATGAGTTTTTTTATTCATTTTACTTATCAAATAATCAAATTTGTCAAACATTCAAAAAACTGATTATATTTCAAACACGATAATCAAATCCAAACACTATTTTCTAAAACTACGTTTTCAAAATGATGATTATCTGATTATTCATTTATGTTTTTTTAACAAACTCACTACAAGTCACTCAAACTCAATTTTAGAGGTAATGACAACTCACTACACATCACTCCTATTTTTTATTAAATATATTTTATTCATACATTTTATTAAAGTACTAGAATTCAAATACAATAGGAATATAAATACACTACTAGATAGATAAAATAAAAATACATAATACGATTAGTCAGTTCTCAGATCTGGATCCGACAACTGACCAGGTAACTCTCAACGCATTGTTTCTTGGTAATCTTCTTCGGCCATATTTCCGTCTCCCGCTCCCATTGTGTCATTTCTTCTTCTTGCAGTGTTTCTTTCAATACTTTTTGATATATGTATAGTTAGGGGTGCAAACGAGCCGAGCTGAGCCCGAGCTTAACAGGGCTCGGGCTCGGGCTCGAAACATAAAAGGTGGGCTCGAGCTCGGCTCGATAGCTCGTCGAGCTTTAACCGTTAAGGCTTGAGCTCGGCTCGACAAGGACTCGAGCAAAGCTCGAGCTTAGCTAGAAAAGCTCGAAATTTTATATATGAAACAAATACATCACTAATATTAACACACCACCACAAATTCTATGTTTTTATTAAACTATGATAACGACTATCAATAAATTATTCAATATTTTATAGAGTTATCCTTTATAATAAGGTTAATATTCAAATCAACGTTGATTTACTTATATAAAAATATTTTTTTATTAAGGCTCGAAAAGCTCGATAAGAGCTCGAGCCGTGCTATCAAAAGCTCGAGCTCGGCTCATTATATGTTTCGAGCCCTATTATTGGGCTTGAGCTCGGGCTTGAGCTCGATAAAAGCTCGGCTCGATCGAGTCGAGCTTGAGCTCGAGCTCGAATAGCTCGATAAAAGCTCGGCTCGTTTGCACCCCTATGTATAGTTGATACACCTCATTGTCAGTAAATAAGTCATTTGAGTCGTTTACAATTAGAAAGGATAGATCGGGAGACACATTTTAGCGTCGGTGTTGTTGTGATGAAGAACCGATATGAGTTGTTTGAGTTTGGGATGAAGAACCGATATGAGTTTGGGATGAAGAACCCAAGTAATTCAACCATTAAGTATTTTTTTCAATTTGAGCCTCAATTTTTTCCGACTTTCTAAACAAAGATTTTCGGATGTTGTAATCGATATCAGATTGATTACTTAGAAGCGTGTCGATTAAATGACGTTTCTATGGGGAAAGATCACGACATTTCTCACATGTTGTGCGCTGTTTCCTATTATCTTCGTACGCGGCATCGAAATCATCAGCTAACGTCGTAAGCGCATCGTAACGATGTTGTTGTTGAATTATTTGTTTTTTAATCATAGCCTTAATCTCGTCAATAGTGTGTGAAAAAAAGCATGCCATTTTTGAATTTAGAAATTGTGTTTGAAAATACAGAAAGTTGTGTGTGAAGATACTCAAAATTGTGTGTATTAAAATTTGTAAAGAGGAAAAAATGATGTAAAAAAATATATCTCTACTACTTATAAAAAGAATTCCCCAATTTCTTGAATGTTGAAAAACAAGATAATTTAGGAATTGTTGAAACTTTTAATGATCTTACGAAACTCCTCTATAACAAAACTCTGGCATCACACAATCTCTATTGCAAGAAACTGTATTCGTAGAATTTTAAAAATTGATGCAAAAAAGGTATTGTTGAAATCTCTACTACTTATAAAGAGAATTCCCCAATTTCTTGAATGTTGAAAAACAAGATAATAATTGTTGAAACTTTTAATGATCTTACGAAACTCCTCTATAACAAAACTCTAGCATCACACAATCTCTATTGCAAGAAACTGTATTCGTAGAATTTTGAAAATTGATGCAAAAAAGGTATTGTTGAAAATTGATGCAAAAAACGCATGGAAATAAGGTAAACTGTTATGCAAAAAAAGGTAATGCAAAAAAGGTAAATGGATGCAAGAAAGGTTTCCTATCTTAATTACATATAATGAGGCTAGAACGGAAAGTATTAATAACGTAAGGTTGGAAATGGCTACATATAATTCAACTAGAAAGGAAACTATTGAGAATGTTATTTATTCAGGGAAAGTATTGATATTGCAAGGCTGGAAATTTGATATATTTCATTGTACATAGCTGAATGTTATTTAATCATAATGTGAAGTTGAAAGTTATGAAACTATATATACAAGCATAATATTTGATTTTTTTTTATAAATCGTGTGTTCCAGGAATCTTTGTATATATCTTGGAGAGAAGAAAGGGGTTGAGATTAGATTAGTATACTATGACAAGAAGTTTTGAGTCTTCTTAATGAATGTTTTGCTTTTTTCATATTTTTCATACAGGTAACATTCCATCTATCTAAACAAAAGAAAAAGATGACAATGTTGTAGCTTGACATTTCCAACTCGTGAGGTTGTGCATCACAGTTAGTTTTTCGTTTCAATGGATATTAGTGTTCTTATCGACATCTTCTAATGTTTATCGTTGCAGTAGTTTTCATATTAATATGTTGTGTTCGAATTCAAGCATAAGGTCATAAATTACTTGATTAGTTAATTGTATTCAATATTTTTACAAATGAAATTTGTGAATTATCTCTATTTGTGTGTAAATTTGTTTAATTTCTATGGTAAACAAACTATGATTGCAATAAATTTATAGTCTTTGACAGGAATGTAAGCAAAACATCTTCAGGTTGTATAGTTTATACTTCTTTGCCTTTGGCTTAACTAATGTGTTTTGTCTTGTAAATATGTGTCATGCTTTAGACTTTAGCTTGTAAGCAGGTGACTTCGTCTTTGGTTTATAGACACGAATGGGTATCTTTGGTTTTGGCTTGTATAACACAAAAGTTGGAGCATGCTCAACGAAGAGAGGCTTAAGAGTCGGTTTAAATGCTGAAACATGTTGCGGGAATTTGTTAATCCATACTCATATTTACATGCGTGTTTATTAAATAACATTCGGTTTTCCATGGCGCCTTGTAATAGTTTTTTTCAATGGTTAAATGTTTCTTTTTATATTTTATTTCGTTACAGCTTTTTCTCCCTACTAACTTCTACATGATCGGATTAATTACAAGATCTATAATAAATTAAAGATCATGCACAAGATGTCAAGAAAGAGGAGTATTTATATGTGGTGTAATATTCTAGATGATTGTATTTTGTATGATGATTCTAATAAAATAAATTATGATACGTTTTGATAAGTGCTTATTGATAATTGTTACTGTATACTATTGTGTATAGTGGCATCGAAGACAACATAAATAACCAATTCCTTGAATGTTGAAAAACAAGATAATTTAGGAATTGTTGAAACTTTTAATGATCTTACGAAACTCCTCTATAACAAAACTCTGGCATCACACAATCTCTATTGCAAGAAACTGTATTCGTAGAATTTTGAAAATTGATGCAAAAAAGGTATTGTTGAAAATTGATGCAAAAAACGCATGGAAATAAGGTAAACTGTTATGCAAAAAAAGGTAATGCAAAAAAGGTAAATGGATGCAAGAAAGGTTTCCTATCTTAATTACATATAATGAGGCTAGAACGGAAGTATTAATAACCTAAGGTTGAAAATGGCTACATATAATTCAACTAGAAAGGAAACTATTGAGAATGTTATTTATTCAGGGAAAATATTGATATTGCAAGGCTGGAAATTTGATATATTTCATTGTATATAGCTGAATGTTATTTAATCATAATGTGAAGTTGAAAGTTATGAAACTATATATACAAGCATAATATTTGATTTTTTTTGATAAATCAAGTCGTGTGTTCCAGGAATCTTTGTATATATCTTAGAGAGAAGAAAGGGGTTGAGGTTAGATTAGTATACTATGACAAGAAGTTTTGAGTCTTCTTAATGAATGTTTTTCTTTTTTCATATTTTTCATATAGGTAACATTCCATCTATCTAAACAAAAGAAAAAGATGACAATGTTGTAGCTTGACATTTCCAACTCGTGAGGTTGTCCATCACAGTTAGTTTTTCGTTTCAATGGATATTAGTGTTCTTATCGACATCTTCTAATGTTTATCGTTGCAGTAGTTTTCATATTAATATGTTGTGTTCGAATTCAACCATAAGGTCATAAATTACTTGATTAGTTAATTGTATTCAATATTATTACAAATGAAATGTGTGAATTATCTCTATTTGTGTGTAAATTTGTTTAATTTCTATGGTAAACAAACCATGATTGCAATAAATTTATAGTCTTCGACAGGAATGTAAGCAAAACATCTTCAGTTTGTATACTTTATACTTCTTTGCCTTTGGCTTAACTAATGTGTTTTGTCTTGTAAATATGTGTCATGCTTTAGACTTTAGCTTGTAAGTCTTTGGTTTATAGACACAAATGGGCATCTTTGGTTTTGGCTTGTAAAATACATAAGTTGGAGCATGCTCAACAAAGAGAGGCTTAAGAGTTGGTTTAAATGCTGAAACATGTGGCGGGAATTTGTTAATTCATACTCATATATACATGCGTGTTTATTAAATAACATTCGGTTTTTCATGGCGCCTTGTAATAGTTTTTTTCAATGGTTAATGTTTCTTTTTATATTTTATTTCGTTACAGCTTTTTCTCCCTACTAACCTCTACATGATCGGATTAATTTACAAGATCTATAATAAATTAAAGATCATGCACAAGATGTCAAGAAAGAGGAGTATTTATATGTGGTGTAATATTCTAGATGATTGTATTTTGTATGATGATTCTAATAAAATAAATTATGATACGTTTTGATTAGTGCTTATTGATAATTGTTACTGTATACTATTGTGTATAGTGGCATCGAAGACAACATAAATAACCAAAAATTTTGGTAAAAATTTTGTACAACTGTACTTTTTAATATATATATGTAGAAAAAATATTAAACAACCAACCATTATTTTGATTCCTAAAGTGCATTAGTTGAAGCGATGCTAATGCGAAACCTAACTAGCGAAGTGGACTAATAAGTGCATGAGTTAAATTTGCGGCATTCTAATTTTTTAATGGGTGTTGCCTGTATTGGTAAACAAAGGCCTTGTAAACAACTTATATGCCAATATTTTGGGTCTTATTAACAAAAGAAATGTTAGTCTGTTTATAATAGCCCATCTAACTTTAAGTAGTAATCCAGTCTGCTAAATGTATATACGTAGAATGATACAACATATAACTATGTTTAGTCTTTCTTTGGACTTAATAACTCAGATGTGTTTCCGGTTATGAATGTATTTATGCTATTACTAAGGATGACTCTAAGGGGGTGTTTGATAGCCTTTGAATGATTTAGTTCAGTAAAAAATTCTGAATCGGTTAGCATGGTAAGTGTTAGAAAACTTTTTCACGCTGTATCATTTTAATTAGCTCTGCACCATTCTGGGAGGTAGGCATGCTTTGTCATTCAGCAGTCACTTTTTCTCAATATTGCCCTAATATATAACCCCACGTCAACTTATAGTAGGAATTAAAGTAATTACTATTTTTTTAATAGATGTAATTGTAACACTCACCAAACAAATTATTAAATCATGCGTACATTATTATTAAATTAATAGAAAAGTCAAACATAATTGTACTGTTTATATTACTACTTATTTTTTAACAGTGATTGCATTAGAAAATTAACTATAAGCCAAAAGAAATTACTAATTAATAAAAACTACTAGTATAATTTTTCTATATTTAAATTACCCAATTGAGTTTATGTTACTACTTTAGATCTGTGTTTTTTTAACGTTGTCATTGTATTACGTCTTATTTATTAAAAGTAGTTTCTGATTATGCATAAGGTTAAAATAGTAATTTTATGTTACTCAGATCTTTCATTCAGCACGTTACCAAACGCTCTATCTTTATTCAGAAACAAATTCATACAGAGCATGTGAATCATTCGAGAAATGATTCAGCGCTAAATCATTTTGTTTTATCAAACAGCCCATAAACTTTGTAATGTTAAATACGTATCTGCTGCTACAAAGTTTGTAGCTGCACCTCAAATGTCGTGCATCAAGAAACTTTATGCGTGCGTTTGTTATTATATGTTGTTTGGCTCATGTTTCTTTAATAAATTCTTTCTAGCGTTGAAATTGTCGATGTTACACCTCTTTTCAGTTACGTCTTGGTTTAACCACAATATAGTGTATCATTAATTATGTGCCGTTATGTAATTTCCGCCGCTATACGCGGGTAATCGTCTAGTATATATATATGTGGGACCCACTAAGTTTAAACTCGCGCTGGGTGAGTCTGCCTATAGATTTTGCAATTCTATTATTTCTGAAATTTTTTATGTACGCCAACTGTTTGTAAAAATGCTTCAATGGAATCCACACTTTAAGATATTAATTTTCCACTTTCAACGTCGTTGTTAACATATGCCTTTGCAATTCTAAGTTTTCTGATTCTTCGCGAGTATCCAAATGTATTTTCCACATTACATGGGGGGGGGGGGGGGGGGGGGGGGGGGGGGGGGGGGCGCTCATAATTGCCTACTGATTAACAAGAGAAAGGAAAAGTAGCTGAGAGCGATTTATTCATGGTTTAGGGGGTGTTTGTTTCGCCTTATATTTCATAAGCCCCAATTTTCTTGCTTATTTTGAGACTTGTGGGCTTATATAAGTTTATTACCATATGATAAACTTATATAAGCCTCAAAATTTGGGCCTTATGAAATATAAGCCGAAACAACAAACACCATATTTGTACTTTGAACTTTTGATGAAGCTAATGAGGATGTCCAAAAAGAGCAGAAACGTGTTTCGAGTTGGATAACTGGTATGCTTTACTTCGAAAAACACACAATATCAGTTGCATACATATGACAGGTAATTTTGAATTTTCTGGTGTTTAGTTATATTACTTTTGTGTTTAAACTATGATATAAAATGGTATACGTTTGTTGTTTTCATTATTTCAACTTGTTAATAATTTCCTGTTCGAGTTTCGATTATATAAAAATTTGAAAAATGATTGCTTTAATTAAATTTTGTTTCTCTATTTCTATTTTCTATTTTATTTCATTTCTCTGAATCTGAACTGTATATGCATAACACTAGAAGAGGTACACATGAAACTATGACGAGAAACGTGGTACTTATAGGCTTTGGCAACTTTGCTTCGTTGTACTGGTTGGACCCATGAGACAAAAATATAGTTTCTTTTTAAGGTTGTTGCAAAACAGAATCCTGGATGTGAAAAGGTGATAAATTTGAGGTTGTTTGTATCTAGGATGCCAAGTTTGACCAAATTCATCATCACATTTTCCTTTACTTTTTCTCTCATCCTACCAAATCATCCTATTCTTCTTTTGCTTCAACAATATCCAACAATCCATTCTTAGTGTAGTTGAACGCTAATTCAAGGGTTACATAGGGACTGGCATCCGGTGGTGATCGTGAAGTGCAGTGTGGACTATCATAGACGTAATCTAGATTTGATTTTGTGGGTTTCTTGGTGAAGAAGGGTTGACCTTGTCTTCATTCGCTCTACACATTCCCGGGTGAAAGTATATCATCATATGACTCTATGGATCCGTGTATGGTGATTTATACTTCCTCGTATTTATAATTATTTAATGTTATTTAATTATGTTTTTATATCTAGAATCACCAACAAAATCAGCACTGTATTCGATGATTAAATATATATAGTATTTCATGGTGGTTTTTGTAACAAGACGGAGCTTGATTTCATCTGTTTAAAAATTCAGATCAAACTGGGTCAAGAAGATGACCCGTGGAAAAATAGTTAGAAGTTATGCTTGCAGGTTCTCTAGTTGTGTACAAAATAGTTTTTATCCACTGCACTTTCACGGCTAGTCGTTTTAGGTAATTTATAACGTCCTTAATGTAAGATCAGAAGAAGAATGCATGATGTCAATTGTAATATTTGATTTTACTCGTTCACTTCAGTGATCCATCAATCGATCCACTAAGATTAGTCAAAATTTACATTTATTCATTATTGAAACAGGGATAATAATACAATGTATGTTTTGAACTTTAAAGTCTAAGTAAAGAACTAGTCATTGAGACTTATGTTATTGAGTCTTTGTCTTCTCAATATACACTTGATAATCTTATCCATGTTTCGTTGCAGTTAGTTCAGATTATTTTCTCCAACAACAGACATATCCTTAGATAATAACTACAACAGATCGAATGGCGTCTACTTCATCTTCTTCCATTCAAAAGAGTTTCAAGTATGATGTTTTTTTGAGCTTTAGAGGTGAAGACACCCGCCACAACTTTGTTGGACATCTTTATAATGGTCTTAAACAGAAGGGTATTGAAACTTACAAGGATGATGTGAAAATCGAGAAAGGGAAAACAATTAGTGACCAACTCATCAAATCCATTGAAGACTCAAGATTCTTCCTCATCGTTTTATCGAAGACGTATGCATCTTCATCTTGGTGCTTAGATGAGCTCGTAAAGATTATGGATTGTCATAAGACGGCGGAGCAGATTGCTTATCCTGTCTTTTTTGATGTCGAGCCCACCGAAGTCCGCAAACTAAGTGGGGCAATTGGAGAAGCCTTTGTGAAGCACAGGAAAGTAAAGGCTGCTGGGAAATGGAGAGATGCTATGAAAGAGGTAGCCAATTTAGCTGGATGGGAGTTGAAAGAGATGGCTAACGGGTAATTCAATCTCTACAACAGATTTCTATGATATTCTTTCAGTTTGTTAATCCTTATTATATGTTGTAGATCTAAAATTTATTGTTTGTGTGTCATGATTAGAGAAAGCTAATTAAATCTTCTTAAATCACACAGGGATGAATCTGAATTGGTCCGAATAATAGTTGCTGATATTTTTAAAAAGTTAAGCTCCAACAGCTCAAACGTTGATGGAAAGTTAGTAGGCATGGACATGCGAATCAGTGAGGTTCTTGCATCCTTGAAAATCAGTACCGAAGATGTTCGCGTTATTGGAATCAAAGGGATGGGAGGTGGGGGAAAGACAACTTTAGCCAAGGCTGTTTATGATCATATATCGAGTGAGTTTGAAGGTAAAAGCTTTGTTGAAAACGTGAGAGAAGTTTCAAAAAGCCCTTTGTTGGGATTGAAATCGTTGCAGAAACAAGTACTTTCAGATGTCTTGAATGATCAAGGCATTACCATACATAGTGTTGCTGACGGGAAAGACATGATGGGAAAGATGATGCGCAGTAGAAAGGTTCTTGTTGTTCTGGATGATGTGGATCATCTAGACCAACTCGAGGCGTTAGCTGGTAAGCCTAACTGGTTTAAGTCAGGGAGTACGATTATCATTACAACCAGAGATGAACAAGTGCTAGTATCACACGGGGTGAGCTTGATTCGTAATGTCAATCTGTTGTCGGATAAGGAAGCACTTTGTCTATTCAGTAGACATACATTTGGGAGAGAGATTCCAATTCAAGGGTATGAACAACTATCAGGACAAGTTGTACGGTATGCCGCTGGTCTACCCTTAACGATAAGAGTTTTGGGTTCGTTTCTGTGTGGTAAAAAGGAGCTTGAGTGGAAGGATGGTTTAAAAAGACTAAAAACAATTCCGCCGAAGGAGATCCAAAAAGTATTGGAAATAAGCATAGATGATCTAGAGGATGATTACAAAGAAATCTTCCTAGATGTTGCATGCTTATTAAAAGGTGAGCAGAAGGACCGAGCAATCCAAGTGTTTGAAAGCTGTGGATTTAATGCTATCATCGGGTTAAAAGTTCTTGAGCAAAAATGTCTCATAACTGTATCTGAATTTGGGAGCTTAGGCATGCATGATCATATTGAAGAACTGGGCAAAAACATTGTTTCCCGTTTGCACCCTGATGACTCTTACAGACATAGCCGATTGTGGATCAATGGTGACATTGAAGATATATTGGCCCGTGATTGGGTAAGGATCTAATTCATTTCTATGTGGATAAAACTAACTCATTCTGTACTTAACAAGTTTTTTTCACTTTTATTTGGCGTACAGGCAAAAGTTAATGAAGCAATAAGATGTATAAAGTTGTCGCCGTTGACACTAAATCTTGAAACTGTTATGAGAGGTCTTGGAAATATGAAGAAACTTAGAGTTCTTTACATGTGTTCCGGACCTAATTGGAAAGATAATCGGGCTAGCCAACGCTTTCCAAATGCATTAAAGTATCTTAGTTGGCGAGATTACCCTTTTTCATCTTTACACGAAACATTTCAAGCAGACAATCTTGTTGGACTTGACATGTCTTTTAGCATAATCGAAAATGTTCGGAGAGGGCAAACAAGAAAGGTAGAATACTGGTTGGTTGGTAATTTTCATGATTAATTATAATGCAATACATGTATATTGGGTTGTTATTATACCACCATATATTCATCTTTTTTTTTCTCTAAATGGCAGGTTCTTGGTAAGCTCAGATTCCTTGACCTTAGTTACACACCATTGAAAACGTTGAACCTTGATGTGACTCCTCGTCTCGAGATTTTATATCTTGAACATTGTAAAGAATTGATAGAACTTTACGTACCCGATGGATGTCCAACGCTCCAATATCTAAGTCTGAATAATTCAAAGTTGAAAATCCTTAACCTTGGGCCGACTCCAAATCTGGAGACGTTAACTCTTGTCGGATGTTGTGATTTGGAAGAATTTTTCCTGCCCTTCGGATGTACAAAGCTCAAATCCCTCAGCCTTAATGGTTCAAAGTTGAGAAACCTTAGCCTTGGGCCGACTCCAGATCTTGAGATGTTAAGTCTTGTAAGATGTCGTGATTTTGAAGAACTTTTGCCTTTCCGATATACAAAGCTCAAATCCCTCAGCCTTCATAAGTCACTGTTGAGGAGCCTAGACATTGGGCTGACTCCAGATCTTGAGACTTTAATTCTTTCTGAATGTGACTTGAAAGCATTTCATATGTCCTTACGATGTCCAAAGCTTAAGTCCCTGAGCCTTAATGGTTCAAAGTTAAAGGACCTTCACCTGGGGCTAACTCTGGATCTCGAGACATTGAGTCTCGCTGGATGTGATATGGAAGAACTTCATGTGCCCTTTGGATGTCCAAAGCTCATATCTCTCATCCTCAATAATTCTAAGTTAAAGTACCTTGACCTTGGCCCAACACCAGATCTCGGGCACTTGAGTTTTGCTGGATGTGATTTGGAAGAACTTCACATGCCCTTCGGATGTCCAAAGCTCAAATCCCTGAGCCTCAATAGTTCAAGATTAAAGAAGTTTATGATTGGGCCGACTCCAGATCTCGAGATATTAAGCCTTTTAAGTCTAATTGAATTTAATTTCGTAGAACTTAGCATGCCATCAAGACGTCCAAATCTCAGATCCCTAGACCTATGTCGTTCAATGTTGAGTACACTTGACATTGAGCTGACTCCAAATCTTGAGAGGTTAGATCTCAAAGACTGTTTATATCTCGTAGAAATTAATGCTCCTGTTGGATGTCTAGAAAAGCTTGTCTACTTGGACTTAAGTGGTTGTGGGAGGTTTAAATCTTTTTTGTTTGACAAACGATCTAAATCACTTGAGGTTGGTTCTTTATCAGAGTTACATCTCATTGCGGATTCTATAGATAAATGTCCCACGCACCCGGACCATAATCTTCCAAAGTTCCAGTTTACTTGTTTTTATAAAGAAGATGCAGCAGCCTCGTCAATTGGAAATCTTGAGAAGCTTATTTCTATAGGTCAGTGTGTTTGCGCAAACTTTGAGAGTTTTTCAAGAAGCATTTGTAGTTTAAATTTCTTAGGAAAGCTTACACTTGAAGGCAGCATCATAAAAGAAGTTCCCAACATCCTTCACCACTTAGAATGTCTAAAGGAGCTAATATTGTTCAAGACAGATATTAAATATCTTCCAGATAGTGTTTGTAAGTTAAAATCTCTAAAATATCTCAATCTTCATTTTTGTCCTTATCTTGAGAAGCTGCCCAGGAATTTTGGCCAATTAGTATCTCTAGAAGAGCTAGATCTTTCCTATGCAATTATTAATCATCTTCCAGATAGCTTTTGTAAGTTGAAACATCTGAAATCTCTCAATCTCGCAAATTGTCATAATCTTGAGAAGTTACCCGAGGATTTTGGCCGATTAGAATCTTTAGAGAAGCTCAGTTTGCGCAATAGTGGTTATATTAAGAATATTCCAGATAGTTTTGGTCTATTGAAACAACTGAAATCTCTCAATCTTGAATACTGTCATAAGCTTGAGAAGTTACCTGAGAATTTTGGCCAATTAGAATCTTTAGAGGAGCTAAGTTTTTGCAATAGTTATATGAAGAATCTTCCAGATAGTTTTGGTCTACTGAAACAACTGAAATCTCTCAAACTCCAAGTTTGGCAGCATCTCAAGGAGTTACCCGATGCTTTTGGCCAATTAAAATGTCTAGCGGAGCTAACTTTGGCAGGTCACTCGCATTCGCAATTGGATGTGGTTACACATGATATCAAACATCTTCTAGATAGTATTAGTACGCTGAAACATCTGAAATTTCTTAAGTTTATGTATCTTTATTTTCGTAACACATCAAAGGATCTTGGGCAACTTGGGCGACTACAGTATCTGGAAAAGCTAATCATTGAGGATACTAATTTGATAGATATTCCTAACAGCATTTGTGAGATGAAACATCTGAAACAACTCGGTCTCCGTAGAGTTCTTGGATTGAAGAAACTGCCACAGAAAATTGGACATTTAGAATGTTTAGAAGAGTTAGATATAACAGAAACAGACATAGGTCGTCTTCCACAGAGCATTTATCAGTTGAAAGGTCTGCGTATTATTGGGAAAAGATATAACCTTGAGTCATTAGGTTTTACATCATTGTTACCAACTTCTGACGATGACAAGCTCTGCTACATATTACCATGAATAACAGGTACTTTCCATGTCTTCTATCAGTGTCATACCTAAATTGGAATTTTGAAAATTTTAGATTGATACGACAATGATTAATAATTCTGTATTTTACTATAAATCTAAAAAATTTAATCATTTCCTCAATTAGGAGGTTCATTGAGCAGGCAGTTGTCAATCCGCATACATGGTTATTTACCCAGCAAGTGCATTGATAGAAGTCAGATCACACAAGTCACTCGGACGATTTCGCAACTCAAAAAGGTAATTATATTGGTGTTTGGATTACTTATCAGAATAACTTATGTGATAATCACCTTGTTCGGCTAACTCCTTTCAGCACCAGGGTCAACAAGTGTAATTTTGAGTCCGTCAAAAGCAAAACGAAACATGCAGTCTCAAACCGCTTATACAGAACACCTCATAAAAAGATATGGATACCAGAAGATATGAGTACTATTAATACCAGAAAAACTGCGTTAAATTTAAAGAACATAAAACAAAATTTGACATTACAAGCAAACACACATAGTTGATTTGTAAAGCCTTAATATACCAAAACAGACCAAAAGCGAAAGCAAATTGGGTTAGTTTTCTCTGTAGATAGATGGGTTTGTTTTTTGGGCTAATAGGGTTTTGGGCAAATTTTTTTTAATACTAAATGACTTTTTCTAAAATTTGTTCTAAGGTAGATTTTTAACAAAATAGTTGATTATGTATTAAAATGGGTTAGTTCAAATGGACGATCTATACAATTTACTTTATTAGTAATGTATAAACATGTTTTCATGCATCTTTCAGGTTACCCGTTTTGGTAATCACCCACTTAGATCATTCCAAAACTCAATATACCAAAATAGACCAAAACCGAAAGCAAATTGCTATAATGTACTAATAGTCTTAAGTAACTGCCTTTCTATTGTTGTTGGTGGACAGGAGTTTTTCGAAGTGTTAGTGAGGTCCTTTGAGAAACAATCTTTAGCAGCTGGTGGATACCGTGGTAAAACGACTAACGTTCTCGCGATATTTAAGAAAGCCAGAATACCTGTTATGATGTTGGACGTACTCGTACATGTGGAAGGATTAGTAGGTCACCTGGTTAAGCAATTTTTAACTTCTGCCTAGTAAGAACTCTATTTCTATGCCAGCTGTAGGACTTGTTCTATTCTCTTTGATTTCAAATTCTTCGAAACTTTATATCTCCTAATTGCTATTGCTGT
The DNA here is from genome assembly GCA_025667525.1 of Glebionis coronaria. NCBI lineage: Eukaryota > Viridiplantae > Streptophyta > Magnoliopsida > Asterales > Asteraceae > Glebionis > Glebionis coronaria. Next base: position 559,257,224 of record CM046877.1, on the reverse strand, counting down.
TAGGAAAGCTCTTTTGTTACAAGTGAAATAAAAGAATAAAACGATACTATCATATTGGAACTTTATGTTATCTCTAAAGAAACTCTTTTCTTCTGACCTTTTTAGCTCCAATACCTCTGATACTTTGCTCGAGATGGAGAAAATTATGATCATAATCATAGAGGAAAGTGGGGATGTCGCACTCGATCTTAAAACTCTAATAATTGCTACTTTAGATAAGGTTAATCAGGTAATTATTATATATCTCATCTCACTAACGAAGGTTCCTCATTTATCTCTAATCACATCCGACACTATTGCAGGTTGATTCACCTGTTTTTTGGCTACTAGGGGAGAGAGTTCTCCTGAACTTAGCTGCTAAACTGCAACCACGTCTCCAGGATATGGTATAAGATTCAAGACTTTCTGTTTGTAAAACTACATTAGAAATAACTTGTAGAATACAGAGTACCACAAAGATGTTGCAATGCTGTTAGGAGAATTAGCAGCAAAGCTGCTATGAGCATTCCTAACAGCATTGCAACATCTTGGTGGTAGTCTTCCACCTTTCTATACGTGACTAGATCTTTTCTTACGTCATCACCACAGATTTTGGCATTGTTTGCACCATATGCAAGCAACCACTATAAGCCAAAGGAAATAGTTGTGTGGTTTATTTGTCGGAAGAAATGGAGATGGAGAGAAAGCAAAATTGTGAATATTAAGCAAAGTTAGACAGGTGTGGATATTAAGCAAAGTGAGGCTGGTATTATATATAGACAGAGAAGATATGCAACGAGTAAATGGATGGTAAAAAGTAGTTGAGATTAAAAGTAAAAGCTATGTTAGGTAACTGTGAGAGTAAATACATACTTTCCAACCTCACACATGTGATTTTGTGGTGTGCACATCACTTTGTGTGGTGTGCATATCAACTCCCTATGCAATGAGATATGGAACAGAGTTATTAAACGAAAACAAAGTAAAGGAAAGCAAGTGGTGAGTAAACAAAGAAAGAAAGGAAGTGAAGACGTTTAATTAACAGCACTGCAATATCTTTTGGATGAAATCTAAAAATTTTCCATAGTATCCTCACACCATCTTACCAAGCAGACTTAAATTTTGGTTAGTGGGTAAATTTAAGAGCATACATAATGCGTAACTTTTTTCAAAAGTTTTGCACTATTTCAAAAAGACATTTAAATATTTTTTGCATTGTAAGAATAGGTTTTTATAAGATTTTTTATGAAACACTAGTTTTTCAAGTGTTTGACAAAATTTATAACAGGTCATTGCTATTAAACAAGCTAACAATTGATTGTGATATAAAAAAGATATTAAAGAAAGCATACATTAAAGAGAAATGTTAAATTCACACTTATTTTATACAAAATAAATTTACACCCTTATGTGTCAAACAAACATTAGTAGGAAAAAAAAGAAAGAGAAAACATGATGAGTTGTGATTGGTGCAAGTTTAATGCCAATATAAGTTGTAAGTGGATATAACATTTCTCTACATTAAAAGTACAAAGTCTTGAATAACTTAATTGCATCATTGTGAGTGCTCTAAGAAGGAAGAGGAGTAGGTAATAAAACGGCAAGTCATGAATGCAGTAATGAATTTGTTTGCAACTTAGCTTTCATAGATTTTTTTCTTTTTTTTCTTTTGATTTTTGTCACATGACGTTGCGTATACCGTGTACGTGATTCCTTCTCCTACGCAAAAACATGCATACGAGTGTAAACTTGAGCTTAACAACGTGTAGATAAGTTAAAACAAAATGACCCACCATAAAGAGGTGTCACAATAAAGGCACCTCTCAAAATTTTGCCTAGTCACATGTCAACTTAGGGTGTGTTTGGTAAAGAGAAAAGAGAGTAAAGAAATGGAAAAGTTTTACATTCTCATTGTTTGGTATGCAAAGAAAAAAAAAGGTGGAGAATTTGTTGTCTCTTTAATTCTCTCTAGTGTAAATTTTATAGACAGAATTTCCATCTCAAATTGAATGGAATTGGTATTCTCCATGTGTTGGCAAGTGACGAATAGTATTCATTTTATTAATAGATACATCAAATAAAGATTAACTAGTTATATTTTCTAACAAACTTTTTTTTAATATATAGAAAAACCGTAAAACATATTGGAGTCAATTTGGTCGATTCAAATTGGTGTTAGTCAAATATTTCTAGCCCATGACCTTATTTAATATTTGGGTGACTCGAGGCGATCCAAATGAACCAAATACATTTTTTGACACGAGTAATTTAATTCCAGTAAAAACAATGTTAAAAACTCAAAATAAATACAAACAAAAGCATTTCTTAGGTTTAAGTCTCTGTTGCTACCAAACAGAAGAATCAAACAAAATTCTCTACTGATTTCTATTCTCTGAAGTTATATTCTCTACTTCATTTCCAATCTCTGATATTCTCTCTACCAAACATGCCCTTAGTGTTACATCATATCAAAACAACTAACCAAAATACCCATTCACTCATAATACACCCAATCTTTTTTTATTTGGGCCTCACCACTATCTTTTATCTAATTTTTTTTTTTTCATTTTCACACAAACTAAATTTCATTTTATTAAAACCAAAACATTTTTAAAATTTACAAAAAAACATTTTTACAAAAAAAACATTACGATTGAAAAATTACTTTAAAAATTAAAAAAAAATTCTTCTTAAATACAAAAACAATATACCTTATATAAGTTTTTTTAAATACAAAATTCTTTTTAAAATTCTTTGTAAATAGACACACACATACCACCTACTCTCACCTTATCCCTCCACCACCCCTCTACATCTCTTCTTCTTCTTCTCTATTACCAGAAAACACACACAAGAAAACACACAGTAAAAAAAAAGAAAATAAGAAGAAAGAAGAAAAAAGTGAAGAAAAAAGAAAGAAGAAAAATAGGTACCCACATTTGGCTCGTCGTCAACATTTCGCAAAATCGAAATCCGAATGGCGAATATGGAGGGGTCGGTGTGGCGACTAAGCTCGACGAGCCACGACGAGGGGCCACGTCGGCGCGACGAGGTGACCCTCGTCGTGACACCTTCCTCTCTTATGACTTAAGAGTTGTGTTATTGATGAGACTGCAATTACACATAGTCTCATCGTCCAAATCGGGCTTAAAACGCTTAAAATATCATCAAAATACCCCTATATATGCTTGTATTTGTGTCTTGTGTATTTTAGGTACGGATATCGAGAAATCAACAAATGATCACAAGAATGAAGCAAAAACGAACACGGGAAATGAAGTCGCACAAAGAACCGGGCCCAAATCATGGATTTTTCAAAAAGACCCTGAAGTTTTGAAGAATGGCAACATTGATCCCTCATCTTTGAAGACTTGTCATAATTGGTCCTTGAAGAATCATTTATACAATATTAATCCTTGGAGTTTGAATATTTGTCAAAACTGACCCTTGAAGAATGATCAAAATGCATATTCCTTATGGAAGTTATCATGAACAACAAGGACTGAAATTGCATTTTAGCCAAAGTTTTAACAAAGGGGTTCAACAAAAAGCTGTGGAAAGATGAAATGCATGTTTCTATGAAGATCAGGGGGTAATCTGCCTAAAATGAAACCCATATCCATCACCACCCCACCAAATCGACCCAAGCCCACTAAACACACCCAACCAGCCCACCCGTTTGTAATTTTATTAACACAGTCCTGTTTGTGAAAAACAGATCAAACCGTTTTCTTAAATCCTTCATTAACCCTAAATAATACCCAGAATCAATTAAGTCAGGTTTTTAAAATTAACTTTGGCAAAGTAAAGTCAAAAGCTAGTATTATCAAACCCATGTGCACAATACCCCCCCCCCCCCCCCCCCCACCTCAACACATGAAGCCAAAGATGACATCACCAAGTCACGGGAATTTTGTAAGGACCACCATTTGATGGCTGAGATGAGATGCCTTGGTCACCAATCCCATCAAACGGACATAATTCATCCCAAGATGTCGACATTTAGCAGAGAACCTTCAAGATTTGGCATCTTCATAGCATATTCTACAAAGGATCCAAGGGCATGGTTGGAAGTTTCTATTGATCACCAGCTAGGGTTTCTTATTCATATAGTAGTATAAATAGGATAATACAAGGTACTAGCAGGTTGTTCCAATTTTTATGAAAGTTTTGTAATAGACGAGTTTTTTATATCAATTGAGTTCCATTTTGCCTTTTATTGCAAGTCTTTAAATTTCCAGTCGCTTAAATACAGTCATTTACTTTTCCTGCAAAAATTCTCACAATTCCAAGTCCTATTTATCAGAAACAAATATTTGTTTTTGAGGTTACTTGTAGCAAAAGCTATTACCTCAGCTTATTGACAACAAGCTGAGTTAGTAGGCGTATAGGTTGGTTACTTTGTTGGTTTCGACTGTTGAAGAATCTGGTTGAGTATAGGAGGCTTATTCCATTTTGGTTTAAGACGTTTGAAGATATTTCCATTTGTTCTCTTTGCTTATTCGAGGATAAGCTGCATATAAGCTCTAACAAGCTTAGGCGATAGTTGAGGGAAAGAAAGGGTGAATTGAGGTTACGAGTTAGTGTGTAAGAAGTTGGACAAGCTTTGGACCTAATTGTGAGACTTCTTCTTCCTTCTTTCTTTTTACTTTTCCTGCTCATGTGCTTATTTGCTTATTTTTTTGTTTATCTTTTGTTTGCTTATTTTTCACTTTGAATATCAATTAGTTACTGCTTGTTTGTTTTAATCGTGCTTGTCATTTCGTTATATTTCATTATTTGTTTAAAAACTCATGTTTGGCTGTGTTCGACATCTTCAATTAAGAGGGCCTTTAGGGCTTTAGGTTTTGAGGTTTTGTAAGACGTCAGTTATCTGTTTGCTTAAGTTTTGTGGCGTAAGGGGGCATAAGGTTAAGTTTTTGCCAAGTCGCCAAAGACTTGCCCTCTGTTTGCTGAATGACCAAAAAGGGGGTGTTTGGGACAACTAGGGATTTGGGTGGACTTTACTCACCAAGTTTATCTGTTTAGCTCTGCATCCTTGAATGGTTTAGGATAGGCGAGTTGGAGTAAAAGATTGGGGTCTTAGTTCAAAGATCTTGTTTTATTTGTTTTGAGAAAAATTTGTCGTCGGGTAGATAAAATCTGCATCTTATAACTATCAAGGGTGTTTGGGACAGTGTGGGTTGAGGGTAGTTATGGCCCTCACAATCCTAGCTTAGCTCTGCATTCCTGCATTAGGTATAGGAGGTTTGATTTTACCAAAGTTTTTACAAAAATCTCGTTTTCCAGTTTTTACAAAAATCTGTCATAAGAAAATATATCATTGTTTTGACTAGCCCACTGTTTTTGGTTACTTGTTTGTTCATAGTTTGTGGAATCTGGGTGTTCTGTTGGTTTTGTTGTTGTGTTGATGTGTTCTCATCAATTCACAATTGGTTAAACAGTTGTGAAGGATTTTGACCATAAAACAAGTTAAAGCTCAAACATCCATATTCTTAGCGAGGACATGTTTTAGTTCAAAGCTTCTAGCTGTGATTTTCTAGGTTTTGTTAGTGGTAGTTTTGTTGTTTTGTGCAATAGATTATAGTTTTTATTTTGAAAATCTTGTTTTGCATAATTTGTCTAAAATCCGCCATATGTAGCTTGAACGTGCTGGTATTTTGGTTAAGAGTGTAGTGTTTTGTATATTCAGTTTGTGTTTTATATGCCTTGCGACTCTAAGCGAACCCATAAGCAAACCATAAAGAAACGAACCATAAAAAAAAAGAGAATATGTGTATGCTGCGTGTTTGCTGATCATCTTTGTGTGCTTCGTGCGTGCTTACTGTCAGCTTTTTAGTGTGAATCCAATTCGTGATACTTGGTCTGCGTATATTGTTTGTATGATGTTTTTGGATACACGTTTGCTAGTTTGATGTAGTGTTAGGACGTTTATCGTAGTTTTCGTCATCTGGTGTGCAGCCTTAAACTAAAAAGGGGGTCTGTTGTATTCATAAGTTTATATTTGTAATTGGTGAATTGTGTATTTGGTGGAGTAATAATAAACTGCCAAAAAGTACTGCAGTTTTGAACACCAGACCTCACCAACACCAGCAGACACAACAAACGTCCCATTACCATCTGCTCTAGTAGCACATTTTGGTTACTGTTCCCTTCAGTTTTGTTTTATGCAGTTAATTTTGGATAAGAAAGAAAAAAGAAATACAAACTGCATACAATGGGGTTCGAACCCCTAACTACAGCCCCCAAACAGACACAGAACACCCACTCAGTATCCATCTATTCTACTGAAGGCTTTTGTTAATACTTTCTTTTACATATTTCTTATACGTTTTTTTTACTGTCTTATTTTTATATTATCAGCCCTCATAGCTTATGGTAGCTTATTTTTTGCATGTTTTATTTTTCCTAGACTTTAAATAATGTTTAGCACTTTCAGTAAAATTTTGGATTTTTTTAAAATCATTTAATATTTTTTAAATCATTTTAACTAGTTTAATCTTATTTAATTCATTAAAAAATATTGAAAAGTCAAAAAATGTAATTCTTTTTTTCAAAATTTTCTTTTGTCATATAGAATGTAAGAAAAACAAATTTGATTTTTTAGAGTTTTAATTTGATAATTTTCCTTAAAAAGTCGCGTTTTTACTTTCGTTATTTATTTCGTGCTTTCGTTTTTTCTTTTTACTTCTTAGCCTTATTTTTGTTATTAAATTAGTTTTTATTTTCCTTTTAAGTTTAATAAATTTATTTTTAATTAAGTTTTCAAAATTTTTAATTTAGTCGAATTTTCGTTGCGTTTTACGTTTTTCGTCGTACGTTTTGAGCGTAATTCGTCTCCGTCTTCCTTTCTCTTTCTTTCTTTCCAAAAACGTAATCACTCGATTAAAGTACGTCTATATAATTGTTGGCTAAACATCATACCTCCTCGAGAACGAACTCGATTGTCGTCTTTACGTTTTTCCTAAAACGTATTGATTAATACTTACCACGACTTAGTGTTTGCTTACTTTTTCCTAAAAGGTAAGTAAAACGACTAAAAACCTCAACATCAAATGGCGCCGCTGCCGGGGAGGTGTGTTTAGCCATATTTATTTATCGTGTTTGTTTGAGTGTTTACGTTTTTATCGTAAATACTTCTTTTTATTTTTCTATACTATTAGCCATACAAGTAAATACGTGTTAAATTGAACTCAATTAACACAAAATCGTTTTCTCGTTTTTATTGTGCATAATATATTGTATTTACGTAGAACATTTAGCATACAATAATTATCCAAATACGCGAGAAATCGCACCTCAATAGTTGAGCGTTCCGGTCACTATTGTTGTATCGAATTCAAACGAAATCAAAGGCAAAATAGATAAATACTCTTAATTGATTTAATCTCGATAAATACAAACTATAAGGTGGGTATAAGGCGGTTGTATTTCACGACCTAAGGAAAAAAGACTCTTAAGTGCTTCGCGGCGCCTCGTTTTCTCCGCTCGCTTGTGCGAATTTTGAAAGTGACGATTAATTAGGGGTTTGCCAACTCAAGTATTATTAATCTATTTTTGTGAGTTTTAATTATTGAACCTCGAAACGTTTTGGCGTTCCGCCAACGTTTCAAAGTCGACGAGGGTTTTTACTTCACGTAATTACCTTCATTCTTCTTGGATTCGTTAATCGAGACCTTTGATTAGTGGATAGTTTTTGTAGATTAATTTCTACGTAATACACCAAAATTCCAAAAAAATTAAAAAACCAAAAACACAAAAAGATTCTTCGATTTTTTCCTCTTCGAATCGACTTTCTCTTTGCATCATGTCGTATGATGGTGGATATTATTCGTGTCCATATTGTGGAGGCCCGCCCGATGGTGCCAATTGTTTTAATTGTAAGGTTGTTGGAGGTCGAGAGGGTTATACCTATAACTCCGCTCCATGTGATCGTGGTGACAAGTTTCGATCTTACGACCAAGATCACCCATCGTCTTCGTTTTATTCGTCATATGATTCGTCTTATAATTGTGATCAAAATGATGAGATGAATCAAAACGCCTTTTGTGACTATGTGAGACGTAATAATAAAAACTTAACGATGATTCAAGAACAAGTTACGAATCTTAAGGAACATTACGAAAAACAATTGGAAACTCAAAAGGAATTTTACTTAAAGGAAATGGCCTCCATGAGAACCGAGTTGGAAAACGAATATGATGCCGCTTCTAAAGAACAAGAAAGTTTATTTGACCTATTTGACGAGAGATGGGATAAAATTGTTGATAAAGTTGTGGAGGCTTACACTAATGAGCGAAATGAACTTCTTTCAACGATTGAGACCTTAGAGAAAAAAGTAGCTTCATACGAGTCGAGTTCTTCATCGGACGTCACCAATCCTAATCTCTAAGGAGAGGTTCAAGCCTTATCGACTCCTAAGACTCGTACGTCTCGTATTGATCCCTATCTCTCGAATTTTAGAGTCGTGCTACCTTCGTCGTCTTGCAAAAATATAGAGGAAAAAAAAACATCATCTAACGATGTTTTGAAAAATGTTTTTGAAAATAAACCAAAAGAAAAACTCATAGGATACTTGGGAGTATTAAATCTTATACCTTTTAAACCTAATTTTTCTAATGAGGATGAAATTATTGAGGATTTTCTAAATCAATATACACTTAATTTTGACGAAGAAATTCCATTAAATGATTTTAAAGAAGAAAAATGTGACAAGGTTTTAAAGGAAATCGATGAACCCTCGTTTTTACAAGATGAGTGAAAATTAATTCCGAAGGGACGTGTTAGTAGTTTTGCTAAAATGTTTGAAAACCCACGTTCGATCCCTTCAAAGGACAAAGTGGAAACCGTCAAGGCAAAATCGTCACGAGACGAGCCTTTCACTCCTAATCCCACACCGAGTGAGATTTTGGATTTATCTTGTGAGAAGTCCGCCGATGGTCTTGCTCATATCGATACGTTTTTCGATGTCGAGGTCGAAACGACAAAGGCAAAATCTTCAATCGAAGAGCCTTCTATTCCTAGTTCCACGACGGTTGGAGCTAGCGACTCGACTATCGATAAATTGATTTCTAAACCTCTTCCACGAGGAAGAGAAGACGTTTTTGATCCCGATGGTGATTTTTCCGAGATCAAACGTATTCTTGATGATCCGCCTTCTATTTTCGAGTTTGATGAGGACTGAAGACATGTATTTTTAATACATCCAGTACAAGAGAAACAAGAAGACAACAAGTTATCATTTCTTGTTTAGGGGAGGATTGTTGGGAATTATTTGTTAAGTGTCAAGTAAAGTTAGTATATTCCAAGTACTGTTAGTGTTATGTAAGTACCGTTAGTATTAACGCGGTACATAGTAAGTACTGCTATGATGATTAGGACGAATATATCTTTGTATAAGATATGTCATAGTTATAGTTAGAGTATATCTTATGTGATATACCTAAATAGTTAGAATATTGATAATATATCGTCAGTGATATAATTATCTTTATAGAATATTCTAAGGTTTCTAGGGTTCCTTACTCTATAAAAGGAACATAGGTACAATGTCTTTCATGTACCTCATTCAAGTCGATTAATAACAGAATCGAATAGTTAAAAGTAATTCTGTTCTTCTGTGCTTTATAAGTTAGATTCCGCATAACTTATTTAGTATTAGTAAGAGTGCTCAAAGTGTTTTAGTTTGATTACAAACTACTATACTAATTCTTAACAGAATATAGATCCAACCAAAGGGATCAACACACAATTATGTGTCAACTATAAGGGCATTAAGCTTCTTAGTTACACCATGAAGGTTTGGGTGAGAGTTATCGAGAATATTAATAAGGGAGACAAGGGTGTCATAGAACCAATTTGGTTTTATGCATGGAAGGTCCTCGACAGAGGAAATTCATATCCTTAGAAGCCTTATGAAAAAGTATAGGGAAAGACAAAAAGACTTCCATGTGGCTTTTCTGGGCCTAGAAAAGGCCTATGATAGCGTTCCACGTTAGTTGATTTGGAGAACCCTTATAAATAAAGGTACACTAAGGAGGTACTTGACAGTCATAAAGGATATGTACGAGGAGGCGAAGACGTGCGTAAGGACCACATTTGGGAGCACGGAGTTTTCCTTGGTGGGACTAGGTCTTCATCACAGATATGCCATTAGCCCATACCTCTTCGCCTGGATACTGGATGAGCTCTCACGAGGGATTCAAGATGACATCCGTTGGTGTATGGTTTTCGCATACGATATTGTGTTGGTCACATAATCGACAGAAAGGTTAAACAACATACTTGAGAGTTTGAAAGAGACATTATAAGAAAATGGCCTCAAAGTAAGCAGGGAGAAGAGTGAATACCTAAGATGTGATTTCGGTAGGTACAAGGTCTACGACCAAGAAGTGGATGTCCATATCAAAGACCGATCCTTAGCTAAAAGAGTCTTTTAGATAGTTGGGTTCGGTGATCCATAGATCAAGAAGGATAGATGATGACGTGGCTCATCGTATTAGAGCAAGTTAGGTGAAATAAAGGGACTTAGGAGTTCTATGTGATAGGAGAGTACCTCTAAAGCTAAAGGGTAAATTTGATAGGGTCGCGATTAGACCAACTATGTTGTATGGGTCAAAGTGTTGGCGATTACAAAAGCACTAGCGAACAAGGTGGAAGCGGCGGAATTGAGAATATTGAGGTGGACTTGTGGTAAAGCCAAGTGTGACATGATACCAAACGGAGTCTTCAGAGCTGAACTCGAGGTCGGTACAGTTATCGATGACATGAGGGAAGGAAGGCTGGATGGTTTGGCCATGCCAGGAAGAGACTACAAACAACGCCAGTTAGGAGAGTAGAAGCCCTGCTAGTCGACGACACGAGGAGAGAGGGTAAACCTAAACTTAGATGGGAGGATAACTTAACATAATTTGTATATTTTATTTCATTTTCTTTCAACCAAACACACGATAGTTTTTGTGACATCCAATTCTTCAAATTTCAAATTTGGATTTCAATTTACATACATTCCATTCCTCAACATCTTAATTCCGTACATAGATTTTAATTCCGTTGAAAACATTCTATGAACCAAACGAGCGCTATGTATTTGTTTGTCAACTATGCTATTAAAACCTAGCTAAAAAAAACTATGCTATTAAACGCACCTTTGACTAGGGACGGCAAAAAAACACGAACTCGACGGGGACAGCCGAAATCCAAAATAATTGGGGCGGGTTGGGGCACGCTTATCGGGTTACGGGGCGGGTTTGGGGCTTAAACGGGGATTTTTAATCGGGTTTGAGGGAAGTAAGGAATAACATCCCCGACCCGCCCCACCCGATTAATATATAGACATACACAAATATATCTATGCATGAAGTATTTTGTTACTTTTTACATAGTAAAAAAGTATTTCTCTAACATTGTTAGTTTTTTTATGAATGTAATATTGCAAAAATCTTACTTAAACGTCATTTTTTTTAAGTAGTAACTTTTTTTTTGTAATTTATTATAAGTATGATATTATCGTTGAAAATTTAATAAGCATGGTTTGTTGTTTGTAATTGATATTAATAAGTTTTAAAATTTTGAAGTTATTGCTAATGTTCTAGAGATAACAATAAATGTAAAATGGTGCATCATTGGTCAAGAATTGCACCAAAAAACGATATTTCGATAAAATCCCCGACTAATACGAGACGGGTTTATGCGAGCATCTCACCCCAAAAGAGCGGCCCATCAGAGCGAATTTGAAAATAACTTTAGTAATCGGTTTTAAAGATTCTATGCTCGCCCCGTCCCAAACAACGCCCCCGTTTTCATCCCAACCTTTGACACATGCCATATAAAATATGATAAAAAAAAGGGTGTTTGGTAGATAGGGGTTTAACCATTTCTGGGTTTTGGTGAATCAGCTTTTTGAGAACCCAAAAGAAAAAAATGTCTCATCATTCAGCCAACGATAATAAGAATAAGCTCCAATTTCAGCTGATGGATGTTGGGAATAAGCTCTTTCATCTCTCTTCTTCCACTCCTGACATTCTCCGTGTTCTTATGGTTAGCCTTCCCTTTTTCTCATTGTTTAGGGTTTTTGGGGTTTTAAGGTAAAATAAGCAAGTAGAAATGTGCTTCTTTTATGCTGAACAATAAGCACTTGAAGAATAAGTGTTTGAAATGACTAATTTCGGGGGTGCTTGTTAAAGCTTATATAACAAAGCCGAAATTAGCTTATGTTTCATAAGCCTCAATATTGTGGCTTATTTTGAGACTTATGGGCTTATATAAGTTTCTTATGATATGATAAACTTATATAAGCCAATAAGTCTCAAGATAAGCCCCAATTATTGAGGTTTATGAAATATAAGCAGAAATTTGGCTTATTTTCAGCTTATATTTCATAATCCATAATTTTGTGGCTTATTTTGAGACTTATGGGCTTATATATGTTTATCATATCATAATAAACTTATATAAGCTCATAAGTCTCAAAATAACCTACAAAATTGGGGCTTATGAAACATAAGCCCCATTTCGGCTTATGTTATATAAGCTAAAATGTTTGGGGGTGCTTGTTAAACTTTATCTATGGGTTTATAAGCTTATGCCCATAAGTTGAAAAATAAGCTCGGAGATTCGGGCTTGTGAAATATAAGACTAAATCATCTAAGCTCGTAAACCCACAAATAAGCTTATGTCCATAATAAGTCATAAATGTTTTATAATTGGATTTGATTGAAAATATTTTTACATTTTTTGTTAACAAATTTGGCTATTAGCAGAATAGTTTGATGAAATAAGCACTTTGAGTAAAGTAGAAAAAGCGTCCACTTGGTTCGATGAAATTACAAAGATTGTCATTCGTTGATGTACTAATGCCATAAACGGTCCCCTTGTGCTGTTTACTTTACGACGGGTTCTGATACAGACCATTTATGCAAAAAGTATCGATGAGTTGTGATTTCCATAAGTTTCACCAAGCGACATAGATGATGTGTAATTTGGTTTGTTGAATTTTAAGGTCATGAGTGTAACGGTTGGGCAAATTCACAAAAGAGTAAATAGCATTGTTACAGATAAGCACTTTGATAACTTTATTAATAAGCCGATAAACAGCATAACTCTCATCTCAGATAAGGACATCTTAATTACTTTATTTCTTAAACATTTTAAGTAGAAATTACTAAGATCTGCATAAACTGTCCTTACGGTTTGGTGAAATTACAAATATCTTCATTTGTCGATACTATATCCATAAATGACCCCTCGTTGCAATATTTGAGCTACAAGTGGCCCCTTACCCAGTGGCGGAGCTTGAAAATGTTTGTTGGGAGGGCCGAGATTAAGAAAAATTCAGTTTTGACGAACTAGTAATGTACATACTAATGTCAGTGGAACATATAGTGTTTTAACTTTATAAAAATATATACAAGCAGTAAAATTATGGAACCAAACCGAATACAACTAATAACATAGGCCTTTTACTGTAATAAATTTCATCAAAAATGCAATCCTATTGATATGCGTTTACTAATTTTACTAATCTTGGAGGACTTTTGGGCCATGTTACAAATGGGCTGGCGGTTTTAGGAGGACCGGTTAATAAAACTAATAAAATTATCATTGTTACACATATGAAATTACATTATAAGAAGATAGTGTAGGAGGGCCAGGACCCTTCCTGGTCCTGCAGTTGCTCCGCCCTTGCCCTTACCCCTTAAGAAACCAATAGTGAAAGGCATATAGTTCAATCAGGGGCCATTTATGCGAATAGTATCGACGAGGGACAATTTACATAGTTTATGTAATTTACTTTATTAGTAATGTGTAATCATGTTTCATGCATTTTTATGGTTACCCGTTTTCGTAATTACCCAATTAGATCATTCCAAAACTTATGGGGTATTTGTTTAAGCTTATATACGGGCTTATGAGCTTATATATTTGATTTCGGCTTATATTCAATAAGCCCCATTTTTCTGGCTTGTTTTGAGACATATGGGCTTATATATGTTTATCCTATCATAATAAGCTTATATAAGCCCCCCAGTCTCAAAATAAGGCGGGAAATTGATGCTTATGAAATATAAGCCGACACACAAATAAGCTCGTAAGCCACATTTAAGCTTAAACAAATACCCCCTAATATACCAAAGCAATGATTAAAGTACTCATAAGCCACATATAATCCTGTAACTATTTTTAACTAACTTTTATATACATGTGATAGGAAATGGAGAAAGTTCTATCTCGGGTGCAACGACCACCATCCAAAGCGATGATTAAAATACTGCATCCAATCATTCAGGCACTAATTGCTGAAAAACTTGCTAGACATCCTGACGTGAATGTGAACATTTCAGTTGTATGTTGCATGTGCGAGATTATAAGAATGATGGCTAGTGCCCCTTACAACCACGAAGAAATGAAGGTATGAAACTTCTAGTTTTCTATTTAACTAGTGGAGAATCTTCGTAGTATAATGTACTAATAGTCTCAAGTAACTGCCTTTCTATTGTTGTTGGTGGACAGGAGTTTTTTGAAGTGTTTGTGACGTCCTTTGAGAAACAGTCTTCTGCAGCTGGTGGATACCGTGGTAAGATGACTAAAGTTCTCGAAATATTTAGGAAAGCCAGATTGCCCGCTATGATGTTGGACCTTCATGTGGAAGGACTAGTAGGTCGCCTGTTAAAGCAATTTTTAACTTCTGCCGAGTAAGAACTCTATTTCTATGCCAGCAGTAGGACTTGTTCTATTTTGTTTCATTTCAAATTCTTCGACCTTTTATATCATTCGGTAAAGAAACTCTTGAGCTCAACTGAGTTTTCTCTTCCTTCTTCTGATCTTTTTAGCTCCAATACGTCTGATACTTTGCTCGAGATGGAGAAAATTATGACCATGATCATAGAGGAAAGTGGGGAGCTCGCGATCGATCTTGAAGCTCTAATTATTACTAGTCTAGATAAGGTTAATAAGATGATTATTATATTTAACGAAGGTTCCCCATTCATTGCTAATCACATCCGATACTCTTGCAGATTGATTCACCTGTTTCTTGGCAATTAGGGGAAAAAGTTCTCCTGAACTGTGCTGCTAAACTTCAAAAACGTCTCCCGGATATGGTATAAGTTTCGAGAATTTCTCTATATGTTTATTCCAAAATGTTTGCATGTGTTTGTAAAACCGCATTAGCAAATTAACTAAGATATTTGCTGTTCGTGGTGTCCTTCTTTAATTGCAGAATAAATTTCTTTTTGTATTTTACAACTATTGTAGAGAAAGCATTGATGCTAATCGCATATTTTCGTATGTGCTATGATTACATATTTTTTTCAGAAGGCAAGTGAGACAAGCAACTTGAGGAACGATACAACTCATAAGATAAAAGTTGAGTGTCTAGAGGAAAGCGTAGATACTGTGCAGACTCTGAGCGACTGTGAACATGCAACTACGGATAGAGTTAACCTTCAAAGCCATCACACTGAAGATGGAAAGAAAAAAGTTTCATCCGATGATCCACCCATGCCATTAAAATCTGTAACAGAAGTGACGGGAAAACGCAAGAGAGATAACGAACAGGTACCGCCGTTTGCTTCTGGTAACTATTCTAGTATGGGCGTATGGCTGTGGTTTGTGGTTCGGTTTTCCAGTTTTTGCCCAAATTTGCATACTCTTGGACATGCAAGTCTAATCCAAAACCCACTCCGGTAGGATTGGGTATGTTGTTGTTGACTTCTTCTTGTTGGACACGTTAGTCTAATGGGTCAAACGGGGTGTTTTCAGAATGGGTTGGTCTGACTTTGCAAACACTTTTATCTTGTCTTTAAAAATGATCAAAAAGTTGTATTGCTGTAATAAAAATCTAATCTTTGAAATAAAAGAATTAATTAGACTTGATACTGCATGTTAAGTACATTTTGAGAGACTTTTGACCTTTTTGACTCGTTCAATCAGTTTCCATTATAACCAGCTAATTCATTTTGCCCCGTTATAAGCATAGAACCCAAATCGAGTACTTTAGTCTTTAGCCATAAATATGAACAACTCTCAGTTTAACTGAGATAACCTTCTGAAACCTATATCCATATTGTACAGCAGCAAGTCCCCAGAAAGGTTTTGTACAGCATGACACATGTCCAAGGCTACAAGGTGAAGAAAATCAATGCACCGATCCTTGAAGCCATTTTCAAGAAACACGGTGATATTGCATCTGATTGTCTAGTCAAAACAGCTTCTGTGAGAGAATCTATTCTTGAGGTTGTTTGTAAAGTTGTCAGGCAAATTCAAACTAATGACCTTGCAACCATCGTTTCTAATATGGAAGAAATAGAGATGCAAGTGCTAGATGCAGAAGCAACTAACATGAAAGTGGCGTGGCTTCGAGCTCACTTGGAAGCTATTCAGAAAAGGAATGCTGCCCATAAAAAGTCAACTTCAATTGTAAAAACAAAAGCAAACACGACTTTGGTCAAGAGAGCTGCAAAAATGGATGTGGAAGAGAGGCGCAAAGAGCTTCTGACTGCACAAGAAAGGCTTGATAAGGCTGAAAAGTGCGTGAAAGTACTCGATCTTGTAGAAATGAAGCTAAGTGATGATTTCGTGGAATCCGAGGCTGAAAAAGATTTGTGGCCAGAACAACCAATGTTATAGGCTAATTAACTCATGCTAGATCTGTATTTTGTAGAACTTACCTGGGTCACGCCTATGCACATTTTTTGTTACCATTACTTCAGAAACACCTGTCGGCATGAGACCTCCTTTTGGAAAGACAGGTTAAGCTTAAAGTAGTTAGAATTAACTTTCTTTTTGACCTGGTTAATTGATAGGTCCTGATTATTGTTCCACAGGAATTCCGAGCTTCATGATTTCTTTTCGTGACGTTATGCTGCCCAACTGGCACATTTTGTATCTATAGGGATGATAGTGAATCGGGTAGGGTTGGCGATCATGTTTCTCATTTTTATCTATGAATTTTAATAATTGTCCTCATTTTTGGCCTCATATTTGACGAGGATCAAAATCGCAATCTCAACCCTGTTTCCATTGGGGATGGGGATCGAAGATTTTTTGTTTTCTAATTTACATTTACGTTAAATAGCACTATACATCTAGAAAAATATATCAAACATTAACTTGACGAGTTAAAAATTACATAAATAATTTTGCATATTTCATACAATCATACATGCATCAAGACGAGTTGAAAAAAAAATCAAATTATAAAAAATAAAAAAAACTCAAATCAACACATAATAAAATATTATTTTAAGAGATTTGCTAACAACCCATAGGATGTTGCATAAACATTTTATATATAAAAAAACCACATTTAATGAACTCTTATTTTCTATAATTATACATTTGAAATCATTTTTTTACATGACATCTGATGTTAAATATGAAATGTTTCGACATCATTAATGGTAATTAAGTAAATATAAAATGCTTATGCAACACCTTATGAGTGGTTGTTAGTAAATCTTTTATTTTAATATTTTGTTACAAAAAGTTGTTATAAAAAGTTATTAGAAAAAGTTATATGAGAATGACAACAACAACTTACTATATTTAATAAATAAAATTTGCTAAAAATTCAGTTTTAACGATTGAATTTGCATAAACTTGAGCTATAGCTTTATACTCTAACTATCTTAAGTGGGTGTTTGAGATTGCGGTTGCAACTAGATTATCTACTTATTTCATTTTGAAAATGGAGATAAGCTAAAATAAGTGTTTGGATAATAAATGGAGAAAAGTGATTATTTGCGTTTTAAATGGAGACATTTGATGTTAAATATGAAATGTTTCGACATCATTAATGGTAATTAAGTAAATATAAAATGCTTATGCAACACCTTATGAGCGGTTGTTAGTAAATCTTTTATTTTAATATTTTGTTACAAAAAGTTGTTATAAAAAGTTATTAGAAAAAGTTATATGAGAATGACAACAACAACTTACTATATTTAATAAATAAAATTTGCTAAAAATTCAGTTTTAACGATTGAATTTGCATAAACTTGAGCTGTAGCTTTATATTTCAACTATCTTAAGTGGGCGTTTGAGATTGCGTTTGCAACTAGATTATCTACTTATTTCATTTTGAAAATGGAGATAAGCTAAAATGAGTGTTTGGATAATAAATGGAGAAAAGTGATTATTTGCGTTTTAAAGGTTCTAAAATGAAGTTTTAAAAAAGTAAGTGGGAAGCTACTTATTTCATTTTCAAAATGAAAAAAAAGTTAAAATGAGTTTTTTTATTCATTTTACTTATCAAATAATCAAATTTGTCAAACATTCAAAAAACTGATTATATTTCAAACACGATAATCAAATCCAAACACTATTTTCTAAAACTACGTTTTCAAAATGATGATTATCTGATTATTCATTTATGTTTTTTTAACAAACTCACTACAAGTCACTCAAACTCAATTTTAGAGGTAATGACAACTCACTACACATCACTCCTATTTTTTATTAAATATATTTTATTCATACATTTTATTAAAGTACTAGAATTCAAATACAATAGGAATATAAATACACTACTAGATAGATAAAATAAAAATACATAATACGATTAGTCAGTTCTCAGATCTGGATCCGACAACTGACCAGGTAACTCTCAACGCATTGTTTCTTGGTAATCTTCTTCGGCCATATTTCCGTCTCCCGCTCCCATTGTGTCATTTCTTCTTCTTGCAGTGTTTCTTTCAATACTTTTTGATATATGTATAGTTAGGGGTGCAAACGAGCCGAGCTGAGCCCGAGCTTAACAGGGCTCGGGCTCGGGCTCGAAACATAAAAGGTGGGCTCGAGCTCGGCTCGATAGCTCGTCGAGCTTTAACCGTTAAGGCTTGAGCTCGGCTCGACAAGGACTCGAGCAAAGCTCGAGCTTAGCTAGAAAAGCTCGAAATTTTATATATGAAACAAATACATCACTAATATTAACACACCACCACAAATTCTATGTTTTTATTAAACTATGATAACGACTATCAATAAATTATTCAATATTTTATAGAGTTATCCTTTATAATAAGGTTAATATTCAAATCAACGTTGATTTACTTATATAAAAATATTTTTTTATTAAGGCTCGAAAAGCTCGATAAGAGCTCGAGCCGTGCTATCAAAAGCTCGAGCTCGGCTCATTATATGTTTCGAGCCCTATTATTGGGCTTGAGCTCGGGCTTGAGCTCGATAAAAGCTCGGCTCGATCGAGTCGAGCTTGAGCTCGAGCTCGAATAGCTCGATAAAAGCTCGGCTCGTTTGCACCCCTATGTATAGTTGATACACCTCATTGTCAGTAAATAAGTCATTTGAGTCGTTTACAATTAGAAAGGATAGATCGGGAGACACATTTTAGCGTCGGTGTTGTTGTGATGAAGAACCGATATGAGTTGTTTGAGTTTGGGATGAAGAACCGATATGAGTTTGGGATGAAGAACCCAAGTAATTCAACCATTAAGTATTTTTTTCAATTTGAGCCTCAATTTTTTCCGACTTTCTAAACAAAGATTTTCGGATGTTGTAATCGATATCAGATTGATTACTTAGAAGCGTGTCGATTAAATGACGTTTCTATGGGGAAAGATCACGACATTTCTCACATGTTGTGCGCTGTTTCCTATTATCTTCGTACGCGGCATCGAAATCATCAGCTAACGTCGTAAGCGCATCGTAACGATGTTGTTGTTGAATTATTTGTTTTTTAATCATAGCCTTAATCTCGTCAATAGTGTGTGAAAAAAAGCATGCCATTTTTGAATTTAGAAATTGTGTTTGAAAATACAGAAAGTTGTGTGTGAAGATACTCAAAATTGTGTGTATTAAAATTTGTAAAGAGGAAAAAATGATGTAAAAAAATATATCTCTACTACTTATAAAAAGAATTCCCCAATTTCTTGAATGTTGAAAAACAAGATAATTTAGGAATTGTTGAAACTTTTAATGATCTTACGAAACTCCTCTATAACAAAACTCTGGCATCACACAATCTCTATTGCAAGAAACTGTATTCGTAGAATTTTAAAAATTGATGCAAAAAAGGTATTGTTGAAATCTCTACTACTTATAAAGAGAATTCCCCAATTTCTTGAATGTTGAAAAACAAGATAATAATTGTTGAAACTTTTAATGATCTTACGAAACTCCTCTATAACAAAACTCTAGCATCACACAATCTCTATTGCAAGAAACTGTATTCGTAGAATTTTGAAAATTGATGCAAAAAAGGTATTGTTGAAAATTGATGCAAAAAACGCATGGAAATAAGGTAAACTGTTATGCAAAAAAAGGTAATGCAAAAAAGGTAAATGGATGCAAGAAAGGTTTCCTATCTTAATTACATATAATGAGGCTAGAACGGAAAGTATTAATAACGTAAGGTTGGAAATGGCTACATATAATTCAACTAGAAAGGAAACTATTGAGAATGTTATTTATTCAGGGAAAGTATTGATATTGCAAGGCTGGAAATTTGATATATTTCATTGTACATAGCTGAATGTTATTTAATCATAATGTGAAGTTGAAAGTTATGAAACTATATATACAAGCATAATATTTGATTTTTTTTTATAAATCGTGTGTTCCAGGAATCTTTGTATATATCTTGGAGAGAAGAAAGGGGTTGAGATTAGATTAGTATACTATGACAAGAAGTTTTGAGTCTTCTTAATGAATGTTTTGCTTTTTTCATATTTTTCATACAGGTAACATTCCATCTATCTAAACAAAAGAAAAAGATGACAATGTTGTAGCTTGACATTTCCAACTCGTGAGGTTGTGCATCACAGTTAGTTTTTCGTTTCAATGGATATTAGTGTTCTTATCGACATCTTCTAATGTTTATCGTTGCAGTAGTTTTCATATTAATATGTTGTGTTCGAATTCAAGCATAAGGTCATAAATTACTTGATTAGTTAATTGTATTCAATATTTTTACAAATGAAATTTGTGAATTATCTCTATTTGTGTGTAAATTTGTTTAATTTCTATGGTAAACAAACTATGATTGCAATAAATTTATAGTCTTTGACAGGAATGTAAGCAAAACATCTTCAGGTTGTATAGTTTATACTTCTTTGCCTTTGGCTTAACTAATGTGTTTTGTCTTGTAAATATGTGTCATGCTTTAGACTTTAGCTTGTAAGCAGGTGACTTCGTCTTTGGTTTATAGACACGAATGGGTATCTTTGGTTTTGGCTTGTATAACACAAAAGTTGGAGCATGCTCAACGAAGAGAGGCTTAAGAGTCGGTTTAAATGCTGAAACATGTTGCGGGAATTTGTTAATCCATACTCATATTTACATGCGTGTTTATTAAATAACATTCGGTTTTCCATGGCGCCTTGTAATAGTTTTTTTCAATGGTTAAATGTTTCTTTTTATATTTTATTTCGTTACAGCTTTTTCTCCCTACTAACTTCTACATGATCGGATTAATTACAAGATCTATAATAAATTAAAGATCATGCACAAGATGTCAAGAAAGAGGAGTATTTATATGTGGTGTAATATTCTAGATGATTGTATTTTGTATGATGATTCTAATAAAATAAATTATGATACGTTTTGATAAGTGCTTATTGATAATTGTTACTGTATACTATTGTGTATAGTGGCATCGAAGACAACATAAATAACCAATTCCTTGAATGTTGAAAAACAAGATAATTTAGGAATTGTTGAAACTTTTAATGATCTTACGAAACTCCTCTATAACAAAACTCTGGCATCACACAATCTCTATTGCAAGAAACTGTATTCGTAGAATTTTGAAAATTGATGCAAAAAAGGTATTGTTGAAAATTGATGCAAAAAACGCATGGAAATAAGGTAAACTGTTATGCAAAAAAAGGTAATGCAAAAAAGGTAAATGGATGCAAGAAAGGTTTCCTATCTTAATTACATATAATGAGGCTAGAACGGAAGTATTAATAACCTAAGGTTGAAAATGGCTACATATAATTCAACTAGAAAGGAAACTATTGAGAATGTTATTTATTCAGGGAAAATATTGATATTGCAAGGCTGGAAATTTGATATATTTCATTGTATATAGCTGAATGTTATTTAATCATAATGTGAAGTTGAAAGTTATGAAACTATATATACAAGCATAATATTTGATTTTTTTTGATAAATCAAGTCGTGTGTTCCAGGAATCTTTGTATATATCTTAGAGAGAAGAAAGGGGTTGAGGTTAGATTAGTATACTATGACAAGAAGTTTTGAGTCTTCTTAATGAATGTTTTTCTTTTTTCATATTTTTCATATAGGTAACATTCCATCTATCTAAACAAAAGAAAAAGATGACAATGTTGTAGCTTGACATTTCCAACTCGTGAGGTTGTCCATCACAGTTAGTTTTTCGTTTCAATGGATATTAGTGTTCTTATCGACATCTTCTAATGTTTATCGTTGCAGTAGTTTTCATATTAATATGTTGTGTTCGAATTCAACCATAAGGTCATAAATTACTTGATTAGTTAATTGTATTCAATATTATTACAAATGAAATGTGTGAATTATCTCTATTTGTGTGTAAATTTGTTTAATTTCTATGGTAAACAAACCATGATTGCAATAAATTTATAGTCTTCGACAGGAATGTAAGCAAAACATCTTCAGTTTGTATACTTTATACTTCTTTGCCTTTGGCTTAACTAATGTGTTTTGTCTTGTAAATATGTGTCATGCTTTAGACTTTAGCTTGTAAGTCTTTGGTTTATAGACACAAATGGGCATCTTTGGTTTTGGCTTGTAAAATACATAAGTTGGAGCATGCTCAACAAAGAGAGGCTTAAGAGTTGGTTTAAATGCTGAAACATGTGGCGGGAATTTGTTAATTCATACTCATATATACATGCGTGTTTATTAAATAACATTCGGTTTTTCATGGCGCCTTGTAATAGTTTTTTTCAATGGTTAATGTTTCTTTTTATATTTTATTTCGTTACAGCTTTTTCTCCCTACTAACCTCTACATGATCGGATTAATTTACAAGATCTATAATAAATTAAAGATCATGCACAAGATGTCAAGAAAGAGGAGTATTTATATGTGGTGTAATATTCTAGATGATTGTATTTTGTATGATGATTCTAATAAAATAAATTATGATACGTTTTGATTAGTGCTTATTGATAATTGTTACTGTATACTATTGTGTATAGTGGCATCGAAGACAACATAAATAACCAAAAATTTTGGTAAAAATTTTGTACAACTGTACTTTTTAATATATATATGTAGAAAAAATATTAAACAACCAACCATTATTTTGATTCCTAAAGTGCATTAGTTGAAGCGATGCTAATGCGAAACCTAACTAGCGAAGTGGACTAATAAGTGCATGAGTTAAATTTGCGGCATTCTAATTTTTTAATGGGTGTTGCCTGTATTGGTAAACAAAGGCCTTGTAAACAACTTATATGCCAATATTTTGGGTCTTATTAACAAAAGAAATGTTAGTCTGTTTATAATAGCCCATCTAACTTTAAGTAGTAATCCAGTCTGCTAAATGTATATACGTAGAATGATACAACATATAACTATGTTTAGTCTTTCTTTGGACTTAATAACTCAGATGTGTTTCCGGTTATGAATGTATTTATGCTATTACTAAGGATGACTCTAAGGGGGTGTTTGATAGCCTTTGAATGATTTAGTTCAGTAAAAAATTCTGAATCGGTTAGCATGGTAAGTGTTAGAAAACTTTTTCACGCTGTATCATTTTAATTAGCTCTGCACCATTCTGGGAGGTAGGCATGCTTTGTCATTCAGCAGTCACTTTTTCTCAATATTGCCCTAATATATAACCCCACGTCAACTTATAGTAGGAATTAAAGTAATTACTATTTTTTTAATAGATGTAATTGTAACACTCACCAAACAAATTATTAAATCATGCGTACATTATTATTAAATTAATAGAAAAGTCAAACATAATTGTACTGTTTATATTACTACTTATTTTTTAACAGTGATTGCATTAGAAAATTAACTATAAGCCAAAAGAAATTACTAATTAATAAAAACTACTAGTATAATTTTTCTATATTTAAATTACCCAATTGAGTTTATGTTACTACTTTAGATCTGTGTTTTTTTAACGTTGTCATTGTATTACGTCTTATTTATTAAAAGTAGTTTCTGATTATGCATAAGGTTAAAATAGTAATTTTATGTTACTCAGATCTTTCATTCAGCACGTTACCAAACGCTCTATCTTTATTCAGAAACAAATTCATACAGAGCATGTGAATCATTCGAGAAATGATTCAGCGCTAAATCATTTTGTTTTATCAAACAGCCCATAAACTTTGTAATGTTAAATACGTATCTGCTGCTACAAAGTTTGTAGCTGCACCTCAAATGTCGTGCATCAAGAAACTTTATGCGTGCGTTTGTTATTATATGTTGTTTGGCTCATGTTTCTTTAATAAATTCTTTCTAGCGTTGAAATTGTCGATGTTACACCTCTTTTCAGTTACGTCTTGGTTTAACCACAATATAGTGTATCATTAATTATGTGCCGTTATGTAATTTCCGCCGCTATACGCGGGTAATCGTCTAGTATATATATATGTGGGACCCACTAAGTTTAAACTCGCGCTGGGTGAGTCTGCCTATAGATTTTGCAATTCTATTATTTCTGAAATTTTTTATGTACGCCAACTGTTTGTAAAAATGCTTCAATGGAATCCACACTTTAAGATATTAATTTTCCACTTTCAACGTCGTTGTTAACATATGCCTTTGCAATTCTAAGTTTTCTGATTCTTCGCGAGTATCCAAATGTATTTTCCACATTACATGGGGGGGGGGGGGGGGGGGGGGGGGGGGGGGGGGGGCGCTCATAATTGCCTACTGATTAACAAGAGAAAGGAAAAGTAGCTGAGAGCGATTTATTCATGGTTTAGGGGGTGTTTGTTTCGCCTTATATTTCATAAGCCCCAATTTTCTTGCTTATTTTGAGACTTGTGGGCTTATATAAGTTTATTACCATATGATAAACTTATATAAGCCTCAAAATTTGGGCCTTATGAAATATAAGCCGAAACAACAAACACCATATTTGTACTTTGAACTTTTGATGAAGCTAATGAGGATGTCCAAAAAGAGCAGAAACGTGTTTCGAGTTGGATAACTGGTATGCTTTACTTCGAAAAACACACAATATCAGTTGCATACATATGACAGGTAATTTTGAATTTTCTGGTGTTTAGTTATATTACTTTTGTGTTTAAACTATGATATAAAATGGTATACGTTTGTTGTTTTCATTATTTCAACTTGTTAATAATTTCCTGTTCGAGTTTCGATTATATAAAAATTTGAAAAATGATTGCTTTAATTAAATTTTGTTTCTCTATTTCTATTTTCTATTTTATTTCATTTCTCTGAATCTGAACTGTATATGCATAACACTAGAAGAGGTACACATGAAACTATGACGAGAAACGTGGTACTTATAGGCTTTGGCAACTTTGCTTCGTTGTACTGGTTGGACCCATGAGACAAAAATATAGTTTCTTTTTAAGGTTGTTGCAAAACAGAATCCTGGATGTGAAAAGGTGATAAATTTGAGGTTGTTTGTATCTAGGATGCCAAGTTTGACCAAATTCATCATCACATTTTCCTTTACTTTTTCTCTCATCCTACCAAATCATCCTATTCTTCTTTTGCTTCAACAATATCCAACAATCCATTCTTAGTGTAGTTGAACGCTAATTCAAGGGTTACATAGGGACTGGCATCCGGTGGTGATCGTGAAGTGCAGTGTGGACTATCATAGACGTAATCTAGATTTGATTTTGTGGGTTTCTTGGTGAAGAAGGGTTGACCTTGTCTTCATTCGCTCTACACATTCCCGGGTGAAAGTATATCATCATATGACTCTATGGATCCGTGTATGGTGATTTATACTTCCTCGTATTTATAATTATTTAATGTTATTTAATTATGTTTTTATATCTAGAATCACCAACAAAATCAGCACTGTATTCGATGATTAAATATATATAGTATTTCATGGTGGTTTTTGTAACAAGACGGAGCTTGATTTCATCTGTTTAAAAATTCAGATCAAACTGGGTCAAGAAGATGACCCGTGGAAAAATAGTTAGAAGTTATGCTTGCAGGTTCTCTAGTTGTGTACAAAATAGTTTTTATCCACTGCACTTTCACGGCTAGTCGTTTTAGGTAATTTATAACGTCCTTAATGTAAGATCAGAAGAAGAATGCATGATGTCAATTGTAATATTTGATTTTACTCGTTCACTTCAGTGATCCATCAATCGATCCACTAAGATTAGTCAAAATTTACATTTATTCATTATTGAAACAGGGATAATAATACAATGTATGTTTTGAACTTTAAAGTCTAAGTAAAGAACTAGTCATTGAGACTTATGTTATTGAGTCTTTGTCTTCTCAATATACACTTGATAATCTTATCCATGTTTCGTTGCAGTTAGTTCAGATTATTTTCTCCAACAACAGACATATCCTTAGATAATAACTACAACAGATCGAATGGCGTCTACTTCATCTTCTTCCATTCAAAAGAGTTTCAAGTATGATGTTTTTTTGAGCTTTAGAGGTGAAGACACCCGCCACAACTTTGTTGGACATCTTTATAATGGTCTTAAACAGAAGGGTATTGAAACTTACAAGGATGATGTGAAAATCGAGAAAGGGAAAACAATTAGTGACCAACTCATCAAATCCATTGAAGACTCAAGATTCTTCCTCATCGTTTTATCGAAGACGTATGCATCTTCATCTTGGTGCTTAGATGAGCTCGTAAAGATTATGGATTGTCATAAGACGGCGGAGCAGATTGCTTATCCTGTCTTTTTTGATGTCGAGCCCACCGAAGTCCGCAAACTAAGTGGGGCAATTGGAGAAGCCTTTGTGAAGCACAGGAAAGTAAAGGCTGCTGGGAAATGGAGAGATGCTATGAAAGAGGTAGCCAATTTAGCTGGATGGGAGTTGAAAGAGATGGCTAACGGGTAATTCAATCTCTACAACAGATTTCTATGATATTCTTTCAGTTTGTTAATCCTTATTATATGTTGTAGATCTAAAATTTATTGTTTGTGTGTCATGATTAGAGAAAGCTAATTAAATCTTCTTAAATCACACAGGGATGAATCTGAATTGGTCCGAATAATAGTTGCTGATATTTTTAAAAAGTTAAGCTCCAACAGCTCAAACGTTGATGGAAAGTTAGTAGGCATGGACATGCGAATCAGTGAGGTTCTTGCATCCTTGAAAATCAGTACCGAAGATGTTCGCGTTATTGGAATCAAAGGGATGGGAGGTGGGGGAAAGACAACTTTAGCCAAGGCTGTTTATGATCATATATCGAGTGAGTTTGAAGGTAAAAGCTTTGTTGAAAACGTGAGAGAAGTTTCAAAAAGCCCTTTGTTGGGATTGAAATCGTTGCAGAAACAAGTACTTTCAGATGTCTTGAATGATCAAGGCATTACCATACATAGTGTTGCTGACGGGAAAGACATGATGGGAAAGATGATGCGCAGTAGAAAGGTTCTTGTTGTTCTGGATGATGTGGATCATCTAGACCAACTCGAGGCGTTAGCTGGTAAGCCTAACTGGTTTAAGTCAGGGAGTACGATTATCATTACAACCAGAGATGAACAAGTGCTAGTATCACACGGGGTGAGCTTGATTCGTAATGTCAATCTGTTGTCGGATAAGGAAGCACTTTGTCTATTCAGTAGACATACATTTGGGAGAGAGATTCCAATTCAAGGGTATGAACAACTATCAGGACAAGTTGTACGGTATGCCGCTGGTCTACCCTTAACGATAAGAGTTTTGGGTTCGTTTCTGTGTGGTAAAAAGGAGCTTGAGTGGAAGGATGGTTTAAAAAGACTAAAAACAATTCCGCCGAAGGAGATCCAAAAAGTATTGGAAATAAGCATAGATGATCTAGAGGATGATTACAAAGAAATCTTCCTAGATGTTGCATGCTTATTAAAAGGTGAGCAGAAGGACCGAGCAATCCAAGTGTTTGAAAGCTGTGGATTTAATGCTATCATCGGGTTAAAAGTTCTTGAGCAAAAATGTCTCATAACTGTATCTGAATTTGGGAGCTTAGGCATGCATGATCATATTGAAGAACTGGGCAAAAACATTGTTTCCCGTTTGCACCCTGATGACTCTTACAGACATAGCCGATTGTGGATCAATGGTGACATTGAAGATATATTGGCCCGTGATTGGGTAAGGATCTAATTCATTTCTATGTGGATAAAACTAACTCATTCTGTACTTAACAAGTTTTTTTCACTTTTATTTGGCGTACAGGCAAAAGTTAATGAAGCAATAAGATGTATAAAGTTGTCGCCGTTGACACTAAATCTTGAAACTGTTATGAGAGGTCTTGGAAATATGAAGAAACTTAGAGTTCTTTACATGTGTTCCGGACCTAATTGGAAAGATAATCGGGCTAGCCAACGCTTTCCAAATGCATTAAAGTATCTTAGTTGGCGAGATTACCCTTTTTCATCTTTACACGAAACATTTCAAGCAGACAATCTTGTTGGACTTGACATGTCTTTTAGCATAATCGAAAATGTTCGGAGAGGGCAAACAAGAAAGGTAGAATACTGGTTGGTTGGTAATTTTCATGATTAATTATAATGCAATACATGTATATTGGGTTGTTATTATACCACCATATATTCATCTTTTTTTTTCTCTAAATGGCAGGTTCTTGGTAAGCTCAGATTCCTTGACCTTAGTTACACACCATTGAAAACGTTGAACCTTGATGTGACTCCTCGTCTCGAGATTTTATATCTTGAACATTGTAAAGAATTGATAGAACTTTACGTACCCGATGGATGTCCAACGCTCCAATATCTAAGTCTGAATAATTCAAAGTTGAAAATCCTTAACCTTGGGCCGACTCCAAATCTGGAGACGTTAACTCTTGTCGGATGTTGTGATTTGGAAGAATTTTTCCTGCCCTTCGGATGTACAAAGCTCAAATCCCTCAGCCTTAATGGTTCAAAGTTGAGAAACCTTAGCCTTGGGCCGACTCCAGATCTTGAGATGTTAAGTCTTGTAAGATGTCGTGATTTTGAAGAACTTTTGCCTTTCCGATATACAAAGCTCAAATCCCTCAGCCTTCATAAGTCACTGTTGAGGAGCCTAGACATTGGGCTGACTCCAGATCTTGAGACTTTAATTCTTTCTGAATGTGACTTGAAAGCATTTCATATGTCCTTACGATGTCCAAAGCTTAAGTCCCTGAGCCTTAATGGTTCAAAGTTAAAGGACCTTCACCTGGGGCTAACTCTGGATCTCGAGACATTGAGTCTCGCTGGATGTGATATGGAAGAACTTCATGTGCCCTTTGGATGTCCAAAGCTCATATCTCTCATCCTCAATAATTCTAAGTTAAAGTACCTTGACCTTGGCCCAACACCAGATCTCGGGCACTTGAGTTTTGCTGGATGTGATTTGGAAGAACTTCACATGCCCTTCGGATGTCCAAAGCTCAAATCCCTGAGCCTCAATAGTTCAAGATTAAAGAAGTTTATGATTGGGCCGACTCCAGATCTCGAGATATTAAGCCTTTTAAGTCTAATTGAATTTAATTTCGTAGAACTTAGCATGCCATCAAGACGTCCAAATCTCAGATCCCTAGACCTATGTCGTTCAATGTTGAGTACACTTGACATTGAGCTGACTCCAAATCTTGAGAGGTTAGATCTCAAAGACTGTTTATATCTCGTAGAAATTAATGCTCCTGTTGGATGTCTAGAAAAGCTTGTCTACTTGGACTTAAGTGGTTGTGGGAGGTTTAAATCTTTTTTGTTTGACAAACGATCTAAATCACTTGAGGTTGGTTCTTTATCAGAGTTACATCTCATTGCGGATTCTATAGATAAATGTCCCACGCACCCGGACCATAATCTTCCAAAGTTCCAGTTTACTTGTTTTTATAAAGAAGATGCAGCAGCCTCGTCAATTGGAAATCTTGAGAAGCTTATTTCTATAGGTCAGTGTGTTTGCGCAAACTTTGAGAGTTTTTCAAGAAGCATTTGTAGTTTAAATTTCTTAGGAAAGCTTACACTTGAAGGCAGCATCATAAAAGAAGTTCCCAACATCCTTCACCACTTAGAATGTCTAAAGGAGCTAATATTGTTCAAGACAGATATTAAATATCTTCCAGATAGTGTTTGTAAGTTAAAATCTCTAAAATATCTCAATCTTCATTTTTGTCCTTATCTTGAGAAGCTGCCCAGGAATTTTGGCCAATTAGTATCTCTAGAAGAGCTAGATCTTTCCTATGCAATTATTAATCATCTTCCAGATAGCTTTTGTAAGTTGAAACATCTGAAATCTCTCAATCTCGCAAATTGTCATAATCTTGAGAAGTTACCCGAGGATTTTGGCCGATTAGAATCTTTAGAGAAGCTCAGTTTGCGCAATAGTGGTTATATTAAGAATATTCCAGATAGTTTTGGTCTATTGAAACAACTGAAATCTCTCAATCTTGAATACTGTCATAAGCTTGAGAAGTTACCTGAGAATTTTGGCCAATTAGAATCTTTAGAGGAGCTAAGTTTTTGCAATAGTTATATGAAGAATCTTCCAGATAGTTTTGGTCTACTGAAACAACTGAAATCTCTCAAACTCCAAGTTTGGCAGCATCTCAAGGAGTTACCCGATGCTTTTGGCCAATTAAAATGTCTAGCGGAGCTAACTTTGGCAGGTCA
Organism: Glebionis coronaria; assembly: GCA_025667525.1. Classification (NCBI taxonomy): domain Eukaryota; kingdom Viridiplantae; phylum Streptophyta; class Magnoliopsida; order Asterales; family Asteraceae; genus Glebionis; species Glebionis coronaria. The sequence goes on along the minus strand of CM046877.1, from coordinate 559,226,493 downwards.
CTCGCATTCGCAATTGGATGTGGTTACACATGATATCAAACATCTTCTAGATAGTATTAGTACGCTGAAACATCTGAAATTTCTTAAGTTTATGTATCTTTATTTTCGTAACACATCAAAGGATCTTGGGCAACTTGGGCGACTACAGTATCTGGAAAAGCTAATCATTGAGGATACTAATTTGATAGATATTCCTAACAGCATTTGTGAGATGAAACATCTGAAACAACTCGGTCTCCGTAGAGTTCTTGGATTGAAGAAACTGCCACAGAAAATTGGACATTTAGAATGTTTAGAAGAGTTAGATATAACAGAAACAGACATAGGTCGTCTTCCACAGAGCATTTATCAGTTGAAAGGTCTGCGTATTATTGGGAAAAGATATAACCTTGAGTCATTAGGTTTTACATCATTGTTACCAACTTCTGACGATGACAAGCTCTGCTACATATTACCATGAATAACAGGTACTTTCCATGTCTTCTATCAGTGTCATACCTAAATTGGAATTTTGAAAATTTTAGATTGATACGACAATGATTAATAATTCTGTATTTTACTATAAATCTAAAAAATTTAATCATTTCCTCAATTAGGAGGTTCATTGAGCAGGCAGTTGTCAATCCGCATACATGGTTATTTACCCAGCAAGTGCATTGATAGAAGTCAGATCACACAAGTCACTCGGACGATTTCGCAACTCAAAAAGGTAATTATATTGGTGTTTGGATTACTTATCAGAATAACTTATGTGATAATCACCTTGTTCGGCTAACTCCTTTCAGCACCAGGGTCAACAAGTGTAATTTTGAGTCCGTCAAAAGCAAAACGAAACATGCAGTCTCAAACCGCTTATACAGAACACCTCATAAAAAGATATGGATACCAGAAGATATGAGTACTATTAATACCAGAAAAACTGCGTTAAATTTAAAGAACATAAAACAAAATTTGACATTACAAGCAAACACACATAGTTGATTTGTAAAGCCTTAATATACCAAAACAGACCAAAAGCGAAAGCAAATTGGGTTAGTTTTCTCTGTAGATAGATGGGTTTGTTTTTTGGGCTAATAGGGTTTTGGGCAAATTTTTTTTAATACTAAATGACTTTTTCTAAAATTTGTTCTAAGGTAGATTTTTAACAAAATAGTTGATTATGTATTAAAATGGGTTAGTTCAAATGGACGATCTATACAATTTACTTTATTAGTAATGTATAAACATGTTTTCATGCATCTTTCAGGTTACCCGTTTTGGTAATCACCCACTTAGATCATTCCAAAACTCAATATACCAAAATAGACCAAAACCGAAAGCAAATTGCTATAATGTACTAATAGTCTTAAGTAACTGCCTTTCTATTGTTGTTGGTGGACAGGAGTTTTTCGAAGTGTTAGTGAGGTCCTTTGAGAAACAATCTTTAGCAGCTGGTGGATACCGTGGTAAAACGACTAACGTTCTCGCGATATTTAAGAAAGCCAGAATACCTGTTATGATGTTGGACGTACTCGTACATGTGGAAGGATTAGTAGGTCACCTGGTTAAGCAATTTTTAACTTCTGCCTAGTAAGAACTCTATTTCTATGCCAGCTGTAGGACTTGTTCTATTCTCTTTGATTTCAAATTCTTCGAAACTTTATATCTCCTAATTGCTATTGCTGTTAGGAAAGCTCTTTTGTTACAAGTGAAATAAAAGAATAAAACGATACTATCATATTGGAACTTTATGTTATCTCTAAAGAAACTCTTTTCTTCTGACCTTTTTAGCTCCAATACCTCTGATACTTTGCTCGAGATGGAGAAAATTATGATCATAATCATAGAGGAAAGTGGGGATGTCGCACTCGATCTTAAAACTCTAATAATTGCTACTTTAGATAAGGTTAATCAGGTAATTATTATATATCTCATCTCACTAACGAAGGTTCCTCATTTATCTCTAATCACATCCGACACTATTGCAGGTTGATTCACCTGTTTTTTGGCTACTAGGGGAGAGAGTTCTCCTGAACTTAGCTGCTAAACTGCAACCACGTCTCCAGGATATGGTATAAGATTCAAGACTTTCTGTTTGTAAAACTACATTAGAAATAACTTGTAGAATACAGAGTACCACAAAGATGTTGCAATGCTGTTAGGAGAATTAGCAGCAAAGCTGCTATGAGCATTCCTAACAGCATTGCAACATCTTGGTGGTAGTCTTCCACCTTTCTATACGTGACTAGATCTTTTCTTACGTCATCACCACAGATTTTGGCATTGTTTGCACCATATGCAAGCAACCACTATAAGCCAAAGGAAATAGTTGTGTGGTTTATTTGTCGGAAGAAATGGAGATGGAGAGAAAGCAAAATTGTGAATATTAAGCAAAGTTAGACAGGTGTGGATATTAAGCAAAGTGAGGCTGGTATTATATATAGACAGAGAAGATATGCAACGAGTAAATGGATGGTAAAAAGTAGTTGAGATTAAAAGTAAAAGCTATGTTAGGTAACTGTGAGAGTAAATACATACTTTCCAACCTCACACATGTGATTTTGTGGTGTGCACATCACTTTGTGTGGTGTGCATATCAACTCCCTATGCAATGAGATATGGAACAGAGTTATTAAACGAAAACAAAGTAAAGGAAAGCAAGTGGTGAGTAAACAAAGAAAGAAAGGAAGTGAAGACGTTTAATTAACAGCACTGCAATATCTTTTGGATGAAATCTAAAAATTTTCCATAGTATCCTCACACCATCTTACCAAGCAGACTTAAATTTTGGTTAGTGGGTAAATTTAAGAGCATACATAATGCGTAACTTTTTTCAAAAGTTTTGCACTATTTCAAAAAGACATTTAAATATTTTTTGCATTGTAAGAATAGGTTTTTATAAGATTTTTTATGAAACACTAGTTTTTCAAGTGTTTGACAAAATTTATAACAGGTCATTGCTATTAAACAAGCTAACAATTGATTGTGATATAAAAAAGATATTAAAGAAAGCATACATTAAAGAGAAATGTTAAATTCACACTTATTTTATACAAAATAAATTTACACCCTTATGTGTCAAACAAACATTAGTAGGAAAAAAAAGAAAGAGAAAACATGATGAGTTGTGATTGGTGCAAGTTTAATGCCAATATAAGTTGTAAGTGGATATAACATTTCTCTACATTAAAAGTACAAAGTCTTGAATAACTTAATTGCATCATTGTGAGTGCTCTAAGAAGGAAGAGGAGTAGGTAATAAAACGGCAAGTCATGAATGCAGTAATGAATTTGTTTGCAACTTAGCTTTCATAGATTTTTTTCTTTTTTTTCTTTTGATTTTTGTCACATGACGTTGCGTATACCGTGTACGTGATTCCTTCTCCTACGCAAAAACATGCATACGAGTGTAAACTTGAGCTTAACAACGTGTAGATAAGTTAAAACAAAATGACCCACCATAAAGAGGTGTCACAATAAAGGCACCTCTCAAAATTTTGCCTAGTCACATGTCAACTTAGGGTGTGTTTGGTAAAGAGAAAAGAGAGTAAAGAAATGGAAAAGTTTTACATTCTCATTGTTTGGTATGCAAAGAAAAAAAAAGGTGGAGAATTTGTTGTCTCTTTAATTCTCTCTAGTGTAAATTTTATAGACAGAATTTCCATCTCAAATTGAATGGAATTGGTATTCTCCATGTGTTGGCAAGTGACGAATAGTATTCATTTTATTAATAGATACATCAAATAAAGATTAACTAGTTATATTTTCTAACAAACTTTTTTTTAATATATAGAAAAACCGTAAAACATATTGGAGTCAATTTGGTCGATTCAAATTGGTGTTAGTCAAATATTTCTAGCCCATGACCTTATTTAATATTTGGGTGACTCGAGGCGATCCAAATGAACCAAATACATTTTTTGACACGAGTAATTTAATTCCAGTAAAAACAATGTTAAAAACTCAAAATAAATACAAACAAAAGCATTTCTTAGGTTTAAGTCTCTGTTGCTACCAAACAGAAGAATCAAACAAAATTCTCTACTGATTTCTATTCTCTGAAGTTATATTCTCTACTTCATTTCCAATCTCTGATATTCTCTCTACCAAACATGCCCTTAGTGTTACATCATATCAAAACAACTAACCAAAATACCCATTCACTCATAATACACCCAATCTTTTTTTATTTGGGCCTCACCACTATCTTTTATCTAATTTTTTTTTTTTCATTTTCACACAAACTAAATTTCATTTTATTAAAACCAAAACATTTTTAAAATTTACAAAAAAACATTTTTACAAAAAAAACATTACGATTGAAAAATTACTTTAAAAATTAAAAAAAAATTCTTCTTAAATACAAAAACAATATACCTTATATAAGTTTTTTTAAATACAAAATTCTTTTTAAAATTCTTTGTAAATAGACACACACATACCACCTACTCTCACCTTATCCCTCCACCACCCCTCTACATCTCTTCTTCTTCTTCTCTATTACCAGAAAACACACACAAGAAAACACACAGTAAAAAAAAAGAAAATAAGAAGAAAGAAGAAAAAAGTGAAGAAAAAAGAAAGAAGAAAAATAGGTACCCACATTTGGCTCGTCGTCAACATTTCGCAAAATCGAAATCCGAATGGCGAATATGGAGGGGTCGGTGTGGCGACTAAGCTCGACGAGCCACGACGAGGGGCCACGTCGGCGCGACGAGGTGACCCTCGTCGTGACACCTTCCTCTCTTATGACTTAAGAGTTGTGTTATTGATGAGACTGCAATTACACATAGTCTCATCGTCCAAATCGGGCTTAAAACGCTTAAAATATCATCAAAATACCCCTATATATGCTTGTATTTGTGTCTTGTGTATTTTAGGTACGGATATCGAGAAATCAACAAATGATCACAAGAATGAAGCAAAAACGAACACGGGAAATGAAGTCGCACAAAGAACCGGGCCCAAATCATGGATTTTTCAAAAAGACCCTGAAGTTTTGAAGAATGGCAACATTGATCCCTCATCTTTGAAGACTTGTCATAATTGGTCCTTGAAGAATCATTTATACAATATTAATCCTTGGAGTTTGAATATTTGTCAAAACTGACCCTTGAAGAATGATCAAAATGCATATTCCTTATGGAAGTTATCATGAACAACAAGGACTGAAATTGCATTTTAGCCAAAGTTTTAACAAAGGGGTTCAACAAAAAGCTGTGGAAAGATGAAATGCATGTTTCTATGAAGATCAGGGGGTAATCTGCCTAAAATGAAACCCATATCCATCACCACCCCACCAAATCGACCCAAGCCCACTAAACACACCCAACCAGCCCACCCGTTTGTAATTTTATTAACACAGTCCTGTTTGTGAAAAACAGATCAAACCGTTTTCTTAAATCCTTCATTAACCCTAAATAATACCCAGAATCAATTAAGTCAGGTTTTTAAAATTAACTTTGGCAAAGTAAAGTCAAAAGCTAGTATTATCAAACCCATGTGCACAATACCCCCCCCCCCCCCCCCCCCCACCTCAACACATGAAGCCAAAGATGACATCACCAAGTCACGGGAATTTTGTAAGGACCACCATTTGATGGCTGAGATGAGATGCCTTGGTCACCAATCCCATCAAACGGACATAATTCATCCCAAGATGTCGACATTTAGCAGAGAACCTTCAAGATTTGGCATCTTCATAGCATATTCTACAAAGGATCCAAGGGCATGGTTGGAAGTTTCTATTGATCACCAGCTAGGGTTTCTTATTCATATAGTAGTATAAATAGGATAATACAAGGTACTAGCAGGTTGTTCCAATTTTTATGAAAGTTTTGTAATAGACGAGTTTTTTATATCAATTGAGTTCCATTTTGCCTTTTATTGCAAGTCTTTAAATTTCCAGTCGCTTAAATACAGTCATTTACTTTTCCTGCAAAAATTCTCACAATTCCAAGTCCTATTTATCAGAAACAAATATTTGTTTTTGAGGTTACTTGTAGCAAAAGCTATTACCTCAGCTTATTGACAACAAGCTGAGTTAGTAGGCGTATAGGTTGGTTACTTTGTTGGTTTCGACTGTTGAAGAATCTGGTTGAGTATAGGAGGCTTATTCCATTTTGGTTTAAGACGTTTGAAGATATTTCCATTTGTTCTCTTTGCTTATTCGAGGATAAGCTGCATATAAGCTCTAACAAGCTTAGGCGATAGTTGAGGGAAAGAAAGGGTGAATTGAGGTTACGAGTTAGTGTGTAAGAAGTTGGACAAGCTTTGGACCTAATTGTGAGACTTCTTCTTCCTTCTTTCTTTTTACTTTTCCTGCTCATGTGCTTATTTGCTTATTTTTTTGTTTATCTTTTGTTTGCTTATTTTTCACTTTGAATATCAATTAGTTACTGCTTGTTTGTTTTAATCGTGCTTGTCATTTCGTTATATTTCATTATTTGTTTAAAAACTCATGTTTGGCTGTGTTCGACATCTTCAATTAAGAGGGCCTTTAGGGCTTTAGGTTTTGAGGTTTTGTAAGACGTCAGTTATCTGTTTGCTTAAGTTTTGTGGCGTAAGGGGGCATAAGGTTAAGTTTTTGCCAAGTCGCCAAAGACTTGCCCTCTGTTTGCTGAATGACCAAAAAGGGGGTGTTTGGGACAACTAGGGATTTGGGTGGACTTTACTCACCAAGTTTATCTGTTTAGCTCTGCATCCTTGAATGGTTTAGGATAGGCGAGTTGGAGTAAAAGATTGGGGTCTTAGTTCAAAGATCTTGTTTTATTTGTTTTGAGAAAAATTTGTCGTCGGGTAGATAAAATCTGCATCTTATAACTATCAAGGGTGTTTGGGACAGTGTGGGTTGAGGGTAGTTATGGCCCTCACAATCCTAGCTTAGCTCTGCATTCCTGCATTAGGTATAGGAGGTTTGATTTTACCAAAGTTTTTACAAAAATCTCGTTTTCCAGTTTTTACAAAAATCTGTCATAAGAAAATATATCATTGTTTTGACTAGCCCACTGTTTTTGGTTACTTGTTTGTTCATAGTTTGTGGAATCTGGGTGTTCTGTTGGTTTTGTTGTTGTGTTGATGTGTTCTCATCAATTCACAATTGGTTAAACAGTTGTGAAGGATTTTGACCATAAAACAAGTTAAAGCTCAAACATCCATATTCTTAGCGAGGACATGTTTTAGTTCAAAGCTTCTAGCTGTGATTTTCTAGGTTTTGTTAGTGGTAGTTTTGTTGTTTTGTGCAATAGATTATAGTTTTTATTTTGAAAATCTTGTTTTGCATAATTTGTCTAAAATCCGCCATATGTAGCTTGAACGTGCTGGTATTTTGGTTAAGAGTGTAGTGTTTTGTATATTCAGTTTGTGTTTTATATGCCTTGCGACTCTAAGCGAACCCATAAGCAAACCATAAAGAAACGAACCATAAAAAAAAAGAGAATATGTGTATGCTGCGTGTTTGCTGATCATCTTTGTGTGCTTCGTGCGTGCTTACTGTCAGCTTTTTAGTGTGAATCCAATTCGTGATACTTGGTCTGCGTATATTGTTTGTATGATGTTTTTGGATACACGTTTGCTAGTTTGATGTAGTGTTAGGACGTTTATCGTAGTTTTCGTCATCTGGTGTGCAGCCTTAAACTAAAAAGGGGGTCTGTTGTATTCATAAGTTTATATTTGTAATTGGTGAATTGTGTATTTGGTGGAGTAATAATAAACTGCCAAAAAGTACTGCAGTTTTGAACACCAGACCTCACCAACACCAGCAGACACAACAAACGTCCCATTACCATCTGCTCTAGTAGCACATTTTGGTTACTGTTCCCTTCAGTTTTGTTTTATGCAGTTAATTTTGGATAAGAAAGAAAAAAGAAATACAAACTGCATACAATGGGGTTCGAACCCCTAACTACAGCCCCCAAACAGACACAGAACACCCACTCAGTATCCATCTATTCTACTGAAGGCTTTTGTTAATACTTTCTTTTACATATTTCTTATACGTTTTTTTTACTGTCTTATTTTTATATTATCAGCCCTCATAGCTTATGGTAGCTTATTTTTTGCATGTTTTATTTTTCCTAGACTTTAAATAATGTTTAGCACTTTCAGTAAAATTTTGGATTTTTTTAAAATCATTTAATATTTTTTAAATCATTTTAACTAGTTTAATCTTATTTAATTCATTAAAAAATATTGAAAAGTCAAAAAATGTAATTCTTTTTTTCAAAATTTTCTTTTGTCATATAGAATGTAAGAAAAACAAATTTGATTTTTTAGAGTTTTAATTTGATAATTTTCCTTAAAAAGTCGCGTTTTTACTTTCGTTATTTATTTCGTGCTTTCGTTTTTTCTTTTTACTTCTTAGCCTTATTTTTGTTATTAAATTAGTTTTTATTTTCCTTTTAAGTTTAATAAATTTATTTTTAATTAAGTTTTCAAAATTTTTAATTTAGTCGAATTTTCGTTGCGTTTTACGTTTTTCGTCGTACGTTTTGAGCGTAATTCGTCTCCGTCTTCCTTTCTCTTTCTTTCTTTCCAAAAACGTAATCACTCGATTAAAGTACGTCTATATAATTGTTGGCTAAACATCATACCTCCTCGAGAACGAACTCGATTGTCGTCTTTACGTTTTTCCTAAAACGTATTGATTAATACTTACCACGACTTAGTGTTTGCTTACTTTTTCCTAAAAGGTAAGTAAAACGACTAAAAACCTCAACATCAAATGGCGCCGCTGCCGGGGAGGTGTGTTTAGCCATATTTATTTATCGTGTTTGTTTGAGTGTTTACGTTTTTATCGTAAATACTTCTTTTTATTTTTCTATACTATTAGCCATACAAGTAAATACGTGTTAAATTGAACTCAATTAACACAAAATCGTTTTCTCGTTTTTATTGTGCATAATATATTGTATTTACGTAGAACATTTAGCATACAATAATTATCCAAATACGCGAGAAATCGCACCTCAATAGTTGAGCGTTCCGGTCACTATTGTTGTATCGAATTCAAACGAAATCAAAGGCAAAATAGATAAATACTCTTAATTGATTTAATCTCGATAAATACAAACTATAAGGTGGGTATAAGGCGGTTGTATTTCACGACCTAAGGAAAAAAGACTCTTAAGTGCTTCGCGGCGCCTCGTTTTCTCCGCTCGCTTGTGCGAATTTTGAAAGTGACGATTAATTAGGGGTTTGCCAACTCAAGTATTATTAATCTATTTTTGTGAGTTTTAATTATTGAACCTCGAAACGTTTTGGCGTTCCGCCAACGTTTCAAAGTCGACGAGGGTTTTTACTTCACGTAATTACCTTCATTCTTCTTGGATTCGTTAATCGAGACCTTTGATTAGTGGATAGTTTTTGTAGATTAATTTCTACGTAATACACCAAAATTCCAAAAAAATTAAAAAACCAAAAACACAAAAAGATTCTTCGATTTTTTCCTCTTCGAATCGACTTTCTCTTTGCATCATGTCGTATGATGGTGGATATTATTCGTGTCCATATTGTGGAGGCCCGCCCGATGGTGCCAATTGTTTTAATTGTAAGGTTGTTGGAGGTCGAGAGGGTTATACCTATAACTCCGCTCCATGTGATCGTGGTGACAAGTTTCGATCTTACGACCAAGATCACCCATCGTCTTCGTTTTATTCGTCATATGATTCGTCTTATAATTGTGATCAAAATGATGAGATGAATCAAAACGCCTTTTGTGACTATGTGAGACGTAATAATAAAAACTTAACGATGATTCAAGAACAAGTTACGAATCTTAAGGAACATTACGAAAAACAATTGGAAACTCAAAAGGAATTTTACTTAAAGGAAATGGCCTCCATGAGAACCGAGTTGGAAAACGAATATGATGCCGCTTCTAAAGAACAAGAAAGTTTATTTGACCTATTTGACGAGAGATGGGATAAAATTGTTGATAAAGTTGTGGAGGCTTACACTAATGAGCGAAATGAACTTCTTTCAACGATTGAGACCTTAGAGAAAAAAGTAGCTTCATACGAGTCGAGTTCTTCATCGGACGTCACCAATCCTAATCTCTAAGGAGAGGTTCAAGCCTTATCGACTCCTAAGACTCGTACGTCTCGTATTGATCCCTATCTCTCGAATTTTAGAGTCGTGCTACCTTCGTCGTCTTGCAAAAATATAGAGGAAAAAAAAACATCATCTAACGATGTTTTGAAAAATGTTTTTGAAAATAAACCAAAAGAAAAACTCATAGGATACTTGGGAGTATTAAATCTTATACCTTTTAAACCTAATTTTTCTAATGAGGATGAAATTATTGAGGATTTTCTAAATCAATATACACTTAATTTTGACGAAGAAATTCCATTAAATGATTTTAAAGAAGAAAAATGTGACAAGGTTTTAAAGGAAATCGATGAACCCTCGTTTTTACAAGATGAGTGAAAATTAATTCCGAAGGGACGTGTTAGTAGTTTTGCTAAAATGTTTGAAAACCCACGTTCGATCCCTTCAAAGGACAAAGTGGAAACCGTCAAGGCAAAATCGTCACGAGACGAGCCTTTCACTCCTAATCCCACACCGAGTGAGATTTTGGATTTATCTTGTGAGAAGTCCGCCGATGGTCTTGCTCATATCGATACGTTTTTCGATGTCGAGGTCGAAACGACAAAGGCAAAATCTTCAATCGAAGAGCCTTCTATTCCTAGTTCCACGACGGTTGGAGCTAGCGACTCGACTATCGATAAATTGATTTCTAAACCTCTTCCACGAGGAAGAGAAGACGTTTTTGATCCCGATGGTGATTTTTCCGAGATCAAACGTATTCTTGATGATCCGCCTTCTATTTTCGAGTTTGATGAGGACCGTTGCGTTAGCCCGGAGGGGGATATTTTATTAGTCGATTCACGTTTTAAAAATTCAAATCTTCCTCCCGCCTTCAAGATAAATGTGAAAATTTTAAGTGTGCCTAGAATTGTTTTGGAAACACCAAATATTTTCAATTTAATCAACTCAGGTTTTCGTAACAAAGAGTTAAAAAATGAAAAAGGAAAAGATTTTACAATTGATTTGAAAATTTTTCCAATGTTAACTCCATCATCACCTCGCTTAATTGAACTTGCTACAAACGCGTCTACTTCTTTTGACGACGTTTTGTGTGGATCTAGTATGGGGGAAGCCCCATTTGTTCCCTCACACTTCTCCACCGAGGACGAGATTTTTGACCCCGGTATCACGTTTAAGATAAAATCTCGGTCTTTTACCGAAGTAGTCACTAGAAGGTCCTTCTACACTTACGGTATGAGTTTACCTCGAGTAACTCGATTTGTTTGCCCACCCAATGTCCCACCCTTCTCTTCTTATGCTATTTTCTTGTGTCCCATTGGGACGTTGTTACTTGAAGTCGTGTTGTTTCGTTTATCATCCGAAAACGAAGACACGATCTTTGATCCCGGTATAAAGGCTTTGCCTTTATTCACGGTTGCTTTTGGGCCTTGATTACATGTAAGTCCCACCAAAAATGACCGAACCAAGGATATCCCTAAATGATCACATTTATGGGGATTCGAGTCGAGCTTTTGACTCAGTTATCAAAAATAAGGTGCCTCGTGAGGGATTCTCATGCTTATCCTTGTAAATATTATTGCTTTCTAATTTAGTTTAATGTGAGGGGATTTGTGCCCTTCCAACCCTTGTTTCGTGGTTGTTCGTGAATGTGATTCATTAGGTACATCGACATCATTGAAGCCTCTCGTGTTCGTTTTACGGATCACTCGAGCTTCGATCGTTGCCTTTGGAGATTCCGATATCCGATGATATCCTTTTATGTTCTAACGTTTATCTTATTAGCATAATTCATAAACGGCTTTTAGGTTATTCATTTTACCCTTTCCATGCTCGAGATTAAGCATTCGACTACGTCTCTAGTATGGGGGTGTTTCACCCCTAGACTCGAAACATTGAGGACAATGTTTAGTTTTAGTATGGGGGGTGAGTAGATACTTCACCTTGCTTACGTCACCATGCAATCCAATATTCATCTTTTTGTTATCGTTTTATTGAAAATAAGGCTAAAAATGGCCAAATTTTAAATTTTTTCTTATTTCTCATAAATGTTTAAGACACGAATGTAGGTTTTCTGATGGTGAGAATAAGAGTAATTTTTGACTCGACCGTGCGTGTTGAGCACTTAGCTTCGATTCCTTAACTTTTTAGGCTAAGTCTCTTAAATGAGGACGAGAAATGATAGAGTTATTTATAAGTCTCGTAATCGTCACGATCTCATGTGTAGTAATTATTAGCTTATTCTCCCCACGCTTTTGATAATAAATTGTTAATAAATATTGATTTAGCGGTTTAGTCACTATTGTTGGTTTCTAATTTGTTTTAGTAGCTTCCATGTAATTAAATTGGGAAAACATTAAGGTATCGCCAGAGTCACGGTTTTGAAGTATTGACACCCGAATAATCGAAAGCTTCACCTAATAATAAGATTTCAAGTGCTCACCAAAATTAAGCAAAAATTTTAAGCTCACAAGGCCGAAAAATCTATGCCCAAATTGAAAGTGAATCAAGCCTTAATATTTGAAGCTTTAAAGATTCAAAATTCGCTTTAGCGTAAGGATATACGTCTTTGGCTAATAAAACCACCGATGAGGCGGATAATAAAAGGCAAGGCAAGACCGAAGTCATAATAAAAGCTTCATGGCGAAGTTGAATAAAAGATGGAGGTAAACCATGATAATAAAACCACCGATGATGAGGCGGATAATAAAAGTCATGGTAATAAGTCTCATGTTCAAAACCGTTCTAAAATCGTGTTTATCGATCCTTCTTGTTGACTTAATTTTTTGACATCGTTGTCTATTAGGATGAATTATTAATTCGATGATTTTGGTTACACCGTTAAGACTCTATTTTTAGACCTAATCTCTATTCACGCATAAGTCAATGATGTATCCTCGTGATCATTAAGACAAAATAAAATATAAGAGATACCAAGTAGGAATAATGGAGTTTAGGTTCGTAATTAACACTTATGAGATATGATCGTGTTGCTAACTTATAATAACAATGATCTCGTTACACGCTTAGCATGGAATTGGGTGAAAATCGAAGACGACGAAATTATTTCTAACGAAGCATTCACGTGTTCTTGTTCTATGATCCTAAAAGTCACTTTCTCGTGATGAAAACAATACATTATGTCTAAAACACGTGTAGTAGTTTATTTAAAATTATGTCTTAAATAAATGTCATCATAAAATGAATTTTGGAAGTGATATGATACTTAATTCTAGCATTGCGTGGGGACACGGCAATGGTTTAGTATGGGGGAGTGATGAGACTGCAATTATACATAGTCTCATCGTCCAAATCGGGCTTAAAACGCTTAAAATATCATCAAAATACCCCTATATATGCTTGTATTTGTGTCTTGTGTATTTTAGGTACGAATATCGAGAAATCAACAAATGATCACAAGAATGAAGCAAAAACGAACACGGGAAATGAAGTCGCACAAAGAACCGGGCCCAAATCATGGATTTTCCAAAAAGACCCTGAAGTTTTGAAGAATGGCAACATTGATCCCTCATCTTTGAAGACTTGTCATAATTGGTCCTTGAAGAATCATTTATACAATATTAATCCTTGGAGTTTGAATATTTGTCAAAACTGACCCTTGAAGAATGATCAAAATGCATATTCCTTATGGAAGTTATCATGAACAACAAGGACTGAAATTGCATTTTAGCCAAAGTTTTAACAAAGGGGTTCAACAAAAAGCTGTGGAAAGATGAAATGCATGTTTCTATGAAGATCAGGGGGTAATCTGCCTAAAATGAAACCCATATCCATCACCACCCCACCAAACCGACCCAAGCCCACTAAACACACCCAACCAGCCCACCCATTTGTAATTTTATTAACATAGTCCTGTTTTTGAAAAACAGATCAAACCGTTTTCTTAAATCCTTCATTAACCCTAAATAATACCCATAATCAATTAAGTCAGGTTTTTAAAATTAACTTTGGCAAAGTAAAGTCAAAAGCTAGTATTATCAAACCCATGTGCACAATACCCCCCCCCCCCCCCACCTCAACACATGAAGCCAAAGATGACAACACCAAGTCACGGGAATTTTGTAAGGACCACCATTTGATGGCTGAGATAAGATGCCTTGGTCACCAATCCCATCAAATGGACATAATTCATCCCAAGATGTCGACATTTAGCAGAGAACCTTCAAGATTTGGCATCTTTATAGCATATTCTACAAAGGATCCAAGGGCATGGTTGGATGTTTGTATTGATCACCAGCTAGGGTTTCTTATTCATATAGTAGTATAAACAGGATTGTACAAGGTACTAGCAGGTTGTTCCAATTTTTATGAAAGTTTTGTAATAGACGAGTTTTTTTATATCAATTGAGTTCCATTTTGCCTTTTATTGCAAGTCTTTAAATTTCTAGTCGCTTAAATACAGTCATTTACTTTTCCTGCAAAAATTCTCACAATTCCAAGTCCTATTTATCAGAAACAAATATTTGTTTTTGAGGTTACTTGTAGCAAAAGCTATTACCTCAGCTTATTGACAACAAGCTGAGTTAGTAGGCGTATAGGTTGGTTACTTTGTTGGTTTCGACCGTTGAAGAATCTGGTTGAGTATAGGAGGCTTATTCCATTTTGGTTTAAGATGTTTGAAGATATTTCCATTTGTTCTCTTTGCTTATTCGAGGATAAGCTGCATATAAGCTCTAACAAGCTTAGGCGATAGTTGAGGGAAAGAAAGGGTGAATTGAGGTTACGAGTTAGTGTGTAAGAAGTTGGATACGCTTTGGACCTAATTATGAGACTTATTCTTCCTTCTTTCTTTTTACTTTTCCTGCTCATGTGCTTATTTGCTTATTTTTTTTGTTTATCTTTTGTTTGCTTATTTTTCACTTTGAATATCAATTAGTTACTGTTTGTTTGTTTTAATCGTGCTTGTCATTTCGTTAATTTTCATTATTTTTTTAAAAACTCATGTTTGGCTGTGTTCGACATCTTCAAGTAAGAGGGCCTTTAGGGCTTTAGGTTTTGAGGTTTTGTAAGACGTCAGTTATCTGTTTGCTTAATTTTTGTGGCGTAAGGGGGGCATAAGGTTAAGTTTTTGCCAAGTCGCCAAAGACTTGCCCTCTGTTTGCTGAATGACCAAAAAGGGGGTGTTTGGGACAACTAGGCATTTGGGTGGACTTTACTCACCAAGTTCATCTGTTTAGCTCTGCATCCTTGAATGGTTTAGGATAGGCGAGTTGGAGTAAAAGATTGGGGTCTTAGTTCAAAGATCTTGTTTTATTTGTTTTGAGAAAAATCTGTCGTCGGGTAGATAAAAATCTGCATCTTATAACTATCAAGGGTGTTTGGGACAGTGTGGGTTGAGGGTAGTTATGGCCCTCACAATCCTAGCTTAGCTCTGCATTCCTGCATTAGGTATAGGAGGTTTGATTTTACCAAAGTTTTTACAAAAATCTCGTTTTCCAGTTTTTACAAAAATCTGTCATAAGAAAATATATCATTGTTTTGACTAGCCCACTATTTTTGGTTACTTGTTTGTTCATAGTTTGTGGAATCTGGGTGTTCTGTTGGTTTTGTTGTTGTGTTGATGTGTTCTCATCAATTCATAATTGGTTAAACAGTTGTGAAGGATTTTGACCACCAAAACAAGTTAAAGCTCAAACTTCCATATTCTTAGCGAGGGCATGTTTTAGTTCAAAGCTTCTAGCTGTGATTTTCTAGGTTTTGTTAGTGGTAGTTTTGTTGTTTTGTGCAATAGATTATAGTTTTTATTTTGAAAATCTTGTTTTGCATAATTTGTCTAAAATCCGCCATATGTAGCTTGAACGTGCTAGTATTTTGGTTAAGAGTGTAGTGTTTTGTATATTCAGTTTGTGTTTTATAGGCCTTGCGACTCTAAGCGAACCCATAAGCAAACCATAAAGAAACGAACCATAAAAAAAAGAGAATATGTGTATGCTGCGTGTTTGCTGATCATCTTTGTGTGCTTCGTGCGTGCTTACTGTCAGCTTTTTAGTGTGAATCCAATTCGTGATACTTGGTCTGCGTATATTGTTTGTATGATGTTTTTGGATACACGTTTGCTAGTTTGATGTAGTGTTAGGGCGTTTATCGTAGTTTTCGTCATCTGGTGTGCAGCCTTAAACTAAAAAGGGGGTCTGTTGTATTCATAAGTTTATATCTGTAATTGGTGAATTGTGTATTTGGTGGAGTAATAATAAACTGCCAAAAAGTACTGCAGTAGGTTTTGAACACCAAACCTCACCAACACCAGCAGACAGAACAAACGTCTCATTACCATCTGCTTTAGTAGCACATTTTGGTTACTGTTCCCTTCAGTTTTGTTTTATGCAGTTAATTTTGGATAAGAAAGAAAAAAGAAATACAAACTGCATACAATGGGGTTCGAACCCCTGACTACAGCCCCCAAACAGACACAGAACACCCACTCAGTAACCATCTGTTCTACTGAAGGCTTTTGTTAATACTTTCTTTTACATATTTCTTATACGTTTTTTTTTACTGTCTTATTTTTATATTATCAGCCCTCATAGCTTATGGTAGCTTATTTTTGCATGTTTTATTTTTCCTAGACTTTAAATAATATTTAGCACTTTCAGTAAAATTTGGGATTTTTTAAAATCATTTAATATTTTTTAAAGAATTTAACTAGTTTAATCTTATTTAATTCATTAAAAAAATATTGAAAAGTCAAAAAAATGTAATTCTTTTTTTCAAAATTTTCTTTTGTCATATAGAATGTAAGAAAAACAAATTTGATTTTTTAGAGTTTTAATTTGATAATTTTCCTTAAAAAGTCGCGTTTTTACTTTCGTTATTTATTTCGTGCTTTCGTTTTTTCTTTTTACTTCTTAGCCTCTTTTTTGTTATTAATTAGTTTTTATTTTTCTTTTAAGTTTAATAAATTTATTTTTAATTAAGTTTTCAAAATTTTTAATTTAGTCGAATTTTCGTTGCGTTTTACGTTTTTCGTCGTACGTTTTGAGCGTAATTCGTCTCCGTCTTCCTTTCTCTTTCTTTCTTTCCAAAAACGTAATCACTCGATTAAAGTACGTCTATATATGTGTTGGCTAAACACCATACCTCCTCAACAACGAACTCGATTGTCGTCTTTACGTTTTTCCTAAAACGTATTGATTAATACTTACCACGACTTAGTGTTTGCTTACTTTCTCCTAAAGGTAAGTAAAACGACTAAAAACCTCAACATCAGTTATTAAGAATTTAAGACCTTTAAGGTCGGACGGAATGGTTGAATATGTCACGAATGAGTTTGTAAACTCACGAGTGAATACCAGCCCGCTCCTAAAACTCATGATTGAGTGGCGGAGAGGGTGGTCGCTTCTCATCCGTGAGTTACACCAAGTGGGCCATTTTCTTTTTCCTTTTAATTAATTATGTTAGTTTGTGAGTGTGTTGGAAATTTAGAAGGGTATGACGTGACGATAAGTGTCTCTTCGCCAGTAAGATTGAAATGTAGGCTGGGTGAGTGGATAGATAAAGCTGAGGTGACGCTTACGTGACAGTGTAAAGTTTGGTTGTCATTCCATCTAGCCTAAGAGTGAAAAAATAAAATAAAAATACTAGTTTCCTCATGTTATAAATATATTCATTATGTATGTATATTCACCATGTATAGTTTATTACCCTTTAATTAGTGGTTAATGTGCTAGGAGGTTACACTCCCTAAAGACCTATATACAAAGGTCACATTGTATTCATTAGTATATACTACTCAATTGTAATCTTCTCTTCCTCCTCCATTGTTATTCTTTATATTTCATAACACGTTATCAGCACGATTTTTGCTCTAAGCAAAACTAGGTAAGGAATTCTTAGCATATCTCTATCTTAATGTACATGAGCACTACTTGTTCTATTGTGGCTACATAAAAATGATAAAACCTCATGTTATATCAAAGAAAAAAATTAGTTAGAACCTCATGTTCTAATATGATTTAATACCATAACCTCATGTTATGTTATTATAAAAAAATAGTAATAAAAACCTCAAATTCTATTATGATTCCTTTTTTTTAAATAGAATCAAAACATAACCCCATTGTTATGTAATTTTATAGCGTTCTATTGATCTTATTTTTATTCATCTTATATTTGCATTTTATTATGTATGATCCGATACACTTTTTTTAGTTACATTTATAGAGCAATTTATCATACATCCATAACAACTTTGGAGCCCAAATGACTCTTATTTCTCAATAATAATTTTAAAAAGTGACAAGATTTTGCCAAGTAAACCGAATAAGATAGATTTTAGTTTTCGTATGTTTTCATTCATTCTTCGTGTCATATATCTACATGCATTTGAGATCATTTTGAAAATGTAAAGTTATTTACTTAAGCTACGTAGATGTTAAAAAAAGGCGAGTCATTATTTTCACACATTACATGTAACGTGTTTTAATTATTTATTTCACAAAGTAATAATTTTATATTAAATGATATGTTTAAATATCATTAAGTATCTTATGTGGTTATATAAATTTGAATTCCATCTTAATATAATTTATGAACAATTTTTTTTTATTTTTCTTGATATTTCCGAAAAAAGACTATCTCCCTTGGACTCTTGATGCCGAGATCCATCTAACCGCAAATAATTTTGGAGAAACAATTAAAACCGAAAAACATGATTCAATACATAAATAATAACATAAGTTCATGTTATGTGAAAAAAATAACTAGAACATCATGTTCTAGTATGATATAATGTCATAATCTCATATTATGTTATTTTATAAAAGAGAGAAAATTAATAATAAGAACCTCAAGTTTTATTGTGATTCTCTCAGAAGAATCAAAACATAACTTCTTATAACTGTTATGTAATTTTATAGAACCTCAAGTTCTATCATATTTATCTTTATTATTGTTTAATTATAGTTATTCATGTTATATACTTTTCATAATCTTATTTTTTTCGTTGCTTTTTTATTCAAGCAGTATTTTTTATGTATGATGTACTAGAAAATGTTAATAAATTCTTTAGCGATTTTATTTTTGTTATAAAATAATAATACATTTAAAAAAAATGCAAATCACAAGTTGACGTTTTGTGCCACTAGTTTCTCTTGTAGAACTTTTTTATGGCAATTGCATATGGATCACACAACAAGTAGCTATAAAGTTTTTTTTTAATATATATTTTGAGAAAAAAAATACATAACTTAAATAACATTAAACATGTTGTGCCGTTATACATACTTGAATTACAACTTAAATATCATTTATGAAAGATTTTTATTGGGTATAATACTTATTAAATGGTATGTTTTTTTCTTATTAAAAGTATAGTATACGTTAGTTTTTACGATTAATGACTACATCTATTTTAATATAGATTGATTTTATTTCACTTCAAATTTTTGGATACGAGGGTATGTTACTTGTAAACTTGATTTGTTTATATATTTTTTTAATAAAACTATATTGTAGTTTACAAGAACAATAAGTATTTTATTGTGCTTACAAGAAGTGAATCAAAATATTATAACCTCATGTTATGTAAAAAAAAGTATGAATCTTAAATTCTATTGTAATTCTTTTTATATGTATATAAAAATCAAAATATATCATAATCTCATATTGTGATTACACTTATATATAACCTCAAGTTATACTATGATGAATATAATCAAAATATAATAACCTCAAGTTATTATTTTAATCATGATTCTCGCAAAAGAATAAATATATCATGATTCTCGCAAAAGAATAAATATATCACTTAAATTTATATTTTTTAAGGACTTGGTCTTATATGAGTCTCTTAAAGTCGAAACATCATAACCTCATGTTATGATTGAATTTTTTTAAAGAACCGCGTGTTCTATACGATTCGATTGAATGTTTACAATTCTTACATAATTAATATGCATAGCCACATGTTACGCTTATTTTAATTTTTGCATCATATGATCTTTTCATAATGATTTATAAACTTTATTTTGAAAAAAATAGAACCTCAAGTTCTAAGTTATTGTAATATCTTGTAAGTAACCTCAAGTTTTATGAGGATTTCTTTAAGTGAATCGCGATAACATAACCTCATTGTTATTGTTATTATATTGTAAACATTAAGTTGAATTATGATTTTATTAAAAGCATCAACATAACACAACATCAAGTTATGATTCAAGGTTTAAAGAACCTAAAGCTCTATTATGTTCCCTTAAAATAATTAGTAACATCATCTCAATTCTTTGTCTAAAGTATTTTACGAATGATGGTATAATTTTCAAATCATGCAGTATTTTCGAATGATGGTATAATTTTATCAAAATCATGTAGAATGGACATTATCAATTATATTTTTCAAAACTTGCTCATATAGTAGCAACACCCCAAAGACTTTTCTTATCTTGTTCATGTCTCCTTACTCATATACATGTTTTTTAATAAGCAAGAAAGTAATGAGATTTAAAATGTATCAATTCCCTCATGTGAATGTGATAATATAATAATCAATATATAAATCTTCATTCCCTCAAGTGAATGTAATGAAATGATCAACTTAAGGATCTTTATTTTCTCATGAGAATGTGATAATATGAATAACATCGAGATATTCATTCCCTCAAGTGAATAGGTTGATGTAACAGTACATTTTCTAAAACCATTTATCATGGTAAATGATATGGTCGAAGTAATATGAAAATGACAAACCACTAATAGTGGCAAAATAAAAAGGAGCGGACAAAAATATGAATTATGCAAAATACAATGTGATGTATGAAAAATACAAGTGTGTAAAAAATATTACACACTATATTCATAGATGTAAGGATCTATGCTAACACATTGTAGCTCCTAAAAGAAAATATAAAATTGTCATGAGTAATGAAATTTCATATAAATTATGCATTACATTGCATTTTTCTCGACATACATTATAGATTAATTAGTAAAATATTATCACTAGCCATAACATAAGTTTATGGCCTATAATTATAATCTTTTTGGTATGACTCGTTATACCATCACGAGTCATTAATGATCTAAAAAGTATAAATTGATTAGATTCTTCAATCTAATGTTTATCTCTCAAAGAAAGTTGATTATTTATCTATCAACTAGAATGGCGACCCAGTCCCTCAATTTTCTGGAAAGAAAACAAGTGGATATACGTTTGCATACATATCCATTGTATGAACCATTTTGAATTCTATAAATCGATGCATCGTCTAAATGGTAATAAAAATTGCAACTTCATGTTTGCATGACTAATAGCTCAACATATTGAAATTAGCATCATGCCAATATATTATTATAATTCCTCCATTTCATAATTGGTTTTGGTAATAAACCAAATCTATCCCACTTTTTGTGCATTACTCCACCTAAATGAATATATACGGGATATAAAAAAGGGGTAATTCCTTCAGGAGGAGATAAGTAGCTACAAATTCAGAATGAATTACCGTATTTTATTGATCCTCGATAGAAATTTTATGAATCTATTATTCAATGATAATCTAATAGCCATACATATACATTGGCCAATAACAAAGTTTCAGCTACTCATGCTCCTACTTTCTCCCTCAAGGACACTACTTAATTATGGCATGCCTCAAGCATGGTAAACAAATCGATTCCAAATAAAATCCTCGATGAAATATATGGAGCAGAAAAACCAGATGGTTGTTCGAGGTATAAAAGACCCCATGATAGTCTCACAAAGAGATACTAGACATAAAGGTTCCAAAAGAACCTTAAATAACTAATGAGATCTCAATAAATTTGATCATGTCTATAATCATATGGAATCAAAACAAAATGACGTCGATAAATTCTTTTACATGTAATATAGCGCTTGTTATCATACATAATGAGGATCATTAATTAATTATTATCCAAAAATGAGCTCATCAAAATGATTGACCAACATGAAAAGAGGCGATCTTTAGAAAATAAGAGAAGGATTAGGACAAGAAGTCCATACACATGAATGTGTAAAAGCTATTGGATATACAAGGGTTGTATGCGCAACCGAATTAAGAGCTCTAAAGTTACATGCTTTAAGACATGAATTGTGGAATAAATAAATTCACAAAACATGAAACTACCTATTAAGAGTCATAGTCTAGAGGTAGATGTAAATATAGTATTTATATTCGATGAGAAAGTCAATCTAAAAAGTATTTAGTTTGTCTCATATACGTTTTATTAGAGCTCTAATATTCCATAAAGGATCCATAATGCCTCAAGCATGTCTAGCAATTTCAACTTATGGAAGCATGCGTTAAAGTTATAAATAACTTATTTGATCAAGCAAAATGAACTCTTATATCGATCAAAATTCATTTGGATGCATATCATCTTGTTTTTTGCACATGTTTCAAAGAAGATTTTTGGTCCTCAAGTACCATAAGTGAAACTAAAGTTTTAATGTCAATTTTTGCAATCAATTGCGTCATGATATTATATATTTCTCTTTTAATATATGTATTAACAATGTCTATTTCCTAACCAAAGCATTTGACATTGGATTGGAAGCTACACATATATTGTCATCTTTGTAGGACATAATCTAATGCATGAGTGGACTTCATTACAAAATCATTGCTAACAAAGTTTTTGAGCAACAAACCAGCCTTTGACGCTTGAAAGATATACGTTAATTTGAGGAGGAGCATTATGCACACTACACTCTTTTTTCCTTCTCAAGTTTTTATCCCATTGGGTTTTTTCTTGACAAGGTTTTTAATGAGGCAGATTATGAAGTATAACAAACGGTGAATATCCAAGGAGGAGTGTTATAAATATATTCATTATGTATGTCTATTCATCATGTATAGTTTATTACCCTTTAATTAGTGGTTAATGTGCTAGGAGGTTACACTCCCTAAAGACCTATATATAAAGGTCACATTGTATTCATTAGTATATACTACTCAATTGTAATCTTCTCTTCCTCCTCTATTGTTATTCTTTATATTTCATAACACCTCACTCTTTTTCACCATTTGTCGATTTTTGTTTGTAGTTTTCATCAATTTAATACTTTTGACATATAAAATATTATATTTTTTTTTCGCATTTTTCGCTTAATTAGTTTATAACAAAAACAAAATTATATATATAAAAAGAATTTCTTAAGCCACTTAATTTTGTATTTTCGTCAAAAATGTTAAAAAGACAAGTTTATCCGTAATATTGGGTTCATACAGGACACATAACAAGTCACCGTGGTTATCTCAAACCGGCCAGGTCTCGAGAATCGAGATGATTGGGGTCACCCAAACCTGGTGGTCTAGTCAGGTTTCAAAAATGTGAAACCCGCTTTAGTATAACCTATTTTTTGAATGAAACCGGGTCAATCGGTTGATCCAACCGGGTTGAATCGGGTTTTAAAACATTGCTTCTAGCCACCATCAAGGATCCAAGAATTACACATAGATTCTCAAAAACTGGTAATAAAACTGAAACCGAACCGAGATATTTTGGTTTCATAAAACCAAAAACCAGGTTCCGTTCCTTCGGTTTCTAATCTGTTTCGGTTGGCTTTTACGATTTTAAAAACCGTTTATATTTTCGTACGACCAATTTAGATTAACAAACTTGTTTTACATAGAAAATTAGTTATTTTTCCTTATTGTCAATCTCAGTCTAATATAATGTTTATCCCAAATTTTTTAGAATCACACACATATTAATAAGATACACACACATGCAACTAAACATACACATAACGATTATTGTCACATATGTAATATATATATATATATATATATATATATATATATATATATATATATATATATATATATATATATATATATATAGAGTTAGGTTATTGTGGTGTAATAGCTTAAAGTTGTTAAAATAAAAAGTCATCTTAACCATTGATTTTATCAATTAACATGTGATTTATTTAATATTAGACACAAAACAATAAATCTTATACATAAAAATTGGTATAAAAACACTAAAAAATTTGATACGTAAAAATTTATACTCCCTCCGTCCCAAAATTATTGTCTTCCGACAAAAAACACACACTTTAAGAAAAGTACCATCTTTTCCGCTTTCTCTCTCTTACTTTTTGTAGAAAGACAGTTTTACCTTAACCAATTAATTTAGAACCCTTTTAAAGGTTGTAATTATGATTTCAATTAAGGGTAATCTAGTAATCTTGATATAAAATTCATACCTATTTTTAGAAGTTTTTGAAGTGGACAATTAATTTGGGACAGACCGAAAAGGAAATATGGACTATAATTTTGGGACGGAGGGAGTAGCTGATACATATGATACATAGTTTTACTTCAAAAAATATTATTAGCATAAATAATTATTTATTCGCAAATTCAGTGATACATTATCACATGTTGCATTCGATATAACAAAATAATTGATAAATTATGATACACAACTGATACACGAAAAACTAGTAATATTAAAAATTGTGAACTAGCTACTCGTACACGAACTAAAACTTCCAAAACACTCGTACACGAACTAAAAAATCATAAACGTACCAAAACTAATCAATAAATGTGATTTTTGCCCATTTTCTATTACTTCTCATTTTAACAACTTTAAGCACCTAAACCATTTTATCTAAATTCATATATATATATATATATATATATATATATATATATATATATATATATATATATATATATATATATATATATATATATATATATATATATATATAGTGTAACTTTATTTACAGAACCCATCTTAGTGACAGAACTTGCAGAACTCTTGTTTTTGAAGGCAAACATGTATGTCTGAAGGAGTACATGTATGTTTTTAGAGAATATTTGTATTCACGAAGCATATTTGAAGTTCTTTTTGTCAAATTGAAATAAAATTAAAAAAATATATCCAAAAACATACATGTTTGAGGGCGTGCATGCATGTATGTGCACGCATTCAAAAACGTACATTTTTGAAAGCGCGCATGCATGTATGTGCATCGATTCAAAAACATACATGTACGCTTTCAAAAACATACATGTATTCCTTCAGACATACATGTTTGCCTTTAAAAACAAGAGTTCTGCAAGTTCTGTCACTAAGATGGGTTCTGTAAATAAAGTCCCCGTATATATATATATATATATATATATATATATATATATATATATATATATATATATATATATATATATATTGTCAAATAAATACACATACATAAAAAACACGCATATAAATATTAAGATAAATATATTACTACTATTTCACTCTAAAAATGATTATTAATTTAAAACATAGATTTGTTACGTTAATTCTGTTGGGAATCTAAGTTTGTTAGATTCCCTGTATCATAGATTTAAACACAAATCAAGCTGTTAGATAGTAACTTGCTTGTGCCTAGGAGGCAGGCAAGTATCGCAAGACTCACAGAGATCTAAGTCTCTATGAGCAACCTCAGACGAGTCCATGTCAGAGACATTGTCAAGGAAGTCGAAGATTACTTGAAGACATACTCATTGGTTGTGATGGATAACAGACAAGATGTATCAGGGACTCTGAGGGGTTGAGGGTTAACAGGGGTGGCAATACCCTGTTAACACTCAACACACTTTGGACATACCTTGGTGTGTATGAGACTATTAAGAAAAGGGAAACTGTATCAGCTCTGTTTCCCTAAAGCATTGTGGCAGAATACCAAGAATAGAAGAGCATCTTGTGACAGATGTCTGACAAGTGTCTGTCTAGTGTAGTCACCATCAACTAGTACTTAGGTCAACCTCGTACCACTATGAATAGGATATGTAGCCTAGCATTAAAGTTGAACACTTTGATAGAATTCACACATTAATGCTTAGAACTTATAGAACCAAATAGCTGCGACTGTGTTCATAAGTTAGGTTTTAGTTGTTCAAAGTGTGCACAACATATTGTCATCAAACGGTGTTATCCATAACACATGTAATTCTTTATTATAAAATAATAAGTATTACGTTTGAAAAGTAATTACGTGTGTTGATTAGTTAAGTTTATTGTTTCTAGCATAGTTTAGGGACTTTCAATTGGTATCAGAGCGGTGTTTGATATTAAAACCTTCAGAAACGTCGTTCTAAGTTTTATAATCAAGATCCACCATGCTGGAAACAACCAATGCACCACCTTCTTCTTCTGGGAACAACAACTATGCGCCACCAACTTCACCCAGACTCACTCCTCCACCTCCAAATGAAGATGATCTACCTCAACTTCTTGACTCAAGAGGCGGATCTCATGTCACCAATGTACCAGTCTTTGATGAAGAAGATTTTGCTAGTTGGAATAGTCAATTCCTCGTATATCTCGACGGACTTGAACCATTTCTTCTAGAAATTCTAGACAATGGTCCTTATGTTCCCATGACGCTCACCTCTACTGATGAGGACCCTCTTCCCAAACCTCTCAAGCAGTGGACACCAGCTGATAGGAAATTGGTAAACCAAGACAAACGTCTCAAAAGCATCATCATATCCTGTCTTCCCAAACACATCATGAAGTCTGTCATTCAGTTTCCCATAGGCAAACAAATGTGGACAGACCTTATCCTTGGTCATGAATGTAACACCCCATTTTGATAATGGAATGTCACGCGGAATTATGGCGTGTCATCAAAGCATACAAGGATAAATGTATAAAACATTACATGACCATAGGGATAACCGGAATCAAACATCGGTTCCCAAACATAAGCCCAAAACATAATAAAGCAACATAAATGAATGAAAGACTAAACAAGCATAAGTATATGAAGGCAAAAGGAAAAGAAGTCTCTAGCAGCTTCCATCCTATGCACGTCCTCCAAACGCTCGAGTCCCTCCTAGGGTACCTGCCGTTTTGAGACATGGAAAGGAAAGTAACGGCTGAGCAAAACGCTCAGTGCACGGATATAGACATAGTATAAGTGACTAAAACATAATAGAGACTTAATAGCAGCGGAAATGTATAAGTCCTGGAAAACCTGGAACATGTTCATAAAACTGGTTTTATAGTTTGAAAAACCTTATGTTTATCTTATGAAAATTGTTTAACATATTTTACCATTAGCCAATATAGGTCATGAAAATCCACCGTGCATGAATACTTGGAGGGGTGACCTCATCATGCAAATTAGAGGGGCTGCCTCTAATTTAATATACTGGTTTTTGGGTAGGAGGGATCAGCTCCTTGTGAAGGATGCAAGGCACACACCACATTCAACATGAAATCCTGAATAAAAACATGTAACTAGGATGCACCCATACGCCCCACATGATAAATATAAATAAATGGCCAAAAGCTGAAGGGACGCCACGAGCAATCACTCCGCCGTGGTGAAGTCATAACATCAGTGCCTCTAATGTTATGGTTATGGTACCTTCATAACTAGGTGAAACTGGTCATGCATGTATATGGCTATAGGTAATCTTAATTAAACATAAGCAATCAAACACGTAACTTATACTACGGGAAAACAGTTGGCTGCATACGGGGAATCCTAATAAGGAAAGAATGTCCATACTGAAAGGACGGGAATCCGTACCTTATGTTCAGTGAATGAAGAAGATGAACTGCTGGAATCCTACTTCCGAATCACTAGTGCTACATAAATACGTACATGAATAAGTATCTGCTTACTAAATACGTAGCTGGTTTTATGTCATGTCTTAGCTTATTTTATGTGTTCTTACCATGTTTTACTGTTTTAAAGCCTTAAACTGTGTTTTATCTTATATTCTATTTAATCTGATTAAGTATTTCTGGTATTTCATGTGTTATTATACTTACTGTGTAATAATAAGTAACTTTCCAAAAATAGCAGGTTTCCTTAAATAGAAAGTTCCCAAAAATAGAAAGTTTCCAAAAATAGAAAGTTACCAAAAATAGAAAGTTTCCAAAAATAGAAAGTTTCCAAAAATAGAAAGTTTCCAAAAATAGAAAGTTTCCAAAAATAGAAAGTTTCCAAAAATAGATTTACTGCTTAAAATAGATAAGTTTCTAAAAATAGAAAGTTTCCATAAAAAGATTAGCCGCCTTAATTAAATAAGTTTCCATAAATAGATTAGCTGCCTGAAATAAATAAGTTTCTAAAAATAGTTGGTTTCCATAAATAGATTAGCTGCCTTATTTAATTAAGTTTCTAAAAATAGAAGGTTTCCATAATTAGAAATAAGCTGGTTAAATAAGCTAAGTATATAAGCCTAAGTGTTTTCATGATTATTTCTAAGTCATATGATATAATGTATAGTTTAATAATTATTTTATGTAATTTAATTAAACTATAGGTTAAAATATTTAATTAAAGTATAACATGTTTTTAATTAAATAAGTTAAATACTTAGGTTAAAATATGTATTATTATATATTAATAATATAACCTAAGTCATGTTAATTAATTAATTATGTCCATGATTTTTAAATAATTAATTAATTATAAGTCTTAAATATATAAATACTTAGGTTAAAATAATTTCATGATCATTAATAATTAAATAACCTAAGTCATGTTATTAAATTAATCACATCATTTTATTAATTTAATTTTAACATAAGATCATAAACATAAAAAAAACTAACATACACCATGAACCGGATCTAGACTAAAAAGCATGAACCGGACATGAAATTGACACCGTACCCCGAACCAACTCGGGGTACCCCATGTTTTACTGCTGCCGTGGGACCCACACGCACCAACCAAGACCATACTGTCTTGGTGGTGGTCGACTTGGCAAACCGAAACCCATTCGGGTTCGGTGCAGCCTGCGGCCAAAACCAAACACCCCTTAAAATACCCTTTTGATTTTACTTAACACCAAAACATGTTAGATCTATGTTTAATTATTATGTTTTTGTAAAAACATCTCATGTTCTTGATTTATAAAAAGATTAAATCAAAAGAAAAGGTTTAAAAAGGTTTTACCGAATTCGTGGATCAAAAGGACGAAGAACCAACACGATCAATCACTAAAACTTCAAGATCCAAGATCACAAATCACCTTCTATGGTGGTTGTAGGCACAAAGGAGAAGGAGAAGGAGAGTTTTTAGGTTTTCTTAAAAATCTTCTGTAAAGATTAAATGAGTAGTGAAAAATCCCCTAAACCCTTTTAGTAAAATTTTGATGGGCTAAGCCCATCCTCCCTCCTTAATTTCGTGGTAATGGGGCCCACAAGGGGTAACCCGAATGTTTTCCGTGTCTAATTTAATAAGTTACACGTTCGTGATTATTTGTGTTCGCGTTTTAAGTGTTCTCGTTACGTAAATATCGTGATCTAATATATTTAATTACGCTCGTAATAAATATATATACGTAACTAATAATAGTTCGTGTTTTAATTACGTTCATGATTTCATGATCGCATGCTCGTGATTAATTATCGTCAAATAATTTTTACGTGATCGTGCGTAGTAAATACTTATCGTGTTCTAACACGTACGTAATACGTAAAATCCTAACACGTAATCGTAATCATGCTATATTAAGAAAGTTTTAATCTATTACGTACGATCTTAAGGGTACTATTCATGGTAAAATCATGCGGGTTTTACAACTCTTCCCCCCTAAAAAGAATAATTCGTCCCCGAATTATAGATAACGTAACTGAAGGAGAAACATACCCGAATCAAACTGAGAGGGTATGTAATGTAAATGAACGTACAGGTGACCTGGCAAAAGGAACGCGGAACGTGACATGTCTTGAAAGGACATGAAACGTGACGTGACTGAAAGGACATATCTAATTGATAAGTGAAAAACGGATAAGAAGTTCGGATGAACTTGTCCGCTTCCAAGTGGCCTCCCTCTTGTAACGGTTCCTTCAGAAGATCTTGACACTAAAGATAAATCTTGGTCCTCCTGACCTTGACTTAGAATCCGAAGAAATTATTGGTTATCTACGGAAGGTAGATCCCCTAAATTCGATCAAGGAAAATAAGAGTTAACGTACAAGGGTAACTGAAACGTTACTATGCAAGACAATCTGACTTAACAGGTAATTAGAAACGATGCGCGAGACATAAAGAAACGTAGTTAGTGAAAAATTTTGAACGTGATACGTGAAAAATTTTGAACGTGCTACGTGGAGATATGGCGAGTGTAGTATGAGTAAGCATATCGTGATCCATGATATGTGTAACATATCTTGATCCTGATATGAGGAACGTGGAATGAACATGACATGTGAAACATGTCGTGAACATAGAGTATAATGGCGGTAATGCCAAACGCTACATGGTGAGACGTAGAAAATGACGTGAAACGTTTATCTGAAGTTGGAGAGTTATACTAAACTTAGGTCTGGTCTCTCAAGTTCTTGCAAAACTTCCCAGAACAAAAAGAACATAAAATCTTAAGCCCAGATACGATCATGAACGTGAATAGTGTCATGAACGCGAGCGCGAAAGCAAGTCGTGGAATAAGAATGAAGACGTGACGTAGTTTAGGAGTACAATTGCGAATCTTTGTCTGACCCGATGACTGAGGGGTTGCCAAGTGATCGGATGAG
This sequence comes from Glebionis coronaria, assembly GCA_025667525.1. Classification (NCBI taxonomy): domain Eukaryota; kingdom Viridiplantae; phylum Streptophyta; class Magnoliopsida; order Asterales; family Asteraceae; genus Glebionis; species Glebionis coronaria. The sequence goes on along the minus strand of CM046877.1, from coordinate 559,195,984 downwards.
CCTTGGCTGGAACATGTCCGATCAATCTGGTGGTTCTGAAATCCGTACGGATGTAAGGATTCTGCAGACTTGATCAAACTGTTGACAATAACCCAGATAGCATCATGCTTCTTCTGAGTTTGTTGTAATCTGGTAACTAAAATCCATGGAGATCTTGTCCCCTTTCGATTCACAATTTCAGATGATGAAAACATACCAGTCTGTTGGTGTCCTATCTTATCCTGTTCGTATGACAGGTATAAAGATATGAACGTAACTATATCTTGCTTCATCGAACTTGATACATAGGAGGTTGCGAAACTCTAAGTCTCTGAATTTAGACTTCTCCTAGCGTAGGGTTTTCTAGAACACCTAATGTAGTGTAGGGTTCTCTCCTTTACGCATAAGCTGAGTCATGGTAAGATTAACCGTAGAAACCCATGTGATTCAGCATGTCGCTGTAATCAAACAGAATTGACATTGGAAAATTTCTAGGGTAAAATTTCTCTTGTCATAGAATTGCAACATAGTGTAGATATGGTCTTCCTGTTCTTCTCTGGGCTTAAAGAAATCAGGTTATCCTCAATGAAAACACTGATGAATTTGCTCTAAGTTCATGGAAACTCATTCTTATAATGCCGTTGGAGCATTGATGAGACTAATTCAAAATCATAAATCTAGCATGACCGAGTCGTGTATGAATAGCAGTCATGGACATGTCCTGCTCTTTCACTCGTCACTGTTGGCAGCATGATCATGAGTTCGATCTTGGAAAAGTGATTAACACTATAAGGTCGATTGGACATGTTGTTTGTACGTGGAGGAGAATAATGTTCATGAATGGTGATTTGTTTAGAAATCGACGGTAGTCGACACATAATCTTATGTTACCGTTATTCTCCTTGAAGGTTCTTCTGGAGTGTAAGGGACAATTTTGGAATAATCCGTTGGTTATGCGAAAAAGGACCTCAGTAGTCGTGTCCTAGTGACAACTAGAAAGTTTTAGTAATCATGGCTAACAAAGCACGTGCTTGGAAAGCATAGATAATTTGTACCGATTTTCCTGATGGAAAAATCAAGCTGAATGTATTCAGGGGCCTGAACATTACTGTACATAATTATGAATCGTAGCATGGTGTGCTGTTCATAGTCCATAATTAGGATAAAATTCATCTCGTGTCTGTCCGAGGAAATGCGTTAGAAGCTTGGATCTTATCATTAACCTGAAGGAAAACCTTCGTATGCGTGGGAATACGAAAGGCGTCCTTCATGGTCATGAATATATGAACTATGGTGAAAGAGTTGAAAGTGACATCGGCAATGTGACAGTTCTCACTGATGCGCCGATAACGGTATTGAAATTCTTGTGGCCTGATTAATACATGGCACATCAAAATGGATATAGCCTTGGAGGGTACCCTGAATTTCTTAGAAATGTTCCATAGTTGGACGTGAGTCATGTGTCTTGACTCGTTTCTTGGAACTATAAGCATGAAATATGTCTTGACTGGTGCCTTGACATGTGTCTTCAGGAGGTATACGTGAGACATGTGTCTTGACTGATGTCTTGACATGTGTCTCGAAATGTGAAACAAAAATAACCACAATATAAGGTTATTATGCCAGAATTGGCGGATCGGTTGGACTACTAATCCTTGTATTTCTGACCACGTCCGTGGCCAGAGTTTCGGTTGCGATTTCTAGGATAGTTGTTGTCATAGTAGTGGTTACTATCGTCCTGTCTGTCAGTTCCATGATGGTCATTCTCATGACCGTGATTCATGTAACTATTCAGCTGAGTAGCCGGCTGGTACCGGTTGCACTCATATGGCTGAAATGACAGCCGAATGACGTGTAACATGTAACTAAGAATTAGGGACAATGATTGATGGGAATCGTCTGATGGTGAAGCATCTTCTCATCCAATTGCTTTGCTCCGACGCCTTTGTCTTCGTCTAGTAGGATCTCCAGGTTGTGAACAGCATCCGCATCTCGTAGCATCTCCGAACGTCAGCAGCATCAACCTTTAGTAACATCTCCAAGTTATGAGCGGCATCAGAATATCAGCAACAGAAAATACGCCTGAGGTGATTCAGAATCGACTAGCGAATACTCGTGAAGTATTACAAGTGGAATATACATGGATCAATGTACGTGTAATACACAAGAAATACGGTACGTGGAGTACACGTGGAATGCACATGAAATGATCGGTATGGGGTCGATCATTTGTCATGATTTAAGGAAAGTATATCGGTTAAACGGTTAGGAAAACCATCATGATAACCTGGCAGTATTAGCATAGACATCATTCTGGTTGTAACGGAAACGTTAAAGTGTGGTTACACAAAATTCAACGATGATTTGCCTGACAACATGATCAATGAAAACCAACCATGACTATCATGAAAGCAAAATTTAATGAACTCCAACAATGTCTTGCAGGACAACGTAAATAACAAAAGAGGCGTAAAACAATAATCAACATGAAGACGGAATTATCATGAAGAAACATGAAACCATCTATCACGAAGAAGTGTATAACATGGTCAGCATGAAACTGAAGTTAACCATGACCGTATGAAAACATACTTGACATAAAAACATAATAACCTATGAGGGACATAAAAAAAGTTTTATGCCAATTTAAATCATGAGAAAAATTTTATGCATGAAAACAGCGCATGAATGCGTAATGTAGTTCATAAAAACCTTTTATATGTGCGAGGGGACGCCTATGGGTCGGTCCCAAAACAAAAGACATGGCGAGGGGACGCCTATGGGTCGGTCCCAAAATTAAAAGTTTCGATAAAAGCACATGCGACTAAATAGGGCCAGTCCTGTACCAACCATTACTTAGTCATAATCCCTGCAACAATGATACATGAAACATAAATAAATGAAACTCATATGTCAAAACTTATCAGAAAAAACATTTTATGTGACTAATTATGAACTACTGGGGTTCAGTCCACATAGCCACAGTTGACTAGGAACATTATGCATGAAACAATGACACATAACTAAATATGAATGACGGTTGTCCATCCATATTAGCAAAACAATATCGATGAAAACATCAAGGTTAAAACCTCAAGGTGCTGAAAACATCATGGTTAAAACAACAATGCGCTGAAAACATCAATACGTAGAATAACAGACGTTGGCTTAGGAAGCTCCTGGTGACTACGCACTAGTCACAGGTCGAGTTTTAGAGCCTACAGGTTGAAGCCTTGGCTCTGATACCATAATTGTAACACCCAATTTTGATAATGGAATGTCACGCGGAATTATGGCGTGTCATCAAAGCATACAAGGATAAATGTATAAAACATTACATGACCATAGGGATAACCAGAATCAAACATCGGTTCCCAAACATAAGCCCAAAACATAATAAAGCAACAGAAATGAATGAAAGACTAAACAAGCATAAGTATATGAAGGCAAAAGGAAAAGAAGTCTCTAGCAGCTTCCATCCTATGCACGTCCTCCAAACGCTCGAGTCCCTCCTAGGGTACCTGCCGTTTTGGGACATGGAAAGGAAAGTAACGGCTGAGCAAAACGCTCAGTGCACGGATATAGACATAGTATAAGTGACTAAAACATAATAGAGACTTAATAGCAGCGGAAATGTATAAGTCCTGGAAAACCTGGAACATGTTCATAAAACTGGTTTTATAGTTTGAAAAACCTTATGTTTATCTTATGAAAACTGTTTAACATATTTTACCATTAGCCAATATAGGTCATGAAAATCCACCGTGCATGAATACTTGGAGGGGTGACCTCATCATACAAATTAGAGGGGCTGCCTCTAATTTAATATACTGGTTTTTGGGTAGGAGGGATCAGCTCCTTATGAAGGATGCAAGGCACACACCACATTCACCATGAAATCCTGAATAAAAACATGTAACTAGGATGCACCCATACGCCCCACATGATAAATATAAATAAATGGCCAAAAGCTGAAGGGACGCCACGAGCAATCACTCCGCCGTGGTGAAGTCATAACATCAGTGCCTCTAATGTTATGGTTATGGTACCTCCATAACTAGGTGAAACTGGTCATGCATGTATATGGCTATAGGTAATCTTAATTAAACATAAGCAATCAAACACGTAACTTATACTACAGAAAAACAGTTGGCTGCATACGGGGAATCCTAATAAGGAAAGAATGTCCATACTGAAAGGACGGGAATCCGTACCTTATGTCCAGTGAACGAAGAAGATGAACTACGTGGAATCCTACTTCCGAATCACTAGTGCTACATAAATACGTACATGAATAAGTATCTGCTTACTAAATACGTAGCTGGTTTTATGTTATGTCTTAGCTTATTTTATGTGTTCTTACCATGTTTTACTATTTTAAAGCCTTAAACTGTGTTTTATCTTATATTTTGTTTAATCTGATTAAGTATTTCTGGTATTTCATGTGTTATTATACTTACTGTGTAATAATAAGTAACTTTCCAAAAATAACAGGTTTCCTTAAATAGAAAGTTTCCAAAAATAGAAAGTTTCCAAAAACAGAAATTTACCAAAAATAGAAAGTTTCCAAAAATAGAAAGTTTCCAAAAATAGAAAGTTTCCAAAAATAGAAAGTTTCCAAAAATAGAAAGTTTACAAAAATAGAAAGTTTCCAAAAATAGAAAGTTTCCAAAAATAGATTTACTGCTTAAATAAGATAAGTTTCTAAAAATAGAAAGTTTCCATAAATAGATTAGATGCCTTAACTAAATAAGTTTCCATAAATAGATTAGCTGCCTGAAATAAATAAGTTTCTAAAAATAGTTGGTTTCCATAAATAGATTAGCTGCCTTATTTAATTAAGTTTCTAAAAATAGAAGGTTTCCATAATTAGAAATAAGCTGGTTAAATAAGCTAAGTATATAAGCCTAAGTATTTTCATGATTATTTCTAAGTCATATGATATAATGTATAGTTTAATAATTATTTCATGTAATTTAATTAAACTATAGGTTAAAATATTTAATTAAAGTATAACATGTTTTTAATTAAATAAGTTAAATACTTAGGTTAAAATATGTATTATTATATATTAATAATATAACCTAAGTCATGTTAATTAATTATTTATGTCCATAGTTTTTAAATAATTAATTAATTATAAGTCTTAAATATATAAATACTTAGGTTAAAATAATTTCATGATCATTAATAATTAAATAACCTAAGTCATGTTATTAAATTAATCACATCATTTTATTAATTTAATTTTAATATAAGATCATAAACATAAAAAAACTAACATACACCATGAACCGGATCTAGACTAAAAAGCATGAACCGGACATGAAATTGACACCGTACCCCGAACCAACTCGGGGTACCCCATGTTTTACTGCTTCCGTGGGACCCACACACACCAACCAAGACCATACTGTCTTGGTGGTGGTCGGCTTGGCAAACCGAAACCCATTCGGGTTCGGTGCAGCCTGTGGCCAAAACAAAACACCCCTTAAAACACCCTTTTGATTTTACTTAACACCAAAACATGTTAGATCTATGTTTAATTATTATGTTTTTGTAAAAACATCTCATGTTCTTGATTTATAAAAAGATTAAATCAAAAGAAAAGGTTTAAAAAGGTTTTACCGAATTCGTGGATCAAAAGGACGAAGAACCAACACGATCAATCACTAAAACTTCAAGATCCATGATCACAAATCACCTTCTATGGTGGTTGTAGGGTGGCGGCACAAAGGAGAAGGAGAAGGAGGGTTTTTAGGTTTTCTTAAAAATCTTCTGTAAAGATTAAATGAGTAGTGAAAAATCCCCTAAACCCTTTTAGAAAAATTTTGATGGGCTAAGCCCATCCTCCCTCCTTAATTTCATGGTAATGGGGCCCACAAGGGGTAACCCGAATGTTTTCCATGTCTAATTTAATAAGTTACACGTTCGTGATTATTTGTGTTCGCGTTTTAAGTGTTCTCGTTACGTAAATATCGTGATCTAATATATTTAATTACGCTCGTAATAAATATATATACGTAATTAATAATAGTTCGTGTTTTAATTACGTTCATGATTTCATGATCGCATGCTCGTGATTAATTATCGTCAAATAATTTTTACGTGATCGTGCGTAGTAAATACTTATCGTGTTCTAACACGTACGTAATACGTAAAATCCTAACCCGTAATCGTAATCATGCTATATTAAGAAAGTTTTAATCTAGTACGTACGATCTTAAGGGTACTATTCATGGTAAAAGCATGCGGGTTTTACAATGAAGGACCCTCTGAAACCAGAGAAACCAAGATTCAGGCACTCGGACTTCAGTTCAACGCTTTCAAGGCACTTGAAGGGGTGAAAAGGTTCAACAAACATATACAAGGCTGAAGATTCTTCTCAATGACCTTGCTATGAATGACGTCACCATTGGTCAAGATGAAATTAATGCCACATTTGTCAACAGCCTTCCAAGAAAATGGCTGAGTATGAATCAGACTCGGAGAGCCAATAACTCAATCAAGAATGACACCTTAGCTCAGCTTTATGGAAAGTACAATTATGAAGAAGGACTGATTGATACCATATACAAATCAGAGACTAAAAGATTTTTAGTTCAGGGAGCAACTTCCAAAGCTTTGATTTCTACACCACACCCTCATGACAACGACTCTGGTGTTGAAGAAGACACACGCAACAGCCAAGAGTTCTTAACAGACCTTAATGATGAATTTCATGAAAGAGCCTTGCTAGCTAATCAAAGGAGATTCTACAAAATATCAGGGAGAGTAGGATCAGCTAGCAAACAAACAGACAAATCCAAAGAAACTTGTTTTGCCTGTGGAAAACTTGGACACTTTCAAAAAGACTGTCCTTCCACAAAAACATCCTCACCTTCTTATCCATTATCTTCCAACAAACCTTACAAGTTCAAATCACAACACAACAACTCATCTCACCAATTCAACTCCTCAGACAATGAGAAGAAGGATTACAAGAACAAGTATAAGGCACTTAAAGCTGAGTTAGAACAGATGAATTTGAAGCTTGAAGCTCTGTCTAAGAAGAAAGGGGTGATAAAAAGACAGAGAAAGGGTTGGTAGCTGAAGCGTATGATTGGAATGATGAGCCGCTGACTTCAGATGAGGAAGACACTACTAGAGTCAGGGCTTTCATGGCAATAGCTGAGGATGAACCAGCTGTTGGGAAAGGAGATGCAAGATCAAGACAATGGGTTGACATCACAATGAAAAAGGTACACAGGCTTTTATCTATGTCTGAAAGTGATGAACGCAAACATGTCCTTGATTACACTATTGTTGATTTACACTTTGTTGAGGAACAAATAAAGAACTTGCTTGATAAGTTTCACTCTGTTAAACATGAAACTGTTAACAGCTAGGGCTGAATGTGAAACTCTCAAACAGGTTAATTCAGAAAAGATATCTCTTCAAAACGAAGTTAATAGGTTAACCTTGAAGAATAGTGCCTTAAATGATCAAGTATCTGAATTAAACAAGGTTATAGAAAAATGGCTGTGTAGTAGGTTCACTATAGATGAATTGCTTAATGATGAACTACCTGCTGATCTTAAAAGGGATATCTCTGCCAAGAAAAATAAGTTGAAAATTCTCACCAAACCCAAAGAGATTGTTTTCAAATCTACAAAGACAATTCATATGTCAGATCCCCTCTTGACTGATGACCCTGTCTCTAAAGATGTGGTTGATTTACCACCCTTACCTAAACTCTCAGGAGTTGAACCCAACAGTTCCTCTAGAGGAGCTAAGGCTGAACCCAAGACAGATGTTGAGAAACCACCAGCTAAGGTATTTTCTGTACATGCTAAACAATCTGTTAAGCAAGTTGCCTTTAAGCATGTCTCAACAAAATCTATGAACAAAGTTTATTCCTCAACTGAAGAACGCCTGTTGTCATTAATGAAAGTAGTAGAACTCTTAAAACACCATATTAAGCCTTCCGCTGAATGCTCTACTTCCCATGAACCTAAGTCTATTCTAGGTAAACCCAAAGGTGAAAGGATAGTCAAACCTTACTACAATATCTGTAAAAACTCTCATCACATGAACATAGATCATGATAGACAAATGGCTGTTAAGAAAACTCAGACACCTTCTAGGGAGAGACAACAGGCTTCTAGGAGACAAATAGGTAACTATAGACCTTATCCTCCCTGTAAATTTTGTGGATTCACAGACCATCACTCAAATGAGTGTAGTGACTTTCCAGGATGTGATATCTGTGGAAGGTTCACCCATGAGACAGCTAATTGTCCTTCCCATCGTCAAAAGTTCTACAGGAACTCAAGAGTTGCTAATCAGCAATTCAGGGAACCCACTCAAAAGTGGGTTTACCATAAGAACTAACTTGTTTCTATGTATCTGTGCAGAAACATCTTAAGGAATCGGTATGGTATCTAGACAGTGGCTGTTCTAGCTACATGACAGGGATTCGACAATACCTGCACATATACTCAAAGGAGCCAGGTCCTAAAGTGGTGTTTGGGGATAATTCTTCAGGCGACACAGAGGGATACGGCTCAGTGAACTGCAATGGGATGACTTTTACAAGGGTTGCATATGTGAATGGTCTTAAACTCAATCTTATTAGCATCAGCCAATTGTGTGATGCTGACTACAAGGTTTTGTTTACTAAGACTCGGGGAACCATATTCAACAAGAACAATGATGTGGTGCTTATTGCACCAAGAAGGAGAGATGTGTATGTCATCAACATGGCTACATGCTCTGAAGACAACTCTAATTGTTTTCTATCTAAAGCCTCTGAAAGTGTCAATTGGCTGTGGCACAAAAGACTGTCTCATCTCAACTTCAAGAATATCAACAAGATAGCCACACAAAACGTGGTTGCTGGTCTACCTTCAGTAATGTTTTCTAAAGACAAGACTTGTTCAGCCTGTGTCAAGGGAAAGCATCACAGGTCTTCTTTTAAGACCATGCAATCTTTTTCTAGTGACAAGTGCTTACATCTCCTTCACATGGATTTGTTTGGGCCTGTCAAACCGCAGACCATTAATCACAACAAATACACCTTGGTCATAGTTGATGAGTTTTCAAGGTATACATGGGTTTTCTTCCTCAGAAGGAAAAGTGATGCTGCTGACACCATCATGTCCTTCATCAAACAGGTTGAAAATATGAATGATGTTAGAGTCAAAGCTCTAAGAAGTGATAATGGTACTGAATTCAAGAATCAACAACTTGAATCTTTTTGTGATGAAAAAGGAATATCACAAAACTTCTCTTCAGCTGGCACCCCTGAACAAAATGGTGTGGCTGAAAGAAGAAATATGACTCTGATTGAAGCAGCCAGAACTATGTTAAATGGTGAAGCTTTACCAAAGCAATTTTGGGGAGAAGCTGTTCACACTGCTTGCTACACCCAAAATAGGTCAATCATTATCAAGAGACATGGTAAAACTTCCTATGAAGTTTTCAAAAATAGAGCTCCAAATGTCAGCTATTTCCATGTTTTTGGATGGCATGTGTTCATTTATAACTACAGGGATAAACTTGGAAAATTTGATGAAAAAGATGATGATGGTTTCTTCTTAAGATACTCTCCCACTGCCAAGGCCTTCAGAGTATTCAATACTAGAAGACAAGAAGTAGAAGAAACCTTTCATGTCAGATTCAATGAAGATGATGACGTCTCCAGAGATCAGGAACATAGGGTGATGAAATTGACTTTTATGAAAATGTATCCTTCCCAAGTGATGAATTCTCAAAACCAAGATCTCCCTGTCATCATCATCATCACTCTAACACTCTCACTCCTTATGTTCCTGCTTTTGACCCTCTGTCAACACACAACATTGAAGTTCCTTCTTCTCAGGAACTTGATGAAGAAGAACCACAACCTTCATGTAGTCCTTCTTCCTTAACTACTGTAGATGACTCACCAATTCTTCAAATCCCTGAAGACTCTCCTGCTGATAATGAATCTGTACCCCTTGATATGGCTGAAGTTGACATAGATACCGAGGTCATCTTTGAAGAAAGCCCTCCTATTCAGCAGGATGAAACTCAAATAATGCCAGCTACCCCCACAAATGTCCCTGTCTATGATTCCCCAACTTCTCAAACTAAATGGTCAAGAGATCAACACATTCTTCTTGTCAACATTATTGGAGAACCTAATGCAGGGGTTACTACTAGACAACGAATTCATGACTCAGAGTCAGCCTCAGCCAACGAATGTCTCTTTGTTGAATATCTTTCTCAATTTGAACCTAAGAGAGTAGCTGAGGCTCTTGTGGAAGATGGGTGGGTAGCTGTTATACAGGAGGAAATTAATCAGTTCAAAAGGAACAAGGTATGGACTCTAGTGCAGCTCCACCTGGTAAGAACATCACATGCACTAGATGGATCTATAGAAATAAGATGGATGAAATTGGAAACATCATCAGAAACAAGGCCAGGCTGGTGGCATATGGATATACACAGACTGAAGGGATTGATTATGATGAAACGTTTCCTCCCGTGGCAAGACTTGAAGCCATCAGAATCTTCCTTGCTTATGCTGCATATACGAACTTCACTGTGTATCAGATGGATATTAAGAGTGCCTTCCTCAATGGAGATTTGGATGAGGAAGTGTATGTTGCACAGCCTGAAGGATTCGAGAACAGCGAGTTTCCTAATCATGTGTACAGACTACACAAAGCCATGTATGGGCTGAAACAAGCTCCAAGAGCATGGTATGAAACTCTTTCTAATTTCTTAACTGAAAATAAATTTGTCAGGGGTTCCATTGAAAAAAAACTCTTTACCTTCAAGGATAAGAGTGATTTCATCATTGTGCAGATTTATGTGGATGATATCTTCTTTGGGTCAACTAATGTTAATCTTAGTAAACGTTTTGCTAAATTAATGACCAAGAAATATGAGATGAGTATGATGGGTGAATTAACTTACTTTTTGGGTTTTCAAATTAAACAATGTCCTAAGGGAATTTCAATTTGTCAAGAAAAGTATGTTAAAGATTTACTTAAAAAATATGACTTAGCTGATTGTGCATCAGTGAAATGCCCCATGCTTCCACCCAAAAACTTGGGTCCTGATGAGTCAGGGGTCTCTGTTAATGAGACTTTATACAGAGGCATTATTGGGTCACTAATGTATTTAACAGCTAGTCGTCCTGATATCCAATTCTCCACATGTCTCTGTGCAAGGTACCAAGCTAACCCAAAAGAATCCCATCTAGCGGCTGTTAAGAAAATTTACAGGTATCTCAAAGGAACAACCTCCCTAGGTCTATGGTATCTCAAGGAATCAGGCTTTGATCTCAAGGCCTATTCAAATTCAGACTATGCTGGATGTTGTATTGACAGTAAAAGCACCTCAGGTAGCTATCAAATCCTAGGAGGAAAATTTGTTGGATGGAGTACTAAGAAGCAAAACTCTGTGGCCATGTCATCAGCTGAAGCAGAATATGTTGCTGCTGCCAGCTGTTGTACTCAGGTGCTCTGGATGAAAAGTCAATTGGCTGACTATGAGATCTTGTATGATAAAGTGCCAATCTTCTGTGACAACACCAGCGCCATTGCCATCTCCAACAACCCTGGTCTTCACTCTCGAACTAAACACATTGACATCAGGTATCATTTTATCAGGGATCACATTATGAAGGGAGATATTGAGCTGCATTTTGTTCCCACTGAGCTGCAACTAGCTGACATTTTTACAAAGCCTTTGGCTGAACCTTCGTTCAACAGGCTAATTGCTGAGCTGGGGATGCTTAATATCTCAAAGCCTGTGGCTTGATAATAAATGTGTTCATTAAATATCTGATTAAATATTAAATGTTTTTCACATGAAACTAGGTAGTTACTTTCCAAGTAAATGCTAAAAAACATTCTCAATATTAAATTATTTCTTTTCCGAATAACGAGGAGACAAACGGTTTTTGAAAGGTCAAGGGACCCACATGTGCAGTCTTTTTCCCACTACGCATTAAATGCGTTTGAATAACTGTTTCAAAAAATTTGAATATAAATATTGTCTCACGTCTCTCCTCACCTACCACTATTCTCATTTCTCACAATCTCATCTCTCTCTAAGCTTTCTCTCTCTAAACCCTTCCACTATTTTCGTTTTCTCTAATTTTGAATCCATGGTATTCCCAGTTCCTAAGGCCTCAAACATCAACTTCAAACTCAATGAAAGCATCCTTGCTTCGAACGACTCGATTGGATGACTCAAGGCTCCCAACGAATCCTACACAGATCTGGTGAACTTCATGAAGAATTGTGATGCAAGTGAAGCACTCACAAAGACCCCAACCATTTTCTACAAAGAATACCTTAGGGAATTCTGATACTCTGCTGAAGTTGTTGACGACACCATCACTTTTAGCCTCTCATGCAACGAACACCCCTTTGCCTTCTCTCTCAAAGATTTTGTAAGTGTGGCTGGATTAAGACATGGCGATGAATGCCTGAAGGTGGTCGACAAAAAGGCTGTAAAGGATGCCCTTGCCACACTCAAATCTACTTATGATGTAAACCCTGCTCTTACACCTACTGAAGTTCTTTCCAAGTCCCCTCTGAAGTTCAAGTAATTTTCCCCTATGTGGCGTGTCCTCTTCACTCACATAGTCAAATCCCTAGGAGGTATGCAGGGATCCCAAGATAAAATGTCTTTTAATCACCAATCTATTGCTTATGGGCTGATCTGGGACAAAGACGTTGATGTGGGCAACCTACTTTTCTCCAACCTAGTGGAAAAGCTTAAGGGACCAAATCAGGCCAGGGAGAAGAATATCTGCTACGTTCACTTTCTTTCTCTTATCTTCGAAATCTTGTTGGGTGACAACTACCACAACTCTTCTCTCACTTTCCTGAAGCCCTATCGCATTACTGGAGCTATATACAAGGAGATTGGACCTGAAGATGTCCCTGTCACCTCTCACATAATGAACATCGCAAATAAACAACCTTCTGTTGTGAAGTCCTTGCTCCCTTCCTCTGAGAAGGTGATTACCTCTGATGTGTCTGGCAAGTCTACGTATTTGGCCTCTGGGCAACACACCACAACGTCCAAGGCAACAACTGGCCAACAGCCAAAGAAGAAGAAAAACCCATCTTCTTACCATATCAAAACTGTTGCAAAGGATAGGGTAAAGAAGAACATGAACCTCACATCCTCCTCTGTTCCAGAGACTCCTGTGGATTCAGAGACTTCAGCTGACCAACAACAAGGGTCTAGTGTCTCGATGTCAGCCGAGACAACAGGGAACCCGCCAATTACTACTGATATCGTACAAGTAATCAGTCTTATAATTTTTAGAGGTCCACAAGCAGCCACTCTCAAAAGTCTGTAGGTGAGAGTGGTGAAGTTAGGGTTATCCTCGACCCATAGAAGTCTGTGTATGCACTTAGAAATCCTTAAGACTCCTGTACACCCTGTCTATGCACCAAGGAGTGATTCATTTGTGTTTCTAAAGCACCCCGATGACCCTACACCCTCTAGACAGTATTCAGGCAAACAACAACTTGATTACATATATGTCTCGACCTAGAGTAGCTATACCTCACACAGCCTCTTGGTTCCCTCAGAAAAAGAATCCCAAAATTTTTACTTTTAGGGGAGCTGAATAATCATTCTCAGCTCTTCTAGGGACAACGTTACAAGACGACCTTAACCTACATCTTTTTCACACATAAAAGAATCCCAAAGAATTTATCCTTTCAGGGGGAGCTGAATCATCACCCTCAGCTTTCCTAGGGGCAGCGTAACAAGCGATCTTTACCTACATATGTTTCACACTTAAAAGCGTCCCAAAGGTTTCTTAACCTTTTTTTTTTGGGGGGGGGGGGGGGCTGAATAATCACCCTCAGCCTTCCTAGGGGCAGCGAATGGCGATCCTTAACAACATATGTTTCACAATCAAAAGAGTCCTAAAGGTTTTAACCTTTTGGGGGGGGGGGGGGGGGGGCTGAATAATCACACTCAGCTTTCCTAGGGGCAACAAATAGCGACCATTAACCACATACTTTTCACTCTTAAAAGAATCCCAAGGATTTATCCTTTGGAGTGGCTGAATAATTACCCTCAGCCTCTCTGGGACAACGAACTGGCGACCATTCCCCTTATTTATTTCCCTGTTACTAATATAAAACAACTTGCAGGCTGATGTTGTGGAAGGACAGTCTTTTTGAAAGTGTCCAAGTTTTCCACAGGCAAAACAAGTTTCTTTGGATTTGTTTGTTTGTTTGCTAGCTGATCCTACTCTCCCTGATCTTTTGTAGAATCACCTTTGATTAGCTAGCAAGGCTCTTTCATGAAATTCAGCATTAAGGCCTGTTAAGAACTCTTGGCTGCTGCGTGTGTCTTCTTCAACATCAGAGTCGCTGTCATGAGGGTCTGGGGTAGAAATAAAAGCTTTGGAAGTTGCTCCATGAACTACAAATCTTTCAGTCTCTGATTTGTATATGGTATCAATCAGCCCTTCTTCATAATTGTACTTTCCATAAAGCTGAGCTAAGGTGTCATTCTTGATTGAGTTATTGGCTCTCTGAGTCAGATTCATACTCAGCCATTTTCTTGGAAGGCTGTTGACAAATGTGGCATTAATTTCAGCTTGACTAATGGTGATGTCATTCATAGCAAGGTCACTGAGAAGAATCTTCAACCTTGTATATGTTTGTTGAACCTTTTCACCTTCAAGTGCCTTGAAAGCATTGAACTTAAGTCTGAGTGCCTGAATCTTGGTTTCTCTAGTTTCAGAGGGTCCTTCATGACCAAGGATAAGGTCTGTCCACATTTGTTTGGTTGTGGGACACTGAATGACAGAATTCATGACGTGTTTGGGAAGACAGGATATGATGATGCTTTTGAGACGTTTGTCTTGGTTTGCCAATTTCCTATCAGCTGGAGTCCACTTCTTGAGAGGTTTAGGAAGAGGGTTCTCATCAGTAGAGGTGAGCGCCATGGGAACATAAGGACCATTGTCTAGAATTCTAGAAGAAATGGTTCAAGTCCGTCGAGATACACGAGGAATTGACTCTTCCAACTAGCAAAATCTTCTACATCAAAGACTGGTACATTGGTGACATGAGATCCGCCTCTTGAGTTAAGAAGTTGAGGTAGATCATCTTTATTTAGAGGTGGAGGAGTGAGTCTTGGTGAAGTTGGTGGTGCATTGTTGTTGTTCCTAGAAGAAGAAGGTGGTGCATTGGTTGTTTCCGGCATGGTGGATCTTGATTATAAAACTTAGAACGATGTTTCTGAAGGTTTTAATATCAAACACCGCTCTGATACCAATTGAAAGTCCCTAAACTATGCTAGAAACAATAAACTTAACTAATCAACACACGTAATTACTTTTCAAACGTAATACTTATTATTGTATAATAAAGAATTACAAGTGTTATGGATAACACCGTTTGATGACAATGTGTTGTGCACACTTTGAACAACTAAAACCTAACTTATGAACACAGTCGCAGCTGTTTGGTTGTATAAGTTCTAAGCATTAATGTGTGAATTCTATCAAAGTGTTCAACTTTAATGCTAGGCTACATATCCTATTTATAGTGGTACGAGGTTGACCTAAATACTAGTTGATGGTGACTACACTAGATAGACACTTGTCAAACATCTGTCACAAGATTCTCTTCTATTCTTGGTAGTCTGCCACAATGCTTTAGGGAAACAGAGCTGCCACAGTTTCCCTTTTCTTTATAGTCTCGTACACACCAATGTATGTCAAAAGTATGTTGAGTGTTAATAGGATATTGCCACCCCTGTTAACCCTCAACCCCTCAGAGTCCCTGATACATCTTGGTTGTTATCCATCACAGCTAATGAGTATGTCTTCAAGTAATCTTGGACTTCCTTGACAATGTCTCTGACATGGACTCGTCTGAGGTTGCTAACAGAGACTTAGATCTCTGTGAGTCTTGCGATACTTGCCTGCCTCCTAGGCACATGCAAGTTACTATCTAACAACTTGATTTGTGTTTAAATCTATGATACAGGGAACTAACAAACTTAGATTCCCAACAATCTCCCCCTATTTAAACATAAATACAGCTAGATCTATCTAAGTTAAGGTAAGTGAGATAACAGCTTCTTCTTACTCATAACAGATCTAAACAAACATACCTCATGATTTTATTCATACTTAAAGGAAATTACAAGTATAATACAAAAGTGAAATAAAACATGAAGGTAAAATTCAGCTGTGAAATCCTTCAATAGTCATCATTTTTTTTCTTTCTTCAGCTTCAGCTAAGTCTGTCCTAGTATCCAATTTGGTCTGCAAAGCCTCTTTTAGGCTCAGTGTAAGTCTGACCATCAATAGGACCAACGATTCCATTTGGTAGTACCAAATCCCTGTGCATTCCATCCACTTGAACATCATCAGTAACGAAGGTTTCCTTAACAAGTTGAGTCATCCTTCTTCTTTTCTTTTTAGACTTTGGAGGTTCTTGTTCAAACAGCTGTGGTGGGGGATCTATTTTGAGCTTGGCTGCAGTTTCTTTAACCCAATTAAACTTAGCTTTGAGGGTCTTAGTAAGAGTAAAATTTGCCTGACCAGTTCTTTTAGCAGCCAAAGCCTCAAGTTCAAACCATTCAGACAAGCCAAGTTGTTTTAACCTGAAGTCCTCAAAGACATTCATATTGGCATGTTCGTTGTCTCTCCACAAAATCATTTGTGGTTTGTTAGTAGACTTGTGAATAGTGTACTTGAACTTGGTGATTTCTTTCAGGTGCATACCTGTTGTTAACGCAGGCATCATAATCAGCTTTTACCTTTTTCAGTGCCTCTGTGCGTTTGACTTCCATCTCTTTCAACCTTTGCCTTTGTTTCTCTCTTTGAAGTGGATTCATTTTTCTCAGAGTTTCCTCATTAAGCTCCTTGGCTTTCTTGATTTCATTCAGCCTTTTAAATTCAACAACCTGTTTCTCAATTTCTTCAGGTGTTAGAAGATTCTCATTTGAAGCTGTAAAGGTTGTAAATTGGGATGGGTCTGTGGTTGATCCTCCTGTCTCTAGCATCGCAGCTATTTTCTTTAGTTTGGCGTCTGTGTCTACCATAACTATTTCCTTTCCTTTCTTTGAGACAGAGGATGCCACGCTTATGTTTTTCAGCTCTTCAGCTCTTTTGAGAAAAGATGCCCGAGCTTGGGTTTGTATAGATTTGGACAGGGAGCTAACAGTGAACTTGAGTTTCTTGGTAGCTGGTTCACCATCATCCACAGCCTCGCTGGTGTTAACCAGAGTCAGGGACTTTGATGAATCAACTCCATCCTTAGTCTGTTGCTCCCCCTTAATTTCATCCTCATCATCTGGTATAATAACTGGTGTGATGACTTAGAGAGGGACAGGTGAAGGAATAGTGTTGTTGTTGTCAGCAGAGTCTGAGCTTTGTTTGGCAGATTCAAGGTCAAGTACCTTTTCCTTCTCCCCCTCTTGTTCAGCCTGTCTTTTCAGACGCTTGGATGAACGTGCCTGAAAGTGCTTGGCACAGCGTTACAAGACGACCTTAACCTACATCTTTTTTTGACACTTAAAAGAATCCCAAAGAATTTATCCTTTCAGGGGGAGCTGAATAATCATTCTCAGCTCTTCTAGGGACAACATTACAAGACGACCTTAACCTACATCTTTTTCACACTTAAAAGAATCCCAAAGAATTTATCCTTTCAGGGGGAGCTGAATCATCACCCTCAGCTTTCCTAGGGGCAGCGTAACATGCGATCTTTACCTACATATGTTTCACACTTAAAAGAGTCCCAAAGGTTTCTTAACCTTTTTTTGGGGGGGGGGGGGGGGGCTGAATAATCACCCTCAGCCTTCCTAGGGGTTGCGAATGGCGATCCTTAACAACATATGTTTCACAATCAAAAGAGTCCCAAAGGTTTTAACCTTTTGGGGGGGCTGAATAATCACACTCAGCTTTCCTAGGGGCAGCAAATGGCGACCATTAACCTCATACTTTTCACTCTTAAAAGAATCCCAAGGATTTATCCTTTAGAGTGGCTGAATAATCATCCTCAGCCTCTCTGGGACAGCGAACTGGCGACCATTCCCCTTATTTATTTCCCTGTTACTAATATAAAACAACTTGCAGGCTGATGTTGTACAGCCAAACATTGAATCCCTAGAGCAGCCAGAAAAAGAAGCTGACACAATGATTCATGATCAACCAAACGAGGAAGAGCCCATACCTGATGTTGAAGAAGATGTGCTCTCCTTAGTAGATGATTTCTCTGATCCTGAATCGATGCCTGATGATGAGATTCTCCCTGAGGGGATGATTGAAGAGGAGGAAGATGAAGAAGATGACGACCAGCAGTCTCTGTCTCCTCCAAAGGAAATAGCTGTGTCCACACCAGCTGTTGATACCACTCCTCCTCCCAAGGAAGTTGTAGTAACTCCCACCTCTGCTACCTCTACCACTACAGTCTTCCAAAGACATGCATATGATCCGACAGCTGAATTCCTATTGTTTGATCATCCAACCCAAACCAACTTTGATATATTGCCAAGGGAGGATGATTATGCGCAAAAAAGCCTGAACATCCATAATCTTAAACCTGAACATCATCAATCAGATATGGAACGCCTGTCAAGAAAGCTGGATGTCATAAAATCTGAAATGCATTATTTCACTATCAACTTTTCAAGGATCATAACACAGGCGGTTAAGGATCCAATCACTGAACCTATCAAAGATGGTACAAGAAAGGGAGTGTCCCAAGGACTTAGTCATTTGTCCACACGTATCAAAGATGCCATCGTCACAGAGGTCCCTGCAATTTTCCATACTCATGAATTAACAATGCATAGTACGAAACAGGCAACTTCGTCACACCAACTTTATCATTGATCGTGTTCATCGCAACACAAATGGAAATTGCAACCACCTCTGAAAATTGCAAGAGCATCAAGGATCAGGCAACGCGAAATGGCTGCCTCTTTTGAGCAGATTTCCAAGCACTTTCAGGCACGTTCATCCAAGCGTTTGAAAAGACAGGCTGAACGTGAGGGGGAGAAGGAAAAGGTACTTGACCTTGAATCTGCCAGACAAAGCTCAGACTCTGCTGACAACAACAACACTATTCCTTCACCTGTCCCTCTCCAAGTCATCACACCAGTTATTATACCAGATGATGAGGATGAAATTAAGGGGGAGCAACAGACTAAGGATGGAGTTGATTCATCAAAGTCCCTGACTCTGGTTAACACCAGCGAGGATGTGGATGATGGTGAACCAACTGCCAAGAAACTCAAGTTCACTGTTAGCTCCCTGTCCAAAGCTATACAAATCCAAGCTAAGACAGCTTTTCTCAAAAGAGCTGAAGAGCTGAAAAACATAAGTGTGGCATCCTCTGTCTCAAAGAAAGGAAAGGAAATAGTTATGGTAGACACAAACGCCAAACTAAAGAAAATAGCTCCGATGCTAGAGACAGGAGGATCAACCATATACCCATCCCAATTTACAACCTTCACAGCTTCAAATGAGAATCTTCTAACACCTGAAGAAATTGAGAAACAGGCTGTTGAATTTAGAAGGCTGAATGAAATCAAGAAGCCGAGGAGCTTAATGAGGAAACTCTGAGAAAAATGACTCCACTTTAAAGGGAGAAACAAAGGCAAAGGGTGAAAGAGATGGAAGTCAAACGCACAGAGGCACTGAAAAAGGTAAAATCTGATTATGATGTCTGCGTTAACAACAGGTATGCACCTGAAAAAATCACCAAGTTCAAGTACACTATTCACAAGTCTACTAACACACCACAAATGATTTTGTGGAGAGACAACCAACATGCCAATATGAGTGTCTTTGAGGACTTCAGGTTAAAACAACTTGGCTTGTCTGAATGGTTTGAACTCGAGGCTTTGGCTGCTAAAAGAACTGGTCAGGCAAATGTTACTCTTATTAAGACCCTCAAAGCTAAGTTTAATTGGGTTAAAGAAACTGCAGCCAAGCTCAAAATAGATCCCCCACCACAACAGTTTGAACAAGAACCTCCAAAGTCTAGAAAGAAAAAAAGAAGGATGACTCAACTTGTTAAGGAAACCTTCGTTACTGATGATGTTCAAGTGGATGGAATGCACAGGGATTTGGTACTACCAAATGGAATCGTTGGTCCTATTGATGGTCAGACTTACACTGAGCCTAAAAGAGGCTTTGCCGGCCGAATTGGATACTAGGACAGACTTAGCTGAAGCTGAAGAAAGAATAAAAAATGATGACTATTGAAGGATTTCACAGCTGAATTTTACCTTCATGTTTTATTTCACTTTTGTATTGTACTTGTAATTTCCTTTAAGTATGAATAAAATCATGAGGTATGTTTGTTTAGATCTGTTATGAGTAAGAAGAAGCTGTTATCTCACTTACCTTAACTTAGATAGATCTAGCTGTATTTATGTTTAAATAGGGGGAGATTGTTGGGAATCTAAGTTTGTTAGTTCCCTGTATCATAGATTTAAACACAAATCAAGCTGTTAGATAGTAACTTGCCTGTGCCTAGGAGGCAGGCATGTATCGCAAGACTTACAGAGATCTAAGTCTCTGTGAGCAACCTCAGACGAGTCCATGTTAGAGACATTGTCAAGGAAGTCGAAGATTACTTGAAGACATACTCATTGGCTGTGATAGATAACAACCAAGATGTATCACGGACTCTGAGGGATTGAGGGTTAACAGGGGTGGCAATACCCTGTTAACACTCAGCACACTTTGGACATACATTGGTGTGTATGAGACTGAAGAAAAGGGAAACTGTGTCAGCTCTGTTTCCCTAAAGCATTGTGGCAGACTACCAAGAATAGAAGAGCATCTTGTGACAAATGTTTGACAAGTGTCTGTCTAGTGTAGTCACCATCAACTAGTACTTAGGTCAACCTTGTACCACTATAAATAGGATATGTAGCCTAGCATTAAAGTTGAACACTTTGATAGAATTCACACATTAATGCTTAGAACTTATACAACCAAACAGCTGCAACTGTGTTCATAAGTTAGGTTTTACTTGTTCAAAGTGCGCACAACACATTGTCATCAAACGGTGTTATCCATAACACTTGTAATTCTTTATTATACAATAATAAGTATTACGTTTGAAAAGTAATTACGTGTGTTGATTAGTTAAGTTTATTGTTTCTAGCATAGTTTAGGGACTTTCAATTGGTATCAGAGCGGTGTTTGGTATTAAAACCTTCAGAAACATCGTTCTAAGTTTTATAATCAAGATCCACCATGCCGGAAACAACCAATGCACCACCTTCTTCTTCTAGGAACAACAACAATGCACCACCAACTTCACCAAGACTCACTCCTCCACCTCTAAATAAAGATGATCTACCTCAACTTCTTAACTCAAGAGGCGGATCTCATGTCACCAATGTACCAGTCTTTGATGTAGAAGATTTTGCTAGTTGGAAGAGTCAATTCCTCGTGTATCTCGACGGACTTGAACCATTTCTTCTAGAATTCTAGACAATGGTCCTTATGTTCCCATGGCGCTCACCTCTACTGATGAGAACCCTCTTCCTAAACCTCTCAAGAAGTGGACTCCAGCTGATAGGAAATTGGCAAACCAAGACAAACGTCTCAAAAGCATCATCATATCCTGTCTTCCCAAACACGTCATGAATTCTGTCATTCAGTGTCCCACAACCAAACAAATGTGGACAGACCTTATCCTTGGTCATGAAGGACCCTCTGAAACTAGAGAAACCAAGATTCAGGCACTCAGACTTAAGTTCAATGCTTTCAAGGCACTTGAAGGTGAAAAGGTTCAACAAACATATACAAGGCTGAAGATACTTCTCAATGACCTTGCTATGAATGACGTCACCATTGGTCAAGCTGAAATTAATGCCACATTTGTCAACAGCCTTCCAAGAAAATGGCTGAGTATGAATCAGACTCAGAGAGCCAATAACTCAATCAAGAATGACACCTTAGCTCAGCTTTATGGAAAGTAAAATTATGAAGAAGGGCTGATTGATACCATATACAAATCAGAGACTGAAAGATTTGTAGTTCAGGGAGCAACTTCCAAAGCTTTGATTTCTACCCCACACCCTCATGACAGCGACTCTGATGTTGAAGAAGACACACGCAGCAGCCAAGAGTTCTTAACAGACCTTAATGCTGAATTTCATGAAAGAGCCTTGCTAGATAATCAAAGGAGATTCTACAAAAGATCAGGGAGAGTAGGATTAGCTAGCAAATAAACAGACAAATCCAAAGAAACTTGTTTTGCCTGTGAAAAACTTGGACACTTGTTTTGCCTAATGGTCTCAATGATGGATTTGAATAACAATAAGCATAAGTACGTTAATTACCCTTTAACATTATGAAGTCACTGAGTGAACAATCACTCGGAGTTACCTTCAAAAGCTCAGCCTGAGTCTAAGAGAAAGACTCGAGTATTAAGCAATGTTGCAAAACAATGTCTACAAGGGCGATTAATCGCCGGTTAATAGCTACAATGCCCTCAACCTTGCCGATTAATGAAAATGCGATTAATAGTAGTCAACTGTGGTCAACGACGGTAAAAGGAGGTCAAACTTGCCGAAAAACTGCAAATTTGACCGAAAATACCGAAAACTCACTATAAACTTATGTTTATCACTTATAGTAACTATTTATATGTATGATAAGTTGTATATTAAAATTAATTTTTCCAAAAATACCTAAAACTCATTAAAAATATCCAAAATTTACCAAAATACCAAAATTTTGCTAAAAATGCCAATCCGATTAATCATGCCTATAACGATTACAAGTTATAAGGTGGTCGACCGACCAGCTAGCGATTCGTGATTTTTGCAACCTTGGTATTCAGTGAGGCGAAACTTAGTGGATGATGTACCTAAGACAAAGAAGAAGGTGATGGGCTCAGTGAGTTGTGGTAATAGACTCACTGAGCCCCATACGATCTCCCTGAAGGAACAATGTCATTTTAAAGAATGAAGTAAAGGCGGGATAAGTTTGAAGTAGATAAGATGTAGTACACACATGCTTATCATGACTTATCCTTTTAGGTTAGACAAGGGTACTAAGCTTGTAAAGAACTTTGTCTTGATACTAGAATAGGTTATGACAAGTCTGTACCTTGTACCTCAGATAAGACAAGAATTGCACATGGCAATTCTTTGTCACGTACCTAGCCTTCTAATATATAAATAAGATGGATTGTAAAAGAGAGAATTAAGTTTGTGCATTCAATGATTTAGTCATTCATACACACATTCTCTCTTCCAAAAACGATAGAAAGCCTAAACTCATGTTGACTTAATTGGCGAACATATTAATCGTTAGGATTGATATTGTTTGTTAATGAGGAGATCACAAAACGCACATTGTTTATTCAATCTCTATTGTCGTTCCGCATGGAATAGGGTATAATTCTTTGAATAATAAGAGTTAAACGTTGAAAAACATTTTGTGTCTTCGTTATATAATGATGTTTAATTACGTTACTTTACCAGTTAGGGTATATACTTATCATTATTAAGTATAACTAATTACAAGGGACCAACAAGTGGTATCAGAGCAGTAGGTTTATAAAACATTTTACTACCGCCTCAACTTTTTAAAACCTTGATCCATTATGGTTGAAAGTAATGTACCTCAACTTGTCAATAAAAGGGAGCCAGTTACTCTGTTAACGCTCCTAAATTGGAAGTTGAAAAATTCAACAAATGGAAAAAACGAATGTTGTGTTACTTGATGGGAATGAAACCATACTACTTCACTTGTATTAAGGATGGTCCATTCAAACAGAAAATAATACAAGGTGATGACAAACCCGAGATGTAATGGTCTGACGATGAAAGGAGAGTGGCCAATCAAGACTAACGTCTTAAAACCATCATAATATCTTGTCTCCTAGAAGATATTATGGAGGCTGTCATCGAGTGTGAGACGACCAAGGCTACATGGACAGACCTAGTTCATAGCTTTGAAGCGCCGTCTGACACTAAGGAAAATCGTATAATGGACCTAAGCTCGAATATAACACTTTCAGGGCCAAACCATCTAAAACACTTCTTCAGACTTACACCCGATACAAGACCTTGCTCAATGAGCTATCAAATGATGGGGTTAAGCTGTCTAAGAATGAAATCAATGTTGGTTTTGTGAACAGGCTCTCTAAATGGATGGCTTAGTTTTTCTCAAGGCCTGAGAAATGCTAACCACATTCAGACTAGCTCACATTTATGGTAGATTTATCTATGAAGATAATCTAATCAACAAAAGAAAGCCTTAATTACTGAAACCTTGCTAACCTAACACCCGTTAATCATGGACCCATATCAACTGCGTTCTATTCGAATGCAATTGTTCAGGACATTCAAGAAACTTCAAATGATGAAGTGGATGAAAGATCCAGTACTAAATACATAAGGGATCTAAATAGGGATTTTTATGAAAGAGCACTTTTGGAAAATACAAAACGTTATATCAAGAGAACTAGATTTGCGTGGAATCAGTCCACTGAGGGAGTGGATTTTTTAGACGTGGAAAAACGGGCCACTTTCAAAATACTGTCTTTCAAAAACACCTTTGGCCTCTTATAAAAGTCCAAATTCATCATCAGAAATGATAATTAATAACCTAAGTTTACACCTAAGTTGTTTATAGGTCTGAGTATAAGAAAGTCAAAGCTAACCTTGCATTGTTGGAAGCTAGACCTTCAAATAATCAGGCTTAGAAACCTAGTTAAATCAAGGTGAAAGGTCTAGTAGCTGAAACCTTTGATTAGGATGATGAAGAAGTATCCTCGGAAGATGAAGAAGTCAGATATCAGGTGTTGATGGCTCTAGCTAATGTCGAACTCACTGTTGGGAAGAATCATGCTAGAAATGGAGAATAGGTAGATATCACCATGAGAAAGGTAAACATACTCTTATCCATGGATGATGAGTCTGATTGGAAAAAATACCTGAAGTAAATCAACATTGATTTATCGTTTGTTGAAGAGCATAGGTTAAATCTTCTTTCAAAATACAAAAAATCGTTTTGAATTAAACAAATATAGAAAGGATTTACTTGTTTTGAAACATGCTAAATTAGAAGCAATAAGTTGTCAACTTTACAAAAATTAATCATGCTGGCATAAAGCACGAATTGCAAGACTTAAAGCTATTAAGGATGACTTTAAAGAGCAAAAAGAAGCTCTTGAAGCTACGATTGAGCAGAGAGTGAAAGACTCCATTGAATCCTTAATGCCTAAACTGCGTGATGATTTGAAGACGCTTGCTGCTGATAATTTGATGATCAAGTCATCCAATCCTTCAGAAGCCGCCTACAAGATCGCATATGACTTGACGGATTTTGAACTGAAGAAGATCCTTAAGGCTCGAATGAAGGAACTTGGATCGTTTGATAAATCGAGGAAACAACGGGCTCTCTTCAAATCCCTGAATGACGCTATCATGGAGGATGATAGGTTGTTCAAGACGTTTGGAAGTGTGGTACCCTACCACATTCTCCCTGAAGAAGAACGGGAAGAGAGTGAGGAAGACGAGGGTACTGGTGGAGAGGAGGAAGAAGAAGAAGAAGGAGATTAGGTGTAGAGAGAGAAAGGAGAGGGAAGAAAAGTAGAGAGAGAAAGTAAGATTAGATTAATGAAAGTGATAATGAATGAATGACCAACCCCCTCCTAACATGCTAGGAGGGGTATATATATAGCCCACCCTACATGTGGGCTATATGGACTATACAATATTAAGTGGACCACGAGCCCATTACATAATTATCGTTGGAGCGACCGATCCTTCACAAATACGTAAAACGTATTTCCAACAATCTCCCCCTAAGGGAGGTCGCTCCAAGTTACAAAGTTCTAAATATACTATGGCTCGTGATCTATGCTAATAATGATGTGACCGAGACTTTCTTTGGGAAAACACATTTCCAACAATCTCCCCCTAAGGGAGGTCACACCATTTTACAAAATCTTAAACCTAGCATCTATGCTTGAGTCTTCGATCTTGTTCTTGTGAATATGCTTGATATGATCTTTGACTTTAGTCTTGAGCATGTTTCCTTGCCTTGACCTTGTGCATTCATCACTTGTGAAATTTGCCTCTTCGTGACTTCATGTTCCACATACTTATACCTTGAAATTCTTGAAAGCTTCAGAGTTTGATACAGCGGAAGACTTGACCTTCAGACTTTCTTGAATTTGTTGAAGTACTAAGTGTATGTAGTACAAGCATGTGGTGACGACTTCTTCTGGATTATACACCGCAATGCCACCTTTTTGTTACGCTGCATAAGACAGTTAGCAACAAACAATATACACGGATGAAATGGCCTTGAACATTTCATTCTAATTCGGTAGCATTTTACCTCCGGTCGGTGAAGACCGTTGGACGATATTAAATATCGTACTTGTGGCAGGTAGTTTCAATTAAGAACCTCCTTGACAAGATTTCGCGGGTAAACCCGTTCTCTTTACTCGACCGTCCAAAGCTGACTGCGAACGTAAAGAGTGAATCATTTAGATAATATTATCCGCATGATTTGAAGCCGTCAATTCATGTTCCTGGAACAAGTGAAGTTCAATTAAGAACCGCACCATCGTTGCTTTCCAGTTGTCACTAGCTTGATTCATAAAGAATCTTGCAAGTTACCTACCAAGTGCTGTTTGATGTTAACACTAGAAGGATTTCCACTCGTCACTGTGATCAATAAAGAGTCACTCTGAGTGTTCTGGCAAGATCATATGATAATGCGTAGAGGCCTGGAACGTGTTTAAATTCATTTAAGAATTAAACCACTGTTGCTTTCCAGTTATCACAAGTTTGATTCATAAAGAATCGCACAAGTCACCTACCATGAGCTTTTTGATATTCGCTCAAGAAGGATTTCCATCTTCATTGTAAATACTTTCGTATTACTCGGATGTTCAGGCAAGATCATGAAGATTTTGCGTAGGACTCTTAAGAACTTTCTTACTTTTCACAGTGTGTGAAGAAGCAAGTAAATATGAAAGTGTGTCCTAATGAGATATTTGATGATCTCAAATGGCTCTAGACTCGATCGTGCATTTTGGATTTTTAGTGATCGGAGGCTGGAGAGGAGTGCCACCTTTTCAATACCAATTTATTCGGAGTGAATAAGCCAGTAGATAATGTGTTGATCTCCGTGTGATTAAAACAAATACCTTTTGAGAGATATTTGAGTTAGCTGGGAAGGGTTGTGCATTGCATCACTGGGTCCATGATGTCTTTCTTCAATATCAAGAATCATTAAAAATGATCTCAATAGCATATGAATTGACCCGGTTTCTGCCTAAGGTTGTAAGGAGGGCTTCTTTCTTTACACCCTTTATCTTTACAATTCTTTTTCATTCTTCAACCCCTTCAATGCTTACCAATACGTCATCACTAGCACCTTGTTGTGATTGTTCCAGTGCTAACTTAAGTACTTGGTCGGCATTCAGCTACATTCACAATCTTTCTCCATCTTTCCTAAGGACTACTATTTCTAGCTATGGAATGTCCTTGGGAAGATACCTCCGGTTCTAGAGAAATCATTGGACTTTAACCTATCCTACCATCCTTATGTCACCACAATCTTCATCGTCGTGAAAAGAGATGTTTTGGGTAAGTGTATGTCACCATGAAATCCATTTTGAAATGCAAATCCATTTTGCTCCCCCTTAACATATGCTATGATATTTGAAAACATTTCGCACATGTCGGGATGAGCTAACACGTTAAGTCAAACCATTTATGATTGATCATATCCCATATTAAATCACATTTTCTCCCCCATATTAAAAATATTAACCCAATCGATGTTTTTAATATCAATTGATTTAATAGCCTTTTAAGAAAATTTGGGAAGAAAAATGCAAATCCAATTATCTTCATGATTTTAACAAGCTCCCCCTCAAATTAATGAGGGTGTACTTGAAACGTAAATTAAATACCTTTTAAACACAAGTGTAAGGTATTTATTACGTGCAAAGATCATATATAATAATGAATTCACAAGATTAGCAATGTACGAGGTTGGACCTGAATAATGGAGAACAGCATATGAAAGAAGCACATGGTTCTTGTTCACGAATGATGGTCACCTCGTCACGTCCCCGAGAAAATTAATTCCCGTTGTTGAGTCAAAGCTTTCCGGTGAAATGCTTGACTTGATTATGAAAAGCGGGTTGCTATCTGAAATAATAGCAAACCATATTGAGCATGTTTTAAAAGTTTGAACTTCTGCTCGAACTTTATTTACAACCCCGTGTCATTATTGAATGACATTTCTAGGTTCGTAAATATTATCGATTCCAGAAGACATGCTCTTTTTATCAAAACATTTTTGAACACACAATTTTGAAAGATTTAGAAAAACCTTTTGAGAAATTCTCGAAAAATTGTGTTCAAAGTTTTGAAAAACCAATTACTTGAGCTTAAGATGTTGAATATCTTATAAAACGAGCTCAAGTCCGAGAAGTTGTAAACTTCCCGTTGTTAAGGATAAGTTTATCATCGGCGATAAACTTTCCTTTTATCTAAAGAACGAGTCCTAAGCTGACATTTACTTAGAAGTCGTGTTCATGAGCTTGAAAACTTTGATTGTTTTAACGGAAAGCTCATGACCGAGAAAGGTTAATTTCTCGTTACGAGGAAAAGTTCTCTTATTTAAAAGATACACTTTCCTTTCTGAGCTTAAAACTTCGAATGTTTTAAGACAAGCTCATGACCGAGAAAATTGAATTTCTCGTTATGAGGATAAGTTTATCATTAATGATAAACTTTCCTTTATTTGAAGTACGGGTCATCGTCTGACATTTAACGATGAGCCATGATGCATGAGCCTAAAAAACTTGGAATGTTTTTGATATAAGCTCATGCCCGAGAAAAATGAATTTCTTGTTTTTAGGATAAGTTTATCATCGGCGATAAACTTTCCTTTCTTTGATGATCGAGTTATAGTCTGTGATGTGACTATAAGTCCTTGTTTGCAGCTTAACCATGAATCCCCTGAGACATTTGTTTCTCTGATATCTGCTTCTTCAGCAACCAAACTCTAAGAGTGTCCTTAGTTGAACGGTACACAACGATTGGACCGCTTCGTTCTTTTGGAACATCAACTTTGGTACCTGCAATCTCATTAGGAATTTGCATGCTTTGACGTGGGTTAGCGATATCAATTATAGAAGCACGTGGGGGTTCACAGTTTGCTTTACTTGTGTCAGAGGTGGCCTGAGGGGATGATTCACTTGTCTTAGTTGGCAAACGTTTCCTTTTATAAAAAATCTTAAGTTCAGGCTTAAGTGATGTATCATCCTTTGCAATTTCCTCCCTAGTAGTCTTCGTAGAATCAGAGACTATCCTAGTTAAAGGGCACTCGTTTCCTACAAGAGTAAAAGTTCTACCAGTGGGGCGCCAAACTTTACCAAAGGGTTTGATTTTAGCTATCCACTGGGACTTAATTCGAGCACGGGAGTTCACCTCATCAAGTAATTTCTTGACACAAGCATCATGATTTGCCGTAAAGACACATTTTCTACATGTTTTACACGTAGCATATTTAATGTCCGAGTAAGATCTAGAATCCCTAGATGATTGATTGATGCTCCTAGGATTGGACATGCTACGGTTAGCAGTGTTGGGTAATCTAGAAGGCATCTGACTAGGTTGGACATTGCTATCTCTTGCATGTGTCTTTTGCTTAGCTTCCCCAAGACCAGATTTATGGAAAACGTCATTTGAACTAGTTCTAGACGTGGTCTTGGTATTTTTAGGGAAACTAGAGGCAATCATATGATTTGGTCTTGCTAAAGCTGGAGTGATCACATTGGGCCTAGTTGCTGGAGTGACTGGTCTAATAAGATGAACCAAATCAACTTAGGAGGCAAACCGCGGTCTCGAGGATTGTGGTCGCTCGGATCTAAATGCAGTAGGTTGTCTGACAATCGGTTGTCTGACGAACTGATTCGTAGGCGGTTTCCCCAAGATTGATGGTTTTTCAAGCTTAGTGTCCACACTAGGTCCTCTATTTTTCCTTAACTCGTTTTTCAACGCGGCTATAGCAAAGACCTTTTCCTGTACTTGGGCTTTTAAATTCTCATTTTCTTTGAGCACGTTATCTTGGGATGCCAACTTAGATTCAAGCAGTTGAATTTGTTTCAAAAAATTATCCTTTTCAGCTTTAGAATCTAAAACAGTTTGATCCAATTTTCTTTCAAGAACAACGTTTGATTTTTCAAGTTTTTCAAAGTATGTTTCAAATTTGACCGTTTTCTTAGAAAATTCAAGTTTGGCATCCTCAAGATCTTTTGATTGCCGAGCTACGATCGTTTCGAGCTCTTTAATCTTGGAATCAGAATCAGTTAACGAGGCAGTTATAAAGCATTTATCATGATGTTTAGCATTTTGAACACTTTCTCCCCCATTATGACTTACATCGGATGAATCAGAAGTGGTATTGCTATCACTCTTTTCCATCCCATGGTTGTCATGATTAGGTTCAGAATGCTCAATATGCGGCATATCATCAGCATAGACATCATAAACAACATTACATTGTACCATGTTTGCAGGCTCTGCGTCATAAATGGGTAAGGTGTCATCAAGAGAAATCTCGTGAACATTCCCTGACGTGCCACTGGCATCATGTTGTCCTCCTGATTCTGTGCTCTTGGCATCGTTAGGCTCCAAGTTGTCAACCGTATGACCATTCTCTTCTTGCATCTGTGTCATTGATTTTTGCACTCCATTATCATATGCTTGCTGAAGTTGTGATCTTTGATAAATCGAAGACGAGACCGATGTCATGAGTTTCAAAATTGTATCACGGAAAGCTCTAAACTCGGTATGTGTATCTCGAAGAAATGATTGGCAAATCACTAAACTTTCAGGCATGATGATATTGAATTGGAGGAAAGGCGTGAGTTGTTTCACAAGAGTCTTGTATGCAAGTGCAGATGCAGAGTGATTAAAGTTGTCACGGTTGAGTTGCTCGGCGAGTTCGGTCAAAGTGGTGAAAAGTGAGTCGATGAATATATGACGATCTTGTCCAAAGATTGTCACAAATTCGCTCCTTCCTTGGATCCTCGAAAGAGTGACCAGATGATACTGAAGCATTTGAAATGAAGTGATGCCACTTTTTCTAGCGTTGGCTTGCACTTGATGCGATTCTCCCTCTTTAAGTGTCGATTTTAACGATTCCATTGGTAATCGAGGAAAAATGATGTGGCTGTTGTTGTTGTCGGGTTTGAACAATACGACTCGGCTCAAAAATTGTTATCGGCTCAAAAGATTATGAATAAAATCTGATCAAAAATCCGTAGTCGCTAAAAATAGAACCCGTCACCTTGACTCGTCACTTTGTCGTCAAATCCGGCCACAAAATATTTTTCCACGTTAACACTTTTAAAATACCCGCCTCAATACGATTTGCCAAAAACCAACACGTGACAAAAAATAAATTTAACTAAACAAAACAAAAAAAATAAAAAAATAAACTTTTGATATTTTAAAATGGAAAATAAAATAAGAAAAAATAAAAATAACTTTTTAAAATATAAAAATAGAAAAAAAAAAAAAACTGATTTATTTTTGAAACTATATAAAAAAATCGGATATATTTTTGTTAACTAAAAAATTACTTAATTTAAAAAGTAAATTAATAAAAAAAACGCATGTCTTGTTTTGTCCGCCTACAACACGTGTCCCAATGAGAAAAATCCCACCGCCCCACTTCTTTTACTTAGTTAAATCCGCCCAGTATTAAACCCAACCAGTCAACCCTAACTCTTTCTCTCAAAATACACGTCTTTTAATCTCTCTCTCTCTTATCACTCATACCAAAACTCCTTCAGTTTGACTTCTCTCTTACCAATCTCACAAAAAAAAACTCCGCCCCTGTTACTGCTATTAATCCTTTTACTTCATAGCAAGACAACTCCACAATCCTAATCTATCACTCTCTCCTCGCTTAATTGAAACATATTAGATGAACCCCATATGATCCATCGAAAAAGAAACGATCTTCAAGATCATGCGTTTGATCTCGGGTAGGTTTTTATGAACTTTTTGTTTTGATTATAGTCTCTCTCTTCTGTAGTGTCATTCTTGTCAATTTGATGTTTTGTCGAGTTTTTGGTGGGTGTGGGATGAGATAGATTGGTGTCGAGGGAAAGTTGTTTGTGTCGAGGGAGGAGGGTGGGGGTTTTTCGTCTTGTGTGTGTCAGTGGTTCGAGAGTGTCTGAGAGTTTGTTTTGGTAAACAAGGGTGGGTTTGTGTGTGTGAGTCCGTGTGGTTGAGATTGGTATTGGGATGGGATTGGGATTGGTTAAGAGAGTCGTGTCTGGGGAATGTTTGGTTTGTGTTGTGTTAAGGGTTGAGTGTGAGAGTGTTTTTGGTGAGGGAGTGAGTGTGACGAGAGTTTTTTGAGTCTTCAGTCGAGTCGAGTTTATTCCGAATAGAGAGTGTGAGGGTCAGTAGTCGAGAGAGTGAGGGTGGGTAGGTTGTACGAGAGGGTTGTCGAGTTTGTGAAACTGTTGGTGGCAGTCAAGAGGTTGTGTTTGGGGGGTCGAGAATTTGAGGGACTGTGTGTCTAGAGAATGTGAGGGAGAGTTTTTAGACGAGAGGTGTGAGGGTGATGATGTCGAAATGGGTGTGATTGGGTGAGTCTAAGAAGTTTTGGTTAAGTCTAAAGGTTTTGAGAGAGTGTTAAGTGTGTCGAGGGAGTCAAATGAGAGTCCTATTCGGAACTTTCCCTATTCGGAACTTTCCCTATTTGGAACTTTCCCTATTCGGAACTTTCCCTATTCGGAACTTTCCCTATTCGGAACTTTGTCTATGCGGAACTTTGTCTATGCGGAACTTTGTCTATGCGGAACTTTGTCTATGCGGAACTTTGTCTATGCGGAAAGTTTTCTTATGCTGAAAAATGAAATCGTTCGATCTCAAAAAAATTGAAAGACTGATGGAAAAAGACAGATGATACTTGACAATTTTGGACTATTTGGATTGGACACATGGACTGTTTTGACCAAGAAAAAACCTTTGGACTGATAACTGATCTAAAAAAATTTGATTAAAAATAATTAAAAAGTGACTGATTAAAAAAATTGATTAAAAAATGAAAAAAAAAGAACGACTGAATAAAAAAACTTGACTGAATAAAAAAAATAGATAAACTTGACTTGATTAAAAAAAAAAAATTAAAAAAATGTGATTATAAAAAACTTATTATTGAAAAAGAAAAACTGATTATTTTAAAAAAATTGATAAAATGATACTAAAAAAAAACTGATAATAAAAAAAAAACTGTTGGTAAAAAACATACGAAAAAGAATAAAACTGATAAAAAATGAAAATTGATAAAATTTAAAAAAAACTGATAAAAAAAAAATTGATTAAATGATGAGAAGATTGGATAGAAAATTAGAAAAGAAAGATTTTTACCACCAAATCAAAAGATAAAAAATAAGCAAATCCTAAGATTCAACCATGGCTCTTGATACCAATTGAAGGCCTACTAATTCTAATGATTTGGTAAATGGATGGATTAGATCTATGGATTTGGTGGAAGAGATGGGGAAGAAGGAGATTAGGTGTAGAGAGAGAAAGGAGAGGGAAGAAAAGTAGAGAGAGAAAGTAAGATTAGATTAATGAAAGTGATAATGAATGAATGACCAACCCCCTCCTAACATGCTAGGAGGGGTATATATATAGCCCACCCTACATGTGGGCTATATGGACTATACAATATTAAGTGGACCACGAGCCCATTACATAATTATCGTTGGAGCGACCGATCCTTCACAAATACGTAAAACGTATTTCCAACAATCTCTTCAAGAACAACTCAAGGAAGAAAAAAGAATCAATGAAAAATGGACCAACAACTCGACCTCCTTGTCTCAGTGTATTAATAGCCAAATCCCTGCCCAAAAGAAAAAAATTCTAGGGGCATGCCAACTCGCTGAGAGTCCTCTCTCTAAGGAAATGAGTGAAAAGGCATTTACACCAGCCTCAGTGGGTTTCAATCATGAAATGATTCCCAAATCAAAGGATTGGGTTGAGAGAATGAACTCTGATAGTGTTTTACCCAACTTTAACACTGGTAAAATCTTGATTGAAACTCAGGCTATCAACGAAATGCTTAGACTCACAACAAAAGTAAAAGGATTTAGTTTAATCAGGGAAGAACTATGCAAATAGTATCGACTAGAGATGATTTCCATAATTTTTGCCAAACCAAATGGACGATTTATGTAGTTTTAGGCTTTCTTATGGTTACCCATTTTAGTAATCGCCCATTTAGATCATTGCAAAACTTAATATACCAAAACACACCAAAAGCAAGATCAAATTGTCTAGATTGTGTTTGAGTTAACATATCATCGATCTAAGGAAATCTTTCTAACATTGTAAGCATCTCATAATTAAACTAGGAAGGATAATATGAGAAATGAATATGACTACTTAAATATCATGTAGGCATGCCATGGCTTACATGACTTTATTTATACCAATCAAACTATTTCCTACATATTTGATTGTCAATTAGCACTTCATCCAACCAAAAAGAACTCAAAGCTCAATCCCTAGTGCCTAACTGTTTGTTCTAGCTCAATCAGTTTGTCCATGTCTGAAAGATTTTGTAGATTTACGTAATCATTGTATTATTCTAACCTTGGAATGATTAAAGGAGAGAGATAGATGAAAAACTAGAGAGAGAAAGATGAGATCTATAGAGAGAAAGTAGAGAGAGGTTGGAGAGAATAAGTGAAAAGATAAGATTAGATTATGAAATGTGTAAACCAACCCCTCCTAACATGCTAGGAGGGGGTATATATAGCCCAACCTACATGTGTGATTCATGGGTTATATCGTAACTTACTAGATCATGAGCCCATACTAGATGTATCTTGTTAGAGTGACTGATCCTTTCTAAATATGTAAAAACATATTTCCAATAATCTCCCCCTAAGGGAGGTCGCTCCAAGTGACAAAGTCCTAAATAGTCTTTAACTCGTGATCTTTAGCTAGCTACGCTAACTATGATGTGACTGAGACTTTATTAGGAGTTTTGTTTTCCCAACAATCTCCCTGTAAAGGAGGTCACACCTTCTTACAAAATTTTAAACCTAGCACACTATGCTTGAGTCTTTGATCTTGTTCTTGTGAATATGATGATGTGATCTTTGACTTTATTCTTGAGCTTGTTTCCTTGCCTTGACCTTGTGCATTCATCACTTGTGTTATTCGCCTCCTCGTGACTTCATGTTCCACATACTTATACCTTTATAAATTCTTGAAATCTTTAGATCTTGATACAACAGAAAACTTTATGTTGAACTTTCTTGAATTTGATGCAAAATATATAGGTATGTGAGGACGACTTCTTCTGGTACACCGCAACGCCACCGTATTCAAATTCAACAACATAAGTAGACACGAACGAAATGGCTTTGACATTTCATTCTAATTCGGTATCATTTTACCTCCGGTCGGTGAAGACCGTTGGACGATATAAAATATCGTATTTGTGGCAGGTAGTTTCAATTAAGAACCTCTTTTACAAGATTTCGTGGGTAAACCCGTTCTCTTTACTAGACCGTCCAAAGCTGACTGCGAACGTATAGAGTAAATCACTTGGATAAAATTATCCGCATGATTGAAGCCGTCAATTCATGTTCCTGGAACAATTTTGAATCATTTAAGAATCGCACCATCGTTGCTTTTCAGTTGTCACGAGCTTGATTCATTTAGAATCTTGCAAGTTACCTACCAAGTGCTGTTTGATATTAACACTAGAAGGATTTCCATTCGTCACTGTAAATACTAAATTATATCACTCTGAATGTTCTGGCAAGATCGATAAGATATTGTGTAGAGGCCTAAAACGTGTTTAAATTCAGTTAAGAATTAAACCATTGTTGCTTTCCAGTTATCACAAGTTTGATTCATAAAGAATCGCACAAGTCACCTACCATGAGCTTTTTGATGTTCACTCAAAAAGGATTTCCATCTTCATTGTAAATACTTTTGTATTTCTCGGATGTTCAGGAAAGATCATGAAGATTTTGTGTAAGACTCTTAATATCTTTCTTACTTTTCACAGTGTGTGAAGAAGCAAGGGATTATGGAAGTGTGTCCTAATGAGATTATTGATGATCTCAAATGGCTCTAGACTCGATCTTGCATTTTGGATTTTTAGTGATCGGAGGCTGGAGAGGAGTGCCACCATTTCAATACCAATTTATTCGGAGTGAATAAATCGATAAATAACGTGTTGATCTCCGTGTGATTAAAAAAAATACCTTTTAAGAGATATTTGAGTTAGATGGGATGGGTTGTGCATAGCATCACTTAGTCCATGATGTCTATCTTCAATATCGAGCATCATTAAAAATGATCTCAATAGCATATGTGTTGACCCGGTTTCTGCCTAAGTTGTAAAGAGGGCTTCTTTCTTTAGACCCTTTATCTTTACAATTCTTTTTCATTCTTCAACCCCTTTAATGCTTACCAATACGTCATAACTAGCACCTTGTTGCGATTGTTCCAGTGCTAACGTTAGTACTTGGTAGGCATTCAGCTACGTTCACAATCTTTCTCCATCTTTCCTAGGGAATACTATTTCTAGCTATGGAATGTCCTTCGGAAGATCTCTCCGGTTATGGAAGAATCATTCGACTTAACCTATCCTACCTTCCTTATGTCACCACAATCGTCATCGTCGTGAAATAAATGGGTTATAGGT
The DNA here is from genome assembly GCA_025667525.1 of Glebionis coronaria. Classification (NCBI taxonomy): domain Eukaryota; kingdom Viridiplantae; phylum Streptophyta; class Magnoliopsida; order Asterales; family Asteraceae; genus Glebionis; species Glebionis coronaria. The sequence continues at coordinate 559,159,260 of CM046877.1, read as the reverse complement.
AAGTATATGTCACCATGAAATCCGTTTTGATATCCAAATCTGTTTTGCTCCCCCTTAACATATGCCACGATATTCAAAAACATTTCGCATACATTGGGATGAGCCAGCACATTAAGTCAAACCATTGAATTAATTGATCTTAATATTAAATCACATTTTCTTCCCCACATTAAAAATATTAACCCAAACGATGTTTTGAATATCAACTGATTTAATAAAGTTTTAAGAAAATTTGGAAAGAAAAATGCAAATCCAATTATCTACATGATTTTCACAAGCTCCCACTCAAATTAATGAGGGTGTACTTGATGCGCAAATAAAGTATTCACGAGCAAAGATCATATATGATAATGTATTCACAAGATTTATAATTTACGAGGTTGGACATGAATGATGAGAACATCAAATGATAGAATCACGTGGTTCTTGTTGGCGAATGTTGGTCTCCCTCGTAACGTCTGAAGTTATCTCTTAACACCACATATACGATTGGTATTTTTGTCTTGATATCAATTGTGAACTTGGTGATGACGTCTTGACACTAATTGAAAGATGAATACTTCGTCTTAGCACCAATAGTTAACACCTGTAAATCACAATGAATCGACATCGAAGAATCTGAATGCTTGACAATTTCTCCCCCTCAATTGTTGACCGTGTTCTATCTAAAGAGTTGTAGTTGCCGTATGATTAGTCACATCGTCGAGTATGTAGATACCAATGGTAAAGAACTTCGATTTATAGAGATGATAACTTCATAAAAACAAGATTTCTCTCGTTTTAAAGCATAAATGCCCTAAAGAGTACATATATTCATGTTAGATTGTGTTTTTACGTAAACACAGTCCCTTCATGGTTATAAAGTAAACCATGTTCGAGAAAATTAATTCCCGTTGTTGAGTCAAAGCTTTCCATTGAAATGCTTGACTTGAATATGAAAAGCGGGTTACTATCTGAAATAATAGCAAGCCGTTTTGAGCATATTTTAAAACATTTTAAGTTCTGCTCGAACTTTATTTACAACTCCGTGTCATTATTAAACCACATTTCTAGGATCGTAAATATTATCAATTTCAGAAGGCATGCTCTTTTTATCAAAACCAATTACTTGAGCTTTAGATTTTGAATGTCTTACTAAACGAGCTCATGTCCGAGAAGTTATAAGCTTCCCGTTGTGAGATAAGTTTATCATTAAAGATATACTTTCCTTTTAAGTGAATAACGAGTCCTAAGCTGACATTTAATTAGAAGTCGTTTTCATGAGCTTGAAAACTTTTGAATGTTTTAACGGAAAGCTCGTGACCGAGAAAGATGAATTTCTCGTTATGAGGAAAAGTTCTCTTATTTAAAAGATACACTTTCCTTTATGAGATTAAAACATGGAATGTTTTAATACAAGCTCATGACCGAGAAAAATTAATTTCTCGTTGCTAAGGATCAGTTATCGTCCGTGATAAACTTTCCTTTGAATGAAGTCCGAGTTACAGCATGATATTTAACTATAAGTCATTTTGCATGAGCTTAAAAAACTTTGAATGTTTTTAATATAAGCTCATGCCTGAGAAAATTAATTTCTTGTTGTGAGGATAAGTAATCATCGACGATAAACTTTCCTTTCTTTGAAGTCTGGGGCATAATCTGAAATATAATAATCGCCATATACACGAGCTTAAAACCTTTGAATAGTTTTAATGTAAGCTCGTGTCTGAGAAAATTTTTATTATCTCGTTCTAAAGGTAAGTTATCGTTGAATAGATAAACTTCCCTTTATTTTAAGTCCGGGTCATCGTCTGCCATTTAACGACGAGCCATTTACATGAGCTTAAAACCTTTTAATAGTTTAATATAAGCTCGTACCCGAGAAAATTTAATTTCTCATTTTGAGGGTAATTTATCGTTGACGAGATAAACCTCCTTTTCTTTGAAGTTCGGGTCACAATCTGTAATATGACTGCGAGCCATTGTTTTAAGCTTAACCGCGAATCCCTTGAGACAATTCATTCCGATATCTGCCTCTTCAGCAACCAAACTCTGAGTTTGTCTTTGGTTGAACGGTATACAATGATTGGACCGTTTTGTTCTTGTTAAAGTTTGACTTTGATACATGCATTCTCATTTTGAGTTTGTATGATTTTGTATAGGTTAGCAATATCTATTTTAGAACCATGTGAGGGTTCACAATTGACTTTACTTGTGCTAGAGGTGACTTGAATAGATGGTTTACTTGTCTTAGCTGTCAAAGGTTTCTTTTTATAGACTAACTTAATCTCAGGCTTAAGTGATGTATCATCCTTTTCAATTTCCTCCCTAATAGTCTTAGTAGGAGTGGCGACTATCCTAATTAAAGGGCACTCGATTCCTACAAGAGTGAAAGTTCTACCAGTGGGGCGCCAAACATTACCAATGAATTTGATTCTAGCTAACCACTAGAATTTAACTCTAACACGGGAGTTAACCTCATTAAGGAATTTCTTGATACAAGAGTCATGATTTGCATTAAAGACACACTTTCTACATGTTTTACAAGTAGCATGTTTAAAGTTCGGGTAAGATCTAGAATTCCTGTATGATTGATTGAAGCTCCTAGGATATGACATGCCACAGTTAGCAGTGTTGGGTAATCTAGAAGACTTCTGACTAGGTTTGAAATTCCTATCTCTTACTTGCATCGTTTTCTTAGCTTCCCTTAGACCAAAAATATGGTGAACATCATTTGAACTAGTTCGAGACGTGTTCTTTGAACTATGTCTAGGGAGGATAGATGCAATCATGTGATTAGGTTTTGCAAAAGCTGATTTAGTAACATGAACCATTTAGTTGGTGGAGTGACTGGTTTAGAAACATGAACCATATCAACTTGGGAGGCAAACCGTGGTCTCGAGGATTTTGGTCGCTCAGATCTAAATGCAGTCACTTGTCTAACAGAGTGATTTTGAGGTGGTTTCCCAAGATTGATGGTTTTTCAAGCTTAATGTCCACACTAGTTCCTTTTGTTTTCCTCAACTCATTTTTCAGAGCTGCTCCTTTTCCTGAACTTGAGCTTTTAGAGTCTCATTGTCTTTTAGCAATTTATCTTAGGATGCCAACTTAGATTCTAGCAACTTAATTTGTTTCAAAAAATTATCCTTTTCGGCTTTGGAATCTAGAATTTTTTGATCCAATTTTCGTTCAAGAACAACGTTTGAGTTTTCAGTTTTTTCATTTTTTTTTTCAAATTTGTTTGTTTTCTTCGAAAATTCAAGTTTGGCATCCTCGAGATATTTATATTGTTGAGCTACGATTGTTTCGAGCTCTTTAATCTTGGAAGAAGCAGCCGTATGGAATTTATCATGATAACTTACAACATTCTGTTCAATCTCTCTCCCATTATGACTCACATCGGATGTCTTAGAAGTAGTATCGCTATCACCCTTTTCAATCCCATGTGTGTCATAAATAAGTTCAGAATGCTCAGCATGTAGTATTTCATCGGCATATACATCATGTACAACATTCCATTGTATCGTATTTGTAGGATCTTCGTCATAAACGAGTATGGTCTCATCATAAGAGATGTCTATAACATTCCCTGACATGCTGCTAGTATCATGCTTTGCTGATTCTATACCACTGCTATCAATGTTAACCAAAGGGTTCTCTTCTTTGTCATCTGTGTGACCATTCTTCTCTTGTATCTGCATCGTAGAATCTTTCACTCCACTATCATACGCTAGTTAAAGTTGTGATATTTTATAAATCGAAGACGATACCGATGTCATGTATTTCAACAATGAACCACGAAAATCTTGAATCTCGGTATGCGTGTCTCGAAGAAATGACTGGCAGATCTCAGATTCTTCATATTTGATGATATTGAATAGGACGAAGTGCGTAAATTGTCTCAAGAGAACTTTATATGCATGTGCCGATGCAGAGTGATTAAATTCTTCTTTGAAGAGGTGCTCTGCTAGTTGGTTCAAGTTGAGAAACATCGAGTCTAAGAATGCATTACGATCTTGACCAAAGAGTGCCACAAATTCTCGTCCTACCTTGAGCTTTGTAATAGTCATTAGATGAAATTTAAGTAGACCAAATGAATTTATGTCGCTTTCTCTAGCTTTGTCTTGCATTTGACGCAATTCTCGCACTTGAGACGTCGAATTCAACGGTTCCATTGAAGTTCGATGTAAAGATGAATGTAAGGATTACTTATCGATCGAGCAATAAAAGAAAGTAATTGTATTTGTTGATGTAAGCGCTTTACGGAGTTTTACAATTCGCAGAGAAACCGAGAAATAAATTCACGAGATCTTACAAACCACCGAATAAACCGTAAACATTCTTGATTTCTAGAAAATTTTCAAAATCACGTTTTTGAAAATTTTACAAATTGGCAATATGTTGACAATCTTGCAATAATTCACTGAAATAATCTCGCAATAACTTCTTAGAATCTCGGAATAATGCACAATTTCGCAATAATAAAGATTTCGCAATAAGATCTCGGAATAATGCAAAATCTCGGAATAATGATAATTTCGGAATAATGGAAGATGTCAGAATAATGGTAATTTCGGAATAATGATAATTTCGGAATATGAAGATTTCAGAATATGACAAAATCTCGGAATATGCCAAAATCTTGGAATATGACAAAATCTCGGAATATGTCAAATTTTGGAATATGACCAAATTTCGGAATATGACAAAATCTCGGAATATGACCAAATTTCGGAATATGACAAAATTTCAGAATATGACCAAATTTCGGAATGTGACCAAATTTCGGAATATGACAAAATCTCGGAATATGAATTTTTTTACGGAATATGACCAAATTTCGGAATATCTCAAAATTTCGGAATAATGAGGGTTTTAAAATTTCGCAATAATTCGAGGAATTACAAAATATTGGATCTTCGAAAAGACAACTTTTTCAAATGTTTCCGGCGAAACGGCTTGTACTTTCAAGGTTATAGGCTTCGTAGGGACCATAAAAATACAATATTTTTCAAATTTATGGATAAAAATTTGAAATCAAGAATCATACTTCTTATCAAAGAACTTCACCAAAAATCAATCCAAACGCTTAAATTTTTTGTGTTTTTAGCCAAAAGAAGAAACCCAAATCACTAATAAGAGGTATTAGATGATTTTTAGAAAGTATAAACCATAAAAAACACAAAAAAAAATTAAAAAAATTGGATCTAGTGTTTTGGATCTAAAAACTCACGAAATCAATAATAACAACACAAAAACAAAGCAATCATCCCATGGCTCTTGATACCAATTGTAGATCTACGTAATCCTTGGATTATCCTAACCTTGGAATAATTAAAGGAGAGAGAGAGATAGATGAAAAACTAAAGAGAGAAAGATGAGATCTAGAGAGAGAAAGTAGAGAGAGGTTGGAGAGAATAAGTGAAAAGATAAGATTAGATTATGAAATGTGTGAACCAACCCCTCCTAGCATGCTAGGAGGGGGTATATAACCCATCTTACATGTGGGCTTCATGAGTTATATTGTAACTTACTAGATCACGAGCACATACTAGATGTATCTCGTTGGAGTGACCGATCATTCCTAAATACGTAAAAACGTATTTATAACAGATTTCGCCAAATGTTGGGAGCGTAATAGTGATCACTCTCAAGTTCTCTTGTATCATCTTACTGTTCTCCAATAATTTATAAAAATTTAATATATGGTAAGCCCAAACCAGGTGAAACTCTTGCCGTGCATGCCAATTATATGATATTCTTAGAGCATAGAGTACCTAATGCAATGGGTTAAGTCATCTTAAAACATTACTTAATGGCACAAACACTATATTGTATCTCGTGTTTTTAAGTGTTGAGTCACACCATTACACCAAACGATAAAGGATAAAGGAAAACATCAAATGATGGCACGAGACCCACACGACCACTTGTGTTTTTGAGTATTTTTCTTATGTTATAGGAAAATGAAAAAAATTAAGAGACTTGATGACATCATTCTAGATATGTAGTGTAATGGAATGAGAAGTTTTTAGGGTGATAGAGTATTTTATTGTTATGAGAAAAAATGTTAAAAACACCTCTTCTATAACAAACCTAATGTTCTTATTTACAAAGTTGGTGTCAGGCACTTTTCTTTTATTGTTATATATAATCTTAGATGCATTATTTTTCGAAGAAATATTAATGTTCGGATCTAACTCAATATTTATTGATATGGATTCGTATAAGCGGAAGCAAAATACCAGGCAAAACCCTAGCGGCGATGACACTTGGCCAACCAAGTCGTCTTCGACGGATTGTTAATTCCGGCCAACCGGATAATAACGTGAGAAGTATTCTTCAATAATATCTGTTATTATTTTTTCTTCCCAGCCAAAGAGATTACAATGTCTTTAAATAAGAAACGAACCAATGACAAAAAGGAAACAAATAAAACGCAATCTCAACAAAATATAAAAGATACGGAAGGAAATAAACTATCTCTTATTTTGTTTGGAGTGGGTCACAACAATTGGGCCGGTCCTAGCCACTTTGGACGCCTGTTTGTTGCAAGCCCGGCGGGTCTTCATCCGGTAGGGTTAGATCCATATCATCCTCCCCCTCTAAAAAACGAATCGACCCCGAGTCACCTTCGAACTCACCATCAGCCGTGTAAGGCCTTAAATCAGCGACATTAAAGGTAGCGGATACCCCATAATGCCCCGGCAAGTCAATCTTATACGCATTATCATTAATCCTCTTGAGCACACGGAACGGGCCATCAGCCCGTGGATGTAGCTTCCCAAAACGGCCTTGGGGGAAACGTTCACGACGCAAAAAAATCCACACAAGGTCACCTTCGTGAAACACTACACGTTTGCGATGCTTGTTTGCGCGGGCTTGATATTGCAAATTGTGCTTTGTAATTTGGTCACACACCTGTTCATGTAGCAATTTAATTTGGGCAGCTTGTGCATCACCATCAGCGCTGAATGAGTCGAGACCAGGCAAGGGAGCAAGGTCTAGTGGAGTAAATGGATTCCTGCCGTATACAACGAAGAACGGACTTCGCCCCGTCGAACTATGAGTTGAGCGATTGTAAGCAAATTCCGCCTGTGGAAGAACAAGACCCCATTGCTTCGTATTGTCCCCCACCAAACAACGTAACAGATTACCCAAACTCCGGTTCGTGACTTCAGTTTGGCCATCGGTTTGAGGGTGATGAGACGTGCTGAACTGAAGTTTTGCCCCCAAACGCTGCCAAAGTGTCCTCCAAAAATGACTAATAAACTTCACATCCCAGTCCGATGTGATTGTTTTTGGAACCCCATGCAGCCGAACGATATCAGAAAAATACAATCGAGCAACTTGTGAAGCATCATACGTTTTAGAACACGGAATGAAATGTGCCATCTTTGAAAAACGGTCTACAACAACCATGATAGAATCCTTCTTTCGTTGCGTAAGTGGTAACCCGAGAACAAAATCGAGACTTACATCCTCCTACGGAGCTGCTGGCGTAGGGAGAGGGGTGTAAAGGCCTTGGTTTGTGTTGTGCGTCTTGGCAACATGGCACACACGACACCGATTAAGAACTTTCATCACATCTCTCAAAAGTTTTGGCCAAAAAAATCTTTCTCCCACAAGTGAAATTGTTTTCTCACGTCCAAAATGTCCCGCTAAAGCCCCTTGATGACATTCCAGGATAATGGCTTCACGAAATGACGAGATTGGGACACACAAACGACGTCCTTTAAATAGCAACCCGTCCCGTCGAACATAATCACGAAAGGACTTGAAACACTCTTTGCCCACACCTCTTTAAAATCTGGATCATCCGCATATAAGTGTTTCAGAGGTTCGAAACCCGCCACCTGTGTAGTAGTTGTAACCATGAGACTAGGGCGACGAATTAAAGCATCGACTACCGTGTTGGCTGTCCCGGCTTTATGCCTAATGACGAACGTAAAATCTTGTAAGGTTTCTAACCATTTGGCGTGACGTGGATTCAACTTGGCCTGCCCCTGAATAAATTTTAGAGCCTGATGATTTGAGTACAAAATGAATTCACTAGGCAACAAATAATGTTTCCAATAATCCAAGCTACGAACAATGGCATAGAATTCCTTGTCGTAAGTACTATAGCGACGTCGCGTCTCATTGAACTTTTCGCTAAAAAAAGCGATAGGGCGGTTCAACTGGCTCAAAACTCCGCCAATTCCAAGGCCGGAAGCGTCACATTCAACTTGAAAAACATGATTAAAGTTAGGCAAAGCAAGAACGGGTGCTTTGGTTACCGTTGTTTTTAACTTGTCGAATACGGCCTGAGAAGCTGGGGACCAAACAAACTTGCTACTTTTCAAACATTCCGTCATAGGAGCCACGGTAGTACTGAAATCCCGTATGAAACGGCGATAAAAAGAGGCGAGTCCGTGAAAACTTCGCACATCATGTAATGAAGTAGGAGTCGGCCATGTGGTAATCGCATCAATCTTGGATGTGCCCATGCGAATACCCGTACCCGAGACCAGGTAGCCCAAAAAAATCACCTCCTGTTTAAGAAAATGACACTTTGTTTCATTGGCATACAACTTTTGTTCCCGTAAAATGCTAAAAACGTCCCGAAGGTGGCGAAGATGTTCGTCCAAACTCGTGCTAAAAACCAATATATCATCAAAGTATACCACCATGAAACGACAAATGAATGCCTTAAAAATGTGATTCATTAAACACATGAAAGTGCTAGGGGCATTTGACAACCCGAAAGGCATAACCATCCACTCATATAATCCATCACGAGTCTTAAAATCCGTCTTCCACTCGTCACCTGGACGCATACGAATCTGATGGTACCCACTACGTAAATCAATTTTCGAAAATATGGTTGCCCCATGCAACTGGTCAAGAAGATCATCAAAGCGTTGAATTGGAAAACGATACTTAATAGTAATTTTATTTACCGCTCTACTATCGATGCACATTCGGAAAGTACCGTTTGGTTTTGGCACAAGTAAGGCGGGTACTGCACAAGGGCTCATGCTCTCCCGGACAAGACCTTTTTCCAGTAACTCGGTCACTTGTCGATGGAGTTCGTCAAATTCCTTCGGGTTCATTCGGTACGCAGGTTTATTGGGAATACTAGCACCTGGTATAAAATCAATGCAATGTTGAATTTCACGTACCAATGGGAGGCCTGCAGGGATATCATTGGGAAAAATGTCAGAGAATTCACGAAACAGTGGCAAGACTGCTGGTGGTATGTCTCCTCCGGGTTCGTTCTATTTGAGCACAACTAAGCTAAAAACTGGTATGATGGATGGCAGCTTAGCAAGACCAATAAAATCAGCCTTGGTCAATGTAGCCGAAGTGGCCGGGTCATCTCGTGGGTGAAGAGGGGCCAAGTTAATGCTTAACCCATCTTTTTTGAAAGAATAAGTGTTGCGGAAACCGTCATGTTTAACACGTCGATCATAAAGCCACGGGCGTCCTAATAACAAGTGACAAGCATCCATTGGAATTACGTCACACCAAATTTCATTCGCATACTTGTTACCGATGGAAAATTGGATGAGACACTTATGCGTAACTTTCAACAAATTCCCTTTTTTTAACCATGTTAACTGGTATGGATCTGGATGATCGTGCAGTTGTAACCCGAGTTTTTCAACCATGGTAGTAGCCACCATGTTGTCACAAGACCCACCATCGACAATCACAGTACAAACTTTCCCTTTTGAGGTGCAATTGGTGCGAAAAATGTTTTGACGTAGCCACTTTGTGTCATCTTCATCATCCCCTACAGTCGCGTGTAGGAGCCTGCGAGATACCAACAGTTCACCCTTACCCGGGTAAATAATGTCAGATTCGTCCTCTCCATCTGTGTCATATTGTGGCTCTGTGTCGTCCATGAAAGCGACTAACTGTTTGTTGGGGCAGTCACGCTTTAGATGGCCGAATCCTTGACATTTGAAACATCGAAGAGGGGCTGAACTTCCTGGTTGTGAGTTGGCGGGTGGTGTTGGGTCTCTTTTTACTGGTCCCGGTTGTGGTGCGGGTGTGGGTTTTTGGTTGGTAATCGGTTGTTTGAGAAAAAATCTGTTCTTTTGAAGGAGTTGTTTTTCAACCCGTAATGCCAACTTACACACGTCATTAAAAGAATAATATTGTTGTAAGGAAACGACGTCTCCTATTTCCGGTTTGAGGATACCCAAGAAACGAGCTATAAGCTGTTCTTCGTCTTCTTCGGCCCCACAACGCATACGTAAACGTTCAAACTCCCCAATAAGTTCTTCCACCGTTAAGGAGCCGTGTTTCAGATTTTGGTAATCAAGATAGGAGTCTTGTTTGTAAGTAACTGGAAGGAACTTCGCCTTTAATAACTTTTTCATCTTGTCCCATGAGTCGACCTTATGTTTTCCTGCCCGATAACGTTGCGTTTGAACATGTTCCCTCCACAAGGACGCTGATTTCTTAAGTTTCAGGGCAACGATCTTTACCTTAAGGCGATCTGGAATATCCCGAATATCAAATAGACGTTCAACTGTTTGTAACCAATCTAAGAATTCATCGGGTTGTAGGCGACCTTCAAACTCTGGTATGTCAGTACGGAGACCCAACGAACGTAATGGATCAGGTGGTGGTGGAGGAGGGTTACGGCGGCGACGATCAGAAGGTCTTTGTGGTGGCTGGTCATGAAATTTTTTTTCAAACTCGGTTCTATCTGATTCAGTGGGTGTTTCTTCATACTGTCTTTCATATCGATTAAAAGGATTGACTTCGAGTTCTCGAATCCGTTCACGAAGTTTTTCAATCTCGACGTCGCGGGGATCACGTTCATTGTTACCGTTGCCTCCGACGGCGAATCGACGGTGTTGGTGTAGGCGATCTCTTCCTGGTGCAGACATCTCGAGATACCTGAGCTCGCCGATACCACTTGATACGGATTCGTATAAGCGGAAGCAAAATACCTAGGCAAAACCCTAGCGGCGATGACGCTTGGCCAACCAAGTCGTCTTCGACGGATTGTTAATTCCGGCCAACCGGATAATAACGTGAGAAGTATTCTTCAATAATATTTGTTATTATTTTTTCTTCCCAGCCAAAGAGATTACAATGTCTTTAAATAAGAAACGAACCAACGACAAAAAGGAAACAAATAAAACGCAATCTCAACAAAATATAAAAGATACGGAAGGAAATAAACTATCTCTTATTTTGGCTGGAGTGGGTCACAACAATTGGGCCGGTCCTAGCCACTTTGGACGCCTGTTTGTTGCAAGCCCGGCGAGTCTTCATCCGGTAGGGTTGGATCCGTATCATTTATTCCTCGAAAAATGCCGCATCTAAAACTAGATAACTTTAAAATAAAAGTGATTGAGTTTGATGGTTGTAGAATCATTATATTCTTTTCCATAATATGAAGTAGAGAATGAGGTTCGATCATTCTTTGCTTTGCTTCTTAAACAAAATATACCAAAGTGAAGTAGCTTTTACACCCATTATATAACTAGCTAGAGCCACTGTAAATCATTTGTAAAGACATATAACTCCCTCACCAAGGTTCACTTATCTTATTGGCATTCATACATTTTTATTGCATAACTATCTGAGATTTCTAACTTTTATCTTTTATTTATTTATCTGATTATGTACCTCCTTTATTGCAGCTGAATATGCAACTCAGTAAAGTCGAAAGCCAGGTACAAGATATTATGGAGTTTAAGGAGGTTAGCATCAAAGAGATTCAACACGAACATCAACTTATTCCTGAAGATTTACAACAAATTTATCAAAACTATGATGAATACGATGATGATTTTGAAGACTCTGAATTGATTGAAAAACAAAAGTTCAATTGTGTATGTTACATGTGTGGTCTAGGAATCGATTGGTACCACCGGTATTACTACAAGTGTAGCATGCCGTCGTGCCACTATTCACTTCACAAATCATGTTCAGAAATATCAACAACCTTAAATTTTTCAGCCCATCCCAGTCATATTCTTTATCTAAAAAAAGTGACAACTAACTGGCATTGTAGTGTTTGTTTGACATATCATGAAGCTGGTATGTGTTTTCATTGTTCTATTTGCAATTATGTAATCGATCTATCGTGCGCTACAATTGGGGAGCAAAAGACCATCCATCACCCGGGTCATCTACATCCATTAACCGCTGATATAGCTAACACTGCTTTAAGCAAGTGTTGTGCTTGTGGGAAAGAACATGAAGGAGACTTCTATAATTGTACCACTTGTTTCAACTTTTCCATCCATGTTGATTGTCTGTCCCATCCGATAAAGTTATTGGTTAAATCACATAGTTCGCATATGCTTACTCTTTCGTATTCCTTCTCGGATCAACCATATGGTTGTGAATGCAGGATTTGTGAAAGGGAAATATTTAGTGAATACTGGCTATACAAATGCAGCAAATGCATGTTCTACGTCCACCTAGATTGTGCAACACAAGATCGACAACTATTACCAGGTACATCTTCCAATCTATGTATTTACGATTGATTATATATACATTGTGATTTTTTTTATGGGCCATGTATCAAATAGCTTACGCTGGTACCTTTTTTTTTCAGCTTATGAACCCTTAGAAAAACATTGTTCTGATGATCATAGCCCATGCAACTTCCCACTCACTGATGAAGCTTACAACTTTTTACCAAGCCAAGTTCGTGAATGGAAGACTTCTCGATATTTTGATCAAACTCGAAATCAGAATAGTCCCCTCAAACATTTTAGCCATAAGCATCCGCTAGAGTTGAAAAATTCGGGTCTAGATTCAATGTCTCTTCATAACCCAATGAAGAGGGTTAAGCTGATATGCAATGGATGTGTGCGGCCAATTACGACACTGCCGTTTTACAAGTGCTCAGAAGAAAAAGAGTGTCCTAACTTTGTTCTTCATGAGTGGTGTGCTCGGCTACGTACTGAAGTCCAACTGGATCCACACATTCATCCGCATAGACTTACTCTTGAGCATAGGTATTCTCTGTTTTGCAGTAATATTTGTAGTTTACCTTGCAATGGGTTTGCCTATGGTTGTGGCGCATGTCGGTATTATGTTGATGTCAATTGTGCACTCGTACCTTACTACATTATTCATGAAGCACATCCACATCATAAACTCATGAGAATAGTTGTTACATCATGGTCTTCTAATATCTCAATGGAGAAACTCCATGCATGTCACGCATGTCGTAACATCATTGATAGAGGTGATATCTTCTATAGATGTGGGGTGCCAGGTTGTGATTTCTCTTTGGATCAGTTGTGCGCTTTACGTTTGCCTAAGACAGTTAGGCACAAGATTGACAAACACGTCTTGAAGCTAAGTTATTCCCCGATTGAGAACCATAGGGGTGAATACTTTTGCGAAGTTTGTGAGGAAGATCTTAATCCTCATAAGTGGTTCTATCATTGTTCAGAGTGCGCCTACTCAATACATTCCACCTGTGCCCCGTTAATACTCCAGTCAGAACAAGATGTTAATTCTTCCTACGAGGAGCTTGTTTATAAGTTTGTTAATATGAAGTTTGACAGTGTGCATAAGATTAGGGATCACGAGCATTCCGTGACATTTGTTGCGGGAACTAAAAATGACGGTGAATGCAGTAAGTGTAGGCAAGAATTGCAATCCAAAATCATCTTCAGGTGTTTACCGTGTAAGTTTGGTATTCATAACTATTGTGAGTCTTCTATTACAGACCAGGTGAAGGAAGAGCTTATTAAAATGTTCGATAATCTTGAGAAAAAGCGCGAACCTAAGATAAAGCCCCAACCCCAGAGAGATGTAACTTTCTTTCCAAAGAAACTTACGAGACCCGTGACCAGGTAATTTACAGGTCGATCTACTCACATACTTATAAAGTTATAAGTAAACTGTTAAGCTAAGTACTTTGCTTGATATTTGGTTCAAAGTTTCATTGTAAACAACCTTAATTCCAGTTTTATTGTACATGTTAAAATTTTAACACCTTTAGTGTACTTTTACCTCGTTACTACTGTAAGCAACATAAAATTAAAAAACACAAATGCAATAACATTCACGATAGTATCGATTCAATAACCTAACGCATCTGTTATAACCTAGGGCATTTTCACATCAATGAGTACACATAAAACACGAAGCATATTCGTAGCTTCAATGACGAAACTTGAATATTTATTTTGAGATGACCGAACTATTTTAGATATACCAAAATAAAGAAGTGGACAATAAGTATTAGATGAAATAAGTAATATTTACACTACTCATCACAAAATTTGAAGAGGCAATACCATCCTCGGTGCCTATGAAAATCCGTCCTTGCGTAGCTCAAACACATAAAACACTATCAATGACCTAACGCCTCTATCAAACAAGTGACAAACCCAACTTATAAATTCTATCAAGCTACGCTACAACATCACAAACACAATAAACAAAAAAAGGAATTAAATCTACCGAATTGTAGGAAGATCAGCTAGCCCTAACGAATTGAGTGGCAATCCAAAATAAGCTTCGATTGAGTCTAGAATAAGCATCGATTAATCCGTTAGACTTAACAAATTGAGTGACAATCTTGTTGCGGAAGCCATGACCAATTCAGTGAGTGTGTGAGACAGTGGCGATAAATGGAGTTAAACAAATGAAAAAGGGGCGGGACGTCAAAAGTTCAATAGAGTATCTTTTTTGCAAAGTTATGATGGATTAATCCACACCATCCAATCCATTTACATCTAAGGGCCCAAATTAAAAAAAACACCCACCCTCCTTTTCCCCAACCTGTTTTTTATTTCCTCCCTCTTTCTCACAACTGCTCCACCCACTACACACACACACACATACCCTCATTGATTCCGATTATTTAATCGACATAAATTCCGGTCGTTGTAACCACGGTAGATTCGAATCCGTTTAACCACCATAGATCCCAATAAAAAACCTTCAATTTTCACATCATTATAAAACCCTAACCTTAATTATCAAACCTTTATTGAACCATAACCCTAATTATTCACTTCCGGCGTGATCCACAACATTTTCCGACGATATCCCACTTTTCCGGCGAGCTCCACAACAAACCCACCTTTATCCGCTGACCCCACAACAAAATACCATTTTCCTACGACTTCCATAAGAATCTACCATCTTCCAGCGACCTCCACAACAAACCACCATCTTCCGATGCCAATGTTACTGAAAATATAGATGTCAATGCAGATGTAGATGTTTGTAATACAGGTAATAACTTTGTAACAAAATCATGGTGTCTCATGTATGAGTCACCGTGACTCATGTATGAGTCACCGTGACTCATGTATGAGTCACCGTGACTCATACATGAGTCATCTTGGTGACTCATGTATGAGTCATGGTGACTCATGTATGAGTCATGGTGACTCATGTATGAGTCATGGTGACTCATGTATGAGTCATTTATGAGTTATCATGACTTATATATGAGTCAGTGACTCATATATGAGTCAGTGACGAGGTCGACGGAAAAGTGGATTTGTTGTAGAAGTCTTCGAAAAATGGTGGATTTGTTGTGAAATTCGTAGGAGAGATGGGCTTGTTGTGGAACTCGCCAAAAATTGATGGATTATTGTGGATTTCACCGAAAAATGGTGGATTTGTTGTAAAAGTCGTCAGAAAACCGGGTTTGTTGTTTAACTCGCCGGAAAATGGTGGGTTCTTGAGGAGGTCGTCAGAAATGGTGAGTTTATTGTGGTGGCCGTCAAAAAACAGGGGTGATTGTGAAACTCGATCTTTTTATTTATTTTGTGTGTGTGTATGAAATATGGTAGGTTGGTGCGATATGAAAGCGAAAGATAGGTTTAATTGTAGCCACTAGATCAAACAAAGATGAATGGTTATGATTGGTTCATTAAATCTTTACTAAATATTGGGTCTTTAAGGATCTCTTCCCGGGACGGGACAGTGTACATAAATTAGTAAAGTTTTTATTGTACAAAAATCACTTTAGGAAGGTTTTTACTCTAAATAT
This sequence comes from Glebionis coronaria, assembly GCA_025667525.1. Lineage (NCBI taxonomy): Eukaryota > Viridiplantae > Streptophyta > Magnoliopsida > Asterales > Asteraceae > Glebionis > Glebionis coronaria. Next base: position 559,143,293 of record CM046877.1, on the reverse strand, counting down.
TTATGTTAAAAAGTTCAAAAAAAGGTTCAGTTCCCGTGTAAAGAAAGAAGTCTTGTATTTATATCTTTTAACAGATATAATAAGGCCGAGCTTAATAGATCGAAAATTAATCCAGATCAATCGGATCGAATTGAACCAAACCAATTAAACCGGATTGAACATATTTCAATGGGCTCGTCAATTTTCGTATTCGGCCACTGGTCCAGTTTCATTTTACGTAAAACCAGCTATATGCTTCGTTAGATTGGACTAGACCTACAAACCAAATGGGACCGCACTGACATGGACATGAACAACACATTTCGGTAAGCTCATTGGTTTTGTGTATTGGTCAAATTAGTTTTCGTTCGATCCGGTCCTCCGTCCCATGTTTTGGTCAAATCGGTTTTCTTCCGATCCGATCTTCGGTCTTGTGTTTCGGACCAAATCTAACCCATTTCAGTTCGTTCCTCGGTTTGTGCTTTTGACCAAAATTGGTATCGGTTTGGTTCAAGAAGGTCCGATAACCGATCATTATGCCTTCTCGGACTAGATCGATGGAAAGACCGACCCGGACACATTTGCTATGATCCTTGGTTCGTGATTTTAACCTTTCTCGGTTCTGATCCAATTTGATTTTTCTCTTTTATGTCCGGTTTTCACCTGATGCTCACCCTTGAATAAAACCACATTATTTCTCGAAGTTTCATATTTTCGCTCCGGGTAAAATTAGCCTTTTGATCACACTTTTTAAAAATCGTGGGTGGAAATTAGCCTTTTCCTCATATTTGTTAAAAAATGTGTGAAAATTAGCTTTTTCTCACACTTTTTAAAAGTGTGATTGTAAATTAGATTTTTCTCACACTTTACAAAGTTGTAAGTAAACGTAGACTTTTAGTTACAATAAATATAAAGTGTGGGTAAAAATTAAAAGTCTGCTCACACTTTTTAAAAAGTGTAAGTAAAGATTAGACATTTACTCACACTTTTTAGAAGGTGTGGGTAAAACGAAACATTTACTTATATTTTTTTTCTAAAAATATAAGTAAAAACATCTTTCAATTACTGTGTGTTAGTAAAAGGTGTGTCACTAACCAACTGTTTTAGCGTTGTTAGTCATCAAGAGTGTCTTTGAGAAGGTTGTTACCACATACGAGAGGTCTCAGATTCGAGTCTTTTCGTGGAAGTTTTTCTTCAAGGTAAAAATCTGTGAGGTTGTGTCGATTCGAAGCTGACAGATATTATTTTCTTTGTGGCCTTACTACCTTTTAAATAAATAGTGTGGAATCGACTAACTTATTAACTATACACGCCTGTCCACAAACTTTCGTGACACCTCTGATGGATAAAGGACCGTAGCACAAATATTTTTGTGATTTGATGGATAACTAAATACACTAACTTTAAGAGAAAGTTTGTCCAACGGAGTAATGTATATAGTAAGATAAACATTAAGCAATTGAAGCACGTCCGAATATGAGAAAAACCGAAGGTTACATTATGAAATTTCTATATGAAAGAAAAAGTAAACAATCAAAATGATCACATGAGTCATTGGCATAGACTCGATCCCTAAAGAAAAGAAATTAATTGTTTCCTCAGATGATCTTATGAAGTCCCCACACTTAAAGCATTAATCTTGGTGTGAGATTAATGATCATTATAGTTCAAAATGATATGATTTTCATGTGATAGACAATTATTTGATTATCCATAATGGCAAGACAAGTAAAAATATTATGTAGTGATGGAGTTTCGAGTTTTACCACCCTTGTTAACCCCGGAAAGACTTTATCTTAAAAATTCGCTTTAAGCCTCTAAGATATTTTACTGGCTCCTGACTCCCGGTAGTTCTTGGCAAGATCAAACGGTTACAGTGAAGTTTTGGCGGATTTGCCTCCATATGATCATTTAAGGCTGTTAGAAAACCTTTCTCTTGTGCCTTATCGGCCCACTCTTTGTAGTTGATCAAACTTGTCAAAACCGTGTCACCATTGGCTCTTCGCATCCAGTCGTTTGATCCACAACATATCACAGCCCAGCTCTCACCATCTCTATCATAAGCAAGCATCACACCGATTTCTCTCAAGATGGGGTCTTCCTCAAAAGACTTCCCATATTGCAACTTGGAGTGCAACATGCTTACGAGACGAACCCAAAAGAACCATATATGAGTCAAGTCTGGTAGCACGTAACTTAGCTTCTCAACCTGTATAGTATCAATGTTCTTTTGCACTTTTTCCATCGGGTTGCTTTTCCCAACATACAACATCTCGAGTGGGATTTCAGCTGCATTGGCCACTGTTTTTGCGGCGTGTGTGAATTTTCGTATCCACTTAATGTCCTCTCCTCCGTACAAACAAATGTACCTTCCTTCAGAAATCTGCAAGAAAAAAAAAAGCATGAATTGGAAGAACAACACATTATATACAGAAGACTTGGAACCATTACGTTAAATGAGCGTCTATAGTACCCAATTAGAAATCATTGGCTCCACCGAATCCGCCAGCAATTCCATTCTCCAAGTTTCTTCCCTCCATAAGGCTTCTTCTCTTTGGCTAGTGAAAGGAAAAGCCTTGATTCCCCAAATCAACATCATATGAAACGCATTAGTGTTCACGATCCTCCCTTGAGGATCCATCACCACGAGCAACAGTTTGTCCTTAAAGTGCCACACCTCCGTAATGTACTTGATTACTGCTGGTTCAAGTAAGGAGAGCTGAGACACAGAATACCATGGCATTGTGTTTCTTAACCCCTCAAATTTGATTTTGTGTTTGTCTTTCCATGTTGTTGTTTTATGATTTGGCACCACCGGGAGCCACACGACCTCATACTGGCTCTCAGCCCTTGTCGGGTTATGCCTAGCCTCCCTGTACTTCTGGTCAAGAACTGATAGCTCCTCTGGGGGTAGGTCAAGGTCGGAAATGAGTAGCAATACGGTCTTCTTTATTAGTACGTCTATACCAACCTAAGTAAACATAAATATTTGATTTGAATTTAAGTCATTACGCACCCATTATAATTTTATATAAGATGAAAATCATTAAGTAAATTAAACGCCCACCAATTTTTGTGTAGAGCTCTTGTACAATGGAAGTAGATCCTCCTTTAAGTAAATCAAATGCTTAAGAGGCTTCAGATTGTCAGGATGTGGAGTGTCCATGATCCGAATAATCATTTCGTATGCTTCAATTTGTTTCTTCTCATCTGGTTACAATTTCAGTAATTGTGATCAGTTGCGGATTTAATCATATATTTACATACATTAACCTATTATTTTCATTTAAAGTCGTTCTTGATCTTACAAATGTATTGATTTTGAAGATCAAACTGATGCAATAGACGATCCTGAATGTTGCTGATCATAGGGACAAAACTAGATAGCTCCCACGCTTCGTCGATCATCGTGACACGCCTGGGTTAAATAAACATTAATTTATGCAAGAAATTAGACATCATCAGAATGTATAAAGAAACAGTGTGAACTTGTAAAATACTTATGTCCCATTCCAGTGAGGTTAACTAATGTGGATGCACACGCCACAATACTTCGGATGACCCAATAAACCGCATTAGGGATATGAGTGGTGGCTATCACACATTCCGGCGTCTCAGAGCTAATATATTCCTCCAGGATACTCTTAAATCCAACAATGCAACGAGTCAGGTCAAGTATAGCTGTGATGAGCATGGAGATGGCGTCAAAGCGTGGTTTGAGAGTTTCCTGGTGCTCTAATACAACAGGCAGTTGCTTGAGGAGGACAAGTGATTTGGCGAATGGGTTGTCGGCATAATGCTGAGCGACCAACCAAAACTCGCCATAGATCACTTCAAAAGCGGCTAAAGTGATAGTAGCTTTTGCATCCCACCCATATTTGGAAAGCGTGTTAAAAATCCCGATTGTTGTTCCATACGGGTCTTCACCTCCTATACATTTGTAAGAAATCTGCGTTGTATTATAGATGTTAAAATTGTAACCATTGAGGCATTGTTCTAAAAATATCCTTATCGTGTCCTAATTAATTACCTCAGACGACACCTTGCTGATTGTAAGTGCCATAACTTGAAGCGTTTCACTGACGTCGTTAGAAATCACACCCTCTACTGTCACCTCCGTTTCCGTTTGATTAGCCTACAACCAAATATTCAAAATCTATTAAGTTTTGAATAAATCATGACATCTTTAATTTATATTTAAGTGATAAACGCACTTGATGGCTGGCGTAGGGATTAACCCTATGCATGTCCTCGATGATTTGCAGAAGTGGCATGACGTCGAGATTTGTTCCATCGGGAGAATGTGTAGCAAGTATATGTTTCACAATAGCATTATCATCAGCTGAATGGAGCATCTGCCGCTCACCACTCGCATGGCGAGTCCTGGGGGTAGCCATTGAAGGAAATGGCTAAGTTGTTGCAGTATTGTTCTTGAATTGTGATTGATGAAGAATTACATTTGTACAACGTATATAATTCGAATAAAGTGGCTGTGAATCTTGTACCTTGCTTGTACTATATCATTTAATCTAATTCTAAGCTTCCCTTTGAACTTTTGAAACACCTACTACTTTATCCTTTTCCTTTTATTATTCCTGAAGTACCTAAAAGTTGTGAGTTTTAATGTTATATTATAATTATGACCTTTATAAGTACAAATAAGAATATGCGACGGATAATTAGTGTCTAATTTTCTCTTGTGCAGAGTATGAAAAATATCTTTATAAAACAAGAAGTTGCTAAACGAAAATAAATTCAGCAAGTCGTCGTCAAAAGTTCTTTAAGAGTTTAAAAAAAAAAACTCTATCACAATTTGAGACGGATCTCACCGAGTGACGAAATGAACGAAAATCAGTATGATAGAGTAATAATTAATTAACTCTTTAAAACCATATCTGAATATAATATAGTGTAGTTTTAGCTACATTCTTTAAGTAGTTTTCAAGATTAAATAATATCAATGTCAAATTGAAAAGTATTGTACATACAGTAAAAAATAAAGGTTAAATAAAATGGGGTGAAGTGAAAATTATAGAAAAATATTTAGGCTTTGAATGTGTGTCTATCTCATTAGAATACAAACGTATATATACACATGCAATGGTAGCGTTATCTATGAACAGTGGCGGAGCTAAGAATTTAGATGATAGGGGGCAAAAAATTTTTTTTACTGGGATAAGAATACTGTAACATAAAATTAACTTTCACAACATGTAAAAAGTTATAATAAATAACTAAATGCGACAAAACTATGACAATATTTTTTATTAGAAAAATTTAAGAAAACAACTACTAATATTAAAAAAAAACACTTTAAAGCAACACGTAGCAACAAAAAAAATACAAATTATGTTAAAATGTACCAGTAGTAAATGATTAGCTTTAGCTACAAATATTTTGTATTTTTTGCACTTATTTAAAGTTGCCTTACAAATTTACAACCAGTTACTTTAATTAGTACTATTATTTCACATGGTTTTAGGCAGTACACACAAACCAAGAGTACTTACTAATTATTCTTATTACATTATCTCTTTTATATATCTTATTGTATCATCTTCTTCTTTGAGCTATCAAACAAAAACCACGATCTCTTTCATTTTTTCCAGATCGCCACGATCTCTTTCATTTTTTCCAGATCATCTATCTGGTTGAGGGCAATTTCATTTTCAGATTGAGGGCACAACGATTTTAGCCCAAAATTTTACCCTAAAAAGTGTGATTATTGAAGATTTTATTGGGGGCAGTTGCCCCCACTGTTTTCAACATGCCTCCGCCTCTGCCTATGAATGGGCCAAGCCCTATTGACAGCTATGACACTTATGACAACTGTCTACAGTACAATGACAATTATGTATATACAATATGACTACGAATACACCCCTACAGTTGGAGCGGAAGATGGTCGGACGCTCAAACTGGAGCAAAATTCTTCAATCAACGAACTTGGTAAGCCTTTTGTAAAGATGTCTGCATACTGGTAGCGAGATGGAACATGAAGAACCCGGACGTGACCCATGGCTACAAAGTCACGAACAAAATGTATGTCAATCTCAATGTGCTTCGTTTGTTGGTGTTGAACTAGATTAGAAGACTGGTATACAACACTTACGTTGTCACAATAAATAAGAGTGGATGATTGAAGCGGTACAAGAAGGTCTTGTAGAAGGTTACGAACCGAGCCAGTCTCAGCGACAGCATTTGCGACACCACGATATTCTGCTTCGACACTCGAGACAGAAATAACATGTTGACGCTTAGCAAAACCATGAAATGAGGTTGTCGCCGAGGAAGACGCAATATCCCGAGGTTGATCGTCTAGTAGAAGGGCACCCAACCCAATCAGCATCAGAGTAGGCAGTAAGCTGAGAAGTGGTTGATGCATATAGTTGAAGACCATAATCTAGTGTTCCGCGAATGTAGCGCAAAATGCGCTTTAGGGCTGTATAATGGGGTTCACGCGGATCGTGCATATATAAGCATATCTGTTGAACTGCATAAGAGATATCCGGACGTGTGAATATAAGGTATTGTAGTGCTCATGCGAGCCTTCGAGATAGAGTTAGGTCTTCAACAGGGTCACCATCAGGTCCAAGCTTGGAATCGGTACCCACAGGCATTTTGCAGGGATTGCAGTTCAACATATGTGCCTGCTCAAGTATCTTAGTAGCATATTTGTCTGTGTGAGGAACAAACCTGTAGATCTGCATTGAGCAGATATGCCAAGAAAATAGTTAAGCGGTCCAAGGTCGATAATGGCAAACTCACTGTAAAGAGATGATATAATATGCTGAAGAAGTTTGGTTGAAGAGGCTGTCAAAATGATGTCATCAACATATAAAAGTAAGTAAGCTATCTCACTACCCTGCTGATAAACAAAGAGTAAAGAGTGAGCCTCGCTGTGAATAAATCCAACTCTAATGGCGTAGCTGGAGAATCTCTGAAACCAAGCACGAGGAGCCTGTTTGAGTCCATAGAGAGACTTTTGCAAAAGACAAACATGATCAGGGTGTGTGCGATCCACAAATCCAGGGGGTTGATGCATGTAAACAGTCTCAGAAAGGTGTCCGTGAAGTAATGAAATTTTTACATCTAGTTGGTGAATAGGCCACGCACTAGATATAACTATGCTGAGGACGGTGCGAATGGTTGCCGGTTTGACAACCTGGCTAAATGTCTCATCATAGTCAATTCCTTGTTGCTGACTGCGTTCATTTGCAACAAGTTGTGCCTCATACCTGCTCAAAGAACCATCTGCATGATATTGATGTTTGAAAAGCCACATTGAACCAACTACGTTCACATTTTGCGGTCGAGGAACAAGGACCCACGTACCATTAGTAATAAGAGCATTATATTCATCTAACATAACATGTTTCTAATTTGGGTCACGAAGATCATGTAAGTGGGAGCGAGGGATGGAGGAGGGAGTCGACACGTGGCATGCGGATTTTGGATTCTTTTTAACTGTGCCAACTTTAGAGCGAGTGACCATGGGGTGATGGGTTTGTGATGATTGGGCCTCGTGATTTGTATTGGTGGTTTGAATTTGAGTGGATTGGGTTGCGATCGTTGTAGTGAGCTGTGGGGAGGTAATATTTTCTGGGTTAAATTGTATATCATGTGTAATGGAGTTTGGGCTTGAAGAGTTTGGCTCGTTAGTGTGGTTGGGTGTAGTGGATGCGGTTGTCTCAGTGGTTGAGTTTGGTTAAGGTACGGGGTGCAGTGTAGTGTTTGGTGTGGTGAGTAGTCGAAGTGAGATTGGGGGCGGGTCATCAGGTATGTCTAGGAATTTGTAGGAGGTTTGTTATGAGGGCTTAGTCCCATAACATGACAAGAGACAATGATTTTGCTGGTGGTGAGGTCTAAACAAAGATAGCCACGGTGATGTAGTGGGTATCCAAGAAAAATGCATTGAGTGGAATGAGGTTCAAGTTTGTGGGATGTGTATAGGTGTGGATAACATAAACAACCAAAAGTTCGAAGGTGATTGTAAGATGGTGTTTTTGTAAAAAGTTTTGTGAAGGGGATTTCATTGTGTATGGAGGTGGAGGGTAAGATATTGAACAAGTGTGTAGCCATGTGTAAAGCCTCAACCCAATATTGTGGTGGGAGTCTAGCTTGTAAAAGGAGGGTTCTAATAATGTTGTTAATCGTACGTATCATCCTTTCCGATTACGATTCTGTTGGGACGTTTTAGGGCAAGAGAATCAAAACTAGATTCCATGGGTGTTGAATAGAGAGTGAAATTGGTGGTTGTCAAATTCACCGCCATGGTCACATGAAATGATTTTATTTCGGTTTTAAACTATGTTTGGACAAACATACGAAAGTGCAAGAATTTATCAAAAACTTCATTTTTCTTACGTAATGGATAAACCCAGAGAAAGTGAGAGAAATGATCCAAGAAAAGCACATAACATTTAAATTCACTAATACTTGAAATTGGGGAAGTCCAAATGTCCGAATGCACAATATGAAATAAATTCTCAACACGATAAGTGGAACTGAAAAAAGAGAGTCTAGTATGTTTGCCAATTTGACAAGCATGACACAAAGTTGTAGACTTTGTTTTATTGCAATCAATCATTTTATTGGAAACTAAAAAATGAAGCACTTCGTTCCCCGGGTGTCCGAGTCTTTGGTGCCACGTAGATTGATTGGTAGACAAAAGGGCAGTAGGTGGTGATAGTGTGGGTGGTAGAAATGGGTATAAATCTCCTTTGTTATTACATCGGAGAAGAAGATGCCGGGTCCAGGGATCCTTCACAGTAAAGCCAAAAGGATCAAACTCAATAGAACAAGAATTATCACGAGTAAATTGTCTAACAAATATGAGGTTTTTAATTATATTTGGTGTCACAAGAACTTTATGGAGATGTAATGGTCTATTGAGTGTAGGCAACATGCTATGTCCGGTGTTGGTAACGGGAATTGAATTGCCATTACCAATAAATATAGATGATATAATGCTTTTATCATAAATGGATGTGAGATTACATGTGTCCGAGGCAAGATGGGATGTAGCGCCTGAATCTATGTACCAGCCCGAGTCACCATGATCTTGAAGCGTCATTGTGTTAAATGCTTGTGGGAGGGCAGTTGCTTGGTCAACATAAGGTCCATATATGACTTGAGGTCCCCAAGTAGTGTAAGTTGGTCATGTGGTGTAGCCAGGTGGGCCCGTTGGTCCGTTGGACCCAGTTGGGCCGAATGCACCAGGTGGGTGGACTCCTGGACTTGGGCCAAGTATACCTCTAGATCCCGAGGGCTGAGAATTAGCATTAATTTTGTTCTGTGGTGGGCCAGTCCATGGTTGTGGGGCTTGAGAGGGCACAGTTGGGCCATGATTTCGGTTCCATTCAGGAGCATACCCTATTGTAGAGACACGATTGGTAGATCTCCCATTACCATTACCACGTGAAACTGTGATATTGCCATGTAACATATGACCAGTCCCGTTACCCATATGTGACCATTGTAGAGTAGAGGTACGCGAGTTTGAGTTCCCATTCTTAGTACTATTTGGATTCACATGAACATACTTACATCATTCCCCATAGTTACATGACCCTCGCTGGAAGTTGCGGCAAACCTGTGGGCTGTTGATGTTGTTACGACTGCTATTGTTTGTTGCAATGAAGGCAGAAGGTGAGTCGCGGGTAGATTGGCGGTTGGACTTGCGTTCAAGGCGGCTTTCTTCTAGTAGCAACATGGATTGTGCTTGTGCAAAGGTTGGAGGAGGGTCTCTGTGATGGATGATACCTGCAACACCTTCATACTTGTCGGTTAAACCATTGATGGCATAAGTGACAAGATTCTTCTCATCGTCGGGTGAGTCAATGTTAGCCAAGAGATCAGCGATACGGCTTATTTTATGAAAGTAATCGATGATAGTAAGGGATCCGAGTTCTACGGTACGAAGTTCAGTGTCAAGCTGCATGGACCGGGCACATTTGTTGTCACGAAAAACATCCTTAAGGCTCCAAACGTCACTGGCTCGAACATTTCTTTTGAGGAGGGAGGCGTGGAAAAAGGATCGGAAAAAGGAGCGTATGGGATGAGAGATTTTAGGGAGTTTGTTAGAATAGAGGTTGTGATACCATATAGAAAGATATTTTGGCTTTGAATATGTGTCTATCTCATTAGAATACAAACGTACATATATATACACATGCAATGGTAGAGTTACCTTTGAATGGGCCAAGCCCTATTGACAACTATGACACCTATGACAACTGTCTACAGTACAATGACAACTATGTATATACAATATGACTACAAGTCAAAAGTTCTTTAAGAGTTTAAAAAAACTCTAACAGTTTGAGACGGATCTCACCAAGTGACGAAAAGAACAAAAAATAGTATGATAGAGTAATAATTAATTAACTCTTTAAAACCATATCTGAATATAATATAGTGTAGTTTTAGTTATGTCGGCGTATAGTCGGTAAAGGGCCTGACCCCACAGGTTCGCGACCCAAGAGGCCCGCGACCCAACAGGCCCGTGGCCCATATTTTACTTATCCTTCAAGAAACCCTAGCACTATATAAACAGGGGTAGGGGTCTCATTTTACATCAGGTTATTTCTCCCAACCACACCACTTTTACTATATATCGCACAGTACTAATTTGACCATCGGAGGTGGACCCCGGGGCTCCGACCTCGGGTCCACGTCTAACCGGTTCTTCTATTGTTTGCAGCATCACTCGGGACCGGGAAGCATGACGAACGGCCCAGGAGAGTCTAGCCAAACTATACTTCATCAAGTTGGCACCATCCGTGGGACCTAGACTAAAGCGTGTTTCGTGGTCTCGCGATATTGAAAAGCAAAAGACGAACTTCGAAAGTCGATAATTCTATAACTTTAGCACTTTTTTGTTTTTCGTTGTTTACGGACATAGTAATCCCTAATTTTTGTGATATTATCTCATCTATGAGCCGATTACGGAGATATATGATCACAGGACTGTATCCAAATTAATAAACGGTTTTAAATAAACTAAATTAATTGGTTTTTATGATATTATCATATCTAAACTAATGGAAACATCGAATGATTTACACCAGTCGGATCAAATCTTGAAACATATAAAATTATTGTTTACATTATTGTTGGATCCACTATTCCAATATATTTTTTTATGATTCACTTAAATGATTATCAATTTGGCTTCATTCAAACATGTGTTGGGCGCCTTTTTTACACTAATCCTGCTAATAATTTATCGCGTCTATAGTTGGGATATGTATTCTCATGTGAGAAGAAACAATTTTTGGCTAATATTTTAAGATATACACTATATTAGTCATAAGCTATTTAATTCAAGAAACACGGTTTCATATTTATTGAGAATATTACCTTTAAATTGGGAAGGGAATATATTTTATTGATTTAAAACATCTACGGAAATTGGAGCAATAAATCTGCCATATGCAGGATTTAAATATTTGAGGTTCGCGGCTATGCACCATCGTTTCACGATTATCCGTGCGTTCGTCATATTTTGTTTTTATTCTTTATCCGTGTCTTGGCATGTCCATCCGCGATGTCTATACGCTTGGACAAATTCCATATTTTATTTTTCATGATATCGGAAAGCAAAGATCTATTCGGAAAGTCGGTAATCGTATCACTTTCGTATTTATTGTTTTCCACTAATATTATGCACAAAAACTTGATTCAACGAATCAATAGGCACCATAGGATTATGACTTCGAATTACAGTTTTGTATTCAAAACAGTTGGTGTATGGTATATTTTATTATGGTACGACAATAGTATCATCAACAAGATTTATTGATACACGGATATATTCACGAGTAATATCTCAATGATTTCTTTTTATGATTTCTTTAAAACATGCTTTGTGCTTCTTCTTTTTTCGGGTTCGTTCTATTTTCACAGTTATCTATAATTCTTCGTATATCGCATATCCCATTGAATGCTATTTTTAGGCGTGTTATTCTAATATTGATGTTAGCGTATTAGTGTTGGTTCACGCATAACATCTTTTATACGTGTCTTTTCATGATTTTCTAATATTTGTGTTAATAAAATCTTGTCATTTATAAAGTTTCGTATATGCATAAAGTTTAGAATATTCGTCATAATTATTATTTTTATCACAAATAAGTATGTGATGCAAAAATATAAAGTTGACGCACTATATCTTATGAAATATTTGCTATTATAACTTTAGAGATCTGCGGTTATTGGTTCTGATCATTCGTAATCGTTCACACGTTCGGACATATTTATTTAGTTTTTATCCGCGGTCATGGCATGTCCAGCCGCACTCGTCCGTACGATTGCGCTTGTTCATTTTTTAATGGTGGTCATGAGCCGCGTCTTTTCGCGATAATCCGCATATTTTGGCGTAATCTTTATATTAATAAAGATATTCTCCATATCCTTTCAGTTTATAATAATATATTATATATCTTTTAAGTTTGGAAGGGTATATATCGATAATAAAAAATATATATATCGATATCTTTTTTAATAGGTGACATGATATTGCCTATATTTAAAAAAGAAAACAAAAGGATATTTTCTATATCTTTTATATTAAAAAAATTTATGCTATTTCTATGAATAAGGTATTATGTATATCTCTTAACTGTGTAGCAAGATATTATATATATATATATATATATATATATATCTTTTAGCTTTGTGCGGATTTCTTTTATTACGATAAATGTTCGTATCTTTCAATATATACCTAGATAAATGTGTGCACGTCTAATATTAAGTGACTGTTTATAATACGTATATATATATATATATATATATATATATATATATATATATATATATATATATATATATATATATATATATATATATATATATATACTAGTTGCAAAACCCGCCCGATGGGCGGGTATGACTTCTGATTATCGTTTATATTTTTTTATTTTGCTAAATAATGATGTTAAAAATTATATACCTTGTTTTTAACCATAGTATAAATGTGTGTTGAATTTTTTTTTGTTTTTTATATTACTATATATTTTACGGGTTTTCTGTCAGCGTATATAACTCGTATTAATTATATGATTTTCGAGTGAATTTTTAATTTCTTACTTGTATTAATTTTATTCATTATGGTACACATTAAAACATTAAAAAATTTAATATTAAGTTATATTAAAAATTAATTTTGTTATTTTTAAAAGTGTATGAGTTAGTTTATATTCGAAATAAGGTTTCTTTACGCAAAAGCAAATTTGAATATGAAACTATCGTTAGTTCACTTTAAACGGTATCTTATTGTCTAGCGGACTAATGATCATACGCAATTGCTTACATTATAACAACATCCTATCACCACATGGACCGGTTAATGTAAAAAATTTTAAAATGTTGAACAAACATTATGTCATCTCAACTTGGCCAATTTAGTTAGAAAATTATAACTAAAGATTTAGAGCATCCATTATGAGAGGTTCAAATATAGGTTTAAAAAACTTGAAAAAGCTAATCATTGTGAAACTTCATTTCATAATTATGTGAAATGAAGAGGTCCATAATCTTAGACATTTTTACAATTTAATGTAAGTGTTGTGTGAAACAATTACAAAGATTTTAAAACACTTATACTGTAGTGGAAATAGGTTTATTAATTTAAAAGCTTCAAAACTTAGTTATGTAGCATGAAAAAATTAATCCATAAAAGTTTATAATATTTTGTCATAATAATAATTATGTTAAAAATATTTATTTAATACTTGCGATTAATCAGTCTTTAATATTTAGTCCTTATTGAACATAGATCAACTAAATAGTTGTTTATTTTGAGACGTTGCTTGTAAATGAGATACATAAAGATATTATATTTCAAAAAAAGTTTTTGTAACAACCACTCAACTTAATTAAGGTATATCTAATGATAAAAAAACTAATATTTTCTTGAAGCAAACAAATAAATAATAAGATCATATGCATGTTAGTTTATAAATTTAATTATAACACAAGATTCATAATATTAACTCGCTAGCGAATAACACGAGACTAATCAAATAAGAGGGCTTTTGCCCGCGCGTTTTTGCGAGTTTTTTCTTAACATTGTTTTTTGTACGTATAGTTTGCAAAGACTTTATGGACTTTTATTCTCTTTACAACGTAGTAGATTGTCATGTTAAAAATGATATCACTGAGGTAAAAGCTAATTTTCTGATGCATACTAATTGAATAAGAGCATTGCTATTTATTCCTATTATATATGCCTCCATTTCTTCCCATCCATACCAAATTTTAACATATGTCATGCACTAATTCTTTCTCTTAATTTAAATCATTGATCAATCCACTTGTCATTATCATACAAGTAAGAAGATATGGAGGCATATTAAGTAGGAATATATATCATTTTCCATTGAATAAAGATTATCATGGTAAATAGATGGATAGTGGTGCCTTAAAATTTGGATGCATTTTACTATTTTATAAACATTTGAGACATTTTTATATTTAGATAGTGTGAAAATTGAGATTTTTAAAAAGGACTTTTATAGAAATATATTCGTTTGTAACAATATTTACAATCTTAAGTCTTAATCATTCATTTTTTACGTAACAACTATTTGTAACAACCTACTATCATTAAATTGAAATATTTTTTTATTTTTTTGTTTTTTTTCATAATGTAGTTTTATCATATTTTCTAAAATTTTTATTTTTAAATTCAACATGATTTTGATATATTTTTAGTAATTTTTACTTTCTAACTTTTTAGGTTTATTTTAGTTTTATTCAATTTTTTACACCTTCAACCTTAATTTGAGTACGAATTTGATGAGTAAAAGTGTACTATCTGTTATTTTAAAAAATCGTCATTATGTACTCGCCGTCGTATTGCGCGAGTAACCATGCTAGTATTTTAAAAAGTATATATGTAAGGCAATAATAAAAAAGATCCTCAAGTATTTTTCTCAAGAAAAATGAAGTGTTCATGTATGCCAAGACGTTGATGCATATCTGCATATGATAATATCAAAAACATTTAGAAAAAAATGGCCAGATTAAAACTAATGCTCAAGTCCATGTGACATTCATTAGCCCCCACACTCTTAAAAGATGATACGACAAAATGTAGTTTTAGTAGAGTATCGAAGTCCATATAATGTGAAACTTTGCTTCCTTCTATATGAAGTACTATACAATATCTATTCTATGGTATCATGGAGCTAATGGATCTTCAGTAGAATTATATATGAGCTCCTAATATTCGTTTATCGCGCCAAAACAACAAAATAACATTACCTATTCCACGAGCCAAACTATCTTTCACCTTCCCTAAAGACTCCAACTATGTGCATATGCCCATTCACATTTTCAAAGGTTTTCTCTTTCGCATCACCGAGACCAAGCACATCTTTCGCACGCTCTTCGTACTCGTAAACCGTCTCTTTCGCTTTCCCGACAGTCCACTCGCATCTTCCTTTGATTCTCCAATAGCTCCCACTCGCAGCTTCCTTTGCATGTTCCTTAGTTTCCATGACTTTATCTTTTGTTTTACCGACAACGATATCAATCTTATGTTACACTTCTCGTTAGCAATACCTTTTGGTACGGGTCTGCTAAATTGACCAAGAAGTTCACCAAATGATTATTGATAACATAGCTTATCCTTTATCTCGCCATGTGCATATTACAGAGTACAAAAGTAGATTTGATATTTATCTGCAAGAAGGGTGCCAAAAATATGCAGGCAGTATGATCAAGTCAATTAGCACTGGAAATAAAAATAAATATACTTAGCAAAGAATACTAACATCTACTTGTGTGATTTAGATGTACTGTGTAAAGTGAACTTCACATGACCACACACCACTAATAATGATGTTTACTTTCCTAGAAAGACCAAACAAGTCCTATAGAAAGTCCAAACAGAAAAGGTACAAAGATAAATTGACTATTTTACTCTCATACAAATGATTTTAGGATTAGATATCATCAAGGGTGATAGTGTCACGGATGTCAGCTTATTACTTTAAAACGAAGAACATCAGCAACAAAATCAATTAAGTGACAGTCTTGTTACAAATACCCCATAAGTTCCAGTATAGGTTGCTGGTATAGGACATTACCAAAGATTGAGTGCTTTTGTCAAAGTTCTTTTTGTCCTCCTCGTTTTAACACTTTATAACTTCTAATGGCCATTTGCTGACCAGATTCTCGATATTTGGTAGTGTCTGTAATCAAATTATAGTAACATATTCAAGTGATATTGATAATAATGTAAAAGATGATGATTTAATGTACACAATATAGAATTTCCATCACCAGTTACTTTCTATAAGAGCTAAAAAAATCAGAGTATTACCAAAGTTTGAAACCACATAAGTAATATAGGTCATAACCAAATATTTACCTTTAGAACGTTGCTCTGAGTGGTTTATGATGTATGTCCAGTCTTCCAAAACCATGTCCATATTAGCTAAATTCTTCATCTTATTGGAAACTTGTTTAGAGTAGCTGCATTCAAAAAAGAGATTAGAATGGGAATCTGGCTAAGTTTTGCAAAAGGCACAAGTTAGATAATTATGGTGATCCCAAACACCATCCGATCTTGCGTTTTGAGGCGTTGCCCAGTAGCAAGCCATAATATAAGCGCATGGCAGGGATTAAATTAGATGTAATAAACAATTCTATACAAAGAGACCACATTACCTTCGGTCTGAAATTTTGAAACACAACACCACCTGCCTTGTATCACTATTCTAATTTTCGGCATCTAACTAAATGGAAAACCAACCTGCCACTACATAAGATTCTCTAATAAGGCATTTCTAGTAGAAGCTCGGACCTAAAATATGACACAAAAGGCTTTCCTCCCGCGAGGGAATATAGAAATGGTCTAATTTACTACAAATATTGGTATGCCTCAATGTATACGACTCTTTAATCTAAAGGTCTTGACTAATCAATCATGTTGATCGACCCGAGATTGAAGATTGGTTTGCATGACTACCGTTCTCTTCGATCACACCGGAAGGTAACAGACGTAGGGGTCCTAAACTAAATCCTTTTTCTTAATTGATCCAAATGACTTATTTTTCTTTAGTCACATGTGCCCGACATGAAACTCGGCCCTAGAAAGAAGTATTTGTCCTCTCAGTTTCCAAGATTGGGTACGCTGCAGCCAAGGGATCGGACCGCTCTAACTACCACAGTCCCACTATTGACATCACACAAAACCACTTTTCCATGGATATGAATTTTTTCTAAGCACGAAAAATAGCAAATCTTATAAAATAAAATTTGGCTAATTAGTCCATACAGCGTGACATTCTTTGAGGCTCGTTCATGTGCGATTTATTTAACAAAAGCTTGGTAGTAGAAACCATACCTTGCATCAGCTTCAGAGCTATTGTTAGTCACCTATTTTCCATCTACAATAGGCACTTTTCCTTCACTCCACCGGTAAGAATTGATAGATGTACACTACAATATACAACAAATCAGGTCCACTATAGTTCCAAATTATGAGAGCCATTACAGGAAGGAAGTTTATTATGATACTAACTGCTACAACTGAACCATCACCAAGAAGAACCTTATTAATAAAATATCTATATGACTTGCCATCAAAGTGAGAAACCATGGACCATTATAGGCACATAATTCCCAGCGCGGCTTACTGTTAGGCTTCTTTCTGTTTTGACTCCTCTATTCTTCTTTCTAGTTCCATTTTTCTTTAATTATTTTCATATATCAGTGTTTCATACGAATTTCTCTTTAATTCGTTTTAGTGGTTCTACTTCCAGTGTATGAAGCAAATGCGCTATTATAGGACTTTGAGGTGGTTGTAATAAAGAAAAATAAGTCGAACAGTGAATGTTTCTTTTCGCCATTTTTAACAGAACAATGTGAGATAGCAAAGAGTTGACTTCTTATCTTATCAGCTTGTGAATCGGTGACAGTAACCAAAACTTCACAAGAAGTGAAAATTACATAAGAGATAAAGATGTTATATGTTCATACTTGGAGCTCAAACCACTGCATATCAATTCAACAAAAGGATCCAAGAATCCCAATGTTTGTTCGTCATTTTTTAGCTTTTTTAGTTTCTTGATTCGCTTATGCAAAATTCTAGGGGCAAACACCTTTATCATTTATGAATCCTTCGCATTCTCTTGAATAAGCTGATTAGTAAACCATATAATATCTCTCAGGCTTGCGGTCAGGTTTGATTCAATACCAGAAGCTATATATTGCGCATAGGTTCTAATTTTGACTTCAATTTTGGCGTCAACTGCTTCAGAATATTTTCTTTTCGGTGAAATTACAATCCCTTATTACACTGGCCAAAACTTCAACACTTCTTCATTTACCTACACCTTTCCAGTCTCCCAAGGCCGCAAATTCCTTCGCCTGTGTTCTTTTCCTACCAACTCCAACCTCGTAGCAGACCAACTTCTTTTCACCGCATCATCTAATGGCTATTCTCTTTTAACCAACTTCATTGCTTTTTTTAACTATATCGCTAGTGGAAGGTGTAAAAACAGACGACATTCTCGCTTCGAAAAAGAAGTTAAAAAATATGACCATCAAGGAGTGTGAAAATTCAGCGGAAGCAAGAAACAAATTGCCACACAATGGAACTTAAAATGCATTTTCCTATTTGGCAATAATCAGTTATCGGTTATTTAGTTGCAGACTTCTTAAATAATCAAAAGATCTCAGTCACTAAATCATTTGATTATTGTATCAGATTTTGAAAATGCACGAGTCAAGAAACCCTTGATCAGAAAGATGTTTAAAATAAGCTTTGATCAATTTATATAGGCAAATGGTACCTTGAACCTTCGATCAGGACATGTATTACCTATGCCTTGTGGGTCTTCTTCAACAGAAAGAACCTTTTGTCTTGTATTCCTCCGATCAGGACCCAAAAGGGCATTCACAATATGGATAGATAGTAGAGAAGTATATCTCTTTGTTCAATTGGAACCAAATAGATCTTGGTGTTAAATCTCTCATCTCATCCCTAAATTAGAAATTGCCCATATGTGCAGCCGCAACACTTCAGGAGTAAATAAAATGGGCTTACTAAAAATCTAGAAGTAAATAATAACGTAATTTAATTCAATGGCAGCGATTGTTGAAGTCAAAATGACGTAAGATTCAACTTGATTTAGGTCGATCACATTAGACTGTCTGCTCCAACTGTCCATACTGCAATCAAACAAAATTAATTTCTTTGGCAATTTGAAGTTCAAATTCCAAACTTTACCAGTATGCAAAACTACTGGAGACGGTTTGACTCTTATTTCAGCAACATGAATTAGCAGTTTCAGTAATGGCATGATACTATCTAAACTTTATTTGGCAGAAACTACGTACTGGTTTACTACAAATTTATATAAGAAAAACTAATATGATTTTCAGATCAGATGAATATCATAATTTGTAATGTCACATGAATCCACAAGTATAGCCACAACTGATAAAGGACAAAAAGAATAGTAGACAAATCGAGAATTCAGCGCCTTACCTGGATTTCAAGATGATGCGCTACAGAGGAACCCAACTGTTCAGAAATTAAATACAAAATACTTTGTCAGGACCTCTAGGAATCACCTACCATAATGACATGTGTGTGTCTTAGGACTCTTCACGTAAGTTAAAGACCACAAAAAACCAATTACAACGCTATTTCAAAAGTCAAAGGTAAATTTTGAATATATAAAATTTTTAATTAATATAATGCATAAGCTTCGCAAAATTTGACTGGTTCAAGCTTTAGAACCGAAAATCACAACAAAACTTTCAGCATATTTAATCTAGTGAAATAACATAGTAAATATCATATTCTGTAAGTACTAATTACCTGAGCCAATATGGGTAGATTTATTACCTTGTTTACGGCTATAAGAATTGATAAATACGAACATTATCATAGCGTTAAGAAAAGGGGGAAAAACGGACACTTACTCATAGTTATTAAGAAACTGTCTAACATGCCTAAGTTGGTTGTCTATGTGTTAACAGGATTTTGGGATACTAATTATAGACTCTCATAGTACCTTGTTTACGGCTATAAGATTTATTACCTTGTTTACGGCTATAATTTTGGGATACTAATTATAGACTCTCATAGTACCTTGTTAACAGATTTATTACCTTGTTTACGGCTATAAGAATTGATAAATACGAACATTATCATAGCGTTAAGAAAAGGGGGAAAACGGACACTTACTCATAGTTATTAAGAAACTGTCTAACATGCCTAAGTTGGTTGTCTATGTGTTAACAGGATTTTGGGATACTAATTATAGACTCTCATAGTATCATTAGTCGGGGTCGATACTAAAAAACTCATGTTTAATCACACTATATACTAAAGGAACATTCAACTAAAAGATGGTTTCTTAGGATTTTCATCCATTGGCGAGAACTGCATTCTAATATGTCACAAAGTTTCTATCATTCAGCCTTTCTAATTTTTCTACAATTTGTACTTTAAATCACAATTAAACTAAGCATTACCTGCTTTGCGGCACATCAGCACTATACCTACCCACATCAAAGGACCTTGGCTCTTTCGATTTGAACAGCTTGTCTCAAACGGGTCAAAGATGGCCCTTTCTTTGATTTTTAGGTCAATTAAATGATCAAATAAGGCTTTACCTGAAAGCAGTTGGAACCGTTGTAAAGATATTGGCTCCAAAACCCAAATTAGCGTTGGCACTTGAAGCTGCTTCAGCACCTTGCTTGTTTTGGTGGCCTTTCTTGGTTCTAACAGATTTTGAGTTGTATGATACACCTGAAAATTACGTATATTTAACTTTCGGATTCAAGCAAATTTACACTCAACACAGATATTCATTGTTTCAAATAACTGTAACCATCATAACAAAACCTATTTCATTAGACAAAATGAGCCAATTCAAGTTCTTGACCACACACGAAGTGCCTAATAACAATAGTGGTTTCAAAAGAATCAACATCATGTGATATAATGTAATCATATAACTACATAGCTTACCTCTAAAAGACGAGGATAAAGACCATTAATGAAACCCTCAGATATGGCACCAAGAGCTCAAACTGCAGCCTCCCCCTCCTTCCAACTTGCATCATCTAATGTGGACAACATAGACTGCACAGATTATATTGTGCTATTCTCTCATGACAAATAAGAAACACGAATGCAAAGAACAATCAATATCAGATTTTCACATTTCCAAAATGGTCATAACCGTGAAAAGGTATAGGAATGAACATAACACCGATCAACCACACAATTAACAATGTTTTCTAAGTTATGTTTCTAACTTCAGTCCAAAAAAGCGGGTAAAGCTCGCCTGCGTTACGGATCAACACATACATATAGCATTTCTAGACATGTGTTATGCTCATTTAACTTGTTTATAATTATATTAGGCTTACCCATCTAATCATAAAGAGAAAAAACTTGGTTTAAATTTAAATAAGAAAAATCAATTATAAATTGAAAATTCGCACACTATGCACAAGATAAGAGACTCATAACCTTGCAAAATATAGCTATAAAACTCGCCCATGAGTTAAGCATGGTACTAAGGGGAGATATCTCACAATCGTGTGCCAAATGACTCGAGACAATGAGCAAAATATTACAGGCATATGCCAAATGACTCGAGAATTGAAGATAGAGTAATTATTGAACAACTGCTTGTGTTTTTGTCACTAAACATAGCGGCAGTCAAGTTATCACCACCACCATGTGGCGCAACATATAGTAGTAGCTGCGAGTGTGTTCATTGTACGTTTAACTGCTGAAGGAGTTACTGCAGCATTACTTGGCTATTCTTTATCATCATTGATGCAGCAGTAGCCAAGTTACCAACAATATTAAAAAAAAGTAGGTAATCTGATGAGCAAAAAGAAGTTGTAAACGCAGATCAGCGGGTGCATGTACTTCCTCTTATGTTTTGGCTTTGATCTCAGCTTCCTTTTCATCATCTGTTCTAAAAAAAGCTCCCATATCCTGAAATTCAACCACAAAAGATGTCATACTTATCAGGGAAACTTTGTAAAAGTAATTTAGATGGTTTACAATACCCATTAAAAGAATTCTTACATTAGTTGATTATCATCAGATGACACTGCCAAAGTGGAAGCTTCATGCGGCCTCCATTCAATGGATGTTATAGCCGAACGATTTCAACCTACAAAAACCATAAACCTAAATAATCACATGAACATGATAATGTGATTCAATCACTGAAAATCATACGAACCTTGTATGAGAGTGACTTGAAAGAATGATTATGTGGATCTTTGGTTTGTATCATCAAAACCCTAATTTAAATCCCATGTTAACAAATTAGATGTGGAAAAAACCAACAAAAATCGTATCACATGTATCTAATAACCTTTTTTGATCGTCGTATGCCATTGTGTGAATGATTTAGATAACGATATAGGTTATAAGCCCAGGGTTAAAAGAAATTTAAAAACCTCGGAATCATGTATAATTTAAACTATGGTTATATATTTTGTTTTTTACATATTTGTCATACCTTCTCGCTTGGTTCATTGGTGGAGGTGTTAATTTGTAAGTAAGCAAACACATGTTCGAATCACACACCTGACAGTTTTTTATTTAAATTTCGAAATTTTCATAATGACAGAAAAAAAAGATGACATGGATTAATGGGATGTTTATGTGGCATATCCCTCCTCTTATATATAATGTAAAGATATATATATATATATATATATATATATATATATATATATATATATTATAGTTGGGTTATTGTAGTGTAGTACCTTAAAGTTGTTAAAATAAAAAATCATAATAATCATTGATTTTATCAATTAACATGTGATTTATTTAAGATGAGACACAAAATAATAAATATTATACATAAAAATTTGATATAAGACCACTAAAAATTTTATACGTTAAAATTTACAACTGATACATATGATACATAGTTTTGCTTCACAAAATATTATTAACATAAATAATCATTTTATTCGAAAATTAAGTGATACATTATCAAAAATTACATTAGAGTTGACAATAAATTGTTAAACTATGAGACACAAGTGATACACGAGAAACTAGTAATATTAAAAATCGTGAACCGACTACTCGTACACGAACTAAAAGTTCCAAGAATACTCGTACACGAACCAATAACTCATAAACGAACCAAAACTAATCAATAATGTGACATTTAGCTATTTTTTATTGCTTCTTATTTTAACAACTTTAAGCACCTACACCATTTTATCTAAATTCTCTCTCTCTCTCTCTCTCTCTCTCTCTCTCTATATATATATATATATATATATATATATATATATAGATAGAGGAAGGTTAATGTGAGAGCTTTTTTAAAGTTGTAAAAATGAGAACTAATCTAAAACACTAATAAAACATTGATACATATTCATATTACCAATAATACACCAAAATATACATTATTTATACAACTTAACATTCTATTGACTAATAAACGACGACTTAGTGTGTAACGTATTACTGATACACAATTAAAATGTGATACACATACATCAAAATCTCAACAAGATAATATCTTATACATAAAATGGTACATTTGATACACAACCACCACTAAATAACATGATACACGATACCAAGACATGATACAAATCACACCTTAAATCAAGATGTATCACCTAGAATTCGTCAATTTTCAAAAGAAAGCCCATCAAATTATTAAAAAACTTAGTTTTTGTTTATCTCGTTTAAAAATTATTTGAAGTAGAGTGTCATTTGTGAGATTTTAGGTGGTTCTTATTTTTTCAACTTTAAAAAGTTCTCATTTGAACCGAAATATATATATATATATATATATATATATATATATATATATATATATATATATATATATATATATATATATATATATATATATATATATATATATATATATATATATATATATATATATATATATATATATATATATGCTAGTCCATACATTCGGACATCTTAAGCCTGCCGGGTTGTACCTGTACCTATCTATCCCAGGCGGAATAAGAGGAAAGGGTCTAACCTACTAATTAGACTCGTCGTGTAAGAGGGATGCAACCCCATCGACCACGAATCATGTATCCTTGATAGGCCCCTTGCTAATCAAGACGTGGATAGCAAGTTTTACAGCCAGTAAACTGTGACTGAATAAAGACACACTCGCGCACACCTAACAACTAACCAGCCTCCCCTGGTCGTTCTTATGGTAGTAGCGGCAGGCCCGCACGTAATGAGTTCTGCCTCACTCATAAGGACCCTTTATGAGATTACAATCTTCATAAATAACATGTTGTGTTATAAATTTAATGGGAAACAAAGCAGGACTTGATTAAGTTTAATAACATGTTGGTTTATTCCTTCGCCGCGAAAGGACTTCTTATGCGCGCTTATTTGTGTGCCACGAAAGTATCTCTTCCGTTGGCTTATTCTTTCGCCGTGGAAGTATCTCTTCCACGCGCTCATTATCTTCGTCGTGGAAGTAATCTCTTCCACGTGCGCATTATCTTCGCCGTGGAAGTAATTTCCACGTGCGCATTATCATCGCCGTGAAAGCATCTCTTCCACGTGCACATGATCTTCGCCGTGGAAGTATCTCTTCCACGTGCGCATTATCTTTCGCCGTGGAAGTATTCTTCCATGGGCTCATTATCTTTCGTCGTGGAAGTATTCTTCCACGGGCGCATTGTCTTCGCTGTGGAAGCATCTCTTCCACGTGCGCATTATTTTTGCCGTGGAAGTATCTCTTCCACGCGCTCATTATCTAAGTTGTGGAAGTAATCTCTTCCACGTGGGAATTATCTTCGCTGTGGAAGTAATCTCTTCCACGTGCGCATTATCTTTGTCGTGGAAGCATCTCTTCCACGTGCGCATGATCTTCACCGTGGAAGTAATCTCTTCCACGTGCGCATTATCTTCGCCGTAGAAGCATCTCTTCCACGTGCGCATGATCTTCGCCGTGGAAGTATATCTTCCACGTGCGCATTATCTTTCTTCGTGGAAGTATTCTTCCACGGGCTCATTATCTTTCGCCGTGGATGTATTCTTGCACGGGCGCATTGTCTTCGCCGTGGAAGCATCTCTTCCACGTGCGCATTATTTTCCCCGTGGAAGTAATTCTTCCACGTGCGCATTATTTTCAATGTGGAAGTATTCTTCCACGCGCTCATTATCTTCTCCGTGGAAGTAATACTTCCACGTGCGCATTATTTTTGATGTCGAAGTATTGTTCCACGCGCTCATTATCTTCGCCGTGGAAGTAATTCTTCCACGTGCGCATTATTTTCGCCGTGGAAGTAATCTCTTCCACGCGCTCATTATATTCGTCGTGGAAGTATTCTTCCACTCGCTCATTATCTTCGCCGTGAAGTAATTCTTCCACGTGCACATTATTTTCGCCGTGGAAGTAATCTCTTCCACGCGCTCGTTATTTTCACCGTGGAATTACTCCTTCCGCGCACTCTTTTATTATCTTCACGACAGAAGTACGTCTTCCGCTGTCTCCTTGTTTGCCATGGAAGCAGGTCTTCCACTGGTTAATACTTTTTGCCACGGAAGTACGTCTTCCTTTGGTTCATTTCTTTGTTATGGAAGTACGCCTTCCATGATAAATTACTTTCCCGACTATGGAGTTATTTTTCCAAAGTTTACATTGTTTGACCTTAATTAGACGGGGCCTGATCAACTGCGTTTAGTTCATAAACAACCGTGAAATTTTTTAAGTCATTAACTAAGTCGTGGCCATAAGACAGATATAAAAATTCTGCATCACCTTGCCACAATTGTACGCCTTCTGTTGGCCTTAAGCCGAATGAAATATTCGCAATATGCTGCATCATTCGTGGGTATAAGAAGTAGGTCTTCAAATTATTCACGATGCATCATACGGGTTCCACCTTCACCTTCACAATACCTTCTTATCATCCTCACGTTAGCAATGAACATGAATTATACCTTGCTGATGCCAGTGTTACCCCGGCTATAGCACATGTTTTCTTCTTACAGGGTCCTTACCGTCTAATAACAGGAAACCAAGCATTCGAGCACACACACTCGTCTTACGTATACGGGTTCCCCATTTATTTTGACGTGGATAAACTTACAGGTAGTGGATATGGTGCAGAGTCTAGTAACCTTGGTGAAAACCTCACATACTAGACTGGGGGGACATGATGACGTACAGTGGTTGCGCTCACTATTCGCATAGTTTTCCCATCATATTTTCGCTAAAGGTAGTCCACCACAAGTGGAGCCATATGTTACAGGTGACCTACGAGGATGTCCTAGAAGCAAGCCGTACGCGGTTATTTAGTGAGCGGAATACATGAATGAGTCTAGCATGACATGATCATGAACCATATCATACTAGACTGGGGGACATGTCGATGTATAGTCAGTAAAGCGCCTGACCCAAGAGGCCCGCGACCCAAGAGGTCCGCGACCCAACAGGCCCGTGGCCCATACCTCACTTATCCTTCAAGAAACCCTAGCAATATATAAACAGGGGTAGGGGTCTCGTTCTATATTAGGTTATTTCTCTCAACCACACCACTTTTACTATATATCGCCCCGATACTAACTTGACCGTCAGAGGTGGACCCCAGGGCTCCGGCCTCGGGTCCACGTCTAACCGGTTCTTCTATTGTTTGCAGCATCACTCAGGACCGCGATGCACGACGAACGGCCCAGGAAAGTCGTTGAACCGGTCTAGCCAAACTATGCTTCAACAAGTTACATTATTTAAGTAGTTTTCAAGATTAAATAATATTAATGCCAAATTGAAAAGTATTGTACATAGAGTAAATAATAAAGATTAAATAAAATTGGGGTGAAGTGAAAGTTCATTAAATTATGTAAAGTTTGATGGGTTGCTATGGGTGTTTTTTGGTAAGATGTTTGATGATGATGTGATAATATATTATACATGAAAACTCTTTTATTAAAGCTTCACATGAAGGCTTTATTTTCTCATCTTGTATTAAAATAGGTTGTATTCAAATAGTTACAAATTCTAAACACATGAACAATACATAGTGTTATAATGAGAAGATCCTCCTGTCATTGAATTGTAAGCTTAACTTTAGTTCAAGAAAATGAGAGTTTTATTTGTCGTTTAATCAGAATAGTGTTCCGTAACTATCACGTGTAAATCTTTAATTTGTTTCCAGTAAGAATTATTAACTTTGAATAGTACAAATACTGTTATTAGTCGTCATTTTGGTCATGTGTTAGACATGTTAATTTTTATCCGAAATCGGTACTAAGAATATGGTTATGGTTCTCTTTATTTATTGTAATTGTAGAATGTATGAATACACTTAATTACTTAATAAGTTGTTTGTATATTTTCTAACGGGTGTACATTGTTTAGTTTCTTGCATGTTTCTCTTTGTCTTCTTTTGGTTATAGTTTCTCGTTATGCTAAGGTCGGTGGGAGTGGTATTGAAGCCACGAGTGAGTTCACAAAACTCACGCGCAGCCCCCACCCCCCACAATAACTCGCGCGCGAGTTTGTAGTTGGAAATGAAAAACCAAGGCCAAACTCACCCTGGGTGAGTTTATACAAATGGGTTCCACATGTTTTATTATACCGTTATTTTTCAAAATAAAAAAAAAAATTTTCCAATACCCCTTTTTACTTATAAATACCTACCAAAAACTCTTATTTTTCAAACACACATTCATATTCCATACACATTTCACACATTCTCCCCAAATCACTAAAAATGGAAAATATCAACGAATACGAGTTATTTTTTGCCACTGAAAATCCGGAAGTCGCAACGAAACGCAAGTGGGCTTTTATTAAAAAAGCATTGCATTTTATTAAGAGACGACGTATTGTTAATCGAGTACCAAAAAACGTCACAACTCGAGACCGAATAGGTGCTCATGATCGGTTAGTTGCGTCTTTTTTTCGGCGAACCCAAGATACAATGCGAAAGAGTTCAAAAATGTTTTCGAATGGGCCGCCCCCTTTTCAACTGGATAGTTAGTGAAGTGACTCACCATTCTGCATACTTTCGTAATAACGTTGATTGTACCAGAAAAGAAGGTATGGCGCCGTTGTTAAAGTGCACCTCGGCAATTCGTCAATTGGCATACGGCGTCGTTCCTGGTTTTCTAGATGAGTATCTACAAATGAGCCATATTAGCCAATCCTGCACGACCTTTACGGAAAGAAAGAATCATGAATATGATGTACACATGCATCATATTACATAATATGGTTCGAAAGTTAATAAAAAAGTAATATCTCCTAAATGGTTCCTAGAAGAAGAAATTCAACCGGACGATGTGTTTCAAACCCAAGAACACATGCTACAAGTTATGTGGCATATCAGCTTCGCGCATGAAAATCACAATCTTCGAGCAGATTTGGTCGAGCATTTGTATGCCAATGCTTAATCTATTAAGTTTTTTTATATTTATGTTTTTTTTAAATGATGTTTTTAAATTTCCTATGTATCGTCTTTTAATTTCGTACTGTGTTTTAATTTTCTATGTACCCGTGTTTTAATAATATATATGAATAAAAAATATTTAATAAAAATATGAGGTGATGTGGAGTGATTTTGGGTGAGTTTGGATGAGTACCATTACATCCTTTGGGGAGTTTGGGTGAGTTTGAGTGAGTTTGGTAAAAAGCTGAGGTGGCGGTGAGTGAGTTTACACCCACTCCCACCAGCCTAAGCAGTAAGCATGGCTCACGGAACATAATGATAGTGTAGTTTGTACTGATTTTATCACTTTTGCTTAGGAATTAGTGAAGCAAACATGTACGGATAGGGTCAGAGCGCGGTGAAGTAATTATTGGGTAAAGTGAATGTTAACTGTGGGATTACGTTATGATTAGATGTACATTTAGTAATTGATAGCTTTTCTTATGTGTATATTTAGATGAGTTATAGATAGGCTTGATAGTTATCCCATTATACTATATATGTAATGCATATCATTATCAATACGACACGCAAAATTATCCCTCCTCACATGGTATCCAATCATTACACGATCTAAAAACCTGAAACGCCTCTACACTCACCTCTATTAATTCCTTCATCACTTTTGTTGTGTTGGTAATTTGTACCAAGTTACAAATCCACACAGTCGTTAACAGTCTTTTGTTGGTGATTCGTGCAAGGTCAGTCAATCAACACGTTTACATTGTTAAACTTTTTGTGTTTTAGTTGTTGTTATTTTTACAATAACAAACGAAACCCTAATTACCAACCAGTTGAAACCACCCACTCGTCTCATTAATTAACCCACCTAACTTTTACTCTTATTGATGACGTATAGTGTCTAGTCAGGTCATAAGCTCAATCCACGGGTACTACTCACGAATAAATTTATAGAAAGCAATGTGGGCCCATGAGGCCCAGTAGAAAGTTGTCACATACGGTCTTATGTGGGCCGCACTCTGGCCGCACATGGTTAGTATCAAACAGAATCATATTCAAATTAGGACGATGATTTACCCAACTTAAGAGGATATACAGTCTCTTTATTTAGAAGATAAGAATTTGTGTATAGATGGTAATTATCCTCTTCTTGGGGCGCACGATTTAGTAAGCCCGACTAGGGTTTCACCGATTATAAAAGGAACCCTTTTAGTTCCAACAAAGGTAATATTTACACAATCTCTAAACCCTCACCGATTATACAACTACAAACAGATTACTTACTCTCACGTGAGATTCTAATCGTGGGACACAATCAAACGGTAAGCCTAACGGTGTCCTTCCTTTAGTGTGCAAGGTCCTCAATACAAGTTCACTTGGTATAGGAGCCGGAGTCCTAATACCCGAATTACACCTAATCCGGGTCAGACGTGGTCGATCAAACTTTTGTATCAACAAGTTAGCGCCATCCGTGAGACCCTACACTAAAATATGAACATGCCTAAGACGGGAGTGTTTTCTAGCCATCGAACCTCGACGAGCAAGAAGGCACAATCGAACAAGGCACTCATTGTCTCTAACCAATCGACCTCTGGAAAAACTAGTGGGCCAAGCAACCGGAATAATAGGGGGTAAAATTCCACAAGTGGTAACCTCGCCCTTCGCGACTCCTATGCCACCTTCGGTTAAAGAAACTCCACCACCAATGGAACCACCGTTCGCGCCGCAAAAAGAAACGTGGCTGATCTCAGACGCCGAGATAGAACAATAGGAAGATCACGTGGGTACCTCCATGCCCAAGGCAAGCCTTGAAAGCTTCATGACTCAAAATTACGAAGCCCTTGTTCCCATCATGATCGAAAAATGAAGAACATCTCGGAGGAGATCTGCGGACCCGCCTCAATTTCAAGAAAGAGGGAGAGGCCGAGTTGGAGCCCTTCCCGGAGGAGGAACACCGCGACAACGTGTTAAGGCACAAGAAAAGGATGGAGGAGTGCCTGAGGAGGCCCACATCTCTAAAAAAATAAGTATGAGAACCCATAAATTTCATATCAATGTTATGTGTTATTATTGTATAAATATGAAAATTCGTTAGAAACTTTTGCTTCTATGCCTTACTTGGTAAGGTGAATTAATTATCACAACATAAATTACCACTTCAACATATCTCTATATATTGTAAACACTATGCATATATCAAGTCTGAGTTCTAAAAGTAATCTAATGAGTATAAGTATATTATGAATAAGAACATCTCAAATATAACTCTAATGCCCTAAATTTTCTTAGAAACCCTAGTATCCATATAAATGAGTCATAAACTCAAGAATGGTTAACTATGAATGAACAACGCCTATGATTAAGTAATCAAGGATTATGAACAAGTTATAAACTATCATTTGGATGTATAATTTCATTCTAGAAACTAAGTACAAACTATTTAAAACTAAGTACAAGTAAATGTACATAATACTCCAGTTCACCACCTAAAATCTTAGAACCTAATATTTCGAAACTAATTATAAAACTCAACTAAATATCATAATAACACTATATTTTTACTTCAAGTCAATATATAAATAATTAAATCACAAAGTACAAGTTTTCAAAGCATAGGATTCTAATTAAGCTCATTACCTCCAAGAATATGATTACCCTATATAACTCATTAAACTAAGTGCATAGAATCTTTAGAAACCTTAAACACATCATATAAGCTATAGAATAAGCTAAGACAATGATGTAAACACAAATAACTCAAGGTACAAGTCACTTAGGAATAATAACCTAAAAACCTCTATCTTACCCATTTCACTTAGAATCAATGCATAGTCTTTTAAGACAAGTGTACAAAATTCAATAGCATTAAATTTAGGCTATAAAATCATCATAAGATAAATTTCAAGTTTCATAATTCGTAAGGTACAACATTTCAATATTTGACTTACAAATAGGTTAGAATAGGTATTTTCACTCTTCAGATATTTTTACATAGAATAACTTAGTAAAGCAAGTGTAGAAACTTCATGAACATATTAAGGACAATGTAGGATGTATAAATTGAGTTTACATCAGTAGATAAAGTAATAATAATAACTTTATCAAGGATTGAACCTTAGATCATTAGAAACCTTAATCCGGCTATGTTTTCTTCCCAATTTCACTTCAAACCCACGTAAGACTTCAAACCAATGACCCAAACTTTCTAATTACAATGTTTAAACTCTAATTACACCCTAATCCATCACTAATTACATTCCTTAAACCCTTAATTACAATAATTACAAAACCATAAAGTTACAAGCACTAGAATTAGGATCCGGCTAGGTTTTTCCCCCCCAAAACCCATTTAAACTCTTTCCCTCATACTTTCAAATATATGATAAGATCATACAGATATTTTTAGATATATTTAAGTAGGTGCATAAGCTACTTGAAGGATACATATCTTCATTCTCATCTAAACCTTGCCACGACCTATTATGAACCACAACTCTTGGATATTTTGATCCTAGCTTCCATGAATTATTCCTAGACTTCAATTGGCTTCCCTAGAATCCCTTAGTCACTTACCTACATTCCTTTCACTTTTTAAAGCTTTGCTTGAAGGTTAAGGCTTGAAAACTACTATAAATAGGGGCGAACTCCATTCATTTCAACTTACACCCCCAATTTCCTTTACCACCATACCATTCTTATTTTACACTTATACAAAGGTTATAAGATACTTATAAGACCAGATACCAGGTCTATAAGGAATCCCTTGAAGCTCTTGAAGCTTTATAAAGAAATGGTGTTCATAACAAGCCCTAGAAATCATTTTAGAGCTACTTAGGTAATCACTATATTAAATAAGCTTTGATCTTGTTATAATGTTGTTTTAAGGCTTGTTATAATGCTAATAAGATGTTAATAAGCAAATCTAATAAGCCTTACTTCATATAATCAACTAAAATGGAAGTTATAAGCTAAAGATATAATAAAACCCTAGTTTTGTAAATTACATGAAATAATGAGTTAAAATCCATTTCAAAAGCTATAAATCTGGAAACGAATGTTATTATGATTAGAAATATGTTTATAAACTTTGTTTTAAGTTCCTAGATCTTTTGTATAAATTTGAGGTTGTTATGTAATTTTAAGCAAGTAAAGGGACTAAAACTATCATTTTTTAAACTATAAACATTTTAGGCCAAAAGTGTCATTTTTCTAAAATTAAAACTATAAAGATTGGTTTTGAAAATTTTGAAACCTTAAGGTTAATATTAGGAGGTTGAAATTGTAAATAATCAAGCTATATACTTTAAGGGTTAAAAGTGTATATATACTAAGATTTAAGTTCATTTGGATACCAAACTTATCCAAGATATGAGGGGACTCATCCCCACCTTCCATCTCCTTACCATCTAAGGGCTGAGACTAAATCCTCATTTTATACTATAGGGGTATTTTCGTCATTTCACCCGCCACTATATAAATCATTTTATCCTCTCTTTCTCATAAAACACACACCGTAACATTACTTCTCTCTCTACCTCCCGATCTACTTTCTCTCTCTGTAAGTTGAAGCGTATAATCACAAATTCATCACGAACATCATTATTAATCCATCGCAAATCGATTAATTAACACGAATTCATATCAGGTTTGTATTCTCATAATATATTCTTATTTTTTTAGTTTATTTGATTCTGAATAAGCTTATTAATTTATTGTCATTAGCTTATTTTAAACAAAATATTCTGATTAATAGTTCGTATTTGGATCGAATCCTTCCATTTGATTGTTCGTATTTTGATCAAATTATTTTAGTTAGCTTTTAATTATATGATTTATGTGAATAAGCTTATTTGTTTGAATAAGATTTTGAATTAGGTGAGAGTTATGAATAATTTTGTGAATTAGATAGGAGTTGTGTGAATAAGCTTACAAATTATATGAGAGTTACGAATAAGCTAGCTTCTTAGCTTATTTTGACGCATCATAAGGTATTTTATGTAAGTTAAATTGAGTTTACTGATGTAGGCTGTAATAAGCTTGATATATTATATATGATAGTTTAATATCATATATGATAGTTATATATCATATATGATATATCATCAGTTATCATATATGATATAACTTTCATATATGATATATCAAACAAACCATAAGAGAAAACAGATTTTGTATGAGTTTTTTCAGAAAATTTGTATAAACTCTTGAAACGTGCCTTCTATCATATATATGAGTAATACTTTTTGTTGTTAAAATTTTGCATAATATGTTCTTTTCTATCTTTTATTAGTGCAGTTAGACAGAGGTGGTGTGATTGCCCGATTTGGAGCAAAGCAGAGAGAGATGTTGATTATAACAAGAGGATGTGCACGGATATGTTATACGGATCAAGACGGAGTAGGCGTTGTTCATGAATTCATCAGTTAATAATCTGTTTTAACAATAGTTTATTGTTGAAAAAGAATAGTAGTTTTAATAATAATGGTGTTTGTATCTTTTGATTTTGTATAAATGGTTATCATATATGATATCATATGTGTATTATATATGATTTTACATTATGTTATGTTATGTTTGAATTATCATATATGATTTTGTTCATAAGTACATTTTTTATGTTATGAACAAGTGTTTAATTATTAATTGTGCATAATCTTCGTTGTAATCATGAATTTATCCAATTCTTTGTTTAATATACCGAAGTTTTTTTTAGTATCATATATGATAATGCATTATCATATATGATAGTGCATTATCATATATGGCTTAATTTATCAAAACCATCATGACATAATACCAAGAAAGCTAAACCATATTAACAAGACGTTGTACAAGATACCAATCGATTACAAAATCGTCCATATACGTCAAAACTCCATTAGGAGATTACAAGGAAAAACAAACAATACATTTTAAACGTAAAACAAAATTCACGAACTTCTTCAATAAGCTTCTTGGCCTTTGGGATGCTTGTAATGTTCAACATTCCTTGTAAACAGCCTTCTCTACACAAATAAGAAGATTTAATTCATTTTTCAAGCGCATCATCATATATGATATATTTTATCATATATGATATTTTAGCTTACATCATATATGATAAAATATATCATATATGATATTTCACTAACATGTCACACTAAATTTGTTCAGCGAGATTAAGCCATAAAATCTTATAATTCATGAAAATAAGCTAACAAGTTAGCTTATAATTCATCATAATAAAAATGATGATAATTTATAAGCTTTTTCCCATTAATCATCTAATACAAAAGCAAACACATCCATAATCACATCAAAATAAGCGTATTTACATCAAATAAGCTAAAAAAAAGATATAAATGATGATGATATAACCTGGTGATTCGTTCTTCAATAGCATCGACATCTTTTTTTTTTTAATTATTAACGCGATTTGTTGATGATTTTTTTATTTGTGTGTGTTTTAGTATGTGTTTTGGATCGAGATGATGATTGAATAAGCTTATGTGTGTGTGTTTTTGTATGTGTTTTGTGTTAGATCTGAGATAAGAGAAGGGGGTAAGATGTATTTGGGAGGTGGGTGGGGTGGGTGGGTTTAAAATGACGAAAATGCCCCTCCGTATTTTTAATTAAAAAATAAAATTTAATCTAAGATGTTGATTTTTTGGTAGATGGAAGGTGGGGATTGGTCCCCTTGTATCCAAAGGATACAAGGTACCCAAAATAACCGGACTCATATACTAAACTTATAACTTTATGGGCTAAAAATATAAATTTTCTAAACTTAGAAACTTTAAGGATTATTTGTCATTTATGAAACTATATGGATAAAAGTTATATGATAAAATATATTTTTAAAGTTGTATAAACTTGAAGGACTATTTTTGCCAACTTTGAAACAAAAGAATGTAAAATGTAATAATAAGATAATTGTTGGGAATAAATTATGGCCAGATCACTTGAGCGCTGACAAGAGTAAATCAAGCGTTGACAGGAGAAAAACAAACGATGACAGCTCAAGCGTTGACAAGATAAAGTCAAGCGTTGATACATTGAAGACAAGCACTGATGGGAAGATATACTCTACGCGTTTATTGTATTCTAGATTACTTCTAGTAAAGATAGGAACAACAATGTATTTTCTATATTTATCTTTACCTAGAATAGCTGATACGTAGATTATTGTACAAGGCTTCTTATGTCTATAAAAGAAGACCTTTAGGTTAATGTTTGATATAAGTTTTCATTCGTAAACTACTTTCATTGTAAGCAAGTTTGATATCATTAATCAAAGTGAAAGTTTGTTTATATCTTGTGTGTTCTTGTTTAAGTGTTAATTCCGCATAACACTTAGATTATCATATACATATACAAAGGTTTCTCTAAGTGTATTACTTGATCTAATCTCGTATACATAAAGCTAAATCGATCTAAGTTTGGGATCAACAAGTGGTATGAGAGCTTGTTGAGGAACTTTTGATCTTAAAGAACACAAGAACCCTAATAATCACCAAAACCATAATTTTCTCAAAAACCCTAACAACATCATGTCAGAAACTATAAACTCCTCCTCCTCACCTTTACCAAACATCAAGATTCCCATGCTTGATGCAACCAACTTTGAATTGTGGAAATTCAACTTTGAGCAATATCTAGGGATCTATGACTACACACTCTGGGAGATCATTGAATATGGAAACACATTCGATAAAGCCCAAAAGATTGCTGATGCTATTTCTCAAAGATCAGCTGTTGCTGGATGTTCTGAAGAAGATAAGAAAGAAAAACCTAAAGATGGTAGAGCTGTGGCTGCTGAAGACATAGCAAAGAAAAGGGTTGACATGAAAACCCTAAATATTCTGAAAGTCTCTTTGGGACAAGAGAACCAGCATAAATACAGAGGTTATGATTCTGCTAAAGACCTTTGGGCAGCTCTTGAAGTTGCATATGGTGGCAATGCAGATACCAGGGAAGAAAAGAAGAAACAACTCATGCATGACTATGCTGTTTTCAAAGCTCAACCCAATGAGAAACTGAGTAGTGTGAGAAGCAGATTGCTTGACATTACAAGCAAATTGTCCTTCATGGGGACACAACTTGGTGATGTTGACATTAATGCTACCTTTCTTAAAAGTCTTGGTGAGGTGTGTAAGATTGAGGCAAGATCTATTCTTGCCAATAATACTTACAAAAGTTCCACGTTTGATGACATCTACAACAAACTAAGGTTGTTGGAAGATGAAACTCTTTTAGAGAATGGAAGCAAGTATACCAACAGTAACATGGCCTTCTTCTCTCATAGTGAAGGTCAATTCAATCAGAAGGACTCTTACATGCATCCAGTTACTGGATCATCATGTGTTAGCGCTGGAACAAGTCCTGTCAACGTCTCCTTTTCAGACGCTGACACATTCAAAAGTGACTCCCCAAGAGTTAAACCTGCTGGTTTGGATTTGGATACTGTATGTGCTTATATTGCTTCTTTGCCCAATGGTTCAGTGATTACATATGAGGACCTTGAGCAGATAAGTGATGAGCATTTGGAAGAGATGGACATTAAGTGGAACATGGCTCTTGCTAGTATAAGAGCAAACAGGTGGAACAGAAGGTTTAAGAAGAAAATGACCTTCAATGCAAAAGACACAGCTGGATTTGACAAATCCAAAGTTGAATGCTACAACTGTCATCGTATGGGGCACTTCATGAGGGAATGCAGATCTCCTAGAAGATCTGATGCTGGTAAACCCTCAAGTCAAATTGTCAAAGCTCAGGATCCTAAAGCCATGGTTGAAGTTCAAGGAATTGATGGTGTGGGATGGGATTGGAGCTATCTGACTAAGGATGTGGAAGAGGATAAAGCTTTGGTTGCTGAAATTGAAGAAGAAGAGCATGTTGAATATGCTCTCATGGCACACTCCTCCTCTTCATCTGATAATGAGGTATACAATGATGCTTTTTGTAGTAAATGTTGTAGGTTAAACACTGAGAAACTTAACAAAGAGGTGTTAAGATTATTAAGTGATGTGAGTACTGAAAAGTGCAAACTGTCTAATTACCAACTAGCTCTCACTCAAACTGAGAAAACAGTTTCTGAATACAAGAAAATGGAATTTGACTTAAAAGATAAAATAAATATCTTAAAACATGAGTTAAACGCTAGTATGGATATTAAAAACATTATGGAAAGGGTTAATGGTGAGTTACAGGCTAAATTAGATGAAGCCATTAAAAACAAAGATAATGTTGGCCTTAAAATCCAGAGATTTGATAGGGCAACACAAACCCTAGGAGAATGTGTAGGAAAACAAAGGGATCCTAAGGACATGACTAGGATTGGGATGAATGATTACTCTTTGGTTCCACCACCAGCTGGTGACTTCTATGGTGTCCAACAAAAGGACCTATCTTGGACTGGTTTGCCAGAATTCCAAGAGGAGGAATTCATTCCTCCACCAAGAGTTGTCACTCCAGTTGAAGAGTACCAACAAAAGTTGACTGACCTGAATGAATGGAAGAAAGCTAACTCTACTTTATTTGTTAAGGGTGGCTTGCTATGTGAAAGTCCCAATGAGTCAACTCCCATTAAGGTTACAAACCCAATCACTGGTAAAGCTGTTGACCTAGGCTCAAACACTGATAGAAAACCTAGCATTAAGTATGCAGAGATGTATAGGAATACTAGGTTACCCAAGAGCCAAGTTAGCAATAATGGAACATGCTTCTTCTCTTCTAGACCTAAGGTTGTGTCTAGAAAAGCTTGTTACACTTGTGGTAGCTTTTCACACTTGGCATACAAGTGTGTCAACGCTCCCAAAGCCAGTGCTGACAGGAACAAATTCAGCGCTGACAGGAACAAAGTCAACGTTGTTAGAAAGTCAAACGTTGTCAGACCTAAACCTTGTGTGCAGCAAAGTCCACAAGTTGTTAGACATGCCCCATTCTTCACTAGAGGGTCTAACACTCATGGACAAAGACCATTTCAAAAGACAAACACCTGGTCGAATAGGCAATGGGTTTCTGTAGAAAACCCTAGGTTCAACGCTGAAAAGGGTAATTTCAGCGTTGACAAGACCAATTCCAACGCTGACAGAAACGTGAACAGACCTAAATATTTGCAACCACAGGGTAAGGGGTCTAAAGCTTCTTCAAGCATAACATGGAGACCCAAGAAAGATCAAAACCCTAATGATAATGGGATTTCAATGACCTGCAACAGATTTAATTACATTTCAAAGGTCATTACAAAACCTATTGGGGTTAACTGGGTATTTCATCCTAAAAAGGATGAAAATGGGGTTGTTGTGAGAACTAAGTCTGTTCTTATTGAACAACCAAATGAATCCAAGTCTTTTAAGACTTGGGTTCCTAAAGAAAACTAATTTGTTTTTTTTATGTGCAGGGCATTCAAAAAAAGGTCAATGATTATGGATATTGGGATAGTGGATGCTCAAGGCACATGACAGGGAAGGAAGATTATCTCATAAACTTCACTCCCATTAAGGATGGTGATAAGGTTTACTTTGGAGGCGGATATGGTACTATCACAGGCAAAGGAACCCTTCTCACCAAGAACTTGCGTTTTGAAAACGTATTTATGGTAAAATAAGTTGATTACAATCTTTTTAGTGTATCACAAGTTTGTGATAACAAAAATAAAGTTCTGTTTACTGATACTGAATGTTTGGTGTTAAGCAAGGATTATAAGATCCCTGATGAGAAATATATTGAATATAGAACACCTAGGCATAAAGACATATATAATGTGAATCTGGATGGGATTAGAATGAATAACAATATGTCTTGTTTTTATGCTAAAGCTTCAGTAGATGAGAGTAATTTGTGGCACAAGAGACTAGGGCACATAAATTTTAAGAATATAAATAGGCTTGTAAGACTTGGTTTGTTTGATGGTTTGCCTGAGAAGGCCTTCCACAATGACCACTCTTGTGTTGCATGTCTTAAAGGCAAGCAGCACAAGGTCTCATTCAAGTCCAAACAGGTGCACTCTAGTACTAGACCTCTTCATTTGCTTCATATGGACCTCTTTGGTCCAACCAATATAGAAAGTTTGAATGGTAAGTCATATTGATTTGTCATTACATATGACTTTTCTAGGTTTACTTGGACATTCTTTCTAGGTATGAAGAGTGACACAACTGATATTCTAATTGATTTTATCACTCAGATTGAGAAGAAATCTGGCAATGAAGTTAAAATGCTTAGGAGTGATAA
This sequence comes from Glebionis coronaria, assembly GCA_025667525.1. NCBI lineage: Eukaryota > Viridiplantae > Streptophyta > Magnoliopsida > Asterales > Asteraceae > Glebionis > Glebionis coronaria. Next base: position 559,103,687 of record CM046877.1, on the reverse strand, counting down.
TGGTGGTGAATTTAGGAATAAGAAGCTAGATGATTTCTGTGCCAGGAAAGGAATTACTAGGCAATTTAGTGTTGCCAGAACCCCACAGCAAAATGGGGTTGCTGAGAGGAAAAATAGAACCCTAATTGAAGCAGCCAGAACCATGTTGGCTGATGCTCATTTTCCTATAGCCTTTTGGGCTGAGGCTGTTAATACAGCTTGTTATGTTCAAAATAGAGCATTGGTTAACAAAATTCAGAACAAAACACCTTATGAGTTACTTTGGGGTAGAAAACCTAATATTGGTTTTCTCAGACCTTTTGGTTGTCATGTAGTAGTTTTAGATACTAGTGATGCCTTAGGTAAATTTAGTGCAAAAGGTGATGAAGGCTACTTCATGGGGTATTCAGTGCAGAGCAAGGGATATAGGGTTTATCTTAAAGAGGAAAAACGTATACTTGAAAGAGTACATGTTAGGTTTTTAGAAAATAAACCTAGTGATCCTGAAAGTGGTCCTAATTGGTTGTTTGACTTGGAACCTTTATCTAGAACTTTAAATTATATGCCTGTCACTAATCCAGACATTGTGAAGGTAACTTCAAATGTTATGGAGGAACAAGTTGTTGATGTTTCAGGTACACAGGTTCATGAAAAGGTTGGATCACAAGCAGAAAAGACATCTCCTATACAAGAATATGTTACAATTCCTATTTAGACAGATGCTTTTGCTGCTGCTGCTGGTAAAGATAATGGTGGTCTCCAAATACCACCAGATACAAACATGCATGGTCCTTCAGGATCTGACAAAGGCAAATCTAGCGCTGACAAGACCAATTCAGACGTTGATGACTCAGACGTTGACAACAACAGTTCAAGCGTTGTTAGCCCAAGCGCTGACAACCAAGATTCAGGCGTTGACAACCCTTTTGCACATCTTTTCTCTTCCACTTTTGAACAAGGTGAACCTTCCAATTTATATGAAGAAGGTCATCCCTATGTTGATGTAAGAGAGTCTGATGAAGAAGATATTGACAATATGGAAAATGAGGTTGAGGACACCAGACTTTTTGAAGGAGGAGTTCTCACTTCCACTATGAAGAATCACCCCACTTCTCAAATCATTGGTGATATTATGACTCCAGTTCAGACTAGAAGATCTCATCAAGGTCTTGGTGGGTTTATTGCCAATATACACAAGAAGGTTGATACCCCTCTTGTGCAAGCATGTTTGTTTGCCTGTTTTCTGTCACAACAGGAACCCAAGAAAATATTTGATGCTCTTAAAGAACCAAGTTGGGTGGAAGCAATGCAGGATGAGCTTCACCAATTTGCAATTCAGGATGTTTCGGAGCTGGTTGACTGTCCCAGATATGTCAGACCTATAGGGACAAGATGGGTTCTAAGGAACAAGAGAGATGAAAGAGGCATTGTGGTCAGAAACAAGGCAAGGTTAGTGGCTCAGGGATATACACAAGAGGAGGGGATAGACTATGAGGAAGTCTTTGCACCAATTGCAAGGATTGAAGCTATCATGATCTTTTTAGCCTATGCATCCTGTATGGGCTTCACTGTCTATCAAATGGATGTCAAGAGTGCTTTCCTCTATGGAACTATTGTTGAGGAGGTATATGTGATGCAGCCTTGTGGTTTTGAGGATCCAGAGAATCCAGACAAGGTGTATAGAGTCAAAAAGGCTATGTATGGACTTCATCAAGCCCCTAGAGCATGGTATGGTACCTTGTCTACTTACTTGGTGGACAATGGATTCAAGAGGGGCACCATAGATCAGACACTATTTACAAAGAAGAAAGGTAAGGATGTGTTGCTTGTCCAGGTCTATGTTGATGACATCATTTTTGGGTCTACTGATCCAAAGATGAGTGAGGATTTCTCCAAGCTTATGACAGAAAAATTCAAGAAGAGTGCTATGAGGGAGATGAACTTCTTTCTTGGTTTACAAGTTCAGCAGAAAGAAGATGGTATCTTCATCTCCCAGGACAAATATGTGGCTGAGATCTTGAAGAAGTTTGGCTTTTCTCCACATGAAAAGAGGGCTACTACTCCTATGGATAGAGAACACCCTTGGGGAAAGATTGGAAATGGGAAAGATGTTGATGTCAGGCACTATAGATCCATGATTGGATCCTTGATGTATCTTACAGCCTCCAGACCTGACATCATGTTTGCTGTGTGTGCTTGTGCACACCATCAAGTGACTCCCAAATAATGTCACCTTTATGCTGTGAAGAGGATCTTTAGGTACCTAAGAGGATATCCTAGTCTTGGTTTGTGGTACCCAAAGGATTCACCATTGGAGGTGATTGCATATTCAGATAGTGACTATGGAGGTGATAAGTTTGATAGAAAATCCACAACTGGTGGATGTCAATTTCTTGGGAGTAGGTTGATATCTTGGCAATGCAAGAAACAAACAGTGGTGGCTAATTCTACAACTGAAGCTGAGTATGTAGCTGCAGCTGCTTGTTGTGGACAAGTTTTGTGGATTCAGAACCAGCTGTTGGACTATGGGTATAATTTCATGCATACCAAGATATTTGTTGACAATAACATCATTAAGAATCCTGTACATCATTCTAAAACTAAACACATAGAAATTAGACACCATTTTATAAGAGATTGTTTTGAAAAAGGTTTAATACAGCCAGATAGGGTTGACACAGAAGAAAATGTGTCAGATTTACTAACTAAACCTTTTGATGCTGGGAGGTTTCAATACTTGGTAACAAGTATTGGAATGATCAATCTCACATAATATGTGTTTTGGAGTCTTTTTGTAAAAGTATGTACAGGATGATGCATTGTTATTAGTCTTATTGATGATTTAGATTTTCCACTATATTTTTCTAACACTGACAAAGGTTGCTTGAACACTGATAAGTGTCAGCAATATAATTGTCTAACGCTGACAAAGCTTTCCTCAACGCTGTCATGTGTTATCGGGGCGTTGTCAGCAACAATGTTAGTTTTGTGGTTTTCAATCTAAATGTGCAGGTGGCGTTAGCAGTATACCATTGGATACAGAGTTGCTTATGGATCAATGGAGAAGCATTTGGACAAATTTTTATTTATGGATGATGGTTGGAATTTTTAATTCCTATCTTGACATAAATTTTTATGTTCATGCATGTTTTTAGCAACTTACGTATCATAGTTTAAGGGGAGGTTTTGGGAACCTTTAGGATGTTTGGGTATCCATATGATACTCTTATCACAATTCTAGATTGTGTCCACAGGTGATTATGAGTTAGTTTTACTAAATCATGAGGCAGTGTAGCATGCAAAGTTGATATACTATGCATGCTGCCAAGACATTTTTTTTGCCTAGAATTGGTTGTGGTCTGTTGGGAGACTTGGGGATAATTTTGTTATGGAATTTACCTGGGAGTAACAAGGAATTTTATAAGGTAACTTGGTTGTTAAGAGTTTTGGTTAGCAAGGGACACTAGAGGACTGTTATGTCTATCTTGCTTAAGCAAGTGTGCAAAACTGGACAGTGCTTGCCGCCCTATAATAATTATCAGCTTTTTGGTTATCTTCTCTAGGATAAATTACTTTGTTAAGGTCATTTTTCATTTTTAAACATTTTTATTTTTGGACGCTGACAAGTATTTTTCCAAGCGTTGTTGTGACCAATTTAGACGCTGACATGGCTATAGGAAAATGTTGACAAGCTTATAGCAGTTGGGCGTTGATAGGTTATTTTTGACCGTTGACACTCAATGGGTCCTACCCAGTTGTTACTTTTTGACATATTTTTAGGCCGTAATTTTGGGAGTTGATAGACTTCATTTAATGCATGAGATAAAATTATTCTTTTTCAATATTTTCATGATTGTGTTTTTGAAAATACTTGCCTATTTTTGGGCCAATCACATGCATCTTCTTCTCCTATAAATTTGGCTCATATTTTTAAACAGGGTATCTATAATTCTTGTCTAACACAATTTTCTCTTATCAACTTCATCTTCATCAATCAATTTTAAACAACTTTCAACAATGGCACCAAAGTTTAAACCATCAGAATTGGAATTGGGGTTCAGAAGCCAACACAACATGATCGCGTATCTTGAAGCTGATGATGCTCTGTTTCCCCAATACACACAAATGGTGGCGTATTTGAACGCATCTCCTATTAGGTATGCTCTTTCTCATGCACCACTCATTCCTGTCACACATATTAAGCAGTTTTGGAACACTATTAGTTCCTCAACAGTTAATAGAGTGACTACATTGACTTCTATTGTTCATGGGAGACCTTGGGTGGTTACTGAGGCTTTGGTACGCCAAGCCTTGCATCTTGATGATGCTGATGGTATAGCCACCCTTCCCATTAGAGAAATAGAACAGGCACTAAGGGCTTTGGGTTATCCTTTTCCTGATGAAGGAACTTTAAATAAACATCATAAACATGAGTTTCCCCCAGCCTGGATGTACCTCATACATGTCCTCCTACAATGTTTGAGTCCCAAATGCACTACACACAATGAGATCAATAGATCTATTGCTAGTGCTATTGTGTGTATTGCAACTGGGCAAAAATTTAATTATTCTAAAATGATTTTTGAGGGCATGTGTAAAAATAAGGGGAACAAAATGACTTTAGCTTATCCCCGATTTTTACAAATGGTTTTTGATGTTCAAGGATACTGCACAAGGGATCATAATGATTTTTATGATATCCCTGTGCAAAAGAAAGCTATTTTTATGAAGATGAACTCACCCCCCATCGTGACCTACCCTTAACCCAAGCTATGCTTGCTGTTATTGCAGAAGCTCAACCCCAACCAGACCCCCAACCCCAAATTGACCCAATACCTGAACCATTACCTTCCCCTGAACATATGCAAATTGACCAAGAACCCTTCAACGCTGACACGTTAAATGTTGGAGTTGATGTGCCTATTTCCAACGTTGACACACAACCTTCACAAACCCAAACACCCCTTAACCAACCCACATCCACCCAATCCACATCATCTTCTACACCCCCTGAATATAGGTTGATGAAACGCCAAAGGACTACTGGAGTGTTCTCCTCTGGTGGTCCTAGCCATGTAGCAGAGAGAACCACCACCACAAGTGTGGCTGGTGACATGGATGAGGCTGGGACTATTGGTTCTGGCTTAGAAGCTGGCCAAGGCAGTCCCACCATCATTAAGTCCTCATCCATGCCCAATGAATCTGACTTGGAAGGTCAAATCCCCATTTTAGAAGAGGGCAGATTGGAACCAATGACCCTACTTGAATTGACGGCAGTCTGCATGAGCTTGCAAAAGCAAAATGCAGACTTGGTATAAGTTGTCAGCTCACAAGGCCTTGAACTCAAGCAATTGAGGGAGAGGATTGTTGTTTTGGAGACTGCAAGTGCAAGGAGAGGGATGGAGGAATCTTCCAAAGGGGAGGAAGATCCAATAAATGTGAGTGATAAGGGCAGCCATGATGGTCAATCTTTGGATATTGCTGAGGCCCTTACAAGTTTGAAGAAACAGCCAGGTTTTGATACGTCCTTAGTCTCTCCTACCAACTTGAATTTATCATTTACAGCCATGTTGGAAGAGATTGAAAAAGGCGTTGAGGCAGGAAATTTGGGCGTTGACAAGGAGAATTTGGACGCTGATAGAAATATTTTGGGCGCTGATAGAGCAAAATTGGGCGTTGACAAACCTGCACATGAGGGTAATGTATCCCAGTCATCATCCATCATCAAGGAGGTTTCTTCACAGGTATCACCATCTACCTTACCAAAAATTGATCCATTAGATAAAGGTAAGGGTATTATGGTAGAAGAGATTGTTCCAAAGAATACAGCTCAAGTTGAGTTTGATAGAAGGTTGGCTGCACAAATCATGGAACAAGATAGAAAGGAGCTGAAAGAGTCACCATTTGTTTTCACTACAGAAGAGAAAGAAGGAAGTGATGAAGCTAGCTCAGACTCAAGTGTTATGATCATAGAACAACCAGAGAGACTTGTGTATGGAGATGAGTTCGCCAAGGAGAAATTGAGAGAGTTGAAATTGTAGGTTGACTTTGATATGCCAGAGGTGGTTCAAATGTATCATGCTTGGGAAGAAAGATGTATGGAGAATCCACACTTGACCATTTCAGATCAGATATGAGGTTTGGAGATTCTCCTCAGAGTACAAAAAGACTGCCAGGTTATTTTGAAACACAAGGCAAGCAATATTCTCTCAGAATTGAAAAGGGATAGAAGGGAGCTATACTGCATGTTGCTCAGATGTCATGGAGTAGGATGGACTTATCAGAAATTGAGGGCATTGACATTTGATGAATTGGAATGCAAAGCTTATCCCATCTGGGTTAGAGTGCAGGAAGCAAACACTCTAAGACTTCTTTCTGATGAAAGGAAAGAAGAACTTGTAGAAGAAATGGAGCTCAAGAAAGCAATGTTTGTTCCCAGACCAGTGAAAAAGGGAGTTTCTCTTGAGTTACCCAAAGATATGGATCCACTATATCCAAGTGAAGCTGTTATAAGAAAGAGCCTCAAGCTCTCACTATTAGAAGCTTCAGATATGGTGCAAGTGTTACCACTAGATTCCAGAAACCCAATTGTGAGCTATGAAGAAGATGAATGTGGGTTTTGGAAAATTGGCAGGAATGGCACAGAGGTACACACTTTTACCACTCTTATATCTTTGTTTGAAAGTTGTGATAGAGAAGACTTGGTAGACCTATGGAGGTTGCTAGAGACCAAGTATGAGGCTGAAGCACCAACTTCAGCTAATGGAATAAAACTGTGGTCCACATTCAAGAGAATGTGTGGACCAAAAGATGAGGATCCTGCTATTTGGAAGGATCTTGAAGATGACCTCAGTGGTCTTCAATGGAGATTATATTCAGCTCCTGGTGTTTACCATTTGAGTTCTACAAAGTTTGCTGAGTATCTACTTGTGGATGGTCAGTATTTCATATCCAAGGATATCTTGGAAAAGATGAAGAACACTCAGCTGGAAATTGATTATTCAAGTGACGTGGCAAAAGACTTGATCAAATTTATTTATTACCAATATGAGAAGGTTTGTAAGATTCCTCCTAGTCCTTAATGTTTATTCAGAAACTTGATCATAAGAGTGGATATCAAGTTTAGGGGAGGATAGTTGGGAATAAATTATGGCCAGATCACTTGAGCGCTGACAAGAGTAAATCAAGCGTTGACAGGAGTAAAACAAACGCTGACAGCTCAAGCGTTCACAAGATAAAGTCAAGCGTTGATACATTGAAGACAAGCACTGATGGGAAGATATACTCTACGCGTTTATTGTATTCTAGATTACTTCTCGTAAAGATAGGAACAACAATGTATTTTCTATATTTATCTTTACCTAGAATAACTGATACGTAGATTATTGTACAAGGATTCTTATGTCTATAAAAGAAGACCTTTAGGTTAATGTTTGATATAAGTTTTCATTCGTAAACTACTTTCATTGTAAGCAAGTTTGATATCATTAATCAAAGTGAAAGTTTGTTTATATCTTGTGTGTTCTTGTTTAAGTGTTAATTCCGCATAACACTTAGATTATCATAAACATATACAAAGGTGTCTCTAAGTGTATTACTTGATCTAATCTCGTATACATAAAGCTAAATCGATCTAAGTTTGGGATCAACAATAATATACTAACTTTAGAAGAAATTTCTAAGATATATAATGTATCATGTTAGTAGGGAGCTTTGTAGAAAGATTTTTCATCTCGATATTATGTTCTGACTGAGTGGTTGGATTTACGATTTAAATTTCCCTCGCTCCTCAAACGTTTATAGAATGGCTTCTGAGTATGATGGCTCGAATAATGATGCTATAATTACAAGAGTTTATATATCAAATAATATATAATTAATACTTAAAAGTGTTGAACTCAAGATCAAAGACTTGATGCTATACAAAATGTGTTAACCCAGGTTGGTGAGACTATGTTGTTAAATTGTGATTGAAAAATTATCTGAGGAGATTTAGAATCTTTGGATATAAGGTGAGTTCATAGCCTCACTTGTGATACCCAGAACCCGAGGTCACTATTTCACCCTAATTTACGTATATTTTTGAAATTTTTAAGAAATTTTGTTGATAATATGTTTGACGGTTTAAGTTGAAACCAATGCTGTAGGTCTTAATTTTAACGTTTGACGATTTAAGAAGAACCGATAACAACTACGATACCGACGAATGCCCAAAATTTATCTTTTATTATCGATTGATCGATATTTGGATTTTTTGAAGTTTTTATTTTATTTACGTGTTAAGTCGAGTCGGAACCATTTTACCTCATTTTGTGTGCGTTTGAACCATTTAAAGGTATTTTGAGGTAGCCGGACGAACTCAGACTCCCGCAAAAATTCAAAACCGACTACTAGACCATATTTCCGCTCTTTAAGTAGTTGTTTGAAAATAAGGCCAAAAGATAGTTAACATGGCAAGTTTAACCCCACCACTTTTTACAAAAAGGGGACATGAAAACACATACATACATTTTCACTTTCAAAAATTTTCACCTCCCTCTCCCCTCTCTCTCTTTACCGCCGGCCACCAACACCACCATCACCACCACCACTATTTTTTTTAGGGTTTTGAATAAAATAATCAATGTCCATTCTTCTAAACATCTTTGTAAGTGATTAAATCAAACCAAAACACACATGCATTCATAAAATCTTTCAAAAAAACTTTTGATTTTCATAAAGTGGGTTTTGTTCTAATTAAAGGGTGTGCATGTTTTAGTTAGTGTTTAGGATCATAGATAATCAATAAAACAAGTTGAGGGCTGATTTTCTTTGGTGTTTTGGTCACCATAACCCACGACAAAAGGAGGGTTTGGTTAGACTTTTGATGTTTGATGATTTTTGTTGTGGGTTTATGTTTATAAACATGTTTCTTATCATTTTTGGTTGATTTGATTTTGTTACATGTTAGTTTTATGAAATGGGTTTTTGATGAAGGTCAATCATACACGTGATATAGGATGTTATGATTAGTTTAGGGCGATTTAATGATGATAATTGGGGTATAGGAGTTGATGAATTTGATTAAAAACTAAAGTAGATGTGATTTTGAAAGAGGCAATTTAGAACAGATTTTTAAGGGTAAATTTAATGGTCTTAAGTATAAGTCCAGGTTATCATCATATGATATAGTTGTAGAGCTTCTTTCTACCTTCATTTTGGTATAAGATAGATATTTTAACTCCAAACGAGTCAAAAGTTACATAGGTTTGAATATTCGTGTACCGGGAGGCGAGTATCGACGCAATCCGAATTTGTGTTTGATATTAGGTCAAATATCGGGGACTATAAGTAGAGTTTTAAAAATGGTTGAGGGCTGTTCTTTAGCTCTAAACATGGAGTTATGAGTCTATTTTCAAACTTAGAAATCGATTTTACAAATGGTATTGGTTAAATGAGTCAAAACGGTTTTACAACGTAAGGGTACAAATCCGCCCAGATTTTCAAGGTTGGAAATGTGTTGGGCAGCGAGACTTAAGAGTAAAATCTTTTTATAAAAATTTTTATGAGCTTTTTACATTATGTAATTGAGGTCTACAGCGAGTTTCATAAAATTTCGTGGTGCTCAAGTATGGGAATGGTGTCCGTACATTAGGTATGTACCGGCAGAATTGTGTTTGGAGCATTAGTCTTAATAACGTATAAAAATGAACGTGCCTAGTAAATATCACTTGCTTGAATTTTTGGCGTGAGTTTATATAAACTTTGAGTGTCTTTAATTATTTATATTCAGTACTTGATGGTACTTTAAGGTGTTGATTATTGCGCGTTTTGTTTGTTAGGTGTTGTATTTGATTTCCCGGGGCATCCTCATCGTTGGTGATTGTCTTCGTCTACGTATTTGCTACTACTACTACTACCACTACCACTACTAATTAAGGTGAGTCTATAGCCTCTCTTTCTACTATTTTTAAATGATTTTTACCTACGAGGGGGATACATGCTATTTAAATGAAAAGGAACATGAGTCGTGAATGATTATTGGACCCGAATGATGCCTTAAATTATGCTAAGTAGCTAGTTGCTAAAAGGCCCTAAATTCATGAACCGTTAACTATTGTTTAATCCTTATGTGGATCTGAAATAGCCGCTTGAACAATTGATAGTACTATTGGGTTGACGAACCTATCCTAGACGAGAGCTAGTATGTTGAGTACCCTCTCCGTATGGATAACTTGTGAAGAAAAAGGTATAATTTGCAACGAATACCTAAGCGGGGCAATGAATTTACTTAAATCACATCGGTATTTGGTGCGGGTAATTAGTTTATGGGGTCGGTGTCATGAGCTTAAACATAATTAAATAGCTTATGCTATAACGAGTGATGCAATAATAATAATTTGTAATGATCAACATTCTATTGAATAATCGTGAATGATTTTTATACTTATGTTCAATTGTGATTTTTATAAACCTATAGATCTCTGATGAGACTGCTTTTATACATAGTCTCATCGTAAAAAATGGGCTTAAAACGATGAAAATATCATTAAAAGTGCCAAATATATGCTTGTGTTTGCTCAATGTGTATTTTAGGTACGGATATCGAGAAAATGACAAAAGATCACAAGAATCAATGCAAAAACGAACACGGGAAACGAAGCCGCACAAGGAACCGGACCCAAATGTTGAATTTCTAAGAAAAGTCCTTGAAGAATTGAAGATTGTACAAGAAAGGTCCTTCATCATTGAATAAATGACACTTTATACCCTTGTATGTTAATAATTACAAGTTAGGTCCCAAAAGTTTGTCAAAGTTACAAAAAGGACCCTTAACTTTGAAGAATTGGAAAGAATGGTCCCTACAAAATGAAGACTTGTCACTTTTTGTCCTCCACAAAGTCAATCATACAAGTGAAGACCATAAAGTTTCAAGAATAATCCTTTAAAGCCCTTCAAGAATCAAGAAATGGCAAAATATACCCCTGAAAATACTTTGCAAAAGTTTGTGTGGCCAAAGTATGAATTTTGAAACTTCTTTATAAAGGGAAATTCAGTTTAAACTGCCAAAGATGTATATACAAACAACTTGGAAAGAGAGGGACTATAGCTGGCCGACCAACAAACTTACCTAGACCTATCAAATGATGACACCTCACCCACTCACACCTCTCAACCAATCACAAGCCTCCTACACGCCATGTCACCCACCCCACTAACCTGTTTTAACTAATTAACAATTAAGTTTAAAACTTGGCGCCTAACACCATTTTTATACCCAAAAACGGATTAAACCCACATTTGCTTAACCTTCATCATAACATAAACCCTAATCCCGATTAAGCTCAAATCAAAGGGTTTTAACCCCATCTTTTCTAGATTTAAGATTAAGGTTAGGCTTAACCAAACCCACCTCTCATATTTGGTCCCCTAGCCACGTGGCCTCACCAACCTTCCCATGCTACACCTTTTGGGAAGAAGACAAAGGTCTGCCAGAAAATCAACGCCCCACAACATAGTAATACAAGGTTTTTGCCAAGTATAAAAATTAAGTTATTTGAATGTGTCTAATCGAATTGATTACTGGTTAACGTGAGACTCAGTTGTCTTTTGGCGGATAGCAATATGATTTGTCGTTGTTGTAAAATAAATGTGCAAAACGTTAAAGTAAATGACGGGTAATTAAAGCTAAAACTGATTAAAAAGTAAATTAATTAAATGACAAAAATTAAAGCTTGACGAAAAGTAAAATTTGAAAACTTAAAATAATGCAAACTTAAAAATAAAACTAAGGCAAAATAATAAAACTCAACATGTGGGAATACCCTCCATCGGAATGATGTCGGAATAAACACGCCGGAATGTAAGCTCACCTCACCTATCAGAATACGGTCGGAATGCAGGCCTATCGGAATACGGTCGGAATGTAAGAAACAGAAGCTATCGGAATACTAAAAACACTTCTATCGGAATACTGAAAAGAAGACCTTCTGTCGGAATCTTAATCGGAATCCTGGTCGAAATCCAAAACCCTTTTCCGATACACCTATCGGAATAAGGCGTCGGAATCCAAAACCTTTTTCTGATGGGGTTTTAGAATAATAGTAGGGAAAAGTAAATAAGCAAGATTGAATAAGCTATGTCTAATAAGCACTCAAACGAAACTTTACCAAATCAAAAATAAAAGAGACTAAATAAGCACAAATTAAAGACTTTCAAAATGCTAAATAAACAAGATTTATAAAATAAACTTTAAGAAAAATTAAACTTTTTAAACTCTTAAATAGAAATAAGCAAAAATCTCAATAAGCTAAACTTTAACTCGTATAAAAACATTGATTAGAACAACAAGATAAGAAGTTTTATCAAAATAAGCTTAAAGATTAAAACATAAGCTTAAACGAATCAAACGAAAGATTTAAAACAAGAAGAGAAGAATGAGAATGATTATGAAAAACTTGATTAAAAATAAAGATTCAACAACAAAATTAAATTACTTGGAATTAAAGGCAAGAAATTAAAGAACAATTAAGTAAATGACAATATGAAAGTGCAAGTAATATATGGTGGAAGAACTATGTGTCAAATAGCCAACACCTCCTAACGTGTCATTAGGAGGGTATTTATAGGTGATTAGGGAGGTTAGCATGTGTTGCTCCTTTCTTTCTTCTCTCGTCTTTTCGTCTTCTAAATTCTCCGACGTTTTCGACTTTGTCTCGGGATTAATTGAACTCGTCTTATAATTTCTTTATTTATTAGACTTTAGTTCTTCGACTTCATTAAACTTCCGTCTTTAGACTTTTTCTTCGATAAATATTCAGAATAGGCCTTGGACTTCCGTTCTTTTTGCACTCTTGATCTTTTGACTTTGTCTTTTGTCTTTTTCTTCGATAAAAGCCCGTGAAAGCCCGTGTTTTCTTCCCTTTTCACATTTTGATCCTAAATCACAACAAAAACACAAACCACGCATAATTCCGACATTTACGACATAAAACACACATTTTGGCTTGGTTATTATTATAATTAAGTGGTAAAAGGATAAGTGTTTTCGCACTTATTAAATCCCCTACACTTGACCATTGCAATGTCCTCATGCAATGCATTAATTACAAAGCAAGTTTTACATTTTCATCATAATCAATCCATCTTGGCCTTCATTAAAGAGATAGAAAATTACAAAATATTTAAAGGAAGAAAACAAGTAAATAAATCAAAGACTTACCTTAGGGTTTTGGAATGTTATGAATGTTTATCACCCTCAAGTTTCACGTTCCCCATACCAAGCTTAAAAACGAGATCATTGTTATTATAAGTTAGCAAACTAACACGAACTCATGTGGCCCAATTATTCACTTAGACTCCCTTATTCCTAGGTGTATCTCTTATATTTTATTGCTGTCTTGAATGATCACGAGGATGCATTGTTTGACTTATTTCGATAGGTTATTAGGCTGAAAATAAAGTAGGACGATTTAATCAATAGTTAGCTAAAGGACAAAATCTTTTAAAACTGCTTCTCGGGACCTCATAAAGATCATATCTTGGCATAACTCGCTTCACGATTTGAGACCTTTCTCGGACCGATATTTGTATTGACTTCATACTTTAAATCTTGAGAGACGTTCATGAAATAATGGTCTTCTCTTCATAATAGGAATTTCTTCTCTTGAACTTTTTGAGAGGTTCTTCATATTTGGACCACGACTTCTTCATTTTTCTCCAATCTTTAGTTGGGATTTTGATATACAACGATCCGCCTCCTTTTAGGACTTGGATCTATTGATCCTCATACCTTGTTAGGGCCTTTTTGGATAGATTTCTCCATGATCTTTAGGGGAGTATTTGCTTTTCGTCGTGTGTCATGATCCTTCATATTGATTCTTGATAAATGATTCTTCACATCACTTTTGGATCTTTTGCAACAAAATGTAGCCCTCATGCCTTGTTAGGGCCTTTTCGGACTCGCCAATCTTCGCATCCCGTTTCAATAAGTTATGCCTTGTCTATGAACTCTAATCAATACCGAGCAACTTTTAAACAATCTTGTGCTAGAAGCTAAGTAACTTTTCAAATCGTACGATCTTATTTATTGCAATTAAATTTATTAACAAGTGATGGGAGAAAAAGCTTATAATCAACTCACATAAATTCATGAAAGAATACCAAACTTATAATTGACTCTATCATCTCTCGTTCTCCACAATTTAAAATCTCAAGGAATGAGACTCATGGATGCTTAGCCTATTAAATCAAAGTTTTGGGTTTTCAAGTCATCTATAGGATCTTGCAACTTCTTAGACTTTTTCAAGTTTAGAATTCGCATTTTAAAGTTCCCTTGATAAACGACTTTCTAGGGTCAATTATAGAAACTTGCGAAAAGTTCTTGTTCTTAACCCGTAAGAATTAAGACTTTCGCGTTTTAAAGTTCCCTATATAAAAGCCTAGCAAAACTTGACTTAAACACGTTAAGGATACTAGCTAGAGTAGACTTAGATAGGTAAACTCGGGTTGAGTCAAAAGATTCACAACGTTGAAAAATCTAAAACCACTTTATTTAAATTTATTCTAATAAAGAAAATAACTATGCAAAGGTAAATACAACTAGGCCAAAATAGATCAAAAATTTTGAAAAATGTCGAAAAATCGATTTTCTGGTTAAAATGAGGACAAATACAAGGAAAAGCCCACTTAACTTCGACAGAAGTCCCCCTACTCTTGATATAAACATTGTCCTCAATGTTTAAGCATGTGGAAGTAACCTCCCTTACACTTAGGACATTGTGCATGATAGGTGTGAAAACACCCATCCTTTTACCACTTAATTCTGGCTAAAACGAGACCAAAACACGTATTTAATATCATTTGTTTGGAATTATGCGTGGTTTTTGTGTTTATTGTGTTTTCAGAGTCAACCGGATGAATATTGAAGAAAACATGGGATTGCACGGGTTTTATCGAGGAAAAAGACTCAAGACGAAGTCTATTGTCCAAGAGATGCAAAGGATTTGAAGTCATTGTGCCTATTTGAAGATTTATCGAAGAATAGAGCCAAAGATGGAAGATTCATATATGTCGAAGAACTCGAGTCTATTAAACAAAAGATTATAAGACGAGTTGGAATTATTCACCGACACTTCTCAAATCCAAGTCGGAAACGTTTATTTAAAGAAGCGTGAAGACTAAAGAAGGAAAAAGAAAAAGAAGCCCAAGCCAAAGCCCAATCACAAGCCCACCACCACAAAGACACGCCTATATAAAGGCCCTTAATTCACAAATTTCACACACTTAGTTTTACACTTAGTTTTTAGGTAGTTTCTAGTTTTAGAGAGAGAAAGTTCTAAACTTTCTCTCACTAGATTTCATCTTTTTCCATTCAAGATCAAAACTTTGTATTACCTTTTTAATTAATCAAGTTCAAGTTTTTATCTTTTAATCATTAATCTCATCCCTCCTTTCTTTTATTTTGATTGATTTTGGTACAAATCTCGTATGATCCGTGTTGTTCATCTATGATTTGTGCTTAAAAAAAGTTGATTACTTTTTATGTTTCCTTAAGTTTATACATAAATAAGCTTTGAGATCCTTGTTCTTATTGGCTTATTTGTTGATTTAGCTTATTTACTTTTTAAAGTTTTTATGAAAAGTTCATCTTTTTATTAATTCGATTTATAAGTTGTTTTTTTTTAGTTTAGAAAAGTTGTTTTTAGTGCTTATTTGATCAGTATTTTATTGGATTCGAGCTTGTTGGAGATTGGATTATTCTATAGCTTAATCCCTAGCTTTAAGTCTCGGATTGCACCATTTTTGGAAAGGGTAACTCCCTTTTCCGATTGTATTTTCCGACCAGGTTACACAACCCTCTTTCCGATCGGCCGATCGGCCGATCGGAAAAGGGTTTAGTCTTTCCGATTGTTCCTTGTTTTCAGCACATTCCGATTGTAACCTATTTTAATATTCCGATTGGGAGTTGTCCTCATATTCCGATCATTGTCAATTTTAATATTCCGATCAGTCTTATTTTGCTCATTCCGACCGTGCGAGTTACAACATTCCGATTGGTCCATTTACTGTATTCCGATCACCACTACTGCCTACATTCCGATCAGTTGATCGGAATACATTCCGATTGGCGCTAGTTTTTCCTTATTCCGATTTAGCCTATTTTGCTTTACTCCGATCTTACTTTCTTTTAGTACTTTTTAATTAAATTCATATTTTTCACAAAGTTTTCCAAGTGTTAGTTTTTATTGAGTGATCATTTATTTTCCTAATTTAATCTTTAAGTTTTCAAGCATTTACTCTTAACTTGCCTTTTTAGTTTTAATCTTTCAAAATTTTAAGTTTACTCTTCGACGCCTAATAACTTGTCATTAGTTTTAAATAGATAAACAAACCAACCACTTTTTATTAACCAAGAACAAATCATTCCACTTAGAGCCGAGATCAATTCGAGAGGATATCGAGACATAATTTAGAGAACCCATTGAAAATCATTAGTAACAAATGGCGCCGCTGTCGGCTCTTCTCGTTAAGATCAAAAGTTTTTTGTGAGAACTTGGATTTTGGGATCCGTTCCCCGTGAACGTTACTTTTTCATAAAAATCTTCAAAAACACTAAAAAAATATAAAATTTTCAAAAATCCTAAAAAGTAAAAAAAAAAAACAACATAAAAAACAAAAAAAATATTTTGCTTTGTTTTGCTCTTGTTAGTTCTTTTGCAGGTGTATGCGCACTCGATCCACGTCTTATCAAGAGCCCGAGCCTCTCGATAACCTAGACATGGCCGGTGTACAAAACAACAATAACATACCACCTCCGAACAACAATAATAACAACAACAACCCACCCTTCAACAACATGAATAATAACAACAATGAGCCTCAACCGGATAATCGCCCGATGATTGAACTGCTACAAGCTCATGTAGATGGCAACACTGATCCAATTGTTATACCAGCAATTGCAGCCAACAATTTCGAGCTCAAATCAGGCTTTATCCAGATGGTCTCTGCTCAACCATTCTTGGGACGTACCATTGATGATCCACACGACCATATCAAGAGATTCTTGCAACTCACCAACACGGTCAAGTTCAATGGTGTTCCACAAGAGGTTATCAGGTTACAACTTTTTCCCTTTTCTTTAGAGGGACAAGCCCGACATTGGCTTGCTAAGGAACCACCACAGAGTATTCTCTCGTAGACGGATTTGGAAACCAAATTTATCAATTACTTTTTCCCACCCTCTCGTACTACCGCTTTGCGGAATGAAATCATAAATTTTGAACAAAAGTACGATGAGTCGTTCAGTGAATCTTGGGATCGTTTTAAAGATCTTTTAAGAAAATGCCCACAACATGGTTTTACCAAAGTACATCAAATTAATACTTTTTATAATGGTTTAAGCATGAGTGATCAAGATTCACTAAACAGTGCCTCGGGGGGTAATCTATTGGCTAAGACTTCCAATGCTGCTTGGGATATCATTGAGAATAAGTCTCGTGTGCAAACCAAGAGTGTTCGGACCAATGTCGCTAGTGCTAGCACTAATGACAGCGACAAGCGACTGGACAAAATCACTGTGCTTCTTGAATCGCTTGTCACCCACACCGTCAGCAACAACAACAGCAACAACGCTAAAAACGCTCAAGTTAGTGCTGTCAGCCAACCTTGTGAGATATGCGATGGTCCTCACTCTTACACTACTTGTACTGCCACCCAAGACTACCCTGCTGAGAATGTGAATGCAGCATATGGCACCTATCCTCAACCTGCTTATCAAGCTAGACCTCAAGGTGACCGTAATTTGCTTAGCTACCGCTCCAACAATTATCTTTCACCACCCGGTTTTCCTCCTACCAACTCAAACCAACAACAAAACCTCAACCGCCATCCTCAACAACAACAACAACCTCGTACACCATACATCCCTCCTCACAAGCAGCAACAACCACCTCAACGAAACAACCAAGTATACCAGCAACCTGCTTATCAACCACCCGCATACACTGCTCCTACCAACCAAACCCCCGCATCACATCAAGACATTGGAACCTACATGAGGACTAACGATGTGATCGTGGATAATCTCCAACAGGAAGTGCGCAATTTGAAAGCAGAACTGATGAAACAAGGGAATGATTTAAGAGCTGATATGAAGAACACTATGGATAGTCAAACGAATGACTTAAGAAACATGATGGCTAGTTTCTTCCAAGGTAATCAACCCTCTTCTTCGGGTACTCTTCCGAGTAACACCGTTGCGAATCCAAGAGGGGAGATGAAAGCAATCACCACTCGAAGTGGCAAAGTTACCAAGGAACCCGAGCTTCCTATACCTCCACCGGTGGTTGTGACTAAGGAGAACGAGTCACCTACTCCTATTCCTCATCCTTCTCCTTCCCCAATTTACCTACCTCCTACGTCTACCCCTCCTCCACCCAAGGATGTGAGTGATCCTATTCTTCCGAAGCCTTCCTCTTCTTCCAATATACCTTATCCATCTAGGTTGAGGAAAGAGAAGCTCAAAAGCAAGGACGATATTCAGGTTTCGAACTTCCTCAAAATGTTTAAACAACTGAATTTCAATATCTCCTTCGCTGAGGCTCTCGCTCACATGCCTAAATATGCGAAAATGTTTAAAGATCTTCTGAGCGACAAGGAAAAGCTCCTCGATATTGCCAACACCCAACTTAATGAGAATTGCTCTGCAGTGCTCTTAAGGAAATTGCCAACCAATCTTGGTGATCCGGGTCGTTTCTTAATTCCTTGCAATTTCCCGGGAGTAGAGAATTGCATGGCCCTAGCCGATCTAGGTGCCAGTATTAATCTTATGCCTTTAAGTGTGTGGAAGCAATTATCTCTCCCTGAGCTAGTCCCCACCAAAATGACTTTGGAATTGGCTAACCGTACGGTTGCTTATCCAGTGGGGATAGCCGAAGACGTCATTGTAGGAGTCGACAAATTCACTTTTCCTGCTGATTTTGTTGTCGTCGACTACGAGATGGACCCTCGTGTGCCACTAATTGTTGGTCGTCCATTTTTGAGGACCGGTCGCACTCTCATTGATGTTGAAGCCGGTGAGCTTATCATGCGAGTGGGTGACAATAAAGTAGTCTTCAACATGGGAAAGTTGTCTAAACAGCCTTATTCTTATGAGAGTGTTAATTGTATTGACGTTCTTGATGAGGCTTGTGAAGAACACTTTAATGATGCTTGCAAAAGTATTCCTACTTCTCTTCCCAATGTTGAGACCGTGTCCTCTATTGCTTCATCGTTGTCTCTATTTGGAGATAGTGATTTATTTTGGAACAATCTTGAAGATACCATGGGAGATGTGAATTTAGCTACCGATGATTCTCCCACCAATGGGGATGAAGACATGCATTTCTTTGACAACCTTCTCAACGAAGACAATCCTTCTCCTTCGTCTCCCACGGTTATTGCTATCGATACTCCGACTTCGAATACGCCTCCCGTCGAAAATCCTCCGGATTTAGAGCTTAAGGAGTTGCCGCCCCATCTTGAGTATGTATTCCTTGAAGAAGAGAAGAAGTCGCCAGTCATCATTGCTAAGGACCTAAAGGAAGACGAAAAAGCCCGACTTATCACCGTCTTGAAAGATCATAAGAAGGCTATTGCTTGGAAAATCTCGGATATTCGTGGAATTGATCCTCACTTCTGCACACACAAAATTCTCATAGAGGACGACTTTAAGCCCACTATTCAAAGCCAACGAAGGGTGAATCCAAAAATACATGAAGTCATCAAAACAGAGGTTATCAAACTTCTTGATGCGGGTATGACTTACCCTATTTCGGATTCACCATGGGTTAGTCCAATCCATTGTGTGCCCAAGAAGGGCGGAATAACCGTTGTTCCCAATGAACACAACGAGTTGATTTCCACTCGTCTCGTTACTGGGTGGAGAGTTTGTATAGACTACCGCAAACTCAATGATGCCACGAGAAAGTATCATTTCCCTCTACCTTTTATGGACCAAATGCTTGAACGTTTAGCGGGTAATGAATATTACTGCTTTCTTGATGGTTTCTCGGGTTATTTTCAAATACCCATCGATCCCCAAGATCAAGAGAAGACTACATTCACTTGTCCCTATGGCACTTTTGCTTACAAAAGAATGCCTTTTGGCTTATGTAATGCGCCCGGGACTTTCCAAAGGTGCATGTTAGCTATCTTCCATGACATGGTTGAACAAACCATGGAAGTCTTCATGGATGATTTCTCGGTCTTCGGGGATTCCTTCTCTTCTTGCCTTGCCAATTTGGAACGTATGCTTAAGCGGTGCGAAGACACTCGCCTTGTTCTGAATTGGGAAAAATGCCATTTTATGGTAAAAGAAGGCATCGTGCTGGGACACAAGATTTCCAAAGCCGGTCTTGAAGTAGACCGTGCTAAACTCGATGTTATCGCCAAGTTGCCTCCACCTTCAACTGTGAAGGGTGTGAGAAGTTTTCTGGGTCATGCGGACTTCTACCGTCGATTCATCAAAGATTTTTCTCAAATCGCTCGCCCGATGACCCACCTCTTGGAAAAAGATACTCCTTTTATCTTTTCCAAAGAGTGTCTTGAAGCCTTCAACTCGCTTAAGGATAAGCTAACTAAGGCACCCGTCTTGGTTACCCCTAATTGGGAGCTGCCTTTCGAGTTGATGTGCGATGCTAGTGACTATGCTATTGGAGCGGTTCTGGGACAAAGAGTGAGCACACACTTCCAACCAATCCATTACGCTAGCAAGACAATGACGGGGGCACAATTGCATTATACGACAACCGAAAAAGATCTTTTAGCTGTTGTCTATGCTTTTGAAAAATTCCGCCCCTATCTTGTCCTTTCCACCACAATCGTGTATACCGATCATTCCGCGTTGAAGTACTTGTTAACAAAGCAAGATTCCAAACCAAGACTTCTTCGCTGGGTTTTGCTGCTCCAGGAATTTAAAATCGAAATTCGCGATAAAAAAGGAGCTAAAAACCTAGCCGCGGATCATCTCAGCAGACTTAAGGATCCTTACCAAGGGGATCATCCGAACAAGGAAATCAATGATTCTTTTCCCTTGGAGACCTTAATGTCTATAAATTCGAATTCTGATGAAACCCCGTGGTTTGTAGACTTTGCAAACTACTTGGCGGGTGGAATTCTCGTTGACGGGTTAACATCCCAGCAAAAGAAAAAGTTCTTCAAAGACATCAAGACTTACTTTTGGGATGACCCGTATCTTTTCAAACAATGTGCTGACTTGATTATTCGTCGTTGTGTTGATGGACCGGCAGCTTTAGAAATCCTTGATGCTTGCCACAAAGGACCCACCGGTGGTCACTTTGGTCCCAACTACACCGCCAAAAAAGTGTTTGATTCAGGATTTTATTGGCCCACCATCTACCGTGATGCTCACGAGATGGTTAAACGATGTGATGCTTGCCAAAAACAAGGCACGATCACACATAAAGACGAGATGCCTCAGAATTTCATTCAAGAGTGTGAAATCTTTGATGTTTGGGGTATCGACTTTATGGGGCCATTCCCTTCCTCTAAAGGAAATAAATACATCCTTGTAGCCGTTGACTACGTTTCAAAGTGGGTTGAAGCCAAAGCTTTACCTACTAATGATGCAAGGGTGGTTTGTAACTTTTTGAAATTGCTGTTCGCTCGATTCAGCGTTCCCCGTGCTATTATCAGTGACCGCGGGACTCATTTTTGCAACGATCAATTTGCAAGAGTCATGGCTAAGTATGGTGTCAATCACCGTCTTTCCACCGCCCATCATCCCCAAACCAATGGGCAAGCCGAGATATCCAACCGTGGATTGAAGCGAATTTTGGAGCGTACTGTGGGAGAGCATCGTGCCGCGTGGGCCGATAAGTTAGATGATGCTCTGTGGGCTTTCCGTACTGCTTACAAGACCCCGATCGGTTGTACACCTTATCGTCTTGTGTACGGGAAAGCATGCCACCTTCCCATCGAGCTGGAGCATAAAGCGCACTGGGCCTTGAAGTGGGCTAACTTCGACATCAACAAAGCCTGTGATCATCGTAAGATTCAACTCAACGAGCTCAACGAACTGAGGAATGAAGCTTATGAGAACTCCCTGATCTACAAAGAGAAGACGAAGATCCTTCATGACGCAAAAATCAAGAACCGAGAGTTCCACGTTGGTGATCAAGTCTTACTTTTCAACTCTCGGTTGAAGATCTTCTCTGGCAAGTTGAAGAGCCGCTGGTCTGGTCCATTCACAGTCGCTAAAGTCTTTCCGTATGGGACCATTGAGCTTTCTCAGCCAAATGGGCCAAATTTCAAGGTGAATGGCCAGCGTCTGAAGTTGTACTTTGGTGAGGACATCTCTCAGGAGATGATTCCATCCCTCACCACGTTCCCCATGAACTAATTTTGGGTCGAGTCAGGCTCGTGACTCGGTTATCAAAAACAAGCGCTCCTCGGGAGGCAGCCCGAGTATCTATCCTTTTATGTTTTAACCTCCTAAGTGTAGGGGGACCTACATAGGTGTTTGTATTTGTGTGGTGATGTGATTACAGGGATTAGCGCACTCTTGGAAACTTTGAAGAACCGTGCTCCCGTGTTATCCGAAATCCGGTTCTATCTCTCAACTATCGTGATTCAATTTTCTTCATACTCACATTTGAAATTGATCACTTTAGTCGTCTATTCCTTAACTTGAGTTAACCAACGTGCACAATGTCATAAGTGTAGGGGAGACTTTTCCCACATGCTTAAACATTGAGGACAATGTTTATCTTAAGTGTAGGAGGGACTTCTATCGAAGTTTTAAGTAAGTTTTAAGTGGACTTTTCCATGAAAATGCCTTCATTTAACCGGAAAATCATATTTTTCAACATTTTTCAAATTTTTTATTAACTTTGGCCTTTTAGTCGTAATTTTTAAATTTTTATCTTTGCTTTCATATGTATATATCCCGCAATAAAGTCAAATTTTAATAAAGTGGTGTAGCTAGTTTAGAAGTCTTTGACATATTAGGCCCGTTGCGTTTATTTTGACTCAACCCGAATAGACTTATCCAAGTTTATTCTAGCTAGTATCCTTAACCATATAGACCTTAATTGGTTTATTAGGCTAAGTGTCCACGAGTCTCATTACTTGAGATTTTAAATTGTGGAGGACGAGAAATGATAGAGTCAATTATAAGTCGGTATTCTTGCCCAAGCTCACTTGGTGTAATTATTTGCCTATTCTCCCATCACTTGCTAATAATTTATCTGCAATAAGTAAGGTCGTACGATTTGAAAAGTTACTTAGCTT
This sequence comes from Glebionis coronaria, assembly GCA_025667525.1. NCBI lineage: Eukaryota > Viridiplantae > Streptophyta > Magnoliopsida > Asterales > Asteraceae > Glebionis > Glebionis coronaria. Next base: position 559,080,434 of record CM046877.1, on the reverse strand, counting down.
CTAGCCCAAGATCGTTTAAAAGTTGCTCGGTAATGATAAGAGTTCATAGCCAAGGCATAACTTATGAAGCGGGGCGCGAAGATTGGCGAGCCTGAAAAGGCCCTAACAAGGCATGAGGATTCCATTTTATTGCTAAAGATCCAAGGTGATGTGAAAAGCATTATTCCCAAAGTCAATATGAAGGATCAAGACTCACGACGAAAAGCAATCAACTCCCATAAAGATGATGGAGGAGTCTATCCGAAAAGACCCTAACAAGGTATGAGGATAAATAGATCCAAGTCCGAAAAGGAGGCGGATCGTTGTATCTCAAAATCCCAATTAGAGATTGAAGAATAATCATGAAGTCGTGGTCAACAAAGTTGGAGAACCCCTCAAAAGTCTCCAAGTGAAGAAACTCTATTAACGATGAGAAGACCATTATCTCAAGCACGTCTCTCAAAGATATGAAGTATGAAGTACATGCCAAATATCGGCCCGAGAAAGGTCTCAAATCGTGAACCGAGTTATGCCAAGATATGAACTTTTTGATATCCCGAGAAGTAGTTTTAAGAGATTTTGTCCTTTAGCTAACTATTGATCAAATCGTCCTACTTTGCTTTCAGCCTAAATAAACTATCGAAATAAGTCCAAAAATGCATCTTCATGATCATTCTAAGACAAAAATAAAATATAAGAGATACACTTAGGAATAAGGGAGTTTAAGCATTTAATTAAGCCATGTGTGTGAGTGTTTGAATTGCTAACTTATAATAACAATGATCTCGTTTTTAAGCTTAGTTTGGGGAACGTGAAACTTGAGGATGATAAATCTTCGCAGCACCGAAGCCCTAATGTAAGTCCTCGATCTCAATGCAAGTTATTTCCACATAGCTATTTTCTATCCTTTTGTTTACTTTAAAGTTTTAATTTCTCTTAGTACTTTAATTTTTGTTTAGTAGTATTTTAATAAGGCCAAGGTTGATTGATCATGAGAAAAGTGTAATTGTGCTTTGTCACTAAGCATTGCATGAGGGCATGGCAATGGTTAAGTGTAGGGGATTTGATAGGTGTGAAAACACCCATCCTTTTACCACTTAATTCTGGCTAAAACGAGACCAAAACACGTATTTAATATCATTTGTTTGGAATTATGCGTGGTTTTTGTGTTTATTGTGTTTTCAGAGTCAACCGGATGAATATTGAAGAAAACATGGGATTGCACGAGTTTTATCGAGGAAAAAGACTCAAGACGAAGTCTATTGTCCAAGAGATGCAAAGAATTTGAAGTCATTGTGCCTATTTGAAGATTTATCGAAGAATAGAGCCAAAGATGGAAGATTCATATATGTCGAAGAACTCGAGTCTATTAAACAAAAGATTATAAGACGAGTTGGAATTATTCACCGACACTTCTCAAATCCAAGTCGGAAACGTTTATTTAAAGAAGCGTGAAGACTAAAGAAGGAAAAAGAAAAAGAAGCCCAAGCCAAAGCCCAATCACAAGCCCACCACCACAAAGACACGCCTATATAAAGGCCCTTAATTCACAAATTTCACACACTTAGTTTTACACTTAGTTTTTAGGTAGTTTCTAGTTTTAGAGAGAGAAAGTTCTAAACTTTCTCTCACTAGATTTCATCTTTTTCCATTCAAGATCAAAACTTTGTATTACTTTTTCAATTAATCAAGTTCAAGTTTTTATCTTTTAATCATTAATCTCATCCCTCCTTTCTTTTATTTTGATTGATTTTGGTACAAATCTCGTATGATCCGTGTTGTTCATCTATGATTTATGCTTAAAAAAAGTTGATTACTTTTTATGTTTCCTTAAGTTTATACATAAATAAGCTTTGAGATCCTTGTTCTTATTGGCTTATTTGTTGATTTAGCTTATTTACTTTTTAAAGTTTTTATGAAAAGTTCATCTTTTTATTAATTCGATTTATAAGTTGTTTATTTTGAGTTTAGAAAAGTTGTTTTTAGTGCTTATTTGATCAGTATTTTATTGGATTCGAGCTTGTTGGAGATTGGCTTATTCTATAGCTTAATCCCTAGCTTTAAGTCTCGGATTGCACCATTTTCGGAAAGGGTAACTCCCTTTTCCGATTGTATTTTCCGACCAGGTTACACAACCCTCTTTCCGATCGGCCGATCGGAAAAGGGTTTAGTCTTTCCGATTGTTCCTTGTTTTCAGCACATTCCGATTGTAACCTATTTTAATATTCCGATTGGGAGTTGTCCTCATATTCCGATCATTGTCAATTTTAATATTTCGATCAGTCTTATTTTGCTCATTCCGACCGTGCGAGTTACAACATTCCGATTGGTCCATTTCCTGTATTCCGATCACCACTACTGCCTACATTCCGATCAGTTGATCGGAATACATTCCGATTGGCGCTAGTTTTTCCTTATTCCGATTTAGCCTATTTTGCTTTACTCCGATCTTACTTTCTTTTAGTACTTTTTAATTAAATTCATATTTTTCACAAAGTTTTCCAAGTGTTAGTTTTTATTGAGTGATCATTTATTTTCCTAATTTAATCTTTAAGTTTTCAAGCATTTACTCTTAACTTGCCTTTTTAGTTTTAATCTTTCAAAATTTTAAGTTTACTCTTCGACGCCTAATAACTTGTCATTAGTTTTAAATAGATAAACAAACCAACCACTTTTTATTAACCAAGAACAAATCATTCCACTTAGAGCCGAGATCAATTCGAGAGGATATCGAGACATAATTTAGAGAATCCATTGAAAATCATTAGTATCAGTGCACTTTGTTTAAATCTTGCTAAGGAAGAAACAACTAAAGTGATTCCTATTTTAATATTGAATAATATAAAATAGAGAATCAAAAGAGTTTAGGATAAAACCGGGAAGACGGGTGCACGGAATCACGGGTCGTCAAAAGTCATCAAGAATGGATCTTTGAAAGCTCGAATCCCTGCACATGATAAGAAAGAAAACAACAAACACATACTAGGGTCTCCCCCTACACTTATTATAAAAACAAAAGGAAAAGGATAGATACTCGGGTTGACTCCCGAGAAGCGCTTGTTTTTGTTCACCGAGTCGTGAGCCTGACTCGACCTTGATTGGCATGGAAAGAAGCTTGAAACATATCCACCGGGATCAAATACATGGTTTTCATCCATCAAGTAGCACAAGCTTAAGGCGAACAAGGCAAGCCAAAGAAGAGTAGGCAAGGTTCCCTTAAGCAGTTGTTGAGCACGGTGGTAGCAAGGGTGATGAGGTGCAAGCATATCTCCAAAAGTTCCAAAAATCTTTCCTTTTATTTCATCAGATGGATACTGAGATGGATTAAAAATTTCAATACCGGGATCGAGCACCTTTTCCTTTAGGGGAAAATAACACTCGGGCTCAGTAGACCTTGAAGAAAATCCGCTCATAAATCTCACAATCTCATCCTCAGAAGGTGGATAAAGAGGTGTCAAAACATAGGTACTGCGGATATCGGTGTCTTCCGGCTTTTTCTCCTTTAAAACGGGTTTCTTCATATCTGAAGGAGGATAAATACCATAATCAAAGTCCAAAGGAGGAGAATCATCCTCATTTGGGAAGTAAGTGTTGAGAAAAGTAGCAAAGTCTTCCTCGAATGAGTAGTCATCCAAAGTAGGATCAAGCATTGTTGGTGGAGGATCTTCATCAAAAGTCAGTGCAAGGTCATTATGTGAAGAATCACTCGAAAGAGTATCGACATCATCAAAGTCATCATAAGTTGGCATGTCTTTATACTTAGAAGAAAAATCGTCAGAATCATCCATATCAGAACTAGAATCATCATCACAGTCATCATAAATTGGTGGAGACTCATGAATTGGTGGAGGATCTAAATTCGAGAGAGAATCATCCACATCATCTTGCAAAAGTGGATTATCACAGCAAGAATCGAAAAGAGGATTTTTGTAAACGATAAAATCATCAAGCACATTAATCATATTCGCTGATTCTCTTCCATTTGATTTGGTTTTGATCTTCCCCATTTTAAACACTTGTGCATCATTCCCGACCTTTAAGATTAACTCACCTTCGACAACATCGATTAATGCTTTTCCGGTTCTCAAGAATGGCCGACCAAGTATTAACGGAATACGAGGGTCCATTTCATAATCAACAACAACAAAGTCGACCAGAAAAGTGTAGGTACCAACTTTAATAAAGACATCTTCGGCAATACCAACGGGGTAAGCGAGAGTGTGATTTGCTAGCTCAAGAGTCATCTTTGTTGGAGTAAGATCGGGTAATGATAACTTTTTCCAAACACTTAAAGGCATCAAATTTATACTTGCCCTGAGATCGGCTAAGGCAGTAAATTCTTCGGTTTGGTTAAAAGTACATGGTAGCACAAAACGACCGGGGTCTCCAAGTTTCTCCGGAAGTTCTTTAAGAAGGACTCCAGAACAGTTTTCATTCAATCAAGTATTAACAAACTCGGCCATCTTCTCCTTCTTATTAAGCAATTCCTTGAATGCTTTCACAAATTTCGGCATTTGGACAAGTGCTTCAACGAGGCTAATGTTGAAATTCATTTGAGAGATCATCTTCATAAAAGAAGTGAGTTGAGCATCCTCTTTAGTAAGAAATTTGCTCTTTTCTAACCGAGAAGGATAAGGGATGTTGGGTTTAGGTGGTGTAGGTGTAGTAGGTAAAGGTTGAGATGTTGAAGGTTTAAAGGTGGAAGGTGGGGTTGGTGAAGGGTGTTTCTTGGGTACTACTTCAGTAAGAGGTGGATACGGTAATGGAGAACTAATACTAGGCGTGGGAGTACGAGGGATAAATGGTGGTGGAGGAGGTGTAGATGGAGTAACTGGGGGAGGGATAGATAGTCCTACTAAGGTTGCTCCACTGCGTGTAGTAATAGCACTCACATTCGCTCTCGGGTTGGTGACGATATTTGAAGGAAGAGAGCCCGAAGTAGAGGGTTGAGTACTTGGGAGGAAACTAGCCAGCATATTCTTCAAATCATTTGTTTGATTGCTAAAAGAGGTTTGCATATCATGTCGAAGCTCGGTTCTAATATCATTCCCTTGCTTAGTGATATCTCCTTTCAAGTTGATGATTTGGCTTTGCAGATTCTTAACTAGCTCTCTTTGGGTCCTCATGAAAGTTTCAACATCTTGATTAATGGGTGGTGCTTGTTGAGCGGGTGGGTGATAAGGATTAGAAGCTCGAGGTGGGTTTGGATTGCTTCTATTGTAGTTGTTGGGGTTGTGGTTTTGAGGAAAAAACCGGGTGAAAGAAAGTTTTTTGAACGGTAACTTAGCAAGTTACGATCACCGTGAGGTCGGGCTTGATAGCTTTCTGTTGAATAGTTACCATAAGCCGCATACACGTTTTCCGGATTGTCATGAGTAGAAGGACAATCAGTGTATGAATGAGGACCGCCGCGGATCTCACAAGAAAGTGCTACAGCTTTAACTTGTTGTTGTTGGTTTTTAGCCAAGAGTTGCATATTTTTGCTCATTTCGATCATTGCGTGGGTCAATTCGGTCATATCAGGGTTTGAAGAAGTAGAAGAAACATTGACTCTCGGGTTATTCCTTGAAGATGCAGATGAATCCCAATTTTTGTGGTGAGTGGTCATGTTGTCTATAAGTTCTCTACACTCCTCAGGTCTCCTTTTCATAAATGTGCCACCGGCGGCTGCATTAATCGTATCACGATCATGGAAAGTTAAACCATTGTAGAAAGTGTCAATCAAAGTAATGGGGAGCATGTTATGGTTTGGACATCGATCAATCAAAACATTATATCGTTCCCAAGCATCAAAAAGTGATTCATCGGGTTCTTGAGTAAATCCACTAATTTGATTCTGAAGGCTCGTGACCATGGATGGTGGAAAGTAGCGCGACAAAAATCGTTGAGTCATCTCGTCCCAAGTATGAATTGAATTATTCGGAAGATGATCAAACCATTTTTCGGCATGGTGGGATAAGGTGTGTGGAAATAGGTGAAGGCGAAGAAAATCCATGGTAACCCCGGGCAACATCATGCTTTGAGTAACCGTAATGAATTTGTCAAGATGTTTGTTGGCATCATCATCCGTCAATCCGCGAAATGGACAAGTGTTTTGAACTTGTTGGATCATGTGATTCTTCAACAAAAACTCTGGAGCCGTGATTTGCATCGGCACAATCGGTCCTCCTCGTCCGTTCATGGTTGGTTGACACAGCTCCTCCATCGTTCGAAGATCGGGTGGGGGAACATTGTTGTTGTTATTTATGTTGGGGTGAGGTGGATTATTGTTGTTGTGCACACCAACCATATCTAAATTTTCACGAGTCTCGGGCTCTGAATAAGATGAAGATCTAGTACGCATACACCTGCAAAAGAAAAAGAAAAAGATACCAAAGAAATAGAGAGGATATATGTACTTGTAAAGAGAAAATCTTTTTGGTGCAAAACTTTGAAAAAGAAATGCTTTTTATACGTTTTTTAATGTTTTTGTATTTTTGAACATTTTCAATTTTTATGGATTTTTGAAAATGTTTGACACGAAAAATAATGCTAACGAGTGAACGGATCCCAAAATTCAACGCGTCTCTCACAGAAAACCGTTAATCTTTACGAAAAGAGCCGGCAACGGCGCCATTTTAATACAAGGTTTTTTGCCAAGTATAAAAATTAAGTTCTTTGAATGTGTCTAATCGAATTGATTACTGGTTAACGTACGACTCAGTTGTCTTTTGGTGGAAAGCAATATGATTCGTCGTTGTTGTAAAATAAATGTGCAAAACGTTAAAGTAAATGACGGGTAATTAAAGCTAAAACTGATTAAAAAGTAAATTAATTAAATAAAAAAAATTAAAGCTTGACGAAAAGTAAAATTTGAAAACTTAAAATAATGCAAACTTAAAAATAAAACTAAGGCAAAATAATAAAACTCAACCTGTCGGAATACCCTCCATCGGAATGATGTCGGAATAAACACGTGGGAATGTAAGCTTACCTCACCTATCGGAATACGGTCGGAATGAAGGCCTATCGGAATACGGTCGGAATGTAAGAAACAGAAGCTATCGGAATACTAAAAACCCTTCTATCGGAATACTGAAAAGAAGACCTTCTGTCGGAATCTTAATCGGAATCCTGGTCGGAATCCAAAACCCTTTTCCGATACACCTATCGGAATAAGGCGTCGGAATCCAAAACCCTTTTCCGATGGGGTGTCGGAATAATAGTAGGAAAAAGTAAATAAGCAAGATTGAATAAGCTATGTCTAATAAGCACTCAAACGAGACTTTACCAAATGAAAAATAAAACGGACTAAATAAGCACATATTAAAGACTTTCAAAATGCTAAATAAACAAGATTTATAAAATACACTTTAAGAAAAATTAAACTTTTAAAACTCTTAAATAGAAATAAGAAAAAATCTCAATAAGCTAAAACCTTAACTCGTATAAAACATTGATTAGAACAACAAGATAAGAACTTCTATCAAAATAAGCTTAAAGATTAAAACTTAAGCTTAAACGAATCAAACGAAAGATTTAAAACAAGAAGAGAAGAATGATAATGATTATGAAAAACTTGATTAAAAATAAAGATTCAACAACAAAATTAAACTTACATGGAATTAAAGGCAAGAAATTAAAGAACAATTAAGTAAATGCCAATATGAAAGTGCAAGTAATTAAAGGTGGAAGAACTATGTGTCAAATAGCCAACACCTCCTAATGTTTCATTAGGAGGGTACACTACTACAAAAAAGCACATAAACATCCTTTAATAAAAACCGGTTTTATAATAACCGGTCCGTATAGTAAGAAAGACACCGGTATTAATAAAATAACCGGTCTCTATATTTCAAAATAAAAAAAGACCGGTTCTTCCGAAGAAACCCGGTTTTAAATCATACCTAAAGACATCGGTTTTTCAAAGAACCCGGTTTTTTAATTTATATCACTTATACACGCCGGTTATTTAAGTAAAAACCAGTCTTAACAACTCTTATTTTCATTCCCGTCCATGGATCAAACCCTTTTTTCGAAATACCAATTATTTACTTTACGAAAAAAATAAAATCACCATTAACCTATACCAAATATAATGGGTCTAAAACTTACTTTTATATATTGTATATTGAAAGTTGACCTGATGGTCAAATAAGTGAATAGGTAATTCGATCTCATTGATTCGATGAATTGAACTGATTGACTCGACGATCGAATCGTGACCCATGACTCTATCAGGTCTTTCGACTGGGTTGATCCGGTGACTCGATGAGATTGACCTGGTGGTCGATTTCGTGACCCAATAACTCCATCGAGTTGACCCGATAATTAAACTTCTAACCTTATAATATCAAAATTTAATAAAAATTTATAATAAAAAATCTCTAAAGATTAACGAGTATGAATTATTTTATTTTGTGTTAAAAATTATTAATATTATTATTATTATTATTATTATTATTTTAGATAGCACGGAACAAGTCAAAGAATAACTTCTCCCCAAAAAATTTCCCCCAAATTTTACATCCAGTACACCCCACGACCTCCACCTTCATTCTCAGATTCCCGCCATGGAATCCTAACACTACCGTCTTGATGTTGATTTCATCACTTAAAAAGTTATCAACCACCATGTATTCTTCATATCGTATCCCGAACCACCAAGCTTAATTCTGGTTATTCATCTGAGTTTAAGAACATAAAATGGTATTTTTCTTCTTGTTAATTTAACTTTGATACACTATTAGGTATGCCAAATATAAAATTGTTGTGATTTACATGTTGATAATTTGTAGACTTCGTGATTTTAGTTGTGAATCACAAATTAGGATGACGAACCATGGCAAAATTGTGACCTTAGTTATGAATCACAAAATTGTGAAACATTTTGACTTTCAGAAACCTATACTACAGCTTCTCTATTTTAGCTTAACTTTTTGACCCATTTGAGATAAATGACAACGCACATCAGCCCATTTATAATAGTAAATCAAAGTTGAGTCAATTGACACTTATATGGATAGAAGTTGTTGTCTAAATCACATACTCATTTTCTTAATAATAAGTAGTAAAGTACACTTCCTAACAATAACTACGAATGCTTTTGCTTATCATCTTATCAATAAATGTTTGGAAATACACTCACATGACCACAACATATGTGATCTTGCAATTCGGTGTTCTTCTTCTTTGTTCTTGTTATTTACCATCTTTATTTCATATGATTCAGGAACGAATTTTGACAAAGTTAAATTAGTAGTGGTTATTAACGACAACAATTGGCTACTGTGAGTTTTTGTTTACATCAGTTCTATGTTTCTGTATCGCGGTATAGTACCTCTGGTGGGAATTTGGCTGCAAGTCTCTGGGCTCGTGACAGACTACAATCTTGGCAGGTTAGCCTTCATTCTGTCTTTGTTGTGGTACGTGTAATAAAAACTTATTGGAGGAAGCCTGCCAAAATTTTGTTTCTAAAGAGTATATACATGCAGTTTTGTAGATTAGTAATATCATTTTCTTGATACATCTCTAACAGGTATGCAAATGTCCAAGAAATTTATTTGATGGTTCCAATAGCTATCAGCACGTTACTGCTTCAAACCATTTTCAATGGGTACTCTATCAGTTGACAACTTATTAATGTATTGTAATTTTACTTTTATCATTCATAGTCACATTCCTTGAAACTGTCTATTAAAGATAGAATTTATGAACAAATTTACTAGTCTTGTCTTTGATAGTCGCCAAGGTTGCTCATTCTTATCAAAAGCACAAGATTTAGAAATTTGATACTTTTCGATATATTCTAAACATTTTTGTTCTTCTTTGTCTCCCTGTTGGGTCAAAAAGTTGATGTGGCAGAAACTCAAAAACGAAGAAAACATGAAGTTATTGTCCAAGCGTTGTCAAAGCCAATTTAGGCGTTGACAAGAACAATTCCAACGTTGTTGGCTCAAGAGTTGTCGTGTGCAATTCAAGAGTTGTTACATGCAATTCAAGAGTTGACAAGAATGTAGACAAGAAGCTTATGGAAGCTTCTATTTAGATAAACATGCAAAAGATATTCTGCATAAGTTTATTTAAATAGAAGATTTACTTGTTTATTCATCATTATCTCTTGTAAACCCTAATCCTTACACTATAAAAAGAACCAAGGGTCATAGGTTTTATTCATTCAATTCATTCACAATGTAAACCTAAAGTGTGTGTCGACTAGACATGGGATTCAATGTATACACGTCTAGTGATTGTTTGTTATTAATATAATGAACAATCCAATTTGTTTTAATTCATGTTTTGTGCCTAAACACCTTGTTAATGGTTGTTGTTCTAATTCCGCTTTGATTGTTTAATCATATGAACAATGATCATTCCTAGTAGCTTAAAAGATCCGGAAACCAAGGAAACACAATTGGTATCAGAGCCTCGTGGCTCGTGATGCTAGGACCAACAAGGTGTTCGTGTTTCGAGAAGAAAAGAAAAATCCGTCTAGGGTTTTTCTAGACGTTTTTGTGTGCGCAGCAGTATTCAGAAGGGCATAACTTTTTATTGAACCGTTGGATTGCCACGAAATTTTATATGTGTGTTCTACATACATATATCTAGATATCCACCGGAGGGATTGTCGAGATCTATCCCAAGAAAAAGTTATTAAGCGTCAAAGTCAGCAGGGGTCATATGCTGTTTTCTGTGAACAGTAATAGTAAAAACGCGATTTCTCCTTCGTTAACCGTTGGATCGTCGTGAAATTTGATCGGTAGGTTCTTGAAACTTATGTCTAGGATCTGACCGAAGGGATCTTCGATCTGAGCATTTATGAAGAAGTTATTCGCTGTCGAAGTTCACTGCAGTTTATGGATTTTCACATGAAATAATGATTTAGGGTTTATAAAACCCTAGATCAATTAGCCGCTGATGGGAGTTATTTAGACGCTGATAGATGTTGGTGTGACGCTGATAGATGTTGGTGTGACGCTGACAAGCCATGGATGAGACGCTGATGGCCAGGCGCTGACAGGTACAAAGTTGGCGCTGACAGGAATAAGTTAAGCGTTGTTGGGAAGCGCTGACACTTGTTGTCCGATATATACATTTTTCAACGCTGATAAGTGTTGTCCGATATTGGACAACACACAGTGTTGATATCTTGGACAGTGAAGGATATTGGACAACAAAAGGAATAGTTGCTGTTTGAGAAAATTGGTACGTTTTAAGCACACAAAAAGGAGTAATTACACACGAAGGTACATGGAATCTCCGTTTTAATTTAGAATATCATGATGATATTTATGGCTCGGATATTTTTAAACGGAATTAATGGTTTAAATGCAAGTTAACAACATTTATGAAGTAATTTATTGGAGTATGTAATCGGGATAGCCTTGAGAAAGAGTTATCCATGTCTGCTTTTACATACAAAGATATTGGTTCATCATGAAGAGGTGTTAGCTTAAGGGGAAGAATTATTGTGGTAAGTTTGATGATTGAAGAAGATTTTCACGAGTTTGTGTTCTATCATATCTTAAAGTCATGCACTTCCAGCCACTGATTTTAAAGGTAACTTGTTCGTGCTTTACATGGTTGGTAATGAAGGCTTGTCATAACACTTGAAGGAGTTACATTATCGTGCTCAGTGTCTCACAAAGGATGAGAATATTGACAAGAGATCGAGGTCTACTTATACTTAGCTCCATGAGTATAAGTTCTTAGTCACATGGATAGTACAAGACATGGAACATAGGTTTGGGTTATTATACTTCTACATCAAAAATATTATATTAGTTGTTCTTCAAGATCATTACACAGAGCTACATTTGGAGAATCTTCAAAGATTGCATACATTGTTTACTTCCTTGTTGATGTGACAAAAAGGGGAAGAAAATACATGCTACACTTGAGGGGAAGCAATCTGAAGATCATGTATAACTTACAAGAGATACACATAGAGTTTTGCCACTATCAACTAGGGGAAGATTGTTGGGTCAAAAAGTTGATGTGGCAGAAACTCAAAAACGAAGAAAACATGAAGTTATTGTCCAAGCGTTGTCAAAGCCAATTTAGGCGTTGACAAGAACAATTCCAACGTTGTTGGCTCAAGAGTTGTCGTGTGCAATTCAAGAGTTGTTACATGCAATTCAAGAGTTGAGAAGAATGTAGACAAGAAGCTTATGGAAGCTTCTATTTAGATAAACATGCAAAAGATATTCTGCATAAGTTTATTTAAATAGAAGATTTACTTGTTTATTCATCATTATCTCTTGTAAACCCTAATCCTTACACTATAAAAGGAACCAAGGGTCATAGGTTTTATTCATTCAATTCATTCACAATGTAAACCTAAAGTGTGTGTCGACTAGACGTGGGATTCAATGTATACACGTCTAGTGATTGTTTGTTATTAATATAATGAACAATCCAATTTGTTTTAATTCATGTTTTGTGCCTAAACACCTTGTTAATGGTTGTTGTTCTAATTCCGCTTTGATTGTTTAATCATATGAACAATGATCATTCCTAGTAGCTTAAAAGATCCGGAAACCAAGGATCCACACTCCCCTATATAGCACTCCTACTGGTGTCAAGACTCCAGATGTTATTGATCTTCGCAAGCAACAAAGAAAGGAACCCGAGAAACCTATTTCCTAGGTGAGCACTTCCATATTGAGAGTTCCACTTAGACACAGGGGTGCTGTTTCTTATAATTTTTATGTAACAGGTTCCGTGTTTGTACTATGTGTCCCTAAAGGTGCTAGAAGAAAAGGAAGAGAAGATAGCTCCTGGAACTTTGATTGGGACAACACGCACAAATGCAGTTTATGTATTCACATATTTGTAGCTTTTTTTAGATACTTTGAAAAAAGAAATATATCTTTTTTATGCCTATAGTGATGTGATACGTGGTCCCCCGCAAGACAAGCCATCTGGTAAAAGGGTATGTGTACTCTCAGAAGTCATATAATAATATGTTTGCTTAGCTTCTTATAACTCCATTAGACTGTCAAGGTAGATAGATGAAAGATAAATATTTTCCTACTGAATCACATAAGATAAGTGCATGTTCCTTGTTTCACTTTTGTACTCCTGATTTGTCTCTCGGGGTGCTCATCTTTTGTACGACATTATTCTTACCTTTATCATTTTGACAGGATGATTTGTTTAGAGGTCAGACAGACAGAGTTGACGCCTCGTTACAGCTTGGACAATGTCTTACCTACCATGTGAGTATTGCACCTCTCATTGTATAATGAATGTCAAATACGATGAAGCCCGAGAGAAGAGAAGATGCGTAGTCAAAAGGAGGAGTTCAGTGACATGGTTGCTGAGTTGCCTATAACTTATATCACATGTATAACTTCTAGAGGTGGCAAGATAAGCTGGTCTCAAAACACTCTCGCACATTGAATGGGTTGGGTTGGTCTGACCCGCAATGGTTTTTTGTCGTCTTTCTGAAAATGTTATAAATATTAGACAAGCAAGTGTTTTTATTGTGTTGTTCTTCATTTATATAGCTTCATTTTGATATACAATGATCTTTACTTCTCGAACCTTTCACTTTAACTCATCAGTTGGATGCAAGAAAGAATGGTTGCTTTAGATTTTGTGTTGAGGTGATCAAATTTTGCTTAAAGCATAGTATTTAGGAAAGAATTATTCACCGGTAAGGTAAAATATACTCTGCATTTAAATTTCCTTTCATTTATCCATTTTTTACCATTCTGCACTTTGTCGACTGTTTACGTATTTGACACCTCGTCACATATTTCATATTGTTAATAACTTTCAATTTTTGTGCAGAAAGGTGTTGCAATCGAAATTAGTGAAGCTGTTGTTGGAGCCTTTAAAGGGCGAGCTCGCACCTACTGCACTTGATTATAGCTTAAATATTACACTTGTATAAATCAGTTTGAGGCAAGTTGATAACAATTTGATATTTTGTACATGTATCAAGACTTACACTTTAGTTTAGTTTTATATTTTTGAATTATGAAAATTTTATTTTTTCGCAAAATCTAAAATCAAATTTATTTTTTAAAAAAATTCTCACGAAGACCGGTTCTTATATAATGACGGGTCTTTTTACTCTATAATAGAGACTTGTACACACCTGTTGCTAACGCTGGTTCTTACTAGAAAACCGGTTTTGATGCTCATATTAGACACTGGTTGTGAATCCAGTTTCTCTATGTTTTAGTTATAGAAATACCCCCTCGCCTAGAGTGGTTCCTAAACCACTCTTCATGAATCATTCTAACCGGTCTTTATGAGATTTTTTGTAGTAGTGGTATTTATAGGTGATTAGGGAGGTTAGCATGTGTTGCTCCTTTCTGAAAGTCCCTAATCAATGCGAGAAACCCTAATCTTAACTTAATCAACACAAGGTATTACTTTTCAAACGTAATCTTATTATTGTATAATAAAGAATTACAAGTGTTATGGATAACACCGTTTGATGACAATGTGTTGTGCACACTTTGAACAACAATAAACCTTAACTTATGAATACAGTCGTAGCTGTTTGTTTCACTAAGTTACACGCACTAATGTTCTTAATATCTCAAAGTGTTAAACATTAATGCAAGGATACACATCCTATTTATAGTGTTACGAGTTTGACTTGAACAGTACTTGATGTCGACTACACAAACTTTTACAAGTTCCCACATCAGTCACATGATGTCCTTCTATTCTTGGTACTCTTCCATTATGCTTTAAGGAACAGTTGTCCAAAACAGTTTCCTTATTCTTCATATTCTCGAACACACAAATGGCATGTCCAAAGTGTGCTGAGAGTTATCAGGGTATTGCCACCCCTGTTAACTCTCAACCCCTCAGAGTCCCTAATACATCTTGGCTGTTATCCATCACAGCCAAGGAGTATGTCTTCAGGTAATCTTCGACTTCCCTGACAATGTCTCTGACATGGACTCCTCTGAGGTTGCTCACAGAGATTCGGATCTCTGTGAGTCTTGTGAAACTTGCCTGCCTCCTAGGCACAGGCAAGGGACTATCTATCAGCCTAATTATGTTTAAATCAATGAACAGGGAATCTAA
Source organism: Glebionis coronaria (assembly GCA_025667525.1). Taxonomy (NCBI): domain Eukaryota; kingdom Viridiplantae; phylum Streptophyta; class Magnoliopsida; order Asterales; family Asteraceae; genus Glebionis; species Glebionis coronaria. The sequence goes on along the minus strand of CM046877.1, from coordinate 559,065,422 downwards.
CAAGTTTAGATTCCCAACAATCTCCCCCTATTTAAACATAAATAGTGCTAGATCTAACTAAGTTAAGGTAAGTGAGTTTAACAGCTTCTTCTTACACATAACAGATCTAAACAAACATACCTCATGATTTTATTAAGACTTAAAGAAAAATTACAAGTTCATTACATAAGTTAAATAAAAGATGAAGGTAAAAGGGCTGATACTATCTTCAATAGTCATCATTTTTGATTCTTTCTTCAGCTTCGGCCACATCTAATCTGTTATCAATTTCATCCTGCAAAGTCTTTGCAAACTTCTTGGAATACTCTGAGTTGATCTTGAGACACTTCTTGTGACAGAGTAGCTGAATAGTTGAAGCCAGGCAAAGCTCATCTTCCCTCTGAAAAGCATATTGGCAGGCTTTGTTCATAAACGCCATTCCTCTTTCAGGCACTGAGTATGTCTGACCATCAACAGGGCCAACAATACCATTAGGAAGGATCAGATCCCTGTGCATGCCATCCACACGAACATCTTCAGTAACAAAAGTTTCATCAATGATTTGGGAAATTCTTCTTCTTTTGTTGCCTGTCTTTGGGGGTCCTTGTTCGAAAAGCTGTGGTGGAGGATCAATCTTGAGTTTGGCAGCTGTTTCCTTGATCCAGTTAAACTTAGCCTTAAGAGTTTTAAGCAGAAGGAAATTTGCCTGTCCAGACTTTTTGGCAGCTAAGGCTTCGAGTTCAAACCATTCTGATAACCCAAGTGTTTTTAACCTGAAGTTGTCAAACACATCCATATTCCTCTGTTGATTATCCCTCCATAAGATCATCTGTGGGGTGTTTGTGGACTTGTGAATGGTGTATCTAAACTTGGTTATCTTGCCAGCAGCATACCTGTTTTTCACGCAGGCATCATAGTCAGCTTTGACTTTCTTTAAGGCCTCAGCGCGTTTAAGTTCCATTTCCCTCAACCTTTGTTTTTGTTTTTCTTTTTCAGGTGGTGTCATCTTCCTCAGAGTAGCTTCATTTAATTCTTTGGCTGCCTTGAGCTCACTTAGTCTTTTGAATTCCTCAGCCTGTTGCTCTATTTCTTCAGGCGTTAAAGGTCTCTCATCGGAAGGTGTAAAGGTTGAAAAGTGGGAAAGGTCTGTTGTGGATCCTCCTGTCTCTAGCATCGCAGCTATCTTCTTAAGTTTGGTGTCAGTATCAACCAAAACTATCTCTTTACCTTTCTTTGAGACAGAGGACTCCACACTTATATTTTTCAAATCATCAGCTCTTTTGAGGAACGCTGTCTGAGCCTGATTTTGAATAGATTTTGGTAGGGAGCTCACAGTGAATTTAAGTTTCTTGGCTGCTGGTTCATCATCATCCTCAGGCTTGCTGATGTTAACTAGGATCATGGATTTAGATGAGTCAGCACCATCTTGTGTTTGTTGCTCCCCCTGAGTCTGATCCTCATCATCAGGTACTATAACTGGTGTGATGACTTGAAGAGGAACAGGTGTTGTTGAAGGATTGGCTGAAGATGAGCCTTGTTCAGCAGATGCAAGGCTGAGTATATTAGTCTTCTCCCCCTCACGTTCATCCTTACTTCTCTTATGCTTGGATGAACGTGCCTGAAATCTTCTTGCAATCTGCTCCACAGAGGCAGCCATGGCACGCTGTCTTTTCCTTGATGCCCTGGCAATCTTCAGCAATAGGTTGGCATTAGCATTGGTATTTGCCTGAACACGCCTGACAATAAAACCAGCATGGTTGTATTGCCTGTTGCGCACTGCATTGAAGTGCCTGTTCATGTTGGTTTCTTGTTCATGGAACAATGCAGGGACAACTGAGTCAATTGCATTCTTGATTCGTGTCGAGAGATGACTTAGTCCCTGGACCACACCTTTTCTTGCACCCTCCTGAATAGGCTCAGTGACAGCCTCAGTCACAGCCTTCTTTATAATACCTGGAAAGGTGACAGTGAAATTGTGCATCTCTGACTTGATCACGTCCAGCTTTCTTGATAAGCGCTCAATATCAGACTGATGGTGTACAGGCTGAAGATTCTTGATATTGAGGCTTTGTTGAGCAAAATCATCCTCCCTTGGAATCAAGTCGAAGTTAGTCTGGGTAGGATGATCAAACAAGAGGAATTCAGCTGTTGGATCATAAATTGGTCTTTGGAAGACTGTTGTTGCAGATGTAGCAGAGTTTTGTGTGTCAACAGCTTCCTTAAGAGGAGAAGTCTTGTCATCTTCTTTAGGAGGAGAGGCTGACAGCTGGTCATCCTCATCTTCTTCCTCCTCTTCATCAAACATTCCCTCAGGGAATTCATCTTCAGGCATTGGTCCAAACTCAGCGACATAATCTTCTACAGAAAGCATTTCTTCATCAGCATTGAGCACAAGTTCTTCTTCAATCGGAATGTCCTGAGTTATTGTTTCAGCCTCCTTTTCATGTACCTGAGGTTCTTGGACTGGCTGTACAATTTCAGCCTGCAAGTTTGTTGTAATTAGTAACAGGGGAAAATATAAAGTGAATGGTCGCCATTTCGCTGTCCCAGAGAGGCTGAGGGTGATTACTCAGCCACTCCAAAGGATAAATCCTTGGGATTCTTTTAAGTGTGAATGAAGTTTGGTTAATGGTCGCCATTCGCTGCCCCTAGGAAAGCTGAGTGTGATTATTCAGCCCCCCCAAAAGGTAAAAACCTTTGGGACTCTTTTGATTGTGAAACATATGTTGTTTACTGATCGCCATTTCGCTGCCCCTAGGAAAGCTGAGTGTGATTATTCAGCCCCCCCAAAAAGGTAAAACCTTTGGGACTCTTTTAAGAGTGAAACATATGTTGTTGTAGGTCGCCTGTTACGCTGCCCCTAGGAAAGCTGAGGGTGATGATTCAGCTCCCCCTGAAAGGATAAATCCTTTGGGACTCTTTTAATGAGGGAACCAAGAGGCTGTGTGAAGTACAGCCATCAAGGTTGAGACATTAATGTATTCAGGTTGTTGTTGGCCTGAATACTGTCTAGAGGGTTCAGGGTCATCGGGGTGCTTTATAAACACAAATGAATCACTCCCTGGTGCAAAGACAGAGTGTACAGAAGTCTTAAAGAATTCTAAGTGAAATGACAGACTTCTATGGGTCGAGGATTACCCTAACTTCACCACTCTCTCCTACAGACAAATGAGAGTGGTTGATTGTGAACCTCTAAAAATGTACACTGATTACCTGTGAGATATCAGCTTGGTTTGGCTGGTTTCCTGTAGTCTCTGCTGACCTAGAGACACTAGACGCCTGTTGTTTGTCAGCCAAAGATTCTGTATCCACAAGAGTATCTGGACCAGAGGCGGTGTCAATCTTCTTTTCCTTGGCCTTGCTAACAGCTTTAGGTTGGGAAGAAGAGGGGATTTTCTTCTTCTTTAGCTGTTGGCCAGATGAAGCCTTGGACTTGGTAGTGTGCTGCCCAGAGGTCAAAGACGTAGACTTGCCAGCGACACTAGAAGTATTCACCTTCTCAGAGGAAGGGAGCAAGGGCTTCTCAGCGTTGGGTACCTGGTTGGCCACGTTCAGCATGTGTGCAGTCACAGGGATATCCTCAGCTCCTATCTCCTTGTAGATGGCGCCTGTGATGCGATATGGCTTCAGAGCTGTCAAGGCCTTGTTATGGTAGTTCTCTCCCAGCAAACTCTCAAAGATCAGGGACAAATAACGCACATAGCAGATGTTCTTTTCCCTGACCTGATTCCGTCCTTTCAGCTGTTCTACCAGGTTAGAGAAAAGGATGCTTCCAACGTCAACATCAGCTCCCCATATTAATCCATACGCAATAGTCTGATGTTTGAACGACATTTGACCCTGTGATCCCTGCATGCCTCCCAGGGACTTCACAATGTGGGTGAAGAGGACACGCCACATAGGAGAAAAATACTTAATCTTCAGAGGGGCTTTAGCAAGGATTTCAGCTGGTGTGAGGGCAGGGTTAATGTCATGACAAGGGTTGAGTGTGGCCAATGCTTCCTTGACAGCCTTTTTGTCCACTGTCTTCAGGCATTCATCTCCATGTTTAAGTCCGGCCACACTGGCAAAATCAGTAAGGGAAAAGGCAAACGGATGTTCATTGCAAGAAAGGCTAAAGGTAATGGTGTCTTCAACTACTTCAGCAGAATACCAGAATTCCCTAAGGTATTATTGGTAAAAGGTGGAAGGAGATTTGGTGAAGGCTTCGTTTAGGTCACAATTCTGCATGAAATTTACCAGATCTGAGTAGGTGTTGTTTGGTGCCTTGATCCATCCAATGGCGTTATTTGAAGCGATGATGCTCTCGTTGATCTCGAAGTTCACATTGGAGGCTTTTGGTACTGGAAACGCCATTGATTTAAGGTTGAAGGAGAATGAAAATGGCGGATGGTTGAGAGAGATAAGAGTTTAGAGAGAGAAAGGATGATTTTTAGAATGGTGGTGGGTGAGAAGAGAAAGTGTTGGGAATAAAATATGGGTCAGATCACCAAACGCTGATAAGAAGAAAGTCAACGCTGATAGATTGACATTGGACGCTGATAGAAGTCAACGCTGACAGCCTTGAAGATTGACACTGATAGAATATCTTTTGTTTATTTGTTTCTTTATTTATGTATGGTAAAGATAAGCACAACATTGTATTTTCTATTATTATCTTTACCTAGAATAGTTGATTCGTAGCTTATTGTACAAGACTTCTTGTTCTATAAAAGAAGGTCTTTTAGGTTAAAGTCATATATCAGTTTTCATAGTATTCGCAAGTTAAACCTTTCATTGTAATCAACACGATTATTCTAATACAAGTGAAAGTTTGTTTAACATCATTGTGTTTTAGATCAAGTGTTAATTCCGCATAACACTTTGTTACTTTATCCATAAGCAAAGGTTTCTCTACGTGTAGTACTTGATCTAATCTCGTATACACAAAGCTTAATCGATCTAAGTTTGGGATCAACAAGTGGTATCAGAGCTTGTTGAGAAACTTTTGATCTTTAAGTAACGCAGAACCCTAAAACACCAAACCCTAAAAACCCTAAAATTCTCAAAACCCTAAAAACATCATGTCTGGCACAAATCAACCTCCTGCTTTGCTACAAAACAACTTCTCAAACCCTAGTATCAAAATTCCCATGTTTGATGCCAGGAACTTTGAGCTATGGAAGTCCAATTTTGAGCAATATATAGCTATTCATGACTACACTCTTTGGGAGATTATCGAATATGGGAACACATTCGATAAAGCAGCAAAGATTACTGCTGCAATTGCCACAAGGACAGCTGTTCCTAATTGTCCTGAATCTGATAAGGTGGAAAAGCCTGAAGATGGGAGAGCTGTAGCTGTTGAAGACATAGCCAAGAAGAGGGTGGACATGAAAATCTTAAACATCTTGAAACATGCCCTAGGTCATGAGAATCAGCACAAGTACAAACACTTTGAATCTGCAAAAGAGCTTTGGGAAGCTCTTGAAGTAGCACATGGTGGCAATGCTGATACAAAAGAAGAAAAGAAGAAGCAACTATTGCATGAGTATGCTGTCTTTAAAGCTCAACCTAATGAGAATCTCAGCAGTGTGAGAAGTAGACTTCTTGACATCACAAGTCAACTTTCCTTCATGGGAAAACAGATTGATGACCCTGAATGCAATGCTACTTTTCTCAAAAGCCTTGGTGATGTATGGAAGATTGAGACAAGATCCATTCTTGTCAATAACACTCACAAGACATCCAGGTTTGATGACATCTTCAACAAACTAAGACTGTTGGAGAATGAATGGCAATTGGAGAGTGATAACAAATCTTCAAGCAGCAACATGGCCTTCTTTTCACAAAGTGAAGGCCAATTTGATTCCATGAACTTCTATGGACATTCAGCCACTGGATCTCAAGGTGTCAGCGCTGGATGTCAATCTGTCAACGCTTTGTACTCAAGCGCTGACACACACAATCATGGCGCTGATAGAATTAAACCTGCTGGTTTTGATCTAGATACTGTGTGTGCATTCATTGCTTCTTTGCCCAGTGATTCAAGGATTACATATGAAGATCTTGAGCAGATAAGTGATGAACAATTGGAAGAGATGGACATCAAGTGGACAATGGCTCTTGTAAGTTTAAGAGCAAACAGGTTCAATAAAAGGTTCAAGAAGAAGATGACCTTTAATGCTAAGGATGTTGCTGGATTTGACAAGTCCAAAGTTGAGTGCTACAACTGTCATAGGATGGGGCACTTTATGAGGGAATGTAGATCTCCAAGAAGATCTGATGCTGGGAAGCCTTCTAGCCAAATGATTAAGAGCCCAGATCCCAAGGCCATGGTTTCTGTTCAACAAATTGATGGTGTTGGTGAATGGGATTGGAGCTGGATGGCTAAGAATGAGGAAGAGGACAGAGCTTTGGTTGCTGAAGTTAAAGAAGAGCATGCTGAATATGCTCTCATGGCACACTCCTCCTCTTCATCAGATAATGAGGTATATGATGATGCTTTCTGTTCTAAGGGTTGTCGTTTAAATACTGAAAAATTAAAACAAGAGATAGTTAAATTATTAGATGAGGCAAGTACTGAAAGATGCAAAGTATCTAATTATCAAATTGCTCTTACCCAAACAGAAAAGACAGTAGCTGAGTATAAGAAAATGGAGTTTGATTTAAAGGATCAAATAAACATCTTAAAACATGAGTTATTTCAAAGTAAAGATGTTCAAGATATAGTAAATAGGGTTAATCTTGATTTGATAGCTCAGTTAGAAGAGGCTAACAAAAATAAAGATAATGTGAGTCTTAAAATCCAGAGATTTGATAAGGCCACACAATCCCTTGGAGAGTGTGTTAGCAAACAAAGAGACTCTAAGGATATGAGCGGGATTGGGATGAATAATTATACTGTTGTTCCACCACCAGCTGGGGATTTCTATGGTGTCCAATCAAAGGACTTATCTTGGACTGGCTTGCCAGAATGCCAAGAGGAGGAATTCATTCCTCCACCTAGAGTGATTTCCCCAGTTGAGGAATACAAACAAAAACTGACTGACCTTGATGAGTGGAAGAAAGCTAATCACACCTTGTTTGTTAAGGGAGGGTTATTGTGTGAAAGTCCAAATGAGCCCACACCAATCACGAGCCTTGATCCTAAACCTATTAAGATCACACACCCTACCACTGGCAAAGCTGTTGACCTTGGCTCACAAACTGTTAGAAAACCTAGTGTTAAGTATGCTGAGATGTATAGGAATACTAGGTCACCAAAAAGCCAAGTTAGTGATCATGGAACAGGCTTCTTTGCTTCTAGACCTAAGACTATGTCTAGAAAAGCTTGTTATACATGTGGTAGCTTCTCACATTTGGCCTACAAATGTGTCAACGCTTCCAATGTCAACGCTGATAGGAACCATTTCAGCGCTGACAAAAGTCAACATAGGTCAAACACTGTCAGACCCAATACCTTTGTGAACAAAAGTTCACAAGTTGTTAGACCAGCCCCATTCTTTTCTAGAGGGTCTAACACACAAGGCCTAAGACCTTTTCAAAAGTCAAACACTTGGTCAAATAGGCAATGGGTTCCTATAGCAAACCCTAGGTTCAACGCTGATAAGAGCAATCGGGGCGCTGACAAGAGAAATTTCAGCGCTGACAGACACACTGCTAAACCTAGGTATTTGCAACCACAGGGAAATAGGTCTAAAGCTTCTACTAGCTTAACATGGAGACCAAAACAAGACCAAAACCCTAATTCTACTGGTATTTCTATGACATGCAACAGGTTTCATTATATTTCTAAGGCATTGTCAACACCAATTGGGGTTAACTGGGAATTTCATTCAAACAGGGATGAAAATGGGGTTGTTATGAGAACCAAGTCTGTTCTTGTTGAACAACCAAATGAATCCAAGTCTTCTAAGGCTTGGGTTCCCAAAGAAAACTAATGTGTTTTCTTTATGTGCAGGGCATTCAGAAGAAGATCAATGATTATGGATACTGGGATAGTGGATGCTCAAGGCACATGACAGGAAAGGAAGACTATCTGACCAATTTCTCTCCTATTCAAGATGGTGATAAGGTATATTTTGGAGGGGGCTACGGCACCATTACTGGAAAAGGAACCCTTGTCACCAACAATCTACGGTTTGAGAATGTCTTCTTGGTGAAAGATCTGGATTATAATTTGTTTAGTGTATCACAAGTGTGTGATAACAAAAATAAGGTTCTTTTCACAGATACTGAGTGCTTGGTGTTAAGCAAAGATTATAAGCTCCCTGAAGAGAAATACATAGATTTTAGAACACCAAGGCATAAAGACATATATAATGTGAATCTTAATGGAATTAAGGTAAATAATAAAATGTCATGTCTGTATGCTAAAGCCTCAGTAGATGAAAGTAATCTTTGGCACAGGAGACTAGGGCACATAAACTTTAAGAATATCAATAGACTTGTGAGGCTTGGTTTAGTTGATGGTTTGCCTGAAAAGGCTTTCCACAATGACCACTCTTGGGTTGCATGTCTTAAGGGCAAGCAGCACAAGGTCTCATTCAGGTCTAAACAGGTGCACTCTAGTTCTAAACCACTTCACTTATTGCATATGGACCTCTTTGGTCCAACTAATATAGAAAGTTTGAAGGGTAAATCATATTGTTTTGTTATTACTGATGATTACTCCAGGTTTACATGGACTTTCTTTTTAGCCAAGAAAAGTGAAACTGCCCTAAGTCTGATTAATTTCATTACCCAGATAGAGAAGAAGAATGGTAATGAGGTCAAAATTATTAGAAGTGACAATGGGGGTGAGTTTAGAAATCAGTTGTTAGATGATTTTTGTGCCAAGAAAGGGATTACTAGGCAGTTTAGCATAGCTAGAACCCCACAGCAAAATGGGGTTGCTGAAAGGAAGAATAGGACCCTTATTGAAGCAGCCAGAACCATGTTGGCTGATGCCCACTTTCCTATAGCCTTTTGGGCTGAAGCTGTTAACACAGCTTGTTATGTTCAGAATAGGGCATTGGTCAACAAGATACATAATAAGACACCTTATGAATTACTTTGGGGAAGGAAGCCCAATATTGGCTTCCTCAAGCCTTTTGGATGTCATGTAGTTGTTCTAGAAACTAGTGAGGCCCTAGGTAAATTTGATTCAAAAGGTGATGAAGGCTACTTCATGGGTTATTCAGTGCAGAGTAAAGGATATAGGGTTTACATTAAAAAGGAAAAACGTATACTTGAAAAAGTACATGTTAGGTTTTTAGAAAGTAAACCTAGTGATCCTGAAAACGGTCCAAATTGGTTGTTTGACTTAGAACCTTTATCTAGAGCTTTAAATTATATGCCTGTTACTGATCCAGACATTGTGAAGGTAACTTCAAGTGTTTTGGAAAAGAGAATTGGTAATGTTTCAGGTATACAGGTTGCTAAGGAGGATGGACCACCAGCAGTTGAATCATCTCCCACACAAGAATATGTTACACTTCCTATATGGACAGATGAGTATTATGCTGCTGCTACTGCTGCTAGGAAAGAAAATGGTGGTGTTCAAATACCACCACATACAAACATGCATGATTCTTCAGGCGCTGACAAAGGGAAATCAAGCGCTGACACGACCAATTCAGACGCTGATGGCTCCAACGCTGACAACAACAGTTCAAGTGTTGTTAGCCCAAACGCTGACAAACAAGGATCAGACTTTGGAGACACCTTTACACAGCTTTTCTCTTCCCATTTTGAACAGGGTGGACCTTCCAATGTCCATGAAGAGATTTCAGTTGATCAAGAAGAATCTGAAGAAGATATTGGCAACATGGAGCGTGAAGTTGAGGACACCAGACTTTTTGAAGGAGGAGTTCTTACTTCCACAGCTAAGGATCACCCCACATCTCAAATCATTGGTGATGTTATGGCTCTAGTTCAGACAAGAAGATCCCATCAAGGTCTTGATGGATTTATTGCCAATATACACAAGAAGGTTGATACCCCTCTTGTACAAGCATGTTTGTTTGCCTGTTTTCTGTCACAGGAAGAACCCAAGAAAATTTTTGATGCTCTCAAGGAACCAAGTTGGGTGGAAGCAATGCAGGATGAGCTTCACCAATTTGCTATACAGGATGTTTGGGAGCTGGTTGATTGTCCTAGATATGTGAGACCAATTGGGACAAGATGGGTTCTAAGGAACAAGAAAGATGAAAGAGGCATTGTGGTCAGAAACAAGGCACGTTTGGTAGCCCAGGGATATTTTGGGAGGTCAAATCCCCATTCTAGCTGAGGGCAGATTGGAACCTATGACAATAATTGAATTGACGGCGGCTGTCATTAGCTTGCAAAAGCAAAATGTCAGTCTTGTACAAACTGTCAACAAACAGGGACGAGAACTCCAAGTTTTGAGGGAGAGAGTAACTGTTTTGGAGAATCCAAGTAGCAGGAGTCTAATGGAGGAATCTTCCAAAGGGGAGGATAAAGAGGATGAGGAGGATGAGTTGATTCACACAGCTAGTGAGAAGAGTTCAGAAAAGAGTTCACAATTTAGTGAATCTTTGCAGATTGCTGAAGCTCTCACCAACTTGAAGAAGCACCCAGTTGTTGATACATCCAAGGTGACACCAAAGAACTTGGAAGGATCTTTCAAAGAAACATTGGGCGCTGATACAGGTTTGGACGCTGACACATCCAGCGCTGATAAAGGTAATCGTGGCGCTGATAGGAGCAACTTGGACGCTGACAAAGTTGCAGGTGGTGTTGATGTATTCCAGCCATCAACAATCATCAAAGATGTGTCCACACAGGTTTCTTCTTCTACTTTACCAATTATTGATCCAAAAGACAAAGGTAAAGGTATTTTGATTGAAGAAGATGTTCCAAAGAAAGATGCAGCACAAATAGCATTTGATGAACAGTTGGCTGCACAACTTGTGGAAAGAGATTTGAAGAGGAGTAGAAGATCACCATTTGTTGTTTCTGAGAGTGAGGAAGAAAGTGGTGATGATGAAGAAGGTGATAGCTCAGATTCAAGTATTCAAATTATTGAAGATCCAGAAAGGCTTGAATATGGGGATGAGCTAGCAAAGGAAAGGTTGAGTGAGTTGAAGAATCAGATTGATTGGGACCTACCAGAAATCACCAGAATGTATCATGCTTGGGAAGACAAGGTTATGGACAACCCAGGTATGAGTTTATCAGATCAAATTTGGGGGTTAGAAGTTCTGCTTAGGGTACAAGCTGACATAAAGGTGATTATGAGGTTTAATGCACAAGAGGTCAAAACCTGGCTCAAAAGAGATAGAAGGCAGTTGTACTATAAGTTGCTTAGATGTCATCAGCCTAATTGGACATCAAAGAAGTTGCTGGCCTTATCTTTTGAGGAGCTAGAGTATAGGGCACATCCTATTTGGAGGAAGGTGCAAGAACAGAATGTCTACCAGTTTCTTTCAGAAGAAAGAAAACAAGAGCTTGCAGAGGAGATGCAGATTCAAAAGGAAATAAGGATTGCTCAAAGACCAGTGAAGAAAGGAGATCCTTTCCAATTTCCTAAAGACATGGATGTGTATTTTCCAACTGAAGGTGTTATAAGGAAGCATCTCAAGCTTTCTCCATTGGAAGCTTCAGATTTGGTAAATGCAGTACCTCTAGATGACAGAAATCCAATCATCAGTTTTGATGAAGATGAGTGTGGATTTTGGAAGGTTGGACGATTTGGAAAGGAGGTACATACTTTCACTTCAGTTATTTCTATATTTGCAAGCATAGACAGGGAAGACTTGGTGCATCTATGGAGGTTAATAGAGGCCAAGTATACAGCTGAAGCACCTACTTCAGCTAATGGAATAAGACTTTGGAACACATTTATGACTTTGTGTGGTCCAAAAGAAGCAGATCCTGCCATTTGGAAGGATCTTGAAGATGATCTCAGTAATCTTCATTGGAGGCTATATTCTACTTGTGGTGTATTTCATATGAGCTCTACAAAGTTTTCAGAGTATTTACTTGTGGATGCTGACTATTTCTTGTCCAAAGAAGTGTTGGAGAAGATGCTAGAGACACCCTTGGAGATAGATTATACTAGTGACGTGGCCAAGGACTTGATCAGATATGTTTATCACCAACATAAGAAGTTTTTGCAAGATTCCTCCTAAGCCTTTAGTTTTTATTCAGAAACTTGATCATTGGAATGGATATCAAGTTTAGGGGAGGATTGTTGGGAATAAAATATGGGTCAGATCACCAAACGCTGATAAGAAGAAAGTCAACGCTGATAGATTGACATTGGACGCTGATAGAAGTCAACGCTGACAGCCTTGAAGATTGACACTGATAGAATATCTTTTGTTTATTTGTTTCTTTATTTATGTATGGTAAAGATAAGCACAACATTGTATTTTCTATTATTATCTTTACCTAGAATAGTTGATTCGTAGCTTATTGTACAAGACTTCTTGTTCTATAAAAGAAGGTCTTTTAGGTTAAAGTCATATATCAGTTTTCATAGTATTCGCAAGTTAAACCTTTCATTGTAATCAACACGATTATTCTAATACAAGTGAAAGTTTGTTTAACATCATTGTGTTTTAGATCAAGTGTTAATTCTGCATAACACTTTGTTACTTTATTCATAAGCAAAGGTTTCTCTACGTGTAGTACTTGATCTAATCTCGTATACACAAAGCTTAATCGATCTAAGTTTGGGATCAACAGAAAGAAGACAATATATATATTCAAACTAGAGTGAACAGTTATTCAACCGTATTAAATGCAAAAGCGAAAATGACTGCTCAAGTGGGTCCCCTTGACCTTTCAAAACGTTTGTCTCCTCGTTATCCGAAACTTAAATGATTAAAAAATGTGAGAATGTTTTTCGCATTTACTTGGAACGCAACTACCTAGTTTCATGTGAAAAACATTTAATAAAACATTTAATATAGAATCAATCATTTAATGAACACATTTAATATCAAGCCACAGGCTTTGAAATATTGAGCATCCCTAGCTCAGCAACTAGCCTGTTGAACGTAGGTTCAGCCAAAGGCTTTGTAAAGATATCAGCTAGTTGCAGCTCTGTGGGAACAAAATGCAGCTCAATATCTCCCTTCATAATATGATCCTTGATAAAATGATACCTGATATCAATGTGTTTGGTACGAGAGTGAAGAACAGGGTTGTTGGATATGGCAATGGCGCTGGTGTTGTCACAAAAGATTGGCACTTTGTCATACAAGATTTCATAGTCAGCCAATTGACTTTTCATCCAGAGCACCTGAGCACAACAGCTGGCTGCAGCGACATATTCAGCTTCAGCTGAAGACATAGCCACAGAGTTTTGCTTCTTAGCACTCCATCCAACCAATTTTCCTCCTAGGATTTGACAGCTGCCTGAAGTACTTTTCCTGTCAATACAGCATCCAGCATAATCTGAATCTGAATAGGCCTTGAGATCAAAGCCTGATTCCTTTGGATACCATAGTCCTAGGGATGGTGTTCCTTTGAGATACCTGAAAATTCTCTTAACAGCCACTAGATGGGATTCTTTTGGGTTAGCTTGGTACCTTGCACATAGACATGTGGAGAATTGGATATCTGGACGACTGGCTGTTAGATACATCAGTGACCCAATCATGCCTCTATATAAAGTCTCATTGACAGAGACCCCTGACTCATCAGGGCCCAAGTTGTTGGGTGGAAGCATGGGGCATTTCACTGAAGCACAATCAGCCAAGTCATATTTTTTAAGTAAATCCTTAACATACTTTTCTTGACAAATAGAGATTCCCTTAGGACATTGTTTAATTTGAAAACCCAAAAAGTAAGTTAATTCACCCATCATACTCATCTCATATTTCTTGGTCATTAATTTAGAAAAACGTTTACTATGATTGACATTTGTTGACCCAAAGATGATATCATCCACATAAATCTGCACAATGATGAAATCACTCTTGTCCTTGAAGGTAAAGAGTGTTTTATCAATAGAACCCCTGATAAATTTGTTTTCAGATAAGAAATTTGAAAGAGTTTCATACCATGCTCTTGGAGCTTGTTTCAGACCATACATTGCCTTGTGAAGTCTGTACACATGGTTGGGAAACTCGCTGTTCTCAAATCCTTCAGGTTGAGCAACATAGACTTCCTCAGCCAAATCACCATTGAGGAAGGCACTCTTTACATCCATCTGATAGACAGTGATGTTCATATAGGCAGCATAAGCAAGAAAGATTCTGATGGCTTCAAGTCTAGCAACAGGTGCAAAAGTTTCATCATAATCAATTCCTTCAGTCTGAGAGTATCCCTGTGCTACCAATCTTGCCTTGTTCCTGATGATGTTCCCAATTTCATCCATCTTGTTTCTATAGATCCATCTAGTGCCTGTGATATTCTTTCCAGGTGGAGCTGGCACTAGTGTCCATACTTTGTTCCTTTTGAACTGATTGATTTCTTCTTGCATAGCAGCTACCCATCCATCTTCTACCAGAGCCTCAGCAACTCTTTTAGGTTCAATTTGAGAAAGAAATTCAGCAAATAGACATTCATTGGCTGAGGCTGACTCAGAGTCTTGGATTCGCTGTCTGGTTGTGACCCCTGCATTTGGTTCCCCAATAATGTTGACAAGAAGAATGTGTTGATCTCTTGACCACTTATTTTGAGGAGCTGGAGTTTCAAGAACAGGGGTACTTGAGGGCACAGCTGGAACAATTTGAGTCTCATCCTGCTGACTAGGAGGGCTTTCTTCAAAGACTACTTCAGTGTCTGTGTCTTCTTCAGCCACATCAAGGGAAGCAATTTCATTATCAGCAGGAGCAACTTCAGAGGTTTGAAGAATTGGTGAGTCATTAATATCATGAGAAGGACCATCAGAGATTTGAGGTTCTTCTTCATCAAGTCCCTGAGAGGTAGGAACTTCTATGTTGTGAGTAGACAGAGGATCAAAAGCAGGAACATAAGGAGTGAGAGTGTTGGAGTGGTGATGACTGGTAGGTCTAGGTTCTGTGAACTCATCACTTGGGAAAGAAATATTTTCATTAAAATCTACTTCATCACCCTCTGTTCCTGTTCTCTGTATGACTTCATCATCTTCATTAAATCTGACATGGAAAGTTTCTTCTACTTCTTGTCTTCTGATGTTGAATACTCTGAAGGCTTTGGCTGTTGGAGAGTATCCCAAAAAGAATCCATCATCAGCCTTTTCATCAAACTTTCCAAGTTTATCCCTGTAGTTATAAATAAACACAGGGCATCCAAACACATGAAAATAGCTGACGTCTGGAGATCTTTTTCTGAAAACTTCATAGGAGGTTTTGCCATGTCTTTTGACAATGATTGATCTGTTTTGAGTATAGCAGGCAGTGTGTACAGCTTCTCCCCAAAATTGCTTTGGTAAGGCTGCACCATTTAACATAGTTCTTGCTGCTTAAATCAGAGTCCTGTTTCTTCTCTCAGCCACACCATTTTGTTCAGGAGTGCCAGCTGAAGAGAAGTTCTGTGAAATCCCTTTATCATCACAAAATGATTCAAGTTGATGATTCTTGAATTCTGTACCATTATCACTTCTTAGAGCTTTTACTCTAACATCATTCATATTTTCTACCTGTCTGATGAAGGACATGATGGTATCAGCTGCATCACTTTTCCTTCTGAGGAAAAACACCCATGTATATCTTGAAAATTCATCAACTATGACCAAGGTGTATTTGTTGTGATTAATGGTTTGAGGTTTGACAGGCCCAAACAAGTCCATGTGAAGGAGATGTAAGCACTTGTCAATAGAGAATGATTGCCTAGTCTTGAATGAAGACCTGTGATGTTTTCCTTTGACACAAGCAGAACAAGTTTTGTCTTTGGAAAACATCACTGAAGGTAGACCAGCAACCAAGTTTTGAGTGGCTATCTTATTGATGTTCTTGAAGTTGAGATGAGACAGTCTCTTGTGCCACAGCCAGTTGACACTTTCAGAGGCTTTGGCAAGAAAACAATTTGAGCTGTCTTCAGAGCACACAACCATGTTGATGACATACACATCTCTCCTTCTAGGTGCAACCAGCACAACATCATTATTTTTGTTGAATATGGTTCCCTGAGTCTTAGTAAACAAAACCTTATAATCAGCATCACATAACTGGCTGATGCTAATAAGATTGTGCTTAAGACCATTCACATATGCAACCCTGGTAAAAGTGATCCCATTGCAATTCACTGAGCCATATCCTTCTGTGTCACCTGAAGAGTTATCTCCAAACACCACTTTGGGACCTGGCTCCTTTGAGTATCTGTGCAGGTATTGTTGAATCCCTGTCATGTGTCTAGAACAGCCACTATCTAGATACCATACCGATTCCTTGAGATATTTCTGCACAGATACATAGAAACAGATTAGTTCCTATGGTGAACCCACTTTCCAGTGGGTTCCCTGAATTGCTTGTTAGCAACTCTTGTGTTCCTGAAAAACTTTTGGCGTTGGGATGGACAGTTCATAGTTTCATGGTTATAACTCCCACAGATATCACACCCAGGGAAGTCACCACACTCGTCTGAGTGATGGTCTGTGAACCCACAAAATTTACAGGGAGGATAAGAATTGTAATTTCCCTGTTGTCTTTTGGAACTCTGTGGTCTGTCCCTAGAGGGTGTCTGAGCTCTTTTAGCTGCCATGTGTCTGTCATGATCTAAGGTCGAGTGGTGAGTATTCTTACAAACATTGCAATAAGGTTTGATTAACCTTTCCCCTTTGGGTTCACCTAGGACTGACTTAGGTTCATGAGAAGTAGAGCATTCAGCGGAAGGCTTAATGTGTTGTTTCAAGAGTTCTACTTCTTTCATAAGAGACAACAGGCGATCTTCAGTGGTGGGGTCAACCTTATTCACAGCTTTAGTAGAAACAGGCTTAAAAGCTACTTGTTTACTAGTTGGTTTAGCAGGCACACGAAAAACTTTGGCTGGAGGATTCTCAATATCTATCTTAAGTTCATCCTTAGCAGATCTAGATGAACTGCTAGGTTCAACTCCAGAGAGTTTGGGCAGGGGTGGAAGCTCAGCCACATCTTCAGAGACAGGGTCAATAGTCAAAGAGGTATCTGACATATGAATAGTCTCTGTAGATTTAAAGATAATGTCTTTGGGTTTGGTGATAATCCTCAGCTTTTTATGCTTAGCAGTTATATCCCTGTTTAAGTCAGCAGGCACTTCATCCCTAAGCAATTCATCAATAGTAAACCTAGCACACAGCCATTTTTCAATAACTTTGTTTAATTCAGTGACTTGATCATTTAAAGCTAAGTTTTTCAAGGTTAATCTAGCTACTTCATTTTGCAGGGATATTTTTTCTAAGTTAACCCGCCTGAGAGTTTCACATTCAGCCTTAGCATTAATCATTTCAGTTTTAACAGAGTGAAACTTGTCAAGTAGGTTCTTCCTTTGTTCATCAACAAAGTGCAAGTCAACAATGGTGTAATCACATGCTTACGTTCATCACAATCAGTCATAGATAGAAGCCTGTGTACCTTTTTCATTGTGATGTCAACCCATTGTCCTGATCTTGCATCACCTTTTCCAACAGCTGGTTCATCCTCAGCTATCGCCATAAAAGCCCTGACTCTTGTGGTGTCTTCTTCATCTGAAGTTAATGGTTCATCATTCCAATCATAGGTTTCAGCAACCAACCCTTTCTCAGCCTTTTTCTCACCACCTTTCTTTTTGGACATAGCTTCTATCTTCAAGTTCATCTGTTCTAACTCAGCTTTAAGTGCCTTGTACTTATTTTTGTAATCTTTCTTCTCAGTGTCTGAAGAATTGGATTGAGATGAGTTGTTATGTTGTTTGAACTTGTAGGGTTTGGATGAAGATGATGGATAAGAGGGTGAGGATGTTTTGGTGGAAGGACATTCTTTTTGAAAATGTCCAAGCTTTCCACAGGCAAAACATGTTTCTTTTGACCTGTCAGTTGGTTTGCTAGCTGATCCTACTCTTCCAGATCTTTTGTAGTATCTTCTTTGGTTGGCTAGCAGTGCTCTTTCATGAAATTCTACATTTAGGTCTGACAAGAACTCTTGGCTGCTACGGGTATCTTCTTCAATATCAGAATCGCTGTCAAGAGGATGTGTTGCAGAGATCAAAGCTTTGGAAGATGCTCCTTGGACTACAAATCTTTCAGTCTCTGATTTGTAGATAGTATCGATCAGCCCTTCTTCATAATTGTACTTTCCATAGAGCTGAGCAAGGGTATCATTTTTGATTGAGTTGTTATCTCTCTGAGTCTGATTCATGCTCAGCCACTTTCTTGGAAGGCTGTTGACAAAAGTGGCATTGATCTCAGCTTGACCAATAGTAACATCATTCATAGCGAGGTCATTTAGAAGAATCTTCAGCCTAGTATAGGTTTGCTGAACTTTTTCACCTTCAAGAGACTTAAAGGCATTAAACTGAAGTCTGAGTGCCTGAATCTTTGTCTCTCTTGTTTCAGAGGGTCCTTCATGGCCAAGAATGAGGTCTGTCCACATTTGTTTAGCTGTGGGACACTGAATGACAGACTTCATGATATGCTTTGGAAGACAGGAAATTATGATGCTTTTGAGACGTTTATCTTGGTTTGCTAATTTCCTATCAGCTGCGGTCCATTGTTTGACAGGCTTGGGAAGAGGGTTTTCTTCAGTAGAAGTAAGTGCCATGGGAATATATGGACCATTTTCTAAAATTTCTAAGAGAAAAGGTTCAAGTCCATCAAGGTATACTAGAAATTGACTCTTCCAACTGGCAAAGTCTTCTTCATCAAAGACTGGTACACTGGTTACGTGTGATCCACCTCTTGAGTCAATAAGTTGGGGTAGATCATCGTCATTTGGTGGGGGGGTAAGTCTTGGTGAAGATGGGTTTCTGGAAGGTGAGTGTGGGCTAGAGGTTTCTGGCATGGTGGATCTTGATTATAAAACGGAGAACGATGTTTCTTGAAGGTTTTAATATCAAACACCGCTCTGATACCAATTGAAAGTCCCTAATCAATGCGAGAAACCCTAATCTTAACTTAATCAACACAAGGTATTACTTTTCAAACGTAATCTTATTATTGTATAATAAAGAATTACAAGTGTTATGGATAACACCGTTTGATGACAATGTGTTGTGCACACTTTGAACAACAATAAACCTTAACTTATGAATACAGTCGTAGCTGTTTGATTCACTAAGTTACACACACTAATGTTCTTAATATCTCAAAGTGTTAAACATTAATGCAAGGATACACATCCTATTTATAGTGTTACGAGTTTGACTTGAACAGTACTTGATGTCGACTACACAAACTTTTACAAGTTCCCACATCAGTCACATGATGTCCTTCTATTCTTGGTAGTCTTCCATTATGCTTTAAGGAACAGTTGTCCAAAACAGTTTCCTTATTCTTCATATTCTCGAACACACAAATGGCATGTCCAAAGTGTGCTGAGAGTTATCAGGGTATTGCCACCCCTGTTAACTCTCAACCCCTCAGAGTCCCTAATACATCTTGGCTGTTATCCATCACAGCCAAGGAGTATGTCTTCAGGTAATCTTCGACTTCCCTGACAATGTCTCTGACATGGACTCCTCTGAGGTTGCTCACAGAGATTCGGATCTTTGTGAGTCTTGTGAAACTTGCCTGCCTCCTAGGCACAGGCAAGGGACTATCTATCAGCCTAATTATGTTTAAATCAATGAACAGGGAATCTAACAAGTTTAGATTCCCAACACTTTCTTTCTTCTCTCGTCTTCTCGTCTTATAATTTCTTTATTTACTAGACTTGAGTTCTTCGACTTCATTAAACTTCCGTCTTTAGACTTTTTCTTCGATAAATCTTTAGAATAGGCCTTGGACTTCCGTTCTTTTTGTACTCTTGATCTTTTGACTTTGTCTTTTGTCTTTTTCTTCGATAAAAGCCCGTGAAAGCCCGTGTTTTCTTCCCTTTTCACATTTTGATCCTAAATCACAACAAAAACACAAATCATGCATAATTCCGACATTTACGACATAAAATTCACATTTTGGCTTGGTTATTATTATAATTAAGTGGTAAAAGGATAAGTGTTTTCACACTTATTACATAGCTTTTCCTCTAAGCATCTTTGGACGTCCAAGATCGTTTTTCACTACTGCAAGATCACATGTTGGCCTCCAAGACAAAATTCAAACAAGCATATTCGAATTTCCACAAGGGAATTTTTGGAAGATTACAACATTAGGGTTTCTTGTTTTTTTTCAGCTTTCTAGAATCACTTGTAGCCTGTATAACACATTAGTGTTTTACATTTACTGTTGTTCTTGGTTTTTAAGTTTTTGGTCAAAAACTTGTAAAGCTACTTTTTCTAGTGAATGAAAAGTGATTGTTGTTTTGATGACAAGAAAACCAAGTCCCAATTATTGTTTGTGTTTGTTTAAGTTACTTCTTTCAAATCCGTTTTACTTAAGTTTGCTTCAAAAGTTTTTCTGTTTTCATTCTTGGTTCTCAAGTGCTATTTTAATCTTTGCTGAGGTTGTTGGTTGAAAGAAAGAGTCCCTTGCTTTGAAGTTGAGACATATGTATGAACATATCACCAAGATTGAGAGAATCTGGGTGTAGTGGGTACATAAGTTTGGGTTGCAAACTTGTGGAAGTGCTTGAAAATCACCAAAGCTAAAGCCATAGTCTGTGTTTGTTCTTTTTTAGCAGGTTATTATAGTGGAAGCTTGTGATTGATAAGCTATCACATAACCTCCAACATTCAGGGGTGTGGATAGTACACCCTCAAGGTTTGCTACTTTCTCTTTTTCTATCTCTATTTTTCTGCCAAAAATACTTGTTGCTTGAATCTGCTATGTGGCTTCATGATAAGTGTTCTTGAGCATTTTTGGTTCACTTAGGTGGATTAAGGTTTGTTTAAGTCTAATTCCATTGTTATGTGAGATTTGGTCTTGAAAAGTCTTTGTTAAATCTTATTTATCAGTTTTAAAGTAGTGTTTGGGATTGCATGTTGTGTGGTCTTTGTTAGCATTTAAGTAGGTCTTAATAGTTATTTTGTGTTTGGATCTGATTTTTGAGTGGTTAAGTGTTTAAAACTTTCACTGTTTGTGATAAAAACACCTAATATGAATCTTTTCCTAAAACAAGTTTGATTAACATTTTCAAAGACTGAAAATTGGTCATTTACTAGTCAGCATGTTTACATAGGGTTGTATGCTATTGGTTGGGATTCTTGTATGATAGGGTGATAATTTTGAAGCTCTAAAGTTCCATATTTGGTAAAGTGCATCAGCAAAAGGGTATTGTTTGCCGGCCAATTATACCAGCTAGTCAATTAGCCACTTTTAAGATTGAATTTTGTGAATCAATGCATGAAACTTGTGTATTTGGGCGTGATTAAGTTAATTGTTGCTGTTGTTTGCATTTGGTAGAGTTTCATTGGCTTATTCTTGCTTAAACAGTTGCTCATGCCATCAGACCTAGCTTATTCCATGTCTGAGCACCTTTTGAATTAACTTTATTAAATGGCTGAGTGATTCTGGTTTATTTTGCTTGTTCTTGACTCCCTACAACTTACTAGTTGTAAGGGTGCCTGGTTTGCCCAAAATTATCAACCAAATCAAGCTAAAAAAGGGAATCAGTTCATCATCAGTGGGAACTCCTTCCCACTGAAGCTACCCACTGGTAGTGTTAAATTGCAAACTACTTATCAATAAGCTATTCTAGCTTATCCAAACGTGCAAAAATTTTCATTTTGTAATCGATCTTGCTTATTTCATCCATTTAGTCAGTTTTGTAGTTTGTAGCTTTTGGTTTAAGGTTTGACTAGAAAACGAACTCCTTTGTCTTTTTGCATAAGTGCTTATTCATCATTTTATCTTATTGGTTTAGCTTATTTGTCTTAATTAAGTGATATAAAACATTTTGCAAGTTGAAGCAGCTCTTGAATCAGCCTATAACTCAAAAACGACTATTTTGTCGTTTTCGGTAGAGAGCTTTGTCTTATTTCAGGCTTATTTATTGAGCTTTTTCAAAAATTCTTTTTACAAACAACTTTATTAACTCAAGAGAAGGATGTGTGTAAAATTTTAGCTTATAGCATTAGCTTATGGCTTAATGGGTCAAAAAGCCCATTAAGAATAAGCGGAGTGTTTGATAAGCTGTGATAAGCTCACTTTCAGCTTTTGGGCTTTTAGAGTTTTTTGTTTAAAATCAAGTTTTAAGGTAGACTATAGATTTTGGGCTTATTTGGTGGACTTTTGTCTTATTGGGCCAAAAAGCCCATTTTCATTGGACTGTTTTCATTTTTGGCCCATTTGAGGGCCCAATAGGGGTATTTAAGTCATTTCACTTTCATTTCTGGTTTTATTTAGTTAAAGTAAACTAGTTTGCAAGTTTTTAGAATTTTTTATAAAATTTGAATTTTTAATATTTATTTAATATTTTATTTTTAGTTTCTAATTATTTTAAATAGTTTTAATAGGTTTTAAAATTTGTAAAAATACTTTTTAGTTTAATTAAGTCATTTTTGAGGTTTACAAATTAAAAACTCTTTATTTAGGTTTTTTATTAATTTATTTGATTTTTAGGGCTTAGCATTATAAAATTAAATATTAATTAAATAAAAGGTTTGAAAAAGTTTGGATCATTTGTAAACTCTAGTTGGATTTTAGAATTTATTATGATTTTCTAAGATTTTTTAGCCTAATTTTTAATTTCGTCATGTTTTTACGTTTTACGTTTTATCACTCGTCGTAGTTTAATACTAATCGTAACCGTCATCATTTTCATTCGTCCTTTGTCTAATCAATATTAATCTCAAATTTAATCAAGTTTAACACACACATTAATCCTCCTCGAGAACGAACTCACAATTTACTAAGGGTCATAAGGGTGTTGATTTTCCTAAATAGATTCCTTTAGTACTTACCACTCATTTACGCTTCGTTTTCCTAAACAAGTGTAATAATACCATAATCATTTTGGCGCCGCTGTTGGGGAGGCGTGTTGTGTTAAGTTTGAACAATTTTTTTTTGATATTATCCATAAATAGTAATTGTGTGATTAGCACTCTAATCATACGTATTATCAGTTTTCGTTTTTGTGAAGAAATATTACTATATTGTATTACGTATCACAATAAATCCACAATATCTCCAAAAGCGTGAAAATGTAACCTTAATTGGGATTTCATCACTCAATTATTGTATTCGAATCTAATGCAAAAGATAAAAGCAAAATAGATAATTACTTTCGTGAAGCTTGATTTTGATTAACACAAACTATAAGGTGGGTATAAGGCGGTTGTATTTCACGACCTAAGGGAAAAAGGCTCTTAAGTGCTTAGCGCCGCCTCGTTTCCCCCGCTTGCTTGTGCGTGTTTTGAGAAAAAGGGCTAATCGAGGGTTTGCCGGCCAATGTATTATCTACGTACCATATATATTTGCTTGGTTTCAAAGATTAAACCCTCTTGAACGTTTTGGTATTCCACCAACATTCTAAAGTCATCGAAGGCGTTCACTCAACATGATCGTTTTCATTCCTTGAGGCTCCTTTAATATAGAAATCGATTCGAGGGGAGATTTGTAGATTTGTGTCTACGTAATTCACATGAAAAATCCAAAAAAGTTAAAAACAATCAAAAGCACAATTTTTTTTTGAAAAATGTAAAAACACCAAAAAGAATCTTTTTTGCTCACCCCACGTTGTACGTTACGTTTATGGAAACCCACTCCAAAGCAAAACGTGCACGTAAACGTCGTCAAAAGGAAGGAAACCAAACACCTTCTAGTGAAGAATCTCCCATTGTTGAACCCGTTGTAGAACAAGAAGCTTTCATGGCTAATCGTACTATGATGGAGTTACTTCAAGTACCCACCGAGGGTTATGGAGAAGCGATTGTGATTCCCGCTATCCTTGCGGAGAATTTTGAGGTTAAGATGGGTTTATTGTCCATGATCTAAGCTAACAAGTTTCGTGGTGATGAAAAGGACAACCCTCATCCACATTCGCCATTTCAACCGTCTTACGTCGACTTGCAAGTTTAAGGACGTCTCGAATGATGTAATTAAGATGATGCTTTTTTCGTATTCCTTAGAAGGGCGCACCAAAACTTGGCTCGAGAAAGAACCGCCCAATTCCATATTGACGTGGAAGGATCTCGTGTCCAAATTCGTGAACCAATTTTTCCCGCCCTCTAAGACTACGCATCTGAAAAACGAGATTTCATGGTTTTCCAAAAAGTATAATGAAAGTTTTTCAACGGCTTGGAATAGGTTTAAGAAAATGTTGCATGGAGGTCCTCATCACGGTTTTTCCGACTTACATCAAATCGACACGTTTTACAATGGTTTGAACGATCATGAACGAGATTATCTTAATGCCGTCGCGGGTGGTAATTTTTTGTGTAAAACGGTCGAAGAAGCATTGTTGATAATTGAAAATAGGTCCAAAGTTTATAGCCCTCGTAGCACACCGAGTGTTAACAAGGCTTCATCTTCGCCTTCGTTGTCGTCTACCATTGATGCTCAACAAATTAAGGCTAATTTGGAAAACAAGATATTTGATAAGCTTAAGGGATTGTAATAGAGTTTAAAGTTGGTGAACAACCCACTACCGCTACGGCTAAAGCGGTTGAGGTTTCTTGTGTTTATTGTGGGGGAGCTCATGATTTCTCCGAATGCATTACCTCCGGTGGTAACACTTCGAGTGCCTACGCGACCACGGGAACTTATGACCAAAATGGTCAAGTTACTCGCACTAATCAATTGACTCCACCGGGTTTTCCACCAAATCAAAATGCTAACAACTATCACAACAATCAAGTTGGCTACCAAGGAAATCAAAGAAACAATTATAAGGGTAACAATTACAACAATGGGAATCAAGGGACTAGTAATCAAGTGCAAAATCAAAATCAAAATCAAAACCGTAATTCTCAAAACCCGAGTTAAGGATTTCAAAATGCTTACATTAAAGAGGTTCCAAATGACTTTTTGAATTACGCTATGACAAATGACAAAATTCTCGAAAATATCCAAGAGCAATCGGCTAGTCAAGATAGGGAAACGGCTAAAAACACAAGGAAATTAGCAAATTTTGCTAGGGAAAATGCCAGCATGAAAGTTGATATGAAAAACAATTTTGCAAATCAAATTAGAGGTTAAAACAACAAAATTGAGCAAAGTCAATCTAGGTTTGAACAAAGCATAAACCAAAGTGCTACTAAGCAAGACGTCAAGCTTAATGTTATTTTGAAAGCAATTATGATGAACAAAGCCTCTACTTCGGGTGGTCTTCCTAGCAACACCGTGTCAAACCCGAAGGGAGAGATGAAAGTGATTACCACACATAGTGGTAAGACCTTTAAGGAGCCGACTCCTCAACCAATTACTCCTACGGAGGAGGAAATTGAGGAAGAACCCGAGGTGGTGATCAAAAAGGAGCACGTTTCAATCCCACGAAGTACCGCTCAAACCATGTAACACCCCCAAATTTATACAACTCAATACAGCAGAAGACTCGTTGGTGTTACAGGATAGCACATTACTCACATCATAGACAACGCTTAAAAATCGCGTCGTTTATTAATAAAGCATTTCCATTCATAAATATCAAAGTTACATAGGTCCCAAGTCATTGTATTTAATACAGGTTTTACAAAGCATTTGAATGGAAATAAGTATTTAGGTGCGGGCCATGAATTCTTGTTGTCTTCCCGAGAATTACCTTCAAGTACCTGAGATAAAACATGTTAAAAGAAAAGGTCAGCGATAACGCCGAGTGAATTCATAGAGTTTAATAAATTCCATCAATATAACTTTGGTATAAAATTATTACCAAAAATCATTTCCTACAAATCATTGTAATAGGCCATAAAATAGCCAAAGTCATTTTTATACAAATCCTTATCGAAAATCATAATATAGGCATTTGCCTTAAAAATCATTATACGAGCGAATGTCGTAAAAACATTATACAATACGTTTTATAACGTTGTATAGATTAAATAAAAACTGTTATATGAATATGGTTATATAAAACCAAAACACGAACATAATATCAATAGTATGACCCCGTATTGCTAGTCAGGCAATACATCGTAATTCGGTGCGTATAGCAGTATTTCGTTAACTGGATTATTATAATCCGCTTGACATTGTTACCTTACTATAACCAACAACGGCTAGCTAACCCGATACTCAATTTGCCCATCTAAATTAGCGTGTCGTCATGATTGGGTTTGGGCTATACGTAAAATTAGACGCGAATCGAGTAAATCGATAACGACCTACCAAAAACGAGTAATATCACAAAAGCGACCCGAGATCGTTGTTCGACGAGGAAATTGTGAATTTGAGATTCTCGATTCGATGTTCGATTAATGATCGAAGAATGTCGTTAAAAAAAATAAAAGAAAAGACGTAAACGTTAAACGACTTAAAACGTAAAATAATGAAAATCACGTAAAACGAGAAAATGACGAAAATTATTAATTTTTTTTTTTTGAAAACTTAGCTAAAAACAAATTTATTAATCTTAAAAATAAAAATAAAAACTATTTTAAAAATACAAATGGGCTAAAAAACCCAAATGTACGAAATTAAACGAAATGAGCGTTATTGGGCCAAAAAGCACAATAAGCGACATACTTAACGAGAGACACTAAAATTTGACAAGGATTTTTTTTTTACATACAAACTATAATAAAAAAAAGGAAATTTAAAAAAAACAAAGTTTTAATAAAAAAACTCAAAATAAGTAACTTTAATTTACACAAGAGACAAACTAGTCGTGTATTAAGAATTCACGACCATTTGGATCCAAACTTTTCAAGGTTTTTGGAGATATGATAGAAAAGAGTTTGAAGACAGAAAATGTGCAATTAGCTCTGGAAATAAGCTCGAATTTAAAATAAGCACAAAGTAAAAACATGAATGTTTCAAACGAGATTAGTCCAAAAGACTAGGACTTACTAAACACGCATGAAAAATGACTATGGAATGATAAGAAAATATTGTGCATGATAAGAACTAGTAGAAATCCGTACTAAGCTATTGTGGGCTGAAATCTTGCAAATAAGGCGAAAATAAAACAATATAAAAGAAAGTAAAAGCGAAATATTAACAAAAGGTTTAAAGAGAGCCGATGGTAGAACTGGTTGCTGGTGCGTCTGATTAGTTGCGCAGTCTGGGGTTCGAGCCCAGCTTGCGTCTTTTTGCACTTATTTTTCTTTTTTTTTTATTCTCAGCTTTTAGAAATAAATAAGCTTAATTGACACTTGGTCAATAAGCTTCAAAAGCAATAATAAGCAACGTAGTTAAGCATAGAAACTCAAATAACACTCAAAACCATAAAAATCATGCATTAGCAATCCTAATGAATACAAGATCAGTGACTATAATATGAAAATGCACAAATGACAATTTAAGGCCACTTTTAGCTTAAACAAGCTTCTCCAATAAGCACTTTCACACCCTCTAACCTTCAAACACGTTTGAAACTCCTATAATCTTACTTTTATGTTCAATTGTAACCTTCAAACCTCAATAATGAAATCAAAATCTCCGCTAGTGCACTATGCAGTTTTTAGGCTAACTTATGAAGTATGAGTAGACTGAAATTTTGAGCAGATGATATGCAAGGCTTAACCAAACTATTGAAACTTTAAAAGAACCTAAAAATGAACCTAAAACAATTATATTACAACAACAACATCAAGTTTTGATCAAATATCTATGTAAATCTCATTTTTACCTCAGAAACTTGTATGAACCTATTTTTTTTCTTGTTTTTATGTTTTTCTTCCAACCAAAAGCTGAATATTACTAACTTATATATATTCTAACCAAAGCAAGTGATCCAATTACCTAGAAGCAGATAAAGAGCTACTAGCACCTAGTCCCAAACACCCATTTATATGGCAGTTTTGATTTTAGCTTATGATAACTTGAAATAGTGACAGATTATGACCTAAAAAGCATTAGAAATATTAAATAACACCTAATAAGCGATATTGAAACAAAAATTAAGCTAGTTGACTACTAATAAGCAAAGTGACCAAATATTTTTGTATTTTTATGAGTTTTTAGGCAGAATTTAAACTAGATGACATTAAGCTATTACTAAATGATGAAAGCACAAATAAAGCATAAAACGACTAACAATAAGCACATAAGTTCACATAAGCAGTTCTATAAGCCAGAAATATAATGAAAATGACAAATTGAGAGGAAAATAAAATAGAGATTATACCTATTTGCTTAAGCTCCTATCCAAAGTGGCCTTTGCACAAAGGCCTAAATCTTCACCCCTTATTATCAGCTTATTTTCAAGCTTATTTCAGCTTATTCACAACAATCAATCCCACTGTTCACCGCTCCTTGGTGAGGCAGCCTTCACACTTGATTTCTCGTGCTTTTTATGAGATTTTTTTGAGCAACTTTCCTTAGCCTTTTGAAACACAAGATCTCACATAGGCTGTGTTATCAGCTTATGTGAGTTTTAGATGATAAGAAAAACAGCTTAAACAACTAGCTTATAGCTTATGGTGAATTCAAAGTAAGTAAAACAAAAAATTAGAAGAACACTTTTGAGATCAAATCAAACTTTTTATTAATAACCAAACATTACATCCGAATTTAAAAACATAAAAATTAAATTGCATAAAAAAAATAAACTAAGGAAATTACCTAAAACATTACAATGAAGAAACCTAGCCCTATTTATAGCTGAAGATGAGCCTTTGGGGGTGAGCTTCTCTCTCCAAGGGTTTCAATTTCGTCCGTTTGATCTTGCTTAAGAATGAAGCATGATTTATGGCCTTTGGATATTTTTCGTGTTTTCTCTGTCCTCTCACGGATTGCCAGCATGGCGGCTTGATGGGACACTTTTGTGTTTCTTTTACACTGATTTTAGTGTAAATTCCTTAAAAACTTGTGTTTCTTTCCCTTCTAAACTCAGATCGCCAGCGTGGCAAGGTGCTGACGAGGCCATGTGGTGGAGTGGGAACTTCTCATTGGTTGCCAATAAGTGGAATGATAACATTTAATTGGCCAATTACCTAGCCAGGTTAATTCCCCTTTTGTAAGATTTCCAAGGAAGAAGATACACAGTAAATAAACATGGCGTTTTTTTTTTCTTTATTCCTGCGTTGACTGGGTGGGTTTTGGGTTGACTTGGGTTTTGGTTTTGGGCTGATTGGTATAAATGGGTTGTTGTAATATGAAGTTAAGGTTTTTGGCAGATTATATCCCTAGCTTTCTAAGCCTTCATATTTTTGGCCCATAAAACTATCAAAAGGACTTAAAATGTAATTAAGATAAGCTTCAAGGGCTGTTTTGGAACTTTGAAATAGTTGAGGGGTATTTTAGGTATTTTTGGGAAAAAAGAAGGGTAAAATGGTAATTTTGGAGAGAGGCACTTGATAAAACTCCGTGAAATAGAACCCCGACTTCGGCTTGTTGCACTTCTCCGTTTCCCGTGTTCGTTTTGATTTTGACTTGATCATATTTCTTGTCTTTTCTTTATATCCGTACCTACACATACACAAACAACAAACACAAGTATATATGGCACATTTCATGATTAATTTACCGTTTTGAGCACGTTTTTCAAGAAAATAAGATAAGAGATTATGCTCTTATCACGTCACAAAGGTCACGCTATGGAAATCTTCTCATACATAAATTTGCTTACCAATCAATGTGGCACGACGGGGATCAACCGTCAAGGCGCGAACTGGGGTGATCGTCCCCAAATAGTACTATTATATGCATAAGCGTCTACCAAATCCCGGTAGTTCACAATTCATGCTAATGGGACTTTTAGTGACATAACCTAACTTTAATAATCTATTTTATCTCATCTGTCGGGTCATTTAATCATTCATCGTGTCATACAATCATTCGGCTCCAAATCAATAAACAAACAATCGGGACAAGTAGTGTCCTATTTCATAAAAACTAACATGTTATCTCCCTCGCGGGTTTATCAAACATTTCATTAAAACATTCAAAAGAGTGCGAGGCTATGAACTCACGTTGATGTGGGAAAGCGGGTTGTCGGCAATTCGGATGTACGGTACGTGCTTCAATCACAGAAACCTAGACAAATAATACTCGTCTTAAACTCTTGTCCAATGACTTTATAAAAATAACAATTATGTATACATATGATGATTATATATATGATGATCAAGTGGGTTTATCTATTCTTATTCACTCATTTTAGTGTTATGTGTTGATAACTTTTACACTAGTTTACTAGTTTTACCTATTTACATGTTTTAGGCCCAATAGGCTCATTACAAGCCCAATATATTATATTAGCCCAATTATACTTTTATTATCAGTACCACACTTTATATGTTGGGCCCAAATGGGTTAAGCCCAATAAATAAGTTTATAAGTGTTTTAGCCCATTTACTTGTATTATTAGTCCAATAATGTTAACTTAGTCCGTTAATGTCCGTATGTTATATAGTTTGGGTTTTATCGGTTTTTACTTGTTATATATGTTTATATATCAGTATATGAGTTTATAAAAGTTTACATTAGGCGGGTCCAACCGTCTAAGTTTTATTTAACAAAAACGTTAATTTTACGTTAATAGCCGAAAAAGTCGTAAAAATCATGTTTATAATTTTACAACTTATAAAACTTATCAAACTACCATTTTTATAAAATGTCCATTTATTTATCCTTATACATATTTATATAAATGTATTATATGAGTTGGTGGTTTTTAATTCACATTTTATACTATTTTTATTTGAGTGCTTATATAATACTATTATACTTTAATTTCCAAAATCTGATTTTTACTTTCATGTTCACCAAAACAGCCATATCTAGAGTTCTATATGGAGATAAAAGCTCAAATTTTTATGACATAAACTACATTATATGTGCTCCATTTAAATCTTTATAGCTACTGTTGAATCAGCCTCTAAGTATTTTCTAAAAATCGTCCAAAACAGTGAACTCAGATTTGTACTCTAAACTTGTTTTGATCATATCTCACTCATCCTAATGATTCCATTGCATGGCCAACTCTCACATGTGTACAAGACATATTAGTTACTGTATATTGATTCTAATGCCATTTTATCAGTCTAACATGTGGTTAGTTACTATTTTTATACAGCCTACCATTTAAGCAAGATTAACCATTTTTACATATAGTTTTTCATCTTTTTACCCATGATTATCAACACCAAATCCCCACACAATATTTTTATCATCATATATCATCATACATATATACATTTAAGAAGAAAATACATGATTACATAATCAAAATTAAGAAAAGGATGGGGAGGACAATCTTTATACCACCAAAGTGATGAAATGATGAGCTTTTGGATGAACAAGACATGGTTTTGGATAACCAATCTTATGAGATATCAACACCACTTCTAGGATCACCAAGTATTTGTAGATTCCTCCAAAAATCAGCCCTTTTTTCATGAAAACTCCTTGAGAAATCAGCCCCAAACTCCCTTGAAAACTCCTTTTTAAATGTTAAGATCACCTCCAATCTTCATAACTTCAATGGGTTTTCATCGTATGTAAATTATACATATGATTTATGGTTGAATCAAGATCAAATGGGGGTTGTTTTGGATGAGTTTGGAACGAATTTTAGAGAGAGGGAGGAGAGTGTTTAGTGGTTTGCATGTGTTGAAATGAATGAAAATGGTTTGAGGTGGTGGTTTTGATGTTGGTTGCTAGTTTACAAGTAAACTAAGACATGTGTCTTAGCTTATCTTGTAAGCTTGACACCACATGGTATTGTTAGCTTTGTTTAGCCATGTGTGGGGGTGGGACAAGTATGTACTTGTTCCATCCCCATTAATTTACGGGTATTCCTCGATTCTATTTTCCTCGATTTGCGTACCCTCGGGTGGTTTTACGAAAAACGTTTTTATAAATTATGAATCAACGGTACAAAACAAATCTAATAAAAATTGTCTCATCAAAAACGGAGTTCGAAAACGTAAATACGTAATCCTAAGGTTTCCGGTTTAGTCGTATAGGACGTTAAATTAAAATCGTAAGTCCTAATCTCTTTTCGTAAATTTGTGAGTTTATGAACGAACACAAATTTAAAACTCCAAAATAATATTCAAGGATAAATTTATTTTCTGAAATGTCGGACTGTCACCAAAGACGGTGTATGTAAACGTGAGCACGTAACGTAGAATCCTCCGGTTTAGACGTAGTCGATGCTACTTCAAGACGTAAATCCAAATTTTTTCCCAAAAATAAGTGAGTTCATAATATAACATTAAAATAATGTTTTGAAATAATATCTGAGAATAGAATATCAACCATAAATTGACGGATTGTCACATCATTTACCCCTAAACAGGATCTTTGTCCTCAAAGATCATCTTACCTTACTACTCGCTTCTTATAGAGTTAAAGCCATGTGGGTATTTCCTCCACATTCGGTCTTTTCTCGCAAGTGTAATTCATTACAATACGCGAGTTTCATCAAACATAACTACGGGAATAAGATCAGGCTTAAGGTTGACTTACTTTCTCTATCCATGGTGTTCACGGGTTTTTGATGAATGCGACTTTTCGCCGATCTAAACTTCATTAAGGAATAGTCATATTTTCACTTGATAGACATTTTATCAAGTTCGATTTACGAAACTTAATTCACGCAGCACTTGAAGTCCTAGGGTAGATCCAGCTTATATGCCTTTCAAACCAATCTTTTACATCATCTCAATGGTCCCATACAATGGGGACTTATATCCCATGATCTTTCAGATCACCAATTCATTTTTCCATGGTTAAAATCTTTGGCATAACTTCGCTACCCATCTGGCACTTCAAGGTCTACATTTCATATTCACATAACCTCCTGCCCACTACTGGCAGTCAACAATCAGATCCTAATTTCAACAATCATTTTAGGTCTCGCGGGTCGAGTATTTTGTAAGGTTAGGTTCGCCATCATAGGAAACCTTAAACCTAAAAGATATGTCCAACTCATAGTGGGTGTATGTCGGATGTCTTCATCTCAGCTCCTGCTTACAGATGCTCTAATATATAAATCTTAAGATTCGATCTCGATCCTAATACGATAATTATCAATGATAATCTTTCCAAAGGAAAGCGATTATACAGTTTATTACCAAAGGTCAATCATTCAAACATAAAAGAGCACTTATAGTATTTTGTATCGTTACTTTACCTCGTCCCTTCGATTGGGGTGGTACACAGCACTCTCATCAAGATTCGTTCTCAATGACTTCTGAGCAAATCTCTAGAAATTCGATGCGAAGCGAGGGTCTTGATAGAGATGATCGATACAGGCACACCATGTTTACATAACTCCTTTAAATACAAAAAGTCAATTTCTTCATCAAGAATCTATCATTAACAGGAATGATATTAGCAGATTTGGTCAGTCTGTCGACAATGACCCAAATCAAATCAAAATCAGATGATGACCTTTGTAATAGCTAGTCGTTTACTAATGTATGAGGCGGAGTATGCCTTCATAATTTGCCATTAGTACAACTTATTCTGATAATAATACATTAAATCAGAAATGACGGGAATAGAATACTTATACTTACAAGATTCCAACATAACTATATCTCACAATCCTCCATATTTAGACAATCACAAGTGGCCTTTAAAACATTTAACGCTATCGGCTTCTCAATTATAATGGTTCACATTAGCCGCGAACCCCTTTTATTATCTATATTATCCTTTTTACAAACATTAGTTATTTTTAAATTGTTCGGCAATTTATTTTGTACCGTCATTACTAAGGAACACACCCTAATTGGTTCTTTATCTTTTTTTTCTCATAATGCGTCAGTATTTACATTCATTAAAAATTTCTTTCTTCACATTTTGTAAGTTTTAGTTTCTTCTCAACTATCATTTTTATCTGTTTTACTCAATCCGACGTCTAAAGCGTTGATAATTATTATAACTAATTAAATATTAAATATTCAATTTTTATGAAGCGTAAACGTAAAAATTTTAAATTTCTTAGTTCGACCAATTATATAAAATGTTCAAAAATAAATTTGAATTTAATTAACAAGATTTTTGTTGATTTATCGAAAATATTTAATAAGATCCGTAAATGTTCGAAAAAAACTTTGTTTATGCTTTGGTTAAAGTTTTCTTAGTTGAAAAGCAAAAATTATCGTTTCAAATTTCAAGTCATGATTTAAAAGGTTTCCTCAATCCCTCTTAGGTTGTCTTGAGGTATACACGAACATTTACCCCTAAACAGGAGTTTAGTTAAATGTTCTGGGTATAAGGGAATAATCCCTAAAAAATCCTTTGTCAAAACATTTGTTAAAACACATTTGCACTTTCTTTTGGGTAAAACCCAAAATCTTAAAAAGGCTCATAATTTTTGAAGAGTCAATATGGATTCCATTATCTTTTAATCACACGGTAAAATAATGTAAAGGATTAAGTCTTTAATCTCATGTTAATTATTCAAGGTACATGTTTTTATTGTTCGGCCAATTTAGGGCAGTCTATAAATAATTATTAACTCCTTTCTATTCTTATAAACAAACAAATAGTTCTTAATGATCACACGCATGAATTTATCAAATTACAGTCTAGACACGTGATTCACCAATTTTATGAATACTACATGTGTATTAGTCAATCCAAACGACATCACGTGAAACTCATAATGTTCATTACAAGTACCGGATGTAGTGATTGGAATACATAATCTTTTTCACAGATGCGAAGTTGATGATAACCATGCCATGGATCAAATCTTTAAAACATACGCTAGAACCTTGTAAATGATCGAACAAATCTTCCATTTCGAGTCATGGATATCGTTTTCGATTGTCAATTTACTCAGTTCACAGTAATCTATAAATATAAGGAATGATAACACCATAGCTCTTTATGATGACGGGCTCGGTAGAATAAAATCTTTCTCCGACAACTCTCTCAGTTGTACGGTAATTCCTTTAATTCAGATGGTGCTGACGTACAGTGCACAAGCCACAGGTGCAACACCGGAAATATAATCAATACCAATTTCAACTTGCCTTAATGGCAAAAGTCTAGGTAATTTACCAACAAATACCTCCTAAAGTTTCAGATAACATAAACATCTTTTAATAAATTCACTTTTAAGTTCTTCTAGATTACAATATCTATGACTAGTTCACAACCATTCACGGTATAATTTCAAGTCTAAATGCAGGATATGTTCATCCATCAAGAATTATTTAGATCACTTTTGATAATCAACATCTTATCATTTAGGGGAATTCTACTCGAGTTCCCATCAATTAAGACAATGTCGTCATGTCATAATCAATCAATCCATTCTAATGGCACTACCAACTTTCCAGTTTCATTGCCGTTGAAAAGATGTGAACTTCTCAAAAGACTAATAATAACTCATAATCCTTCACAAATTCAAGGATATATGGAGACACAACTCCTATTAAAAGAGTAGGGTCAACGCATAATCTACGCGAGAGAATTTCAAATCAGATACAGACGAAAACATTTAACGAATATGAATATATCCCATGTTTTCATAATTTGAGTACGCATTCGAAAGCTCCTCGGATCGTTACCCAGGTCATTCAAATGAAATCAAATCAAAAGAAATGATTGGAACGTCAATACATCCAGTCGGGTATCAACACTCGGTAATCAGATACTTTTCCTAAGAATCTCACTACGAGAGAATTGGACAAGAAGGGAATATCAATTGTCAAATAAGACAATTTCCACAGATGAGTAAATTCGACTCAAAAGAATAGATGCTACAGGCACATATGTAGGTGTCCCTAACACTATGTCCTTATTTTTCACTTCTTGCAGATCTCATAAATTTTAATCTTTCTCAATCTTCAAAGAAAATTTAGTGTTTATTAATCAGTTTTATGGTGACCACTAATCAGCCTTGCATGGTCCATTCTAAATTGTATGTAGGCGCGCAACTATATACAGTTTCAAGATTAACGATGCAATACTCAGTTCGTCAAAATTTTATCATCATGTTTATAATAAAAACATTTTTATGCTTAATTCTTAAATAAGAATCAAAAATAATTTTACAAAGATTTTCTTTGTTATGAAAACAATTAAGTTTCCCAAGGGGTTTCATAGATAACCTCATTTCGATAATGATTACTTATAAATCTCACTTTAGATTATCCTTACGGTAATGAAAATTCAATTTTTCTCAATGGATACTATTTTATCTTATAAAAACAATGAGTGATCTACAAAAGAGTGATGAAGAGTTGTTCACCAAGAACTAACTACAATATGATAGGAAATGAGCTTTTGCCAAATAATCATGAGGTGCATGACCTCGATGGCGCTCAAAAAGAATAATCCACAACGTAACTCAAATCAAGATGAGTACTTGTTCAATGGTTGCATCACTAATGCGAGCATTAGAAAGAAGCAAGAAAAGATAGATAACATCGATACATGTAGGATTTAGAAATCAAAGGTAGTCTTTTCATTAATCACAAACAAGTCAAAATTGTACCATAACACATTACGTGTCACTATGTCATACAATTCTCAGAACTCATCCTACCAACTGATGTCTCAGTTAAGTTAGGGATTTTTAAAAGATACCACATTGAATACTAATCTACAAGAGTCATTAGGTGTTCCACCTGTCCCAGAAGATCCATCGGTCTCAATTCAGAAGAAGATTTCTTCAATTTATTTCTTGGACACTGGGCATCCTCGTTAGTGGGCAATGGCCTAGGAACAACCCTTAACACAATCTAACAATCATTTAAAACCTTATAATTCAATCACAGAACTTAATGACTTCCTTTTAACAGTCTCATATTCCATACGGGTTAAATTTTACTTTATTCAAGTTTCAATCAACTTATACTCAATTCGATATCCTACCTCATTTTCCAATACTTTCAACCTTATTCTTATACCTTGAAAGGGCAATAAAAGTTTGATATGAATCAACACTTAATTTACAATCCTATAGCTCTTACAACAACAACTATCAAATGAGTCACTAGTATGAAATGACTCACACATTTAATTAGACTTCTCGGAAAGGTACTAGTGGCATGAGGCTTTTGGTAAATGGTTCCAATGACAGCCTCAAGTGAAACATTCACCCTTTCGATTTCAATTTAAGAATTGGATGAAAACGAATCATATGCCATCTTTCTAGGTGGTAACGTTTTGTCAAACTCCACTCTATAAGGAAAGATCGTCATAACATCGATATCAGATTTAATCGCACCAATTCTTCTTCAGTATCACAATCAACTAATATCTACATTTCTACGAATATCAACCATTTTGTTGGGATCATAAATATCCATAACTTGGTTTAGATCTAGGATAGCTAGAATACCTACGAGAATAGCTTCGATTGATTTTCTAGGGGAGTTAGGGTTCCTTGTGACAATCTACGTCGTATAAATACCTCGTATAAATATTAAAATAATCATCAAACAATCATGTAATCAAATTACATCATATATATAATCCAAGTTATATATATATATATATATATATATATATATATATATATATATATATATATATATATATATATATATATATATATATATATATATATATATATATATATATATATATATATATATATATATATATATATATATATATATATATATATATATATATATATATATATATATATATATATATATATATATATATATATATATATATATATATATATATATATATATATATATATATATATATATATATATATATATATATATATATATTAAAATAACACTTCTCAGACTGGCCTTGTCGGTAAATCGGGAATTCTTCGTCACCATTATAGTCAAAAGATTTTTAGACATTTTTAGAAAAATGTTTATAGTTAAAGATTTTGAAATGTTTTATTCAAAACCTTAGTTTAAAAAATCTTTCGTTCTCTATAACGAGAGCTCTGATACCAAACTGTAACACCCCCAAATTTATACAACTCAATACAGCGGAAGACTCGTTGGTGTTACGGGATACCACATTACTCACATCATAGACAACGCTTAAAAATCGCGTCGTTTATTAATAGAGCATTTCCATTCATAAATATCAAAGTTACATAGGTCCCAAGTCATTGTATTTAATACAGGTTTTACAAAGCATTTGAATGGAAATAAGTATTTAGGTGCGGGCCATGAATTCTTGTTGTCTTCCCGAGAATTACCTTCAAGTACCTGAGATAAAACATGTTAAAAGAAAAGGTCAGCGATAACGCCGAGTGAATTCATAGAGTTTAATAAATTCCATCAATATAACTTTGGTATAAAATTATTACCAAAAATCATTTCGTACAAATCATTGTAATAGGCCATAAAATAGCCAAAGTCATTTTTATACAAATCCTTATCGAAAATCATAATATAGGCATTTGCCTTAAAAATCATTATACGAGCGAATGTCGTAAAAACATCATACAATACGTTTTATAACGTTGTATAGATTAAATAAAAACCGTTATATGAATATGGTTATATAAAACCAAAACACGAACATAATATCAATAGTATGACCCCGTATTGCTAGTCAGGCAATACATCGTAATTCGATGCGTATAGCAGTATTTCGTTAACTGGATTATTATAAGCCGCATGACATTGTTACCTTACTATAACCAACAACGGGTAGCTAACCCGATACTCAATTTGCCCATCTTAATTAGCGTGTCGTCACAAAGTTCACGCCATGGAAATCTTCTCATACATAAATTCACTTACCAATCAATGTGGCACGACGGGGATCAGCCGTCAAGGCGCGAACTGGGGTGATCGTCCCCAAATAGTACTATTAAATGCATAAGCGTCTACCAAATCCCGGTAGTTCACAATTCATGCTAATGGGACTTTTAGTGACATAACCTAACTTTAATAATCCTTTTTATCTCATCTATCGGGTCATTTAATCATTCATCGAGTCATACAATCATTCGGGTCCAAATCAATAAACAAACAATCAGGACAAGTAGTGTCCTATTTCATAAAAACTAACATGTTATCTCCCTCGCGGGTTTATCAAACATTTCTTAAAATCATTCAAAAGAGTGCGAGGCTATGAACTCACGTTGATGTGGGAAAGCGGGTTGTCGGCAATTCGGATGTACGGTACGTGCTTCAATCACGGAAACCTAGACAAATAATACTCGTCTTAGACTCTTGTCCAATGACTTTATAAAAATAACAATTATGTATACATATGATAATTATATATATGATGATCAAGTGGGTTTATCAGTATATGAGTTTATAAAAGTTTACATTAGGCGGGTCCAACCGTCTAAGTTTTATTTAACAAAAACGTTAATTTTACGGTAATAGCCGAAAAAGTCGTAAAAATCATGTTTATAGTTTTATAACTTATAAAACTTATCAAACTACCATTTTTATAAAATGTCCATTTATTTATCCTTATACATATTTATATAAATGTATTATATGAGTTGGTGGGTTTTAATTCACATTTTATACTATTTTTATTTGAGTGCTTATATAATACTATTATACTTTAATTTCCAAAATCTGATTTTTACTTTCATGTTCACCAAAACAGCCATATCTAGAGTTCTATATGGAGATAGAAGCTCAAATTTTTATGACATAAACTAAATGATATGTGATCCATTTAACTCTACTATAGCTACTGTTGAATCAGCCTCTAAGTATTTTCTAAAAATTTTCCAAAATAGTGAACTCAGATTTGTACTCTAAACTTGTTTTGATCATATCTCACTCATCCTAATGATTCCATTGCATGGCCAACTCTCACATGTGTACAAGACATATTACTTACTGTATATTGATTCTAATTTGCCATTTTATCAGTCTAACATGTGGTTAGTTACTGTTTTTATACAGCCTACCATTTAAGCAAGATTAACCATTTTTACATATAGTTTTTCATCTTTTTACCCATGATTATCAACACCAAATCCCCACACAATATTTTTATCATCATATATCATCATACTTATATACATTTAAGAAGAAAATACATGATTACATAATCAAAATTAACAAAAGGATGGGGAGGACAATCTTTATACCACCAAAGTGATGAAATGATGAGCTTTTGGATCAACAAGACATGGTTTTGGGTAACCAATCTTATGAGATATCAACACCACTTCTAGGATCACCAAGTATTTGTAGATTCTTCCAAAAATCAGCCCTTGTTTTCATGAAAACTCCTTGAGAAATCAGCGCCAAACTCCCTTGAAAACTCCTTTTTACATGTTAAGATCACCTCCAATCTTCATAACTTCAATGAGTTTTCATCATATGTAAATTATACATATGATTTATGGTTGAATCAAGATCAAATGGGGGTTGTTTTAGATGAGTTTGGGACGAATTTTAGAGAGAGGGAGGAGAGTGTTTAGTGGTTTGCATGTGTTGAAATGAATGAAAATGGTTTGAGGTGGTGGTTTTGATGTTGGTTGCTAGTTTACAAGTAAACTAAGACATGTGTCTTAGCTTATCTTGTAAGCTTGACACCACATGGTGTTGTTAGCTTTGTTTAGCCATGTGTGGGGGTGGGACAAGTATGTACTTGTTCCATCCCCATTAATTTACGTGTATTCCTCGATTCTAGTTTCCTCGATTTGCGTACCCTCGGGTCGTTTTACGAAAAACGTTTTTTATAAATTATGAATCAACGGCACAAAACAAATCTAATAAAAATTGTCTCATCAAAAACGGAGTTCGAAAACATAAATACTTAATCCTAAGGTTTCCGGTTTAGTCGTATAGGACGTTAAATTAA
This sequence comes from Glebionis coronaria, assembly GCA_025667525.1. Lineage (NCBI taxonomy): Eukaryota > Viridiplantae > Streptophyta > Magnoliopsida > Asterales > Asteraceae > Glebionis > Glebionis coronaria. The sequence goes on along the minus strand of CM046877.1, from coordinate 559,024,693 downwards.
AATCGTAAGTCCTAATCTCTTTTCGTGAATTTGTGAGTTTATGAACCAACACAAATTTAAAACTCCAAAATAATATTCACGGATAAAGTTATTTTCTGAAATGTCGGACTGCCAAAAAAGACGGCGTATGTAAACGTGAGCACGTAACGTAGAATCCTCCGGTTTAGACGTAGTCGATGCTACTTCAAGACGTAAATCCAAATTTCTTCCCAAAAATAAGTGAGTTCATAACATAACATTAAAATAATGTTTTGAAATAATATCCGAGAATAGAATATCAACCATAAATTGACGGATTGTCACAAACCACACCTACGGTCGACCCTCTACAACATTGGAACCCGAGATTCCAAAGGCTATGCCTATGCCCCATCCAAAACCACCCTTACCTTATCCATCGAGACGTCATAATGAAAATTTGCAAGAACGTAACAATTATCAATTTGATCTTTTTATTAAGATGTTTCGTGATTTGCATTTTAACATAAGTTTTGCCGACGCTTTAATTATGAGGCCTCGATTTGCCGCCAACTTTAAGAGTATGTTGAACGATAAGGAGAAATTACAAAAATTGTCTAGTTGTTCATCGGTTTATCTTAACCGCATACCTCAAAAAGTCATTGATCCCGGTAAATTTAAATTCCGTGTGGTATTCAAGATATGGAAGAATGCTACGCCTTGGCCGATCTTGGTGCTAGTATTAATTTTATGTCTCTTGAAATATTTAAGTCACTCAATCTTCCTAATCTTACTCCTACAAAGATGTCTATCGAGATGGCCGATCATTCTATGATTCCCGCATGTGGGACGGCCGAAGACGTTTTTGTGAAAGTGGGAAAGTTCTATTATCCGGTTGACTTTATCGTAGCCGATATTCCCACGGAACCTCAAGTTCCTCTTCTTTTAGGTCGTCCATTTTTAGATACGTCGAGAGCGATTATTGATGTGAATGCTAGGAAAATCACTTTACACTTCAACGATGAGGAACTTGTTATAAACGCAACTCAAAAATCCAAACTTTTTAATGTTTATTCTATCGCGACTATGAACGAGGTTGATTTAATCGCTGTCGTTTGCGAAGAATTTTCACATGAAATTTTAGGTTTTTTGCCGATGAAGCAAATAGTGGCAATCTCACTATGCTCGATCCAGTTCTTGATAATTCGACACCATGTTTCACTCCATTTGAAGGAGGTGGTTTTACTTTGGAAGAATTCGACGTTCCTCGAACTTCTAACGTAGACCTCGACGAAGATGAGGATTTCTCGATTATCAAGGATTTTCTTAACGATTTTCCATTTCCTTCGCCGGTGGAGGTTATGAGTATTAAACCAAAATCTTCAATCGAGGAACCACCAACCCTCGAATTGAAAGGAGACGATAAGTTGCCGGTTATTATTGCGAAAGACCTTTCAGATGATGAAAAAACCGCACTTATCGATGTCTTGAAAGCTCACAAAGGGGAAATTGCATGGAAACTCTCTGACATTAAGGGTATCGACCCTAAGTTTTGTACACACAAAGTTTTAATGGAGGAAGATTATAAATCAGCAATACAATGTCAAAGAAGGGGGAACCCCAAATTTCACGATGTCATAAAAAAGGAAGTTGTTAAACTCCTTGACGCGGGAATGATTTACCCTACATCCGATAGCCCTTGGGCGAGCCCAATCCATGACCGTTGTGCCAAACGATGACAACGAGTTAATTCCAACTCGACTCTTGACCGGTTGGAGGGTGTGCATTGACTATCGTAAGTTAAATGATACCACTCGTAAAGACCATTTTCCCTTGCCCTCCATGGATCAAATGTTGGAGAGACTTATGGGAAACGATTTCTATTTCTTTGTAGATGGTTTTTCCGGTTACTTTCAATTCCCTATCGATCCTCGTGATCAAGAAAAAACTATGTTTACGTGTCCATATGGAACGTTTGCCTATTGTAGAATGCCATTCGGACTTTGTAATGCACCGGGAACCTTTTTAAAGGTGCATGATGGCTATTTTTCATGACATGATCGAGAAGACGATGGAAGTTTTCATGGATGACTTTTATGTGTTTGGTGATTCATTCACTTCGTGTTTGGGAAATTTGGAACAAATGTTAAAATGTTGTGAGGAAAGCAACCTTGTGCTCAATTGGGAAAAATATTATTTTATGTGTAGAGAGGAAATCGTCTTAGGGCATGAAGTCTCGAAAGCGGGGATTAAGGTAGAAAAAGCTAAGATATACGTCATCGCCAACTTACCTCATCCCAAAACCGTCAAGGGGGTTAGGAGTTTCCTAGGCCACTCTGGCTTTTATCGTTGATTCATTAAGGATTTTTTAAAGATATCTCGACCCATTACACACCTTCTCGAAAAAGATACACCTTTCGTCTTTAACGAAGATTGTGTTCGAGCTTTTGAAATTATTAAAAGGAAACTAACCAAAGCTCCCATTCTTGTTCTCCAAATTGGAACCCCCCCCCCTTTGAGCTCATGTGTGATGCTAGTGATTACGCTATTGGGGCCGTTTTGGGGAAACGTCATGATAAGCATTTCTTGCCTATTCACTATGCTAGTAAGACGATGACCGTGGCTCAACTTAAATACACCACAACGGAAAAGGAATTACTTGCCGTGGTGTATGCATTTGAGAAATTCCGACCTTATCTCGTTTTGACTAAAAGCATAGTGTATACGATCCATTCGGCTATCAAGTACCTATTCTCTAAGCTTGATTCAAAGCCTAGATTGCTTCGTTGGATTATCCTCCTACAAAAATTTGATGTCACCATACTTGACAAAAAACGAGCCGAGAATCTCGCGGCCGATCACCTCTCTCGATTGGAAGATCCTCACCAAAGTGTGTACGAGAACAAGGAATCACCGAAACATTTCCTCTTGAGACACTTGGTGTAGTGAATTCCAAGGAAGATTCTTCTAACCCATGGTTTTCGGACATCGTATATTACCATGCGGGGAATTTCATCATTAAAGGTATGACGACACAACAAAAACGAAAATTCGTTCGTGACGTCAAGTTCTATTTTTGGGACAACCCTTATCTTTTTCGGACTTTTGCGAATCAACTCATTCGACGTTTTGTGTTTGGCACCGAAGCTACTAACATCCTTAGAGCTTGTCACGAGGGACCCACGGGTGGTCACCATGGTGCTAATCGCACGGCAAAGAAGGTCTTTAATGCTTGTTTCTTTTGGCCTACTATTTACCGAGATGCGCACGTACTTGTCAAGTCGTGTGACTCGTGCCAACGTCAAGGAAAAGCCTTACAAAACGATGAAATGCCACAAAACATCATCCAAGTGTGTGAGATCTTTGATGTTTGGGGCATTGATTTTATGGGGCCGTTCCCATCATCTCGTGGTAATAAGTACATCCTTGTCGTCGTTGACTACCTATCTAAGTGGGTGGAAGCTAAGGCTTTGCCCACTAATGATGCTCGTTAGGTAGTCAAGTTCTTGAAATAATTGTTCTCTCGGTTTGGACTCCTCGTGTAATCATACGCGATCGTGGAACCCATTTTTATAACGACCAATTTGAAAAAGTTTTAAAGAAATATGGGGTTACACATCGGCTTTCTACGGCTTATCACCCACACACGAGTGGGCAAGTCGAGGTTTCAAACCGAGCTTTGAAAAGGATCTTGGAAAGATCGATAGGAGAAAACTGACAATCTTGGTCGGATAAGTTAAACGATGCTTTATGGGCCTTTTGTACCCATCATAAGACGCCTATTGGGTGCACTCCTTATAAGCTTGTGTATGGGAGGAATTGCCACTTGCCAATTGAACTCAAACACAAAGCTTATTGGGCCCTAAAGCATTGTAATTATGACATTGAGACCGCGAGAAAACACCAGAAAATGAAAATAAATGAATTGGATGAATTAAGGGATATTGCTTATGAAAGTTCATTGATTTATAAAGAAAAGACTAAAAAGTTTCACGATTCTAAAATAAAAAACCGGGTTTTTAACATTGGAGATCAAGTGTTGCTTTTTAACTCAAGATTGAAAATGTTTTCTGCTAAGTTGAAATCCCGTTGGTCCGGGCCAATCACAATCACCCAAGTATTTCCTTGTGGGACCATCGAGCTAGCTCAAAATGATGGTCCTAACTTCAAGGTGAATGGTCATAGGTCGAAGCACTACTTTGGTGGGGAAGTCCCTTCTTTGGACGACCTCGACAAAGTCACCTTCACCAATGATAATTAGTATTGAGGGGATCGAATCGAGCTCATGACTCAGTAATAAAAAACGAGGTGCCTCGTGGGGGAGATCCCATGCTTATCCATGTACATATTATCGCTTTATAATGTAGTTAATGTGATGGGATTTGTTCCCTTCCAACCTTTGTTCTGTGGTTGTTTGTGAATTGTGGTTATTTAGATCATCATCTTCACGATTAGAGCCTCTCGTGTTCGTTTTACGTGAGCACTCGATCGTTTGCTTTGAAGAATTTCTCGATATCCATATGATATATCTTTGATTGTTCCAACCTTAGGTCTTCTAGCACACTTCATAAACGGCTTTAGATTTAATGTTTCCACCCTTTCCATGTTAGATTAGGCATTCGACTTCATGTCTAGTATGGGGGTATCTTACCCTTAGACTCAAAACATTTAGGACAACGTTTAACTTTAGTATGGGGGGTGAATAGATACTTGCCTTGCCAAACCTTCACGCTTTCCAACGTTTATCTTTTTCTTTATCATTTTATTGCAAAATAAGGCTAAAAATGGCCAAATTTTAAAATGTTTCTCATGTTTTCATAAGTGTTTGGAGACACGAATGTAGATTTTCCGATGGCGAGAATAAGAGTAATTTTTGACTCGACCGTGCGTGTTGAGCACTTAGCTTCGATTCCTTAAATTTTTAGGCTAAGTCTCTTAAATGAGGACGATAAATGATAGTGTTAATTATGAGTTACTATGCTAAATGTAGAGTACTCGTATTCTTTCAAAAACTCATGTGTTCTAATTGTTTGCTTATTCTCCCTTCGCTTGTATATAAATATTGCTAATAAATATTGACTTAGCGGTTTAGTCTTAATTGTTGGTTTATAGTCTTTTCTAGTAGCTTCCATGTAATTAAATTGGGAAAACATTTGAGAATCTCCAGTGTCACGGTTTTGAAGTATTGGCACCCCGAATAATCGAAAGCTTCACCCAGTAATAATTTTAAGTGCTCCCTCACCTAAATCAAGCAAAAATTCGAAGCTCACAAGGCCGAAAAATCTATGCGAAAATAGAAAGTGAAAGCCTTAAACTTTGAAGCTTTAAAGATCCATAACTATGTTTTACGTTGAGGATATACGTCTTTGGCCATAATAAACACCTTATGGCGAGGTTAAATAAAAGGCAAGGCAAGGCCGAAGCCCTAAAAAGTGGAGGTAAACCTATGATAATAAGGCCCATCCGGTAGGAGGCGTATAAAAGTCTTGGTAATAAGTCTCATGTTCAAAACCGTTATAAAACAGTGTTTATCGAATCTCACTTGTTGACTTAATTTTTTTTGACATCGTTGTCTATTAGGGGAGGTTATTAATTTGATGGTTTTGGTTACACCGTTATGACTCTATTTTTGGACCATAATCTCTATCATCGCATAAGTCAAAAATGTATCCTCGAGATCATTAAGACAAAAATAAAATATAAGATATACCAATTAGGATTAAGGGAGTCTATGTACGTGATTAGGGCATATGAGTAGTGTTAGCATTACTAACCTATAATGACAATGATATCGTTACACGCTTAGCATGGAGTTGGGTGAAAATCGAGGACGACGAAATTATTTCTAACGAAGCATTCACGTGTTCTTGTTCTATGAACCTAAACGTCCCATTTTGTGATGAATATCCTACATTATGTCTAAAACGCAAGCAGTAGTATTGTAGTAAGTTTAAATTAAAATAAAATTCGATAAAAATGAATTTTGGAGATGCTAAGATACTTTATTCTATCATTGCGTGAGGGCACGACAATGGTTTAGTATGGGGGAGCTGCTTTTATACATAGTCTCATCGTCCAAAACGGGCTTAAAACGATGAAAATATCATTAAAAGTGTCAAATATATTCTTTTGTTTGCTCAATGTGTATTTTAGGTACGGATATCAAGAAAATGCCAAAAGATCACAAGAATCAATGCAAAAACGAACACGGGAAACGAAGTCGCACAAGGGACCGGACCCAAGTGTTGATTTTTCAAGAAAAATCCTTGCAGAATTGAAGATTTTATAAGAAAGGTCCTTCATCAATGAATAAATGACATTTTATACCCTTTTATATTAATAATTACAAGTTTGGTCCCTAAAGTTTGTCAAAGTTACAAAAAGGACCCTTAACTTTGAAGAGTTGACAAGAATGGTCCCTAAAAAATGAAGACTTATCACTTTTAGTCCTCCACAAAGTCAATCATACAAGTGAAGACCTTAAAGTTTCAAGAATAGTCCTTTAAAACCCATCAAGAATCAAGATATGGCAAAATATACCCTTGAAAATACTTTGCAAAAGTTTATGTGGCCAAAGTATGAATTTTGAAACTTCTTTATAAAGGGAAATTCAGTTTAAACTGCCAAAGATGTATATGCAAACAACTTAGAAAGAGAGGGACTATAGCTGGTCGACTAACAAACTTACCTAGAACTATCATATGATGACACCTCACCCACGCACACCTCTCAACCAATCACAAGCCTCCTACACGCCATGTCACCCACCCCACTAACCAGTTTTAACTAATTAATAATTAAGTTTAAAACTTGGAGGCTAACTCCTTTTTTATACCCAAAAACGGATTAAACCCACATCTGCTTAACCTTCATCATAACATAAACCCTAATCCTATTTAAGCTTAAATCGAAGGGCTTTAACCCCATCTTTTCCAGATTCAAGATTAAGGTTAGGCTTAACCAAACCCACCTCTCATATTTGGTCCCCGCTAGCCACGTGGCCTCACCAACCTTCCCCTTCTACACCTTTTGGGAAAAAGACAAAGGTCTGCCAGAAAATCAACGCCCCACAGCATAGCTTTTCCTCTAAGCATCTTTGGACGTCCAAGATCATTTTTCACTACTGCAAGATCACATGTTGGCCTCCAACACAAAATTCAAACAAGCATATTCGAATTTCCACAAGGGCATTTTTGGAAGATTACAGCATTAGGGTTTCTTGTTTTTTCAGCTTTCTAGAATCACTTGTAGCCTATATAAGGCATTAGGGTTTTACATTTACTCTTGTTCTTGGTTTTATAGTTTTTGGTAAAAAAACTTATAAAGCTACTTTTTCCAGTGAATGAAAAGTGAGTGTTGTTTTAATGACAATAAAACCAAGTCCCAATTATTGTCTGTGTTTATTTAAGTTACTTGCTTTCCAATCCGTTTTACTTAAGTTTGCTTCAAAAGTTTTTCAGTTTTCATTCTTGGTTCTCATGTGCAATTTTAATCTTTGCTGAGGTGGTTGGTTGAAAGAAAGAGTCCCTTGCTTTGAAGTTGAGACATATGTATGACCATAGAACCAAGATTGAGAAAATCTGGGTGTAGTGGGTACATAAGTTTGGGCTGCAAACTTGTCGGAGTGCTTGAAAATCCGCAAAGCTAAAGCCATAGTCTGTGTTTGTTCTTTCTTAGCAGGTTGGTATAGTGGAAGCTTCTGATTGATAAGCTATCACATAAGCTCCAACATTCGGGGGCGTGGATAGTACACCCCTGAGGTTTGCTAAATTCTCTTTTTCTATCTCTATTTTTCTGTCAAAAATACTTGTTGCTTGAATCTGCTATGTGGATTCATGATAAGTGTTCTTGAGCATTTTTGGTTCACTTAGGTTGATTAAGGTTTGTTTAAGTCTAATTTCATTGTTATGTGAGATTGGGTCTTAAAAAGTCTTTGTTAAATATTATTTATCAGTTTTAAAGTAGTGTTTGGGATTGCCTGTTGTGTGGTCTTTGTTAGCATTTAAGTAGGTCTTAATAGTTATTTTGTGTTTGGATCTGATTTTTGAGTGGTTAAGTGTTTAAACTTGCACTCTTTGTGATAAAAACACCTAATCTGAATCTTTGCCTAAAACAAGTTTGATTAAGGTTTTCAAAAATTGAAAATGGGTCATTTGCTAGTCAGCATGTTTTCATAGGGTTATATGCTATTGGTTGGGATTCTTGTATGCTAGGGTGATAGTTTTGAAGCTCTAGAGTTCAATATTTAGTCAAGTACATCAGCAAAAGGGTATTGTTTGCCTTCCAGTTATATCAGCTAGCCCTTATCCACTTTTAAGCATGAGTTTTTTGAATCAATGCATGAAAGTTGTGTATTTGGGCTTGATTAAGTTAATTGTTGCTGTTGTATGCATTTGGTAGAGTTTCATTGACTTATTCTTGCTTAAATAGTTGCTCATACCATCTGACCTAGCTTATTCCATGTCTGAGAACCTTTTGAATTAACTGTATTAATTGGCTGAGTTATTCTTGTTGATTTTGCTTGTTCTTGACTCCCTACAACTCACTGGTTGTAGGGGTGCCTTGTTTGCCCAAAATTATCAACCAAATCAAGCTAAAAAGGGAATCAGTTCATCATCAGTGGGAACTCCTTTCCCACTGAAGCTACCCACTAGTAGTGTTAAATTGCAAACAGCTTATCAATAAGCTATTCTAGCTTATTTAAACGTGCAACAACGTTCATTTTGTAATTAATCTTGCTTATTTCATCGATTTAGTCAGTTTTGTAGTTTGTAGCTTTTGGTTTTAAGGTTTCACTAGAAAACGAACTCCTTTGTCTTTTCGCATAAGTGCTTATTCATCATTTCAGCTTATTGGGTTAGCTAATTGGAAATCTTTTTGCTTATTTGTCTTAATTAAGTGATTTAAAGCATTTTGGAAGTTGAATCAGCTCTTGAATCAACCTATAACTCCAGAATGACTATTTTGTCGTTTTCTATAGAGAGCTTTGGCTTATTTCAGGCTTATTTATTGAGCTTTTTCAAAAATTCTTTTTATAAAAAACTTTATTAACTCAAGAGAAGGATGTGTATATAATTTCAGCTTATGGCTTAATGGGCCAAAAAGCCCATTAAGAATAAGTTGGGTGTTTGATAAGCTGTGATAAGTTCACTTTCAACTTTTGGGCCTTTAGAGTTTTTTGTTAAAAATCAAATTTTAAGGTAGATCGGAGATTTTGGGCTTATTTGGTGGACTTTTTTCTTATTGGGCCAAAAAGCCCATTTTCATTTGACTGTTTTCATTTTTGGACCATTTGAGGGCCCAATATGGGTATTTAGGTCATTTCACTTTCATTTCTAGTTTTATTAAGTTAAAGTAAACTAGTTTGCAAGTATTTAGAATTTTTTTATAAATTTTGAATTTTTAATATTATTTTAATATTTTATTTTTAGTTTTTAATTATTTTAAATAGTTTTAATAAGTTTTAAAATTTTCAAAAATACTTTTTAGTTTAATTAAGTCATTTTTGAGGTTTGTAAATTTAAAAATCTTTATTTAAGATTTTTATTATTTTATTTGATTTTTAGGGCTTTAATTAGCATTATAAAATTAAATATTAATTAAATAAAAGATTTGAAAAAGTTTTGATCATTTGTAAACTCTAACTAGATTTTTAGGAATTTATTGTGATTGTCTAGGATTTTTAGATTAATTTTTAATCTCGTCACGTTTTTACGTTTTACGTTTTATCACTCGTCGTAGTTTAATTTTAATCGTAACCGTCATCATTTTCATTCTTCCTTTGTCTCATCAATATTAGTCTCAAACTTAATCAAGTTTAACACACACATTAATCCTCCTCGAGAACGAACTCACAATTTACTAAGGGTCATAAGGGTGTTGGTTTTCCTAAATCGATTCCTTTAGTACTTACCACTCATTTAGGCTTCGTTTTCCTAAACAAGTGTAATAATACCACAATCAATCTCGCTCAACATTATTTGTTGACGATTTTAAGCATGTGTTTCAGGTAATCGAGGATGATGTGGCGGATCATGCTATGGATGTTGTTGTGGCTTTTGGGCGGTTTAACTTGTTTTCCTCCCTTTACTTAAAGACAATTAATGTTCATTATGTCTTGTTAAAACAAAATGGTTGGTTTTAAGTGGCCGAGATTCATGGGGACCTAACGCTACGCTGTTATTACTTTTGGGGTTTGGAAACATTTAGACATGATGTTGTTGTAATTTAACTTTGTAAATTTCATATAATTAAACGTCTCTTTTTGAGTCATTTGCTATGGCTTGTGTGATGATACTTTGACTAGCACCCAAATGTGGTATTCGACTGCGTGGTAAAAAAAGGGGGGGGGGGTGTTAGAGATTGGTAATCAGAGCCACAAGTTATAGAGAACTAGGTCGATTTTGAAAAGTCTTAAACTATAACTTTTGGTGTCGTACATATTTTCTTTCCCAAAGCACGCAACTATCTCGCATGGCCCCGGTAAGATTTCTTTGAGCATTGTTTTATTATTAGATGTATCCTTTTGAAACTGAAATGATTTCCTGAGTATTTATTAAGTAAATACTACGGTACTATATCGAGATATTTTGAATGTACGAGGAGTACTTGATATCGTAATTTTTACATTGCATTTGCATGGCTATCATATTGTTGCATATTGGCATACGTACTACATTTGCATTGCATGTGCATGCATGTATATATAATTTTTGAATAATGACCTTATATACCCTCGAACTTTCTGTATTTGCAGAAATGGCCGAAGTACCACCAAACAGAAATGGAGACGAGTACGTTATAGGAGTTGATGGTGGACCGAATGCCCCAAACCCGCAAGGCGAAAATGGTTGGATTGAACCGGAAGGAGAAATGAACGAGGTTGCAAGGAGTGAAGCTGACACTGATGTTGATAATTTTAGTGGGAGTGACGATAGCGATGAGGAACCTGAAGAGGATCTCATGGATGCTGGAATTCCTGCGAACGCTGTTGGTCAGATTGAGCCGGATGTGGTGCAGCCTAATAGATCACCAAAAGGACCTGATGTGCCACCGACTAGTCGTTACGATCAGCGACATGTTCGTCCTGCCATGCCCACATGTGACGCTTATTTGAGTGGCTTTCCAGGAGTTGCTCGTGACACTGATGACAATCATGCAGAATCTAGTGCTGCATCTAGTGCACGTTCTCTCCATGAGAACATTGAAAGGGTTTATTGTCCGGGACCAAGGCCTTACAGTAACACTTATCATTTCGTGAGAAAGCTTGACAGATTGATGTATGAAAGGTACGTGGTGGAGACAAGGGTGATGAAGCGGTTTGAGGAGAATGAGCAGGCATTTCATAGGTTTTACTCTAGTTATATGAGGGCTAATTATACTAGAGATTGTGAAAGAGCAGACATGGATAAGTTGAAGATGATTGTGGGAAAACTATGTGCTGAGTTTTAGGAGATCAAGGAAGATCGTATCAGGTAGGATCGTCTTCGAAGTTGGGAAGCACGTGTGAGACCTTTCTTGATGGATGCATGGAAATTCAGAAGTGATCCTAAGTATGCGGACACGCATTTCATGATTGAACCACCAGAGGTTGGCGAGTACTATACTTTTAAGGACAAGTTGTGTAACACCCCACCTGGATAAGTGGACCGTTACGTGTATTTATGACGTGTCATCAAAGCATAAGGTAAATGTTCTAAAACATTAACTGACCATGAAGGAATATACCGGAATCAAACGTCGGTAATCCAAACATAAGCTCAAACATGAAAAGTAAAATACTGAAGGAAAGGACTAAACAATGTCCACATAAGCAGAATAATGTAAGAAGTGCATAAAGTAAGAAGTCTGGATAGTTTCCATTCAATGCACATGCTCTTAGAATCCTAAGAGCGTCCTGGTGTACCTGCCGTTAGAACATGAAAGAACTACGTCTGAGCATAACGCTCAGTGAACAAATATGAAGCATGATAAAGAATTACTGAAATGAAGCAGATGATAAAATACTTAAGCTGTAAGACTGATAAGTAAAGCTGCAGCAGAAAAACTGTGCATAATCTGTAAAGTCTAATTTATAAATAATAAAGATGAACTGTTATATGTTAAATCTAAAAAACGTGCATTTACTGTATTTTAATTGCCAGAGCTTATATAGGTCACGTGCTGTAACAACCGTGCATGAATAACTGGAGGGGTGACCTTGTCATGCTGTAGAGGGGTGACCTCTAAATAACTGTAAAGGGGTGACCTCTAAATACTGTGCTGGGTAGAGGGATCAGCTCCAATGTGAAGGATGTAGAGCACACACCACATTCACCCTGATAACTTGTAAACTGATAAGCCTAGGATGCATCCATATGGCCCACTAAACATACATATAAAAATGGCCAAACTGAACATGTGAGTCACGACACCGGTGCCTCTAGTGCCGTGGTTACGGTACCTCCGTAACTAGTACATAAACTGGTCGTGCTTGTATATAATGCTCAGGCAACTTATTTCGTTTTTAACATGATTTCTGATAAGCTTAAACACATATGGGAAAAACATTTGGCTGCAGACGGGGAATCCTAATCATGTATAGAAAGGAAGTCCTTACTGAAAGGACGGAAAATCCGTACCTTGTGTCCAACAATCAGTGACAGAGATAACAACGGAAAAGTACTACTCCGACTTCACGTGAGTTACATGATAAAGGACGTGTATGAGTTGCTTGTTCATTAACATGTTACTTGTTCTTAATTTTATTTACTTGTTCATGACTTGATTTACTTGTTCATGTCTTATTATGTCTTTCCTGAATCTTACATGTTTCATGAGTTCTGGTATTTCATGTTTCATGTGTTATTATAATTCATATTTCTATAATTAGTAACTTTCTAAAAATAACAGGTTTTAAATAGTAACTTTCCAACTAGATATTTAATAAGATATTATTTATTGATTTTAAAATATAATTCTAGATGATTAGATGATAACATTTGTGATATTCCTCTTAGAAACACCATTTCGTCAAAGGCAAAATAATTAGATTACAAACTTGGACTAATTGGAAGAGTATTAAATAAACAGGGGCCAAATTGTTACTTTGAAATTCTATAATATCTTACAAGTACTCATCTTTATAAATTAGGGACCAAAGATGTAAATTCATATGTAAACACCATGAAAATGACGTGACAAAAGTCGTCTTCTATATTTGATCAATTCTCTGCCTCTATTTTACGTGATAAAAATCTAATGATTTTAAGTGACACATTGTTATTATGTTAACATTTGCTTCATATATCAAATATAACTCACTTGCATAAAATGAAACGCTAGTTTTCGTTTATATTAGTCTATCATAATAACCATGATTGTTGCAAAGAATTATAAATGACATATGTTTGATATTATAGCACAAGTAATTTCCTCCATGTCAAACGAGTGCTGAGATAAATATCTAACGAGTACGAACGCCAACTCGAACACCACTCTAAAGAAATCCCTATCGTAAACCAAGATGTGTTATATGAACAAAGACAAATGTTCTAACCTTGGCTGACAAACGTGAAGCCACAACTACGCATGGTTGTAATCGCGAGCACGAACAACACGGACATGAACACCAACAAATGATCCACTATACTCGACAACCCGACGCACGGAGACAACTAAAATACAAATCAAGAACGAGAACCTTGCTCGAGTACAAAATCTAACTAGATCGGACGCGAACCACAACCCGAACGAACCTCCATCACGAACAGTACCAATCGATGAGGTCTGGTCCGAAATCAAAGCCCTTTTCTACGTGAATAAAAATCGATCAGTATGTGATCGAAACTCAATTCTAATAGTGGACTCTCAAACCACCAGCGAACATGCATGCACCATATCCAACATGAACACCAAAGAAGTCTGCTCGCGAAACTTAATCAAAACAAACACCCGACGTAACCACTCGCGAACAGATACCCGAACAAGATCAATACTAACGAACAGTCACCCGAGACCAAACTTGTTTAGGTTTATTGTGATTAGTTTTTGAGAGATTTTTAAAAGGAGATTAAAATATGTGTGCACTTATTAATGAATTCTTGCCAGAAATGTCGCCGTAATATGCGGAAATAAATCTCACGTAAGAAGGCATGTATATCAGTTATTCATTTTGTCAAATATTGTTATCTCATTTATTATAAGTATAATTAAGCCATCATGTATTATGATTATAATTTTCCTAATAAAATTCTTTGGTTTAGTTTAAGAAATGAAAAATGTTGTGCTAATCTTTAAAACCTACTATAGCAAAATAGAGGTGCAATATTGTCATGTATTTGTTTATTTTTCTTGAATAAATAATACCTACGTAATACTTGAATTAATACTGTTATTTATTATCTGAATAATTAGTTATGCAACGTTTAAATTAAAGCTGTGATTTTCCGTAATTAATGTTCGAGGACTTTTAAAGAGGGTTTTACAAGTTGTATATGGCCAAGTGTATGATTCCATCGGGTGAAGGATCGACATCGAAGGGAAAAAGGAAGGTGGATTAGGGAACTACTTCCAAAGGCAAGGGAAAGATGAATGTTAGTGATGAAGAACTCAAGGAGGACGATGATGATGAGGATGATCCGCCATCCAAGAAGTGATGTGGATCACCACGTGATTAGTTATTAGTATTTCATTTTACTTTCCTCATTGTAATCGAACTTATTTATAATTTTGTACTATGGTATTGTGATGGAACTTGAGAACTTTAAGTTTTATTGGTGGATGATTAAATTTGTTGATATCAATGCAATCTACATTTACCTTTCATGCTCTATGACATGTCTTTATTAGCTCTTTTGTGATTTGGTTGATGAATAGTTGTAGCATTTGTTGATTGTGCTTGTTGCATTTTTATTATGTCTTGAAAAAGGAATCCTTCTTGATCTTGATGTGTATACTTACTTTGTTTTCTTTGGTTGTAATGCTAGGACCATGCCTCCAAAGTTGACAGTTGCTCGTGTGAATACCATGATTGAAGAGGCGATAACAAATGCTCTTAAAGCGGATCGTACAGATAGAGGTCAATGCCAAGGTGGAAATGCTGGTGGACCACAAGTCCTAAAGGAATGTTATTATGCCAGTTTTATGAAATGCGGGCCTACGCAGTATCTTGGTACAGGAGGATCTTTGGAACTTCGTCGTTGAGTGGAGAAGATTGAAAGCACATTTGAAATCAGTGGGTGATTTGAGGCAAATAAGGTGAAGTTTGCAGCTGCTACTTTTCTTGATGATGCGTGAGTTGGTGGAACAATCAAGTGTCTACCGTTGGGCTTGTAGTGGCTAATTGAAAGTCCCTAAACCAAGATTGAAACAATAAACTTAACTAATCAACACACTTAATTACTTTTCAAACGTAATACTTATTATTGTATAATATAGAATTACAAGTGTTATGGATAACACCGTTTGATGACAATGTGTTGTGCATACTTTGGACAAACTAAAACCTAACTTATGAACACGGTTGCAGCTGTTTGGTTCTATAAGTTCTAAGAGTTAATGTGTGAATTATGTCAAAGTGTTGAACATTAATGCTAGGCTACATAACCTATTTATAGTGGTACGAGGTTGACTCTAAGTACAGGTTGATGGTGACTACACTAGACAGACACTTGTCAGACCTCTGTCACAAGATGCTCTTCAATTCTTGGTAGTTTGCCACAATGCTTTAGAGAAACAATGTTGACACAGTTTCCCTTTTCTTCATAGTCTCGCACACACTAAGGTATGTCCAAAGTCTGCTTAGTGTTAACAGGGTATTGCCACCCCTGTTAACCGTCAACCCCTCAGAGTCCCTAATACATCTTGGCTGTTATCCATCACAGCCAATGAGTATGTCTTCAAGTAATCTTTGACTTCCTTGACAATGTCTCTGACATGGACTCCTCTGAGTTTGCTCACAGAGACTTAGATTTACGTGAGTCTTGCGACACTTGCCTGCCCCCTAGGCATAGGCAAGTTAATATCAAACAACTTGATTTGTGTTTAAATCTATGGTATAGGGAATCTAATAAACTTAGATTCCCAAAAGTCTCCCCCTATTTAAACATAAATACAGCTAGATCTACATAAGTTAAGGTAAGTGAGATGACAACTTCTTCTTACTCATAAAAGATCTAAATAAAAATACCTCATGATTTTATTAAGACTTAAAGGAAATTACAAGTACAAAACATAAGTGAAACAAAATATTTAAAGTAAAATTCAGCTTTGAAACACTTTAGTAATCATCATTCTTGATTCTTTCTTCTGCTTCAGCTAAGCCTGTCCTGGTATCCAATTCTGCCTGCAAAGCTTGTGCAAATACCTTGGAATACTCTGTGTTGATTTTAAGTGCGTTTTAGACAAATCAGTTGAATGGTTGATGCTAATTGTTGGATTGTAACACACGACTTATAATGATATAGAAATGTAGATGAAGATTAAACCAAAAAAGAAAGACTAGATTAGATGAAGGAAAAAAGAAAAACAAAGGTGTGAATTCCTAGTGAGAGAAACACATACGTTTCTCTCTCTACAAAACAAATGAAATGGAAAACACACACACAAATGAGGCTTAGGAGGCCTTTTATACTAAGTACTAAGTGTTTAGGAGGCCTTCCTCATTTGTATGTTCGGGACTAATTCCCGTTACATAAACATTAATAACTAAGAACTCTCGACACCGTTGAATAGTATTTTTCACGAGCTTCGCAACGGTATATTATATGACCATCACTTTAAATACGGCTAACAATCTCCCCCTAAGGGGTGGTCATGTAATATGTGACTTCACTTCGTTGGTGTTGCAGACTTTGAAGCTTGTTGCCTTGAGAGTTCTTTCATAGTTCCTTTCATGACTTGTGTTCTTGGATCTTTGATCTTTGCCTTGACTTGATCTTGTAACTTTTCCAGCTTGTGTTCTTGTGTCTTTACCCACATACTCATGTTTTGAGTTGACATGAAAGCTTGTTAACAATCTCCCTTGATCATCAGAGTAGCGGAAGTCTTTGTCTTTAGATGTTGTTGAGCTTTCTTCAATAATCCTGAATATGTGGCCTTGAATTGCGACTCTTGAGATAACGCCACCGTTTGCATTCCACCGGTTTCCCGTTATACAGTACGAATATTGTACCTGTGATCAGGTAAGTTCAAAGAACTTCCTTGACAGGATTTCCAGCTGTGGTAGCCGTTCTCAATACTTGAATATATCGAAAGATAATTCACAGTAAGGAGTGAATCATGCAGTTCCATTCTGCTGATTAGGTCGTCAATTCACTTTCCTGGAACAAGTCTGAATCAATTAAGAATCAAACCATCGTTGCTTTCCAGTTGACACAAGTTTGATTCATATAGAATCGCACAAGTTACCTACCGCAGTGCTGTTTGATGATGACACTGGAAGGATTTCCATTCGTCACTGTAAATACTGAAAAGTATTACTCTGAATGTTCTGGCAAGATCATAAAGATATTGCGTCGAGACCTGGAACGAGTTTGAATCAATTAAGAATCAAACCACTGTTGCTTTCCAGTTAACATATGTTTAATTCAAGTGAATCTTACATATGACCTACCGCAGTGCTGTTTGATGTTAACACTGGAAGGATTTCCATTCATCACTGTGAATACTAAAGAGTATCACTCTGAATGTTCTAGCAATACCACAAGGATAGAGCGTAGGACTCTGTAAATCATCGCTTGTGTTCTAATGATGAACAACAATTGATCTATGGAATAAGTGTCCTAATGAGATTTTTGATGAATCTCGTTGGCTCTAGACTCTATAAGTGCACGTTTATTTAGTGATCGGAGGCTGGAGCAGACTGCCACCTATTCAATATCTACTATCTCGGAGTGAGAAAGTTGATAGAAATGAGTTGAACTCCGTGACAATAAAACAAACTTCTTTTGAGAGAAGCTTGAGTAGGCTGGGAAGGGTTGTGCATTGCATCACTGGGTCCATGATGCTTTGTCTTCAGTATCAGAAATCATCAAAGTGATTCTGATAATAGATGTATTGACCCGGTTTCTGCCTAAGTTGTATGGAGGGCTTCTTTCTTTACACCCTTTATCCTTACATTTCTTTTTCATTCTTCAACCCCTTCAATGCTTACCAAGACGTCATAACTAGCACCTTGTTGTGATTGTTCCAGTGCTAGCTTAAGTCATTAGTCGGCATTATTCCCGTACACTCAACTACTCCATCTTTCCTAAGGACTTCTAAGTTCTAATGGATTGTCCCTGGGAAGATCCCTCCGGTTCTGGTTGGATCATAGGACGAATACCTAACCACCTTTTGACACTAATATCATCGTGATTAATTGTGTTGAAGGGTATGGATATCGTAACCATAAAAATCATTTGAAAATGCAGTCAAGGTGTTGATGAAATCAATGTTTACACCTTGAAAGTTTTCTGTATCACCAAAAACGCTCCCCCTACATATGTGCATCATAAAAGGAGAGATTTTTTGCACATATTAGGAAGAGAAAGCACTTATATCAAAGATATTATTTAAGATAACACATTTTAATCACTATTCTCCCCCTCAAAAATTGCATGAAATTGAAATTTTTGTGATACTAGTGATGAAACATGAAGAGAATAATGTGTCATGAAACTTTGGAACAAATGTTTATGAAATCATTATACTCCCCCTCGAAAAGAGATTCTATTTAAATAGGGGAGTATATGAGCACATTGTTTTGAAATACTTTGAAAAATTGTGCTCAAAAGTCCGAGAAAAAGTGTGTTCATGAGCTTAAAACTTTGAATGTTTTGATATAAGCTCATGACCGAGAAAAATGAATTTCTCGTTGTTGAGGATAAGTCAAAGACTTTCCTTTATTTAGGGACCGGGTTATAGTCTGACATGTGACTATAAGCCATTATGAGAAGAAAAATAGAAAAGACATGTTTTGAAAACATTTGAACTCTCATTCGAACTTTATGTATGTACCCGTGTCGTTATTGAACAACATTTCTAAGCACGTCCATATTATCGATGCTGAGAGACATGTCGGAGAAGAATATTTTTGGTATTTTTTGAAAGATTTTCTCATTTTTTATTTTGTTTTTATAGGTTTTATATTTTTGTATTTTGGTTTTCTGATAGATATATACAAGATTACTGCGAATGTGCAAGACGTTCAAGTTCATCAGGAGTGAAACTACGCATACCAAGTCGACGAACCAAAAATTCAAATCTGTCTTGAGGAAGAGCTTTGGTGAAGATGTCGGCTAGTTGGTAGTCCGTCTTGACAAAGAACAGTTCAATCGTTCCTTTTTCCACATGCTCCTTAATGAAATGGAATCGGACAGCTATGTGCTTGGTCTTGGAATGTTGGACCGGGTTGCAGGATATGGCTATGGCTGATTGTGAATCACAATAAATAGGGACTTTGTTAAAGTAAAAGCCATAATCCGTGAGTTGTGTTCTCATCCAAAGGACTTGAGCACTACACACGGATAGAGACACATATTCTGCTTCCGCGGTTGACAACGCCGTACAGTCTTGTTTTCTTGATGACCAGCTCACTAGCTTCTCGCCTAAGAATTGTGCTCCACCGGAAGTGCTCTTGAATGTATCATGACACCCTGCATGATCGGCATCTGAAAAACCAGTGAGATTAAAACTAGAATCCTTCGTATACCAGAGACCCATGTTGATGGTTCCCCGGAGATAACAAAAGATCCTTTTAACCTCCTTGAGGTGCTTCTCGGTTGCCTGAGCCTGGTACCGAGCACATAAACAAGTAGCATGCACAATGTCCGGTCTGCTTGAGGTTAAGTACATAAGGGACCCGATCATACTTTGGTATTTTGTAGCATCTACAAATGTCCCTTTCTTATCCAAATCAAGCTTGTGTTTAGTGTCCATTGGAGTACCAATAGGATCACAGTTATCCATACCAAATTTCGTTAGAATCTCAAGCACATACTTGGACTGATTTATGAAAATACCACGGGGGGATTGGTGAACTTGGAGACCAAGAAAGAACGTCATTTCCCCCATCATGGACATTTCGAATCGACTTTTCATAAGGTCGGCAAATAATATAGAATATTTTGGGTTAGTAGAACCAAATATAATATCATCTACATAAACCTGAGCCACCAAGATGTCGTTGCCGTAGTGCTTGATAAACAACGTTGGATCAATGGTTCCTTTGCTGAAGTGATTTTGTAGAAGAAATGATGATAATTCGTCGTACCATGCCCTCGGTGCTTGTTTCAACCCATAAATTGCCTTTTTCAACTTGTAGACATGGCTTGGATGTTCAGTATTGATGAAACCTTCAGGTTGACATACATACACATCTTCTTTTAACGGCCCATGCAAGAAAGCCATCTTCACGTCCATTTGATACACTGTGAATGATTTGTGTGCAGCGTATGCCAAGAACATCCTAATAGCTTCCATCCGAGCAACCAGGGCAAAGGATTCTGCGAAGTCAATTCCCTCCTTTTGTTTATAACCTCTCACAACTAACCGAGTTTTGTTCCTAATGACCGTTTGCTCCTCATCCATCTTGTTTTTGAATAACCATTTCAGAGTGAGGGGATCGATATTGTCTGGTCGAGGTACTAACTCCCATACATCAAGCCGGATGAACTGATTGAGTTCTTCTTGCATAGACTCAATCCATGATGCATCGGTCATTGCTTCTTTCACACTTGTTGGTTCCATTGTGCTGACTGATAGTGCATAGATACACATATCACCATCGGTACGCATCTGATTTCGTGTTGAGACCGGTCGTGAGAGATTGCCAATCACTTGAACCAAGGGATGATTCTTAGTCCATTTGTGTTCATGTGGAAGTGTATGAGAAACTTGATGCGAGCTCGACGAATCCACATAGGGTGTTGAAGGCTGAGTAGTACTTGTGGAAGCCGCAAATGGATTAACAAACTCGTGTTCGTTGAGCATCGCATTGTTTGCATTTTCAGCAACTATTTCATTCTGAAGATGAACATGAGTAGGAATTTGCTGAGAATGTTGTTGAGTTGCGTCAGCAATCGGAGAAGTGGTTGGAATGTTTTGAGTCACTATGGTAGAGGTTGACGTAGTTGGTGCAGAAGTAGATGCCGATGGTGTAGATGCAGTCGGAGGTTCTGGAACTACCGTAGCAGGTGCAGCCGGGGCCTTTTGAGGAACACCAAATGACGAAGGACCCTCCATATATTCATCATAAATAGGCCCAAATAAAACTTCCAAGTCACGTTCCGAAGGTTGTAACGATGAGATTGCTGACGGCGCAAATTGAAGCGCGAGTCCTGAACTTACGTGTCCAGAAGTCTGACCTTGAAGCTCGGGATGTGAGCTTCTATGCTGAGAGGCCATACCCGAGAGTTCATCAAAGGTAACGTTCATAGTCTCCATTACCTTTCTTGTCCTTCGATTATAAACCCTGTAAGCACAAGCAGTTGAAGAATAACCAATGAAAAAGCCAATATCACCTTTAGGTTCAAGTTTACCGATATCTTCACGATCATTCTTCGGATAACATAATGCACCGAAGACATGTAAAAATGAAATATCCGGTTTTCTTCCATTAATGATCTCATAAGGTGTTTTGTTGAAACGGGTGTGAATAATGGAGCGGTTTTGAGTATAACATGCAGTTGCTATAGCGTCGACCCAAAGGAATAACGGTGCACTAGAGGAGAGAAGCATCGTTCGAGCAGCTTCAACTAACGTACGATTCCTCCGTTCCACAACTCCATTCTGCTCTGGAGTTCTTACAGCCGAAGTTTGATGAGAAATCCCAACTTCGTCAAAATAAGCTTTCAATTTCTGATTTGTGAATTCTGTACTGTTATCCGTTCTCACAATAATGACAGGGGCTTGCAGTAGAACTGATATTTTCTTCAAGAAGTTAATAATTACATCAGGGGTTTCATCTTTTGAAGCAAGAAAATGAACCCATGTGTAGCGAAAATAGTCATCCACAATGACAAGGACATACCGCTTTCCATTAATACTTTTGATTCTCATTGGGCCACACAAATCCATATGTAGGAGATGTAACCTATTCGTTGAGTTGGGAACAGGTTTGGGTTTGTGAGGCTTCTTCTTACTTTTACCTTGCTCACATGAAGGACAAAGATGGTCTTTTGTATAATTGCACTTTGGAAGACCGGTAACGAGATCATCTTTCGCGAGATGGGTGATAGCATCGAAATTGAGATGAGATAACCTTTGATGCCATAACCACGACTTTGTTGATGTGGCTCGGGCCATGAGACAAATTGGAGAAGCAGCAGACATTTGAAAAAGATCAATGGTATAAAGGTTGGTGGTACGATTTCCTTTCAACAGATCAATTCCTTCAAGATCTCTTACAAAACATGTATGACTTCTGAAAGCGACCTTCAAGTCTGAATCACAAAATTGCCCAACCGAGAACAAGTTATGTCCCAAGCCATCAACAAAAGAGACTCTGGTGATGATTATATTTCCCCAATGAAGATCACCATAGCCTAGAATTGCTGCAACATGATCATTTCCAAATCGAACAGTTCCCATGAAACGCCATACAAAGTTCTTGAGAAGGCTTCGATTCCCAGTCATATGTTTAGAACAGCCCGAGTCCACGCACCAGAGACAAATTTCAACAGCCTGCCAATGATAAGAGAAACAAATATTTTGGCAACCGATGAAATAGGTTCCTGTAGGGTTAGAAGATAATTAATCCGTATCACATACCGACGTTTCACTGTCAGTATGAGATCTACTAGTGTCGATAATTTTGCCACTACAGTCAAAATTTCTACCAGTAGGCAACCATTTAGAGGTGAGTCTAGGGCTACTAGGCTTAGCAAGACTTTCTGTGGACCCTACATGCGTACTTTTTGGAACATACACCTTAGCCTTAGGAGTGCGTTGTTGTTCACTGACTGACAGCTTGTCAAGTCGAACCATTCATAGTCAAACCACAAGCATCATGACTAAAAGTAAAGAAACATTTATTACATTTAGCACAAATAACTTCAGATTTTTCATTCCGAATAGCAAGCTTAAAGTCATTACATTCAGATGAATTAGGTTTCTGATTATGATTAAAAAGCGGTAAATTCCTAGGGTGTTCTTCTACTTCCACATTATTGATCTTGGGGCGACTACTTCTAGAGGCAAAAGGGACCCTATCATTCCTTATATTGCTCGTAGGCTGTGGCCTTCTGCTCTTAGTGTAGTTGTTTATTCCTGTAGAAGAAGACACGCGTCTATTAGAATTAGCACTTTTTAGATCAATAACTTGTGGTTGAGTTATAGTGATCGGTTTTGTCCTAACGCTTGCTTTACGTTGTTTGCTAGGCACAGAGGGAGAACTAACACGAAACATTCCTGGGGCAATCACAGTAGTTTTCGTTCCAGCAACCTTGGGAAAAGGTGTCACAGCAATACGAGTGGGTCCCGAGGATGCTGGTTTCTGGATCATCGTATCCACAATCGAGCTAGGTTCAGAAGTCTTATCTTTTAACAAGGCCTTTAACTTACAGTTCTCACAGATTTTATCAATAAGTTTCTGATAGACAGACTTACTTTGTTCAACAGCCCGCTTATATGAAACAACAACAGATTCTAAATCTACAATCTTAGCCTTAAGCT
Source organism: Glebionis coronaria (assembly GCA_025667525.1). Classification (NCBI taxonomy): domain Eukaryota; kingdom Viridiplantae; phylum Streptophyta; class Magnoliopsida; order Asterales; family Asteraceae; genus Glebionis; species Glebionis coronaria. Next base: position 559,001,101 of record CM046877.1, on the reverse strand, counting down.
TCTGAACATTACCACCACTAGCACTCTCTAACCCTGACGAGGCCAAATTTGTTTCCGAAACCCCTCCTAACTGAGCCTACAACCTTATGATAGTTTGTTGCATTTCATTTTGAGCTTTTTCATATGAAATCTTGTCATATTTACATTCATCACATTTTTTGACAAATTTATTCCAAAGATCGGTGAATTCTTTATCCTTTTTAATGACATAAGATTCCATTTTCTCTTTCATATGATCAAGCTCAGTTTGGAGGTTCTCATTATGCGACATAGAGGTACCTAACTCGACAGGGCTACTATCAATACAATCACGAGCTTTAGAGAGGCGTTCAAGATCGTTTTCCAAAACTTTGATTTTATCAAGAGATTCATCAGCTTCCTTCGTTAAAGATTTAAAGTCTTCAACAAAGTTTGCTAATTCTTTTAGAAAAGCGTTTTCCAAATTTCCTAACCGAGCATCAACTTGATTAATAATCGGATTAATATCGTTTTGAAGAATTTTCTGAACCTCAATCTGAACAGGTGATGTAAAATTACCTCCAGTTATTTTTGAATAAACAACACGTTTAAGGATGACAAAGTTATCTTTAAGCTCGTTTAGAAATCGGCGAGTGATACTCGGTTTAGGAGGGTCATCAGACAATTCCTCACTTGGTAGCAAAAGCATTTCAGTATTCGTTTTAGACCGAACAAAAACAGTTGGCGGGTTAACTTTCGGATAATAAACGGGTATCACTTCTTTATCAAGCTTTTGCATTCTTAAACGAGACTCTACAGCAAGTTCAGTAGTTTCCTCGGAATCATGCACACTAGGAGGATCATGCTCATCAGACAATAGCACACTACCATTATATAAAGTTTCATTAGTGGCATGAACTTTCTTAAGGTATCCTGGATTAGGGGGAAGAGGACAACCTAAAGCCATTTTGTATCGAGTGTAATTTATCTCATTCACTTTTGGTGCGAGCATATTTATCGTCTGCATAGTTTGGCCACGTTTTACTAAAAGGTTGTCTAATTCTCTAATCCTATCCTGTGCTTTGCAAAAATCCTCAAGAAGCCCATCTTCTCGAATTTTGAAATCATGTTTTAGCTGTTTTCTTTCTTCTTTTAAATCAGAAACAATAGATTTTTCAGTTGAAAGCTGTTTATTAAGAGAAGTGATTTCATCATTCAATTCGCTTATCTTTTTAGCACTACTTAAGTGTAAGGCATTTAACTTCTTAGTGGTGCATTTTTCTTGATAAACCGATGTAGCATGAGCTTGTTCAAGTTCCTTGATTTTTTCATGATGAATCTCAAAACTTTTCTCCCGTTCCTTATATCCCGCAAGCTCAGTGGTCAATTTGGCATTAGTTTCTCTAAACTTATTATTAACCACCGTAGCATGATCTACATCCTTAGCAAGCTTATCAAATAGAGATTTATAATACGCATGTGTCTCATCAGGAAGGGTTGTAGGCTGGGCAACTTGATCTACACTAAGGTCCACACTAGGCTCATTTGAAATAATATTACTAGTATTCGTTTGATCCTCGTGTGTCTCAATGTAGGGCTCAAGCATCTCAGTATACTCTTCCTCCTGATTAGACATATTATATATATCATTATCATCAAAACTTGGGTGTACCTCAGAGGGACCGTCTGCATCATAAACGGGAGCTCTGTCATCATGCATTCCTGAGGTTGATGCTTGCTGTAAGTTTGCCATCAAGATGTAGTTGGCATTCACCTCTTCTTCCTCGTCATATTCTGCAGCAGAAGCCATAAGATCAAATTCCTCAGCTTGAAGTGGGATTCCTGCCTCTTCTTTTTGTGCTATGAGAAGCTGAGTCTGAAGATAAGCAGCATCCCTCTTCTTTTTGGCTGTGCAATCGCGAGCATAATGACCAAATCCCCTGTAGTTGTAGCACTGAACCTGACGATTGTTGTTTCCATTTCCCGTACCAGTATTCTCAGCCCTTGCAGCCACAATGTTTCCCATCTGGTTACCAACCGCTGGCACAACTATTAACCCATTCTGATTACCCGCATTCGGAACACCCGGATTTGGACCACGGTTTTGCCCATACTGATTTCCTGCATTTCCAACGGTCGGCCCAACATTCTGACCATATTGTTGAAACTGAGTCCCCGTGTTTCCAGCAACTACCATTTGGCGATCTTGATTCGCATTCATGAAAGGTTGAGCAATCTGCCTATTTCTAGTATTCGAGGAGATTCTCTGATTGTTGTTGGTGGGGTTAATGGTGAATTTGAATGCCTTTGCAAGAAGGGCAAGACCAGTATTAATAGCATGAGTAGGATCAGTAATGTCATCAAAACAGGCAATGGGTTGTTGTAAGTAATTCATAGCAGCAGGGTGTTGATATCCATAAGCGGTGAGTTGTTGTTGTTGTTGTTGTGGCAGGAAGTTACTTGATGAGGGTTGATGGTAGGGTACCATGGGATATGACATAGATGATGGAGAGTTTGCCATAAAAGCCAATGGATCTTGTGTCTTGGCACGTCTTTCTGCCCTAACTTCGTTAGCTTCATCTTGATTCATCTTCAAATAGTCATAAACTTGAGTGTAGTCCACGACATGAAGATCCTTGGTTTGATTGACAAGAGTGACATATCGTGACCATTCAGAAGGAAGATTATCAAGAAATTTGATGTTGGCGGCAATTTGTGCAGGTTCATGTTTGTTTCTTCTAAGATGGTTCATGAGGGTTGAAAACCGATGATAATAAGGTTCAATTTGTTCCCCTTCAGTAGACGTAAATTTCTCCCATTCACGAAGCAACTTAGTTTCCTTTTCTTGTAAACCGATTTTACTGCCCTTCATCATTTTCTGAATCCTAAGCCACATCTCGTGTGCGGTTTCACACCTATCGACAGCAGCATAAACATCTTCAGGAAGTCCCATAAGAATGACTTGAATTGCTTGATCATCAGCGTCGAGTTGTTTGGATTCAGATTCAGTTAATTCTTCATCTGTTTGCTCATGACTTGAATCAGCTACTGGGTTAGCATTCGTAGGGTCCCCAGGCACAATAATTGTTCTTCTAACATACGGACCCTTTTGAATCGAGTTGACAATCAACTTTCCCAGAGGTTTACATTTTGCATAACGAAGGAGACGACTAGCCCATGTAGTGTAGTTCTCCTTGGTAAGCATGGGTGGACGATTCTCAGTACCCGCAGCATAGATATCTTGTTGAGACGTCATCGTAGAAGTCGTGTGAACAACAGGATCTCAATTCGTAGAAAGCGTGTGGTGATGTTGAAATTCCAAAACTTTCGATTTTTTTCTCAGTCCGACAATAAATTCCTCAGTCCGACAAAACGGTAAGCTGAAAAAATTGTGTATCGCCAAATTTTGAAATTGAGTTCGAGATAGCCAAAAACTAGTAGGGAAAAAATTTGATTCTTCTTGACCTAAAAATTTTAACTCTTTTTTTTTTTTTTTTTTTTTTTTGATCTTCGTGTAAACTATGTTCTGAGACTAGTCTAGATGGTGGCTAACACTAAAAATTACTCTAACAAAAAAATTCCATCGGAATGTCCAACGATCGGAATGTCTCTCTATCGGAATGTCCCTCTATCGGAATGTCCTTTGTCTTAAATAGGGGTAATGACTTCTCTGCAGATTTAGATAAGAACCTATTCAGCCCGGCTAGTTTCCCATTCAAGGATTGCACCTCCTTCCGTGTCTGAGGGGACGGCAGTTGTATCACTGCGTCCGTTTTCTCTGGGCAAGGTTTGATGCCATTTGGGTCAATCAAATATCCAAGGAACATTCCCTCCGTTGCCCCAAACGAACATTTCTTTGGATTTAGCTTCATGTTAATCCTTCTCAGTGAGTCGAATGTCTCTTGGACATCCCGGAGAAGTGCCTCCTCCGTATGACTTTTTATAACCAAGTCATCCACATAGACTTCCAAGTTGCGGCCTATCTGTGATTCGAAAGCTTTGTCCACAAGCCGTTGATATGTAGCACCGGTGTTCTTCAGTCCAAACGGCATTTTCGTATAGCAATATACGCCCTGGCTCGTATGGAACGCCGTTTTTTCTGCATCCTCCTCCGCCATCTGGATCTGGTAATTGATGAGACTACTTTTATACATAGTCTCATCGTCCAAATTGGGCTTAAAATGCATTAAATATCATCAAAATACCCAAATATATGCTTGTGTTTGTTGCTTGTGTATTTTAGGTACGGATATTGAGAAAATGACAAAAGATCACAAGAATCATGCAAAAACGAACACGGGAAACGAAGCCGCACGATGAACCAAACCCTAATGAAGAATTTTCCAAAGAAAACCCTTGAAGATTTGAAGAATTATGAAGATTGGTCCTCCAAGTTTGAAGAATTGACACTTTATACCCTTGTATCTTCATAATTACAAGTTTGGTCCCTAAAGTTTGTCAAAATTACAAAAAGGACCCTTAACTTTGAAGAATTGGCAAATTTAGTCCCTCAACAAAACTAAATTGTCAATAATGGTCCTCCAAGAAGTCAACAAACAAGTCAAGGCCTTGAAGTATGAAGACATGTCAAAAACAACCCTTGAAGATTGCCAAAATTGCACTTATAGTCTTTAAAACAAGTTTCAAAACTTGTTGTGCCAAAATTGCCATAGTCCAAAAGTTGATATGTGTTATTTTGGCGTTGATAGCCATTTATAACAACATGAACAAAGTTTGAAAAGTAAGGGGTCAAACCTGCCAAGACAACCTAAGACAAACCCCCACTCACAGCTTGACACCTCACCTACCTTAAACCCTCCACCAATCATACACCTCCCTTCCTCCACGTCACAAATCCACTCACCCCTTTATTAATTAACTTAAACCTGGTTTTGATTTTTGGTGGCAAACACACTTTTTAAAAAGTTAATCCTTTTTTCCATATTAAACACACCCTAAATCAACATAAACCCTAATCCCTAAAAACCTTAAAACAAAAGATTAATTGTTGATCTTTTCCAGATTGATGATTAACCACACCCTAATCACATCCCAACCCCCAAAAAGTGTCACCCTCACCCTCACATGTCTCTCCAACCCTCCCCTGCCCCACATTTTGGCTCCAAGACAAAGAAGACAGCCAATCAAGCATTTTTCGTGCTCCCAAAGGCAAAATGGACGTCCTAGATTGTTTCTACATCACTGGCATTTCAAATACGTCCAAGAATCATCACATGATCTCTGGACGAATTCAAAAAAAGGCATCAACATGGCATCTTCAAATATCGTCCAAGGGCAAGATTGGAAGTTCAAGTGTTAGGGTTTTTAGCTTCTATTCACTTCTAGAATCACTTGTAAGCCTCTATATAAAGGCATTATAGGACTTAGCATAGTTCTGTTCTTGATTTTTCTCCTTTTTTCAAAAACCTTGTAAATCCAGTTTATGAAGTAATATAAATGGTATTGAGTTTGTTGATGAGAAATATTGAGTTCCCTTTACATTTATGTTGATTTAAGTTCATTGTTTAAGTTTGGTTTAATTTTCAGCAAAAGTTTTTTAAGTTTCAAAGTTTCTGTTTCTTTTTCAAAGTTTTTTTCAGATCTTAAATTTCATTCAAAACCTGATACAATGGTGATTAAGTGTGTTGGAGTGATGGTATTTGAGCTTGTGTATGTCCATAACACCATGGCTTGTTCTGGTGTAGTGGGTACCCAAGTTTAAAATAGCCATTGGTTTGGTCATTTTCTTTTTTTAGCTTATCATATCCTTACCCACAAGCTAAAGCTCTCTTCTAGCTTAATCTATAAGCTAGGAGCAAGCCTTAAGCTTTTTACACAGCTTTTCCCTTTTCTCTCTTAGCATATTCAAAAGGGAACCAATCTTATTCATTTTTTTTGTTAAGCAAACTTCATCAGAACCTCAACAAAGTTCAGCACAAGCCCGGGCTTGTTTGGAGGTGGTTTTTCAACCACTAAGGGTCCTAGATGTAGGACCCTTAAGGTAGCCCCTTGTCTCTTATTTAAATTTTTAGTTTTCTGAAAAATATGTGCTTTATGTGATTCTGCATGTTAACTGGTTAAGTGTTCATTTGAGAGTTTAATATTGCTTATATAGGACTTGTATGCATGCTTAGATAGTGTTTAATCAGTTTGATTGTGTTTTGTTACCATTTGCTTTGTTAAAGTTTGGTTTCTGAATTTTAAAGGTGTGTTTGGGATTAGGGTTTAACATAGGGTTGTTGAAGTTAATCTTGTGTTTTAATCTGTCTTATACACTTATTAGGGTATTATTAGGGTGTTTGTGAGCTTGACTTTTTGTTTGGGTAAGTTTAGAACACATTGCATGCTAAAAAAATTGAAAACATTGCCTTAATCAGTGAACTGCTTGTTTTTGCTTGTTTTGTTGGAATTTTATCACCAAATCTTATAGTCTATTAGATTCAGGGTTGTTTGAGGATTGTGTATTGGTTATGTGATTTGTTGTGAGCTTATGTGCAAGTAATTTGGCTTGAAATCTCACCATTGTGCCTAGTTTATCAGCAATCAAACCATCAGACCTAGCATAGTATATCAGTAACTTGTTTCTTGTGCATTTGGTTTGATCTTGTATACTACTTGCTTGTTTACTGATTGATTTGACTCCTTATACTCCAAAGAGTATAAGGGTGCCTTTGTCCATCACAAACATCCACAAAAAAGCAGAATCAAGCCCTCTTGATTCATATCTTCACTTGTGAAGATACTCATTTAATACACTTGTGTTCATCAGAAAGTTGAGCCTACCTGGGCACTTGTTTTGATCATTAGTAGCCTTAATCTTGTTTAATCTTGAGTTGTGTTGTGTTTTTGAGCTTAACATAGTTACTGGATTAAGTGTTAAAAGAAAAAAAAAGAAAAAGTTTGCAAAAAGCTCACCTTGCCTGGGCTCGAACACGCGACCTTGCTTTCCAAGGACTAACGTGTTAACCAGTGATCCAGATGGCTTTTTACGTTATTGCTTCATTTCATTAGATATTTAAGAGGTGTTTGTTTTTTAGCTTATTTGGCTAACAGCTTTTAAATAAGCTGTTTCAAGCTTATTTCTTTAAGCATTTTCCTGTTTAAGATTTTTCCTAGGTTTTTATAAGGTTGTTTGACTTTTCTGAGCAAAAAGTATATTTTTCTCATTATTATTTAATTTATTAGGATTGTTTTAAGTTTTAATTTTTAGAAAGTCATTTAAAAATAGTAAAAAGTAATTTAAAAATCTGAAAAAATAGTTTTTAGGTTTTTAATCATATTTTTGAGGTTTACAGCTATTTAGGTTTTCATTTTAGCTTATTCTTGATTTTATAGGATTTTAGGGTTTTTTTGCTAACTTTAAAATTTAATATAAAATTATTAATTAGGTTTCAGAAAATTTGGATTGCATTTTTGTTTTAGTTATAATATTCTAGATTTTTGGTAATTTTTTAGAATTTATTTACATATTTTTATTTTTTTGAATATTTTAATATTATTTTATTGCTAAAAATAGAAAGTTGGTTTTTTCTAGTTTTTTCATTTTTCCTAGGTTAAGGACACTTAATTAGGAGTTTTAGCATTTTCCAAATATTCTTTAGACTTTTCAATTAACTTCTAGATTTAATTTAAGATTTAATAGATTTTAATAGTTTTTAAGTGTTTAAAAATAGTTTAATTTGGTTTTAAAATTTTTAAAAATAGTTTTTAGCTTAATTAGGATATTTTTGAGGTTTACAAACTATTAGATCTTGTTTAGGGCTTTTTAATAATTAAAAGTGATTTTTAGGGCTTTAATTAGCATTAAAAAGTCATTATCTAATTAATTAAAAGGTTTTATCAAGTTTGGATTTTTTGTAAACTCTTAGAATATTATTGGGGATTTTTAGCATTTTTAGGAATTTTTAGGTTAAAATTTTAATTTTTGTACTATTTACGGTTTTACGTGTTCGCCTTTTTCGTCGTAGTTTAATCTGTTTTCGTAACCGTCCTTCTCTTCTAATCCCATTTCTCTCTCAATCATATAATCACAAACATTAATCAACTCTTAACACAACGCACTTGCCTCCTCGAGAACGAACTCACTTAGGGTCATTCACACACGGTTTTCCTAAATCGTCGTGCACACTTGCCCTACTTTGTGCATCCTTTTCCTAAAGGTGTACAAAAATACTACAATCATTTTTGGCGCCGCTGCCGGGGAGGCGTGTTGTGTTTTGGTTGAACCATTGTTGTTTTTATATATAGCCATAAAAGTAATTGTATTAGTAGCACTCTACTAATACGTATTATCGGTTTTTCGTTTTTTGTGTGTAATTATTAATATATTGTATACGTAGAACAATAAATTTACAAGTACTCCAAATACGTGAGCAATCACAACCTTGATTCGGGATTTCATCACTCGATCATTGTATTCGAATCTCAAACAAAAGAAAAAGGCAAAAATAGATAAATACTTTCGTGAAGCTCGATTTTGAGAAATACAAACTATAAGGTGGGTATAAGGCGGTTGTATTTCACGACCTAAAGGAAAAAGGCTCTTAAGTGCTTCGCGCCGCCTCGTTTCCTCCGCTTGCTTGTGCGTATTTTGATTTTGAAAGCTAATCGAGGGTTTTGCCGCCCAAAGTATTACTAAGTATCATATATATATTCTTGGTTTCATTTGATTAAACCCTCTTGAACGATTTGGTGTTCCACCATCGTTCTAAAGTCATCGAAGGCGTTCACTTCACGTGATCGTTTTCATTCCTTGAGGCTTCTTTTATCAAGAGATTTTATTAAGGAGGAGATTTGTAGATTTTGGTCTACCTAATACATTCCAAAAATCCAAAAAAGTAAAAACAATCAAAAACCACAAAAAAAATTGAAAAAGTAAAAACACCAAAAAGAATCTACTTTGCTCGCCTTCTCGTTGTACGTGACGTTTATGCAAACTCGCTCTAAAGCAAGACGTGCTCGTAAACGAAGAAACAAATCCACCACTCCTTCTAGTGAGGAGTCTCCTATTGACGAACCCATTGTAGTGAAAGAAGCACCCATGGCTAATCGAACTATGATGGAGTTGCTTCAAGCACCCACCGAGGGTTATGGAGAAGCGATTGTGATTCCCGCTATCCTTGCGGAGAATTTTGAGGTTAAGACGGGTTTGTTGTCCATGATTCAAAACAACAAGTTTCAAGGTGACGAAAAGGACAACCCTCATAACCACATTCGCCAATTTAATCGTCTCACCGCCACATGCAAGTTTAAGGACGTCTCAAACGACTCGATTAAGATGATGCTTTTTCTGTATTCCTTAGCGGGGCCCGCAAAAATTTGGTTAGAGAAAGAGCCACCCAATTCTATATTGACGTGGAAGGATCTCGTTTCAAAATTCGTGAACCAATTTTTTCCGCCCTCTAAGACTACACATTTGAAAAACGAGATTTCAAAGTTTTCACAAGAGTATAATGAGAGTTTTTCAACGGCTTGGAATAGGTTTAAGGAAATGTTGCACGAATGTCCTCGTCATGGTTTTTCCGACTTGCATCAAATTGACACGTTTTACAATGGCTTGAACGATCATGAGCGTGATTATCTTAATGCCGCCGCGGGTGGTAATTTTTTGTGTAAGACGGTCGAGGAAGCATTGTTAATCATTGAGAATAGGTCTAAGGTGTATAGTCCTCGTAGACGTCAAGTGTTCGTAAGACTTCGTCTTCATCTTCGCCTTCATTGTCACACAACGTTGATGCTTGCCAAATCGAGGCTAATTTGGAAAACAAAATTTTTGATAAGTTGAAAGGATTGTTAATTGAGTTTAAAGTTGGTGAACAACCCGCTCCCGCTACGATTAAAGCGGTTGAGGTTTCTTGTATGTATTGTGGTGGAGCTCACGATTATTCCGAGTGCATTACCAACGGTGGTAACACTTCGAGTGCCTTCGCGGCCGCGGGAACTTATAACCAAAACGGTCAAGTTCCTCGCACTAATCAATTGACTCCATCGGGTTTTCCACCGAATCAAAATGCTAACAATTATCGAAACAATCAAGTTGGTTACCAAAGCAATCAAAGGAACAATTTTAAGGGTAATAACAACTATGGGAATCAAGGAACTAGTAGCCAATTGCAAAATCAAAATCAAAACCGTAATTTTCAAAACACGAGTCAAGGTCTTCAAAATGTTTACACTAAAGAACTTCCAATGGACTTTTTGAATTACGCCACGGCAAATGATAAGATTTTGGAAAACATACAAGAGTAATTGGCTAATCAAGCTAGGGACACGGCTAAGAACACCAAGGAGTTAGCAAATTTTGTGAAGGAAAATCTTAACATGAGGAATGAATTGAAAAATGATTTTGCTAATCAAATTCGAGGTCAAAACAACAAGATAGAGCAAAGTCATGCTAGGCTTGAACAAAAAATTGACCAAAAAGCCGCTAGTCAAGATTTGAAGTTTAATAGTCACGATGCTAAGCTTAATGCTATTTTAGAAGCCGTCATGGGAAACAAAGCCTCTACTTCGAGTGGTCTACCTAGTAACACCGTTTCAAACCCGAAGGGAGAGATGAAAGTGATTACCACACGTAGTGGTAAGACACTTAAAGAACCGACTCCTCAACCAATTACTCCAACGGTGGAGGAAATTGAGGAAGAACGCGAGGTGGTGGTCGAAAAGGAGCATATTTCAATCCCACAAAGTACCGCTCATGCCACACCTACGGTCGACCCTTTACCAACATTGGAACCCGAGATTCCAAAGGCTATGCCTATGCCCCAACCCACACCACCCTTGCCTTACCCATCGAGACTTAGGAAGGAGAAACGACAAGAGCGCGATAACTACCAATTTGAGCTTTTTATGAAAATGTTTCGTGATTTGCACTTTAATGTGAATTTCGCCGATGCTTTGGTCATGATGCCTCGATTTGCCGCTAACTTTAAGAGTATGTTGAACAACAAGGAGAAATTGCACCAAATGTCTAGTTGTTCGTCGGTTTATCTTAATCGCATACCTCAAAAAGTCGGTGATCCCGGTAAATTTTTGATCCCTTGTGCAATTCAAGATATGGAAGAATGTTATGCCTTAGCCGATCTTGGTGCTAGCATTAACTTGATGCCACTTGCAATCTACAAGTCGCTCAATCTTCCTAATCTTACTCCTTCACGAATGTCTATTGAGTTGGCCGACCATTCCACGATTCTTGCATGTGGTTTGGCGGAAGACGTTTTTGTGAAAGTGGGGAAGTTCTACTATCCCGTAGACTTTATCGTTGTCGATATCCCCACGGATCCTCAAGTTCCTCTTATTTTAGGTCGTTCGTTTTTAGATACGTCTATGGCTTTAATTGATGTGCATGCTAGAAAGATCACCTTACGTTTCAACGACGAGGAACTTGTTATAAACGCAACTCAAAATTCTCAACTTTCTCATGTTTATTCCGTTGCTACCATAAACCTCGTTGATATGATCGACGTGGTTTGCGAGGAATTTTCACAAGAAGTTTTAGGGTTTGGTGATGAAGAAACTAGTGGCAATCCCACTATGTTAGATCCAATTCTTGATAATTCGACACCAACCTTCACTCCTTTCGAAGGTGGTGGTTTTACGTTGGAAGAATTCGATGTTCCACGTACTTGTGACGAAGACCTCGACAACGATGAGGACTTCTCGATTATCAAGGATTTTCTCAATGATTTCCCATTTCCTCCACCCGAGGAGGTTATGAGTATCGAGCCCAAACCTTCACTTGAGGAACCACCTATCCTTGAGTTGAAAGATTTACCTCCTCACCTCGAATATGTCTATTTGGAGGAGGACGACAAGTTGCCGGTTATTATAGCGAAGGATATTTCGAATGATGAAAAAACGCACTTGTCGATGTTCTAAAGGACCACAAAGGGGCGATTGCGTGGAAGTTATCCGACATTAAGGGAATCGATCCCAAATTTTGTACCCACAAAATCTTAATGGAGGAGGATTTCAAGCCCACAATCTAAAGTCAAAGGAGGGTGAACCCTAAAATTCACGACGTCATCAAAAAGGAGGTCCTTAAACTCCTTGACGCGGGAATGATTTACCCTATTTCCGATAGCCCTTGGGTGAGTCCTATTCATTGTGTCCCTAAAAAGGGAGGGATGACCGTTGTGCCAAACGATGCCAACGAATTAATTCCCACTAGACTCGTGACCGGATGGAGAGTGTGCATTGACTATCGAAAGTTGAATGAAGCCACTCGAAAAGACCATTTTCCCTTGCCCTTCATGGACCAAATGTTGGAGCGTCTTGCGCGAAACGATTTCTATTGCTTTCTAGATGGTTTTTCCGGTTACTTCCAAATTCCCATCGACCCTCGTGATCAAGAAAAAACTACGTTTACGTGTCCATATGGAACGTTTGCCTATCGTAGAATGCCATTCGGACTTTGCAATGCACCGGGAACTTTTCAACGATGCATGATGGCTATTTTTCATGATATGATCGAGAAGACGATGGAAGTCTTCATGGATGACTTTTCCGTGTTTGGAGATTCTTTAACTTCGTGTTTGTCGAACCTAGAGAGGATGTTAAAACGTTGTGAGGAAACCAACCTTGTGCTCAATTGGGAAAAGTGTCATTTTATGGTTAAGAGTGGAATCGTCTTAGGGCACAAGGTCTCGAAAGCGGGGATTGAGGTAGATCAAGCTAAGGTAGACGTCATCGCCAAATTACCTCATCCCAAAACCGTCAAGGGAGTTAGGAGTTTCCTAGGCCACGCGGGCTTTTATCGTCGATTCATCAAGGATTTTTCAAAGATTTCTCGACCCATTACACATCTTCTTGAAAAAGAGGCACGTTTTTTCTTTGCCGAAGATTGTGTACGAGCCTTTGAGATCCTTAAGAGGAAACTTACCGAAGCTCACATTCTTGTTGCTCCCAATTGGAACCTCCCCTTTGAGCTTATGTGTGATGCTAGTGATTACGCTATTGGGGCCGTTTTGGGGCAACGTCATGATAAGCACTTCTTGCCTATTCACTATGCTAGCAAGACAATGACCGAGGCTCAACTAAAATACACTACAACGGAAAAGGAGTTCCTTGCCGTGGTGTATGCATTTGAGAAATTCCGACCTTATCTCGTCTTGACTAAATGCATAGTGTATACGGACCATTCGGCTATCAAGTATCTCATGGCAAAGCAAGATGCTAAGCCGAGATTACTTCGTTGGATTCTCCTCCTTCAAGAATTTGATCACACCATCGTTGACAAAAAAGGAGCCGAGAATCTAGCGGTCGATCATCTCTCTCGTTTGGAAGATCCTCACCAAAGTGTTTACGAGCCCAAGGAAATCACCGAAACATTTCCGCTCGAGACACTTGGTGTAGTGAATTCTAAGTTTGATTCCTCCACCCCATGGTTTGCGGACTTTGCAAATTACCATGCGGGTAACTTCATCATTAAGGGTATGACAACTCAAGAAAAACGAAAATTCTTTCGTGATGTTAAGTTCTACTTTTGGAACGACCCTTACTTGTTTCGAACTTGTGCGGATCAAATCATCCGACGTTGTGTATTTGGCACCGAAGCTTCTAACATCCTTAGAGCTTGCCATGAGGGACCCACGGGTGGTCACCACGGTGCTAATCTCACGGCTAAAAAGGTGTTTGATGCCGGCTTCTTTTGGCCTACTATTTACCGAGATGCACAAGATCTTGTGAAGTCGTGTGATGCATGCCAACGACAAGGAAAAACCTCACAAAAAGATGAAATGCCAAAAAATATCATTCAAGTATGTGAGATCTTTGACGTTTGGGGCATAGACTTTATGGGGCCGTTCCCATCATCTCGTGGTAATAAGTACATTCTCGTTGCGGTTGACTACCTTTCTAAGTGGGTGGAGGCAAAGGCCTTGCCCACTAATGATGCTCGTGTGGTAGTTAAGTTCTTGAAAAGCTTGTTTGCTCGGTTTGGAACCCCTCGTGCGATCATAAGCGATCGTGGAACCCATTTTTGTAATGACCAATTTGAAAGGGTTCTAAGGAAATATGGGGTTACACATCGTCTTTCTACGACTTATCACCCACAAACGAGTGGGCAAGTCGAGGTTTCAAACCGAGCTTTGAAGAGGATCTTGGAGAGACCCGTAGGAGAAAACCGACAAACTTGGTCGGATAAGTTGGACGATGCTTTATGGGCCTTTAGGACCGCTCATAAGATGCCCATTGGGTGCACTCCCTATAAGCTTGTGTATGGAAAGAATTGTCATTTGCCTATCGAGTTAGAACACAAGGCTTATTGGGCCCTAAATCATTGTAATGATGACATGGAGACCGCGGGAAAACACCGAAAAATGCAATTAAATGAATTGGATGAATTGTGGGATATTTCTTATGAAAATTCATTGATTTATAAAGAGAAAACTAAAAAGTTGCATGACTCAAAAATTAAAAACCGGGTTTTTAACATTGGGGATCAAGTTTTGCTTTTTAATTCAAGATTGAAATTTTTTTCCGGTAAATTGAAATCCCGTTGGTCTGGTCCATTCACCGTGACTCAAGTGTTTCCATATGGGACCATCGAGCTAGCTCAAGATGATGGTCCTAACTTCAAGGTGAATGGACATAGGTTGAAGCACTACTTTGGCGGGGAAGTTCCATCCTTGAACTACCTCGACCAAGTCACCTTCCCTAATGATAATTAGTATTGACGGGATCGAGTCGAGCTCATGACTCGGTAATCAAAAACGAGGTGCCTCGTGGGGGAGTCCCATGCTTATCCTATGTTCATATTATCGCTTTCTAATGTAGCTTACGTGTGGGGATTTGTGCCCTTCCAACCTTTGTTCCATGGTTATTTGTGAATTGTAAACTTTAGATCATGATCTTCACGATTGGAGCCTCTCGTGTTCGTTTTATGGGAGCACTCGATCGTTTGCTTTGGAGAACATTTCTCAATATCCATGATATATCCTTGATTGTTCTAACCTTAGGTTTTTAGCACACTTCATAAACGGCTATTAATTTATTGGTTACACCCTTTCCATGCTAGATTAGGCATTCAACTACGTCTCTAGTATGGGGGTGTTTGCACCCCTAGACTCGAAACATTGAGGACAATGTTTAACTTTAGTATGGGGGGTGAATAGATACTTGCATTGCCAAACCATCACGCTTTCCAAAGTTTATCTTTTTGTTTATCGTTTTTGTTGCAAAATAAGGCTAAAAATGGCCAAATTTTAAAAATTTTCTCATGTTTTATAAGTGTTTGAAGACACGAATGTAAGTTTTCCGATGGCGAGAATAAGAGTAATTTTTGACTCGACCGTGCGTGTTGATGACTTAGCTTTGATTCCTTAACTACACATTAGGCTAAGTCTCTTAAATGAGGACGAGAAATGATAGAGTTAATTATAAGTTACTATGCTAAACGTAGAGTACTCGTATTCTTTCAAAAACTCATGTGTTCTCGTTGTTTGCTTATTCTCCCTTCGCATGTAAATATTTTTTGCTTAATAAATAGTGACTTAGCAGTTTAGTTAGGATTGTTGGGTTTCTAGTCTTTTCTAGTAGCTTCCGTGTAATTAAATTGGGAAGACATTAAGGTATCGCCAGCGTCACGGTTTTGAAGTATTGGCACCCGAATAATCGAAAGCTTCACCCAATAATAAGATTTCAAGTGCTCACCTAAATCTAGCAAACAATTTGAAGCCCCACAAGGCCTAAAATCTATGCAAAATTGAAAGTGAATCAAGCCTTAATCTTCGAAGCTTTAAAGATCCAAAATTCGCTTTAGCGTGAGGATATACGTCTTTGGCTAATAAAACCACCGATGAGGCGGATAATAAAAGGCAAGGCAAGACCGAAGTCATAATAAAAGCTTCATGGCGAAGTTGAATAAAAGATGGAGGTAAACCAAAGATAATAAGGCCCTTCCGTTAGGGGGCGTATAAAAGTCTTGGTAATAAGTCTCATGTTCAAAACCGTTATAAAACCGTGTTTATCGATTCTTCTTGTCAACTTAATTTTTTAACATCGTTGTCTATTAGGAGGGGTTATTGATTTGATGGTCTTAGTTACACCGTTAGGACTCTATTTTTAGACCTAAATCTCTATTATCGCATAAGTCAAACAATGTATCCTCGTGAAACATTCAAGACATCATAAAATATAAGAGATACAACTTAGGAATAATTGGAGAATAAGTACTAGATTAGGGCATATGAGTAGTGTTAGCATTACTAACTTATAATGACAATGATCTCGTTGCACGCTTGGCATGGAATTGGAGTGAAAATCGAGGACGACGAAATTATTTCTAACGAAGCATTCACGTGTTCTTATTCTATGAACCTAAACGTCCCATTTTGCGATGAAAATCATACATTATGTCTAAAACACATGTAGTAGTAATAGTAGTAGTGTAGCTAGTTTATCATTCCAATAAAGTGAATAAAAATGGATTTTGGAGATGCTACGATACTTTATTCTAGCATTGCGTGAGGGCACGACAATGGTTTAGTATGGGGGAGTGATGAGACTGCTTTTATACATAGTCTCATCGTCCAAATTGGGCTTAAAATGCATTAAATATCATCAAAATACCCAAATATATGCTTGTGTTTGTTGCTTGTGTATTTTAGGTACGGATATTGAGAAAATGACAAAAGATCACAAGAATCATGCAAAAACGAACACGGGAAACGAAGCCGCACGATGAACCAAGCCCTAATGAAGAATTTTCCAAAGAAAACCCTTGAAGATTTGAAGAATTATGAAGATTGGTCCTCCAAGTTTGAAGAATTGACACTTTATACCCTTGTATCTTCATAATTACAAGTTTGGTCCCTAAAGTTTGTCAAAATTACAAAAAGGACCCTTAACTTTGAAGAATTGGCAAATTTAGTCCCTCAACAAAACTAAATTGTCAATAATGGTCCTCCAAGAAGTCAACAAACAAGTCAAGGCCTTGAAGTATGAAGACATGTCAAAAACAGCCCTTGAAGATTGCCAAAATTGCACTTATAGTCTTTAAAACAAGTTTCAAAACTTGTTGTGCCAAAATTGCCAAAGTCCAAAAGTTGATATGTGTTATTTTGGCGTTGATAGCCATTTATAACAACATGAACAAAGTTTGAAAAGTAAGGGGTCAAACCTGCCAAGACAACCTAAGACAAACCCCCACTCACAGCTTGACACCTCACCTACCTTAAACCCTCCACCAATCATACACCTCCCTTCCTCCACGTCACAAATCCACTCACCCCTTTATTAATTAACTTAAACCTGGTTTTGATTTTTGGTGGCAAACACACTTTTTAAAAAGTTAATCCTTTTTTTCCAGATTAAACACACCCTAAATCAACATAAACTCTAATCCCTAAAAACCTTAAAACAAAGGGTTAATTGTTGATCTTTTCCAGATTGATGATTAACCACACCCTAATCACATCCCAACCCCCAAAAAGTGTCACCCTCACCCTCACATGTCTCTCCAACCCTCCCCTGCCCCATATTTTGGCTCCAAGACAAAGAAGACAGCCAATCAAGCATTTTTCGTGCTCCCAAAGTCAAAATTGACGTCCTATATTGTTTCTACATCACTGGCATTTCAAATACGTCCAAGAATCATCACATGATCTCTGGACGAATTCAAAAAAAGGCATCAACATGGCATCTTCAAATATCGTCCAAGGGCAAGATTGGAAGTTTAAGTGTTAGGGTTTTTAGCTTCTATTAACTTCTAGAATCACTTGTAAGCCTCTATATAAAGGCATTATAGGACTTAGCATAGTTCTGTTCTTGATTTTTCTCCTTTTTTCAAAAACCTTTTAAATCCAGTTTATGAAGTAATATAAATGGTATTGAGTTTGTTGATGAGAAATATTGAGTTCCCTTTACATTTATGTTGATTTAAGTTCATTATTTAAGTTTGGTTTAATTTTCAGCAAAAGTTTTTTAAGTTTCAAAGTTTCTGTTTCTTTTTCAAAGTTTTTTTCAGATCTTAAATTTCATTCAAAACCTGATACAATGGTGATTAAGTGTGTTGGAGTGATGGTATTTGAGCTTGTGTATGTCCATAACACCATGGCTTGTTCTGGTGTAGTGGGTACCCAAGTTTAAAATAGCCATTGGTTTGGTCATTTCCTTTTTTTAGCTTATCATATCCTTACCCACAAGCTAAAGCTCTCTTCTAGCTTAATCTATAAGCTAGGAGCAAGCCTTAAGCTTTTTACACATCTTTTCCCTTTTCTCTCTTAGCAGATTCAAAAGGGAACCAATCTTATTCATTTTTTTGTTAAGCAAACTTCATCAGAACCTCAACAAAGTTCAGCACAAGCCCGGGCTTGTTTGGAGGTGGTTTTTCAACCACTAAGGGTCCTGGATGTAGGACCCTTAAGGTAGCCCCTTGTCTCTTATTTAAATTTTTAGTTTTCTGAAAAATATGTGCTTTATGTGATTCTGCATGTTAACTGGTTAAGTGTTCATTTGAGAGTTTAATATTGCTTATATAGGACTTGTATGCATGCTTAGATAGTGTTTAATCAGTTTGATTGTGTTTTGTTACCATTTGCTTTGTTAAAGTTTGGTTTCTGAATTTTAAAGGTGTGTTTGGGATTAGGGTTTAACATAGGGTTGTTGAAGTTAATCTTGTGTTTTAATCTGTCTTATACACTTATTAGGGTATTATTAGGGTGTTTGTGAGCTTGACCTTTTGTTTGGGTAAGTTTAGAACACATTGCATGCTAAAAAAATTGAAAACATTGCCTTAATCAGTGAACTGCTTTTTTTTGCTTGTTTTGTTGGAATTTTATCACCAAATCTTGTAGTCTATTAGATTCAGGGTTGTTTGAGGATTTTGTATTGGTTATGTGATTTGTTGTGAGCTTATGTGCAAGTAATTTGGCTTGAAATCTCACCATTGTGCCTAGTTTATCAGCAATCAAACCATCAGACCTAGCATAGTATATCAGTAACTTGTTTCTTGTGCATTTGGTTTGATCTTGTATACTACTTGCTTGTTTACTGATTGATTTGACTATTTATACTCCAAAGAGTATAAGGGTGCCTTTGTCCATCACAAACATCCACAAAAAAGCAGAATCAAACCCTCTTGATTCATATCTTCACTTGTGAAGATACTCATTTAATACACTTGTGTTCATCAGAAAGTTGAGCCTACCTGGGCACTTGTTTTGATCATTAGTAGCCTTAATCTTGTTTAATCTTGAGTTGTGTTGTGTTTTTGAGCTTAACATAGTTACTGGATTAAGTGTTAAAAGAAAAAAAAAAGAAAAAGTTTGCAAAAAGCTCACCTTGCCTGGGCTCGAACACGCGACCTTGCTTTCCAAGGACTAACGTGTTAACCAGTGATCCAGATGGCTTTTTACGTTATTGCTTCATTTCATTAAATATTTAAGAGGTGTTTGTTTTTTAGCTTATTTGGCTAACAGCTTTTAAATAAGTTGTTTCAAGCTTATTTCTTTAAGCATTTTCCTGTTTAAGATTTTTCCTAGGTTTTTATAAGTTTGTTTGACTTTTCTGAGAAAAAAGTATATTTTTCTCATTATTATTTAATTTATTAGGATTATTTTAAGTTTTAATTTTTAGAAAGTCATTTAAAAATAGTAAAAAGTAATTTAAAAATCTGAAAAAATAGTTTTTAGGTTTTTAATCATATTTTTGAGGTTTACAGCTATTTCGGTTTTCATTTTAGCTTATTTTTTATTTTATAGGATTTTAGGGTTTTTTTGCTAACTTTAAAATTTAATTTAAAATTATTAAATAGGTTTCAGAAAATTTGGATTGCATTTTTGTTTTAGTTATAATATTCTAGATTTTTGGTAATTTTTTAGAATTTATTTACAAACTTTTTATTTTTTTGAATATTTTAATATTATTTTATTGCTAAAAATAGAAAGTTGGTTTTTTCTAGTTTTTTCATTTTTCCTAGGTTAAGGACACTTAATTAGGAGTTTTAGCATTTTCCAAATATTTTTTAGACTTTTCAATTAATTTCTAGATTTAATTTAAGATTTAATAGATTTTAATAGTTTTTAAGTGTCTAAAAATAGTTTAATTTGGTTTTAAAATTTTTAAAAATAGTTTTTAGCTTAATTAGGATATTTTTGAGGTTTAAAAACTATTAGATCTTGTTTAGGGCTTTTTAATAATTAAAAGTGATTTTTAGGGCTTTAATTAGCATTAAAAAGTCATTATCTAATTAATTAAAAGGTTTTAGCAAGTTTGGATTTTTTGTAAACTCTTAGAATATTATTGGGGATTTTTAGTAATTTTTAGGAATTTTTAGGTTAAAATTTTAATTTTTGTACTATTTACGGTTTTACGTGTTCGCCTTTTTCGTCGTAGTTTAATCCGTTTTCGTAACCGTCCTTCTCTTTTAATCCCATTTCTCTCTCAATAATATAATCACAAACATTAATCAACTCTTAACACAACGCACTTGCCTCCTCGAGAACGAACTCACTTAGGGTCATTCACACACGGTTTTCCTAAATCGTCGTGCACACTTGCCCTACTTTGTGCATCCTTTTCCTAAAGGTGTACAAAAATACTACAATCAGTGATATCCTTTATATGCGTCCTAGAAGCATTTAAAAGGATACCCACATAGGGATTCCACCTTCCAGTCGATTTCCGGTAACAGGTAACAATCCTGTGGGCAGGCCTTGTTCAGATCCGTAAAATCCACACACATGCGCCAACTTCCGTCATGTTTTTTAACCATGACCGGATTGAATAACCACTCGTGGTAGTTTACCTCGCGCATGATACCTGCGTCCACTAGTTTCCGTACTTCCTCCAATATCACTTGGCTGCGCTCAGGCGCCTGGCCGCGCTTCTTTTGCTTGACGGGTTGGTACCCTTGGCGGATCTGGAGCTTATGCTCTGCTATCGCACGTGGCATGCTTGTCATATGCTTTGGCTCCCATGCGAATATATCTAAGTTTGCACTTAAAAGAGAGCACATGGCCCTTTTTCCGCTATCCGAGAGCGCCCCTCCTATAGATACCTCCTGTTCCGGATAGTCAGGGTGAATTGCTACCTTCCAATTGGGAGGTGGTAATCCATCCTTGGGTGGAACAGGTGGAGTCGGCGCTGTCACGGTGTGACACTCGGATGCCGGTACGATTGTGTTGTAAATGGTGACGATTCCTCCCTCCCCAGGGAATTTGATCATTCCGTGTGCCGTGGAGGGTACCGCCCGTATAGCCAAAATACATGGTCTGCATATGATCCCATTGTACGGAGAATGTGAGCGTATCACCATGAAGTTCATCCACGCCGTAGTGGAATGTTCCTCATTCCCAATGGTTACAAGCAGGCGTAGTTGCCCTATCGGCCAGATAGTGTCTCCACTAAAGCCAGTAAGCGGCGGCGTGGCCGGTACTAATTGGCTTCTTATTTCTGGGAATAACTGCACGAAACAGTGTTCATACAGTACCTCTGCTGATGACCCTCCATCCACATACATGCGACGGACATTGTGTGTTCCAATGCTTATCTCAATAGTGAGAGGTGCATCAATCACATCGCTTGCTGTGATGGGAGGGAATGAGATTTCCCTGCCGCGTGAAAATTTTTGGCCAACTTTCTGCCTCGTGCGGCGCTGTCTGGATTGGATCATGTATATGGTCGAAGGTTTGTCCTTTTAGGGATCCTTCTTATCATACTTCTTGTTGTCTTTTCCATCCTTCCAATCCTTAACTAAGTGCTTGAGTTTACCTGATTTGATCAGTGACTCAATGTGCTTCTTGAGCTGGATACACTCCTCCGTACCATGGCCCTTGTCATTATGAAACTCGCAGAAGCGATTTCCTTGCCGACGTTCTGGCGGAGTTGTCATTGGGGGAGGCCTTGGAAAGTTTGCCCCTTCCGTCAGTAAGATCTCCCGGTAGGACATCTTAAGGGGGGTAAACTTATCATCCGGACGTCCTCCTTTGTTCTGGCTCTTATAGTCCGAGCCCTTCCTACTGTTCTGATTGCCTTGACCGCCCGACTGTCTCCGAGACTGGTCGTTTGACCGATACCCATTTCCTTTGGATGGGTAAGCCGCGGCAACCGCCGTTTCTCCTTCTATGAAATTTCTGACCCTTTCCATGAGGTCATCATATCTCTCTGGACGCTTGTCATTGAGGCACCTGATCAATTCCCTGTCGGTTATGGCGTGAATGTAGTCAGAGATTTTCAGGAGCTCCAGCATTGTTCTTGTGTGCGTGCACTCATCATTGAAGCGTTCAGTGAAGGCTTCTGTGGACTCCCCCGGCCGTTGTTTGACAGTTGCCAATGAGACCGGATCCCTATTATACTTTTTCCTCTGAGTATAATTGTTCTCGAACACAGTGCGTAGTTCCGTGAAATTATCAATGCTCCGTGGAGGGAGTGCCTCAAACCAGTCACGGGCATTTTCGATCAAAGTTGAATTGAACATTTGGCACCATATAGGCATGGGCCATCGCTCAATTTTAGCCCGCGTATCAAATATTTTAAGGTGATCAACCGGATCACCAGTCCCATCATAAGTTTTGACACACGCCGGCATGCGACGTTTGGTGTCCTCAGAATAGTTTCGTATGCGGAGGGTGAACGGGTCTTCCCTGGGATCCGCCCATGGCCGGGTGAGCCTAGGGTCATCCCACTGTTCACACCATGGACGCGAAAGATCCTCCGCTTCTGCATCTCGATAATAAGGGCCACCATAATACTCATCATTGTTTGGTGGTGGTGGAGGGGTGCGCCTAGGTCGGCGACGCTTAGGCGGATGGTCATCTGAATCCTCCCCTGATGGGTCCGGGGACAAAGGTGGTGCCCCACCTTTTGGTTGGGGACCACTTTTTTGGGATGAACCAGGAGCCTTTTTCCCAGTGTTCATCCTGACCCACACGCTCGGGCGACGAGCGGTTCTAGCCAGCTCTCGATCTGGTCGCTCGGGTGAGCCATCCGACTTTTCTCCTTCTCGAGACTGCATTAGTTCCTGTATGAGGCGATCTCCTATACGCTCAAACACATTCCGGGGCTGAGGGGTTTCCTCAAAGGTGCCCTGCTCCTGAGGCCGAGCTCTCCTTTTCCTCTGATTTTGGGAAGAGGTGATTGGTCCGGTGTCACCAAAGTAGAGTCTGGATTGGAGGTTCCTCCCCAGATTCAACCTTGATGCGATTCCTGGGACGATCCTATCAAAGTTCTGCGTAAGAACTCGAGTAAGATCCTCCTCGCTGAGTGGTAGGACTTCTACTTCCTCCTCCCCTAATGGTCTGCGCGGCTCTTTGTTAGGAGGGTCGGGCGCACTCCCTGGGTCAGGGTTATCCAGGGTTGAAGTAGGCGGGGGTGTCATGGAGATCATGCTCGTCACCCCCAGGGACTGAAAACCCCCTCGGTTACCAGGTCCGCCTGCAAGGCGGCTAGGTGATTGATTGGGGATGAGAATCCCTTCCCCTTGGGACTTCCGGTTCCCAGGATTCGTGTTCCTGGGGTTAGCTTGCGGATGCCCCTTCGTCATTGGAAATTCAGAATGAGGTTTTGTTCTAGCTTAGTGTAATGGGTCCCACGGATGGCGCCAACTTGTTGATGCAAAAGTTGGGTGATCCTTGCTAGACCCGAATTAGGCTTAATTCGGGTTGTCTGGGCTCCGGCTCCTGCACCAAGTGAATCGTCCGGTTGAGATCCTGCACACTAAACAGCACGCGTTAGGCTTACCGTGGGAATGTTTCCTACGATTAGACTCCGGCGTGAGAGTAAGTAATCGGTTAGGGTTTATGTGAGTTGAGAGTATAGAGCATAATACCTTTGTGGAACCCTTGGGGGTTCCTTTTATAGGCAGTGGAACCCTAGTGGGCTGCCACTGATACTTTGGCCCCAAGGAAAGGATAACTATCAGAATTAGAATGATTGTTATCTTCTAATTATAGTAGTGAATATCCTCCTCTTTTAGGGTAAACCTATTCCTAGACAGAATATGATTCTGTCTAACCTATGTCGGCCGCACCGGGCCGTGGGCCGTACACATGTGTGTGGTCACTGTTCATCCAAGCCCATAAGCCTGAATGACATTATCCCACCCATCTATGATGGGCCGGATACGGGTAGTACCCGTGAGCCGGGTTCATGACCCGGCTGGGGACTTTACGTCATCAATGAGGCTTGTGAAGAACACTTCAAAGATGCTTGTAAAAGTATTCCTACCTCTCCTCCCAATGTTGAGACCGTTTCCTCTATTGCTCCATCACTGCCTCTATTTGAAGAAAGTGATTTCCTTTGGAAAGATTTTGAAGCCACCATGGGAGATGTGAACTTAGAAAATGACGATTCTCCCACCGATTGGGATGAAGACATTCGTCTCATTGAGAAACTTCTCAAAGAGGACCATATTTCTCCACCATCTCCCAAGGCTATTGCTATTGATGAACCGAATTCGAATACGCCTCCCATCGAAAATCCTTAAGATTTAGAGCTTAAGGAGTTGTCTTCCCATCTCGAGTACGTATTTCTTGAAGACAAGAAGAAGTCGCCCGTCATCATCGTGAAAGACTTGAAAGAAGAAGAAAATTCTCGCCTCATCGCCGTGCTTAAAGATCATAAGAAGGCAATTGCTTGGAAACTTTCCGATATCCGCGGAATTGATCCAAACTTTTGTACTCACAAGATTCTCATGGAAGATGACTTTAAACCCGCAATCCAAAGCCAAAGAAGGGTTAATCCTCGCATTCATGACGTCATCAAACAAGAGGTTATCAAACTTCTTGATGTCGGCTTGATTTACCCTATTTCGGATTCGCCATGGGTAAGTCCCATCCATTGTGTGCCCAAGAAGGGCGGAATAACCGTTGTTCCCAATGAACACAACGAGTTGATTCCTACTCGTCTCATTACTGGGTGGAGAGTTTGTATCGACTATCGCAAACTCAATGATGCCACGAGAAAAGATCACTTTCCTCTTCCTTTCATGAATCAAATGCTCGAGCGCCTAGCGGGTAATGACTATTACTGCTTCTTAGACGGTTTCTCCGGGTATTTTCAAATTCCCATCGATCCCAAAGACCAAGAAAAGACCACATTCACTTGTCCCTACGGAAAATTTGCCTACAAACGCATGCCTTTCGGTTTATGCAATGCTCCTAGGACGTTCCAAAGGTGTATGATCTTCCATGACATGGTTGAAGAAACTATGGAAGTCTTCATGGATGATTTCTCGGTTTATGGTGATTCATTCTCTGCTTGCCTTGCCAATTTAGAACGTATGCTTAAGTGGTGTGAAGACACTTCCCTTGTTCTTAATTGGGAAAAATGCCATTTCATGGTAAAAGAGGGCATCGTGCTAGGACACAAAATCTCTAAAGCTGTTCTTGAAGTGGACCGTGCTAAAGTCGATGTTATTGCTAAATTGCCTCCACCTTCAACCGTGAAGGGTGTGAGAAGTTTTCTGGGTCATGCGGGCTTCTACCGTCATTTTATCAAAGATTTTTCTAAAATCGCTCGCCCGATGACCCACCTCTTGGAAAAAGATACTCCTTTTATTTTTTCCAAAGAGTGTATTGAAGCCTTCAACCTTCTTAAGGATAAGCTAACTAAGGCACCGATTCTAGTTACCCCTAATTGGGAACTTCCCTTTGATTTGATGTGCGATGCTAGCGACTTTGCTATTGGAGCGGTTTTGGGCGAAAGAGTGAACAAACACTTCCAACCGATCCATTACGCTAGAAAGACAATGACAGGGGCTCAATTGCATTACACGACAACCGAAAAAGAGCTTTTAGCTGTTGTCTGTGCCTTTGAAAAGTTCCGCCCCTATCTTGTCCTTTCTACCACCATCGTGTATACCGATCATTCCGCGTTTAAGTACTTGTTAACTAAACAAGATTCCAAACCAAGACTTCTTCGCTGGGTTTTGCTACTTAAAGAATTTAACATCGAAATTCGTGGTAAAAAGGGAGCTGAAAACCTAGCCGCGGATCATCTCAGTAGACTTGAGGATCCTTATCAAGGGGATCATCCGAACAAAGAGATCAATGACTTTTTTTCCCCTTGAGACCTTAATGTCTATCAACTCGAATCAAGATGAGACCCCGTGGTTTGCGGACATTGCAAACTATTTGGCGGGTGGAATTCTCGTTGTCGGGTTAACATCCCAACAAAAGAAAAAGTTCTTCAAAGATATTAAGACTTACTTTTGGGATGACCCGTATCTCTTCAAACAATGCGCTGATTTAATTATTCGCCGATGTGTTGATGGACCGGCAAAGGCACAAATCCTTGACGCTTGCCACAAAGGACCCACCGATGGTCACTTTGGTCCCAACTACACCGCCAAAAAAGTGTTTGACTCGGGATTTTATTGGCCCACCATTTATCGTGATGCTCACGAGATGGTTAAACATTGTGATGCTTGCCAAAAACAAGGCAAGATCACACATAAAGATGAGATGCCTCAAAATTTCATACAAGAATGTGAAATCTTTGATTAATGAGGTATCGACTTTATGGGGCTATTCCCCTCATCTAAAGGAAACAAATACATCCTTGTAGCCGTTGACTACGTTTCTAAATGGGTTGAAGCCAAAGCTTTACCCACTAATGACGCAAGGGTGGTTTGTAACTTTTTGAAGTCGCTATTCGCTAGATTCGGTGTGCCTCGTGCCATTATTAGTGATCGTGGTACTCATTTTTGCAATGATCAATTCGCAAGATTCATGGCTAAGTATGGTGTAAATGATCGTCTTTCCACCGCTTACCACCCACAAACTAATGGCCAGGCTGAAATCTCTAACCGAGGATTAAAGCAAATTCTTGAAAGAACCGTGGGAGAGCATCGTGCCTCATGGGCTGATAAACTTGATGATGCTCTGTGGGCTTTTCGTACCGCATACAAGACACCGATTGGTTGTACACCATATCGTCTCGTGTACGGGAAAGCATGCCACCTCCCCATTGAGTTGAAGCACAAGGCTTAATGGGCCTTGAAATGGGCTAATTTCGATATCAACAAAGCTGGTGACCTACGCAAGATCCAACTCAATGAGCTCAATGAACTCCAGAATGAGGCTTATGAAAATTCTTTGATCTATAAGGAAAAGACTAAGCTCATTCACGACTCCAAGATTAAGAACCGAGAGTTCCAAGTTGAAGACAAAGTTTTACTCTTTAACTCTCGGTTGAAAATCTTTTCGGGCAAGCTGAAATCTCGTTGGTCCGGCCCATTCACCATTGCCCAAATTTTTCCATATGGTACTCTCGAGCTCGCTCAACCTAATGGACCTAATTTTAAGGTGAATGGCCAACGAGTGAAGTTGTACTTTGGTGAGGACATCTCTCATGAGATGATTCCATCCCTCACCACGTTTCCCATGAACTAATTTTGGGTCGAGTCAGGCTCGTGACTCGGTTATCAAAAACAAGTGCTCCTCGGGAGGCAACCCGAGTATCTATCCTTTTCCGTTTTAACCTCCTAAGTGTAGGGGGACCTCCATAGGTTGTTGTGTTTGTGTGGTGATGTGATTACAGGGATAAGTGCACTATTGGAATCTCTGAAGAACTGTGCTCCCGTGTTATCCGAAATCCGGTTCTATCTCTCAACTATCGTGATTCAATTTACTTCATACTCACATTTGAAATTGATCACGTTAGTCGTCTCTTCCTTAGCTTGATTTAACCAACGTGCACAATGTCATAAGTGTAGGGGAGACTTTTCCCACATGCTTAAACATTGAGGACAATGTTTATATTAAGTGTAGGGGGACTTCTATCGAAGTTTTAAGTGGACTTTTCCATTAAAATGCCTTCATTTTACCAGAAAATCATCTTTTTTAGCATTTTTCAAATTTTTAATTAACTTTGGCCATTTTGTCGTAATTTTTAAATTTTATCATTGCTTTCATATGTATATATCCCGCAATAAAGTCAAAAATATTAATAAAAGTGGTGTAGCTAGTTTTGAAGTCTTTGATATATTAGGCCCGTTGCGATCATTTTGACTCCACCCGAATAGACTTATCCAAGTTTATTCTAGCTAGTATCCTTAACCATGTAGACCTTAATTGGTTTATTAGGCTAAGCATCCACGAGTCTCACTACTTGAGATTTTAAATTGTGGAGGACGAGAAATGATAGAGTTAATTATAAGTCGGTATTCTTGCACAAGCACACTTGGTGTAATTATTTGCCTATTCTCCCATCACTTGCTAATAACTTATCTGCAATAAGTAAGGTCGTACGATTTTATTGAATAACTTAGCTTCTAGCCCAAGATCGCTTAAAAGTTGCTCGGTAATGATAAGAGTTCATAGCCAAGGCATAACTAATGAAGCGGGGTGTGAAGATTGGTGAGTCCGAAAAGGCCCTAACAAGGCATGAGGATTCCATTTTATTGCTAAAGATCCAAAGTGATGTGAAAAGCATTATTCCCAAGATCAATATGAAGGATCAAGACTCACGACGAAAAGCAATCAACTCCCATAAAGATCATGGAGAAGTCTATCCGAAAAGACCCTAACAAGGTATGAGGATAAATAGATCCAAGTCCGAAAAGGAGGCGGATCGTTTTATCTCAAAATCCCAATTAGCGATTGAAGAAATAATCATGAAGTCGTGGTCAACAAAGTTGGAGTACCCCTCAAAAGTCTCCAAGTGAAGAAACTCTATTAACGAAGAGAAGACCATTATCTCAACAACGTCTCTCGAAGATATGAAGTATGAAGTACATGCCAAATATCGGCCCGAGAAAGGTCTCAAATCGTGAAGCGAGTTATGCCAAGATATGAACTTTTTGATATCCCGAGAAGCAGTTTTAAGAGATTTTGTCCTTCAGCTAACTATTAATCAAATCGTCCTACTTTGCTTTCAGCCTAAATAAACTATCGCAATAAGTCCAAAAATGAATCTTCATGATCATTCTAAGACAAAAATAAAATATAAGAGATACACCTAGGAATAAGGGAGTTTAAGCATATAATTGAGCCATGTGTGTAAGTGTTTGATTTGCTAACTTATAATAACAATGATCTCGTTTTTAAGCTTAGTTTGGGGAACGTGAAACTTGAGGGTGATAAATCTTCGCAACACCGAAGCCCTAATGTAAGTCCTTGATCTCTTTGCAAGTTATTTCCATGTAGCTATTTTCTAGTGAAAATGGTTTTCTATCCTTTTGTTTACTTTAAAAGTTTTAATTTCTCTTAGAACTTTAATTTTTGTTTAGTAGTATGTTAATAAGGCCAAGGTTGATTAATTATGAGAAAAGTGTATATTTTGCTTTGTCACTAAGCATTTCATGAGGGCATGGCAATGGTTAAGTGTAGGGGATTTGATAGCTGTGAAAACACCCATCCTTTTACCACTTATTTCTTGCTAAAACAAGAACAAAACACGTATTTAATATCATCTGTTTGGAATTATGCGTGGTTTTTGTGTTTATTGTATTTTCAGAGTCAACCGGATGAATATTGAAGAAAACATGGGATTGCACGGGTTTTATCGAAGACAAAGACACAAGACGAAGTCTATTGTCCAAGAGATGCAAAAGATTTGAAGTCAATGGGCCTATTTGAAGAATTATCGAAGAAAAGGACCAAAGATGGAAGATTTACATATGTCGAAGAAACTCAAGTCTATTAAACGAAGAAATTAAAAGACGAGTTGAATTTAAACGTCGATAAATCCCGAATCAGAATCGAAAACGTCAACTTTTCTGAAAAGACGAGAAGACAAGAAGAAAGGAAGAAAGCCCACTCACCAACCAAAGACAAGGCTATATAAAGACCTCACCCTCACACTTTTTGAGCTAGTTTTAGTTTTCCCAGTTTCCTTCTTTTTCCTTCGTAGGAAGCCAACACCATTAAGGTGTTGGTGATTTTTCATTATTGTTGAATCTTTGATTTTGTAAGTTTTTAATCTTTCCTTTTGTTTACTTTACATTAATCTTTCAATATAATCCTTCCATTAATCTTGTTCATCTTCATCTTTTTTATTCAAAGTTTAAAGTTCTTATTTGGTTGATTTTGATCTTCAAAAGTTAGTTGATTTTGTGTTTTTATTGTTGGGATTTGATGTTTATGGATAGTAGATGATTATTGGTTAGTTTGGTTTAAACCTTTTTGGTTTATTTGGCTTGATTTTGTTCAAATCGTGCTACCCTGTTTTTACTATTCTTCCTGCCCAGATTCCGGATCAACTACTGTTCAGTTTTATTCCGTATCAAGTTACTTCATCTGGAATATTCATTATTCCGGATCAACGTCCTTCATCCGGAATATTTATTATTCCGAGTCAAGCTCCTTCATCCGGAATATCCATTATTCCGGATCAACGTCCTTCATCCGGAATATTCATATATTCTGGATCAGTGTCCTTCATTCGGAATATTCATATATTTCGGATCAAGCTCTTCGTTTGGAATATCCAAACATTCCGGATCAGCGTCCTTCATCTGGAATATCCTTTATTCCGGATCAACCATTTTATTCCGGATCAAGCTAAACATTCCGAATCAACTCTTTTATTCCGGATCAACCATACATTCCGGATCAACTACTTATTCCGGATCAAGGTTTCAAGTTTTATTCCGAATGAGCATCTTTTTCAGCTTTTCTTATTTCAAGTTTCTGAGTTTTTTTAAGTTACGTTTTTAATCACTTTTATTTATTACGTTTTTAATCACTTTCATTTGTTGTTTAATTTTGAACTAATCTTTATTTCTTTTACCTTGATTTTCATTTATCAATTTTTTTAGCTTATTTTCACGACTTTGCTCTTTTATTCCTTTCCGTAGAATAGAAAACCCAATCCCCTTTGTGCAACCAAGAACAACTATTCCACTTTGAACCGTGATCAATTCAAGAAGATACCAAGAATTAATCTGAACCCCATTGAAAACTCTTGTATCACTTACTATGGATCTTGGTTAACTTCTATTTTATTATCTTATTTATTTTATTATGTGACCTTTTCTATATCTTGTTGGGTGCTTCTTCTCTTCTAATAACCCTTCTATGTAGCTTGTCACCATAGCTCAATTCCTTGGTGCCCCAAGCAAAGGGGAGTAAGCACCAAGGGGGAGCACTTGCAAAGTCCGATTCTTTTCTTCTACAAAGATTTTTGCAGCCTTTTTGCTTCGACAAAGGAGGAAAAATGAAATAAACTCGTCTTCGAAAATCTTGTTTTTCATGCGATTGAGTTTATGTGTTGTCGGAATAAAAAAGGGGAGATTGTTAATGCAATGATGCCTAAAAACGTTATTTGCATTTTTCGGTCTCGCTTTGTTTTAATTACGACAATAAATAAAAACAAGCATTTATAAAAACAACAAAAAACGAATTCTTGAGTTCAAATATTTTTCATTCCAATCATTATCACTTAAGGTGTGAACAAACAAGTTTTCAACCTAACTAAGTCATCAAGGATTTAATTTTTCTTTAAACGCATCTTTTATTAAATGTGACAAAGTTTTTTATTAAACTTTATTGATGACGTATAGTCCCCAGCCAGGTCATGAACCCGGCCTACGGGTACTACCCGTATCTGGCCCGTCACGAATGGGTGGGAATAATGTTATTTAAGCTTATGTGCTTAGATGAACAGTAACCGCACACACGTGTACGACCCACGGCCTGGCATGACCGGTACAGGGTTAGACAGAATCATATTCTGTCTATGAATAGGATTTACCCCAAAGAAGAGGATATTCACTCACCATAATTAGAAGATAGCAATCAATCTAATTCTAGTACTTATCCTTTCCATGGGGCCGAAGCATCAGTGACAGCCCATTAGGGTTTCACTGCCTATATAAGTAACCCCCAAGGGTTCCACAAAGGTATTACATTCTAAATACTCTCAACTCATCCGATTCCTATAACCCTAGCCGATTACTAATAGTGGGAGACATTCCTACGGTAAGCCTAACGCGTGTTGTTTTAGTGTGCAGAATCCCAACCAAACAATTCACTTGGTGCAGGAGCCAGAGTCCAGCCAACCCGAATTAAGCCTAATTCGGGTATAGCAAGGATCATCCAACTTTTGTATCAACAAGTTGGCGCCATCCGTGGGGCCATTACACTAAGCTAGAGCAAATCTCATCTCGATTTCTCAATGACGAAGGGACATCCGCAAGGAAACCCCAGGAACACAAATCCTGGGAATCGAAAGTCCTCAGGGGAAGGGATACTCATTCCCAATCGATCCCCTAGCAACCAAGCCGGCGGACCGAACAACCGAAGTGGTCGTCAGTCCCTGGGTGTGACAAGCACGATCACTGTCACTCCACCACCTACTTCGACCTTGGATAACCCTGATCCAGGGAGTACGCCCAACCCCCCTAACAAGGAGCCGCGCAGACCATCGACTGAGGAAGAAGTGGAGGTCGAACCACTTAGTGAGGAAGATCTCACTCGAGTTCTCACGCAGAACTTCGAGAGGATCGTCCCAGGAATTGCATCTAGGTTGAACCTAGGGAGGGACCTCCAATCTAGGCTCAACTTTGGTAGTGCCGGACCAAGCACCTCTCCTCAAATTCAGAGGAAGCGAAGGACACGACCCCAGGAGTGGATCCTCTTTGAGGAAAATCCCCAACCTAGGAATGTGTTCGAACGCATAGGGAATCGTGTTATTCAGGAATAACTGCAATCCCGTGAGGAAGGAGAGAGGTCTGACAGTTCACCCGAACGACCAGATCTGGAGCTAACCAGAACTAATCGCCGCACGAGCGTGTGGGACATGATGAATACCAGGAAGAAGGCTCCTAGCTCTTCTCATAAGAGTGGTCCTCAGCCAAAGGATGGGGCACCGCCCCCTTCTCCCGGCCATCAGGAGAGGATTCGGATGACCATCCACCCAAACATCGCCGACCTAGGCGTACTCCTCTACCGCCACCAGACAATGAAGAGTACTATGGCGGCCCCTATTATTGAGAGGGGGAAGCAGAAGATCTTTCCCGCCCATGGTGTGACCCTAATCTCACCCGCCCATGGGTTGACCCTAGAGAAGATCCCTTTACTCTCCGCATACGGAATTACTCTGAGGATACAAAGCGTCGCATGCCGGCGTGTGTCAAGACTTATGATGGGACTGGTGATCCGGATGATCACCTAAAGATATTTGACACGCAAGCAAAAACTGAACGATGGCCCATGCCTATATGGTGCCAAATGTTCAATTCAACCTTGATCGACAATGCTCGTGATTGGTTTGAGGGACTTCCTCCACGAAGCATTGATAGCTTCACTGAACTACGTACTGCGTTCAAGAACAATTATACTCAGGCAAAGAAGTATAATAGGGACCCGGTCTCATTGGCAACCGTCAAGCAACGGCCGGGGGAATCTACAGAGGCCTTCATCGAACGCTTCAATGACGAGTGCACGCGCACAAAAACAATGCCGGAACTTCTAAAAATTTCCGACTATATGCACGCCATAACAGACAGGGAATTAATCAGACGTCTCAATGACAAGCGTCCGGAGAGGTATGACGACCTTATGGAAAGGGTCAGAAACTTCATAGAGGGAGAAACCGCGGTAGCCGCGGCTTACCCTTCAAAAGGAAACAGCTACCGATCGAACGACCAGTCCAGGAGATAGTCGGGCGGTCAGAACAACCAGAGCAGTGGTAGGGGCTCAGATTACAAGAGCCAAAACAAAGGAGGGCGATCGGATGACAAATTTACCCCTCTAAAGATGTCCTATCGGGAGATCTTGCTGACAGAAGGGGCCAACTTCCCGATACCTCCCCCAATGACGACTCCGCTGGACCGTCGTCAAGGAAATCGCTTTTTGGAATTCCACAACGACAAGGGCCATGGCACGGAGGAATGTATCCAGCTCAAGAAGCACATTGAGTCACTGATCAAGTCAGGCAAACTCAAGCATTTGGTCAAGGATTGGAAAGATGGAAAGGAAAACAAGAAGTATGAGAAGAAGGACCCCCAAAAGGACAAGCCTTCGACTATATACATGATCCAATCCAGGCAACGCCGCACAAGGCATAAAATTAGTCAAAAAATTTCACGCGGCAAAGAAATCTCATTCCCTCCCATCACGGCAAGTGACATAGCCGATGCACTACTCACGATTCAGATAAGCATTGAAACACACAATGTCCACCGTATGTATGTGGATGGAGGGTCATCAGCAGAAGTACTATACGAACATTGTTTCGTATAGTTACGGCCAGAAATAAGAAGCCAATTAGTACCGGCCACGTCGCCGCTCATCGGCTTTAGTGGAGACACCATCTGGCCAATAAGACAGCTACGTCTGCTTGTAACCATTGGGAATGAAGAGCACTCCACCACGGCGTGGATGAACTTTATAGTGATACGCTCACACTCTCCATACAATGGGATCATAGGCAGACCAGGTATCCTGGCCATACGGGCAGTACCCTCCACAGCTCACGGAATGATTAAATTCCCTGTGGAAGGAGGAATTGTCACTATCTATAATGCAATCATACCACCATCCGAGTGTCATGCCGTGACAACACCAGTTCCACCTGTTCCCCCTAAGGATGGATCACCACCTCCCAATTGGAAGGTGGCAATCCATCCTGACTATCTGGAACAAGAGGTATCCATAGGGGGAACACTCTCGGATAGCGGCAAGAGGTCCATGTGCTCTCTCCTAAAAGCAAACTTAGATGTCTTCTCATGGGAGCCTAAGCACTTGAAGGGCGTTCTGCGGGCAATAGCAGAACATAAGCTCCAAATCCGCCGGGGATATCCTCCCGTTAAGAAAAAGAAGCGCGGCCAGGCACCAGAACGCAGCCAAGTAATATTAGATGAAGTAAGGAAATTGGTGGATGCAGGTATCATGCGCGAGGTATACTACCACGAGTGGTTATCCAATCCGGTCATGGTCAAAAAGCATGACGGGAGCTGGCGCTTGTGTGTGGATTTCACAGATTTGAACAAAGCCTGCCCGCAGGACTGCTATCCATTATCGAAGATTGACTGGAAGGTGGAATCCCTATGTGGATATCCCTTTAATTGCTTCTTAGATGCATATAAAGGATACCACCAGATCCAGATAGCGAAGAAGGACACAGAGAAGACGGCGTTCCATACTAGTCAAGGCGTATACTATTATACAAAAATGCCATTCGGACTAAAGAACGACAGGGTAACATATCAACGGCTTGTTGACAAAGCCTTCGACTCACAGATAGGCCGCAACATGGAGGTCTATGTTGATGATTTAGTCATCAAAAGTCATACGGAGGATGCACTTCTCTGAGACGTCCAAGAGACGTTTGACACATTGAGGAGGATCAATATGAAACTAAATCCAAAGAAACGCACGTTTGGGGCAACGGAAGGAATGTTCCTTGGATATATGATTGATCCAAATGGCATCAAGCCTTGCCCAGAAAAGACGGACGCAGTAATACAGCTACCATCCCCTCAGACACGGAAAGAGGTGCAATCCTTAAATTGGAAGTTGGCCGGGCTAAACAGGTTCGTATCAAAGTCCGCGGGGAAGTCACTCCTCCTATTCAAAAAGCTCAAGAAGTGCATCAAGAAGGGAGACTTCCCATGGACAAAGGAAGCTGAGGAAGCCTTTGGTCAACTCAAGCAACACCTTGCATCTCTCCCCATGCTAGTGGCCCCTCGGCCCAAGGAGGATCTCATCATGTATCTATCAGCCACACATGGAGCAATAAGTGTGATACTCATGACGGATAGGGACACAGTCCAAACTCCGGTCTACTTTATAAGTAGAACACTACAAGGGCCGGAGTTGAATTATTCTTCCATGGAAAAATTGGTTCTGGCATTAGTGTTTGCTACGAAACGGTTACGCCGGTACTTTCAGGCGCACCCAATTATAGTTATTACTGATCAACCAATAAAACAAGTCATCTCCAGACCAGATGTGGCCGGTAGGCTACAAAAGTGGAGCATTTTATTGGGAGAACACAACATATCTTATAGACCAAGGATGGTTGTTAAAGGCCAAATCTTGGCAGATTTCTTGATAGAGAAGCCGGATGAGGAGGGACCAATCGTACAACGAGAGGAAACTCCAGCAAAACCGTGGGTATTATTTACGGACGGATCTTCGTGCACGGATGGATCATGAGCTGGTCTCATCCTTACGAATCCGGAAGGGATGGAGTTTACGTACGCCCTGCGCTTTGAGTTTACAGCCACCAATAATGAGGCAGAATATGAAGCGTTGATTGCGGGTTTAAAAATTGCCGCTAGAATGGGAGTCTGCAACCTTGAGGCCTACGTGGACTCACGGCTTGTCGCGAACCACATTCTAGGGAGGTACATAGCCAAGGAGGATAACATGGTTCGATATTTGGAGAAAGTCAAGTCACTCATCGCGGCTTTCAGCAAGTTTTCTATCAAGCAGGTACCGAGAGGCGAAAACAAGAAGGTGGACTGCAAGATCGCGTCTATAAGTTTCGCCCACTTATCCAAGCAAGTCTTGGTGGAAATACTAAAGGAAAAGTCTATAACAGAAGAGGAAGTCGCAGCTATAGTTGAGGAAGATGGACCTACATGGATGACCCCGATCATCAACTATTTGACTAATGAAACCCTTCCAGACGAGGAAAGAGCGGCACGGCGCATCAGAAGGAAGTCGCAGCACTTCGAGCTTCGAGAAGGTATTCTTTACAAGCGCTCTTTCTTGCAGCTGTGGTTGCGGTGTGTTGGGCCACGCCAGGCTACTTATGTGATCAGTGAGATACATGAAGGGTTATGTGGCATGCACGCGGGTCCCCGATCTGTAGTAGCTTGAGCTCTACGCACAGGATATTATTGGCCTACTATGCATAGGGATGCACGCGACATGATTCGCAAGTGCAGCGATTGCCAAGTGCACAGACCAGTACCACAACATCCGCAGCAGGAACTTACACCTATTACATCCCCATGGCCATTCTATAAGTGGGGGATTGGTATTGCAGGACCTTTTCATGTAGCTGCGGGTGGAGTTAAGTTCTTGATTGTCGCAATGGACTACTTTACACGTTGGATAGAGGCCAAGGCAGTCAAATCCATCACAGGCAAACAAGTTAAAAAGTTTGTTTGGGAGAACATCGTGTGTCGTTTTGGCTTACCAGGAGAAATTATCTCGGACAACGAGAAGCAGTTCGCGGATAATCCATTCAAGGACTGGTGCGCAACATTGAATATCAAACGGCGCTTCGCATCTGATAAACATCCGTAGACAAATGGTCTTGTGGAACGAGCAAATAGAAGCTTGGGTGAAGGCATCAAGGCACGCCTGGAGGAACGAAGTGCCAAATGGGTGGACGAACTACCACATGTTCTATGGGCACATAGGACTGTGATCAAAACAGCCAACGGGGACACTCCATTTGCATTGGCCTACGGCACTGAAGCTGTTATACCAGAAGAAATAGGAATGCCTACCATCCACACAGCGGAGGTTAATGTCGTCACGAACGACGAGCAGCTCCGAATCAATCTGGATTTGTTGGAGGAAAAAAAGGGAGATAGCGGCTATCAATGAAGCCAAGTCCAAGGCACGGATGAAGGCTTATTATGACGCCAAAGTTAAAGGTGTTTCTTTTCGACCGGGAGATTATGTCTATCGTGCTAACGAGGCAAGTCGAGCGGAGAATACAGGGAAGCTGGGCCCTAAGTGGGAAGGACCGTATGAGGTCACGGAAAACTTAGGAGGGGGCCTGTACAAGTTACGTGACATGAATGGCCGCGACCTGGAACGCACATGGAATATCTGCAATCTTAAAAGGTGCTATCTTTGAAAGCTACGGCTTCCGCATGGACACTTCGCTATATCTAGCTTCAATGAAGATCCATGTGTCTCTTTGTTTTGTTTTTTATGCTTTCTAGGTTCCTTTTGTTTCTAGGATTTTCCATTCTTGTTCAAACAAACAAAAAAAACGTAAACGTTCTAATAAAATGACGTGGTGCCTAGCTAGCTCCGCGACTTGTTCTTGTGCAAATGATTGTCTTCTTTTTTAGATTTTTCTTATTGTTGTATAGATTTAGTTCCTATTACTATAGTGTGCTATATCTTATTCATATGAATTCATTCAATACCGTACATGTACAACGCGCCTCCAGGCGGGGTAAGAGGACTAAGTGAACCTAATAATTCAACTTGTCGCATAAGATGGATACAACCCCAGTGACGCGGATCATGTATCCTTACTATACACCTTACTCACAAGACGTTGTGATAAGTTTCCATATGTCGCGCTCACGTAGTGCTTCGCATGGTAAAGACGCACGCCGCACGTCTAGTAACATATAGACTTGATTGTATGTTGTGGGGTAAGACGTGACCTGTCATGCAGTGCAGATATATGATATCTAAAAAAAATATACACAAGTTTCAAATTCAAAACATCAAAATGTCTATGGTGATCACGGACTCGCTTGCATACATATGATAAGTTATTACAAACATCAGTTTTAGCCGTATACATACACGGACGAATAAAATAAATAAAAAGGTTTACAGTGTAAATTACAAAGGAGGTAGGAACTCTCCTATCTCCTTCTTCCCTTCTTCAATCAAGGTGTGGAGGGCCTCCCCGTGAGCATTCCTCCCGTCTTGTGTCCATATCATGTTCGCATCCAACGCTTCGGCTAGCAATTTTTCACCTTTCATCACCTTCGACACAGAGTCGTAGGTGGACAAAGTCAGTTGGATGGGATCAGCGGTGAGCTTGGACATTATTACCTCGTTAGGAGCATCCTTTAACACTTCTAGCTCGTCTAGGAGGGGGTGTTGGATTTCAGCAAGAGCATCCATTGACGCAGTCATCTTATCTGCGGCTAGAGGGTTGTGGTAGGCATGCTGGGTGATTTCTTCCTTCTTGCCTATCAGCTCCACAGCTTTGACCAGCCCCTCGTGCCTACCACGGTCTATACCGTCTGATAGAACGTCCGCGAAGGCCTTCAATAGGTAAGGAGCTCCAGTCACCTTGCTCACGGCCAGCCGCATTCCCTGGCCAACCATCCATCTGCGGCCAGCTATGGCTGTGAGAAAAGGGGGACATATCATTTCAGCACAGTCCGTGGCCATTTGGCTTAGCTCGCCCTCAGTTGTTGCAGCTTGCTCATCTAAGGTAGTCCGCGCCTGGTTTAGCTCATCCTTCAGCACGTCGCGCTCCTGAGCAATAGTGAAGGCTTGTATGGTTACGGCCTTAGTAGCAGCTTCGGCTGTGGATACCTATATATGACACTTAGAGTTATTAAAGGGACAATATGGTCTTTTGTACGCACAAAGTAAGCATTAAATGTGAGAGCATACCTTCTCGTTGGATGCAGCTAAACGGGTTTCCAACTCGGCAATACGTTCTTCACGGGCGTTGGCGTGACGGGCTTGCTCCTTTACGGTTAACTCGGCCACGACCAGCGCTGCCTGCAAGGATGTGATGGTTTTCTCGTGTTTACCCACCAGTGCTTCACGGCGAGATATCTTTGCCTATATTAGCCAAGGCCTTGATCAGACGGCGTCTCAAGGCCGCACCAACTGTCACCTGGTGTGCGGAGGACACATCAAACTGCTCCAGCAACGTCTCATGCTCCAGCTCGTCCAAATCTTACGCCAGTGCTGGAGGAGTGATGTGTTCAATAAATTCAGAGCACTCGGACTGCGCCTCCAACCTTGTTAAGCTAGATAAATTCCATGCTAGGCGTAGGCTGGTGTCGGGTTCCTCAGGATGTGGCTCCTCAGCATGGGTCACGGGAGGGGATAGAGGTCTCATTGATGTCGCAGGGGAGGGTTCCCTTTCCACCTCCTTCTCTTGGGCCACGGTCGACGGATCAGCCCTGTTATTAGCACACACTAGTTTTGTTTATGGATCAATATCCTTTGAGTATTAAAAAAGGTACTTACGTAGTGCCAGTGATGGGCTCCGTGATGGTAGGGGCTACAACATTCACGGGGGTGGCCATCCAGACTTGCTCATCCGCGCGCGGTGAGGGGTTGACCTGGGCCGTAGCAGTGCTTCTTCCTTCCTGGTACTGCGGATGGTCTTTCCTTAGCTTCTTCGGGGGAGCATTATGTGCCCCCGCCTCGTCCCCTAGAGTTTTTGCTACCCTCCTGGTAGTCTTTCTTTTCCTGGATGTGGGCTTGGGGGACCCAGAAGTTTGGGTAGTTCCCTCATCATCACCAGTACGGTTCTCAGCGGGTTTGGTGAAATCTTCTTCTTCTTCTTCTTCTTCTTCTTCTTCTTCCTGGTGCGGCAAGGTGCCCTCCAGCAGCAGTTCTCCACCATATTCGTTGTGGAAGTCAAGCGGAGACTTCTCAATCACGGGCTCTTCCTCATCTGATCTCGGCTCGGTGATTTCTTCCAGCGGGATGGTTCTGTCTACGGTCGCATCCAGAAGAGGGAGTTCATTTTCTTTCAGCGGGCGGAATCCTTCAGGAACTTTCATTGGGTCGCCTGGGCGCAATAATCCGTGTAGGTTCATCTCTGCGGACATATGCGTATATATGGATTAGTGAGTTCACAAAGTACAAGTATGGCATTTTCTACATCTACAAATATAAGTGGACCTACCCTGCCCACGTTTGGTTAGAAAGCACGGATACATATCCTCCCTCCCATAGTAGTTGCGGCTTATCCCCACTCAGCACAGGAAGTGCTCCGGCAAACCCCTATGAAATTATGTGCGGTGGGTATCTAGAATTTTCAAATCCTTACTACTATAGTCTTTGGATTTGGGAGGATAGTCTTTGGGTACTCTAGTTTTAAGGATAAATGGGGTAGGGATTACTCTCTCATCAACGAAAAAGTAATGGTCGTACCAATTCTTGAGGGAGTCTAAGGGCTTCCTATAAGTCATGGGGGCGTTCCCGGATCGTTTTTTGAACGACAGCCACCCATTCACTAGTTGGGGGGAGTAGAAGACCCTAAACAGGTTCACGGTCGGGGTTAGCTCGCACGCATGACAGGTAATCTCAAATTGATTGATTTTACATGCCCCTGTGCAGTGCAGCTAGGTTATGTGGAAGTCATAATATAGAAGCAGATCTACCAAAAACTTGGATAAGGGGATGCGGTAGTTAGCCGAATCGAATAGGCGCGTGTACACGCTTATCTTTCCCCTCGGTGCATCCATAATCGCTTCACCTTCACCCGGATAGGTTGGGTGTACGCTTTCGGGAATATAATACTTAGACAAAAAGGCTATGTATTTCTCCACAGGCATCACGTTTAGGACATCCGTAATAAGGGGATTGTCCTTCACCATGTTTTATAAAAAGGATTTGAAAGGCATGATGATCTAACCTACATCGGAGGAAATCTGTGGAATAAGAGGCAAAAGATTGAAGGAAGGATCTTGGGAACAACAATGGCGGAATGAATATAAACTGTGTATGTAACAGTGGTACACACTAACTCTTATAGAGGGTTGCCTTGATTTTTGAGGTAGCATGGATGTTCGCAACGTGTAAGCCATTACGCCTATCCAACGGATGGGGTTTCTGACACTTCTGAAACGTCAGAGGGGACCCATGGGTCACTTCTTGACAGTTTTACGTGGCTCAAAGGTGGGCATTAATGGTGCACTTTTCAGGCGTGCGACTCACTAGTTGATTATCATTAATGCATTCATTCTTGTGTCAGGATATACGGTCATACATAAGACCATACTCAATGCTACATTTAATTTGTCCCGGTCGTCACGTGCGGCTGAGGTATCATTGGAATAAATTCCTAAATCAGGTTGCCACGTGCGGCCAAAACAAATTTTTTGAAAAAATTCACATTCCCTAAGGATCTTTCTTGGTATGTCCGGGGAGCATCTTGATAGTCTAGAGGTTACGCCTACGGCTGTAACAACTAGACTGGGGGGACATGATGACGTATAGTCCCCAGCTGGGTCATGAACCCGGCCCACGAGTACTACCTGTATCCGGCCAATCACGAATGGGTGGGAATAACGTTATTTAAGCTTATGGGCTTAGATGAACAGTAACCGCACACACGTGTGCGGCCCATGGCCCGGCATGACCGGTACAGGGTTAGACAGAATCATATGCTGTCTATGAATAGGATTTACCCCAAAAAAGAGGATATTCACTCACCATAATTAGAAGATAATAATCAATCTAATTCTGGTACTTATCCTTTCCTTGGGGCCGAAGCATCAGTGGCAGCCCATTAGGGTTTCACTGCCTATAT
The DNA here is from genome assembly GCA_025667525.1 of Glebionis coronaria. Taxonomy (NCBI): domain Eukaryota; kingdom Viridiplantae; phylum Streptophyta; class Magnoliopsida; order Asterales; family Asteraceae; genus Glebionis; species Glebionis coronaria. Next base: position 558,959,035 of record CM046877.1, on the reverse strand, counting down.
AAGAAACCCCCAAGGGTTCCACAAAGGTATTACATTCTACATACTCTCAACTCATCTGATTCCTATAACCCTAACCGATTACTTACTCTCACGCCGGAGTCTAATCGTGGGAGACATTCCCACGGTAAGCCTAACGCGTGTTGTTTTAGTGTGCAGGATCCCAACCAAACAATTCACTTGGTGCAGGAGCCGGAGTCCAGCCAACCCGAATTAAGCCTAATTTGGGTCTAGCAAGGATCACCCAACTTTTGTATCAACATTTATTTTTAAGAAAATGTTTTATTAAATTAAATATTTGAAAATTTGAAAATGGCATATTCTATATGGTTTAGGAATATCCCTTAGAGATAAATATTTCACCAGATGTGACTACCCTACTAAAAGACAAAAGGGAGTGGATTCTATTCCCACGGTTCCTTAAATAGCTATGCGGCTCTTTATCAATAGGGAACCGCGGGCACCTTTAAGGAACCACGCCCATGGATAGGCGTTGGAACTTTGTCTTATAAATAGTGGACCATTCTCAGATTTACTCTTCACCTCTTTGGCACATATAATTCCATATTCAATCCATCTTCTTAAATCATTCAAATCCTTGGTTATTTGGCTGATTACTACTTGTTTAGAAGTGAATCTTTCTTCTCCCGTCTCTTCCTCTCAAGTGCAAAGAGAAGAACACTTTCATCCTTGAAGTGTTGTTTACCTCATGATCTATTGAAGATCAAACATAATTTGTGTAGTTGTGTAAATCAAAATTGTTGTGTAAATTTGGAAGTTGTGTAGTTGTGTAGTTGTGTAGTTGTGAAGAGTTGTATAGTTGTGTAGATCCAGATTGTTGTGTCAATTTAGAAGTTGTGTAGTTGTGTAGTTGTGAAGAGTTGTGTGGTTGTGAAGATCCAAATTGGTGTGTCAATTTGGAAGTTGTGTAAGTAGTGTGGTTAATACTTAGGCCTTAAAGTATATTGGTGTAGATTGGTCCAAGCTAAGATTATGGCTCGACTTTTAGCTTAGAGTTAGAAATTGGTTAATCGACGTATATGGTTTCTCCACCTTAAGGAGCTTGTTGATTAGTGAACTCTCGAGTAAGGAGTACTCGAGGAGTGGATTAGGAACGAGGAGTGAGCTTCGTTGCCAAACACTATAAATCCTTGGTGTTCCGTTTGATCTTTCTTTTCCTTATCTCTTTATATTCATTATTCTTTACTTGTATATACTTGTGATTATTAGTTATTTTCACTATCCCTTGTCCATATTGTGTATAAGAAGATTTCACATATTTGCTTAAGTCTAAGTTTTTTGAAAAGGATTTTTCAAAACTCTAATTTAACAAGTAAATTAAAGAAACTATTCACCCCCCCCCCCCCCCTTTCTAGTTTTTACACATACCAACTTCATCTTAAGATTTAATCAAATACACCCATACAACTCTGCTAAAATAATCAACAATAGTCAGAAATTACTTATACCCATACCTACTCACAACCCTGTAGGGATCCAATAAATTCAAATGAACAAGATCACCAACACACTTAGACTTATGATCACTAAGTGGGAAAGGCTCTCCAGTCTGTTTAGCCTTGTGACAGATGTCATCAGGTAAAACATGAGAGTCATTTTTGAACCCAAAAGTCTTACTAAGCACAGAAATAACTTGGTCAGAGGGATGACCAAGCCTGATATGCTAAAGACTTTTAGAAGCAAAACAAACAAATGAAGAATTAGCAATCCCAATCTCGGACTTACTGAGTACAGACCATCAGATTCATTACCAATTCCCAGATTTTTGACCAGAATCAAATCCTAAATATAATACTTATGCTCATCAAATCCAACAAATAACTTGCTATCGTTAATCAACTTATTGACAAACAAAAGACTAACACAATATCTAGAACAACCAAAACATCAAACAAGACAATATTGATAGACAACCTTAAGTTCCCAATAGCAGACAGTTTAGCAAGTGTACCATTAGGATGACCCGTAGTAATGTTAAGACTAGATATACCAATCACATTAAACATGTTCTTAGTAGACACAGTCAAATGCTGATTAGCACCAGAGTCAATAGTCCAACCAATAGACAAGTTATACATATCAGAACACTTACTAGCATAAAAAACATCCTAAATTTAAGATTGAAATAAGCATTCCTATTGAAGGAACTAGAATTAATACCTGCCATACATTACAAGAAAAAGGGCCTTTTGGGACGAATATCTTTGGAATGGGACAAAAAAAACCGTGCCAAATACATGTATTTGGTACTATTTGGCAAAATGTGCCAAATTCATTCGTCTTTGGAACAACTATTGAAAAGTCGTACCAAATACCTACGTATTTGGAATGGATTTCCAAAAAAAGGTGCCAAATACCAACGTATTTGGAACAGAACTTTTAAAGTGTCACAAATACCAATGTATTTGGAACAACTTCTATAAACTGTGGCAAATATGAGTGCATTTATGATGAAATTTTTTTAGTCGTGCCAAATAACTATACATTTGAAACAACAAAGAAATTTGGACCGTGTATGATACGTGGGCTACTAGTACAAGCGAAAATTCAAGTTTTCTTTAGTTTGTTAGTGTTAGTTATTTGAGTCTTGACTTGGTCACCCATGTTACTAGTTCCTAGTTATGTTTTGTTGCATGCATGTAGTTTACATTCCTAAAGTTTAGTAAGTAGTGGTAGAGTTACCCATGTTCTCAATCATGTCCTAGAGTCTAGGAAGTACTAGTTATTATTGTCTACTATAAATATTGTAGTTTGCATTCTGAATAAACAAGAAGAAAGAAACAGAAAATTGCTCCATTCGTATGCTTTCATTAGATTACAATAGATGTACTTTTGATTATAGTAGTATAGTTTAGATATTGACTATCTCTAGTTCTGGTCATATCATTGGTGCTTTCATTTTTCTTACTATGCCTCCTAAAAAAGACAGCCCGCCACTTGAAGAAACAATGGCAGCCATGGCTGCTAATATCTCCAAACTTCTTGAGTCCCAACCCTCACCAACAAAAACATCAGGGCTACCCAAACACAATCATCTTCGTAACTCGATATCATAGTCAAACAACTCGCTACATAATATGAACAAACTGCCACCATCATATCTACCATTGCTCAAAGTAATGGGCGAATCCACCAGCTTCCACCACCAAATAATGTGCCACCACCTCCTCACGGGCTGCAAATTCGGCCGCCCAAACTCAACCTTCCGGCATTTGACGGATCGAACACTCTTGATTGGCTTTTTCAAGCCGATCAATATTTCACATTTTACAACATCACCCCACCCCAACTCCTTTCCATGATTGCCTTTCATCTCATCGAGGACGCTCTACGTTGGTATAAATATCTCTTCAACAATCGTCTCATTACCACATGGGAAGCATTCACACGTGCCCTCGAAACACGCTTTGGTCCATCAACTTATGATAATCATCAAAGTGCTCTTTTCAAACTACAACAAACATCTACCGTCACTGCATACCAAACGGAGTTCGAACGCTTGAGCAAATGTGTCATTGGGCTTCCACCAGAAGCGTTACTCAATTGTTTTGTTTCGGGTCTTCGACAAGACATACAACAAGAACTCGCCATCTTACGACCTCACACCATCACCAAAGCCATCGGTCTTGCAAAACTCATCGAAGATAAAACAAATGACCAACTTTCGCCACCACAACGTTCAACCTTTACCACAAATCCTACCCCTACTGCCGAGAAACTGACGATCAAGCATTTAAGCCCCGCTAAAATGCAACAACGACGTGCTGAAGGTCTTTGTTTTAAGTGTCCAAAGATATATAGATCTGGACACAAATGCAGCCCACCAAAGTTTCTACTTTTTCAAACCGGATACGACCCGCCCATGAATATGGATGGCTCAATCTCAAAAAATACTAGCCTTGAGGACAAGGCTCATTATCAAACGGGGAGTATTGATACGTGGGCTACTAGTACAAGCGAAAATTCAAGTTTTCTTTAGTTTGTTAGTGTTAGTTATTTTAGTCTTGACTTGGTCACCCATGTTACTAGTTCCTAGTTATGTTCTGTTGCATGCATGTAGTTTACATTCCTAAAGTTTAGTAAGTAGTGGTAGAGTTACCCATGTTCTCAATCATGTCCAAGAGTCTAGGAAGTACTAGTTATTATTGTCTACTATAAATATTGTAGTTTCCATTCTTAATAAACAAGAAGAAAGAAACAGAAAATTGCTCCATTCGTATGCTTTCATTAGATTACAGTAGATGTCCTTTTGATTATAGTAGTATAGTTTAGATATTGACTGTCTCTAGTTCTAGTCATATCAGTGTACGAATTTTTCTCATTCTTTTCATACATGTCATATGAATTTCTTTCAATAAACTTGAGTTAAGTTTATCATCGACAATTAAGCTATAAGATCATCTATTCATCGACATACCAATAACAACCTTCTATCTATCAAGACACCAAACGACCTTCTTAAATAACCTTCTTGACCATTCAATGTACCTTAATAATTTGACTGGGCTTCATGTACATCGATTTAGCTCAATGTGAGGAAGAGTTAAGAGTAACTACACCTTTTTATGGTTATTCACTCTCATGGTTCATGATCAGCTGTGTGATTTCGATCAAAGTAGAGCTTGATTTCAGTTTAATCAGTTACACCCCTATAAATAGTTAGGTAAGTAAAACCTCTCTTTTAAACGACACGTACTACTCTTGAAATCTGACGCTCGAGTTAAACAATCAAAATGGACAGGTCTCGATACCCTAACCGTTAGGAGAGACCCGCGAATAAAAACCTTTTGAACTAACGGCTTCACGTCTTTTTTTACATTATTTCATCATATTTGTTAAAATTAGTAAAGTTTCACTATATTTTGAAGTCTTGTAGTAATATTTGAATAATGTAATACAAGCTACTTACATAGTCATAGATGGAAAACGAGCAACAAGGTGCGTCGCAAGCATTTTTTTATTAGAAAGATTATTCTATGAAATACCACATTTGTAAATTTAGGTGTCATAATGTTGCTTTACACAAAAAGTAAAATCCAAGGTTTTCGTATCTTGTAAGAACTAAAGCTATCACAACTGTTTTGCGAAAGATGTCGACCAAAATAATGGTTTTCAACTTGTTAACGTGTCTTCAATTAAAATTTAAATCCTTACAGTTCTCACGTTGGAGTTACACCCATAAAACTTTAGATACTTGTTAATGTGTCTTCAAATAAGATTATTCTTTTTACCAAAGTACCAATTTTTATATTTGGTCAAACTACAAGTTTGTTTCCCCGCTCAACCAAAATGAACATTTTAAAAATGCTGCTTAATATTTTTTCCCCAGCCCATAACCCAAATAAAAGCCCAAAAAACCCTAATCCTTAATAATATTGGTCACTCACTTTTGACGGCCACTATTCTCCATCTCTTGTGTACCTCAATTCTACGGATGTATTTGTGAAGCAAAATATTATCTATCAACAATGTTGTATATCTTCTCCATCTCTCGTGTCCCTTAATTTTATGGAGTATGTATTTCCATAAGGTTTATTGTCCATTAAATTCTACTTATTACTTGTTTTTATATTTAGTATGTATCTTAATCTATAAAAGTTGTATGTTTGCGACCGAGGTGTGCATAGTTATTATTTGGATTGAAAAAAGTGCGCATACTGATTTTTATAATATATTTTCAGGTGAAATTGTGAGAATAGTTTGATTAATCGAATGATCACTAGTTCACGACTATATCATCTTGGAATGAAGCTCAATGATTTGCTTTCAATTTTTTATATACGTGCATCAAAACAAATGTAAAATTGATTTGTTTTATCACTACAAATTGTTATAAGAGTACTCTTCTTATAAATCACTTTTACATGCAAAAATAAATGGTTATGCGTTACCCACGGGATCAACATTACCAAGCTCGGAGACTAATCGCGAGGTAACCAATCACGATACGAAGTAAGTGTACTTTTTGACTGTGTTTTAGAAATTTAGAATATTCATGCGAATTGTCTTTTTTTCTTTATAGCTTATCGTGCTCTTATTTATTTTCTAATATTTATTACTTGTTAAAAGGCCTACTTGACTGTAATTTATAAGGACTTTTTTAAACTTCCTTATGATTGGAGTTTAGAAGGAAAGGTTCTTTTACATTTCTTTGTGACTGATAGTTGTTGGCAGCAAATTAGGTTCGAGAATAAGGCCTATATCGTTGTTTCCTATGGAAAGGAGAAGAGTACCAACAAAACAAGTTGTAGGTCTACGTAATCCTTGGATTATCTAAACCTTGGAATGATCTAAAGAGAGAGAGAAAGATGAATATCTAAAGAGAGAATGTAGAGAGAGGTTGGAGAGAATAAGAGAATATTAGATTAGAAAAGTGATAAATGTGAGAACCAACCCCTCCTAACATGGTAGGAGGGGTTATTTATAGCCCACCCTACATGTGGGCTTGATGGGTTATATTGTTAGATAACTAGATCATGAGCCCATACTACGTATATATCGTTGGAGTGACCGATCCTTTCTAAATACGTAAAAACGTATTTCCAACAATCCCCCTTAAGGGAGGTCACTCCAAGTTACAAAAGTCCTAAATAGCCTTTGTTGCAAATTAACTTTTAAAGAGAGGGAATGAAACCTAGTCGGTTTATAAAAATTCACCGGAGTCGGGTTTCGTCCCGGATTCTTAAAAATATAAATCTCGTCCACTAAAGATACTTTTCAAAGGTTAAACGCACACAAAACGAAATAGTAAGGTTCCGACTCGACTTAATACGTAACGGAATAAAAATTTCAAGAATCTCAAATATTGAAATAATCGATACTAAAATATAATATTTGGGCATCCATGGGCATCGCGATCACTATTAGTACTCTTCAATCGTCACAACAATTAAATATAGTCACACACTACCGGTTTCAACTAAAACCGTCAAATATAATAATACTCATCATTACTTAGAAATTAAAAATATGTTACGTAGTTAGGATAAAATAATGACGTCAAGTTCGGGTCATTACAATAGATAAACATCCCTTTATTTGAAGCACGGGTTACAATCTGTGATCTAATTGTAATCCACATACACGAGCTTAAAACCTTTGAATAGTTTTATTGTAAGCTCGTGTCTAAGAAAATTTAATTTCTCGTTTTGAGGGTAAGTTATCATTGCATAGATAAAACTTCCCTTTATTTGAAGTCCGGGTCATCGTCTGTCATTATACAATGAACCAATCATTGCAAGCTTATCTGTAAATCCCCTGAGACACTTGTTTCTTAGATATCAGCTTCTTCAGCAACCAAACTCTGAGAGTGTCCTTAGTTGAACGGTATACAAAGATTGGACCGCTTTGTTCTTGTTGAACATTGACTTTGGTACCTGCATTCTCATTAGAGGTTTGTATGCTTTTATATGGGTTAGCAATATCTATTTTAGAACCATGTGGGTGTTCACAGTTGTCTTTTCTTGTGCCAGAGGCGACCTGAGGAGATGGATCACTAGGCTTAAGTGATTGATCATCCTTTTGCGTTTCCTCCCTCGTAGACTTGGTATAATTGGAGACTATCCTAGTTAAAGGGCACCCGTTTCCAACAAAAGTGAAAGTTCTACCCGTGGGGCGCCACATTTTACAAATGGGTTTGATTTTAGCTACCACTGGGATTTAACTCTAGCTCGGGAGTTCACCTCATTAAGGAATTTCTTGACACAAGAGTCATGGTTTGTTTTAAAGACACATTTCCTATTACAAGTAGCATATTTAAAGTCCGAGTAAGATCTAGAATTCCTAGATGATTGATTGATGTTCCTATGATATGACATGCTACGGTTAACAGTGCTGGGTAATCTAGAAGACATCTGACTAGGTTTGAAATTTCTATTTCTTACTTGTGTCTTTTGCTTTGCTTCCCTTAGACAAAATTTATGGCAAGCATTATTTGAACTAGTTCGATACGTATTCTTTGAACTATGTCTAGGGAGGCTAGATGCAATCATGTGATTAGGTCTTGCAAAAGCGTTATTTGAAAGCGCTCAAGTCTTTTCTTCAATATTTTTTCTTCATTTATCGGCGCTCTCAATATCTTTGCTCCAAAAAAGTCATTTTATTCATTTTGCTCGTAACCTACATAATCACAAAACACACTAAAAGTACATGTATAACGACAAATAAATATACAATTATATTAAATTAACATGCTATTAGGTGGACGCAAAATACACCAATCAAACCCCCCTAAATTTAACCTTTATTTGTCTCAAAGTAAAAAAAATAAAATAAAAATATACAAGCATGTTAATTTCATAATTTTTAATCATATCATTGCAGTTCTATCAAAAAGATCAAATTTAACTTTGTACACTACTAACCATCCTACATGAAAAATAATCCAAAATGATTATCAATATTTTTGTCCTTTTTAAACACTTAGCATAACCTTTCCCATTGGTTCCATTTACTTTATGTTTCATATAATTAACCATGTCTCCAATGTACCTAATGCACACCTATAATCAATCTAAACATTAATCTAAAACAAGAGGTAAGAATATCTTGCACCTTTTATAACATTGGAGTTTTTATACCATGAGAGCACATCATATGCTATTATACTTTAGCTTACATACTTTTATTTTTTATTTTTTCTCTTTTTTCACTTTTTTTTCTTTTTCTTTCATATTTTTATTCACATCGCACATAAGCTCTTTTGTTTTAGCCATCCGGGACCTTTTCTTATACACTCCTTTTAAGGTTGATATAACGACCAATCATTAGATAAATGAATATCTATCCTATAGGTGCATACTAAGACACATTGACACATAGGAACCAGTTAAATTTTCGTTTTAATTAAATGGGAACAACTATGCTTCGTGCCTATTGGTACATCATACGATGAAGTTATCTACCACATAGTCTAATTAATCAATGCACTAAATTAAACTAATCTTCCTAATTTCATTACAACAATACAAGGATTAGGTTATGTCACATAAAATTGTCTCAGCTAAGTGCAATGCTATTCATCATAAAAATTGGCGTCTGAACCATGCAAATAACTAAAGTATCACCTTGTGCGGGTGACGAATCAGATAGGCAAGCCCAGCATATGACTACCACCAATAATTATGACAGTTCTCCAACTCTTTTCTAAGGCCACCGTGCGCGGGCGATGAGCCTAATAAGATCAATTTTAAATGTCCTAACCCAACTATTACATTACTAAATTTCATATTATTTTATTCAAACTTTTTTACTCGATCTAAGCAAAGGTAAGTAGAGGGAATTCAACCAGGTATGGTTTGATCATCTACTAATTATACATATGCCTAACTACATGCAAACAATAAATCAATTTAATAACCAAATTATACAATAGAATCGGGTGCACCTAATAATTATGGCCAAATCCTCTAGCTTGCTCCAATAAATCATCCACAAGCTAATCTTCAAAATCTATAAACACTCAACAAACATGTATGTAGAATAAACTTCTATATCTAATTAGCACAAGACTCTTATAATGTGATTTAAAATTATTTAAAAAATTTCAATTTTTCCCAAAAAATCACATTTTAACCCATTTTCACCAAAATTTCACACAAAAATATGTAACACATGTGCCACCCCCTCAACTTAAAGCATTGCATGGCCCGAATGCAAAAACTTTAAATTGAAATTTTGGTTAAAAATAAATTTGACAAACTCGCACATAAGTAAAATCTAACGCACTTTCGTAGGAATCATGGTTGCATTTAGCGTATGCAACAAGCCTTTAAACCACTCGATAGCCCGACTGGACGAGTTTTGTCTCGTGAGGGTTTGTAGTGAACACACTCACAAAGTTTTAAACACACAGAAATAGGATAATAAATTGCAAAAGAAAATACACACACTACAAACCACAAACCAAGGGTTGCCTCCCGTGAAGCGCTAAGTTTACCGTCTTCAGCCATACATAACTCATATGAGCTCTTGAGACGGTTGGAGTGGTTCCAAGTAAACCACATCAACCGTTTCGGTATTCTCACTCTCCAACTCAACATACGGCTTCAACCGGTGTCCATTAACTTTAAAAGGCTCTCCACCCACCATATTTTTTATTTCAATGGCTCCGTGTGGAGAGAACTGAGTCACAACGTATGGACCCGTCCATTTACTTCTCAACTTCCTAGGAAAAAGCTTAAGTCTAGCATTGAACAACCAAACTTTTTTACCAACCAAGAAAGACTTCTTGGTGATGTGTCGGTCATGAAAAGCTTTCGTTTTCTCCTTATAAATCCTAGAAATTTCATAAGCATCACGTCTAATCTCATCTAATTCAGATAATTGAAGTTTCCTAGAACTACCCGCTCTCTCTAGATCCAGGTTAACTGTCTTAATCGCCCATTCAGCCCTATGCTCTATCTCAACCGGTAAATGACACGCCTTGCCATATACCAACTTATACGGTGACATACCAATAGGAGTCTTAAAATCCGTCATATATGCCCACAAGCCATCATCTAACCTCAAGGACCAATCTTTCCTATCAATACGAACGGTTTTTTCTAAAATTCGCTTAATCTCCCTATTAGATACTTCCATCTGTCCACTAGTTTGTGGGTGATAATGGGTAGCTATCCTATGATTAACTCCATAGTGTTTCAATAATTTCCCAAATTTGAAGTTCTTAAAGTGGTAACCCCCATCACTAATGATAGCCTTAGGAATTCCATGTCTAGCAAAGATATTCTTCTTAACAAACTCAAGAACTACACAATAGTCATTGGTTCTAGTAGCCTCAGCCTCTACCCACTTAGACACATAATCAACTACCACTAAAATGTACACATTTCTATGGGAAGTGGGGAATGGTCCCATAAATTCAATACCCCACACGTCAAAGATCTCAACAATAAGTATGAGATTCATATACATTTGATCGCGCCTTGAAATCCCACCAACTTGTTGGCAACGAATACATGCTTTCACAAAGACTGGGCATCCTTGAATATAGTCGGCCAAAAGAAACCGATTTGTAGGATTTTATGCCAGTTTTTGTAGCACCAAAGTGTCCACCACATGCATAAGAATGGCAATGAGACAATATGTCCATATGCTCGTGGTCTGGAACACATCTCCTAACAAATTGGTCGGCACACACTTTATATAGCTCCGGATCCTCCCAAAAATAATGCTTTAACTGAGAGAAGAAGTATCTTCTTTGTTGCTTGGACCAAAACTCCGGAAGCTTTTTAACAGCAAGATAATTGACTATGTTTGCGTACCAAGGAACCTTAGAAACCTCAAATAAACTTTCATCTATAAAGCTTTCCTTAATCACGTCAGAAGGGTTAAACGGCAGAGGGATAATTCTAGACAAATGGTCAGCAACCATATTTCTGACCCCTTTTTATCCCGTATTTCTAAATTAAATTCATGTAAAAACAAAATCCACCTAAGCAACCTCGGTTTTGTCTCTTTCTTAGTCAAAAAATGTCTTAAGGCACTATGATATGAAAATGCTATCACCTTAGAATGCCCCCAAATATATGACCTAAACTTATCAAGAGCAAAAACCACGGCTAACAACTCTTTTTCAGTAGTGGTGTAATTCATTTGAGCTTCTAAAAAAGTCTTGCTAGCATAAAAGATTACAATGGGTTTCTTATCGACCCGTTGTCCCAAAACCGCCCCAGCGGCATAATCACTCGCATCACACATGATCTCGAAAGGCTTCGACCAATCAGGTGACTACAGAATTGGGGCTTCTACCAGCTTTTTCTTAAGCATATTGAATGCTTTAAGACATGATTCATTAAAGTCAAATCGTGCATCTTTCAAATGGAAATTACAAAGAGGCTTTGATATTGCACTAAAATCTTTAATAAATAGCCTATGGAATCCGTCATGACCAAGAAAAGATCGCACACCTTTGATGGTAGTGGGAGGAGGAAGGGTCGAAATTACTTGAACTTTGGCACGGTCAACCTCAAATCCTTTTTCAGACACAACATGCCCTAATACAATTCCCTCTCGAACCATGAAATGGCTCTTCTCCCAACTAAGCACCAGATTAGTTTCGGTGCATCTTTTTAACACGCTTTCAAACTGATCAAGGCAACTTTCAAAAGACTGACCAAATATGGAGAAATCATCCATAAATATCTCTACAGATTCTCAAACCATGTTAGAAAAGATACTCATCATACACCACTGAAAGGTAGCGGGTGCATTGCATAGACCAAAAGGCATTCTTCGAAATGCAAATGTCCCATAAGGACATGTAAACGTAGTTTTAGCCTGGTCATCAGGGTGGATGAGTATTTGATTATAACCAGAGTACACGTCCAGGAAGCAATAGAACTTCATACTAGAAAGCTTCTCAACTACTTGATCAATGAAGGGTAGTGGGAAATGATCTTTCGATGTGGCATTATTCAGCTTACGGTAATCTATACGCACTCTCCACCCAGTAACTGGTCGGGTGGTGAGTTTTCCCCATTCTCGGTTTCCACAACGGTGATTCCGGCCTTTTTAGGCACCGTTTGAGTGGGACTTACCCATTTACTATCCGAGATGGGATAGATGATACCAGCATCTAACCATTTAAGAACTTCTGTCTTCACTACCTCGTTCATATTAGGATTCAGACGCCTTTGTGCATCTCTTGATGGCTTAATATCTGGGTCCGTAACAATTCGATGCATACATAATGAAGGACTGATTTCTTTCAATTCTGCGATTGTCCATCCCACTGCTGCTTTGTACTTAGAAATCACTTTTAGAAGTGCTTCCTCTTGTGATTCAGAAAGATCAGAATCAACAATAATAGGTAAAGTATTGTTAGGACCTAGAAAAGCATATTTGAGATTGGATGGCAAAGTTTTTAGCTCAAGAGTTAGAGGCACCTCTAAAGACGGCTTAGTGGCCGTGTTAAAAGTAGAAGGCAAGGGCTCCACTTTATAAGACCAAGGTGGTTTTTGATGGTCCAAAGAACTGACCAAACACTTGAATATATTGAACTTCATCAACATCAAGAATCTCCTCATTCTCACCAGTTAGATATAACTCCAAAGGATCATCCTTAAGCATACGGGATGCAAGCTTTTGGACTTACTCATCGATCACATCTACTTGGTAACATTCATTCATCATAGGAGAATTCATAGAATTAAACACATTCAATCTTATCTTCTTTTACCAAATGTAATATCCATGGCGCAAGTCCGACAATTAATCCTAGCATCTATCGTGGCTAAGAATAGGCGCCCAAGGATAATAGTTGGTTGAACATCCTTGTATTATGACTCGGTGTCCATAACAAAGAAGTCAAGTGGGTAGTAGAAGTCATCAACTTTCACAATAACATCCTCTAAGATGCCTCTAGGAATTTTGGTAGATCGATCGGCTAAGGTAATAATGGTTTTTGTCTTACGAAGAGTTCCTAAGTCATACTTATCGACCAAACTAGCAGGAAGGATGTTGATATTGGCACCAAGATCAAGGAGCGCGTTCTTAATGGCAATATTTTCGACCACAACTGAAATCAATGGTGCTCCAGGATCTTTGAATTTAGGAGGAAGAGAGCTAGATAAGACTGCACTAACATGCTCAGTTAGGTCAATCTTTTTAGGCAAAGACGCCTTCAGCTTCCTCTTCAGGGTACACAAGTCTTTAAAAACTTGGCATAAGCAGGAATTTGCTTGATAGCATCAATAAGGGGGAGATTGATTTTAACTTTCTTGAAAGTCTCCCACATATCCTCAGCATGAGGACCCTTTTTAGCTAACCTTGCGGACACCGATTTTAAAGCTGTGGGGTATGGTGTGCTGGACACACCACCCTCCCCAACTTTGGGAGATTCAGTAGCTTTAGGATTTTGTGTTGTTGGTTTAGGAAAATCATTTAACAAATCATTTACCAACTCAGAACCGGGATTAACATTATCATAATTTTTACCTTCAACAATAATTTCGTCATCAGTAACGAAATCCTCGACATCATGAGAGGAATTTAGAATTCCCTTGTCATTGTTGTAGATTTTCCCATTTCAAAGAGATTTCACCATATTCACGTGCTCATTTCCATTTTTCTTGTGTACGGGATTCATTGTGGGGTAGCTCGGTAGCTTTCCCTCATCTCTTTTGTTCAATTGATTCGCCAATTGACCAACTTGTCTCTCAAGAGCTGCAATAGATTTGGTAGTGGTCTCGTGTCTTTGATTGGTGACCTTGAATTTCCTATTGATCTCTTGATTGTTGGTAGACAATGAATCCATAAGCCTATCAAACTTTCGGTTAAGATTCAAGAGACGGTTATCATCTTGCCCTTGGCCCTGATTTGGATATTGTGTGGCTTATGTAGTAAGAATTTTGTTGGAAGTTAGATGAATCCCACCCTCATACCTTGGTTTATAACCATAGTGTTGTTGTTAGGCATTATTAGGGCGATTGTCTTCATCTTTGCAACGGACGTTGGGGTGATTGCGCCATCCAGGATTGTAACTTTCGGAGTTTGGGTCATTTCGTGGATGACCTCCATAGACTCCATTCACCTCGTAATTTGGTGGCGCCCCCCAGCTTTGACAATTATCGACTGAATGACTTGGATCACCACACATTGAACACCCACTATGCGACACATTAGACACATTTGGAACACCTTTTCCTAGATTTCTCAACAAAGATCAACTTTCTTACTTAACTCGCTAATTTCAGAACTTGTGCCACGTTGGTTAGACACAGAATTGGCGGAAGATGGGTGATTGTTTTGATCCACTGAAGCTTGGGTCTTGGAACCTTTGCTCGGTTTTCCAAAAAACTCCCATTCTTCCTCCATAGGTCGCGATAAAAACATACCCCCACTAGTGGCCATCACAAATTGTTGGTTGTTATAATCCAACCCATCATAGAAGACTTTGACAAGCTCCCATTTTGGAACATCATGATGAGGGCATGTTCTTAATAACTCCTTAAGTCTACTAAATGCTTCATGAAACTGCTCGCCTGGGATTTGACGAAAGGATTTAATCTTATTTCTAATGGCAACAGTTTTACTTATAGAATAAAATTCCTCAAGAAAAGCAGATTGCATTTCAGACCATGAGTTAATACTACCTGGCTCAAGAGATGAGAACCAGTCCTTAGCTTGATCTTTAAGAGAAAAAGGAAAAAGGCGAAGTCTTACCTCATCCTTGGTAATGTTATTAACCTGATGTGTGTCAGCAATTGAGAAGAATTCTCGCAGATATGTGTATGGCTCCTCACGACCTCTAAACACTGGCAAGATTGCTATGAGGTTCGGCTGGATCTTGAAGTTACTTGTAACCCCTTTAACCGGATTCGGATAAACGATAGGCGAGGGATCCTCGAAGAACCCCGGCCTGTAATAAGAATCAACACCCTGTGGTGGGGATTCTTCTCCTCTACTATCTCCGCTAGCATCTCCGCTAACATCGTCATCACCTGGCATTTCTGCGAAAAGCTCTGCTAAACCTGAAAAATCAAGATTAGTAGAAAACTGTCGAAACGCTTTCCTCCTCAACCTTGCACTTTTCTCAACCTCATGATCGTAAGCTAACGTTGATGTACGTCCCGATCTACGTGTGCGCATACACTAACCTGCACACTCACAAGAAACAAAACAAACAAACAAACCAAAAAAAAAAAAATCTTTTTGTATTTCTTTTATTTTATTTTTAAAAAAAAATATTAACAAAAACTTAAACGAAAAGCTCACTATTCCCCGACAGCGGCGCCAAATTTTGATCAGCGTCGAAGTACCGATAAAAATAAACCTAATTACCTTATACTAGATAGGGTAAGCGGGTATCGAATCCACGAGGAATATGTGGTTTTAATTTAAGTTTTGGGGTGATCACTGATCGATAAAAGTTTTGGTTTTGAAATCTAACAACTAAAATACTCTTAATAATAAAAATGCTGATTCAAAATTAAAATACTTATTAAACTAATAATTAAGCTAGAAAAATATGATAAACGGAGATGTAAACAATAAAAAAAAAATGCAATCCCTTCCAGCTCCCAATATTTATGGTTGATCACACTTATGGATTATCGAAACTTTTTAGTTCGTTTACAAAGATTATTTCGACTTAGTATGAATGAATTAATGTCGACACTTATTATGTTTATCAATGACTCGCGATAATAAATCTTATATTAATCCAACCAATAATTATGTTTAATAATTTATTTAGGTACAACTTATGTTGATTATACGACCATCTTTTTCTTTAACTAAATAGAATGAGTATGAATCATTAACTAACAATATATTGTCTCGCACAAATAATTAAACACAATATTAAGTCAATCAAAATAATTTATAAATAAATCATAAATCAATGCAATAAAAATATGATTATCCAAAAGTAATGATCAAACCATAAATAAAGTTACCGGAAAGAATTACAACAAAATTAGACGGACATCGCGATGTATCCGACCCGCTTAATACCAAACACCATCACTGTTAAATAATTCTCAACCTATGTTGGTTCTCACGTCACCAACAAACAATTGCAATCTTCTTTCTCTTATAATTTTCTCGGCGAGCGTGCAAATTAATTATAACCCAAAACAAGAATATGAATAAAAAAAATTGAATTGTGATTCAATACTTGCGGCTACTAATTGATTCCTTCATTAATGAGTCTTTTTTATTCCTTTTCAATTGATGTTATTCGGCGGCCAGTAATGCCCCAAAACGAATGGTCAATTGCAATATTTATACTCCTTTGAGTCGGTTGAATTTATGGGCTTTTAGGCCAAAAAAAAATTTTCTTTTCTTTTCTTTTGGATATAATAATTTTGGCCCAACTAAAAATAGTCGAACACCAAAAATTGCTCAAACAAAGCCCGCACAAATAAAAGATGACCAAAAATATTGCGACACGCTCAAATCATTTCTTCAATATTTTTTCTTCATTTAACGGCGCTCTCAATATCTTTTCTCCAAAAAATTAATAAAGCTGCCATTTTATTCCATTTCGCTTGTAACCTACATAATCACAAAACACACTAAAAGTACATGTATAACGACAAATAAATATACAATTATATTAAATTAACATGCTATTAGGTGGATGCAAAATACACCAATCACATGTGTTTAGACATTTATCAAGTATTATCTTACATAGTACATATACGTACACAGAGTATAAACAAGTAGCACACATCAGTTATAGTCTAGGCCTAAAATGAAAATCTAATTCTCAATAACCAATGATACAAATATGTAACACCCCAATTTCTGGTCATCGAAAACGGTAAAGCTCGGGTGCTGTTATGTCATATCACCAAAGTTCAAGGTACAAGAGAGCGACTCTAAATGAGACGTTTCACAAAAATACCTCGTTGAATTAATTCAAAACATCAAAGTTTACATTGGTCCTAGTTCAAAAGATAAAGTAGCGGAATAATAAAGTTTTAAAGATGTCAATGAGATATTAAATCATAAGTAAAATATCCAGAGATAGCCATAAAATGCATGCAGACTCTAAGTACTTCATATAGCAGTCAAGCAATCATCATCAAATACCTGAGATAAATGTTGAAGGGTCAATATAAATTTGGTGAGAAATAAGTTTCAATTCAAAATCATAGCAAGTTGGACCGTAAAATTTCAGTTCATTTACACATGCAAATATGAGAGATATAGTGCCAAGTGTAGGATAAATCAAATGTTCACAGTGTTTATGATAGCTAAGCTCATGACATCGAAACTAACGATCCAGTTTGTACACTGCAATGTACATACAAATTTCCCCAAAAGAGTATCTAGCCAAGATAACTCAGGTCACACAAATGGTATACACTCCTCCGATGACGGAATATTCCCGAGTGGAGGTTGTCAAGCCTCGATAGATCTATCCAATACATAAGAGCTCACTCGAGTAGAATAATTAACGAATCATGATAGTGGGGATTATGGCTTACGCAACTTAGGCTAATCATAGACAATGCTCACTGAGTGTTCACAGAAAACAGCTTTTATGTCCATAAGCAAGTATAAGCATTTATCGCAGCCCAAAACATTAAACGTATAAACCAGTTTAAAAAGAGTTACAGACTCACCTCAAGCAAAGAATCAATCCGTAAAAGTAATAGCGAACAATACTAGCGACAACCTAAATATAATACTATAGTTTAGGCGCTAGCAAATAAATCACATAAGTCTATCATATGTCGCTTATCATCACGTGCGTAGTTTTATAGATAAAAGATAGACTTATCGAAATCATATAGTTATAAGTATCTTACACTTAGGAAAAAATATTTGTTTTGACTCAAAGAGATACCGACAGCCTTTCGACGTTATTTCTAACCTCTCGATAATCAACCACTTTCACAACCAAAATCAACCAATAATCACTTTTTCGCAAAATATTCATTTACAACGCCCAAATGGTAACAATTACCAATTACTTAGAACACGCGCTTTTACCCTTCTCAAAATATTTAAAATATTTATATACAACATTTTATACTCGTTTCGACACTCAAAATAACCCGGTTTGAGATTCCTCGTTTTAAATCCGTTTATAGCTTATAATATACCGAAACGAAGGTATTAGCTTATATTTTTATATATTGTACTAATCTAGTGTCAAAATAATTTTTATAAGCCTTTAAGCTCCATAAAAAATTTGGACAGAAAGTACAATATTTGTAAAAGTACATTTTTGACCAATTTGAAACACAACCACTTTTAGTAACACTACTAGTTTTCAACAAAAAATCATAAACACACATAATATGACAAGAACATGTTTAAACTTATAGATCTATAAATATATTAACATATATTTTTGTAAAAACTCATGTTATGTTTAAAGATACATAGATTTATTAGAGCAATCCATAAAATACATGGATCTTAAAAATAACCAAGTAGAAAATATTTTCCATCTTTTATTTTCAAGAAAGACACATAATAAGTACATCCATGCATAGATCTAAACATTATATGCATGAAATGAAAGAATCTGATGTAGCGAAAAATACAAAGTAACAAAGATAGATAACTGAATCTGTTGATTCACAAAGAATACCAGAAACAACTCTTCCAACAATCGTTGATTCAAACGAATGCCCGATTATTAGGGTGAAAATTGAACAATAAACTCTAACCTGGATTCAAGTCAATTAACAAAAGAGGACAAGTCTGTGTTTTTTATTCATATCTCAATAATAATTCCATACAATAAACCCAAATCCTAATTTTATAGGAAACTAAACTTGGAGAAAAAGTTAACAAAATATTCTAGGAAAATAAAATAAGGAAACTAAATAAAATAATAATCTCAATAATACTTCTACATCATTCTCCCCTTCTTTGAAAAACACGTCCTCGAGTTTGCCTCACTCGTCCTTTGTATTCGTAGCATCCAAGTTTGCATCTCTTGCATCAAGTTTCCTTTCTTTAAAATGACTCGACCACGAACCTTGATCGTCTTAAAACCCAACTTATTGATCATGGTATTTTGGATCATTGAAAAATAAATATTATTAGCCACAACTACGACGTCTTGAATGTTGTCTTCTTCCCCACCAAATCCTTCTTTCTCGATAAATCCTTCTTCTTCCTCAATGACATCTTCAATATTTGTATCATAAACTAGCATCGATTCTTCTTCATATTCATCAAATATGGAAGGTCCATCATAATCATCACTAGTCGCACCATAATCTTCCCATTCACCAGAAGATGAACCATCAACCTCAAAAAACGGATATTCTAACATCTTAATCAGGAACTTCGGCTCTGATACCAACTGATGTAGCGTAAAATACAAAGTAACAAAGATAGATAATTGAATCTGTTGATTCACAAAGAATACCAGAAATAACTCTTCCAACAATCGTTGATTCAAACGAATGCCCGATTATTAGGGTGAAAATTGAACAATAAACCCTAACTTGGATTCAAGTCAATTAACAAAAGACTACAAGTCTGTGTTTTTATTCATATCTCAATAATAATTCCATACAATAAACCCAAGTCCTAATTTTATAGGAAAGCTAAACTTGGAGAAAAAGTTAACAAAATATTCTAGGAAAATAAAATAAGGAAACTAATAAAATAATAATCTCAATAATACTCCTGCATCAGAATCAGAATAGGTTCAAGAACCAACCTTATGTAACGACTCTACGCAACCACAATAGCACGGTCTACAAATATAATCAACACTAAATCAACTTCTTTAAATTGTACCCAAATAATTCAAAAATTTCAAACCGTAGCTTCCTTTTTTTCTTTTATCACCTTTGATTATGTATAACTAGTATCAAACCTAAAGTATTGAAGCTTTAGTAAAATAAAAAATGATGATTTATGGTGTTTGTATTCTTGGCAGAAGGTAGAGAGAACAAAAGAGAGAGGATTGTGTGTTATGGTGAGTGAAAATAATGAGTGAAGGGGTGATAATAATGTAGGTATTAGTAAGTTAAAAATGATGATGTAAACATAGGTTATAAGCGTAATTGTGTGAGCATATGGTTATCAACTAAAAATTCAACTTCCCAAAATGTTGGTATGATGGTTTTTGGCCGGTTATGAGGGATAGTTCAAATTTTACTATACTTAATTAATTGGTTAAAGGTAAAATGTAAATTAATTTTAGGTAATTATCGAAATATATATAATTAGGTTTAATATGCGAAAAAGTTAAAAATTTCTTAGTTTTATGATTTTAAAATATAAAAATGCTATTTTAAAATTTATAAAACATTTTATGCACGCTAACGCGAGTAAATGTAAAAATGACGTAAAATTTGAAAATACGTTACATAAAATAATTATTCCCTGTAAATAGGATTTATTACTATAAATAGCACAATAATACGTACAAATAAACGTACAGGGAAGCTAATAAACACGCATCACATAAAGAACGATCACGTAGGTAAAACTAAACAGTTAAACACATAATCTCAACACTCTCACCATCCGTAACTGTAAAGATATGTTATCAAAATGCAATAATTTATGGAGTAATGTTAACGTTTCATGCCCAGAACTTGTGAATTTTGAGTTTGTTGGTCGTAGAGGTCATCTCGGAGAGAAATTTATCCCTGAAGTCATCTCGGAGAGAAATTTATCACACAATCTAGGAGAACTCTTTTGTAGGTTGTTAGCAATGTGTGGTATCTTTGTCGATCAACGTGTATTTCATTCAGGTACATATTTAGTCTTTTTATGCGTGCATCTTCATTTCCGTCATAGATATGACTATACATAATAAGCAATGTAGAAGGTTCTTTGTGTTCTATTGGGTCTGTAAATGCTTGTTGTGTAGTAAGCCTAGTTTGAGTGCCTAAAGAAAACAATACGCAGTTCCACAAATAGAGATCTCCATGTGTCAGATAGTCTGAAATCGTAATCATACAATCATCTACTGCCAGTGGCGGATGTAGAAAGTTGGAATGTGGGGGGCAAAAAAAATCGCCAATAAAAAGGCGAAAAAAATTAGGATCGGAATAAAAAAAGGGATTAAAATGAAGAATTTTTAAGTTTTAGTCAGTTAAACGATGGAAATTCTCGACTTTTTGGTCGAGCCATTAAGGGCGCTCATTAGATTTAGTCTTTTTGGTCCATCATTAGATTTGTCGATCAACGTGTATTTCATTCAGGTACATATTTAGTCTTTTTATGCGTGCATCTTCATTTCGGTCATAGATATGACTATACATAATAAGCAATGTAGAAGGTTCTTTGTGGTCTATTGGGTCTGTAAATGCTTGTTGTGTAGTAAGCCTAGTTTGAGTGCCTAAAGAAAATAATACGCAGTTCCACAAATAGAGATCTCCATGTGTCAGATAGTCTGAAATCGTAATCATACAATCATCTACTGCCAGTGGCGGATGTAGAAAGTTGGAATGTGGGGGGAAAAAAAAATCGCCAATAAAAAGGCGAAAAAAATTAGGATCGGAATAAAAAAAGGGATTAAAATGAAGAATTTTTAAGTTTTAGTCAGTTAAACGATGGAAATTCTCGACTTTTTGGTCGACCCATTAAGGGCATACAAATTTCCCCCAGTGGTTTAGCACCTGCTTTTACGAGACTTTTAATTCGGCAATGTCTTAATCTTGATTTCAGCATTGTATTACACTATTACCTGGATAATTTATGATGTGTTTGTAACTGATTGTAATTGATGTGTTTGCACCTTCTAGATATGAATCAGTGGCTCTCTCTTGTTATGCTTTGGCTCTCAAATTATTGGTCTACATCACTAATATATACCGAGTTTATGATGTTGATTAACCTTTGTGTACACTTCAATTGTGTAGACAGTGTATTTTTTGGTACTCGATGGTACCAATGGGTTCGAATTGGTACCAATGGGGCATGAAACAGAAATGACCCGTAGGTTCCCTTTGGGATACATTCTGGTCTATATATTTAAGTATCTACATGCATTTTGCTGTATGCAAGAGTTATAGTTTTACTATTAATAACATTCGATCTTTGCTTGCTTTCATTATGACAGTGTATTAACCTTGTACTTGACGGGGATAACTCTTTTCCTGCATTTTCCCCCAATTTGAAGACTTTGGATGTAACGACAACAAATGATGCCTTCACCATGAATGTGATCTTCCGCTTCCTTTTTTTCTCTCCAAACCTGGAGTCTTTAAATTTGACCATTCAAGAGGTACTTTTCTTAATCATACATATTCGTTCTTTTATGGTTAATGATTGAAGCTTTTTGCCTTTCACATATTTCTTTGGTGTACTTTCTGCATCTTATCCTTAAAATATGCTTATGTGTGTGTTTGATGTGCGTGTGTGTGAACGAAGAGAGTTGGCTGTACATCATCTTAGATAGAATTTTTACAAAAATCCCTGAATTGGAGGAAACTTGAAACGGGTAGAAATTATGGATGGGTCAAAAGAGCGGGGTCTGTTAACACTATTTTGTCCATTTCCTTAAAATTCTTATATTTTTGATAGAACAACTTTCTGCGTCTACATTTAAGATTCGCTTCATTGACCCATTTTTAAATATGCTAGTAAACATTTCTGCCTCTACAACTGCACTGTTTACACAGCCTCACCACCTAGAAACAGATATGGAAATTTTTAGTGTGAAACAGTGATTTGAGATTGGAACCTTTAGGTTGTCCTTTGCAGGCTTCATCAACTTAAGTAAGCATAGTTTGAGCATATACTACGTAATACATTATTTAGGAACTTTGATTGTTGTTTTTTTGGTAATGGGGACTGTCCAGAAACACTTCGTGAAGAAATATTGGGTGTTAGCTGATGTTGGAACTAGACGAATCTTAACTCGTCATCTAAAAAGGGTTAAATTCCTTGGGTTCACCGTAAAAATGCATAAACTAGCTATAGCCCGCCATTTATTGGAACATGGAAATGCATTAGAGGAAATGGTGTTTAGTTGGGGCAGCGAAGTCATGTACCATGAGAAGTCAACGAACATGATGAATACCGTGACGAAATTCTACAAAGCTTCTTCAAACGTGAAACTGATATCTATTCTCGGGGACTAATATGACAAGCTTTGTGTTTAACTATCACCTACGTACGTAGTCATGTAATGAAACTCATAGAGTAACTAGATTTCTCATGTAGGCGCTTTCTGGATTTTGACTTTGTACTTCCTAACTTCGTATTACTATAAGTTTCTGTCATTAGTACTTTTCATTGGCTTGCTCTGAGGTTATGACTATCTATTAGAGTTTTGAAACGAGGTAGGTTGGGTAACAATCTTAAATGACTTCTGGTCAAACCGTTAGCTAAGTTTCTATTGAAGGGGAGTTTAGTGGGTAACAATTTCTGCTATCTTTGTACATCTATTAACCGGCTTTATTATGTACTTTATATTTGATTAAGGGCTTAATTTTAACTTTTCATTTCCCATGTATCAGGTAACCTTTTTTGTTTATGTGATGACTACCTGCGTAGTTACCCCAGTCCGTCTACACGGAGGTATCATATCCCCACGTATAAACTCGCATTGTATGTTGAAGAACAGCTACAAATACTAAGGGGTAGTGTTGATACATTACAACAGAAGCATACATTATTAATACAACAAGTCTTGTTACAGTTTAAATCCACAAAATATCACTCTTCTAGTTTAATTATCCATTTAGTCTGCAAGTTCATAAAGATTTCAAGATAGCTGCTTTACCTTATTTTTCTTTTAGGTAAATTTGTTTTTAGTGGTCTATTTTTGTTAAAAGAAAAAAATATGATATGGTTCTATTCCATTAAAGTAGGGGTGTGCAGAATTCATGTTTCACTAACGAAAACTGAAAACCAAATTGAACCGAAAAAACTTAATCAAACTTGTAACCGTAAACCGAAAACTGAAACGAATTATTTGGTTTTCGGTTTGTATATGGTTTTGGCAAACTGAAAACCCAATTTATATAAATATATATACAGTACTAAACAAAAAGAAGTACCCATGCTTGATGCTTCTAAAATTAAAAACTCAATAAAGAGTGTTTGTTTTTACCATCTGTATGCCTGCAAAAAAATGAACTTCAGTAAACATTTTCTCTAAGAATTCTGGTGGCCATGCTCGGAATAACATATATGAAAAGAAAGATACCCCATTAGCCAAATACTCTTTATTGACTTTATACGATATGTATGCCTGCAGAAAAAATGTACAATAAAAAAACTTCTTCTATCAACGGCATTCATATGTTGCTGTTGAACATTGTCTGAAATGTTAACAATCCTATAATCTACAATGAACTTTAAACTATTACACGACTACTTACTCACATGTTAAAATAAATTACAGTATAATAGTATTTAAACTGTGAATAAACAGATAGCAACAAGGGCTGTTCGAATTTTGTTAAGATAATGTGTGAAAAGCCGGCTGCCAAGGTTGGCTAATTATCCGATGTCTGTAGCTTGGGCTGATCGTGATTATTGTTTTAATATTTAAAACCTGGTTATGTGGTTTAATAAGCTTATGAAGCGGGAAATTAAGGGATGTATGTGTTGGCGGGAAAGATGAGTAGAGAAGATGTCAGTGAGAGCACTTGAAGTGTTTTTATGTAAGTGTGAACGGGATTTGCAGTGTAGAGGTTCCTCGTATCATGGCGGGGAAAATTACCAAATGTGCAGCCATCGCGGGTTGGCCCTTCTCCTTGGCTGCATATTTGTCACAATTGACATAAGCCAAATTTGCAGGTATGCTTACGCCCTATTACGGTGTGTAGAACCTTGTGTTTGTTAGCTGGTGATGATGGCGATTCTAAAAGGCTATTGGGATAGAATACGAACACATGTAAGCAACTTCGATTAAAGATTGTACTACGTTCATCTTGGCAGGTCAAGGTTGCTACCTTTGCAACCATCCTCTATTTTCGGTTGGTTAGTTACCTAAGCCTCGTAATCTTAAAACCAAATGAATCTGATTTTCAAAACACTTGGCGTCCTGGTGGGTTAGTTGCATGAGCTGCTGTGAAACAACGGTTACAAGGTTTATCAGTGTGTGATAGCACCCGCTTTTGTTATGTACCCCTGACCCTGAGTATGGGCGGGAAAGAAGAGTGGGGAAAATGTCATGGAGTTATTTATGGTTTTAGTGAACGGTTATACATTCAAATTATCAGGTAACAAGAATGAATTTTACATTCATGTTAAAAAAATTTTAGTGTCGCCTTGTAATTTGAATGCTGAACCAATCGTTTGACCGTGATATAGGTTTTTGCAGTATTATGCGTGCTTGGTAATTAGATCAAACGCCTTCTAACCAGGCCTTCTTTTTCATCTAGATCCGTTACACCCCAGCATGTTACTAATACTCCCTCCGTCCCAAGATTATACCCCAGATTACTAGTAGTCTATTTACTGATTATTGCTATGTTAAGTTGCAAAACTAATCAAAACCATCATCCAAACACCCTTTACTACAGTTTACTGCAATTTGTATTTTGTTAGTCTTTTAATGTATATTGTGTTTTTTACTTGTAGTATTGCACCTTCTGCGCGAATGGCGATGACAAGAAGGGTTCACCCATTGGCTTCCCTAAACCCATACCAAGGAAACTGGACAAATAAAGTTCTTGTCACAGCCAAAGGACCAATGAGACACTACAAGTCTACAAGAATGCGAGAGGGGAAGGTTGTGTATTCAGTGTAGAATTAACCGATGAAGATGTAAGTTTATATCCATTGATATCTGTTAATTGTTGTAGAAAGACCGAAATTCTTGCTAACTAAATTAGTTTTGCAGGGTACTGAAATTCAAGCGACAACGTTTAATGAGGCTGCAAAGAAGTTTTTTGATTTGTTTGAAATGAGAAAAGTTTATTTCATATCGAAGGGAACTTTGGGAGTGGCTAACAAGCAGTTCAAGACTGTACATAAAGGTAGTAGCCAATGAAGCAGCTTTTATCCCTGAAACCAAATTCAACTTTGTCCCGACTGATCAGTTGGGACCATATGTCCTTCAGAAAGAGCTTATTGGTACAAATCTTATATAAAACTTTTCACGTAGTTTTGTTAACGACTTAACATGATTTGTTGAGTTAGAGTATGAGTTTGACATGGTTATGAATTACAGATGTTATTGGTGTCGTGCAAAGTGTATCTCCAACAATGAGCATTCAAAGGAAAATTGATAATGAGGCTATCGCAAAGCGAGACATAGTTATTTCAGTTGACACGTAAGACAACTTGTTCTCTTCTGCTTTTATATTAAGCGCGGCCGGATATGCGGGTATGTGTTTGTCGTAATTAGTCAAAATGGTTTTTAATACGGGTCAAAACAGGTTTGGCCAAGTTGGCCTAAACATTTTTCTCCTTATTTTCTAACGTTTCACTTTTTGGCCAATTTGTATTGATTTCATCTGTTTTACATACAATATAGCTACAACTTTTTTTTATTTCAAGTAAATTGGTTAATGGCCACATTTATTATCATTAATGATCACTTTGTACCTATGTTAAAGCTGGATAAATCTTATCAGGAAGAAGCAGTAGTTGTGTCTTTGTGGAACACTCTTGCTACTGATCTGGGCCAAAAGCTATTAGATATGGCTGACGACTCACCTGTAGTTGCAATCAAATCTCTACGTAAAGCAGACTTCTCAGGTCTGTCATAATACTTATCATTAAGATATTTGGTTTTAACTAAATCTGTTTTTATGTTATTGCTTCAGGTGTATCTTGTCAAGTGTGGGCAAAAAGTATCATCAAAATAAATCCTGATACCCCATATTCTCAAAAGTTAAAATCATGGCATGCTACTGAAGGCAAATAAACCTCCTTAGAAACCGTGGGTGCTAGTTTAAGTCCCTCAATGAGAAACGGTGGTCGATCCATGTATACTGACCATGTGACACTTGACTATATAACGAGCAACCCGTCTTTGGGGTGAAGAAAAGGTATATCAGACATAAATAAGCAAACAATGAATTTGATAAGTTTCTTAGCAAAAAAATACTATAAAATTTATCATTGGTTAGATACTGAACATTTGTTTTGTGGCAGTCGGTGTTCTTTAACACACGAGCTTGCATGAGTATGATCAGAGGTGAGCAAAACATGTCTTATCGAGCATGCAAAACCTGTAACAAGAAAGTTACTGGAAGTGTTCTGGAAGTGTTCTGGATACTGGTGAGCAAAACATGTCTTATCGAGCATGCAAAACTAGTCGATTGCAGCTGAATCTAAGTTCTTGCTGGAAGAGATATCTTCACTGAAAGCGTGAAACATTTCCAATTATATCTTTAATTTGTTGGTTTCATGATCAACAATGTATCTAAGTAACTTTGGTTTTCTGGGATGATTTTAGTTTAGGCTAGGTTCTCTAGTATATAATATGAGTACATCAGTCCTTAATCTCTGACAGTGGTTTAGCATCTGACCACTTTTGAAGACTGAGCAATCTTAATCCCATTGATACCTGAAACACTACTTATCATTGACGACAGAATCTCAAAGTGGTTTTTAAGCTTGACAATGATGCCTCATCCATCCTGAAAATAAAAATAATTGTTGTAAACTTATTGGTGATACAGCCAGTAGCGCAGACTGCATTTTTTTCCTAGCAAAGGTTGTTAAGCTCTGAACAACATTGTGCCTGGGGCTAACTTTGATGTTGTGGAGCGAGGTTTGTAAGATATTAGTAACATTTAACATTTACTTTAATGGCGGAAGGAACTTGTTTTTGGACTTTTTTGAATACTCCGTATAATTTTGGCAATGGTTAGATGTCATTGTTGTCGCGCAAAGATTATCTCAAACGATGAGCACCACATAGGAAAACTAACACGACTGTGCAAAGTATTACATAGTCATTGCAGGTGACACATGTACTCTTGTGCTTTATGGGTCAAAATGGGTTGGGTTGAAATGTGTAATTCTTATAGCACAGGTTAAAACAGGCTTGACTCTGACATGCAAACACTTCTTTATTTACTTCTCTATTTACGAATATGAGGTTTAATCGTATCTCTTAAAGCTAGTAACTTCTTCCACAACTATGGAACAGTATTCAGATGCAGTCACATTCATGGGACTAGACGACGGCGTAAAAAGGGTACATTAAACAAAGCTATGAGTGCGAAAGTAATAAAGATCATTTTTATTGTTTGGCTAATCAAGATTGACAATCACATTGAAGACTAAGAGTTGCGATATCAACATACATTATAACCATGAAATCGACTAACTATGATTCTAACGACAATAAAAAGTAAAATAAACATCCTCCGCGTTCTATTTCATAATCACATAGTTACATCAGCCAAAATGGACAAGAAAACAAGAAATTTTTGCTAAAATATAACCTAATAACTATTTGATACCACCCAAAACATCTGATTATATTCCGAAAACCCAACCCCTATGAACAAACTTAATCCTTCTTTGGCGATGGCTTGGTCTTGTCGCCCTCAGCAACATTCATATATAGATCATCCTTGCCAGTTTTTGGTTTTTACGTTTTCGGATAATATTGTTTATTCTTGTCTGCAAGGTAGTTTGTTTCGCGATTCCATTATTCCGTCCATCAAACTTTCTCTTATTCACTCCAAGTTTGAGTTGTTTTCCCTTGGGTGTGACTGGATTCAAAGCTTTGAGTTGTTTTCCCTTTGGTGTGACTGGATTCAAAGCCATGACTAGATGGAGTTGCTTTCCTCGCCCAGCCTTCTTGGGTGTTTCTTCCTTGTTGGTCTTGTTATAAATTACCTCATGACCATGGTCATTAATTCCGTCAAAGAAAGTAGAAAAGTCTAGTGGTGGTAAAGACGATGCATGAGCATCAGTAAACATAAAATCATTATCGAGAGGAGGACAAGCTAAACCTTCCCATTCATGATCATCTAAACAAGACCCATCATCCTCTGTTGCTTGGTTACCAAGATTAGTATCATCATCGCTGTAGTTAGATGCGAATAACAGTTGAGCAATCTCGCCACGCATTTTCTTGAAGTCGTTAGGTCGATCAGAAGCAGCAATCTTGATTAAACTATGGATGGTGTCGAATATATCAGTAGTCGAAAAGAGTTCCGAAATCTCCATTGAATGCTGTACTCCTTCTTTCAAATTAGACTCAGAAACTGCTGACGAAGAAGAAGATGATGATCAAGAACTGATTGATCGAAGATCTTATTAGGGTTTTATTTTGTTGTTTCTCGGATTACTATTATTCTAGTACTACAGTATTAGTTTTCCTTATTTATAAGCCATTGTCGGTTGTAATATGTCGGCGTCTTTTTATTGTTTTTGTTTTGGCCGTTGGATGGGATGGGAGGAGATGAAAGGGTGATCGAATGGTTGTGGGGAGTGTGACAAGCTGGCAATCCGTGTCACTCTGTTTTCCTTTTGGCTGTTGGATGGGACATGGCTATGAGTTCATTTAGTTTTTAAAAAAATAACCGTATTTATTTTTTAGTTATATAATGAAAGAATTAGATTATTTGAAAATTTTAGTAAAAATGGAGATCGTAGGAAAAACAATTGAACCAATCAAATTGCTTAATTATTACACATAATAAAAATCGAGCGATGTGATTGGTGGAAAAAAAGTCAAAACTAAATTGAATTTAGTCAAAATTAAAAAATTTGGTGGAGAAATTTGATAAAAACACACAAAGATATATGTGTCAAATTTATGAAAATAAAAACTTAAAAAAAAGAGGGGAGATTAATAAAAACTTTAGTGACTGAATTTTAAATAAAATAGATGGATTTAAGTGTAAACTTACAATTTTTTATATATTTTTTAATAATTTTATAAAATAAACAAAATACATCCTTAAACTTTATACCCACTATCTTTTAAAAATATAACATATATGTTATATTAAAAAATCAACAAATTACATTATTATAAATATTCATATAAAAACACAAATTATTATATATATCTATTTGACACTTAACTAAGTCAAGCAATGTAATATACATAAATTATTATTAACATAAATATAAATATCAAAATGAATGCATGACCTCAGACATCAGTATGAGATGAAAATAAATAGACGAGATTTTACGTATTAAAACAACATATTTTTTTTCAATTAAAGAAATTTGAATCATTTGTGCAACAAATATTTAAACCAAATGTCAATTAATATTATCACATAATAAGAAAAATCATGTAAAACTCGTGAGGCGATAGTATTAAAAATTTTATGATTGTTTTATATATTAATATTAAGCATTACAAAAGCATGAATGTATAAATCGTGTACGTGAAAGGTTAATGTAAATGGTTTCTTGATTAATAATTAATAACTATTTAGAATAAATACTAAAAAGTAAAAACGATGGAAAAATAAAACTTGAGGTGAGTTTATATTATTTACACGGTGTAGAGTAAAATAATAATATAATCAAACATATATACATTATATGTTTTTAAAATATATATAATATACATAAAATCGCAGAAACAAAATTATTACTTAATTTGTTCTTTATGTTCAAGCCCCGTGCGTGCACGGGCATTAAAACTAGTTTACTAATAATACAAACAAAATAAACAGAATTTGATCACATTCTATTGCACTAAATTTATCTACGAATATTTGACTAATAAAAATTTATTATATCTTAAAATTCGTCATTTCGTTTTATTATTACAATTTTTTAGGAGTGATAAATATGGGTGTAAAAAATCTTGACCTCGATTAAACATATTCGGGTCAGGTTACGCAAGTAAAAACAATATTTGAATCAACCCAAATAATCCGAATGATTAATCTAATTGGGCACCGTGTTGAAAATTTGTAGAACCCGATTTCGGGTCCACCCGAATAATTTTTTTAATATAAGTTTTATAAACTTTATATTTAAATGACTAAAAAACAATTTTATTAAATTTTATTCAATCGGGTTGACTCGATCAGAACGGACCCGACTCAAGTTGACCCGACCGAATTGACACCAATTCAACTAACCAGAATTCAAATAGAGCTGATTTCGGGTATGCAAAATATAACAAAAACAATTAGAATTAAGGTTTATAAAAAATATCTTCATGTAAATAAAAATTCCTTACTTTTTGGAGCTAATTTAATTTCTTAGATTTAGGCAATTTATAAAAATTTAAAATTCTCTCATTTGTTATACCATAAACAATACTTGAGAAAAAATTAAATACTATTACCATAATTTTTTCTTAAGTTACCCCAACCAAACACTCCCTTTAATAATTTGAGTGTATATAATTTACTCGAGTTTCCCCGTTACAAAAAAAGGAAAAATTATATACTTAAATCATGATTATTTCATATATTTAGCCTAAAATCTAAAAAGCTATTTACCAAAAATATAACAAGTAAAAATAAAAATTATGTCACAAATACATATAATTAACTTGTTTTATTTGTAAAAAACAAGAATAAAACAAAACTCGATTGGGTCTCGATGAAATATGTTGTCACTGAGGGTGACAAGACCAAGCCATCTCCAAAGAAATCTCGGATAGTGCTTAGGTTTGTCGATATGGGTAGGAATTTGGTAGCACCTGCTTTTACGAGACTTATAATTCGGCAATGTCTTTATCTTGATTTCAGCATTGTATTACACTATTACCTTGATAATTTATGATGTGTTTGTAACTAATTGTAATTGATGTGTTTGCACCTTCTAGATATGAATCAGTGGCTCTCTCTTGTTATGCTTTGGCTCTCAAATTATTGATTTAGGTCACTAATAAATACCTAGTTTATGATGTTGATTAACCTTTGTGTACACTTTAATTGTCTAGACAGTGTATTCTTTGGTACTTAGTGACCTCTTCGTACTCGATGGGTTCGAAGTGGTACCAATGGGGCATGAAATAGAAATGACCCGTAGGTTCCCTTTCGGATACATTCTGGTCTATATATTTATGTATCTACTTGCATTTTGTTGTATGCAAGAGTTATAGTTTTACTATTAATAACATTCAATCTTTGTGTGCTTTCATTATGACAGTGTATTAACCTTGTACTTGACGGGGATAACTCTTTTCCTACATTTTCCCCAGTTTAAAGACTTCAGATGTGTTAGTGCAAACATTACGATGCTTTGTCGATATAATCTCTTTGTGTTTTGTTGATGACAAACGTATAATTCGCAACACATTATGTAAAATGATAAGGTACTCGTAATCACTCAAGAATACATTTGTATACTTCTCTCGACACCTCCAAGATCGCATTCGGCATGAATCACTCAAGGTATGTACAAACATGTCATTAACCTAACTAAGTGATCAAGGATTAATATTTTCTTAAAACTCACATTTAATCAAATGTGACAGAAGATTTTAATTAACTTTATTTTTAAGAAAATGTTTTATTAAAAAGAAAATGGAAATTTGAATTTGGCATATTCCATATGCCAAAGGAATATCCTTTGAGGGTATAAACTACCCCAAATGGCATATCCCCACTAAAGGACAAATTTGCACGGACTCCGACGCGGAGGTTCCTTAAAGGAACCCGCGATTCCTTATTGATAAGGTACCGCGGGTGGAGATAAGGAACCGCGGGTCTTTTTGACCGTTGCAATGTTGCCCTATAAATAGTGGATCATTTCCAGCTTTTCTTTTAACCCTTTTTGCACAGTTTCTTTCAAAAACCATCTTAGATCCTTGATTAGTTAGTTTTGATTAATCTTGTTTAAGATGTGATTCAATCTTCAATCTCCTCATCCTCTCAAGTGCAAGAGAAGAACACTATCATTACCATGATGTGTTGGGTTCACTACATGATGAAGATCTTTCCTTCTATAGATCTAAGTTATGTTTTTAGTCTTCCTACTATGTATATGTAGAAGATCCAAGTGTTGGGTACACTTGGATGTGTTTGTAAGGGTAGAATATCCAAGTGATGGGTATCCTTGGATTAGGTGTTAGTTGTGTAGATCCAAGTCTTGTTAGTACTTGGTTATAGTGTTAGAGTTATAGATCTAAGTGATGTGTGCTTAGATCTATATGGTTTATGTGTTTAGGCCATAAAACACAAGGTTTGTTATGTTGGGCCATAAAACATAACTAGTGGGTGGATTAGGTTGTGTCTTGGTAGTTCTCACTAAACTCTAAAGTGATGTGGTTGTGTCTAGGTAGTTCTCACTAAACTCTAAAGTGATGTGGTTGTGTCTTGTGAGTTCTCACTAAACTTTAAAGTGATTAGTAGTTGTGTTGTGTGAAGTTCTCACTTAGCTTCAAAGTGAAGAGTCGTGAAGATTGGTTCTAGCTATCGATTAGAACTCGACATCTAGCCTTGTGTCGTTAAATGGTGAAGTGGGCGACGTTGTGTAGATTGGTCCTACCTAAGATTAGGACTCGACTTTTAGCTTAGAGTCGGAAATTGGATAAGCGACGTTGTGTATGGTTTCTCCACCTTAAGGAGTTTGTTGACTAGTGAAGTAACTCTCGAGTAAGGTGTACTCGAGGACTGGAGTAGGGCTAATGTAAAGATTTTACTCGTTGAAATTGTTCGTTTCTCGGAATCTCTTCGAATCGATCTCTGGTTAATTACGCGACTCAGTTGTTCTTGGGGAAAAGGAAAGAGAATGGTCGTTGTCTAAAACTAATTAAAAACAAAAACTTGAAACAAATAAAAATAAAGTAAAGACGGTAAAAAGAAACAATGAAAGATAAAACTTGGCGAAAAGTAAATAACGAGAAAATTAAAAGGCAAATAAAGTAAATGACTCAAATTAAAACTTAAACTAAAAGGAGAGCAAATAAAAATGCAAATAAAGAAAAAGGCGGGAAAAATAAAGTTTAAAACTAAAAACTGAAAAACTCTATTCGGAATAATTGATCCTATGCGGAATACTAAGACTATGCGGAATAAATGATGATTCGGAATAAAGAAAACTATGCGGAATAATAGCTCTATGCGGAATAAAGTATGCTATACGGAATAAAAATGGAAAAACACTCTACTCGGAATAAATCTGTTATGCGGAATAAGAACATTATGCGGAATAAACTGAACATTCCGAATGGAACTCCTATCCGGAATAATCTAACATTCCGAATAGGGACACCTATCCGGAATAATAAGATATTCCGAATAGGGAACTAAGACAACAGACCATCCGGAATAACTATCAACTCTACTCTATTCGGAATACTGGGATGAAGAACAGTAAGCAGAAACATATATAAGAACAGAAAGATGAAACCCAAACACGAATTTGATCAAATCTAACCAAAACAAATCAAAAGATTAAACCAAAACAACCACAAAGCATCAACTAACAATAATCAATCAAAACAAATCAACAAAATTAACAAACATAACCAAATCAATTAAAACCCACTTGATCAAAACCATAAAAACTCAAAAGCATGAACAATGAAAAAGAAGAACAAATCAAACAAGAAAGGTAGGAGGAGATTAACAATAAAGTAAAGATTAACAAAAATTTAAAGGTAAACTTACTTGGAATTAAAAGAAATTTAAAGGTGCATTACATGAAAATTAAGTTGCAAGTATTTAAAAGCTGGGAATGAAAAATGGTGGAAGAGAGACTTGTCAGGCCACCAACAACCAGAAATGAATTAAGCCTAATCTATTTATAGGGGTGATTAGGGAGGAGCTTAGGAAGCTTCCTCCCTCTTTCTTCTTTCTCTTAATTGCACACTTAGGTCCTTGATCTTCTTAATCTTTTGCTAATCTTCTTAATACTTGGACTTTGTCTTGGGATTTCTTCAAACTCGTCTTGTATTTTCTTCATAAATAAGACTCGAGTTCTTCGGCTTTTAGTAAACTTCCGTCTTTTGACTTTTTCTTCGATAAATCTTCAGAATTGGTCTTGGACTTCCATTCTTTTTCCACTCTTGATCTTTCGACTTCATCTTTCGTCTTTTTCTTCAACAAAAGCCCGTAAAATCCCGTGTTTTCTCCACTTTTCACCTTTTCGTCCTAAATCACAACAGAAACACAAACCACGCATAATTCTAACATAAATAACATAAAATACACGATTTAGCTTGGTTATTATTGTAATTAAGTGGTAAAAAGGATGGGTGTTTTCACACCTATCAAATCCCCTACACTTAACCATTGCAATGTCCTCATGCAATGCATTAGTTACAAAGCACATTTACATTTTTCATCACAATCAATCCACGTTGGCCTTTATTAAAGAGATAGAAAATTATAAACATACAAAGTAAAGAAATCACAAACATACCTTGGGTTTTGAAAATGTCATGAATAATCATCATCCTCAAGTTTTCACTTTCTCCAAACCAAGCTTAAAAACGAGATCATTGTTATTATAAGTTAGCAGACTAACACGAACTCATGTGGGTCAGTTACTCACTTAGACTCCCTTATTCCTAAGTGTATCTCTTATATTTTATGGTTGTCTTGAATGATCACAAGGATGCATTGTTTGACTTATTTAGATAGTTATTTAGTCCGAAAATAAAGTGAACGATTTAATCAATAGTTAGCTAAAGGACAAAATCTTTTAAAACTGCTTCTCGGGACCTCATAAAGTTCATATCTTGGCATAACTCGCTTCGCGATTTGAGACCTTTCTTGGAACGATATTTGGCAGCGACTTCATACTTCAAACCTTGAGAGACGTTCATGAAATAATGGCCTTCTCTTCATAATGGAATTTCTTCACTTGAAGTTTTGAGAGATTCATACTTGGACCACGACTTCTTCATTTTTCTCCAATCTTTATTTTGGACTTTGATATACAACGATCCGCCTCCTTTTATGACTTGGATCTATTTATCCTCATACCTTGTTAGGGTCTTTTCGGATACACTTCTCCATGACTTTTGGGGAGTTTTTGCTTTTCGTCGTGTGTCTCGATCCTTCATATTGATTTTCGATAAATGATTCTTCACATCACTTTGGATCTTTAGCAACAAAATATAGCCCTCATGCCTTGTTAGGACCTTTTTGGACTCGCCAATCTTCGCATCCCGCTTCAATAAGTTATGCCTTGGCTATGAACTCTAATCCATACCGAGCAACTTTTAAACGATCTTGGGCTAGAAGCTAAGTAACTTTTCAAATCGTACAACCTTATTTATTGCAGATAAATTTATTAGCAAGCGATGGGAGAATAGGCTCATAATTAACTCACATAAATTCCCCGAAAGAATACCGAACTTATAATTAGCTCTATCATCTCTCGTTCTCCACAGTTTAAAATCTCAAGGAATGAGACTCGTGGATACTTAGCCTATTAAATCAAAGTTTTGGGTTTTCGAGTCGCCTATAGGATCTTGCAAACTCTTAGACTTTTTCAAGTTTTAGAAATCGCATTTTAAAGTTCCCTTGATAAACGACTCTCTAGGATCAATTATAGGAACTTGCGAAAAGTTCTTGTTCTTAACCCGTGAGAGTTAAGACTTTCGCGTTTTATAGATCCCTATATAAAAGCCTAGCAAAACTTGACTTAAATATGTTAAGGATACTAGCTAGAGTAACTTAGATAAGTAGACTCGGGTTGAGTCAAAAGATTCACAACGTTTGAAAATTAAAACCACTTGTTAAACATTTATTCTAGCAAAGAAAGAAAATAACTATACAAGGGGAAAAAATAATAGGCCAAAATAGATTAAAAATTTTGAAAAATGTCGAAAAATTGATTTTCCGGTTAAAATAAGGACAAATAAAAGGAAAAGGCCACTTAACTTCGATAGAAGTCCCCCCTACACTTAATATAAACAGTGTCCTTAATGTTTAAGCATGTGGGAGTAAACTCCCCTACACTTAGGACATTGTGCACGTTGTTTAAATCTCGCTAAGAAAGAGACAACTAAAGAGATTCCTATTTTAATATTGAGAAATATAAAATAGTGAATCGAAAAGAGTTTAGGATAGAACCGAGAAGAAGGGAACACGGAGTCACGGTTCGTCAAAAGTCATCAAGAGTGTGTCTTTGAAGCTCTAATTCCTGCACATGATAAGAAAGAAAGCAAG
This sequence comes from Glebionis coronaria, assembly GCA_025667525.1. Classification (NCBI taxonomy): domain Eukaryota; kingdom Viridiplantae; phylum Streptophyta; class Magnoliopsida; order Asterales; family Asteraceae; genus Glebionis; species Glebionis coronaria. The sequence continues at coordinate 558,921,602 of CM046877.1, read as the reverse complement.
AAACACCACGGGGCTCCCCCTACACTTATGGTGAAAATAGATAGATAATTGGGTTGCCTCCCAAAAAGCGCTTGTTTATATTAACCGAGTCACGAGCCTGACTCGTCCCCAAATTAAATGGTCCATAGGGAAGCCTCGAATGTAATACCGGGATCAAAGACCTTGTCCTCGTTCCCGGTTGACATCAACAAAGGAGAGGCGGGGGGATAAGTCTTGAAAGGGAGAAAGGTCCTTTCAACATACGAAAAGTATGTGAAATCAAAGTCCAGGGGAGGTGGGTTGGGTAAAGTAAGCACATTGTCCTCCCCCAAAGACAATGGATGCTGAGCAAACGGCAAAGTCGTAATGGTATCAATCATAGCATAATTAATGTCACCTCCCAGGTCAAAGCACTCATCCTCCGTAATAGTGGCTAAAAGGGAGGATGAAAGGTGCTCGGGAGGGGGACTTGGGACAATATTTTCCTGAAGAAAATTATTAAAAATAATGTCCCCTCCATATCATCGTCATCATTACCTGGTGGTATGGAGTGAATGTCAATTTCTTCCAGCAATGGGTCATTATCTTCAACGGGAGGAATAGATGGAGGCAAAGACTCGAAAAGAGGAGGAGAAGGCAACGCTTCGATTTGAGCAATAAGAAGGTGCACTTTCCGTAATCTATTGCGAAGAAGCACGTCTTCCACCTTATCCACAAGATCATGTTCATCGGTGAACTTCTCGTAAACAGGAGAGAATAAATCGTCATCACCCGCATCTCCCGGTGGAGAATGAGAAATTTCAAAAGTGAAATTCTCATAGCTTGGAGAAAAATCGTCATCATTAGGATCGACCTCTTTCGTAAGAGCAACGTCTTCCTTAGGCTCCATAGCAGTCGGTATGTCACAAACCTCATCATCAAACACTTTATCAAGACCAACATCACCAAGCTTATTCAATGTATCACACTCCTTAGACACGTTTGGGATATTGAGAGGAGGGATGACAATTGCACTAGGACATTGAGCGGTAAGGTCATTCCAAGAAATAGTAGGCTCATCGTCATCATCATCATAATAGTATGGATACACCGGGGGAGGAGTATAAGTCTCGATATTCGATATTTGCTCCTGTCGTTGATCCTCTTGATATTTTTCGATGATCTTGTTGAAAGCTTCTTGAAGTTGTTGACCTTGCTTAGCAAGAGTGGCCCATTGTTCGTGGGAGCTCAAATGTTCGAAGGAGGGTTGATGATCGATGATGTGTTGTGGGGGTTTAAATTGTTGAAAACCTGAATTATAGCATGGTTGTGGCTCATAGTAGTTCATCGGTTGAGAAGAATTAGAAACCGGGTTTGGTTCATAATAATCCATCGATGAAGAAAATTGATGACACGGATATGGCTCATAATAATTCATTGGTTGACAATAAGCGGTATCGTGAGGACCCCCACAGTTGTTGCAAAATGGGTAAGGAGAAAGAGCGGGTGCGTCTTGTGGATAGCTATTATCATTGTCATAATTGTACCCCGGTTCTTGCCCGTGATCATACGGGTATCGAACCGGGCACGAAACATGCCAATGAGAATCGCTTCCACAATAGATGCACGGGGAAAGAGTAGGTGGGTTCAAAAAGGACGAATTAGTCGAATTGCACAAAGGGCAAAATCCGCTTATGAATTGTGTATTGTTGATATCGTTGCCACACCGCTCACATGTACACCATTGACATGAGTCGTTCCCGTACAATCGTCTCCCGCACCCGACGCAATAGACGTAAGAATCCATTGAGAAAAATAGATGAGCAAGAAGAATATTTTTGGTGCAAAACTTTTAAAAAAGAAATGCCTTTTTTGATTTTTCAAATGTTTTTGGATTTTAGAAAATTTTTGGACTCGAAAAATAACGTTCACAAGTGAACGGATCCCAAAAGCCAACGCGTCTCTCACAAAAAACCTTTAATCCTCACGAAAAGAGCCGGCAGCGGCGCCATTTTAATGTAAAGATTTTACTCGTTGAAATTGTTCGTTTCTCGGAATCTCTTCGAATCGATCTCTGGTTAATTGCGCAACTCAGTTGTTCTTGGTGAAAAGGAAAGAGAATGGTCGTTGTCTAAAACTAATTAAAAACGAAAACTTGAAACAAATAAAAATAAAGTAAAGACGGTAAAAAGAAACAATGAAAGATAAAACTTGGCGAAAAGTAAATAACGAGAAAATTAAAAGGCAAATAAAGTAAATGACTCAAATTAAAACTTAAACTAAAAGGAGAGCAAATAAAAATGCAAATAAAGAAAAAGGCGGGAAAAATAAAGTTTAAAACTAAAAACTGAAAAACTCTATTCGGAATAATTGATCCTATGCGGAATACTAAGACTATGCGGAATAAATGATGATTCGGAATAAAGAAAACTATGCGGAATAATAGCTCTATGCGGAATAAAGTATGATATACGGAATAAAAATGGAAAAACACTCTACTCGGAATAAATCTGTTATGCGGAATAAGAACATTATGCGGAATAAACTGAACATTCCGAATGGAACTCCTATCCGGAATAATCTAACATTCCGAATAGGGACACCTATCCGGAATAATAAGATATTCCGAATAGGGAACTAAGACAACAGACCATCCGGAATAACTATCAACTCTACTCTATTCGGAATACTGGGAGGAAGAACAGTAAGCAGAAACATAAGAACAGAAAGATGAAACCTAAACACGAATTTGTTCAAATCTAACCAAAACAAATCAAAAGATTAAACCAAAACAACCACAAAGCATCAACTAAAAATAATCAATCAAAACAAATCAACAAAATTAACAAACATAACCAAATCAATTAAAACCCACTTGATCAAAACCATAAAAACTCAAGAGCATGAACAATGAAAAAGAAGAACAAATCAAACAAGAAAGGTAGGAGGAGATTAACAATAAAGTAAAGATTAACAACAATTTAAAGGTAAACTTACTTGGAATTAAAAGAAATTTAAAGGTGCATTACATGAAAATTAAGGTGCAAGTATTTAAAAGTTGGGAATGAAAAATGGTGGAAGAGAGGCTTGTTAGGCCACTAACAACCAGAAATGAATTAAGCCTAATCTATTTATAGGGGTGATTAGGGAGGAGCTTAGGAAGCTTCCTCCCTCTTTCTTCTTTCTCTTAATTGCACACTTAGGTCCTTGATCTTCTTAATCTTTTGCTAATCTTCTTAATACTTGGACTTTGTCTTGGGATTTCTTCAAACTCGTCTTGTATTTTCTTCATAAATAAGACTCGAGTTCTTCGGCTTTTAGTAAACTTCCGTCTTTTGACTTTTTCTTCGATAAATCTTCAGTATTGGTCTTGGACTTCCATTCTTTTTCCACTCTTGATCTTTCGACTTCATCTTTCGTCTTTTTCTTCAACAAAAGCCCGTAAAATCCCGTGTTTTCTCCACTTTTCACCTTTTCGTCCTAAATCACAACAAAAACACAAACCACGCATAATTCTGACATAAATGACATAAAATACACGATTTAGCTTGGTTATTATTGTAATTAAGTGGTAAAAAGGATGGGTGTTTTCACACCTATCAAATCCCCTACACTTAACCATTGCAATGTCCTCATGCAATGCATTAGTTCTCACGTAGCTTCAAAGTGAAGAGTCGTGAAGATTGGTTCTAGCTATCGATTAGAACTCGACATCTAGCCTTGTGTCGTTAAATGGTGAAGTGGGCGACGTTGTGTAGATTGGTCCTACCTAACATTAGGACTCGACTTTTAGCTTAGAGTCAGAAATTGGATAAGCGACGTTGTGTATGGTTTCTCCACCTTAAGGAGTTTGTTGACTAGTGAAGTAACTCTTGAGTAAGGTGTACTCGAGGAGTGGAGTAGGGCGAAGAGGAGCTTCGTGACCGAACCACTATAAATCATCGTGTCGGTACTTTCATTTACATTTATGTCTTTACCTTTGTAGATGTATTTATAATTGCATATTTGTGTTGTGTGTCTTTGTGTGCATCACATAATCTTTACATCTAAGTTGCGGAAAAGCTATGGCTAAGTACGTGTGTGCTTCATGTTTAGATTATGGTCAAGTGTACATCACTTAGTCTAAACATCCTAGTTGCGGAAAAGCTTGTGCTTAGTACGTGTGTGCTTAGTGTTTAGACTATTGCTTGATGTACTCTTGATTTGATGTGCTTGTGTGTTTCTTACTTGTAGTATTTATCTCAATCAAACACATCTCTCATCTAGTCAGGATTGATAAGGAATTTGATACAAAGGATTGTTAAGATTTCAAATTAACAATGTTGCTACGTCCACTGTCGGCGGTTCGTTATTGGACCGGCGGTTCCTTATCAATAAGGAACCGCGGGCAGAGATAAGGAACCGCAGGCAGTAGATTGAGCTGAAATGTTTTGAAAATGAACTAGAAACTATTCAACCCCCCCTTCTAGTTTCTACAATTGGTATCAGAGCGAGGTTACTCAAGATCTTTGAAGTATATTATACTTTAAAGCTTGGATCGATCTTTGCTCTCTTTTTCAAAACAAATGGTTTTTAAAAATGAAAACGGTTTTTAAAAATGAAACGGTTTTTAAAAATGTTGATCCCAAACTTAGATCGATTAAGCTTTGTGTATACGAGATTAGATCAAGTAATACACGTAGAGAAACCTTTGCTTATGAATAAAGTAACTAAGTGTTATGCGGAATTAACACTTAATCTAGAACACAAAGATGTTAAACAAACTTTCACTTGTATTAGAATAATCGAACTTGATTACAATGAAAGAGGTTTAACAGTCGAATACTTGTGAAAACTTATTATAACTGATGATTAACATTAACCTAAAAGATCTTCTTTTATAGATTAAGAAGTCTTGTACAAGAAGCTACGAATCAACTATTCTAGGTAAAGATAATAATGGAAAATACAATGTCGAGTTTATCTTTACCATATACAAATAAAGAAACAAATAAACAAAAGATTCGTATAAGATAACTTCCATCAGTGCTTGTCTTCCAGGCTATCAGCGTTGACTTTCCTCACTGTCAACGCTTAGCTGTCAGCGTCCAATGTCATCTTATCAGCGCTTGAACTCTTCTTATCAGCGTCTAGTGAACTGACCCATAATTTATTCCCAACAATCCTCCCCTAAACTTGATATCCACTTTAATGATCAAGTTTCTGAATAAATACTAAAGGCTAGGAGGAATCTTACAAAAACTTCCTATGTTGGTGATAAACATATCTAATTAAGTCCTTGGCCACGTCACTAGTATAATCAATCTCCAAGGGTGTCTCCTTCATCTTCTCCAATACTTCTTTGGACAAGAAATAGTCAGCATCCACAAGTGGATACTCTGAAAATTTTGTAGAGCTCAAATGAAACACACCACAAGTAGAATAAAGCCTCCAATGAAGACCACTGAGGTCATCTTCAAGATCCTTCCATACAGCAGGATCTGCTTCCCTTAGACCACACAAAGTCAAAAATGTGTGCCATAGTCTTATTCCATTTGCTGAAGTAGGTGCTTCAGCCTTATACTTGGCCTCTATCAATCTCCATAGATGCACCAAGTCTTCTCTGTCTATGCTTGCAAAGATAGAAATAATCGAAGTGAAAGTGTGTACCTCCTTCCCAAATCTGCCAATCTTCCAAAATCCACACTCATCTTCATCAAAACTTATGATTGGATTTCTGGTATCTAGAGATACTACATTAACCAAATCTGAAGCTTCCAATGGAGAAAGCTTGAGATGCTTCCTTATGACAGTTTCACTTGGATCATACACATCCATATCTTTGGGAAATTAGAGAGGATCTCCTTTCTTCACTGGTCTTTGAGCAATCCTCATCTCCTTTGCAATCTGCATTTCCTCAGCAAGCTCCTGTTTCCTTTCTTCTGAAAGAAACTGTAAGACATTATTTTCTTACACATGCCTCCAAATAGGATGTGCCCTGTACTCTAGCTCCTCAAAAGATAAAGCCAACAACTTCTTGTATGTCCATCCAGGTTGATGGCATCTAAGCAACTTGTAATACAATTTCCTGCTATCTCTTCTAAGCCAAGTCTTGACCTCTTGTGCATTATACTTCAAAATCACCTTTATATCATCTTGTACCCTGAGAAGAATTTCCAACCCCCAAATTTGATCTGACAAACTCATCCCTGGGTTGTCCATTACCTTATCTTCCCAAGCATGGTACATTCTGGTGATTTCTGGAAGGTCAAAATCAACCTGCTTCTTCAAATCACGCAACCTTTCTTTTGCCAACTCATCCCCATATTCAAGTCTTTCTGGATCTTCAATGATTTGAACACTTGAATCTGAGCTAGCTCCTTCTCTTTCATCATCACTCTCTTCCTCACTCTCAGAAGTGGCAACAAATGGTGATGTACCACTCCTCTTCAAATCTTCTTCCAAAAGTTGTGCAGCCAACTGTTTATCAAATGCAATTTGTGCTGCATCTTTCTTTGGAACATCTTCTTCAACCATAAGCCCCTTACCCTTGTCTTTTGGATTAATAATTGGTAAGGTAGAAGAAGAAACCTGTGTGGACACATCTTTGATGATTGCTGATGACTGGAATACATCAACACCACCTGCAACTTTGTCAGCGTTCAAGTTACCTTTATCAGCGCCCCGATTACCTTTGTCAGCGCTGGATGTGTCAGCGTTCAAACTTTTGTCAACGCCAAGATTACTTGTGACAGCGCCCTGTGTAAAATGTTCCATCACTGCTGTAAATGACCCATCCAAATTCAAAGGGGTTACCTTGGATGTATCAATGATAGGGTGCTTCTTCAATTTGGTGAGTGCTTCAGCAACATTTAAAGATTCACTAAATTGTGAACTCTTCTCACTGGCTGTATGAATCAACTCATCCTCTTCATCCTCCCCTTTGGAAGATTCCTCTAGTCTACTCCTGCTACTAGGATTCTCCAAAACAGTTACCCGCTCCCTCAATGCTTGGAGTTCACGGCCCTGATTATTGACAATTTGTACAAGGCTGACATTTTTCTTTTGCAAGCTAATGACAGCAGCCGTCAATTCATTCAATGTCATAGGTTCCAATCTGCCCTCAGCTAGAATGGGGATTTGACTTCCCAAAATAGAATCATAGGGCATGGATGAGGTCTTATCAATGTTGGACCTGTCTTGGCCAGCTTCTAAGCCCGTACCAATAGGTCCAGCCTCACCCATGTCACCAGCCACACTTGTGGAGGTGGTTCTCTCTGCTACATGGCTAGGACCACTAGAGGAGAACACTCTAGCAGTCCTTTGGCGTTTAGTCAACCTAGATTGAAAGGGTGTGGAAGATGATGTAGATTGTGTGGGTGTGGGTTGGTTAAGGGGTGTTTGGGATTGTTCAGGGATGTCATCAGCGTTGGGATTGGCTGTGTCAGCGCCAACACTTTGAGTGTCAGCGTTGACATTAGCTTGGTCAACGTCCATGTGTGCAGGTGAAGGTAATGGTTCAAGGACAGGCTCAAGTTGAGGTTCAGGGTCTGGTTGTGGTTGGGCAGCCTGAATTACTTCAAGCATGGCTTGGGTGAGAGGTATAGGTCTGTTTGTGGAGATCATTTTGTCAAAAATGGTTTTCTTTTGCTTAGGGATCTCATAAAAATGGTCATGATCCCTAAGACAATATTCTTGTAAATCAAACACCATTTGCAAAAATCTTGGGTAAGCCAAAGTCATTTTACTTCCCTTATTTTTACACATCCCTTCAAAAATCATTTTTGAAAAATTATACCTAAGCCCACGTGACATACAAACCAAAGCACTTGCAATGGACCTGTTTATTTCATTAAAAGCAGTACATTTTGGACTTAAGCATTGAAGAAGGACATGTATCAAATATTTCCAAACTGAGGGAAATTCCTGCTTATGATATTTATTTAAAGTTTTATCAGCAGGAATAGGATAACCCAATTCCCTAAGACCTTGTTCTTATGTTGCAATGGCAAGGGTAGTCACACCATCAGCGTCATTAAGACGCAAAGCTTGGCGAACCAAAGCTTCAGTGACCACCCATGTTCTACCATGAACAGTAGATGTTAATGTAGTCACTCCATTAGCTGTTGTGGAACTTACATTATTCCAAAACTGTCTAATGTGTGCGACAGGGACTAGTGGTTCATGAGAAAGTGCATACCTTATGGAGGATGCATTTAAAAATGCCACCATTTGAGAATACTGAGGGAACAAATCATTATCAGCGTCCAAGTAAGCTACCATATTATGTTGGCTCTTGAACTCCAATGTCAGATTGTTTGAGTTGAACTTTGGTGCCATGTTGAAAGCTGTTTAGGTTATGTGATATGGGAAAAATCTAGGAGAAAGATGTTAGACAAGAAAATATGAATACCCAGAATGAAAAGTTAGCCAAATTTATAGGAGAGATGCATGATTATGATTGGTCAAAAATGAGGCAGTTATATTCAAAGAGTAATGATGAAAATATTGAATCAAATATAACTTATCTCATGCATTAATTAAAAGTAACAACTCCCCAAAAATTACGGCCAAAGATTAGTCAAAAATAACAACTGGGTAGGGCCCACTAGGTGTCAACGGTCAAAAATAACTCATCAACGCCCAACGGCTATATTTTCTTGTCAGCGTTTGCCTAAAGCCTTGTCAGCGTCACGATTGGTCTTAACAGCGTTTAAAAAAAAACTTGTCAGCGTCTAAAAATAAAAATATTTAAAAAGAAAAAGACCTTAACAAAGTAATTTATCCTAAGGGAAATATCTTGTAAGTTGATAATAATTACTGGGTGGCAAGCACTGTCCACTTATGCACACTTGCTTAAGCAAGATAGACACAAATGTCCTCAAGTGTCCCTTGCTAACCAAAATACTTACCAACAAAGTTATTTCATAAAATCCTTTGTAACTCCCAGGTAAACCCATAACAAAAATATTCCCAAGTCTCCCAACAGACCACAACCAATTCTAGGCCAAAAATGTCTTGGCAGCATGCATAGTTTGTCAACTTTGCATGCTACAGTGCCTCATGGTTTAGTAAAACTAACCCATACTCACCTGTGGACACAATCTAGAATTGTGATAAGAGTATTATAAGAATACCCAAGATTCCTAAAGGTTCCTTAAACCTCCCCTTAAACTATGATACATGAGTTTCTCAAAAAAATATATGAACATTAAAAATTTATGTCAAGATAGGAATATAAATATTCCAACCATCATCCATAAACAAAAACATGTCCAAATAGCTCTTCAAAGATCCATAAGCAACTCTGTATCCAATGGCATAAAGCTAACACCACCTACACATTTAGATTGAAAACCACAAAACTAACATTGTTGCTGACAGCGTCCCGACAACACTTATCAGCGTTGAAGGAACTCTTGTCAGCGTTAGACAATAATATCTCTAAAAACGGCAAAATAACACTTGTCAACGTTAAATTTACCTTTGTCAGTGTTAGAAAAATAAAGTGGAAAAAATCTAAATCATCACAAAGACCAATAAAAATGCATTATCCTGTACATACTTTTACAAAAAGGTTCCAAAACACATATTAAGTGAGATTAACCATTCCAATATTTGTTACCAAATATTGAAATCTTCCAGTATCAAAAGGTTTAGTTAATAAATCAGCCACATTATCTTCTGTGTCTACCCTATCTGGTTGTATTAAACCTTTCTCAAAGCAATCTCTTATAAAATGATGCCTAATTTCTATGTGTTTGGTTTTAGAATGATGTACAGGATTTTTAATAATGCATAAAGTACTGTTATTGTCTACAAAAATCTTGGTATGCATGAAATTATACCCATAATCCAACAGCTGGTTCTGAATCCATAAGACTTGTCCACAACAAGCAGCTGCAGCCACATATTCTGCTTCAGTTGTAGAGTTTGCCACCACTGTTTGTTTCTTGCATTGCCAAGATATCAATCTACTCCCAAGAAATTGACATCCACCAGTTGTGGATTTTCTATCAAACTTGTCACCACCATAGTCACTGTCCGAATATGCAATAAGCTCCAATGGAGAATCTTTTGGGTACCATAAGCCAAGATCTGGATAACATCTTAGGTACCTAAAGATTCTTTTCACAGCAAAAAGGTGACATTCTTTGGGATTCACTTGATGGCGTGCACAAGCACACACAGCAAACATGATGTCAGGTCTTGAGGCTGTAAGATACATCAATGAGCCAATCATTGATCTATAGTGCCTAACATCCACATCTTTTCCAGCTCCAATTTTTCCCCAAGGGTGTTCCCTATCCATAGGAGTGGAAGCACTCTTTTCATGTGGAGAAAAACCAAATTTCTTCAAGATTTCAGCTACATATTTGTCTTGGGAGATGAAGATACCATCTTCTTTCTGCTGAACTTGTAATCCTAGAAAGAAGTTCATCTCACCCATTGCACTCATCTTGAATTTATCTGTCATAAGCTTGGAAAAGTCTTCACTCATCTTTGGATTTGTAGATCCAAAAATGATATCATCAACATAGACCTGAACAAGTAAGACATCCTTACCTTTCTTCTTTGTAAACAATGTCTCATCTATGGTGCCCCTTTTAAAACCATTTTCCACCAAGTAGGAGGACAATGTACCATACCATGCTCTTGGGGCCTGATGAAGTCCATACATAGCTTTCTTCACTCTATAAACCTTGTCTGGATTCTCAGGATCTTCAAAACCAGGAGGTTGCACGACATATACCTCCTCAACAATTGTTCCATAGAGGAAAGCACTCTTCACATCCATTTGATAAACAGTGAAGTTCATACAAGAGGCATAAGCTAGGAAAATTCTTATAGCTTCAATTCTTGCAACAGGAGCAAAGACCTCTTCATAATCTATCCCTTCCTCTTGTGTATATCCCTGAGCTACCAAACGTGCCTTGTTTCTGACCACAATACCCCTTTCATCTTTCTTGTTCCTTAGAACCCATCTTGTCCCAATTGGTCTCACATATCTAGGACAATCAACCAGCTCCCAAACATCCTGTATAGCAAATTGGTGAAGCTCATCCTGCATTGCTTCCACCCAACTAGGTTCTTTAAGAGCATTAAAAATCTTCTTGGGTTCCTGTTGTGATAGAAAATAGGCAAACAAACATGCTTGTACAAGAGGGGTATCAACCTTCTTGTGGATATTAGCAATGAAGCTATCATGAGTCTGGTGAGATCTTCTAGTTTGAACAGGAGTCATGATATTCCCAATGATTTGAGAGGGAGGATGATTCTTCAAAGTAGATCTAGGAATTCCATTTTCAAGAATTCTGTTATCTTCAATATCATCCTCCATGTTGCTAATATCTTCTTCAGACTCTCTTCCATTTTGAACCTCTTCATTTATTCTTGAAGGTTCACCTTGTTCAAAATTGGAAGATACGAAATGCTCATGAGTGTTGTCAACGTTGGAATTTTGCTTGTCAGCGCTGGAATTACTTTTGTCCGCGCCAGAATCATTGTTGTCAACGTTTGAGCCATCAGCGTCTGAATTGGTCTTGTCAGCGCTAGAATTGTGCTTGTCAGCGCCTGAATGACCATGCATGTTATCAGCTGGTGGTATTGAAGAACCACCTTTATCCTTTCCAGCAGCAGCAGCAGCATAATACTCATCTGTCCATATGGGAAATGTAACATATTCTTGTGTGGGAGATGACTCAACTGCTTGTGGTCCATCCTTCTTAGCAACCTGTGTACCTGAAACATTACCAATTATCTTTTCCAAAACACTTGAAGTTACCTTCACAATGTCTGGATTAGTAACAGGCATATAATTTAAAGCTCTAGATAAAGGTTCCAAGTCAAACAACCAATTTGGACCACTTTCAGGATCACTAGGTTTACTCTCTAAAAACCTAACATGTACTTTTTCAAGTATACGTTTTTCCTTTTTAATGTAAACCCTATATCCTTTGCTCTGCACTGAATAACCCATGAAATAGCCTTCATCACCTTTTGCATCAAATTTACCTAGGTCATCACTAGTTTCTAAAACAACTACATGACAACCAAAAGGCTTGAGAAAGCCAATATTTGGCTTCCTTCCCCAAAATAACTCATAAGGTGTCTTATTGTGTATTTTGTTGACCAATGCCCTATTTTGAACAGAACAAGCTGTGTTAACAGCTTCAGCCCAAAAGGCTATAGGAAAGTGGGCATCAGCCAACATGGTTCTGGCTGCTTCAATTAGGGTTCTATTCTTTCTTTCAGCAACCCCATTTTGTTGTGGGGTTCTAGCTATGCTAAACTGCCTAGTAATCCCTTTCTTGGCACAAAAATCCTCTAGTAACTGATTTCTAAACTCACCCCCATTGTCACTTCTAAGAATTTTGACCTCATTACCACTCTTCTTTTCAATCTGGGTAATGAAATCAATCAAAATTTGGGCAGTTTCACTTTTCTTGACTAAAAATAAAGTCCATGTAAACCTGGAAAAATCATCAGTGATGACAAAACAATATGATTTACCCTTCAAATTTTCTATATTAGTTGGACCAAAGAGGTCCATATGCAATAAGTGAAGTGGTTTAGAACTAGAGTGCACCTGTTTAGATTTGAATGAGACCTTGTGCTGCTTGCCCTTAAGACATGCAACACAAGAGTGGTCATTGTGGAAAGCTTTTTCAGGCAAACCATCAACTAAACCAAGTCTCACAAGTCTATTGATATTTTTAAAGTTTATGTGCCCTAATCTCCTGTGCCAAAGATTACTTTCATCTACTGAAGCTTTAGCATAAAAACATGACATTTTATTATTCATCTTAATTCCATTAAGATTCACATTATATATGTCTTTATGCCTTGGTGTTCTAAATTCTATGTATTTCTCCTCAGGGAGCTTGTAATCTTTGCTTAACACCAAGCATTCAGTATCAGTAAAAAGAACTTTATTCTTGTTATCACACACCTGTGATACACTGAAAAGATTATAGTCGAGTTCTTTTACCAGAAATACGTTTTCAAAACGTAAGTTGTTGGTGAGAAGAGTTCCTTTGCCTGTGATAGTTCCATATCCGCCCCCAAAGAGAACCTTATCACCATCTTCAATGGGAGTGAAGTTACTCAAGTAATCTTCTTTCCCATTCATGTGCCTAGAGCATCCACTGTCCCAATATCCATAGTCATTAACCTGTTTTTGAATGCCCTGCACATAAGAAAACAAATTAGTTTTCTTTGGGAACCCAAGCCTTGGAAGACTTGGATTCATCTGGTTGTTCAACAAGAACAGACTTGGTTCTCATAACAACCCCATTTTCATCCCTTTTTGGATGAAATGCCCAGTTAACCCCAATTGGTCTTGACATGACCTTTGAAATATAATGAAACCTGTTGCATGTCATAGAAAGACCAGTAGAATTAGGGTTTTGGTCTTGTTTTGGTCTCCATGTTAAGCTAGTAGAAGCTTTAGACCCATTTCCCTGTGGTTGCAAATACCTAGGTTTGGCAGTGTGTCTGTCAGCGCTGAAATTGTTCTTGTCAGCGCCCCGATTGCTTTTATCAGCGTTGAACCTAGGGTTTGCTACAGGAACCCATTGCCTATTGGACCAAGTGTTTGTCTTTTGGAAAGGTCTTAGGCCATGTGTGTTAGACCCTCTAGAAAAGAATGGGGCTAGTCTAACAACTTGTGAACTTTTGTTCACAAAGGTTTTGTGTCTGACAGTATTTGACCTATGTTGACTTTTGTCAGCGCTGAAATGGTTCTTGTCAGCGTTGACATTTGAAGCGTTGACACATTTGTATGCCAAATGTGAAAAGCTACCACAAGTGTAACAGGCTTTTCTAGACATAGTCTTAGGTCTAGAAGCAAAGAAGCCTGTTCCATGGTTACTAACTTGGCTTTTTGGTGACCTAGTATTCCTATACATCTCTGCATACTTAACACTAGGTTTTCTAACAGTGTGTGAGCCAAGGTCAACAGCTTTGCCAGTGGTTGGGTGTGTGATTTTAATAGGTGTAGGATCATGGCTCGTGATTGGTGTGGGCTCATTTGGACTTTCACACAACAAACCTCCCTTAACAAACAAAGTGTGGTTAGCTTTCTTCCACTCATCTAGGTCAGTCAGTTTTTGTTTATACTCTTCAACTGGGGAAGTCACTCTAGGTGGAGGAATGAATTCCTTCTCTTGGAGTTCTGGTAAGCCAGTCCAAGATAAGTCCTTTGATTGGACACCATAGAAATCCCCAGCTGGTGGTGGAACACCAGTATAATCTTTCATCCCAATCCCACTCATGTCCTTAGAGTCTCTTTGTTTACTAACACATTCTCCTAGGGTTTGTGTGGCCTTATCAAATCTCTGGATTTTAAGACTCACATTGTCTTTATTTTTGTTAGCCTCATCTAACTTAGCTATCAAATCAATATTAACCCTGTTTGTGATATCTTGAATATCTTTACTTTGATGTAACTCATGTTTTAAGATATTTATTTTATCCTTTAAATCAAACTCCATTTTCTTATACTCAGCTACTGTCCTTTCTGTTTGGGTGAGAGCAATTTGATAATTAGATACTTTGCATCTTTCAGAACTTGCCTCATCTAATAATTTTACTATCTCCTTATTTAGTTTTTCAGTATTTAAACGACAACCCTTAGAACAGAAAGCATCATCATATACCTCATTATCTGATGAAGAGGAGGAGTGTGCCATGAGAGCATATTCAACATGCTCTTCTTTAACTTCAGCAACCAATGCTTTGTCCTCTTCCTCATCCTTAGCCAAAAAGTTCCAGCTCCAGTCCCATCCTCCAACACCATCAATTTGTTGAACAGCTACCATGGCCTTGGAATCTTGGCTCTTAACCATTTGGCTTGAAGGCTTACCAGCATCAGATCTTCTTGGAGATCTACATTCCCTCATAAAGTGCCCCATACGATGACAATTGTAGCACTCAACTTTGGATTTGTCAAATCTAGCAACATCCTTAGCATCAAAGGTCATCTTCTTCTTGAACCTTCTATTAAACCTGTTTGCTCTTAAACTTACAAGAGCCATAGTCCACTTGATGTCCATCTCTTCCAATTGCTCATCAATTATTTGCTCAAGATCCTCATATGTAATCCTTGAATCACTGGGCAAAGAAGCAATGAATGCACACACAGTATCTAGATCTAAACCAGCAGGTTTAATTCCATCAGCGCCAAAACTGTAAGTGTCAGCGCTTGAGTGTGAGGCGTTGACGGGATGTAATCCAGCGCTGACAGGATGTGTTCCAACGCTGATAGGATGTGATCCAGCGTTGACACATGCAGATCCAGTGACTGGATGTCCATAGGAGTTCATGGAATCAAATTGACCTTCACTTTGTGAGAAGAAGGCCATGTTGCTACTGGAAGGTTTATTATCACTCTCCAAAAGCCATTCATTCTCCAACAGTCTTAGTTTGTTGAAGATGTCATCAAACCTAGAGGTTTTGTGGGTGTTATTGACAAGAATGGATCTTGCCTCAATCTTCCATACCTCACCAAGGCTTTTGAGAAAAGTAGCATTCAAGTCAGGGTCATCAATCTGTGTTCCCATGAAGGAAAGTTGACTTGTAATGTCAAGCAGTCTACTTCTCACACTGCTGAGATTCTCATTGGGTTGAGCCTTAAAGACAGCATACTCATGTATGAGTTGCTTCTTCTTTTCTTCTTTAGTGTCAGCATTGCCACCATGTGCTACTTCAATAGCTTCCCAAAGCTCTTTTGCAGACTCAAAGCGTTTGTACTTGTGCTGATTCTCATGACCCAAGGCGTGTTTCATGATGTTCAAAATTTTCATGTCCACCCTTTTCTTGGCTATATCTTCAGCAGATACAGCTCTTCCATCTTCAGGCCTTTCCTTCTTATCAGCTTCAGGACAATTAGGAACAGCTGCCCTTGCGGCAATAGCATTAGCAATCTTTTGAGCTTTGTTGAATGTGTTCCCATATTCAACAATCTCCCAAAGAGTGTAGTCATGGATGGCTACATATTGCTCAAAATTGGACTTCCAAAGCTCGAAGTTCCTGGCATCAAACATGGGAATTTTGATACTAGGGTTTGTGGTGTTGCTTTGTAGCAAAATAGGAGCAGGAGGTTGTTCTGAGCCAGACATGATGTTTTTAGGGTTTTGAGAAATTTAGGGTTTCGTTGTTTTAGGGTTTTTGGTGTTTTAGGGTTCTTGCGTTACTTAAAGATCAAAAGTTTCTCAACAAGCTCTGATACCACTTGTTGATCCCAAACTTAGATCGATTAAGCTTTGTGTATACGAGATTAGACCAAGTAATACACGTAGAGAAACCTTTGCTTATGAATAAAGTAACTAAGTGTTATGCGGAATTAACACTTAATCTAGAACACAAAGATGTTAAACAAACTTTCACTTGTATTAGAATAATCGAACTTGATTACAATGAAAGAGGTTTAACAGTCGAATACTTGTGAAAACCTTATTATAACTGATGATTAACATTAACCTAAAAGATCTTCTTTTATAGATTAAGAAGTCTTGTACAAGAAGCTACGAATCAACTATTCTAGGTAAAGATAATAATGGAAAATACAATGTCGAGTTTATCTTTACCATATACAAATAAAGAAAGAAATAAACAAAAGATTCGTATAAGATATCTTCCATCAGTGCTTGTCTTCCAGGCTATCAGCGTTGACTTTCCTCACTGTCAAGGCTTGGCTGTCAGCGTCCAATGTCATCTTATCAGCGCTTGAACTCTTCTTATCAGTGTCTAGTGAACTGACCCATAATTTATTCCCAAACAAAAAATAGAGACGATCTTTGTATCAGATTGTTCATGAAGAGTGATTACTTATGACATGTGTTTCGTTGTTTCATTCGTACAAGTTTTGGTGTTAAATAAACTTTGTATAATAGCTTGAATTAAATCTTTTCATGTTTGGAAGTATAAAAATCTTTTGTGTCATAATTAACTCTAAAACACGAGTTCTATGTGTCTAAAATGATTTCTTAGAGTCCTAAGTCCTTCCAAAAAGTTACCAAATGATTTTGGCCAAAAACTCATTTTTTGTCCTCTGACCGCGGTTCTTTATTGTTCCCCGCGGATCCTTATCAATAAGGAACCGCAGTCAGTCTGACTCAGATTTTTGAAAACTTTGAAAAATCATATAAAATCAACCGTAAGTCCGTAGAAGTCGTGCCACCCGTCATTTCGAACGTAATTGAATTTTCTTTCAATTAAAAATGCTTCCAAACCTTTATTCAAACTTTAAAATTTGGATGGTTTCTAAGTTCCATACTTTGTCCAAAGTATTCAGCGTCGGTTTGTCGTAAAACTTGTGTTTTACTCTTTTCTATTAAGTTGGACATCTCTTGGTGATATATCTTTGAAAATTGATATATTTACAGAGTGTTAAACTTAATTAAATTTTAAATGGGTCAAAGACTATTTTCAAATAAAATCAAGCTATGAAAACTTTGTTGTATCTAACACTCAAAACATGGAAGAATGGTTTTATGTATTAAACTAATTGTTTGTGTATGTTTCCTTGTGTGTTATTATTATATGTAGACATTTTTAAGTGTTCATTGCTATTTGTAGTAGTATTGCTTATATGTCTAGTCTCTTGTGCCTTGCTTGGTATTTGTTAGTATCTAGTTTTTCCTAATTAGGATGTATGCTAGATTTCTTGCATTTTGGTCGCAACATTATTTATGCATTGCATATAGGATCAACATCTCTAGGTTTATATATGTTATATAAACATCATGTACACCTCGTTATGTTTATTAACACTCTTAGGTTTGAAAGCTTTGGGAGCTTATCAAATCTATTGATTTGGGTCGTCTTACTCGATCATTGTGTTATTAGTTCAAGTAGATAAATGTCTCACTATAAAACATGAAACACCCTTTGAAAATCTTAGCTATTTTCTCTTAAAATAGTGTTTGTGGGAATCAAGAAAGATTTTGATTAAATATCAATGCATTATTCAAACTATGATTGGTATCATCGTCGAATCTAATTGACATGTTTTTTAGTGTAGACATGAATGTGGTTCATTAATAATATACATCGGATCATAACTCACACTTGTGTTGATGGTGTTATATTGAATCTACTTGTTCAAATTGTTAGACATATTTTGTTTAATAATTACTTATAATGCACAATAGAGTCGGTTTGATAACTTGGATGTTTCATCTGAAATACTCAAGTAATTTACATTGCTATGCAATTTATAAATGTGTCATTTCTGAAAGACCAATCAAGAGTGTTCTAACAAATTCTGTAAACTTGATTTGTACAATTCAATGTTATTGGCCTCAAGATCTATTAAGGTAATTAACCTTAACTAGACTCTTTTGTCAAGATATGCAATGGTGCATTCTTAACCCTCATTAGGTCATGCATTGTGTCGCCATGCAAGTTTCATCCTTGCTAAACTTTATTAGGCAAATGTTGGAATTACATTTTGTCTAAATTGAGAATGACTACTAGAGAATTTATGCATTAGGATCTTAATTTGACCTAACGGTTGAATTACTTCCACGTGGGAAGTTGAGTTGGTGTATAACTCGTAAAAATGGTCGTGTTTAGCCTTAATTGAGCACCTCTAGTGATAATCTCATACTCATTCTCTAAATTGGCTAAATGGCTCTTCCTATATATGACTAATGATAGTTTACTTTGATGAACTTTGTATGTCATTAGGAGTCTTTTTCTTTTGTAGCCATTAGGTTTTTCTTAGCATTCTTCTTACGTGCTAATTGAACCTATGTGTCTTTCCTTTGTGTGTGTTCTAGTTTTTATTGCTCTTAAGCATGACTTTATGATAAGTTAGACTAGAACATTAAGATTTGTTGAATTGGAAAATCTTCCCTTACCGCCTAAACACTGCCTATGTAGGCGGTTCCATATATATAGGCCGCGGATCCTTATTGATAAAGAACCGCCGGTATAGATAAGGAACCGCGTACAGTGCTTCCTTATTCGGGTTTTCTGAAACTTCCCAATTGTTCCAACACCCTTTGGAATCTTTGTTTCAAACCTTTGATCACTCCCAAAATATCTTGGGCTTTCCCTGTTTAACCCTTTACTAGTTTGGATCATCCCCTCACCCTTTTAAAACCACCTTGTTAGCCTTGTTCTTCACACCTCAAACCATTCATCCTTACCCCTTAAACCACCCATTACTACCATGGTTTCTACAAGAACCTTCAATTTATCCAAAACCTCCTCTTCAAAGAGGCACCTCAAAATTAAGATTAAGTTACCCAAACTTAACTCTTCACCCTTTCACACATACAAGAATGAGATTGTTCCAATTCTCATCTCTTCATCACCCTCACCACCTCTTGCTCCATGCAAGACTACCTCAACCCATGGTACCAACCATTCACATGCTTCTACCTCCTCTTCATTCCAATCTAGAATGAATGAGCTAACCTAACCCTTCACTCCAAGTACTCTCTTGGATGTGACTACCCAACCTCAACCCATCCAAAGCATTCCCATTGTGAATGACTTTGTTGATACCTTGGTGACTTCACCTTTTACCCCTTCAAACTCACCCACATCACCCATCCAAAGCATTTCCATTGTGAATGACTTTGTTGAACCCTTGGTGACTTCACCTTTCACCCCACCAAATTCCGCCACCACCCTTGTCTTTCATTTAAGCATGTGGATTGCTTATTGCTAAGACATCTAATTTAAGCAAATCTTAGGATTCTAGTGTAACTAAGATTAAAATTATGCTTAAGTTTTAGGCTTGTTTTTTTTATATATACATTGATGTTGAGTAAAACTACACCTTTAGGAAAAGGATGCAATAAATAGGGCAAGTGAGCACGACGATTTAGGAAAACCGTGTGTGAATGACCCAATTAAGTTCGTTCTCAAGGAGGCTAGTGTGTTATGTGTGTAATGATTTGGATTAATTTGTGATTATATTTGAGAAAAGAAAAATAGAAAAGGGATTAGAAGAGAATGACGGTTATGAAGACGGATTAAACTAAGTCTAAAAAGACGTAAACGTAAAGTCGTAAAAAGTACAAAATTAAAATTTAAACCTAAAAATTTCTAAAAATCACCAAAAATCTCTAATAATATTCTAGGAGTTTACAAAAAATCAAAACTTGCAAAAACCTTTTAATTAATTAGATAATGACTTTTTAATGCTAATTAAAGCCCTAAAAATCAAAATTAATTATTAAAAAGCCCTAAACAAGATTTTCAAGTTTGTAAACCTCAAAAATATCCTAATTAAGCTAAAAACTACTTTTCAAAATTTTAAAACCAATTAAAACTATTTTTAAACAATTAAAAACTCCTAAAATCAATTAAATCTTAAATTAATTATAACAAATAATCAAAAGACCTAAAAAATATTTGGAAAGTTGAAAAAATCCTAATTAAGTATTTAGAACCTAGGAAAAATATATAAACCTAGAAAATCAGACTTTTAATTTTTAATAATAAAATAATATTAAAATAATATTAAAAATCCAAAAATTATAAAAAATTCTAAAAACTTGCAAACTAGCTTAATTTAACCTAAATAACTCAGAAATGAAAGTGAAATTACCTAAATACCCCTATTGGGCCTAGAAAATGGGCCAAACCCAAAACAGTCCCTTATTGGGCTCAATTAAAGCCCAATAAGAAAAATTGTTCAAATTAAGCTCAAAAAGCACAGGTTGACTCAAAATTTGATTTTAAACAACTTTTTCCAAAGGCCCAAAAGCTAAAAATGTGAAATAAACTAACTTATAATAAGCAGCTTATTCTTAATGGGCTTTTTGGCCCATTAAGCCATAAGCTGATGCCATAAGCTAAAATTTAACACACAACCTTCTTTTGACCTAACAAAGACTTCTGCAAAAAGAAATTTCAAATAAGCCCACTTAATAAGCCAGAAACAAGTCAACAACTTATTCACAAAACGACAAAATAGTCGTATTTATGATCTAGACCACGTCAGAAGCTGATTCAAGTTGCAAAAGCTCACAAATAGCTTAACTAAGAATACTCAATCAAGAAAATCACAATAAGCCAAGTAGAATAAGCTGTGAGAACAGATAAGCTGGCTGAAAAAGCCAAATAAGCTAGTTTCCTAGCAAAAGCTTAACCAAAAGACTTGTAAACTTCCAGACTTGATATTAAGCTGAGAAAAATGAGTTCTATCACAAAAACTAAGTTGTTGCATGTACCAATAAGCAAAACAGATTTAATAAGCTTAAGACCAAGTTTGACCAAAAGTCAAACGCTGATAGGTTATAGTCAAACGCTGACAAGTTATAATCAAACGCTGACAAGTTATAATCAAACGCTGACAGACTTAATGAAGTGTAAGGACTTGTTTTTCACCCTGCTGGTCAAGGTTTGAGTGCAAACCTTGTGAATCAAGGCTCACCAGTTGGGTAAACTTGATGTGTTTTGGCACAGATAAGCCAATAAGCCAGTGGGCTTATAAGCTATGATCAAAGCAATCCAAATAGCAAAAACCAATCACAAGCAGCACATGAACAAGATCCAAGCAACAATACAACAATCCTAATGCTAGAAATCACAATGCAACACCAAATGAGGTGGTCACTTTGCTGATGCAAATGACACTTTAGCAGACTTTGATAAGCTATAAAAATCACAATCAGCAAGCCAAATTCAACCAAATGCACACACAAGCTTTAATAAACTCCAATAAGCAAGTCTAAACAGGTTTCATGCACTGGTTCAAAGAATTAAGCAAGATTAAAGCAATGAAAGTTACTGATGAACACTACACATGCAGTTTTCTACTTTTGCTGATGTACTTGACACACAAGCCAATTTCAACACCTCAAATCTTTCAAACAGGTTATGTTAACTTTGTTTAAGCCACTTTTATCCCTAAGCATGCATACACACTAAGTGTTCCCAAAATCCTAGGTCAAAACAAGCAGAAACAAGGTCTATATAGCAGATTGATCAATGCAAGTGTTCATACCCAAAAACTTGCAGCAAAACACTCTCAAACAAAGGTATATCAGTTACAAAGCATAAACAACACTTTCCCTTAACACAAAAACAGATTACAAGCATAAACCAATAGACCCAAACACCCCTTTAACTTTTTCAAATCAAAATTTTCAAAAGCAAAACAAGATTTCAGGCCAACCAAGCATCAATTAACACTAAAACAAGTCTAATAAACAGATTCAAGCAAGAACAAGCCACAAAATTCACAAGAACAACAGTTTCATACAAATATCACCAAAAATCACAATTTATGCAGATTTGGAGATTAAGTAAGCAAACCTCATGGATGTACATCCACACCCACGAATTTTGAGCTTATGTGCTAGCAAGAACAAGCACAAGCTTCCACAAAAGCCTGCTAAGATTGAACAAGGGTTAAGCACAATAACATGAAAAATCAGAAACTTCAAAAATCTTGATTGATGCAAACTTGTTACCCCACACTTGATTATCCCCAAGTTATAAGCCTCACCACACCTTAACCAACTCAGTTAGGATGCTATGATCAGCCCTATAGCCCAAGAATTCCAAGATTGGAACAAGACTTAGCAAAATATCAAGAAAATGAGGAAAATATGCAAACTTGTGCACACTCCTCTTTTGAAAACAGGTTTTAAACTTCAAAAGCAGTAAACTAAGAACATAAAACAAGCAGAATAAAGATGGCACTTGGTCTTTCTTCAAAGCACTTAACTCAAATTCAATAAACTGAAAAAGGATTTACAAGTGTTTGAACAAAGGAAAAACCAAAAGAAAAATGAAATGTGAAGGCCTAAGTGGCTTTATATAGCCTTACAATGAGCTAAGTTACAGCTAAAAACTAAAAACCCTAATGGTTGAAGTCCCCAATATGCCCTTGTAGCTTCTTGAAAATCTTGGACTCATGTGATGTTTTCTTGGACGTTTGCATGAGTTGGCAGGGTTGGAATTTGATCAATGGCTCATAATAAGCTTAAGTTTGAAGCAAGGATGTGGGGCGTTGGATCTGCTTTACTGTTTTGTCATCTTCTCCAAGGGGTAGAAAGCAGGGTAAAACATGTGACAAAGGAATGATGTGGCAAGCTGTTTGTGAGTTTGGTTGTGATTAGGGAGACCCTAATTATAATTCTGGAGGTTACTGGGTGCTAATTACAAATGGATTAAGAAAACCCAAATTTGTTCTTATGATGAATAGTGCATGTTTTGATCCAGATTAAGGTTTGAATGGGGTGTTTAGCGCGTGTTTTTGTAACTAATATTAATTAGTTATAATCCTGGTGAGTGGAAGGCTGAGGTGGAGGCAGGGAGTGGTATGATTGGTGGAAAAGATTGAGTGGGGCACGTGGCAGCTGGTGAGTGGTCTAGGTTACAATGTTGTCTGGCCAGTTTAACACCCCCATGTTTCAAAAACTTGTCAAATCCCTTCCAAACTCTATCAGCGCCCACTTTCTTCCTTGTCAACTTTTGCCTTTTTACACTTCTGGCCCAAAACTTTTGCAAAGTAAAATCAGGGGTAATTCTTGCCATATTTGAATTCTTCAAGGGCTGAATTGATATTTTCTTCAATGATAATGGTCTAGACTTGCAATATTGATAATTTGGAGGACTGAAATTGCCAAGTCTTGATGATTGAGGGACCATTTTTGCCAAATGTGGAAAGTTGAGGGTCCTTTTTGTAATTTTGAGATTTTCAAAGGACCAAACTTGTCATTTCTTGTACTTTGAAAGACTTCATGATGTATTTGACTTTGTGGATGATATTGGTTGACAATTTAGCTTTGTTGAGGGGCTAAACTTGCCAAATCTTCAAAGTTAAGGGTCCTTTTTGTAATTTTGACAAACTTTAGGGACCAAACTTTTAATTATGAGGATACAAGGGTATAAAGTGTCAATTCTTCATAATTGGAGGACCCTTCTTCATAATTCTTCAAATCTTCAAGGGTTGATCTTGGGAAAGTCTTCATTAGGGCTTGGTTCATTGTGCGGCTTCGTTTCCCGTGTTCATTTTTGCATGATTCTTGTGATCTTTTGTCATTTTCTCAATATCCGTACCTAAAATACACAAGCAACAAACACAAGCATATATTTGGGTATTTTGATGATATTTAATGCATTTTAAGCCCTTTTTGGAAGATGAGACTATGTATAAGAGCAGTCTCTTCATACATCTTTGTATGGTCTTTATTCTCTTGTATTTCCTTTCATATTTTTCAACATGATTTTTCTTTGAGTCTTAGATCTTGTTGTTATTTTGTTTCTTTCTTTTCTCTTATTTTGAGTCCTTTTCTTAAACTAATAAGAATTAGGAATCTTCTTGGAAATTTACATTATATGTAGCTTGATTTGTGATATCTAGATAGATGATTTGCTTGTATGCTACTTGCTTATATATCTTCTTACTTATCCGTATGCTATATGCTTAATTGATTAGTTAATGAATGCATGCTTATTATAAAGGTTTTGTCTTTGTCAACCAATTCCGATATAATATCTCTTAGATGTGTCTAACTCATGCATGTCCTTAAATGCTACGTGCTAACATGTTTTATTTAGTCTTCTCTTTTTAAGTAATCATGTTTCTTGCATGCCATATGTGTTAATTGCGCACCTTCTCTACATTGGTTTATTGTAGACTTCATTAAGCATTGCATGAATTATCCTATGTGCTTACTTGATTATGTGTTAGATTTTGTACTAACTCTTTCATGTCTTCTTGAGCTTCTTTTGAGTTTCTTTTCTCATTTTCTTTCGAGATTTCACTATCACCTTCTAAGGTATAGTATTCATGAATCAATTTGTGAAGTTATCCTTAACTTATTTGTTGAGTCTCTCTCAATTCATTTTAATCATGCTCTTCTAAGTCGAGTCTCTTTCTTCTAGTCTTTCTAAACTAAGTTGAGTCGAGCCTTACCCTTTCCTCATCATGTAATTGTTCTTTGAACATCCACAATGATTGAGAAGAGCTACGAAACTTTGAGCATGTAGTTTATCGTATGCTAAACACCATTTGGTGTCGACATTCATACGCATTGTTGCCTATAATGTCCTATATCCCGTTTCTTAAAGCGTCGATTTATCCGCTTTTGGTTTTCCTTTTTTTTGGTCAAAAATGCCTCTAGGTTGAGATATTTTTGTTCCTCTTTTTGAGAGTTGATTGCGGTTAAAATTTACAATTGGTATGGGTGATTCTATCAATTCTAAGTTTTTAACCCCTTGAGATGATATCTTCAAATTCTTGGATGTTTCTTTTCTACCTCTATTCCAACAATTTTGAGTTGATTTCCTCAAAATCCTCTCCTTGTTTTTTTTTTAGAGTTGATGGTTAAATCTTGAATTTTCTTGGGTGATTCCAAAAATTCTAAGCTTTTTACCCTTTGACATATTATCATTACAATTGGTATGGATGTCTCTTTTCTATCTCTATTCCAACAATTGTGAATTGATCTTGTCAAGATCCTCTCCTTTTTTTTGTTTTTGGATTGATAGCATCGCATGCACACTTCTTTGCTTGTCATTGTTTGTGCAAACGACTTGTTTATCATCCTAATTCCGTTTGGGTGACCCTTGCTATATATATGCTCTTGTGATCTTGTCTACTAACTTTGTTTTGTAGGACTTTTCTAACCCTTTTGTGTAGCTTGTCACTATTCTTGCTTTGTTGGTGCCTCAAGCAAGGGGGAGCTCATATCAAGGGGGAGCATTTGCAAGAGTTCAAATCATTACATTTGTGATCGTTGACTCACTCAAATTGCATTCATCAAACATCTTGCAAGTAATGCATTTTGGACACTCGTAGATAAGCATATTATTATGCTTGAGTTGGTTAACCTATGGTGATTGAAGACTTCACTGGGATGACGCAAGCTCAATATCCTTGGATGATGGGTTTATAGTTTGGATTCTTGCCTCTCAAACGACAACCACAATGGATGATTAGATTTTTGGATGCATGTTCTCTCGAAGTCGATCCTCCTCTTCTTAATATGAAGACTACCTTTCGGATGCAAGCTCTCGTGACGTCGATTCTTCTCTTCTTCAAGACGTTGACTACCTTTTTGATTCGACAAAAGGGGGAGAAGTAAGTGTAAACTAGTAACTTGTGCATTTTAATATGTGTTGTGATTTACTTGTTTGTCATCATCAAAAAGGGGGAGATTGTTAGTGCAAACATTACGATGCTTTATCGATATAATCTCTTTGTGTTTTGTTGATGACAAACGTATAATTCGCAACACATTATGTAAAATGATAAGGTACTCGTAATCACTCAAGAATACATTTGTATACTTCTCTCGACACCTCCAAGATCGCATTCGGCATGAATCACTCAAGGTATGTACAAACATGTCATTAACCTAACTAAGTGATCAAGGATTAATATTTTCTTAAAACTCACATTTAATCAAATGTGACAAAAGATTTAATTAACTTTATTTTTAATAAAATGTTTTATTAAAAAGAAAATGGAAATTTGAATTTGGCATATTCCATATGCCAAAGGAATATCCTTTGAGGGTATAAACTACCCCAGATGGCATATCCCCACTAAAGGACAAATTTGCACGGACTCCGACGCGGAGGTTCCTTAAAGGAACCCGCGGTTCCTTATTGATAAGGTACCACGGGTGGAGATAAGGAACCGCGGGTCTTTTTGACCGTTGCAATGTTGCCCTATAAATAGTGGATCATTTCCAACTTTTCTTTTAACCCTTTTTGCACAGTTTCTTTCAAAAACCATCTTAGATCCTTGATTAGTTAGTTTTGATTAATCTTGTTTAAGATGTGATTCAATCTTCAATCTCCTCATCCTCTCAAGTGCAAGAGAAGAACACTATCATTACCATGATGTGTTGGGTTCACTACATGATGAAGATCTTTCCTTCTATAGATCTAAGTTATGTTTTTAGTCTTCCTACTATGTATATGTAGAAGATCCAAGTGTTGGGTACACTTGGATGTGTTTGTAAGGGTAGAATATCCAAGTGATGGGTATCCTTGGATTAAGTGTTAGTTGTGTAGATCCAAGTCTTGTTAGTACTTGGTTATAGTGTTAGAGTTATAGATCTAAGTGATGTGTGCTTAGATCTATATGGTTTATGTGTTTAGGCCATAAAACACAAGGTTTGTTATGTTGGGCCATAAAACATAACTAGTGGGTAGATTAGGTTGTGTCTTGGTAGTTCCCACTAAACTCTAAAGTGATGTGGTTGTGTCTAGGTAGTTCTCACTAAACTCTAAAGTGATGTGGTTGTGTCTTGTGAGTTCTCACTAAACTTTAAAGTGATTAGTAGTTGTGTTGTGTGAAGTTCTCACGTAGCTTCAAAGTGAAGAGTCGTGAAGATTGGTTCTAGCTATCGATTAGAACTCGACATCTAGCCTTGTGTCGTTAAATGGTGAAGTGGGCGACGTTGTGTAGATTGGTCCTACCTAACATTAGGACTCGACTTTTAGCTTAGAGTCAGAAATTGGATAAGCGACGTTGTGTATGGTTTCTCCACCTTAAGGAGTTTGTTGACTAGTGAAGTAACTCTTGAGTAAGGTGTACTCGAGGAGTGGAGTAGGGCGAAGAGGAGCTTCGTGACCGAACCACTATAAATCATCGTGTCGGTACTTTCATTTACATTTATGTCTTTACCTTTGTAGATGTATTTATAATTGCATATTTGTGTTATGTGTCTTTGTGTGCATCACATAATCTAAACATCTAAGTTGCGGAAAAGCTATGGCTACGTACGTGTGTGCTTCATGTTTAGATTATGGTCAAGTGTACATCACCTAGTCTAAACATCCTAGTTGCGGAAAAGCTTGTGCTTAGTACGTGTGTGCTTAGTGTTTAGACTATTGCTTGATGTACTCTTGATTTGATGTGCTTGTGTGTTTTCTTACTTGTAGTATTTATCTCTCAATCAAACACATCTCACATCTAGTCAAGATTGATAAGGAATTTGATACAAAGGATTGTTAAGATTTCAAATTAACAATTTTGCTACGTCCACTGTCGGCGGTTCGTTATTGGACCGGCGGTTCCTTATCAATAAGGAACCGCGGGCAGAGATAAGGAACCGCAGGCAGTAGATTGAGCCGAAATGTTTTGAAAATGAACTAGAAACTATTCAACCCCCCCTTCTAGTTTCTACAGGATGTAATGACAAAAAAGGGAAAAGCTATAAATGCTTAATGTACTTTCAAGAAAAACTCATTCTACATACCGTACTTTTATTATTGTCATTATTCTTACTCAACTCTTATTTTATTTTCATTAGACATACTTTATGTAAATTTTAGCATCTATTTCGGTTTATCCAATCGTAATAACTTGGAAACATGACCAATCTGGTCAAAACAAACAAGTTTGGTTGAGGCTTTATGTGTGACACAGTTGTCATGTCTATAAGCTTTAAGACTAATGATCAAAGCTTGGGTGTTTACGTCGAGCAATAATAATAAACCTGTATCTTTTCTTGTGTCTAAACTCTAAAGATGTGTCTGATACGTACTTGTCACCACAGATAAATCCTAACAGAAAATGCGCATGGTAGTATGATAAAAATGTTTCATCAAGATCTATAGTCAACTATTTGTTGTCACTAAAGATTTTTAGGATCTGACAAAGATTTAAAGGTTCAACATAGCTCTATCGCATTGCATATTGTTTCTCAAACAAACAAAGTGAGATTCTACCATGGGTTTTGAAAATTCGATGATGCAAAAGATATGTGCTCCTACTAAAGATGGGAAGAGCAACACTAACCGGTATGAATACCAACTTATTTTCACAATAAAAATTCATAATGCATATATTTGGTGACATGAAGGGAACTACAATACTGATCTGGAGATAGAATCATGACGATCAAGGAAAGTTAAAAAATAAAAACAATGAAAAGGTACTTCACAATGTACACTTCTAGAAAGTAAAGTAGTACAATAAGCCTTTTTGAAAACAGGGTGCACTGTCCAAAGATCCATTAGGTGTATGTATCTCATTGAAAATGATCATCAGTCTTAAAGCTTATAGACATGACAACTGTGTCACACATAAAGCCTCAACCAAACTTGCTCTGTTTTGACCAGATTGGTCATGTTTCCATGTTATTACGATTGGATAAACCGAAATAGATACTAAAAATTACATAAAGTATGTATAATGAAAAGAAAATAAGAGTTGAGTAAGAATAATGACAATAATAAAAGTACCGTATATAGAATGAGTTTTTTTTAAAAGTACATTAAGCATTTATGGCTTTTACCCCGACAACAAATGATGCCTTTACCATGAATGTGATCTTCAGCTTCCTTTTTTCTCTCCAAACCTGGAGTCTTTAAATTTGACCATACAAGGGGTACTTTTCTTAATCATACATATTCGTTCTTTTATGGTTAATGATTGAAGCTTTTTGCCTTTCACATATTTCTTTGGTGTACTTTCTGAATCTTATCCTTAAAATATGCTTATGTGTGTGTTTGATGTGCGTGTGTGTGAACGAAGAGAGTTGGTTGTACTGTACATCATCTTAGATAGAATTTTTACAAAAATCCTTGAATTGGAGGAAACTTGAAACGGGTAGAAATTATGGATGGGTCAAATGAGCGGGGTCTGTTAACACTATTTTGTCCATTTCCTTAAAGTTCTTATACTTTTTTATAGAACAACCTTCCGCGTCTACATTTAAGATTCGCTTCATTGACCCATTTTTAAATATGTGAGTAAACATTTCCGCCTCTACAACTGAACTGTTTACACAGCCTCACAACCTAGAAACAGATATGGAAATTTTTAGTGTGAAACAAAGATTTGAGATTGGAACCTTTAGGTTGTTGTTTCAGGCTTCATCAACTTAAGTAAGCATAGTTTGAGCATATACTACGTAATACATTATTTAAGAACTTCGGTTGTTGTTTTTTGGTAAAGGGGACTGTCAAGAAACACTTCGTGAAGAAATATTTTGTCGTTAGTACTTTGCATTGGCTTGTTCTAAGGTTATGTCTATCTATTAGAGTTGTGAAACCAGGTAGGTTGGGTAACAATCTTAAATGACTTCTGGTCAACCGTTAGCTAAGTTTCTATTGAAGGGGAGTTTAGTGGGTAACAATTTCTACTATCTGATATGATCATGGCAGATTATTATTGATATTAGTTAAGTTATTAGTTTATTTACTTTATTTTATTGCATTATCTTAGGACCAAGTTAAGTTTAGGGATCTTTTATTATAAATAGGGATAGGGTCATATTTTGTAGTGGAAGAGGGAATAGAACCGGTGTTCGGACTTGGAACAGCTTTAGATTAGGGTTTATTGTTCTTTGTTTTCTGTTTTTCTTCATTATTAATAAAATCATTAGCAAGTTCGTATCAAATTGGTATCAGAGCAAGATCAGGGCCGTAAATTTTTATTTTTTTTTTTCGAATTTACTGTTCATCAAAACACTGTTCATCGGAACACTATTCATCGTAAAAAGTCATGACTATAAAAAAAGTTGTAGAACTAGATGCTGAATTCATCGAGTACAAGGCAGAAGTAAAAGCAAGCATGGATGATTTGGAGAAGAAGATTGACGACGGTATTGGAAAGTTAGATGCAAGTATCAAAGCTATGAAGGAAGAATCAGATGTGAAGTTTGAGGAACTGGAGCAACTCATCTTGGGTAATGCTCCATCATAATCAACATATGTGGATACCATGCCTCAATCACCTAGGTAGCTACAAAGCCGACCCCGTACATACCACCAGTACGACGAACTTACGATGATCTTGGGTTTTCATTGCCTAAGTTCCATGCTGATCCAAACAATACTTTTGGAAAAAATCAGGGATCTGACATCGTGGAATTAGAAGACTCAAACATGCATGAACAAGGGAAACTAGATATGTTTGAAGATTGCACTAGGCATCGCACAGGTTCTGGTTCTGGATTTCAAGCAACCGGGATGCAACCAACAGGATTTGAACGAGGGTTTTGGACAGAACCACAACCGAGAGTTGATAGGGAGACGCAACACATGGGGGAACAAAACATACAGGATAAAGAGATCGTCAAGGGGCTGGAACAAATAAAAGAGACAGATTTGTGTATCGCAGATTTGAGCATCGAATGAGAAAGTTGAAGATGCCCGTGTTTGAAGGTGAAGATGCATATGGATGGATATATAGAGTTGAGCGGTATTTCGAAATTCAAGGACTTACGCCACAAGAGCAACTACGAGCAGCAACTTTATGTATGGAAGGTAAGGCGTTATCTTGGTATAGGTGGAGTGAGGAACGAACTCCACTCCATTCGTGGGATGGTTTTAAAAGGCTCTTTTGGAATAAGTTTGTTGGTTTCATGTGTCAAAACCTGGTAAAACCTAGAAATATAGGTACCTCACTTGGTACTGGATTTGAAAGATTGAATCTGCTAAACAACTACAAGTGTACACAAGAACACTTTAAGATATATATTCGGAATACAATTTGTTTTTGAATCTTTTGAAGTACACAACGGGGATACGACGGAGAACATGGGATCCCGGAATCACCGAGACAAATTTTTTCAAGACAACACCTTGAGGACAAGGTGTGTTTAGGGACGAGAGTATTGATACGATCATGGCAGATTATTATTGATATAAGTTAAATTATTAGGTTATTTACTTTCCTTTATTGCATTATCTTAGGGACCAAGTTAAGTTTAGGGATCTATTATTGTAAATAGGGATAAGGTCATATTCTCTAATGGAGGAGGGAATAGAGTCGGTCTTCGGACTTGGAACAGCTTTAGATTAGTTTTATTATTCTTTATTTTCTATTTTTCTTCATTATTAGTAAAATCATCAGCAAGTTCGTATCACTATCTTTGTACATCTATTAACCGGCTTAATTATGTACTTTATATTTGATTAAGGGCTTAATTTTAACTTTTCATTTCCCATGTATCAGATAACCTTTTTGTTTATGTGATGACTACCTGCGTAGTAACCCCAGTCCGTCTACATGGAGGTATCATATCCCCACGTATAAACTCGCATTGTATGTTGCAGAACAGCTACAAATACTTAGGGGTAGTGTTGATATGATTCATTCTTCTTGCAGTTCACTATTATGTGTATTAAATTTTGACACATTACTATTAAAATATAAGTTGACATTGTTCCATTCTCCAAGGGTAAGAAGTGTAAGTTTTTTTTATATACTTTTCTATAGTTTAGAATATTGTGTTTACAT
Source organism: Glebionis coronaria (assembly GCA_025667525.1). Taxonomy (NCBI): domain Eukaryota; kingdom Viridiplantae; phylum Streptophyta; class Magnoliopsida; order Asterales; family Asteraceae; genus Glebionis; species Glebionis coronaria. The sequence continues at coordinate 558,889,483 of CM046877.1, read as the reverse complement.
TTTGCAGGTTGCTCAAAGTATGAGGGCTATTTGTGTCAAGTTAATGGAAGCTGACTGAAGCCCTAGTTTTGTGCTATATATTCATCGCATTCACATATTTAGTTGTTATCATTCTGTTTCGTTTTTTCTCTCTTATTCCGCCATTGTTGATAGTTTGGTTATACTTGTTCTTGATCTTTGATCTTGCCTTTAAGATCATCGAATCATTGTTCATTCTTTCTGTTTGTATGTACTGATCACAAAGCCAAGATTCACATTCGAAGTGATTGCCTGAGGCTGTTAATAAAATAAAAGGGTGGTTGGTTGAGTAGTTTGTGTTGTTCATACTTGTTTTTCTATAAAATCCTATATGGTATCAGAGTCATTGGTTCTTGATATCTGTTTTTATCTCAAAACTGGTTTTTGTTAAAGATCTTGATTAATCTGTTGGTTAATCGTGTTAATCTGTTGGTTAATTTGGGTTTTTTTATCATTCAAATTTTTAGGGCTTTCTGAAATTTGGGTTTTCTTATTCTTGGTGTTCTGTGGGCTTTCTTTGGGTTCTTGGGCAATTAATTGAGTTTAGTTGCATATCTGGTAAGTTTAATCAAAAAACCCTAAAATCGGAAATTGGGGGTTTTTTATTTGAGGTATTTTCTTGATTAGTTAGTTATTCTGTTATAACTAATCTTTCAGCTTGTGTTCCGCTGTGCTTTGTCTGATTTTTGGTGTGATCAGCTTGATCTATTGTTTCTTGGCATTCTTAGTAGCTTGTTGCTGCGCGTGCACTGTAACACCTCTCTTGCTTTTTCTTTTAGGTTGTTTAGGTTGTTTTTAGTGGGTGATTAGGTGTCTAAGGGATCTAGTTAGTGATTGGAGTTTTGATTCGGTTTTCTTATGTGGATTACTTGGTAGCTGTGTGTAGAGGAGTTACAAGGTTTTTTTTTCTTTGTTATTTGTTTTCTTGGTGTGTCATCATGTTTGGTGACAAGAAAGGTGATAAAGGTGTTGGTGATTGATTTAAATGGTTTTGACATATGTGTACTAAATCGTTCTCGGTTTCTATTCGAATTGATCACGGTTTATGGTGGAATTATCGGTGTTGGTCACTAAAAGGGGGAGCTTGATTATCTAAGTCTACTAATAATATAAACGTAAAACTTTTAAACATAAGAATAAAGAAGGATGTCTAACCTCGATTGCTTATCCAGAGTGAATACTGCACAGTAGAACAAAGTGAAAATAGCTAAAGGTAATTATCTATTTTAAAATAAAGTTGAAAATGTAAATGTCGTTGAGTAAAAATGAAAGCTTTAAAATTTAAACTAAATATTAAGACTTAAAAATATATGACGAAAAATTAAAACTTGATAAAAAGTAAATTTGAAAACTTAATGAAAACGTAAACTTCATGAAAACGTAAACTTCAAAATTAAGCTAAGATAAAACAATTAAAATAATACTTAAGAAAAATGGCGGGAACATTAAAGTTTAAACATAATTCGGGAAACTAAAACTGAACATAAGTCGGGAAACCAAATTTGCACTTAATCCGGAATCCAAATTCCTAACACTATTCGGAAAACACAACTTACACGTAATTCGGAATAAGGATCTAATGCACAATCTGGAATGTGTCCTCCTTAACCTTGTTCGAAATGTGTAGTGCTTGTGCTAATTCGGAATCCAGCTCCAACAATTAATCCGGAATGTGAGTCACATACACAATCCGGAATCCGTATCACTTACCAAGTTCAGAATGTTGATCCTACCCGTAATCCGGAATCCGTATCACGCATCTAATCCGGAATAATTCATCCACACACAATCCGGAATCAAGATATGTGACCTTATCCAGAATCCTTAAATTTGCAATTAATCCGGAATCAAGTTTCTTGATACAATCCGGAATATTCGATCTCTACCTTATCCGGAATTCACCTTTCCTAAACTAACTCGGAATCCGCGTCAAATATTTAATCCGGAATGTGTCTATCAATACTTAATTCGGGATCTAGGTTCAATACCTAGTTTGGAATGTTTGTGCTTCACATAATTCGGAATCACTGATCCTTGGGATTTAATCCGGAATGCAGTTTGGTATGCAATCCGGAATCCGTGCTCTAAACCAAATTCGGGAGATGGAGTGTTTGTTTTGGACGGAAAACAAGGGCTAAGTCAGAATATAGGTTTGCAACTAGCTCGGAATACAAGGGTTTGCACATAAGTCGGAATAATGGGGTTTTAGGAACCCGGATAAGAAACAAACTTTTAAGCAAAATGAAAATAAGCAAAATGAAAATAAGCAAAACTAAAATAAGCACTTATCTAAAAACTTAACCGAGTCAACTTAAATAAAAAGCAAATAAGCCAAAATTTAAAAACTTTTAAAAACACTAAATAATCAAAATATTTAAAATCAACTTTCTATAAAAATATTAATCTACCCAAAATCAACTTATTTAAGATCTAGAAAACATAAAAATTAAGCAATAAGCACAATAATCTAAAAACCTCAAACACACCAAATCAATAAGCACAATCCAATAAGCAAATCAATCACATATTCAATAAGATTAAACCAACTACAAGATTAATAAAGCAGAATAATAGATTATGATTAAGAAAGGTAGAATGAGAATTAATTCAAAAGCTTGATTAGATTGAAGATTAAGATCCAAAATTACAAGATTAAGATGAAAGTTTAATAAGCTTGGAAGAAAAGCTAGAGAGAAAAAGTAAAAACACACACTAAAAATAAAACTAAGTAAAAATTAAAAACTAACTACTTTTCTAATGACATATGTGTAATATATATAGGGGAAGGGAGGGTGTTGTTTCTTCTCTCTTTCTTCTTGTCTTCTCGTCTTTTAAAATAACTCGTCTTTCTCGACTTTTTCTCGGGATTAGTCGAATGATAATTTGAACTCGTCTTCTAATTTTTTTATTTTAGTAGACTTGGTTCTTCGACTTCGTTAAACTTCCGTCTTTAGACTTTTTCTTCGATAAATCTTCAGAATAGGCCTTTGACTTCCGTTCTTCTTGCACTTTTGATCTTTTGACTTCGTCTTTTGTCTTTTTCTTTGATAAAAGCCCGTGAAAGCCCGTGTTTTCTTCCTTTTTCATATTTTTGTCCTAAAATACAATAAAAATACAAACCACGCATAATTCCGCCTTTTACGACACTAAATACATGTTTTGGTCTTGTTATTATTAGAAATAAGTGGTAATGGGATAAGTGTTTTCACACTTATTAGTGATACTGATACTGATGATAATACAGAAATTGTCATTCATACTAATGACCCTCTTTACTTACACCCTACTGATACTAATGGACAACCAATTGTGACTGTTAAACTTACTGGTCCAGAAAGTTATAATGTGTGGGTTGCTGCCTTTAAACTTGCTTTACATACTAAAGATAAGTTGGGTTTTATTGATGGTACTTGTGAAAAAGATAAGGAAGATGAGATTCTTCAAGAACAGTGGGATAGATGTAATGTTGTTGTGTTATCTTGGATTCTTGGATGTGTTTCTTTTGAGTTATACCAAGGGTAAATTTTTTCAAAAAATGCTAAATATGTATGGGATGAGTTTAAGGAGACATATGATAAGACTGATGGATCTGTGATCTATAACTTGCACTATAAAATTTGTTCTCTTACACAATCTGGATCTTCATTGTCAGAGTATTACCATAACTACAATAGTTTATGGAGGCAGTTTGACTCCCTTGTCAATCTTCCTTCTTGTAGTTGTGATAGTGCTCCTCAATTGAAAGGTCAACTGCTCTTATGAGGCTTATGTAGTTTCTTATGGGTCTTGATGACACTTCCAGTGTTGTTAGGAGTCAATTGTTAACTGTTGATCCTTTACCTGATGTTAAATCTGCTTTTGTTACTTTGTCTAGGGTTGAATCCCATAAGAATGGTTTGGTTCATAATGGTAATGTTAAAAGCACTGCTTCTGCTTTTGTTTCCAAACAAAATACTTGGTCTGGTAACAGAAATAACAAGAACAGAGGTTTTAACAGGAATAATAAGACTAATAACTTTGTTTGCAAGCATTGTAATATGAATGGGCATACCATAGACAGATGTTTTGAGTTGAATGGATATCCTCTAGGTTTCAAGAAAAGAAACTCTGGAGGATCTAATGGGTCTAATAATGTTTCTAGTTCTCATGGTAATAATGTTGATCAAGGAACATGGAAATCTCTTCCCTTTACTACTGATCAGATTTAGGCTTATGGCTTTAGTTGGATCTAAGCCTGATACTGTTTATGTGCAGTCTTGTGCTGCAGGTATTGTTTTTTGTCCTAATCATATAATAAACTTTGTTACTTGAACATTTTTTAACTATAATACTAACTGTAGAACAATGATAATCTTATAACTAATCAATAGGGTTGTTGTTTTTCTAGAGAGAGAAACTAGAGAGAGAAAAGAAAGAAACTTGTATTAATGTGAGAAATGTAATAAACAACCAACACCCCTTTCCATGGTGGAAAGGGGTTTATATACCAAGTCCTTTAATGGACTTGGGCTTCCGGCCCATGAACATGCTCATGGGTCGGGCTAATGTAAATAATAAACAAACTTATACTACGAGCCTATAACTATATTGTTGGAGTGACCGATACTTTCTTAATATAAAAAACGTATTTCCAACAATATCCCCCAAAGGGAGGTCACTCCAAATTTACAAAGTCCTAATCTAGCATGTTAGATCTTGTTCTTGAGCTCGTAGTCCACTTTCTCTTTTCTTCTTTAACTTTTCATCTTTTTGTGAATATGTGTTGAATAACATCAGGCTTTTGCTTGGAACATGTTCTTTTGGCCTTTCACGTGCAATCTTTATCTTCTTGTGATGTTCGCCTCTTCGTGACTTCATGTCCCACACACCTATCCTTTGTTGAATTCTTGAAAGTTTCAGAGTCGATACAGCGGAAGACTTTTATTTCTTGAATTTGCTGAAATATTTGATGCAGAAGGAATAAGTATGTGAGGACGACTTCAACTGGTACACCACAATGCCACCGTCTTCGAATGCAGCAACATAACAAGACACGAATAAAATGGCTTTGACATTTTATTCTAATTCGGTAGCATTTTACCTCCGATCGGTGAAGGCCGTTGGACGATAATAAATATCGTACTTGTGACAGGTAGGTCTAATTAAAGATCTCCTTGACAAGATTTCGCGGGTAAACCCGTTCTCTTTATTCGACCGTCCTAAGCTGACTGCGAACATAAAGAGTGAATCATTTGGATTAAAAATCCTTATGATTGAAACCGTCAATTCATGAAACCTGGAACAAGTGAAATTCAATTAAGATTTTCAGCATCGTTGCTTTCCAGTTGTCACGAGCTTGATTCAAATAGAATCTTTCTTGTCACCTACCGCAGTGCTGTTTGATTTTGACACTAGAAGGATTTCTACTCTTCATTGTGAACACTAAAGAGTGCCACTCTGAGTGTTCTGGAAAGATCACTTGGATAATGCGTAGAGGCCCTGGAACAACTTTAATCTCAATTAAGAGTTAAACCATCGTTTCTTTCCAGTTATCACAAGATTAGTTCTTAAAGAACCGCACGTGTCACCTACCATGAGCTTGTTTGATGTTGGCTCAAGCAGGATTTCCATCTTCATTGTAATACTTTCGTATTACTCAGATGTTCTGGCAATATTACGAGAATATTGCGTAGGACTCATAAAAATATTTATTGTTTTGAAATTGTATCCTAACGAGACTTTTGATGATCTCGTAGCTCTAGACTGAATAGTTCATTTTTGTTTTGGTGAGCGGAGGCTGGAGAGGATTGCCACCTTTTCAATATCAATTTATTCGGAGTGAATAAACCGATAGATACCGTGTTGAACTCCGTGACATTAAAACAATATCTTTTGAGAGATATTTGAGTTGGCTGGGAGGGGTTGTGCATCGCATCACTGGGTCCATGATACTTTGTCTTCAAGATGAGTTGACCCGGTTTCTGCCTAAATTGTAAGGAGGGCTTCTTTCTTTACACCCTTTATCTTTACATTTGGTTTTCATTCTTCAACCCCTTCAATGCTTACCAATACATCATCACTAGCACCTTGTCGTGATTGTTCTAGTGCTAGCATCAGTACTTGGTCAACATTCAGCTACGTTCATAGTCCATTCTCAACTTTCCTAAGGACTTCTATTTTTCTAACTATGGAATTGTCCTTGGGAAGATTCCTTTGGTTCTTGGAAGAATCATTGGACTAGTACCTAATCCTACCACCCTTTTGTCACCACATCCGTCATGAATTAAGTGTGTTTTGGGTAAGTACTTGTCACCATGAAAAATCCTTGAAAACTAACTTAAGATACTTGTGATATAAATATCAAAGTTTTGTATATGTAAGTGTTTTTGTTCATAAAAAATGCTCCCCCTTAACATGTGCAACACATATTAAGTTGGTTTATACTTTAAGTCTTTTTCATGTTTAGCCAAATATATCATCAAGTCTCCTTAATCCCATTTTCTCCCCTTATCCAAAATGTTAACCATCAATATTTTGGATATTAATAGATTAACCGGTCTTTGGGTAACAAAATGAAATCAATTTCTGGCCAAAGAACATATCAATGCTCCCCCTCAACTTAATGAGGGTTAGATGTAGTGTTTGAGTATGATAGATTTTGAAAGATTTAGAATCTCGTGAGAAATTCTTGAAACATTATCATACTTTCACACTACAGCAAGCCACAAAAGCACAATATTCACAATATTTACATATTCACAAATTAAACAACATGGAGATAACCTGAGGTAGTACGATCCATTAGATGGATCATTGCATCATCTTGTGGTGCGCTCCATATGGTCTTCCACCAACGAATCGTTCTAAGCTTCTTATAAGACGTCTTTCCCTCAGCTTTTCATTAATCTTCTTGATCGTATAGGTAGCACTCTGTTGATATACCATGTCCCAATCTACAGTGACCTCTAAAAGAGTCTTATACTTGTTGAGATGCACCAACTTGTCCCGAATATGGGTGAGAGTCCCGTCACTGAATTTGTTGATCTCTGGAATTCTTAGGAACTTCGTAAGACCACGACCATTCTTGTGATGTTCGCCTCTTCGTGACTTCATGTCCCACACACCTATCCTTTGTTGAATTCTTGAAAGTTTCAGAGTCGATACAGCTGAAGACTTTTAGGTCAGACTTTCTTGAATTTGCTGAAATATTTGATGCAGAAGAAATAAGTATGTGAGGACGACTTCAACTGGTACACCACAACGCCATCGTCTTCGAATGCAGCAACATAATAAGACACGAATAAAATGGCTTTGACATTTTATTCTAATTCGGTAGCATTTTACCTCCGGTCGGTGAAGACCGTTGGACGATAATAAATATCGTACTTGTGACAGGTAGGTGTAATTAAAGATCTCCTTGACAAGATTTCGCGGGTAAACCCGTTCTCTTTATTCGACCGTCCTAAGCTGACTGCGAGCATAAAGAGTGAATCATTTGGATTAAAAATCCTTATGATTGAAGCCGTCAATTCATGAAACCTGGAACAAGTGAAATTCAATTAAGATTTTCACCATCGTTGCTTTCTAGTTGTCACGAGCTTGATTCAAATAGAATCTTGCTTGTCACCTACCGTAGTGCTGTTTGAAGTTGACACTAGTAGGATTTCCACTCTTCATTGTGAACACTAAAGAGTGCCACTCTGAGTGTTCTGGCAAGATCACTTGGATAATGCGTAGAGGCCCTGGAACAAGTTTAATCTCAATTAAGAGTTAAACCATAGTTTCTTTCCAGTTATCACAAGATTAGTTCTTAAAGAACCGCACGTGTCACCTACCATGAGCTTGTTTGATGTTGGCTCAAGCAGGATTTCCATCTTCATTGTAATACTTTCGTATTACTCAGATGTTCTGGTAATATTACGAGAATATTGCGTAGGAATCATAAAAATATTTCTTGTTTTGAAATTGTGTCCTAATGAGACTTTTGATGATCTCATGGCTCTAGACTCAATAGTTCATTTTTGTTTTGGTGAGCGGAGGCTGGAGAGGATTGCCACCTTTTCAATATCAATTTATTCGGAGTGAATAAACCGATAGATACCGTGTTGAACTCCATGACATTAAAACAAATATATTTTGAGAGATATTTGAGTTGGTTGGGAGGGGTTGTGCATCGCATCACTAGGTCTATGATACTTTATCTTCAAGATGAGTTGACCTGGTTTCTACCTAAGTTCTAAGGAGGGCTTCTTTCTTTACACCCTTTATCTTTACATTTCTTTTCATTCTTCAACCCCTTCAATGCTTACCAATACATCATCACTAGCACCCTGTTGTGATTGTTCCAGTGCTAGCATCAGTACTTGGTCGGCATTCAGCTACGTTCACAGTCCATTCTCCATCTTTCCTAAGGACTTCTATTTTTCTAACTATGGAATTGTTCTTGGGAAGATTCCTCCGGTTCTTGGAAGAATCATTGGACTAGTACCTAATCCTACCACCCTTTTGTCACCACATCTGTCGTGAATTAAGTGTGTTTTGGGTAAGTACTTGTCACCATGAAAAATCCTTGAAAACTCACTTAAGATACTTGTGGTATAAATATCAAAGTTTTGTATATTTAAGTGTTTTTGTTCATAAAAAATGCTCCCCTTTAACATGTGCAACACATATTAAGTTGGTTTATACTTTAAGTCTTTTTCATGCTTAGCCAAATATATCATCAAGTCTCCTTAATCCCATTTTCTCCCCTTATCCAAAATGTTAACCATCAATATTTTGGATATTAATGGATTAACCGGTCTTTGGGTAACAAAATGAAATCAATTTCTGGCCAAAGAACATATCAATGCTCCCCCTCAACTTAATGAGGGTTAGATGTAGTGTTTGAGTATGATAGATTTTGAAAGATTTAGAATCTCGTGAGAAATTCTTGAAACATTATCATACTTTCACACTACAACAAGCCACAAAAGCACAATATTTACATATTCACAAATTAAACAACATGGAGATAACCTGAGGTAGTACGATCCATTAATTGAATCGTTGCATCATCTTGTGGTGCGCTCCATATGGTCTTCCACCAACCGAATCGTTCTAAGCTTCTTATAAGACGTCTTTCCCTCAGCTTTTCATTAATCTTCTTGATCGTATAGGTAGCACTCTGTTGATATACCATGTCCCAATCTACAGTGACCTCTTGAAGAGTCTTATACTTGTTGAGATGCACCAACTTGTCCCGAATATGGGTGAGAGTCCCGTCACTGAATTTGTTGATCTCTCGAATTCTCTGGAACTTTATAAGACCACGACCATTCAGGTGAGAATTATTCCTTTTTGTTGATGGTGAATGTGAGCTTTCTGTCTGATAACCGTTTCTTTGAAGCCCAAAATTCATACATATAATCGGTTGGAACCGAAGCCGTACCACATGAAGCCTTCTTTATTGGAGTTCGATCAAAAATTTATGTGGCCACTTTGAAAGCATAGTGAGCTGAGGCATAATCTTCTTTGTCTTCTTTCAGTCGAAAGTTGTTTGGTATAAACTGTAGAGCCTTGGCGGCGTCAAGTGCCTGGTTAGCTTTGATTTGCTGCTCGGTAAGTTGAGACATGTTTTCTGCTTAAGACGAACAAACATACAATATTGATATACCCAAATATATATATCATGATGTATCTATACCTAAGCAAATCAAACATATACCATAGACAACAAACAATACACCATCTTCGAGTAAGTCCACATTCTTGATAAATGCAATTGACATTTTTGGAATAATTGACATTTTCAGAAAAACTATCTTTTTTGGAAAAACAGACTTTTTTTCAGATAAATTAACCTTTTTCGGATAAACTGACTTTTTTAGATAAACACATGTTTTTCGGATAAAAAGACTTTTTCAGAGAAACTATCTTTTTCGGATAAACTGACTTTTTCAGAGAAATCAACTTTTTCGGATAAAAGGACTTTTCCAGAGAAATCATCTTTTTCAGATAAATCAAGTTTTTCGGATAAAAGGAATTTTTCAGAGAAATCATCTTTTTCGGAAAAACAGACTTTTTCAGATAAATCAAGTTTTTCGGATAAAAGGACTTTTTCAGAGAAATCATCTTTTTCGGAAAAAATAGACATTTTCAGATAAATCAAGTTTTTCAAATAAAAGGACTTTTTCAGAGAAATCATCTTTTTCGGAAAACAGACTTTTTCAGATAAATCAAGTTTTTCGGATAAAAGGACTTTTTTCAGAGAAATCATCTTTTTCGGAAAAAAGGCAAGTTTTTCGGATAAAAACAGATCTTCGGATAAATACATGTTTTTCATATAAATGCATGTTTTTCAGATAAATCTTCGGATAAATGCATGTTTTTCAGATAAATGCATGTTTTTTAGATAACTCTTCGGATAAATGCATTTTTCGGATAACAGTCTATGACAGATTACATGATCATCCTCATTTACAAACTTGATATGATTCTTAGGGCAAAAATGAGTGAATCTAACGCATCCTAAACAAAACATCTATGAACTAAAGCTTATCGCATACAAAACCCCTTTATCAATTAATCCTATGAAATCCATAAACCCTAATTTGAGATATAGTGATTGATAATTAAGAGAAACAGAGGAATCATAAGCAAAATTAGGTTATACATAGATACCTTTAATGTTTATTTCCTGATTAGATCACAACAAGTGATGTCTTGGATGGAAAGAAAAAAAAACAATGGCGGCAAAGGTTTGTGGGTTGAGTTTGTGTTAAACAGATAAAAAAAATAAAACGAAAAAGAAAGAGGGGGCGGTTATTAATTTGTTTGACTTAGGTAAAAAATAAGCGTTTTCCCATTTTACACATTTAGTCCTCCTATTTTCGTCTATTTTCGTTTAGTGATTATCCTATTTAGTCACACACAATCCAAACCACACAATTGACCTCCTATGTCTTAACATTCATTAATTATATTATCACGAAAAAGCCTAAGACTGAGTCACATAAATCACGAAAGTTTATGAAGCACAACGAGTACACACGAAGGATGATTCACTATAAAGCAAATAACCAATTAATTTTTCTGAGAGACTTTTGAAGACCGATTTGATGATGAAAACAATTTGACATTTTCTCCCCCTTAAATACAAACCCGTTTTTATTTAAAGAGCTGTAGTCTTTGTATTTAAGAGTACTGATGAAAGACTTATTCGTTTGAGATGATATTAAAACAATTCGTGGTGGCAATAACATTTCTCTTATTTTAACAAAATAAGTGCACTGAAACGTACACTAATTTGTGTTAGACCAAGTTGTAAAGTAAACTTGATCCCTTGTATGGTTTTAAAGTAAACCATACCCGAGAAAATTAATTCCCGTTGTGAGCCAACGTCTTCGTATGAAATACGTGACTTGAATGCGAAAAGCGGGTTACAGTCAGAAATAACTACAAGCCATATGGGCATGTTTTAAAATATGTAGAACTTTTATACAGACTCTATTTATGGCGCCATGTCAATTTTAATCGACATTTCTAAGGCCATAAATATTACCGTACTAAAAGACATGCCCGATTTAAAATGAAAAATATTTTTGGATTTTCTTGATTTTATATTTTTTTATGGTTTTTGTATGTTTTATATTTTTGTATTTTCCTTTTGGTGGTTTAAATATATACGATAATATACAAGATCACGATCAAAGGATACTCTAGAATAGTTTACCACCACTATTCTGCAGATTCTTCTGCCAACTCCTTAAGTGTCGCTGGTGAGAATGATTTCATGCCTAGTTTTTCGATCAAAAACTCGATACTTCCTCGATCTAAGGCCTTTGTGAATATATCTGCCAGATGATACTCAGTGTTGACAAATACAGTTCGATCACTCCATTTTCCACTTGCTCTTTGATGAAGTGGTAGCGTATGTCAATGTGCTTCGCCCTGGAATGTTGAACGTAGTTGTAGCAAAGGGCAATTGCACTTTTGTTATCACAGTACATCGGGATTTTGTTGAATCCAAGACCGTAGTCAGTTAATTATGATAGCATCCAAAGAACTTGAGCACACGAACCAGACATAGCAATGTATTCAGCCTATGTACTTGATATCGCAGCGCTTTTCTGCCTTTTGGATGCCTAGCTAACAAGTCTATCTCCAAGAAGTTGCACACTGCCAGAAGTGCTACGTCTAGTATCTTGACACCCAGCATAATCCGCATCTGCATATGATATTAGTGCAATAGAGGAATCCTTCGGATACACAGACCACGATGAAGTGTTACTTTAAGATATCGAAAGATACTTTTCACAACCTGTAAGTGCTTTTCGGTAGGCCGAGCCTGATACCGGGCACACATGCATATAACAAATTGCAAATCAGGCCTGCTAGCAGTCAGATAGAGAAGGGTGCCGATCATTCCATGGTAAAGTTTAGGATCGACAACTATCCCTTCCTTATCCTCATCTAACTTGGATCTCTCCACCATTGGAGTATCCACGGGGTCACAATTTTCAAAATGATACTTCTTTAATGATTCAAGAGCAAATTTGGATTGATTAATGAAGATGCCTCTGGGATTTTGAGAAATTTGCAACCCTATGAAAAATGAAAATTTTCCCATCATCGACATCTTAAAACATGTGGACATAATTTTCTCAAAATGGTCAGACAGTCTTTGAGTAGTGGCAGCAAATATTATATCGTCAACATAAATTTGTACCAGTATCATGTCGTTGTCCTCCTTGAGAATAAATAATGTTGGATCCACTTTGCCTTTAGAGAAGCCTTTCGAGATGAGATACGACGATAGGAGATCGTACCACGCGTGTGGAGCTTGTTTCAACTTGTAAAGAGCCTTCTTGAACTTGTACACGTGATTAGGATACTCTGAGTTGACAAATATATTCAGTTGGCTTACGTAGACATCTTCCCTTAATTCACCATTGAGAAATGCCGTCTTAACATCCATTTGGTATACGATCATGTTTATGTGAGCAGCATAAGCAAGGAATAGTCTAATCGCCTCCAATCATGCCACAAGAGCAAAGGATTCTTCAAAATCAATACCCAAAGCTTGTTTGTAACCTCTAGCAACCAATCTAGCTTTGTTCTTTAGCACTCCACCTAACTCATCGAGTTTAACCTTATATACCCACAACAATGTAAGGATTTCAACGTTGTTGGGTAAAGGAACTAATTCCCACACTTCAAGTCGTTGAAATTCATTAAGTTCCTCTTGCATGGCTTATCTAAGATGATTTTGTCATGGCTTGTTTCCAATTTTTAGGTTCAGTATCGAAAAGAAATGCATCAAAGTAGCAATATAATGCATGTTCTTGGAGTTGGTGGCGTCTTAAGACTGGTCGATTGATGTCACCAATAATATTGCAGGTTGGGTGATCCTTTGTCCATTTTGTGTTGTGAGTTTCAATCCGTGGTGGTCGGGAGTGAACGATTGCAGGAGCTTCCTCTGAGGTAGACGCACCGTTAGGGTTTTTAGGTTTTTGTGAACCAAAGAAAGGAAGCTTTTGTAAGTGAGCAAATTCTAAATCGTGATCATAGTGATCCTCTTCAACATCATTAGGAACAAGTGGGGGTGATGATTCAGGTGTAGTTTGTGAATTGGTGGGGGATGGGACATCTGGGTCAATAGTAACAGTAGATGCCTCGGACTGATTTCCATTATCTTGAGCAACAACTTCGGGACTCGGAGCTACTGCTGTAGGTGCTGGAGAATCCTTACTAGGTGGATCAAAGAATTCATCAAACATAGGTTGAAATAACTCATCCCACTCGGGCCTTGTAGGTGGTATAAATGATGGAGAAGTAGGATTGTTGGGAGTTAATCTGAAACTAATTGTACCGGTTCCCATCTCATGAAGTGCGGGTTCAGAGCTGTGTTGCTCAGAAGCCATCGCTGTTAGCTCATCAAAATCGGCATCCAAAGTTTCTACTATCTTGCCAAGACGACGGTTATAAATTCGTTAAGCTTTCTTTGCGGGTGAGTAACCAATGAAAATTCCAATATCAGCCTTCGGTTGATGTTTGCCCAAATTCTCACTATTAGTATTTGGATAACACAGTGCACCAAACACATGAAGAAATGAAATATCAGGTTTATGTCCATGAAGTAGCTCATATGGAGTTTCTCCATGGCGCTTACCAATGATGGAGCGGTTTTGTGTATAACATGCGGTTGCCACTGCTTCAGCCCATAAGAATAAAGGAGCATTCGCATAAATCAACATAGTTCTAGCAGCTTCCATAAGTGTACGGTTACGCCTTTCCACGACACTGTTTTGTTGTGGAGTGCGAGAAACAAAAGTTTCATGTGAAATACCGACCTTTTCATAATCGTCTCGTAGAGTTTTGATTAACGAACTCAGTTCCATTATCAGTGCGAATGCGGCGAACAGTAGCATTAAGACGTACTTGGATCATCTTTAAGAAAGTAATAATATACTTTGGTGCTTGATCCTTGGATGCTAAAAATTTTACCCATGTAAACCTTAAGAAATCATCCACCATGACGAGGATGTATTTTCTACCACTCACACTAGCCGTACGCATTGGCCCGCAAAGATCCACGTGCAAAAGATACAATGGTTCTTGGTTGGTGTCTTCAGCTTTAGGTTTGTATGATTTCTTGGTGATTTTCCCCAAAGAACACGCGGAACATAAATGATCCTTGTCGAATTTAAGTTTTGGAAGACCACGAATAAGTTCGTTTTTAGCAAAATGATTAATAGCATCAAAGTTAAGATGAGATAATCGACGATGCCACAACCATGACTTGGTCTTAGATGCTTTGGAAAGAAGACATACAGGAGAGGCGGCCATCATGTTTTGAATGGACAGTGTGTAGAGATTATCCCCTCTAGAACCTTTTAACAAATCATTTCCTGCAAGATCGCGAATAAAGCAAGTATATTGTCGAAAAGCCACCTCAAGGTTTGAATCGCAAAATTGTCCCACTGAAAATAAATTATGACCAAGTCCCTCCACATAATATTTTGAAATCATAACATTCCCAATTTGATATTCACCGTAACCCATGATCTTTGCAATATGGTCGTTGCCGAATTTCACCATTCCTAGAAACTTGCTGACGAAATTTCTGAGCATCGAGCGGTCGCCGGTCATATGCTTTGAGCATCCAGAGTCCAAGTACCAGAGGATGATTTGGACCACCTAAAAATATCACCAGACAAAGACGATGTATCAGAATCTAGTAGTTCCTCTGTGTTAGCAGGTACAGATATATTTATCTTAGATTTGATAATCGAAGAATTCTTAGGCTTCTAGATTTGCTTCCTAAATGTCGGCTTAGATTCTAGTTGTCTAAGATCCTGAGGTACTTCTTCACTGGTAGGCACAATAGTGGGGGCAGACCTAGTTAAAGGGCGCTTTTTCCATTTCTTAGTGCTAGTGTTCCTATTTAAAGGACGCTGAGACCTAACTTCCGTGGATGTGATCTTAGTTAAAGGGCACATAGTTCTATTAGCAGTGAAGGTCCTACCAGTGGGTTTCCATTGCCAACCAACTTGGGTGAATTGATTCCCCGTTGGAATCCATTCAAGATTGTTCCAAATTGCATACATTTCATTCACGTGATCAACAAGGCATAAATCATGATGCTTATAAAACATGCATTCATTACAATTCCAACATTGCAAATTAGAATTCACATTTTGCTTAGGCTGTTGCACAAACGCAAGGCCTTTAGTCTTAGTTACAGGATTATTTTTATTCATATTTGAAATAACATTCCTAGGGTGAACTTCTTGTTGATCCCAAACTCAGATCTTAAACCTTTATAGCTTGTTTAAGGGTTGTGATAGAAAGAATAAATTCAAGCTAACACTAGAGAAACTTTGCAACACAAAGTAACTAAACAAGATGCGGAATGTAGTGTTTAGCACAAGAACAAATGATTAAAGCAAACGTTAAACTTTAATATATCAAAGATATACGAATACTCAATAATGGTATTAGGGTTACAAAAACCTTAAAGTATGAAATAAAAGACAATTGAGAAAGACACACTTTGCATGATAACCTAGTGAGTCCTTTTATAGGCATAAGGACTCACGTACAAGATTACTACTAACAAACTTGGAAAGTATCTCGGAGTAGTAACAGAAACGCGTAATAATCTATTCCAAGTTTATCTCTAGCGGCAGGGCCTTTGACTTCAGCAGGGGAACCAATCCCCCTGCCTTTGTTATTTAGCAGGGGGAACTTACTCTAGCAGGGGGAACTTACTCTAGCAGGGGAACCATTGACCAACTAGCAGGGGCAACTAATGTACTTATATTTATTCCTAACAATCCTCCCCTAAACTTGTGTATTCTCCTAAAGACAAGTTTCTGAATAAATACTAGCTGATGAGGGTGCTTACAAAGTTCCTGGCCAAAGCTGACTATGCATCATTCTTACCAGATCATAAGAAACAAGTGCCTTAGCATCTACGATCAAGTAAGCCTGTGCTAATTTCTTCAAAGTCTCCTGATTGAAAGGATAGTATCGATGATTGATCAAGTAAACACTTACCCCTTCCATCACTATCTCATAGACCCAGAATTGGTAAACAGCTTCCAATACACAAAATTTCCTCCATTCACTGCATCAAATATGGGATCAAATAATTCTTGCTCATACATCCTATGCATGCACTCCCAGATCACCCAATCCTTCTCTACACCATCCATAGTAGGAGGCTTTGTAGCAAAGGTCTTCTTCAAAATTTTCCACAGATCTTCCAAGTCCTCACTATCCAAGGTTTGAAACATGACATCTAGACTTAGAAATGTCTGTGCTGTATTGTCAGCTCTTGTAAGCTTCCACCAAGTCCTCCCCTTGTGTTCATAAACAGCATATTCTAATATGGAAAATTTCTTCCCAATCTCACTAGGTGAGATTTCATCATTTTCCTGCACAATTAGTTGTTTATCAATTTCTTCATTTGAGGGACGTTGAGACTCCTTAGTAACTATGACAACTTTTTCCATCCTCTTGAGTCTTTTGGCTGCCCTTTGTGCATTGAGTATAGATCTCTCAATTGCTGGAAAACTTTCACCTGCTTGATGTGATACCCCTGCTTGTGATGATGCACCTGCTTGCGATGATGCATCTGCTTGTGTAGTTTCCAATGTTATTCCTTCAGCCTTTCTTTTTCTGGATTCCCTAGCTTTCTGTAACACTTCATTTTGCCTCCTAAGATACTCAGCTTCCTCAGGAGAGTTAATACATGAAGTCTTCCACATCCAATTCTCTTAAAACTGGTCTGACTGCCTTTTCTATATCCCCAAAAGTCATGTCTGTGAAATCACCATCCTTCCACTTCTTATGTCTCTTGAGCAAAACTTTGTAGTGTACAAGCCTTCCCTTCTCAGACTTCAAGTATTTCTCCTTCTGAATCTGATTTGCCCTTCTTTCCAGATATTCATTTTGATATTTTTAAACTAGACAAATCAATTCATACCTGTCTTCCAAAGGAGCATTTACTAACTCCTTTTCCCATTGGTCTAAAAATTCTTGAACATGAGGCACCCTTTCATCCAACTCTCTATGCATAATTTCGACCTGCTTAAGCATTTCTTTGGGCCTCATCTTTTGCATTCTCTGATCCTGCATATCAATCTCTTCTTGTTGAAGTCTGAGAGCTACCTGTGCATCATGTTCTTCTTGAGCCCTTTGTTGTTCAGGAGTTCTGTGCTTGTATTTCCTCTTGGGCTGTTCAACCATGATCCCCTTTCCCTTGTCTTTTGGATCCACTGCTGGTGCTGGTTTGGCTTTAGGTGCAGGTTCTCTAATTGTAATTCCCTTCTGAGCTGGTTTCCTTCTATTCTTTCTAACAAAAGTTTGAGTGATAGGCTTAGCAGGGGAATGACTTACAATAGTGGGATCAACAATAGCAGGAGAAATTTTTTAAGCAGAGGCTTCTTCTTGATTGCCCATAGTTAGCAATGTTTGAGCAATCTCTTTTGTTGCACTCCCCTTATCACTTCCTTTCTCAGCACTTCCTTTCTCAGTCCCTTTCTCAGCACTTGGTATCTTTCCTTGTTCTAAACCCTGACCACCAGGATATTCATACCACTGAGTAGATTCTTCTGTATTAGGAACGTCCTCCCCTTTGGAAGCATCCTCATCTGTAGATATGATAAGCTTGGGCTTTCTCCTCCCCTCAAGTGTAGCAAGTCTGGTTTCCAAATTATTGATAACCAGACCTTGCTTTTTGACAGTTTCCACAAGTTGTGTATTCTGCTTTTTCAAGCTCATGCACATATTCGTCAATTCCAAAATGGTCATTGGTTACATGCTGCTCTCAACCCTAGAAGGAGATTTCTCCCCTTTTTGGGTATCATTGAGTGAGGGAGAGGACTTACTGATGGTGTCACTATCCTGCTCACCCCTGGAGGATAAGACAGTAGTCGCAGTCAAACCCTCAGTGTGCTCCAACCTTTTGGAGGCTCTCCTCTCTGCTACTTGTGAAGATTCACCAGGCAAGGGAGACCTGGCAAACCTGGATTTAGTTCTCCTTTCATGTTTTGGATCAGCAGGGGGTAGAGTACTGGCATGGGGTAGTTTCTTGGCAAGGCAATCAGAAGGTTTGTGTGTGGCTGTTTTTGTCTTGGCTTCTTCCTGTCTGATTTGTTTCATCATGATTGAAGTGAGTGGAATAGCCCTGCCAGAAAATTGTGGAGATGGTGCAAGAAGTGTGGTGAACAGTTTAGTAGTATGTTTGGTTGCTGAAAAGTAGTTTTTGTGTGTGATAGGACCATGTTCACTCATATTCAGCAAAAGTTCTGTAAACCTTGGGTACATACAAAATTTTGAATTGCATGTAACATTTTTAACCATTCCTTTGAAAATCATTTGAGAAAAACAGTACTTCCTCCCTGTTGCTAAGCAAATCAGGGCAGAGGCAACTTCACTACCAAATTCATTAAAAGCAGTGGTTTTAGGTGACAAACGTTGTAAAATTGTATGAATCAAATATTTCTAATGTGGGGCAAACTGACCTTTAGCAAACTTACATTTTTTATCATCAGAAAGAGTATACCCCAATTTAACAAGACCCTCAAAGATATCAGCCTCAGGTAGGTTGGTTATCCCATCCTCATCATCTAGAATAAGTTTGTCTCTAATGGAGGCAAGTGTAATCACCTTGGGATAACGATCTACTATGCTTTGAATTATTACCTCTCCATTCACTGTTTTGGTCATAGATTTAGACCAAAACAGCTGAATGTGTGAGGTGTAAATCCTAGGGTTGATGAGAAGAGCCACTTTAAAATATGAGGATTTTAGAAAAGCCACAGCATCAACGAATTCTGCTGGTTCATCATGTAATAAAGCAATTTGATTATGATTAGCAACAATTTTGAGAGACATGATAAAGGTTGAAAATGTTTGAAGGTTTCTAATGGTGAGAGTTAGGTGGGATTTGATCGAAGGAGAGAGATGGACCTGCTGACGAAGGGAATTAAGTTTTTATAGGCGAATTGAAGAGCTGTGATTGGACCGAATTTTTCAAATTGCAAAAATATCAAAGATAAATCTTGATAAAAAGGTAATTTATTTGAAATAATAAAGAAAAGATTACCAATCAGCGAAGAAAGCGCCTTAAATATCTTTTGAAAATAATAAAATATTCCCTAACCAAAAATTTAGCAAGCAGGCCCAACGGCTATAAGCAGGGTAACGGTATTGTCGGTCAACGGTCAAACAGGGGAATGTTGATTAAGCAGGGGAATCAAAAGGTGAAAGCAGGGGAAACTTTCCTAGGGGTATTAGACTAATCATGGAGAGACCAATGCTAAATAGCTCTGCTCTAATGCACACCCTTGTATACACAAGGTAGATACACAAAAACTTAGGAGTCCTCCATTCAACAATGGTCTGAACACAAAAAGTTAACACATAAGTCACCCTGCACCTGGTCAACCTAAGAAAATAAGCATACCTAGTCACCAGCCCTACCTTTTCCCTTACCTATGGTCAGTTAGTCTTGGAAATGTGTACCAAACATCTGAATCTAGACAGCAAGCTGTTTTAATAAAGAAGTACAAGTACACATTTAGTGCCTCAAGGTTTTAGAATTCTGACAAGCTTTGCAGCAAGTCTTCATCATTCTGAACCCTTACTCACCAATGCATATGATCTAGAATCATATATGAGTATCCTAAGGATACCCTAAGTCCTAAAGGTGTGACCTAACCTCCCCTAAAACATAGAGCATATACCTGATTCACCCATGAGTGTAGTATGCACTATTTGGATCTCTGCATTGTTAGTCTAAAACCACATATAACCACTTTTAAAAAGAACAAACCCAGCTTAAGAGAAAAACTCTTTAGCAGGGGAATGAACCCCAGCAGGGGAATCTTTGTTTAGTGGAATGAACAATGATGGGATAATATAATGGCAAGAAATAATCTAATGGCTTCAATCCTGGCCACTGGAGCAAAGACTTCCTCATAATCAATGCCTTCTTCCTGTGTATTTCCCTGTGCCACTAGTCTTGCTTTGTTCCTGACTACTATACCCCTCTCATCCTTTTTGTTCCTGAGCACCCACTTTGTCCCAATAGGCCTTGCCCATTTTGGACAATCTACCAGAATCCAAACCTCTTGAATGTCAAACTGTAAGAGCTCCTCTTGCATAGCTTCAACCCAACTTGGATCATTTAAAGCCTGAAAAATCTTCTTTGGCTCTTCTTGTGACAAAAATGCAGTAAACAGACAACATTGCATGTTGTCATGATTAAAATTCATGGTGATGTTTGAAATGAAGCTGTGCTCCTTTGCTGTATACCTTGTATGTCTAGGGGCTTCAGGATCACCAATGATTTGTGATAAAGGGTGATCCTTATTGATTATGTAGGTGGGTTGCATACTCATGACTACTTTTGTTTCATCCTCTTCCAAGTCAGAATTGATGAGGCTATCTTGATTGGGAAAGAACTCCTTAAAAGAGCTTCCAAATGATACAGCATGACGTAGAGATGGGTGCTGATGAGCTGAATGCAGCTCTGAATAACTTGGACCACCACTCTTAATTATTCTGCTTCCACTGTTGGATATGAGAGGACCATCAAATGAAGATGAGGAAATGAGTGGGGATTCTCTTTCTTCATCATTAATGTCATTGACAGCTGGTTCCTTGGTATTAGGGGAAGCAATTGATCTAGCAGGGGAATCCTGGATTCTACTGCTCTCACCCATTCCATTGCTTTCAGAAGTTGACTTAGCAGGGTAAGAGATTAGCTGTTCTATCCTTTGAGAGGTATCATCTTCTTCACCTGTTTTTGAAGCAGCTTCAATGGGGAATAGTGAGGGTACATTCATGTACCTTAATGGTGGCTTCTCTACACCAGTTGGTTCTTGAGTAACTAAAATGTTAGAATTCTGCAATGCAACAGGTACATAATTCATAGACTTTGAAAGAACCTCAATATCAAAGAACCAATCAGGACCTGTTTGGACATCTTCAGGCTTGTCTTCAAGAAAATCCACATGAAGATTTTCTGTTATTTTGCTCGTCTTCTTGTTGAAGACTCTATATCCCTTGCTGTTTAATGAATAACCAACAAAATACCCATCATCCTCCTTTTCATTAAACTTGCCTAGATTGTCAATTGTGTTCAAAATGATCAAATGACATCCAAATGGTCTAAAGAAGTCAATTAAAGGAGGTCTTCCATTGAACAACTGATAAGGAGTCTTGTTGTGTGCCTTAACCACCAAGGCCCTGTTTTGGACATAACAAGCAGTGGATACAGCCTCAGCCCAAAAGATAACTAGAAGTTTGGAATCAGACAGCATAGTTCTTGCTGCTTCAATGAGTGTCCTATTCCTTCTCTCTGCAACTCCATTCTGTTGAGGTGTTCTTGCAATACTGAATTCCCTCTTGATTCCTTTGTTTATGCAGAAAGTGTCCAGTTTCTGATTTCTGAATTCACCACCATTGTCTGATCTCATGGTCACTACCCTCATGCTTTTTTGATAGTTCAATCTGATTGATGAACCCAATGAGTACATCAGCTGTGTCACTCTTTTCAAACAGAAAGAATGTCCATGTGAACCTGGAAAAATCATCAGTAATCACTAGGCAGTACCATTTCTTCATTATGCTTGCCATAGAAGTAGGAACAAAAAGATCCATATGCAGTAGTTCCAACGGCTTGGTAGTGAACATACTTGTTTTTGATTTGCAAGATGCGATATATTGCTTCCCTTTCCGACAAGCAGCACAAGTATGCTCATTGGCAAAGGACTTGGAAGGAAGACCATGAACCAGATTATATTTTACCAGTTTGTTCATGTTCTTAAAATTAAGATGACCAAGTCTTCTATGCCATTTCTTACACTCATCAACTGAGGCTTTGGCAATGAAACAGGTTTCATTGTCTTGAAGAGAGATGTCCTTGAGATCAATTGTGTACATGTTCTTTTGTCTTGGTGTTCTGAGGACAATAGGAGTGTTTGGTGGTAAGAAAAATTCCTTTCCTAACACCAGACATTCAGTATCTATAAACAAGACAAAATTCTTGTTATCAGTCATCTGTGAGACACTGAAGAGATTGTACTTGAGCTCTTTCACCAAGTAAACATTTTCAAAGGTCATCCCATTGGTGACAATAGTTCCTTTTCCTGTGATTGTTCCATGCCCATCTCCAAAAGAAACACCATCATTTTCATGCAGGGGAACAAAGTTAGACAGATAAGATTTTTGTCCAGTCATGCTCCTTGAGCATCCACTATCCCAATATGCTTTATCATCCCTGGTCATCTTTGTCACCTGCAAAAAGAAAAACAAATTAGTTTTTCTTGTAGACCCAAGCCATTACAGACTTGGATCTACCTCGTGTATCAATATAGGATAGCTTATCAAAAACTAGAGATACACCATTAGACTGAGCACCCCTTTTGGGTACCCAAACGCAACGAGCTGAGGCTTTCACAGCTTTTCCCCATATGCCCATGTTCCTAGAGGGCAAAACTTTGCTAGCAGGGGATACCCTAGATTTAGCAGGGGAATCCCTATGCTTAGCAGAGGGAAACCATCTTTTGTTTCGGCCTCTATTGATGTGTTGGTAAGGTCTAGAGACGGATCTATATACATTATGAGGTGCTGGGTTGGTCATGGAAGAGCTGGTCTTGGGATATGCATCATTCACCTTTCTTAGAGCAGGAACAACATATTTATCAGAAACCCTGTTTCTCAAAGCAGGGGCAACATACTAGGCAGGGGAAAAGGATTTTGCCCCTGCATTTAGAAGAATGGCTTTAGGTTGCATATCCTTTAAAGGATTTGTAGCCACAACTTCCATTGTTGCTTGACATTCTTGATAAGTATGATCAAAACTGCCACATGTGAAACAAGGTTTGGTATTTATCACAAAATCCTCTCCTAATTGGTGAGACTTTTGGTCATTCCAATTTCTCTGATTACCACTGACAGACCTATACATACCAGCATATTTAACAGTGGACTTAGAGGACTTTGATCCTGTTTTAGATTTGGGTGAACTAATCTTAGAACTAGAATCACTACCAAAAAGTCCTTCTCTTGAAAAGAGAACAGGGTTATCGATTTTCCATTGTTTTAAAGCAATCTGTTCCTTTTCAAAGTTCCTAACAATACTAGTTTTCACTAGTGGCTCTTTTGCTTCAAGATTATTAGGTATGTAAGCACTCAAGTCAAATTCAATATCTTCCTGTTTTTGAAAACAAGAGAGACCAGTCCAAGACAAGTCTTTTCTAGGAAAAGATGCATGAATATTGGCAGGAGGTGGTGGTATGGTAGCATGCTCATTTTTAACACTAAAACCTGTTTTGTCCCTAGGAGATTGTCCAACTTCAACTGCTTTAGTTAAATCTTTAGAAGCTTTTCCAAATTTTTCAACAGTTTCATCATCTATCTTTTTATTAGATCTAAAAACTTCAAGTTCAGCAGTCAACTCCTTAATGGAATCATTATTTTCTTTAGCATCTCTTTCTAGAATCACAATGTGATCTCTATAATCACTTTCTCTTTGTTTATACTCTCTTATGGTAGATTCTAGCTGTTCTAAAGCACGTTTGTAATTATCAAGGTCATTGTCACATTAATATAATCAACTTTTATCTTTCTTATTTGATCATTCAATGACTCTGTATTTTTCCTACAAGCTTAGTACAATATGAATCATCGTATACCTCATTGTCTGAGCTGGAGCTTGACATGGTCATAAGAGCAAAATCTTCCTCTTTTTCCTCTGCAACCAATGCTTGATTTCTTTCAACACTCTCTATCATGGAACTCAATTCCCATCCACCTGCTCCATCTATCCCCTGCATTGCTACCATGGCCTTAGAACCAGAATCATCATCCCTGCTTTCCTTCCTATAGCTGTTTCCAGTCCTCGGTCCTCTACATTCCCTAGCAAAGTGACATTTCTTGCCATAATTTTAGCATTCAACCTTTGTTTTGTCAAATCCAGCTACATCAGAAGGATTGATGGAGATCTTCTTTCCATATTTCTTGTAAAACCTGTTGGCTCTCATACTAAGTAGAGCCATGTTCCACTTGATGTCCATTTCCTCCAGTCCTTGCTTAGAGATTTGACTTAGATCTTCATGTAACACAGTAGATCCTTGTGTCCCTTGGGATGCTATAAAGGCACAAGCAGTGTCAAGGCTGAAAATTGCAGGCCTTTCTTCATCATAAGATGATCCAGATCTGGTAGCAGGGGAATGAGTAGCAGGGCCGACTTTGATTCCACTGCTTTTGGAGATTCCACTGCTTTGAGATATGAAAGCCATGTTAGTAGGGGAATCAGTGGTTCCACTTGAATTGGTGGGAATTGTTCCTTTTGACTTCATCTCATTGACAACAGGTTCAAAAACTTTCAAGTTATTGCATATGTCATCAATGTTCTTGTTATCTAAGTCATCCTTATTCTGCCAAATAGCTTTGTAGACAAACCATTCTTTCTGAAGACTGTTAAGAAACCTGGTATTCACCTGTTCTCTTGTAACTTCAATTTCAAAGAACTCCAACTGAGCCACCATATCTTGAAGCCTATTGTAAATAGCACCAATTGCTTCATCACCAATTGCTTTGAAAGAAGCAAATTCATCAAGCATTTGATTCTTCTTCTTCTTCTTTGTGGCTTCATTTCCTCCAAAAGTTTTGCCGATTGCTTCCCAGAGTTCCTTAGATGTTTTGTACTTTCGGAATCTTAGCTGATGTCTATCAGGTAGAGCCAACAGTAAGGAACTATGAGCTCTGACATCATGCCTTCTGGCCAGTATTTCTTTGTCACAAAGAGCAGCAGATTTCTTCTTGGCTTCACCTTTAGAGCTTTCAGCTTTATCTTCTCCCTTACCATTATCCACCTACACAGTCTTTGGAAATTGATCACCAAATTCTATGATTTCCCATAGAACATAATGTTCCATTTTGAGGTATTGTTGAATCCTGAATTCCCATAGTTCAAAGTTTTTAGGATCCAGAATGGGTAGTTTGAGAGCATTGTTGTTGGAAGAGGATGAATTTGAATCTGAAGACATGGTTGAGGTTGATTGTGTGAGATGTTTTGTTCTTAGTTTAATCAAAGTTTCTCAACAAGCTTTGATACCACTTGTTGATCCCAAACTCAGATCTTAAACCTTTATAGCTTGTTTAAGGGTTGTGATAGAAATAATAAAATCAAGCTAACACTAGAGAAACTTTGTAACACAAAGTAACTAAACAAGATGCGGAATGTAGTGTTTAGCACAAGAACAAATGATTAAAGCAAACGTTAAACTTTAATATATCAAAGATATACGAATACCCAATAATGGTATTAGGGTTACAAAAACCTTAAAGTATGAAATGAAAGACAATTGAGAAAGACACACTTTGCATGATAACCTAGTGAGTCCTTTTATAGGCATAAGGACTCACGTACAAGATTACTACTAAAAAACTTGGAAAGTATCTCGGAGTAGTAACAGAAACGCGTAATAATCTATTCCAAGTTTATCTCTAGCAGCAGGGCCTTTGACTTCAGCAGGGGAACCAATCCCCCTGCCTTTGTTATTTAGCAGGAGGAACTTACTCTAACAGGGGAACCATTGACCAACTAGCAGGGGCAACTAATGTACTTATATTTATTCCCAACACTTCTACTTTCTTCTTCGCAGTCCTACTAGTGGAAGGCTTGATCCTATTCTTCTTGTCTTAAGATCCTTTAGCCTTAGTAGATACAATTACTCCTGTAGAAGCCAAGGGAACATTAGTTACAAATTTTGATTTAGCCTTGATGGGTGTGTTTAATATAGGCTTAGATCCTGGATTCTTATTGAATGGAGTCATGGCAACGGTGGTGGTTTGTTTAAGTGGTGCAGAACCTGGTTGTCCTATGTACTTCAAGTGCTCTAAGCATTGTTGTACCCTCTCAATGTAAGCTTGAGCATGGTAATAGTCACTATTCCTAGGATCAAGTTCATAAAGATCATCTACCACCTCCCTAGCAAGATCCGCGTACTTAACTGCATGCTTCAGATATAACTTATATGATAGTGGATTGTTCTTATTATACGGGTTCTTAGTGATCACCACCTTGTTGGTTTTTGGAGCACTAGAGGTCGGGGCAGAGATTGTAGCTGGATTATCAACAACTTATTGTCCTTTGAGTTGAAGTGTCTCCTTTAATTCAGCCAAAACCATGTTTTTGTCTATTAGTTGAATATTTAAGTCAGAGATTTCCTCACACTTATGGTTCAGTTGGTCAATGAGTGACTTTTGCTCTGCCGTATTAATAGCGAAGCCATCTTCTAACGAACCATAAATTTGTGAAAAACCCTGCTTTACTTTATCAGACTCCCCTAGCATAGAAGTAATTCTATCTTCTAGGACATGATTTTTAATTTTTGCAGCCTCTAGTTCCAATTTCTCTGCTACGGATTCTCTCTTAAGTCTCATAATTTCTTTCTCTAAAGCCTGAACCACCTGAATCATCTTGTCACTAGTCTCAACAGAGTTTTCACAATCATTTGTTTTTGAAAGAGTGTCATTTTTAGATTGATTTTAAATTTCAAGAGATATACAATGTTGTTGAAGCTCATCAAAACGTTTTGAAAGTGAGTTATAAGAATCTTGAAGCTTTAAAAATTCAGCGTTAGATTCATGACAAGAATGATTATCTACATTATTCACAGGTTCAACAATATTCACAGATATATCATGCACATCATCACATTTATTCATAGCAGATGTCATCACAAAAGCAAATTCAATAGTAACAACTTGCATCACTTCGAGAGACACTATATGTTCTAAGAATCGGTCATATTCGGACAAAATATTTTCTTTCTTAATTAAATGTTGTTCATAAGCATCATCCATTTCATAGAAAACTTTTCAAACTTCACCCATTTTGAAACTAAGTTTTTCCGCGAGATCAAAAAATCCATCTTTAATATTGTTTACAAACGGAACGATCTCTTTCTCAAACACCGTTTTCATGTGTTCGAAAGCCCATTCTCCAGCGGTTTGAGCCGTTGAAGTCGTACATTCCAGGATGACCTTGTCAAACTCGGTTAGGTATCGCTGAATCTCTTCCAAGCTTAGCAATACCGTACTTACCGGTGGAAGATTCTTAGGAATTTCCTTAGGTTCGTCCGAATTAACAAGTGTAGGAAGTATACTAAGGCTTTCTCTAGTAGGCATGTAAGCTGGTGTATGGATAAATTCCTTTTGCATATTAAAGCGAGTTCTAAGATCTATTTTTGCATATGTTGCATTAAGTTGTGCATAATCATACAGGATATGTAAAAATTAGTTTTGACCGATTCTCTTCATGTAGTTACATGCTCTCAGATTCATTTGAGAACACAATCGGATCTAAGACCAATCCTAACTTTGTTGCATCATAAAGTCGTGGGTTGTGGTTAAATGCTTGCTTTCATACCCAGAGTTAGGTGGTAGGTCTATTAGACGCGATAGAGTGAATTCTTTAAAAGAAGAATGAAACAAGTGTACTAAATGTGAAGCAGAGTATTGTTTTAAAAGCAAAATTTCAGTCTTTTTAACTTTCTCAGACGCCTTAATTTCGGTTTCAACCCTTTTAGACTCGAGATTTTCGAAATCCGTTTGTAGTTTTTGAAAATTATTAACGACTGACTCTTTTTCTTTAAGTTCTTTCGAAAGATTTGCTCTTAAGCACTCAATTTCTAGAAATTATCCATTTGGACTTTCCTAAACCTATCAATTTCAGGATTGGTTAAGGTAGTGGTCACTAGAGTTAATTCCAAGGTTTTAACCTTTTCCTTATACAAAGCAAGCTCGACAGATAATGTCTGATTAACACTGAGGGTTTCAAGGACCGCATTATTCATTTGGCCAAGCATAGATGCCGACACCATAACCAAATCGGGTTGAGTAAACGAATTTGTAGTCGTAATAGCTCCCGGTTGTGGTTTACTCAAAGTCTGGGGACTTGCATTGATATTGCTATCATTGTTTGTCTCCTCGTTTGAGTTACTAACCACCAGAGGCTGTTCCGGATACTCAGACACTTGCTCAACTTGATAAGGTACAATACTAGTATCCGTGGCAGTATTTGGTACCTCAGAAATTGTGTCAGCTCCATAAAGTGAAAGATTTGCCATGAGAGCTGCCTTGGCGGTATTGAAATCATCACAGTCAGAGTCGTATGCATCCAGATCATCACATTGATATGCGGCATTGTTTGTGATGGCTGCTGTGAGACCGTCAGTGTCCGCAACTCCAGGATCTGCAAGAAATGCTAACTCTTCTTCATCGAGCTCGCGTCCTTGGGCTTGAGCATTCACCAAGTAGATCTTATCCTGAAACCATGTGCTATCCCTTTTCCTTTTTGGCTGCTTGCACTCTCGAGCCATGTGCCCTTCCCCTTTGTAGTTATAACATATGATCATCTTCATTTTTCTAGTGTTATTACCCCTTGTAGCAGCAGTGTTAGATGGACGTGCACCAGCATTAGATGAACTTGGTCTCCCCTGAAGTGGTTGCACCATTATTCTGCCATCTTGAATTGTAGCTTGTTTTCGAGATTTAGAAGAGTTCCTCAACTGACTGTTTGTTGGAGATGGTCCTTTGTAACCTCGTTTGTTCAAAGTTTGAGTGAGGTAAGTAGACATTTGAGTAAGTATATCAATAGGATTATCCCCTTGTCTAAACTCAGGGACTGGGATCTCATCATCACAATAGAATACTGGTGTTGGTTGAGCTACAAACTGATTTGAAGGAGCACTAGCATTTTGTGAGTAATGGGGTTGAAGAGCCTCATGTTGTTGATAGGTGATGGCAGGGTTTGTTAGAGGTTGATAAGGTGAATACGGTTGTGAAGCATAAGGTAACTGATGTGAGTCTCCTTGTGATGATGTTGCTGGTTGCTTGTATTGTTGATAAGATGTAGGTGGTTGTGGCAAGATCGAATACTATGGGAAGCTTGGAGTTTGATACAATGGTTGATAGGAAGGTTGTTGTCCTAAAGAAAACGGAGAGTTATGATATGACAAAGTTGGATTATTTGCCATTAATGCCAATGGTTCTTGATAAGATCCCTGAGAGATGCGTTTTTGGATCACGTGCTTCTCGTGTTGCTGCAAGAAAGCATAGAGTTGATCTAAATTTGACTTGTGCAAATCTCGAATCATCTTAACATCGATTACATGTTGACTCCATTCTTGGGGTAACGTGTTCAAGAACTTGGTGTTTAGTTGAAACTGAGCAATCCTTAGATTATACACGTTCATATCATTCACCAAAATAGTGATACGCCAGTAGTAATCGTGAAGAGTTTCCCCTGGAATGTATGTAAACCTATCAAATAAGTCATACAATTGACACTCTCGTTCTTGCTTAGTTAGAGAAGTCCCTTGTAACAAGACAGTTAATCGATCCCAAAGATCCTTTGCCACTGTGTGTTCACTTACCAATCTATAGATATCGGGTGGAAGAACTTGAAGTATTGTCTGAATGGCCCTTTCATCTGCATCGGCAATGAGTTTGTTAGCATCCGGTAACTCATGATACAACCTTGGCCGCGTCACATTGTTGACAGTAACTTCTCCCCAATCGAGTGGACCTTTTTCAATGGATTGAACCATAAGTCTACCATTGGGTTTACCCGGATATAAGTTTTCATGCGACCTTGCCATGCTTCAAATAAATCTTTGATGAGCAACGGTGGGCGAGTATCGGTACCCGAAATGATTGAAATATCAGTAAGTGATGTCATTGTAGGCATGAATGAATGAGGATTCATTTTTTGAACACTTGATTGAAAAAGATTATCTTTTGATCGTTCAATGAAGTAAGCATGTGAAAAATGTTGTTGTCGATTTAGATCGTATGTTGATGTATCAGTATTGAAATCCACTAAGAATCCTAGAAAAATATTCTAAATAAAAACAATCACTAATCTTCGGAAAAATCCCCTATCTTCGGAATAACCTGGATCTTCTGATAAATGATGCATTTTCGGAATACTAGGATTTTCGGAATAATTGGGTTTTCAGAGAATAAACCAATCTTCAGAATAATAGTTTTTCAGAGAAATAGACAATCTTCGGAATAAATAGGTTTTCAGAGAAATAGGCAATCTTCAAAATAAATGGGTTTTCAGAGAAATAGCCAATCTTCGGAATAAATGGGTTTTCAGAGAAATAGCCAATCTTCAGAATAAGTGGATTTTCAGAGAAGTAGCCAATCTTCGGAATAAATGGGTTTTCAGAGAAATAGCCAATCTTCGGAATAAATGGGTTTTCAGAGAAATAGCCAATCTTCGGAATAATGGATTTTTTTCAGAGAAATAGCCAATCTTCGGAATAAATGGGTTTTCAGAGAAATAGCCAATCTTCGGAATAAATGGGTTTTCAGAGAAATAGCCAATCTTCGGAATAATGGATTTTTCAGAGAAATCGCCAATCTTCGGAATAATGGAGTTTTTCAGAGAAATCTTCGGAATAATTAACCCTTTTCCAAAAAACTAATTTCGGACTTACAAACCCTTTTTCGAGAAAACAAAAATTTCGGAATTATAAACCCTTTTCCGAAATTTTTGGTACAGTTCTTGATATACAGTAACCAAATAATAGCCAAAAATTACCCAAAAACACGAAATTTTTTTGTGATTTCAACCAAAATAATCAAACCGAATGTTGTGTTTACAATTTTAAACCATAAAATCACAAAAAATTTCAAGATTTGAGATAAATTATCCTAAAACACCCACTAACCCAAACAAACACTAAACAACACGAATCAACATACCTTAAATCATCCCATGCTCTTGATACCAATTGTAGAACAATGATAATCTTATAACTAATCAAGAGGGTTGTTGTTTTTCTAGAGAGAGAAACTAGAGAGAGAAAAGAAAGAAACTTGTATTAATGTGAGAAA
Organism: Glebionis coronaria; assembly: GCA_025667525.1. NCBI lineage: Eukaryota > Viridiplantae > Streptophyta > Magnoliopsida > Asterales > Asteraceae > Glebionis > Glebionis coronaria. Next base: position 558,858,070 of record CM046877.1, on the reverse strand, counting down.
TGTAATAAACAACAAACACCCTTTTCCATGGTGGAAAAGGGTTTATATACTAAGTCCTTTAATGGACTTGGGCTTCCGGCCCATGGACATGCTCATGGGTCGGGCTAATGTAAATAATAAACAAACTTATACTACGAGCCTATAACTATATTGTTGGAGTGACCGAGACTTTCTTAATATAAAAAACGTATTTCCAACACTAACATAAGTACTTATAGTATGTATATTGGCTGGATCTTTGATTTTGGAGCCTCCCAACATATGACTTTTTCTACTGATCATTTATATGATGTCATTGATGTTTTAAAGTTAAAAATATCTGTTTCTCATCCTAATGGAACTATTGAACAAGTTAAACATGTTGGTAATTTCAAACTTTCTGATCAGATTGTGTAAAAATATGTGTTGGTTGTTCCAGGCTATAAGGTTAGTCATATATCTGTTCATAAGTTGGCCAAGGATGATATTGTTGTTTCTTTTACTGAGTCTAGATGTTTTGTTCAGGTTTCTCTTCAAAAGTCCCTTCTGGGGACTGGTAGTGAGAACAATGGACATGGACTTTACTTATTTGATTTAGGTAGGAAATTTACTAATAGTGCTATTACCAAGTGTTATTTGTCTTAATATGTTTGGCATAATAGACTTGGTCATTCCTTTGACCAAGTTTTAGCTATTCTTACATATAAAATTCAGATTGATTCTACTAATGATGTTCAGCCTTGTGATGTATGTCATAAGGCTAAAGAAACTAGGGATCCTTTTCCTTTAAGTGAACATAAGACCAAAGCCTTGGGTGATATTGTTCACTTAGATGTATGTGGTCCTTACAAGGTTAAAAGTAGAGATGGATATAGATTTTTTCTTACTGTGGTAGATGACTATACCAGGGCTGTGTGGTTATACATGCTTAAAGGCAAAATGAAGTTTTTGATAAGATTGTTGAATTCTTTAATCTAATTAAAAATTAGTTTGATGTGTCTATTAAAATCTTTAGAAGTAATAATGGATCTGAATTCATTAATCATAAAATTGAGAATTTTACTCAAACTAATGGCATTGTTCATCAAACTACTTGTGTGTGTACACCACAGCAGAATACTATAGCTGAAATAAAACATAGGCACTTACTTAATGTTGCTAGAGCCCTCATGTTTTAGGGGGGATTACCTTTGAACATGTGGCCTGGGTGTATTCTTACTGCTGTTTATCTTATTAACAGGATTCCTAGCTCAGTTCTCTCTACAAAAAGTCCTTATGAAATGATATATAATATGGAACCCAATATCTCTCGCTTGAAATGTTTTGGTTGTTTGTGTTTTAGTATTGTGCTTAATAATATGGATAAGTTTGCTGCTAGGTCTAAAAAGTGTGTTTTTATTGGATATTCTTTTACAAAAAAGGGTTATAAACTATTTAGTCTTGACTCAAAAACTGTGTTATTTTCAAGAGATGTTAAATTTTATGAAACTGTCTTTCCTTTTAAAAATGATGTTTGTAAAAGTGATTTGATCCCCGAGGATTAGGGAATAAATAGTTTAAATATTTTTGAATTAGTAGTAAACAAATATGATGATCCCAATGATGAAATGAGAGATATAAGCTTAGGTGATAGAGGTATCATATCAAAAGGATGTGATTTAGCTGATAAAGTATCAACTGATACTTCTACCACTATTACAAGTCACTCTCAAGGGTCAGATACTGTGATTAACAAGAATCCTAGTATTGGAAACTAGAGTGATCTGGGCAGTAGTAAGGCTAGTGATATAGATCATAATGTTTCCCATTATGATGATAACTATGAGTCTGATGGTGAGGATTTTGTAGAATTTCATCAACTTTTTCAAAACAATCCAGAGAGGTCTGAGCTAAGAAGGTCAAGTAGACCACATAAGATTCCTGCTAAGTATGATAACTATGAGCTTGATAAAAGGATTAAGTATGATATTAATACTGTGGTGAATTATACTAACTTGTCTATGCATAACTTTGTGTTCTCTAATAATTTGAATAAAATACATGAACCTAAGTCTTATGATGAGGCTGCGAAAGATCCTAGGTGGGTTGAGGCAATGAATGAGGAGATGGAGGCTCTTAATAGAAACAATACATGGGTTATTGTTGATTTACCTCCAGGTAGAAAATCCGTTGCTTGTAAATGGTTGTGGAAAGTGAAATATAAATCTAGTGGAGATGTTGAGAGATTCAAATCTAGGGTTGTTGCTAAAGGGTTTAGTGAGAAAGAAGGAATTGACTATAGGGAAACATTTTCACCAGTGGTGAAAATTGTGACTGTTAGATGCCTTCTTTCTGTTGTTGTGTATAATAGTTGGCCTGTTTATCAGTTAGATGTTAATAATGCATTCCTTTATGGAGATTTAGATGAAGAAATTTATATGAATCTTCTTGAAGGTTATGGTTCTAACTCTGATAATAAGGTTTGCAAGTTGACTAAATCTTGGGATGGCTTAAAACAAACACCCATAAAATGGAATGAAAAATTGACAACTGTTCTTACTGAAAATGGGTTTAGTCAAAGTAAAAGTGATGTTTCTTTGTTTACTAAGACTGAAAATGAATCATTTGTTGCCCTGTTAGTCTATGTTGATGATATTATTATAACAGGGAACAATAAAAGTATTATTAATACCTTTAAAGAATATCTGAGCTCTAAATTTAAAATTAAAGACCTTGGGAAGCTCAAATACTTTTTAGGTATTGAAGTTCTTGATACTAATTATGGTCTATGTCTTAATAAAGAAAGTATTGTCTTGAATTACTTTCTGAGTATGGGATGTTAGCTTGTAAACCAGCTAAATCTCCTATAGCAGATCCTTCAAAGAAAAAGAAGGATCAAGTTAAGTGTGAAGTTGATGTTATTCTTGATAATAAAACTTGCTATCAGAAAATAGTTGGAAAATTGATTTATCAGACTCTGACTAGACCTGACATTGCTTATGCAGTTCATTGTCTAAGTCAGTTTATGCATGCTCCATATAATTCTTATCTTAAGCTTGCTTTTCATGTGCTTAGATATCTAAAAGGTTCTCCTGGAACTGATATATCTTTTGAGAAACATAATAATCTGAATCTTAATGTATTTGTTGACTCAGATTGGGCTACATGTAAAATCACTAGAAAATCTGTCACTGGATATACTATTTATCTGAGAAATAATCTTGTTTCTTGGAAATGTAAGAAACAGTCTGTTATAGCAAAATCTTCAGCTGAAGCTAAATATAGAGTTATGAACAGTGTTGCTTGTGAAATAATTTGGATTCTTAAGATCATGAAAGATCTTAAGGTTGATGCTACGTTACCTGTTCCTATTAGCTGTGATAGTAGTTATGCTATACAAATTGCAGCTAACCCTGTCTTCCATGAGAGGACAAACCATTTTGAAATTGATTTGTATTTTCTGAGCGAGAAAGTATCTGCAGGTTTGATCAAAACATTTAAGATCAAATCTGAGGACAATGTGGCAGATTTGTTTACTAAGATCAAGTTCTTTTGTGATATGTTGAGACTTGTTGATCTATATCACAAGTCAACTTAAGAGGGGGTATTAAAATATAAGTTGACATTGTTCCATTCTCCAAGGGTAAGAAGTGTAAGTTTTTTTCATATACTTTTCTATAGTTTGGAATATTGTGTTTACATTTTACAGGTTGCTCAAAGTATGAGGGCTATTTGTGTCAAGTTAATGGAAGTTGACTGAAGCCTAGTTTTGTGCTATATATTCATCGCATTCACATAGTTACCTGTTTCGTTTTATTTTCTCTCTCATTCCGCCATTGTTAATAGTTTGGTTATACTTGTTCTTGATCTTTGATCTTGCCTTTAAGATCATCGAATCATTGTTCATTCTTTCTGTTTGTATGTACTGATCACAAACCCAGGATTCACATTCGAAGTGATTGCTTGAGGCTGTTAATAAAACAAAAAGGGTGGTTGGTTGAGTAGTTTGTGTTGTTCATACTTGTTTTTTTATAAAATCATATAATTACAACATAAGCATACATTATTAATACAACAAGTCTTGTTGCAGTTTAAATCCACAAAATATTATTCTAATTATCCATTTAGTCTGCAAGTTCATAAAGATTTCAAGATAGCTGCTTTACCTTATTTTTCTTTTACGTAAATATGTTTTTAGTGGTCTATTTTTGTTAAAAGAAAAAAAATATGATATGGTTCTATTCCATTTAAGTAGGGGTGTGCAGAATTCAAGTTTCACTAACGAAAACTGAAAACCAAATTGAACCGAAAAAACTTAATCAAACTTGTAACCAAAACCCAAAACTGAAACGAATTATATGGTTTTCGGTTTGTATATGGTTTTGGCAATCTGAAAACCCAATTTATATAAATTAAAAACAAAAAGAGTGTTTGTTTTTACCATCTGTATGCCTGCAAAAAAATGAACTTCAGTAAACATTTTCTCTAAGAATTCTGGTGGCTATGCTCGGAATAACATATATGAAAAGAAAGATACCCCATTAGCCAAATACTCTTTATTGACTTTATACCATCTGTATGCCTGCAGAAAAAATGTACAATATTCATATGTTGCTGTTGAACATTGTTTGAAATGTTAACAATCCTATAATCTACAATGAACTTTAAACTATTACACGACTACTTACTCACATGTTAAAATAAATTACAGTATAATAGTATATAAACTGTGAATAAACAGATAGCAACAAGGGCTGTTCGAATTTTGTTAAGATAATGTGTGAAAAGCCGGCTGCCAAGGTTGGCTAATTATCTGATGTCTGTAGATTGGGCTGAGCGTGATTATTTTTTTAATATTTAAAACCTGGTTATGTGGTTTAATAAGCTTATGAAGCGGGAAATTAAGGGATGTATGTGTTGGCGGGAAAGATGAGTAGAGAAGATGTCAGTGAGAGCACTTGAAGTGTTTTTCTGTAAGTGTGAACGGGATTTGCAGTGTAGAGGTTCCTCGTATCATGGCGGGGCAAATTACCAAATTTGCAGCCATCGCGGGTTGGCCCTTCTCCTTGGCTGCATATTTGTCACAATTGACATAAGCCAAATTTGCAGGTATGCTTACGCCCTATTACGGTGTGTAGAACCTTGTGTTTGTTAGCTGGTGATGATGGCGATTCTAAAAGGCTATTGGGATAGAATACGAACACATGTAAGCAACTTCGATTAAAGATTGTACTACGTTCATCTTGGCAGGTCAAGGTTGCTACCTTTGCAACCATCCTTTATTTTCGGTTGGTTAGTTACCTAAGCCTCATAATCTTAAAACCAAATGAATCTGATTTTCGAAACACTTGGCGTCCTGGTGGGTAGTTGCATGAGCTGCTGTGAAACAACGGTTACAAGGTTTATCAGTGTGTGATAGCACCCGCTTTTGTTATGTACCCCTGACCCTGAGTATGGGCGGGAAAGAAGAGTGGGGAAAATGTCATGGAGTTATTTATGGTTTTAGTGAACGGCTATACATTCAAATTATCAGGTAACAAGAATGAATTTTACATTCATGTTAAAAAAAATTTAGTGTCGCCTTGTAATTTGAATGCTGAACCAATCGTTTGACCGTGATATAGGTTTTTGCAGTATTATGCGTGCTTGGTAATTAGATCAAACGCCTTCCAACCAGGCCTTCTTTTTCATCTAGACCCGTTAAACCCCAGCATGTTACTAATACTCCCTCCGTCCCAAGATTATACCCCAGATTACTAGTAGTCTATTTACTGATTATTGCTATGTTAAGTTACTAGTAGTTGCATGAGCTGCTGTGAAACAACGGTTACAAGGTTTATCAGTGTGTGATAGCACCCGCTTTTGTTATGTACCCCTGACCCTGAGTTTGGGCGGGAAAGAAGAGTGGGGAAAATGTCATGGAGTTATTTATGGTTTTAGTGAACGGCTATACATTCAAATTATCAGGTAACAAGAATGAATTTTACATTCATGTTAAAAAAAATTTAGTGTCGCCTTGTAATTTGAATGCTGAACCAATCGTTTGATCGTGATATAGGTTTTTGCAGTATTATGCGTGCTTGGTAATTAGATCAAACGCCTTCCAACCAGGCCTTCTTTTTCATCTAGACCCGTTAAACCCCAGCATGTTACTAATACTCCCTCCGTCCCAAGATTATACCCCAGATTACTAGTAGTCTATTTACTGATTATTGCTATGTTAAGTTGCAAAACTAATCAAAACCATCATCCAAACACCCTTTACTACAGTTTACTGCAATTTGTATTTTGTTAGTCTTTTAATGTATATTGTGTTTTTTACTTGTAGTATTGCACCTTCTGCGCGAATGGCGAAGACAAGAAGGGTTCACCCATTGGCTTCCCTAAACCCATACCAAGGAAACTGGACAAATATAGTTCTTGTCACAGCCAAAGGACCAATGAGACACTACAAGTCTACAAGAATGCGAGAGGGGAAGGTTGTGTATTCAGTGTGGAATTAACCGATGAAGATGTAACTTTATATCCATTGATATCTGTTAATTGTTGTAGAAAGACCGAAAATCTTGCTAACTAAATTAGTTTTGCAGGGTACTGAAATTCAAGCGACAATGTTTAATGAGGCTGCAAAGAAGTTTTTTGATGTGTTTGAAATGAGAAAAGTTTATTTCATATCGAAGGGAACTTTGGGAGTGGCTAACAAGCAGTTCAAGACTGTGCATAAAGGTAGTAGCCAATGAAGCAGCTTTTATCCCTGAAACCAAATTCAACTTTGTCCCGACTGATCAGTTGGGACCATATGTCCTTCAGAAAGAGCTTATTGGTACAAATCTTATATAAAACTTTTCACGTAGTTTTGTTAAAGACTTAACATGATTTGTTGAGTTAGAGTATGAGTTTGACATGGTTATGAATTACAGATGTTATTGGTGTCGTGCAAAGTGTATCTCCAACAATGAGCATTCAAAGGAAAATTGATAATGAGGCTATCGCAAAGCGAGACATAGTTATTGCAGATGACACGTAAGACAACTTGTTCTCTTCTGCTTTTATATTAAGCGCGGCCGGATATGCGGGTATGTGTTTGTCGTAATTAGTCAAAATGGTTTTTAATACGTGTCAAAACAGGTTTGGCCAAGTTGGCCTAAACATTTTTCTCCCTTATTTTCTAACGTTTCACTTTTTGGCCAATTTGTATTGATTTCATCTGTTTTACATACAATATAGCTACAACTTTTTTTTATTTCAAGTAAATTGGTTAATGGCCACATTTATTATCATTGTTAATGATCACTTTGTACCTATGTTAAAGCTGGATTATTAATCTTATCAGGAAGAAGCAGTAGTTGTGTCTTTGTGGAACACTCTTGCTACTGATCTGGGCCAAAAGCTATTAGATATGGCTGACGACTCACCTGTAGTTGCAATCAAATCTCTACGTAAAGCAGACTTCTCAGGTCTGTCATAATACTTATCATTAAGATATTTGGTTTTAACTAAATCTGTTTTTATGTTATTGCTTCAGGTGTATCTTGTCAAGTGTGGGCAAAAAGTATCATCGAAATAAATCCTGATACCCCATATTCTCAAAAGTTAAAATCATGGCATGCTACTGAAGGCAAATAAACCTCCTTAGAAACCGTGGGTGCTAGTTTAAGTCCCTCAATGAGAAACAGTGGTCGACCCATGTATACTGACCATGTGACACTTGACTATATAACGAGCAACCCGTCTTTGGGGTGAAGAAAAGGTATATCAGACATAAATAAGCAAACAATGAATTTGATAAGTTTCTTAGCAAAAAAATACTATAAAATTTATCATTGGTTAGATACTGAACATTTGTTTTGTGGCAGCCGGTGTTCTTTAACACACGAGCTTGCATGAGTATGATCAGAGGTGAGCAAAACATGTCTTATCGAGCATGCAAAACCTGTAACAAGAAAGTTACTGGAAGTGTTCTGGATACTGGTGAGCAAAACATGTCTTATCGAGCATGCAAAACCAGTCGATTTTGCAGCTGAATCTAAGTTCTTGCTGGAAGAGATATCTTCACTGAAAGCGTGAAACATTTCCAATTATATCTTTAATTTGTTGGTTTCATGATCAACAATGTATCTAAGTAACTTTGGTTTTCTGGGATGATTTTAGTTTAGGCTAGGTTCTCTAGTATAAAATATGAGTACATCAGTCCTTAATCTCTGACAGTGGTTTAGCATCTGACCACTTTTGAAGACTGAGCAATCTTAATCCCATTGATACCTGAAACACTACTTATCATTGACGACAGAATCTCAAAGTGGTTTTTAAGCTTGACAATGATGCCCCATCCATCCTGAAAATAAAAATAATCGTTGTAAACTTATTGGTGATACAGCCAGTAGCGCAGACTGCATTTTTTTCCTAGCAAAGGTTGTTAAGCTCTGAACAACATTGTGCATGGGGCTAACTTTGATGGTGTGGAGCGAGGTTTGTAAGATATTAGTAACATTTAACATTTACTTTAATGGCGGAAGGAACTTGTTTTTGGACTTTTTTGAATACTCCGTATAATTTTGGCAATGGTTAGATGTCATTGTTGTCGCGCAAAGATTATCTCAAACGATGAGCACCACATAGGAAAACTAATATGACTGTGCAAAGTATTACATAGTCATTGCAGGTGACACATGTACGCTTGTGCTTTATGGGTCAAAATGGGTTGGGTTGAAAATGTGTAATTCTTATAGCACAGGTTAAAACAGGCTTGACTCTGACATGCAAACACTTCTATTTACTTCTCTATTTACAAATATGAGGTTTAATCGTATCTCTTAAAGCTAGTAACTTCTTCCACAACTATGGAAGGAAGATGCTGAGTATTCAGATGCAGTCACATTCATGGCACAAGACGACGGCGTAAAAAGGGTACATTAAACAAAGCTATGAGTGCGAAAGTAATAAAGATCATTTTGATTGTTTGGCTAATCAAGATTGACAATCACATTGAAGACTAAGAGTTGCGATATCAACATACATTATAACCATGAAATCGACTAACTATGATTCTAACGACAATAAAAAGTAAAATAAACATCCTCCGCGTTCTATTTCATAATCACATAGTTACATCAGCCAAAATGGACAAGAAAACAAGAAATTTTTGCTAAAATATAACCTAATAACTATTTGATACCACCCAAAACATCTGATTATATTCCGAAAACCCAACCCCTATGAACAAACTTAAGCCTTCTTTGGCGATGGCTTGGTCTTGTCGCCCTCAGCAACATTCATATATAGATCATCCTTGCCAGTTTTTGGTTTTTACGTTTTCGGATAATATTGTTTATTCTTGTCTGCAAGGTAGTTTGTTTTGCGATTCCATTATTCCGTCCATCAAACTTTCTCTTATTCACTCCAAGTTTGAGTTGTTTTCCCTTGGGTGTGACTGGATTCAAAGCTTTGAGTTGTTTTCCCTTTGGTGTGACTGGATTCAAAGCCATGACTAGATGGAGTTGCTTTCCTCGCCCAGCCTTCTTGGGTGTTTCTTCCTTGTTGGTCTTGTTATAAATTACCTCATGACCATGGTCATTAATTCCGTCAAAGAAAGTAGAAAAGTCTAGTGGTGGTAAAGACGATGCATGAGCATCAGTAAACATAAAATCATTATCGAGAGGAGGACAAGCTAAACCTTCCCATTCATGATCATCTAAACAAGACCCATCATCCTCTGTTGCTTGGTTACCAAGATTAGTATCATCATCGCTGTAGTTAGATGCGAATAACAGTTGAGCAATCTCGCCACGCATTTTCTTGAAGTCGTTAGGTCGATCAGAAGCAGCAATCTTGATTAAACTATGGATGGTGTCGAATATATCAGTAGTCGAAAAGAGTTCCGAAATCTCCATTGAATGCTGTACTCCTTCTTTCAAATTAGACTCAGAAACTGCTGACGAAGAAGAAGATGATGATCAAGAACTGATTGATCGAAGATCTTATTAGGGTTTTATTTTGTTGTTTCTCGGATTACTATTATTCTAGTACTACAGTATTAGTTTTCCTTATTTATAAGCCGTTGTCGGTTGGAATATGTCGGCGTCTTTTTATTGTTTTTGTTTTGGCCGTTGGATGGGATGGGAAGGTTACCTGAGAGACAAAGATTTGACAAGGAGTCTTGACAGGATATCAAAGATGGTATGGGAAGGTCACTCAGGCACTCAGCTATGCCTCTTGGATCCTGAGATCTAGATGATAATATTTTTGCTTAAAGATAGTATTTGATGTCACGCAGCTCGTTAAGTTCTTGTGTGGGTTTTACATTTTGACTCTGTGTGTTAAGTGTTATTTAGCATTATATAACCTGTAAAAACTTACCCATGGGTTGTTTTAGGCTGTTTTGGGGTGAAACATGTTCGTATAACAGTTTCTAAAACTTAAGTTGATAAGTAATAAACTAGTGTAATTCAAAACCATTCATCTGTAGTATAAGAAAATTTTGTTTGCAATGGCTGATGCTTTTTGCACATGCAGCAGAAAATTCGTTTTTGGCTATGTTTAGTTCTTTAGTTATTTCCTCTACCTTTCTCTGAGTCTCGACAGTTTATAACTGCTTTCAAGTTAAGGGTATCGTAACTAAGAGAAACACTGTGCAGAATGTTCTCAAATATGACGCACGACGGGCTCAAACTGCCACGTATCACGTAAAACCGGAAGCCACATACCTTGTATACTTTCTAGCAGACATCAAGATATGCCTAAGTACAAATACACGATTCAAATAATGTTGGGTTATGGGTCCCCCATTCCGACCCATTTTAGACTCTGAGTTTAACTGTTTTTATGTGCATCTTGTGATTCGCTGTTTTTCCTTGTTGATATCAAGATTAATCATGTCTGCTGAAACGCCACAAACATGAATTGTCTTACATTTCCAATGGATTGAACAGCTTCGCCTTTTGAAATATCACTTGTAGAAGCAAGAAACACATAACAAATATGATTTCTACCTTAGGCGAATGGGATTGAAAAAGAGTTTGCTCATGATATATTAATACAGCCACGTAAGTTACGAGTTAGTTTAGCGAGCTGTTGTTCTTGATAAGCATTAAAGAACTTATTTCATCGGTAAACATATAAAATAAAGACTCATAAGCAACAAAAAAAACAGAAAGAATTCTAACCCATCTTCTATAAGTTTTACCAATCTCAATCACTAAAAGTCAAATAGATCACTAACTATCTCATTATAGAATTCAATTCAATAACTTGAAAAAGCTAATTAACCTGCATTCAAATAAGTTTCCATTGAATGAGAGGTTTTGTTGATACCGCGGATTGAGAACATGCTACTTGCAGATTACATATGCATATAAGCGTTAGGTTCATATTCCTGACCGACAATATTGACTTCTTCCAAAACCTGGCTTTCAGGCTATACACGAACAAATCGTTATGATATGACTTTATTAATAGGTCCCCTCCAATGACCTAAAACCTCTATGTATGGTAGTTTTATACTGAACTGACAGTGCTTCACCTATTTTTTTGCTTCAAGACCCACACGTCAACGATATCATCACTGTAAGAACAGGCATATCCAAATTCACCTTATAGAGCGACCAATCGATGACAGATTGCCCTATAACCACATCTTCTCTTTGGAAGATAAATCAACGTTAATTCTTCATTGCTCACGTCAAAGCATATTAATTCTTTTAGGACAGTTAATTGGGAAACAAACCAATACAAACATCCATGAGCGAATATTCCATTACCGGAAGTGGCATAAGGAGGGACTTGGGGTATCTTTCGCCAAGAACTATCCCTGCCCAAGACATGTACCATGGCACGTAAATTCTGAATAATACCACCAAAGGTTGAATAGTCTCTTTTCCACAAAACGCACACCGTCTTGAAAGTGTTAGTAGAAACATCAAAACCAAGCCCTCGTGACTCTTCACCCTCGTAGTATGGTCCATCATCCAACCGCTGCCGCATGGGTGGCAACTTGTAAAATTCTTTCCTAAGAGGATGGATCACAGCTAAAGAGGTGATATTGGGGATGTGGTTTGATGATAAATACATCAACCTATTGCAAGAACCTTTAGCAACGTATTATGATATCAAAACATGTTATGTATTTTGGATCATACATGATAGGTGTCAATTCCTCTACAACTCGTTCAGCGTGAAGAATACTAAGGTAATCATCGTCAATGTATCGCGCACCATGGTTTCGATACACACAGAAAGCGAGCCAAAGATTTGACAGGGATTCTCGACAGGATATCAAAGATGGTCTCCGAAGGTAACTCAGCCATGCTTCTATATCGTAAGATATAGATGATACTCGCTCCGTCCCAAATTAATAGTCGACAAAAAACACATTTTTTTATAAAACATCACTATCAATGCATTCTCTCTCTTACTTTTTGGTAAAATAACATTCTTACCCTTATGCAATTAATTAAAACTTAATATATATCTTGTAATTTCTAATACCGTTAGGTGCAATATGACAAACGTGTTACTCCACTTACATCTATTTTTGGAAGGAGGCTATAATTTTGGGACGTCCCAAAATAGTATACGGGACTATAATTTTGGGACGGAGGGAGTAATATATATAGTTAGGGTTTAATAATATGGGTTGCTAAAGTATTTTTTCCAAAAACCAAACCAAACCAGTATTATATAAAAAAGAAAAAATTTCATGTTTGGTCCCTATCGTTTACACAGAACATCAAGTATGGTCCCTATCTCAAATTAAGTTCACAGATCGTCCCTACCGTTTACATTTACGATCATAAATCGTCCCTATGTTGGATGAGGGTTAGTTTTCTCCGTTAAGTTCAATGAAGAGAGGGGTATTTTGGACTTTTCCATACTATTTATATCTTTTCATTTCATTTTTTTTATATAACTTTGGATGGTATATAAGCCAAAATTAGGGTTTACTTTCATTTTATGTATAAAATACACACACAAATGACCAAACCCTAGCCTCTCTCTTTTTCCAGCGCCGCTCCGGCTGCCACCGCCAGAATCCAGCCATTATCATATTCCGTCGCCACACAAAAATAACAACCTTCACTAATCTATCTATCATCAAAACCATCACACGCCATCTTTATCAACTCTGGCCGCCACTGATCTCACTAGCCGCCACCACGAAATCACCACCAGCTTTATACCACCGCCTTCATGCACCCATCGCCGGCTGCCGCTACTACACCACAACTCATCATCTATCTTCACTATCACGTGCCTTAACCACGCCGCTACCATACTACCACCATGGCTACAGCAACCGTCGAATCCACCACAGCCATCCATCACACTCACCACCACCATCGCGGCCCTTTAGTCACCATCATATCCTTACCACCGCTACATGTCTACCACAGAACCACCATTGCCATCTCACTTCTTTTGTCGTTGCTGTCATGAACCGCCGCCACCAGGTCCATCTTCTTTGAGGAACAACCACCATCCCTTCACGAATATGTACATAACCACCCGCTGTGGTGTTGTCAACCACGACCATCACCACTCGAACCATCAGCCCAGGGTGTTTGTTGCTGATTTTAGCAGCAAAGGTGTGTTTGTTTGGGCAGAATGTAGGATATTGTAAATCTATGCTTAATCTAGAGAGAAAAAGATAGAAAGATGGTGAGAACACACACCCACTTAGAGAGAGAAAGTGTAGAAAACACACTTTAGTATGTGTAGAATGAAAGTGAACCACCACCCTCTCCAACTAAGGAGAGGGTTTATATACGCAAGCCCATGAGATGGGCTTGGGCTTACAATGGGCCGCCGGCCTCACACAAGTTGTGGGCTTGGCTTGGCCTTGTTTGAATAATATTAATAAGGCTAAACTACGAGCTACGACTTAGACTATTGTTGGAGTGACGGATCCTTTCTAATACGTAAAACGTATTTCCAACAATCTTCCCCTAAGGGAGGTCACTCCAAACAAGGGCGTTACCCAAGTTACAATAATAAAATAAACCTAGCGTTCAATGCTTGTCTTGATCTCGTAGTCTTCGTCTTTTTTTCTTTTTCTTTTCTGGTGAACATGCTGATGTGATCTTTGATGTCAATCTTGAGCATTAATCTCTTGCCTTGATCTTGTGCATCCATCACTTGGATCTTCGCCTCTTCGTGACTTCACGTCCCACATACTTATACATTTGTAATTCTTGAAAGCTTTAGAGTTTGATACATCGGAAGACTTGACTTTTAGGCTTTCTTGAATTAGATTAAGTATTAAGTGCATAAAGTATAAGCATGCGGGGACGACTTCTTCTCGGATTCCGCAACGCCATCGTCTTCAAATGCCGCAACATAAGTAGACACGAACGAAATGTCTTTGAACATTCCATTCTACTTCGGTAGCATTTTATCTCCGGTCGGTGAAGACCGTTGGACGATATTAAATATCGTACTTGTGATAGGTAGATTTAATTAAAAATCTCCTTGACAAGATTTCGCGGGTAAACCCGTTCTCTTTACTCAACCGTCCAAAGCTGACTGCGAACGTAAAGAGTGAATCATTTGGATAAGATTATCCGCATGGTTGAAGCCGTCAATTTTGATCCCTGGAACAAGTTTGATTCATTAAAGAATCGTACCATCGTTGCTTTCCAGTTGTCACGAGCTTGATTTATATATAATCTTGCAAGTTACCTACCAAGTGTTGTTTAAGGTTAACACTAGAAGGATTTCCACTCATCACTGTAAACACTAAAAAGTATTACTCTAAATGTTTTGGCAAGATCACTAAGATATTGCGTAGAGGCCTGGAACGTGTTTAAATTGAATTAAGAATTAAACATCTGTTGCTTTCCAGTTATCACAAGTTTGATTCATAAAGAATCGCACAAGTCACCTACCATGAGGTTTTTAATGTTCGCTCAAGAAGGATTTCTATCTTCATCGTAAATACTTGCATATTACTCGGATGTTCAGGCAAGATCATGAAGATTTTGCGTAGGACTCTTAATATCTTTCTTACTTTTCACAGTGTGTGAAGAAGCAAGGAAATATGGAAATGTGTCCTAATGAGATATTTGATGATCTCAAATGGCTCTAGACTCGATCGTGCATTTTGTATTTTAGTGAGCGGAGGCTGGAGAGGAGTGCCACCATTTCAATACCTATTTATTCGGAGTGAATAAATCGATAGATAACGTGTTGATCTCCGTGTGATTAAAACAAATACCTTTTGAGAGATATCTGAGTTAGCTAGGATGGGTTGTGCATTGCATCACTGGGTCTATGATGTCTATCTTCAGTATCGAGCATCATTAAAAACGATCTCAATAGCATATGAGTTGACCCGGTTTCTGCCTAAGTTGTAAGGAGGGCTTCTTTCTTTAGACCCTTTATCTTTACAATTCTTTTTCATTCTTCATCCCCTTCAATGCTTACCAATACGTCATAACTAGCACCTTATTGTGATTTTTCCAGTGCTAACTTAAGTACTTGGTCGGCATTCAGCTACATTTACAATCTTTCTCCATCTTTCCTAAGGACTACTATTTCTAGCTATGGAATGTCCTTGGGAGGATTCCTCCGGTTCTAGAGGAATCATTGGACTTTTTCCTATCCTACCATCCTTATGTCACCACAATCTTCACCGTCATGAAATAAATGGGTTTAGGGTAAGTATATGTCACAATGAAATTCATTTTAGATGTGCAAATCCGTTTTGCTCCCCCTTAACATATGCCACGATATCCGAAAACATTTCGCACATGTCGGGATGAGCCATCACGTTAAGTCAAACCATTTTTGAATAATCATGTCCCATATTAAATCACATTTTCTCCCCCATATTAAAAATATTAACCCAATCGATGTTTTTAATATCAATTGATTTAATGAAGTTTTAACAAAGTTTTGGGAAGAAAAATGCAAGTCCGTTTTATCTTCATGATACCAAATGTTGAGATATGATACCAATTAGTAAAATGATCACGGATTCACCATATTAGAATAAATTGACAAGGTTAGACCTGATTGAGGAGAACATCATATGATAAGATCAAATCGTTCTTGTCGGCAAATGTTGGTCGCCTCGTCACGTCTGAAGTCATCTCTTAACACCACATGTGCGATCTGTATCGTTGACTTGACACCAATTTGTGAACTTGGCACTTTCGGCATCGAAGATTCTGAATGCTTGACAATTACTCCCCCTAAATTGTTGACTTGTGTTCTATCTAAAGAGATGTAGTCGTCATTTGAGTAGTCGCATCGTCGGGTATGTAGATACCAATTGTAGATTGCTATGGTTGTAGAGATGATAGCTTCATAAAAACAAGATTTCTCTTGTTTTAACAAATAGATGCACTCATGCGTACATATATCCGTGTTAGATTGTGTTATAATGTAAATACAATCCCTTACATGGTTATAAAGTAAACCATGCCCGAGAAAATTAATTCCCGTTGTGAGCCAAAGCTTTCATAAGAAATACTTGACTTTAATATTAAAAGCGGGTTGTAGTCTGAAATAACTACAAGCCATATCGGCATGTTTTATGAAATATTTACAACTTTTATATGAACTCTATTTATGGCGCCGTGTCAATATTAATCGACATTTCTAAGGCCGTAAATATTATCGTACCAAAAGACATGCCTTTGAAAAATAAAGTAAAAGTATTTTTGGATTTTTCTAAAATTTTTCAATTTTTATGGTTTATATGGTTTTATATTTTTGTATTTTGCTTTTGTGGATAAAACTATAAACAATATATACAGATGATCACCAAGGATACGGAGAATAGTTTACCACCACTATTCTTTCGCTTCATCTGCCAATTCTTTTAGAGTCTCGGGCGAGAATGTTCTTAAACCTAGCTTGTCGGCCAAAAGTTCCATTCGAGCGCGATCTAAAGCCTTTGTGAAAATACCACCAATTGATACTCAGATCGGACAAAGTAAAGCTCGATCACTCCATTTTCCACTTGATCCTTGATAAAGCTGTAGCGAATGTCAATATGCTTCGACCGGCGGAATTGAACATTGTTGCAGCATAAAGCAATTGCACTTTTGTTGTCATAGTACATCGGAAATTTGTTGAAACCTAGACCATAAGTCGGTTAATTGTGATCTCATCCAAAGAATTTGAGCACAGCAACCGGACATAGCTATGTATTTTGCTTCCGTACTTGAAATTGCAATGTTTTTCTGCCTTTTCGATACCCAACTGATTAGTCGATCTCCTAGTAGTTGCAAAGTTCCACTTGTGCTACGCCTTGTATCTTGACAACCCGTGTGATTTGCATCTGCATATGCCATTAGTACGATCGAAGAGTCCTTCGAATACTAAAGTCCCCGATTAATGGTTTCTTTAATATACCAAAAGATCCGTTTAACAGTGGCTAAGTGTAACTCAGTAGGCCTAGTTTGATACCGAGCACACATACATATAGCAAATTGACGATCAGGTCGACTAACCGTGATATACAGAAGGGTACCGATCATTCCATGATAAAGTGTCGGATCAACGGCAATCCCATGTGGATCTGCATCTAGCTTAGTTCGTTCCACCATTGGAGTATCCACGGGGTCATAAGATTCCATCTTATATTTCTTAAAAGATTCAAGGGCATACTTGGATTGATTGATAAAGATGCCTCTGGGACTCTGAGATATCTGAAGTCCTAAGAAAAAAGATACCTTGCCCATCATTGACAGCTTAAACTTGGAAGACATGAGTGTCCTAAACTCATCGGATAAGGTTTGGGTCGAGGCAGAAAATATAGTATCATCAACATATATTTGTACCATAATCATATCTTTACCTCGTTTTTGAATGAAAAGCATGGGATCCACCTTGCCTTTAGCAAAGCCTTGCATAATGAGGAATTGTGACAATAGATCATACCATGCGCGTGGAGCTTGCTTCAACCCATAGAGAGCCTTCTTAAGCTTGTAAACATGATTAGGATATTTAGAATTCACAAAACCATCTGGCTGTTGAACATAGACCTCTTCCTTGATTTCACCATTAAGAAATGTCTTCTTCACATCCATCTAATAGACGATCATATTCATGTGGGATGCATAAGCAAGGAATAGTCTAATAGCTTCTAAACAGGCAACAGGTGCAAAGGATTCCATGAAGTCGATACACAATAATTACTTGTATCCACGAGCTACTAGTCGAGCTTTTTCTTCAATATTTCGCCTAACTCGTCGAGTTTCACCTTGTAAACCCATTTCAAAGTGAGTAACTACACTTGATCCGGGCATGGGACAAGTTCCCATACTTCAAGACGTACAAATTCATTAAGTTCTTCTTGCATGGCTTCTATCCAACAAGATTGGGTAAATGCTTGTTGCCACGTCTTAGGTTCAACTTCACTGAGAAAAGCATCAAAATGACAAAACATTGCACTTTCTTGTAACTGACTTCGTGTGGATACTGGACGATTAGGGTCACCAATAATAGAATCTATAGGATGATCCTTTGTCCACTTGTTGTCATGTTCATGAATCCGTGGATTGGAGTAGACCGTAGTAGGAGGTTTCTCTAAGGTGGACGACCCGGCTTGATTAGAGTCGGGAATTGGTACACCAAAGAATGGAAGTTCACGCATTTGAGTGAATTCTAAATCGTTATCATCATCATCCTCTTCATCATCAATAGGCATGACATGGGTAGTAGATTCGGGTGTTGGTTGAGAATTACTCGTTGAAGGTATATCTTGACCAATTATAGGTGCAGACGTATTCGATTGTGCTTCGGTTGCTGGAGGGACAACTTCGGTAACCGGAGCTATTAACTTAGGTTCTGGAACAACAATACTTGGAGGAGTAAAGAATTCATCAAAGAATGGTTGAAACAACCTATCCCATTCATTCCTAGAAGGTGGTGTAAATGATGATGAAGAAGGGTTATTTGGAACAAGACCAGAGCTAATGTTACTGGGTCCCATTTCATGAAGTGCGGGTTCAGAGCTGCTGTAGAACAATGATAATCTTGTGAAACAAGGGGGTTGATGTTTTTCTAGAGAGAGAAAGTTAGAGAGAGAAATGAAAGAAAACACATATATTGAAATGAGAGAATAAAACAACCAACACCTCTTTCCATGGTGGAAAGAGGTTTAAATACCCCAAGTCCTTAAAGGACTTGGGCTTCCGGCTCATGAACATGCTCATGGGTCGGGCTATGTAATAAATACTACTTAACTTAACTACATGGTTGGAGTGACCGAGACTTTCTAAATGCGTAAAACGTATTTCCAACAATCTCCCCCAAAGGGAGGTCACTCCAAGTTTACAAAGTCCTAATCTAGCATGTTAGATTCTGTTCTTGAGCTCGTAGTCTTCTTTTCTTTCTTTTTCTTTTCTTTTGTGAATATGTATTGAATGATATCAGCCTTTTTGCTTGGAACATGTTCTTTTGGCCTTTCACGTGCGATCTTTGCCTACTTGTGAATTTTGCCTCCTCGTGACTCCATGTTCCACACACTTATGTCTTTTTGTTTAATTCTCGAAAGTTTCAGAGTTTGTTACAGCGGAAGACTTCATCTTGTACTTTCTTGAATTTTTGCTGAACTTTTATGCAGAAAGACATAAGCATGTGGGATGACTTCTACAGGTACACCGCAACACCACTGTCTTTAACTGGTACACAGCAACGCCACCGTCTTCAACAGGTACACAGCAATGCCACCGTCTTTAACAGGTACACAGCAACGACACGAATAAAATGGCTTTGAACATTTTATTCTAAATCGGTAGCATTTTACCTCCGGTCGGTGAAGACCGTTGGACGATATTAGATATCGTACCCGTGACGGATAGTTTCAATTAAGTAACTTCCTGACAGGATTTCGCGGGTAAACCCGTTCTCTTTATTCGACCGTCCAAAGCTGACTGCGAACATAAAGAGTGAATCACTTGGATAATTTATCCTTGTGATTAGAAGCCGTCAATTCATGAAACCTGGAACAAGTGAATCTCAATTAAGATTTTCACCATCGTTGCTTTCCAGTTGTCACGAGCTTAATTCATAAAGAATCTTGCACGTCACCTACCAAGTGCTGTTTGATGTTGACACTAGAAGGATTTCCACTCGTCACTGTGGTCAATAAAGAATCACTCTGAGTGTTCTGGCAAGATCATATGATAATGCGAAGAGGCCTGGAACGAGTTTAAGTTCATTTAAGAATTAAACCACTGTTACCTTCCAGTTTTTTTACAAGATTGATTCTAAAAGAACCGCACGTGCAACCTACCATGAGCTTGTTTGATGTTGGCTCAAGCAGGATTTCCATCTTCATTGTAATACTTACGTATTACTTGGATGTTCTGGCAATATTGCAGGAATATTGCGTAGGACTCATGAAAATCTCTTACTTTTCACAGTGTGTGAGAAAGCAAGGAATAAATGAAAAGTGTCCTAATGAGACTTTTGATGATCTCTTGGCTCTAGACTCGATTGTGCGTTTTGATTTAGTGAGCGATGGCTGGAGAGGAGTGCCACCTTTTCAATACCAGTCTATTCGGAGTGAATAAACCAGTAGATAACGTGTTGATCTCCGTGTGATTAAAACAAATACCTTTTGAGAGATATTTGAGTTAGCTGGGAAGGGTTGTGCATTGCATCACTGGGTCCATGATGTCTTTCTTCAATACCGAGAATCATTAGCAAAAATGACCTCAATAGCATATGTATTGACCCGGTTTCTGCCTAAAGTTGTAAGGAGGGCTTCTTTCTTTACACCCTTTATCTTTACAATTCTTTTTCATTCTTCAACCCCTTCAATGCTTACCAATACGTCATCACTAGCACCTTGTTGTGATTGTTCCAGTGCTAGCTTAAGTACTTGGTCGGCATTCAGCTACGTTCACATTCTTTCTCCATCTTTCCTAGGACTTCTAATTCTATCTAGGGAATTTTCCTTGGGAAGATTCCATCGGCTCTGATGAATCATTGGACTAAACCTATTCCTACCACCCTTTTGTCACCACATCCGTCGTGAATTAAGCGTGTTTTGGGAAGGAATTGCCACCATGAAAAATCATTGAAAAAATCACCTAAGGTACTTGTGATATTGAAATCAAAAGTTTTGTACCTTAGGTGTTTTGTTCATCAAAAACGCTCCCCCTTAACACGTGCTTGACACATATTAAGTTGGATTATCGTTAAGTCTTTTTCATCTTTTAGCCAAGTATCACTTAAGTCTCCTTAATCCCATTTTCTCCCCTTATCCAAAATGTTAACCATTAATATTTGGGATATTGAATGGATTAACCGGTCTTTGGGTTAAATTGAGATCGATGTTTGGCCATAGAACATGTTAATGCTCCCCCTTAATTAAATAAGGGATAGTTGTAGTGCTTTAGTATGATATATTTTGAAAGATTTAGAATCTCGTGAGAAATTCTTGAAAAATTATCATACCTTAACACTACAACAAGCCACAAAAGCTGATAAAGTAAAAAGATAACATATTCACAATAATGTACATATGGAGTTGACCTGTAATGATGTTGATGCAAAAGTTGGTTGATCCTTGTTAGACCCGAATTAGGCTTAATTCGGGTTGGCTGGGTACCAGTTCCTGCACCAAGTGAATCTTCTGGTTGGGATCCTGCACACTAAACAACACGCGTTAGGCTTACCGTGGGAAGGTTTCCCACGATTAGACTCCGGCGTGAGAGTAAGTAATCGATTTAGAGTTATATGTGAGTTTAGAGAGAATTGTGATACCTTTGTGGAACCCTTGGGGGTTCCTTTTATAGGCAGTGAAACCCTAGTGGGCTTTCACTGATCCTTCGGCCCCAAGGAAAATATAAACACCAGAATTAGAATGATTGTAATCTTCTAATTCTGGTAGTGAATATCCTCTCTTATTGGGGTAAAGATATCCCTAGACAGGATATTATTCTGTCTAACCCTATGTCGGCCGTATCGGCCGTACCGGGCCATGGGCCGCACACGTGTGCGCGGTTACTGTTCACTCAGGCCCATAAACCTGACTGACATTATCCCACCCATACGTAATGGGCCGGATACGGGTAGTACCCTCGGGCCGGGTTAATGACCCGGCTGGGGACTATACGTCATCATGTCCCCCCAGTCTAGTTGTTACAACCGTAGGTGGAACCTCTAGACTACAAAGATGCTCCCGGACGTACCAAGGAATTCATAACAAAGGACAATGATGCTCGATACATAGTAGCCGAGACAAATTAAATATATCATTAAATGCCAAGTCTTACGTTAAAGCCGCATAACCCGACATGAACAACTGTTCATCTGACTTGTTTGACTGACAAAAGTGCAGACAATCAGAACATTGAGCAGTGCAAACGTGTGGGTCAGATATGACCCGTAGGTCCCACCTGACGTTTCATTTGCCAGTTGCCCCCTAGCCACACGATTAAGAATAGTGGCCAACACGTGTCACTCATCCAACAGACTGTGACCCTCAAGGTAACCCTATAAATAAGCCACCCCTACGGCTGTGTGAAACACACAGTTCACAACCTCCATTTCTGCCATTAAAGCTTTCCTTTTATCTTGAACCAAGCACGCACGGATCCCTTCACACGCAGGTTAGAATACCACGTCCTTACACTCTTTTTTAGTAATGGCCAATAGAAACAGCCCTTCCATCGGATCCGTGCTAAATGTCATGTCCCAAGACCAGCTAAACCATTTTTGTACAAATTACTTCATCCCTTCCAACCTACACCCCTCACTTCCTGGCGTCGGTGACCTCATAACTGAGGCTCCAGCGGGTAAGATAGGCCTCTATACTCGCCTGTTTGATGCGGCGAATTACCGTATTCCTTTCACCCACTTTCTCGTAGATTTGTTAGGATATTACAATGTACACATTAGTCAGCTCCACTGCATAGGTGCCTGTAAAATTAGCCAATTCGAAATCCTTTGCCGTGCTAGGAGAATCCCCCCAACCGTAGAGTTATTTAGGTTGTTTTACACCCCAAACTTAGTGAACGGTTGGGTATCTTTCAAAAAACGAGCCTCCAACAGCCCACAATCACACAACAAACCGATGGATTCACTGAAAAACTGGTATGACCATTATTTTTTCATTGACGAAGTTGTATGGCCGGGTGATTTCATCATTAGGACCAGACTACCGCACGACCCTAAGCCGCACGCCAGTACATACAATCCCCTTCACTCGCAAGAGTTAGATCTCAATAGGACTGGATTCCACAGAAACCTACCGGAATCATTCTTATGCTTGCTAGGAATTAGCCGCAATTACTTTGGTCCCTCCAATAGGTATCCTGTGTTTTGGAGAAGGCAGGGTGAAGGTAGGCCCACCATCCGTACGTCCATAAAAATGTATATGTGTTTGTATAACAACTAACATCTTTTGTGTTGTGCTGGACAGAAATGAACTTCTTTGGACTGTTGCGCTAGGGCGATCCAAAGCTTGTGCCGGAAGGTCTCCGCCCTCTCCGTGAAAATGAACAGCCCCTCCTGGAGCACACCCGACCAGTGACGGTTGCCTTGGAAGCCGTGCCTGATCCCCATTCTGATGAAGAACATGGAGATCATGGTGATGGTAATGACCAGATGAACCAAGGGGGAGCCGGGCCTTCCTCACCTCATAGAGAACAACAAGGAGACAATATCGAAACCGACTCCACCATTCGCCGACTAATGGGCGATGATGATGATGATGAAGTGCAACAGCATGTTAACTTGGACGAAGATGAGGAGGCCGAAGAGGAGATTGCTGAAATCACAGCACAGCCCCTCACTAGGCGAACCCGGAAGAGGGGGAACCGTGCAGGCGAGACTGCATCGGCCGAGATTGGTGAACACAATGCTCCCCGCAAGAAGCTTCGAGAGGACCACCCTATGTATCAATCTGTTGGGAGTGCCACCCAGGGTTCCGAGGCTAACCGGGTCACTTATGTCGATCCCGTCACCCAAATTGCCCCAACTGCTTCCGAAGGAGCAAGAAGCAATATATAAGAAACCATCCAAACATGCAAGAATGTCTTCTCTTTTTTTTTTAGCCAAACTTAAGATATTCCATGATACTCATGTCGCAGGGACAACCAAGCTGAGGCCGCACCTCCTTCTGACACCCAAGTGAATAAGGAGAAAGGTAAAGCTGTCGAAGAAAATCCTACGATCCCCACAAAGTCCGGCCCTGTTTTTGAAGATGGTTCACCCCTGCTTTCCCAAGACTTCCCCACATCCGGTGTTCCCCAACCTTTTAACCCTATATGGACCATTACCACAGCGTCGCGATTGAGGAGTGCTGAGGAGTGTCGTGAGTACCTTAACAACTGCATACCACCAAGCTTGGTGCAAGAGGTAAACTCACTAAATCATGCGGATTTGGCTGATGAGTATAACGGGACGCTTGTTCATCAAATGGCGATGGGAACCGCGATGAGAGTCAGGTTTGAAGCTGCCCTTGGGCACGTCGAATCCCTCAAGAGAAAAGTTGGACGGAGGGAAAAAATGATTGAAGATAATGAAGCCCTGATTGCTGACCTCCAATCCAAACTGGCGAATGCTGAGGCAACAATCAAGACACAATCGGCCCGTGCGAGTGAACACGATCAGCAAGTAGTCCACCTTGAGTCTCAATTAGATGCCGCAAATACCAAGGTACATGTCCGTGCCGTACCACCCATATATATCAACAATGAATGTACTAACACGTCTTTCATTATAGGTAACCACGGCCGAAGCCTCTGTCCATTCTTACGCCAGCCAAGTAGATGATCTGAACCAGAAGCTGAAGGACGCGCATTTGGCCGTCCAAAACATGGAAAAAATGCAGACAGAACTTGCTGAGGAAAGGGCCATCACCCAAGAGCTGAAAGAGGCAATTGCCCAAAAAGAATTGGTGATGGATGCCCTGACCGCTGAGCGTGACAATGTACTGTGCCCTCAACTGCTAACAGCCCTTGCGGGCCGTAGGTGGATGGTTGGGCATGGAGCACGCCTGGCCGTGACGAAGGTGCTAGAGGCCCCATCCTTTGTACAACAATTTGCCAATCTTGTATCTGATGGCATCGACCATGGCCGGCACGAAGGAATGGTTGAGGCTGCTGAACTGATCACCAAAGGTGGGGACATCGCCCATCACACCTTTTTTAAGCCCGAAGCCGCCAGCAAGATGACTGCCTCCATGGCCGCGATGCAAGATCTGCATTACCCATTCCTGGATGAGCTAGAGGCCACCAAAGATGCCCCGAACACTGAAATCATGGAGAAGCTCAATCCTAGCACGCCTTTCACTGCTAACTTTCCTCTAACCCTTCCTGTATATGAAGACGTAACCAGGGTCGTACTGGACGAGGAACCCTTAGACGTGGTGTTGGAAAGGACCGCAGCCCAAGCCCAGAAGCGGGGAGAGCGTGATGAATGGTTGCCGCGTCTGGTGGAAGAACAAGCAGAGATGGGTAGGTTTCTCCCCTCAATTTAGGATGCTCCTTTGTCCACAATCAAACCCTTGTTATGTAATCTCTGAATATGTATTGATTCGTCCGTGTATGTACACGGCTAATAATTTTATGTTTTGTATATAAGTCCGTGGGTAACCACGGCGATTTTGATTTGTTTTTGGAAACCTGTGTATTTGTGCTTGTGTTCGAAACATTGTAGTTCAATACTGCGTGATATACCACTCTTACTCACAAAGAAAATACATTCAAGTCTACAATTTACTAGACGTGCGACGTGCGTCTTTATTATGCGGAGCACGGTATGGCTATAGCATATGAAACTTACCCCAACGTCTCGTGAGTAAGGTGTCTAGTAGGGATACGTGATCCGTGCGGCTGGGGTTGCATCCCTCTTACGCGGCAAGTTGAATTAGTAGGTTCACTTAATCCTCTTACCCCTCCTGGAGGCGTATGGTACATGTACGGTATTTCGAGAGAATGCATATGAAAGAAACATGGCATAATATAACACAATTAAAATTCATACGGCTAACAAAGAATCTAACAAAGAAGACAATAATTTGCACGAAACAGGCCGTGGAGCTAGCTAGGCACCACGGCATTTTATTAGAACATTTACATTTTTTGTTTGAACAATGATGACAAGTCCTAAAAAAGTCCATAAAGGAAACTTAAACAAACATAAGAAAAACAAATAAGACAAATAACCCGCATGGTTCTTTATTAAGACCGCCTATAGCAAAGTATCCATGCGGGAGCCGTAGCTTTCAAAGATAGCACCTTTTTAGATTGGCGATGTTCCATGTGCGCTCTAGGTCGCGGCCATCCATATCGCGTAGCTTGTACGCGCCTCGTCCCAAGGCTTCAGTGACTTCATACGGTCCTTCCCATTTAGGGCCCAGTTTTCCTGTATTTTCCACGCGACTTGCTTCGTTAGCACGATAGACATAGTCTCCCGGTCGAAAAGAAACACCTTTGACCTTGGCATCGTAATAAGCCTTCATCTTAGCCTTGGACTTAGCTTCATTGATGGCTGCTAATTCCCTTTTTTCCTCCAACAGATCTAGGTTGATTCGCAGCTGTTCATCATTTGTGACGGCATTAACCTCCGCCGTGCGGATGGTAGGCATCCCTATTTCTGCTGGTATAACGGCTTCAGTGCCGTAAGCCAATGCAAACGGAGTATCTCCGTTGGCTGTTTTTATCATGGTTCTATGTGCCCATAGCACGTGCGACAATTCATCGACCCATTTGCCCTGTCGTTCATCCAGCCGCGCCTTGATCCCATTCCCCAAGCTCCTATTTGCTCGTTCGACAAGGCCGTTCGTTTGTGGATGCTTGACAGACGCGAAGCGCCGCTTGATGTTCAATGATGCACACCAGTCTTTGAATGGGTTATCCGTGAACTGTTTGCCGTTGTCTGATATAATTTCTCCAGGTAGACCGAAACGGCATACAATGTGTTCCCACACAAACTTCTTGACCTGCTTACCCGTGATAGATTTTACTGCCTTGGCTTCTATCCATCGTGTAAAGTAATCCATTGCAACAATCAAGAATTTAACCCCTCCCGCAGCTACAGGAAATGGTCCTGCGATGTCAATTCCCCACTTGTAGAATGGCC
The DNA here is from genome assembly GCA_025667525.1 of Glebionis coronaria. Lineage (NCBI taxonomy): Eukaryota > Viridiplantae > Streptophyta > Magnoliopsida > Asterales > Asteraceae > Glebionis > Glebionis coronaria. Next base: position 558,831,067 of record CM046877.1, on the reverse strand, counting down.
ATGGGGACGTGATAGGTGTAAGCTCCTGCTGTGGGTGCCGCGGTACTGGCCTATGCACTTGGCAATCATTGCACCTGCGAATCATGTCGCGCGCGTCTCTGTGCATAGTGGGCCAATAGTATCCTGTTCGTAAGGCTCGAGCTACCACGGATCGTGGACCTGCATGCATGCCGCACAATCCTTCGTGTATGTCACTAATCACATAGGCCGCCTGGCGTGGTCCAACACACCGCAGCCACGGCTGCAAGAAAGAGCGCTTATAAAGGATACCTTCTCGGAGTTCGAAATATTGTGACTTCCTTTTAACGCGCCTTGCTGCTTTTTCCTCGTCTGGGAGTGTTCCACTAGCCAGATAGTTGATGATTGGGGTCATCCACGTAGGTCCCTCCTCTTCAACTATAGCAGTCACTTCCCCTTCCGTAATAGACTTTTCTTTGAGTATTTCCACCAAAACCTGTTTAGACAAGTGAGCGAAGCTTGTGGACGCGATTTTACTGAGGGCGTCCGCTTTCTTGTTCTCGCCCCTTGGTACCTGCTTGATGGAAAACTTACTGAAAGTTGCGATTAACGTCTTGACTTTTTCCAAATACCTGACCATGTTGTCCTCCTTAGCCACATACCCACCTAGAATATGGTTCGCGACAAGCCGTGAGTCCACGTAGGCCTCAAGGTTGCGAACTCCCATTCTAGCGGCGATTTTTAAACCCGCAATTAATGCTTCATATTCCGCTTCGTTATTGGTGGCCGTGAACTCAAAACGGAGGGCGTACGTGAATTCCATACCTTCTGGATTTGTAAGGATGAGGCCTGCCCCGGATCCGTCTGTGCATGAGGATCCGTCCGTGAATAGCACCCAAGGTTCCGATAGGGCCTCCTCTTGCCTAATGATTGGTTCTTCCTCATCCGGCTTCTCGATCAGGAAATCTGCCAAGATCTGGCCTTTAACAGCCGTCCTTGGTCTGTAAGATATATTATGCCCCCCCAGTAGGATGCTCCACTTTTCTAGTCTCCCTGCCACGTCTGGTCTAGATATAACCTGCTTGATTGGCTGATCCGTAATCACGACAATCGGGTGCGCCTGAAAGTACCGGCGCAGCCTCTTTGTAGCAAATACTAGTGCTAGTACCAATTTTTCCATGGGGGAATAGTTCAGCTCCGCTCCTTGTAATGTTCTACTTATAAAGTAGACCGGGGTCTGTATTGTGTCTCTATCCGTCATCAGTACCGCGCTTATTGCGCCATGGGTAGCCGAGAGATACATAACAAGCTCCTCCTTTGGGCGGGGAGCTACCAACATGGGGAGAGATGCGAGATGCTGCTTGAGTTGGCCAAAGGCTTCCTCAGCTTCCTTCGTCCAACGGAAGTCTCCCTTTCTAATACACTTCTTTAGTGTCTTAAATAAGGGCAGTGACTTCTCTTTAGTGCCAAAGTTGAGTCGGGCTTGGAGGTTCCTCCCCAGGCTCAATCTTGATGCGATCCCTGGGACGATCCTTTCAAAATTCTGAGTGAGAACTCGAGTGAGCTCGTCCTCGCTGAGTGGTTGAGCTTCCACTTCTTCCTCCATTAAGGGTCTACGTGGCTCCTTGTTAGGAGGGGCTGGCGCACTTCCCGGATCAGGGTTGTCCAGGGTTGAAGTGGGCGGGGGTGTCACTGAAATCGTGCTCGTCACCCCTGCGGACTGAAGACCGCTACGGTTACCTGGACCGCCTGCGAGGCGGCTAGGTGATTGGTTGGGAATAAGAATCCCTTCCCCTGAGGGCTTCCGATTCCCAGGATTCACGTTCCTGGGGTTAACTGGCGGATGCCCCTTCGTCATTGAAACAATCGAGATGAGGTTTTGTTCTAGCTTAGTGTTAAGGTCCCACGGATGGCGCCAACTTGTTGATGCAAAAGTTGGTTGATCCTTGTTAGACCCGAATTAGGCTTAATTCGGGTTGGCTGGGTACCAGTTCCTACACCAAGTGAATCTTCTGGTTGGGATCCTGCACACTAAACAACACGCGTTAGGCTTACCGTGGGAAGGTTTCCCACGATTAGACTCCGGCGTGAGAGTAAGTAATCGATTTAGAGTTATATGTGAGTTTAGAGAGAATTGTGATACCTTTGTGGAACCCTTGGGGGTTCCTTTTATAGGCAGTGAAACCCTAGTGGGCTTTCACTGATCCTTCGGCCCCAAGGAAAAGATAAACACCAGAATTAGAATGATTGTAATCTTCTAATTCTGGTAGTGAATATCCTCTCTTATTGGGGTAAAGATATCCCTAGACAGGATATTATTCTGTCTAACCCTATGTCGGCCGTATCGGCCGTACCGGGCCGTGGGCCGCACACGTGTGCGCGGTTACTGTTCACTCAGGCCCATAAACCTGACTGACATTATCCCACCCATACGTAATGGGCCGGATACGGGTAGTACCCTCGGGCCGGGTTAATGACCCGGCTGGGGACTATACGTCATCAAATGAGACGAACCAAAATTAATTGGATCGTTCCGTAAGCCGATGGTGAGCTCCATATGGTCGTCCATCGACGAATCGTTCTATGCTTCGTAGCAACCGGCGCTTCCTTAGCACTTCCTCGATTTTCCTGATTGCATACGAAGATCCTTTTCTGCACTGGGTTGTCCAGGTGTATGTGACTGCCGGAAGAGGTAAGTTGGAGTTGAGAACTGACAAATCATCTCGAACATTCTTTAGCGTTCCATCACTGAATTTGTGCAGTTCTGAAAATCGCATGTATTGCATGACGCCAGTCTGATTTGGATAAAAGATTCCTGCTTCCGGCTTGGTAGTCCCCATGTAGACCTTCTTGTCCTTGTGGAAGTTACTGAGTGGAGTCGTATGGGGACGTTGCAGGTTTAGCTTCTTCTGATAGCTTTCTACCCCAAGTTGAAAATCTTCCACCCGGTGTTGAATGACAATTTTCCTGGCATATTGACGAAAGTTTGAACTCAAGGCTATGACAATATCAGGTGATAGATGGTCAACTTTCTCTTGAGCCAAAAGCAGCAATAGATCTTCTATGTCTTCAAGTTGAAGGTACTGGAGATCACTTTCGTCAATGCGGTATTCTTTCTCATCGGTACGTTTGAACAAGATTACATTTAAGTAATCGTAACCGAAAACCGTCTGAGTAGTTGCCCCAAGGATACTTTTGATTCTGTGAGATGAGACGATAGAAGCACCTCTCTTAGGACGATGGAAGTGATTATAGGCTAACTTCTTCTTTTTGTCCCAGTGAGATATGCCAAGTGAAGCATAGGTGTCATAAAATTTGAGCAGCTTCTTTCTCCAGATTGAGTCAGGCACTTTGTCTTCTATCCATGGAACATTCTCCAAATTGACAGCCTTGAGCATTGTTAGTGACGTGGCATACTTCTTTGCTCCATTTTCAAGGTATTCAAGATCGTGAGAGACAAAATGCTCGATTGGGATAGTGGCAGAACTAGTGATGACCGTTGGTGTAAGAGGTTGCAATACGGGAGTTTGAATTCCTGTAGTTGTCGCTCTCATTGCTTTGGTAAGCTCATTCAGGTGATATTCTGCTTCATTATGGGTGATCTTTAATGTGTCAAAGAAGTCCACATTTGCAGCTGCCATTTTGATCAGATCCGGGGTCATCGTTGGTTTCCCATGAGAGTACCTTAGAAAAGCCGAGAAGTCGATAGGGTTGTTGAGGAATTGAGTCATCTCCATTACAGTTGCAGTTTCAAATGGATGATGTGGTGCTGCGTTTGTTAGCCAAAGTTGTTCTTGTACCGTATCATCAATGATAAGAGATTCAGCAAATGTCGGTTCTGGAACATTTAAGTCCTCAACTTCCATGTCATCATCATGTTGAGCTGTAGAGGATGTGGAAGGTTGAGTTTGCGTCACCGGTATATCATCGTGATGTTCTTCTTCAAGCATTGTGTCTGTCGGTTCTTCTGCTTGCATGTATTCTACAGTCTCAATATGAGAATCAGTAGTGAATTCTGGTGCAGTAGATATACCTGAAGCAGCCTGCTGAGTTTCTGATACTGTTGTCTCTAGTGGCTTATCTGTGGTGTCAGCAACCGTTTCTGCAATGTCCTCGAAACCTTTCTCGGTGGCCGTTTCATTGTCATCCTTGCTTGTCTCGTCGGCATTTGTACCAGTGTTGTCATTCTTATCACCCTTGTTGAGTTCATTACCCTTGTCATTATCGTCATCGTCATCCTGTTCATCATCTGTATCCTCGTCCTCGTCCTTATCGTCATCAACATTCTTATCCTTTCCTTGTTCATCCTCTTCATCCTCCTCATCTCCTTCCTTATCCTTATCCTCATTCTCATCATCCTTTTCACCATGTTCCTCGTCATCTTCCTCTTCTACCTCATTCTCATCATCAGACTCAGAGTCGGTAGTGTCTGCAGGATTCTCTTCATCAATTGCGTAGTTGAGATATTGCAGAACTTTGCGTTTGTATTTTGATTTATGAGCTCCCAAGTCTAGCAGACGTTTCTGAAGCAATGTCATGATTTGAAGAGTAGATAGACCATTACCGACCAGATGTGGTAATTGTTGATCAACATAAGATTTGACTTCGCGTTGAATGATCGCGGTCATCTGCTCGTCAATTGACCCGAGAAAAGCAGCATTTTCTTTATCCCGAGTTTTCTTCTCTTTACGAAATGCTTTATGTTGTTCTTTGAGCTTTGACACTTTGTCTGATAGTTTTTGAAGAATGGGCTCATCAGGATGCGGTTCCTTTGGAGGAGTAGCAAACCTTTCTGTCAACGTAGCTATTTGAGTAGCTTGAGCCTCTAGCTGTTGTTGAAGAGACTGGATCAACGGATCATTGATTGTGAGAAAAGGATTTGATGTAGATGAAGTTTGTGGTTCTGTTGGTGGAGGTGTGACCAAAACCGTTAAAGTGGTCGTGGATGATACTGGTTGTACCGGGATAGGTGTTGATGTAGATGCAGTGGTTAGGACGGTGGTTGATACAGGTTGTTCAACTGTAGATGCCGGTGTAGATTCCGTGGAAATGGTGGTGGTTGATACTTGTTGTTCAACAGTTGCGGGTGTGATGGTGGTGGTCGGGACCTCACTGATAATTGGGGTTGAAAGTAGGGAAGTGGTGGTCGATGTAATAGTGGTTATAGGGACATCCACCATTTGTTCGTTTGTTGACGGATCAGTGTTGGTGACCTCAACACCCTCCCCTTCTAAATTAAGATATTTCAACACATCATCAGAGTTTGAAGTAGACTTACTTTGAAGTTGTGTGTCTGGAATGAAAGTTGCATGAGCATCTTCATTTAGTACCATGTGAGTCGGTTCAGGCAGAGATGTGGTGATATTTGCATCCCGATACATCATACTTGTATCTGTGTCAGCACTGCTCTCACATTCTTCACTTGGTTCCCGACTTTCAAGTTGAAAGGTAGCAGCATCTTCATACTCATCTTCATAAATATGTTCTTCGTCGAAGAATTCCGTATCATCATCAGGATTACCAAAATCTGCTAAATCATCAAATACCCTTGAGCCTGATCCACCAAAGGCTTCCTGTCGACTTTGTTGAAGAATAATACGAAGTCTTTTTTCTTCAGAAAGTTGTTGTTGAACAGGATCATTTTGAGCAACACTTGCCTCTTTGCCTTTAGCTTTCCTTGCTTTCTTAGTCCTGCGGAGTGGTACTTCTTCTTCTTGTTCATCTTCAGTGTGGATCAGCTCATCTTCATCATCTTCATCAACAATTTGCATTTTTCCTGAGCGTTTATCTTTAGGAGCAGCTGGTTGACGCTGTGACACTCGTTTCTTGCGTTTATCTTTTTGCTTCTCTGATGGTGGTAAATTTGCCCGCTTGAATTGTGCGTCGATGTCACGAAGCATTTCTTGGTATTTATCACTCTCCTTGATTCCATCATTAATCATCGTGTCAGGTACTAGTGTAGGAAGTAATGCGTACTTTGTGGAATTTGTGTCTGCATTCATTGAGAGAATCACATAATCATCATCTTTCGTGTGATAAAAGAACTTCCCGCGAGTGTCAATGGTTGGGTCATTCTTCATAAAATAGTGGATAATGAGCTTGGTGAATCTCGGGAATGGGAGATGCACGGATTTCTTCTTCGTTCCATTAATCTGATAACAAAATTCTTGCCAGAGAAGAAGTGCATAATCGACTTTTGATGCAGTATACAATCCCCAAAATAAGTGAGCCTGTGGTGGTCGCATTGCATCGGTGCCCCTAGTTTTACCAGTGAGACACTTTACGATGATGGTGATAATTGCTTTCCATGGTTGCCCTATGTGTGAAGTGTTAAATTGTGATGGACTGTTAATTTCACCCTCATAATTCATGGCACGAATAACTCGAAGCACTTCATCATTCTTTGGGTTAGGCACAAATTGTTCTCCTTGTGCCAACCTAGGGAGCTTAAACAATTTCCTAAAAATGCTCAAGTTGAGTACCCTTGGTGTTTTGTTCAGTTCGAAAGATATGATCTTGTTATCGAAAGATGCAGTATTCCAGAATTCATGGATGTAGACTTCAGGAACAGATGCAGTACGTCTGAGTGTGTCGCTGATGGGTGATATGTCTAGGATATCCGTGGCAATTTTGAAAGCAGGTAAAACCGGATCAAAATCATCTTGCAACCTAGTGTTGTTCTCAGCATATGGGAGCCTATGACTGAGTGGGACAAGTTCAAGATCACGGACTCGTTGTTCTTCCTCGGTGATTGACATTTTCCTGCTTTGATGACATATTCACAAATGATATATACAACATATGTAGATATATTCAATCAATGCCAATTTTAAACACAGGAGAAATATTATTACACTTATTACCACAACATTCACACATACATCAGATCAAGGTCTTTACATATAGCAATGCACTTAGGAAAATAGCATGAATGCCAGTGATAATTTTATTCTAAGGAGATACCGTCCTAGCCTTAGTTCTTACAATATTTGGATTTCTTGGTGGTCATGACCAAAACCTCAGCAGGTTTTGGGTTGATTTCAACCAAAACTTCAGTGGGTTTTGATTTAGTTTCAACCACTACCTCAGTAGGTTTGGGTTTGATGTCTACTAACACCTCAGTAGGTCTTGGTTTGATTTCAACCAAAACTTCAGTGGGTTTTGATTTAGTTTCAACCACTACGTCAGGAATTGTAGGATTACCCTCAACCCAAATGATAGTGGGCTTGAACAAAGATGAAGCTTTGTCTGCCATGGCCTGGAAACACAAACCCAAGACATTGAGTAAGTAATTTGTATCTCTTTTGTTTACATCGGAATCAACTTATTAAATAAGAAGAACTTTTGTAATAAGAAACCGTTCAAGTATTCTTATGAGATAAAAATTGGCTTATTTCAACAACACTTGGTTTCGTTTAAATGGCCCTAAAGAACTAAAAACTATAGAAGGAGTAGTGCAAGCTAGGCCGAACTCATGGTATATCCTAAGACAATAGCATAAGAATAAGAGACCTAATTCCATCGCAATGTAGCAAACCATCAGAATCCTAGCCATACCATCGCAATGAGAAAATCATCGGAAACCTAATAAAATGACATCCTATCGCAATATCTAAGGCATCGCAATCAGTGCATTTCCATCGGAAAATCTTAGAAATCATCGCAATATAACCCATCGCAATACATAGAGCGAATCCATCGCAATGACACATCGGAATGTGCCATCGCAACACGCCATCGCAATGAACCATCGAATGGCTATCGCAATGAGCTGTCGCAACGAGCCATCGGAATGACTCGTCGCAACGACTCATCGCAATAAAACCATCGCAATGACACATCGCAATGAGCATCGCAATGAGCCATCGTAATGACTCATCGCAATAGCCCGTCGCAAAGAATCATCGAAATGACTCATCGCAATGACGTCATCGCAAAGATGTATCGCAATATGCATCGAAATCCGTGACAGGGATTCGATCTCAACTTTGACTTCACGATCTGGGTTTTTAGGCAACGTTTTAATCGATTCTGAACAAAACCATTGTGTAATAGGGTATCCTTAACAAATCCCAGCACTAAAAGTACATGTTTATGGCACGAATTAAAACCCTAAATCGAGGAACTTGAAACTATGGTTTCTGTGTTAAGATATGATGATTAAACATGTAAGACGAAATGAATTCAATCATAGATATGTTACCTAGGTTATGAAGCAATCAAGAGATAATCAATAAATCGTGGATCAAGATGAAGGTTGGAGGTCTTCAACAATGGCAGCAAGGTGTGTTTTTTGTGTGTGTTTTGAATGCGACGGGAAGGAGGGGGGGGTTGTTTTTTGACTTGGTCAAAGTTGATTCAAGCCCCTCCCATTTTTGCAACATTGCAAAACGGGTCCCCCTATTTTGTAAGTTGAAGTGAAAGATCAAGTTATCTTAGCACATAATAAACTTATTCCCAAACACAAACACAAATACTCTTTGCCAAAATTTTAATGACTTATCCAAGATATACTTATATCACACATGGCACACATAGCGAAACTGAAGATGATGGGTAGCTAATATTTTCTGATTATCCTTTTGAATGACCAAATCTCTTAAGTTTAAAGAATTAATATTTGCTCCGCCTTAATCCCTGACCCGTTTTCTAATTAAAGAGCAGTAATCAAAGATATTAGGAACACAACTATTAATGAGGACATTTGCCGATTAAGTGATTGTATAGAACGATTCTGGTGGAAATAAGATTTCTCTTATTTAAACAAGATAAGTGCACTGAAACGTACACGAATTTGTGTTAGACCAAGTTATTAAGTAAACTTGGTCCCTTACAAGGTTTGAAAGTAAAACCTTGCCCGAGAAACTTAATTCCCGTTGTGAGCCAACGTTTTCAAAAGAAATACGTGACTTTAATATGAAAAGCGGGTTGCAGTCAGAAATAACTACAAGCCATAATGGGCATGTTTTAAAACTTGTACAACTTTTATACGGACTCTATTTATGGCGCCGTGTCAATAGTAATTGACATTTCTAAAGCCGTAAATATGACCGTACTAAAAGACATGCCCGAGTTGAAACGAAAAATATTTTTGGGTTTTCTTGATTTTATATTTTTTATGGTTTTTCTTGGTTTTATATTTTTTATGGTTTTTCTTGGTTTTATATTTTTGTATTTTGCTTTTGATGGTTTAAGTATGTACTATAATATACAAGATCACGATCAAAAGGATACTCGAGAATAGTTTACCAGTACTATTCTTCAGACTCTTCTGCCAACTCCTTAAGTGTCGCTGGTGAAAATGATTTCATGCCTAGCTTTTCGATCAAAAACTCGATGCGTGCTCGATCTAAGGCCTTTGTGAATATATCTGCCAGCTGATACTCAGTGTTGACGAAGTATAGTTCGATCACTCCATTTTCCACTTGCTCCTTGATGAAATGGTAGCGGATGTCAATGTGCTTTGCTCGAGAGTGTTGAACATAGTTGCAGCATAGAGCGATTGCACTTTTGTTATCACAGTACATCGGGATTTTGTTGAAACCAAGGCCATAGTCAGTCAATTGTGATCTCATCCAAAGAACTTGAGCACAGCAACCGGACATAGCTATGTATTCAGCCTCAGTACTTGATATCGCAGCGCTTTTCTGCCTTTTTGATGCCCAACTGATAAGTCTATCTCCAAGGAGTTGCACACTGCCAGAAGTGCTACGTCTTGTATCTTGACACCCGGCATAATCTGCATCTGCATATGAAATTAATGCAATAGAAGAATCCTTCGGATACCACAGACCATGATTAAGTGTTCCTTTTAGATACCGAAAGATCCTTTTCACAACATGTAAGTGCTTTTCGGTAGGCCGAGCCTGATACCGGGCACACATGCCTATAGCAAATTGCAAATCAGGCCTGCTAGCAGTCAGATAGAGAAGGGTGCCGATCATTCCACGGTAAAGTTTAGGATCGACAGCTATCCCTTCCTTATCTTCATCTAACTTGGATCGCTCCACCATTGGAGTATCCACGGGGTCACAGTTTTCAAAGTGATATTTCTTTAAGGATTCAAGAGCAAATTTGGATTGATTAATAAAGATGCCTCTGGGATTCTGAGAAATTTGCAACCCTAGAAAAAATGAAATTTTTCCCATCATCGACATCTTAAAGCGTGTGGACATAATTTTCTCAAAACGGTCAGACAAACGTTGATTAGTAGCAGCAAATATTATATCATCAACATAAATTTGTACCAGTATCATGTCGTTGTCCTCCTTGAGAATGAATAATGTGGGGTCCACTTTGCCTTTGGAGAAGCCTTTGGAGATGAGATACGTCGATAAGAGATCATACCACGCGCGTGGAGCCTGTTTCAACCCGTAAAGAGCCTTCTTGAGCTTGTACACATGATTAGGATACTCTGAATTGACGAATCCATTCGGCTGGCTTACATAGACATCTTCCCTTAATTCACCATTAAGAAATGCCGTCTTAACATCCATTTGGTAGACGATCATATTCATGTGAGCAGCATAAGCAAGGAATAGTCTAATTGCCTCCAATCGTGCAACAGGAGCAAAGGATTCCTCAAAATCGATACCCAAAGCTTGTTTGTAACCTCTAGCGACCAATCTAGCTTTGTTTTTCAGCACACTACCTAACTCATCAAGCTTGACCTTGTATACCCACAACAGTGTCAAGATTTCCACGTTGCTGGGTAACGGAACTAATTCCCACACTTCAAGACGTTGGAATTCATTAAGTTCCTCTTGCATTGCTTCAATCCATGATGATTTGGTCATGGCTTGTTGCCAGTTTTTAGGTTCAGTGTCTGACAGAAATGCATCAAAATATCAATATAATGCATGTTCTTGTAGTTGATGGCGTGTTAAGACTGGTCGATCGATGTCACCAATAATATTTCGGATTGGGTGATCCTTTGTCCATTTAGTGTTGTGAGTTTCAATCCTTGGTGGTCGGGAGTGAACGATTGCAGGAGCTTCCTCTGAGGTAGACGCACCCGTAGGGTCATCAGGTATATGTGAACCAAAGAAAGGAAGCTCTTGTAAGTGAGCATATTCCAGATCGTGATCATATAATTCCTCTTCAACATCATTAGGAACGAGTGGGGGTGATGATTCAGGTGTTGTTTGAGAATTGGTAGGGGATGGTACATCTTGATCAAGAGTAACAGTAGTTGCTTCGGATTCATTTCCATTATCTTGAGCAACAACTACGGGAATCGGAGCCACTGCTACGGGTACTGAAGAATCATTACTCTGTGGATCAAAGAATTCATCAAACATAGGTTGAAATAACTTATCCCACTCGGACCTTGTTGGTGGTATGAATGATGGAGAAGTAGGGTTGTTGGGAAGTAAGCCGGAACTGATTGTACCGGTTCCCATCTCGTGTAATGCGGGTTCAGAGCTGTGTTGCTCAGAAGCCATCGCTGTCAGCTCATCAAAATCGACATCCAAAGTTTCTACAATCTTGCCAAGACGACGGTTATAAATCCGGTAAGCCTTCTTTGCAGGTGAATAGCCAATGAAAATTCCAATATCAGCCTTCGGTTGAAGTTTTCCCAGATTTTCACTATTTGTATTTGGATAGCAAATTGCACCAAACACATGAAGAAAGGAAATATCGGGTTTATGTCCATGAAGAAGCTCATATGGAGTTTTACCATGACGTTTGCGAATGATTGAGCGGTTTTGGGTATAACATGCGGTTGCCACTGCTTCTGCCCATAAGAATAAGGGAGCATTCGCATAAATTAACATAGTTCTAGCAGCTTCCATCAGTGTACGGTTACGTCTTTCAACGACACCATTTTGTTGTGGAGTGCGAGCCACAGATGTTTCATGAGAAATACCAACCTTTTCGTAATACGTTCGAAGAGTCTGATTAACGAACTCAGTGCCGTTATCAGTCCGAATGCGGCGAACAGTAGCATTCTGACGGACTTGGATCATTTTTAAGAAGGTAATGATACACTCTGGTGCTTGATCCTTAGATGCTAAAAACTTTACCCATGTAAACCTTGAGAAATCATCCACTATGACGAGGATGTATTTTCTACCACTCACACTAGCTGTGCGCATTGGCCCACAAAGATCCATGTGCAAAAGATACAGTGGTTCTTGGTTGGTGTCTTCTGCTTTAGGTTTGTAAGATTTCTTGGTGCTTTTCCCCAATGAACATGCGGAACATAAATGATCCTTGTCGAACTTAAGTTTCGGAAGACCACGAACAAGTTCGTTTCTAGCCAAATGGTTAATAGCATCAAAGTTAAGATGAGATAACCGACGATGCCACAACCATGACTTGGTCTTAGATGCTTTGGAGAGTAAGCAAACAGGAGAGGCGGCCATCATGTTTTGAATAGACAAAGTATATAGATTATCCCCTCGAGAACCCTTTAACAAATCATTTCCTGCAAGATCGCGAATGAAGCAAGTATGTTGTCGAAAGGCCACTTCAAGGTTAGAATCGCAGAATTGTCCTACTGAGAATAGATTATGACCAAGTCCCTCTACATAGTAAACCCTTGAAATCGTGACGTTCCCAATTTGATATTCACCATAACCCATAATCTTTGCAATATGGTCGTTGCCGAATTTGACCGTTCCTAGAAACTTGCTGACGAAATTTTTGAGCATCGAGCGGTCTCCAGTCATATGTTTGGAGCACCCCGAGTCCAAATACCAAAGAATAATTTGGACGACCTGAAAATTTTACCAAACATAGACGATGTATCGGATTCTAATTGTTCTTCTGAGTTAGCAGGTACAGATATAGTTATCTTAGATTTGCTATCAGACAAAACTTTAGGTTTCCAGATTTTCTTACTAGTGATTGGCTTAGATTCTAGTTGTCTAGTATTCTGAGGTACTTTGTGACTGGGGACATTACCACTGGTAGGCACATTAGTGGGGGCAGACCTAGTTAAAGGGCGCTTGTTCCTTTTCTTAGTGCTAGTGTTCCTATTTAAAGGACGCTTAGACCTAACTTCCGTGGATGTGATCCTAGTTAAAGGGAACGTAGTTCCATTTGCAGTAAAGGTCCTACCAGTGGGTTTCCGTTGCCACCCAACGTGAGTAAATTTCTTACCTGTTGGCTTCCATTCAAGATTATTCTTAATAGCATGCATTTCATTCACGTGATCAATAAGGCATAAATCATGATGCTTAGAAAACATACATTCGTTACAATTCCAACATTTCGCATTAGAATTCACACTTTGCTTAGGTTTCCACTCATAAAGAGGACCTTTTGTCTTAGCTACATGATTCTTTTTATTTAAAACTGAAACAACGTTCCTAGGGTGCACTTCTACTTTCTTCTTCTCAGTCCTATTAGTGGAAGGCTTGATCCTATATTTCTTTCCTCGAGATCCTTTAGCCTTAGTGGACACTTTTACTCCTGTAGAAGCCAAGGGAACATTAGTGACAGATTTTAAAGGTGCCTTACTTGATAGTGTCAATGACGGTTTTGCTCCTGGAGTCTTATTGAATGGAGTGACAGCAATGGGCTTATTATTAAGTAGTGCAGAACCTGGTGTACCTATGTATTGCAAATATGCTAGGCAATATTGAACTCGCTTAACATATGCATGAGCCGAATAATAGTCGCTACTTGAGGGATCTAAGGCATACAGATCGTCTAAAATATCCCTAAGAAGATCGACATGCTTAATGGCATTCCTCATATAATCATCGTAGGTAACCGGGTTTCTCTTATGAAGTGGATTCTTATAAAGCACTACTGACTTGGTTGTTGGAGCACTAGTGGACGGTGCAGAGTCGGTAGCTAAGTTATCAACAACTTCTTGTCGAGTGAAAAGAAGTGTTTCCTTTAACTCGGCCAAAACCATGTTTTTATCTATGAGTTGAATTTTTAGGTCAGAGGTTTCCTCACATTTCTTGTTCAGTTTGTCAATTAAAGACTTTCGCTCTGTCGCATTAAACGCGAGTTGTTCTTCTATTGAACCAGAAATTTGTGAGTCTCCCTGCCTTATTTGTTCACGCTCTCCTAGTATAGAATTAATTCTTGTTTCTAGGACATGATTGTTAGCCTCTGCAGCCTCTAGTTCCGTTTTTGTTTCTACTAATTCTCTCTTAAGTCTCATCATTTCTTCTTCTAAATTTTGAACCATCTGAATCATCTTGTCACTTGTCTCAACGGAGTTTCCACCATCATTTAGTTTTGAAAGAGTTTCATTTTTAGATTGATTCTCAATTTCAAGAGATATAGAATGTTGTTGAAGCTCGTTAAAACTTTTTGAAAGTGTATTATATGAATCCTGAAGCTTTAAAAATTCAGCGTTGGATTCATGACAAGAATGATTTTCTACAGTATTCACATGTTCAATAGTATTCACAGATTTATGCACATCATCACAAATATTCACAGTAGATGAAATTTCATGAGTATATTGAATAGTAACAACTTGCATCACGTCAAGAGACACCATATGTTCTAAAAAGCAGTCATATTCTGATAAAATCTTTTCCTTTTCAATTAAGTGTTGTTCATAAGCATCATCCATGTTATTGAAAACTTTTTGAACTTCACCAAGCTCAAATTGTAAATTACACACTAGATCATAGACTCCTTGTTTGATATGGTTCACAAACGGAACGATCGCTTCTTCAAACACCGATTTCATGTGTTCGAATGCCCATTCTCCAGCAGTTTGAGCCGTTGGAGTCGTACATTCCAAGATGACCTTGTCAAAATCGGTAAGGTATTGCCCAATCTCTTCAATACTGAGCCTTACCGTACTAACCGGAGGAAGATTCTTAGGAATTTCCTTTGGTTTATCCGAGTTGACAAGTGTAGGAATTATACTAAGGCATTCTCTAGTCGGCATGAAAGTGGATGTTTGGAGAGTTTTCTTTTTCATATTAAAACGAGTTCTAAGATCTATTGTGGCATTTTTTGCATTCATTGAAGCATAATCATATTCAGGATAGGTCAAAAGTAATTTTAACTGCTTTTCATCGTATGGTGATATAGAATCACTTGAGAACACTATCGGGTCTAATGCCAAACCTAACTTTGTTGCATCATACAGTCGGGGGTTGTGGTTAAGTGCTTGCCTTGCATAACCCGGGTTAGGTGGTAAGTCTATGAGACGCGATAAGTTGAACTCTTTAAATGAAGCATGAAACAAGTGTACTAGATGTGAAGCGGCATATTGTTTTAAAAGCTTAAGTTCCGTTTCTTTTATTCTGTTAGACGTCTTAATTTCCATTTCAAGCTGTTTGGATTCCAGAATTTCAAAATCTGTTTGAAGTTGTTGAAAATTAGTGACGACTGACTCTTTTTCTTTAAGCTCATTCGAAAGGTTTGCTCTTAAACTTTCAATTTCAAGCAGATTGTCCATTTGAACTTTCCTAAACCTATCAAATTCAGGATTGGTTAAGGTAGTGGACACAGGAGTCATTTCCAAGGTTTTAACCTTGTCCTTATGCAAAGCAAGCTCAGCAGATAAAGTCTGATTAGCATTAAGGGTTTCAAGGACTGCAGTATTCATTTTGCTAAGCAAAGATGCAGGGACCATAACCAAATCAGGTTGAGCAGACGAATTAATAGTCATAGGAGCTTCCGGTTGTGGTTCACTCAAAATCTGAGGACTTGCAATGTTATTACTATCATTGTTTGTCTCATCGATTGAATTACTAACCACCGGAGGCTCTTCCGAATACTCAGACATTTGCTCAACTTGAGAAGGTACAATGCTAGTATTTGTAGCAGTATTTGGTACCTCAGCAATGGTGTCAGTCCCATAGAGTGAAAGATTTGCCATAAGAGCTGCTTTGGCGGTGTTAAAATCATCACAATCCGAGTCATATGCATCCAAATCATCACATTGATAAGCAGCATTGTTGGTGATGACTGTTGTGGGACGATCAGTTTCCGCTACTCCTGGATCTGCAAGGAATGCCAATTCTTCTTCATCAAGCTCACGACCTTGGGCTTGAGCATTCACCAGGTAAATCTTCTCCTTAAACCAAGTGTCGTCCCTTCTCCTCTTAGGCTGCTTGCATTCTCGGGCCATGTGCCCTTCCCCTTTGCAGTTGTAGCAAATAACCACCTTCATTTTACCAGTGCTGTTAGCCCTTGTAACAGTAGTATTGGATGAACGTGCACCAGCATTAGACGAATTTGATCTCCCTTGAAGTGGTTGCACCATGACCCTGCCGTCCTGAATTGTTGCCTGTTGTCGAGAGTTAGACGAGTTCCTTAACTGATTGTTAGTTGGTGCTGAACCTCGGTAACCTCTTTTGTTTAAAGTTTGACTTAAAAATGCAGACAACAGAGCTAGGACTTCAGTATGGCTATCTCCTTGTTTAAATTCTGGGACAGGGATGTCATCTTCACAGTATAATGCTGATGCTGGTTGAGCAACAAACTGATTGGTTGGAACACTTTCTTGATGTGAGTAATGATGTTGAGGAGCCTCGAGTTGTGGATACGTACTAACAGGGTTGGTGGGAGGTTGATACGGTGAATACTGGTGTGAAGCATAAGGTGATGGGTGTGAATCTCCTTGTGATGATGATGTTGCTTGTTGGTGATAAGATGTTGGTGGCGGTGGCAGTATCGAGTATTGTGGAAAGCTTGGTGTTTGATACACAGGTTGATATGAAGATTTGTGTCCTACAGCAAGCTGAGAGTTGTGATATGATAGTGTAGGATGATTTGCCAATAATGCCATTGGTTCATGATAAGGTCCTTGAGAGATTCGGTTTTGGATCACATGCTTCTCGTGTTGTTGTAAGAAAGCATATAGTTGATCTAAATTGGACTTGTGTAGATCACGAATCATTTTGACATCCGTCACATATTGACTCCATTCAGGGGGTAGTGTGTTCAAAAACTTGGTGTTTAACTGAAATTGTTCAATCCTTAGATTATAGACATTCATGTCATTCATCAGAGTAGTAAAACGCCAGTAAAAATCATGAAGAGTCTCCCCTGGAATGTATTGGAATCTATCAAACAAATCATATAATTGACATTCTCGTTCTTGCTTAGTGAGAGATGTCCCTTGTAGCAAAACCGCAAGTCGATCCCAAAGATTCTTAGCCACTTTATGTTCACTCACCATTCTGAAGATATCAGGTGGAAGGGCTTGAAGAATTGTTTGCACAGCCCTTTCATCGACATCTGCAATGAGTTTGTTGGCATCGGTTAACTCATGATACTGCCTTGGCCTTGTCACATTGTTGACTGTAACCTCTCCCCAATCTAATGGACCTTTGTCAATTGATTCTAGCATAAGTCGACCACTTTGTTTGCCCATGATGTATGTTCTCATTCGACTTTGCCATGATTTAAATAAGTCTTTGATGAGCAAAGGCGGGCGAGTATCGGTACCCGAAATGATCGATATATCGGTGAGTGAAGTCATAGTTGGCAAAATGAATGTGAATTCATTTTGTGATCCCTTGAATAAGATTATCAAAGATGATCGAACAATGAAATAAAGTTATGAGTTTTTTTTGTGTTGTTAACTAAAAGATGTTTTTATCTTGTTGTGGTATTAGCTTTTGAACGTTTCCAAATTACCAAATTAAATGCCAAATAGAAGAAAATCCACTAAGTATCTAAAAACAATTCTGTCGCAATGTTCTTTCTGTCGGAATACCTAGATCGGAAAGTCTTACTATCGGAATCAGTTCAGATCGTAATGATTTTAGATCGCAATGTAACCGTGTAGCGATGATGATGGTATCGGAATGTCTAGATCGCAATGCGATGTCTATCGGAATGCTTCAGATCGCAATACCTATCGCAATGATCTAGATCGCAAAGTGGTTTGCAAAATTTGAGCAGAGTAACGACTTAACACACCTTCCTTATACCCGTCGGAATCTCAGATCGCAAAAGCTATCGGAATGATTCAGATCGGAATAAGTAATGAAAATCCAATGATCGCAAAGTAGTACCCTAACCCTTTCCGATGGTTAAGGTATTGCGATGGAGGCCCAAGTACCTTTTGTACTTTCCGATGGATGCGTCTGCTGAAATTTCGGAATGTAGAAAAACACACTTTTTTGCACTTTTGATCCAAGAAACCTGAAGATTTAATGAAATCCAAGATACCAAGAACACGTTTAAGCCCAAATTCCTATGTTACACTACTTATCACTATGATCAAACGAAAAAAAAAAAAAAAAAATTTGAAAGTTTCGGCCAAAAAGCTAGTTTGTGATCTACGAATGTAAATACACAACTCAACACAAAAACAAGCCTTTATCTCATCCCATGCTCTTGATACCAATTGTAGAACAATGATAATCTTGTGAAACAAGGGGGTTGATGTTTTTCTAGAGAGAGAAAGTTAGAGAGAGAAATGAAAGAAAACACATATATTGAAATGAGAGAATAAAACAACCAACACCTCTTTCCATGGTGGAAAGAGGTTTAAATACCCCAAGTCCTTAAAGGACTTGGGCTTCCGGCCCATGAACATGCTCATGGGTCGGGCTATGTAATAAATACTACTTAACTTAACTACGAGCCTATAACTACATGGTTGGAGTGACCGAGACTTTCTAAATGCGTAAAACGTATTTCCAACAGCTGCTTTGCTCAGAAGCCATTTCCTTCAGCTCATCAAAATCGACATTCATAGTTTCGAGGATCTTGCGAGAATTACGATTGTAGCTTCGGTATGCCTTCTTTGTGGGTGCATAACCAATGAAAATACCAATATCAGCCTTGGGTTGAAGTTTTCCCAAATTGTCACCATCATTATTTGGATAGCAAAGAGAGCCAAATACATGAAGATATGATAAATCTGGTACTTTTCCATGGAGAAGCTCATAAGGTGTTTTACCATGACGTTTATGAATTAGTGACCGGTTTTGGGTGAAGACTGCTGTAGATACTACTTCTGCCTATAAAAACAATGGAGCCTTTGCGTAAATTAACATCGTTCGAGCAGCTTCCATAAATGTGTGATTTCGCATTTCAACGACACCATTTTGTTGTGGAGTGCGAGAAACGGATATTTCATGAGATATGCCAACTTCTTCATAATAATCACGCAAGATTTGATTCACAAATTCTGTTCTATTATTTGTACGAATGCGTTGGACAGTAGTGTTGAGACGCACTTGAATCATCTTGAGAAATCCGATGATGAATTTAGGTGCCTCATTTTTTGTTGTAAGAAATTTCACCCATGTAAACCGAGAGTAATCATCGACAATGGCGAGGATGTACTTTTTACCACTAAGACTTTCAACACGCATTGGCCCACAAAGATCCATATGCAACAAATAAAGTTTCTCTTGGTTGGTGTCTTCAGTCTTGGGTTTGTATGTTTTCTTAGTGCTTTTCCCCATTGTACACACGGAACACAAATGATCCTTATGAAATGTAAGTTTAGGAAGACCACGAACAAGTTCGTTTTTCGCCAAATGATTAATAGCGTCAAAGTTAAGATGAGATAACCGTCGATGCCATAACCATGACTTAGTATTTGATGCTTTGGAGAGAAGACATATGAGAGAAGCGACCATCATATCTTGTAGAGACAAAGTGTTTAAGTTGTTCCCTCGGGTACCTTTCAATAAATCAACCCCGTCCAAATTACGGATGAAGCATGTATGCTCTCGAAAAGCAACTTCTAGGTTAGAGTCACAAAATTTTCCCATAGAAAATAAGTTATGACCGAGACCTTCCACATAATACACTCTTAAAGTTATAACATTCCCAATATGATATTCACCGTAACCCATTATCTTTGTAATATGATCATTTCCAAATCGAACCGTACCAAGTAACTTGCTGACGAAATTTTTGAGCTGAGAGCGATCTCCGATCATATGCTTGGGGCAACCAGAGTCCAAATACAAGAGAACAATTTGGACCACCTATTTTCATCAACAACCGTAGACAATGTATTGGAAACTATTGGTTCCGGATTGTTAGCAGATATAGATATAATATTATCATAATTGCTAACATTTGTGTTATCCTTAGATTTCCTGCGTTTTCTAATGTGAGTTTTACCACTAAGAGGTTTTATTGTTCCAACTTTCTGAGGTTTTGGAGTATCAGCAGCACTACAGTGGGAGTAGACCTATTTAAAGGGCACTTGGTTCCTACAGTAGTGTTGGTGTTCCTAGTTAAAGAACACGCTTGTGTTTTGGTAGCCTTGGTACTCCTAGTTAAAGGGCACGCTTTCTTCGCTTTAGTGGGAGTGATCCTAGTTAAAGGGCACGCATTTCCTACTATAGTGAGAGTTCTACCAGTTGTGCGCCACATCCAACCAACTTGGGTTAACACTTTCCCAGTCGGTTTCCATTCTAAACTATTTTTTCGGGCATTCATCTCATTCACATGGTCAATAAGGCAAGAATCATGAAGACTAGAAAACATACACTCATTGCAATCCAACATTTCAAATTAGAATTCACAGTAGGCTTAGAACATTGCACAACCGCAGAGCCTTTAAGTTTAGCTACATGATTCTTTTTATTCAAAACAAAAATAACATTCCTAGGGTGGTCTTCTACTTTCTTCTTCACTTGACTACTAGATGGGAGCAAGATCCTATCATTCTTCTTGTATCTTTTAAGCTTAATCTTTAAGCCTTAGTAGTGGTGCTTACTCCTGTAGAAGGCAACACGGAAATATTAGAAGCTGGTTTTGATTTTGCCTTATCTTTTGTCACCAATGTGAGATAGTTTAGTCCTAGGGACCTTGTTAAGTGGTGTGACGGGGATGAGGTTCCTTTTGATTGCACTAGAGGATGATGTTGACAGTGGCTGCATTATCCACAACATTCTTACCTTTTAGGGTACGAAGTGTTTCCTTTAACTCAGTCATAGCCAAATTTTGTTCACAAATTTGTTCCCTCAAATTAGATATTTCCACCGACTTTCGATTCAATCGTTCAATCATTGATTGATTCTGTGCAGTGGTATTAGCACATGCGGGCTGTAATGAAACGAAGAGTTGTGTATTTTTATGTTTTAAGTTATCAACTTTGGACAAAATCTTGGAAACTCGATTATCTAGATCAAGTTTAATATTCTCAGCGGCCTCAAGTACGTTCACACAGTTAATCTCCTTAGATTTCTCTATGTCTATCGACAATGATTTAGCAACCTTGTCACTTGGCTAACGCTGTTTTGATTGTAAATTCAATCGAAAGTTCTTTTGAAAATTTGAATCATCTATATTAACACCTTCGGATGACGTTTCAAAAAGCTCTTGAAGAAATTGTTGTGTACATTCAAGCGAAATACAATGTTTTTGAATCTCATCAAAACATTTTGAAAGCGAAGAATAAGAATCTTGAAGCTTTAAAAATTTAGCTTCAGATTTGTGACACGTACTATCTACCACATTATCCATAGATTCAACATTATGCACAATAGAATCATTATCAACACTCTTATTCACACAGACGGAAACAATGTCATGCGTCATCATTTGTTTCAGAAGCTGATCATTTTGGCGTGAAATTCGTTCTATTTCAAGTAAACTGTTTTCATAAGCATCATCCATTTCATTGAAAACACGTCTAACTTCATCTATTTCCAAAAGCAAATCTTGATCAATATTTCTAAGACAAGCTTTAATATTGTTTACAAATGGAACAATTTCGTCTCGAAACGCAGCTCTAGTGTGCTCAAAATTCCATTCACAGTCCGTTATGGCCGTAGCCGTCATACGTTCCATAATGACCTTGTCAAAATCGGTAAAGTGTTGGTGCACCGTATTTAAGCTATCGGACACCTTACTTACCGGTGGAATTAACTTAGTTAAATCCTTTTTGACAAGTGTAGGAGACGAACTAGGAAGGTTTTCCTTTGACAAACTTTGGGGCACAAAATCTGATAATTGAGCTAATTCCTTTTGTAAGCGAATACGAGTCTTTTTATTAAATTGATCTTTATTATGCTTATCATAATCAATCTTATGGAATTTTGAAAGCATTTTAGATCGAGTTTCTTCCGCAAGTGACATTGTCTCCTCAGTACTACGAACATAAGGTGCTTCTTTCGATTTGCCAATTAAGGTCACATCATAAAGACAAGGAATATATTACTGAGCTTGTTTTGCATAACCAAGATTAGGTGGTAAATCTTGAAGACGCTTAAGTTCGAGTTCTTTAAACGATTTAGTTAAAAGATTAACCTTTTCTATGGAAGCGTATTGTTTTAAAAGTTGTTGTTCCTTGAATTTAAGAAGTTTAGTAGAATTAATTTCCGATTCAAACTTTTTAGACTCGAGAGTTTTGAAATCCATTTTAAGTTTCTGAAAATCATTTAGAACCGGCTCTTTTTCTTTTAATTCATTAGAAAGATTAGCTTTTAACGATTCTATTTCTTTTAAGTGTTCAATCTTTTTAAAACAAAATTGGTCAAATTCAGAATAAGTTATTTTTTCTGCTTGAGGGGCCATTTCAAAAGTTTTGACCTTTTCCTTATACAGCGCAAGCTCAATGGTTAGGTTGGCATTCATATCTACGGTTTGTCGAACAGCCACATTCATGTTAGCAATAATATGTTTAGGCACCATTACCAAATCACGTTGATCATAAGATTCCATACCCGTCGTAGCATTTGGTTGAGGTTCTCTCAAATGTGTTGGATTGGATACCACATCATTTGAGTTACTAGTTCCCGAATGCTGTTCGAGGTTGTCATTTTCATGCTCAACATGATGTGGATTATCATGAACATTATTAGATGTGGTTGGTACCTCACTGACGACATCAGAACCGTAGTGAGAGAGATTAGCAACGAGAGCAGCTTGGGCTGAGTGAATGTCATCACAATCCGAATCATATGCGTCAAGATCATCTGCTTGATATGCTGCATTAGAAGTAGAGACGACTGCAATGCCTTCATTATCTGCTGCCCCTGGGTCTACGAGAAATGTTAATTCCTCTGAATCCAAAATCTTTCCTTTAGATTGAGCATCGACCAAATACATCTTCTCATGAAACCACGTTGCATCTCTTCTCCTTTTCGGCTGAGTGCATTCCCTAGCCATATGACCTTGTCCTCGGTAATTATAGCAAGTCACAACCTTTTGAGGACCAATAGTGCTTCTATTTTCACTAGCTTGAGAATTCATAGCTTGAGTGTTCACGGTCCTTGTTGTGGGTCCATATAATTTTTGCCTTCCCTGAATAGATTGCACAGTCACTTGACCATCTTGAATAGTGGCTTGTTGTCGAGGATTTGAAGAAGTGCGGAGCTGATTGTTCGTTGGTGAAAATCCTCTAGTTGCAACAACTTTTGACAAGTAGGCAATGAGATGGTTTAAGACACCAGTAGGTGTATCATTTGGAGTAAAAACCGGTGCCTGAATTGGTGGAAGTTCATTGGTGTAAAAGGCTTGTGCTTATGGTACTTCAATTGGAAAATATCCGTGCTGAGGTGTATAGCCCATTGGAGAAGTGATAGCTTGTGATGGTGATGCCAGATGTGCTGGTTGCTGTGGATAAGGCTGTTGAAGAACACTTTGTTGAAATACTTGTTGTGGCATCATTAGTGGTTGATAAGATGGTTGTTGTGGTTGCTGATATGTGTGTTGTTGTGGCTGCTGCAAGTATGATGGTTGTTGATAAGTGAGAGCCATGTTTTGTTGAGGATTCATTTGTTGAGAAGCATACATGGCAAGTGGATCATGAACTTGAGGTGTTAACAACCGAGCCTCGATCACGTGGCATTCGTGTTGTTGAAGAAAAGCTTGAAGTTGATCCACGTTGGTTTGATGCAAATCCTTAGCCAATTTAACAGCCGTCACGTACTTGCTCCATTCGGAAGGAAGAGTGTTCAAATACTTGGTGTTCAAATACACTCTCGTTCTTGTTTAGTTAACGAGGTGCCTTGCATTAGAACATGAATTCTATCCCATAACTCTTTGGCAACTTTATGTTTACTGACGAGTTTGTAGACATCTAGAGGAAGGGCTTGGAGAATGATGTTTGTAGCTTGTTTATCACACTTGTCTTAAATCTTAGCATCTCCAGTTAGTTCACCTGTTGTGCGAGGACGAGTAACAGTACCTTCCGTCACTGTACCATATACCAATGGTCCATTGAGCACCGATGCCCAAATGAGATGTCCGTTCTCTTTGTTCAACATATAAAGTTCCATTCGGGAAGCCCAATCCTCGTACATGGTCTTCACCAACATTGGTGGACGATTATCCATACCCCAAAGGATGGATTTATCAGTAAGAGATGTGTACTCCATTTCGATAAGTTAAGATTTACAAAAGTTGATCGAACAATGAGAGAAAATAAATGTGTTTGTTGTTGTGTGAAGAAGTCGAAAAGTAATGTTGAAATCCACAAACTGCAAGTTTGTTTGAAAGTTTTTATGGAATAATTTTGGGTCTTCGCAATACCTGTCGGAATGAAGAATTGCAATACCTATCGGAATATCCTATCGGAATAACCTGTCTGAATACCTATTGGAATAACTTGTCGGAATAACCTATCGGAATAACCTGTCGGTATATCCTATCGGAATAACCTGTCGGAATAACCTGTCAGAATAACCTGTCGGAATAACCTGTCAGAATATCCTATCGGAATAACCTGTCGGAATACCTATCGGAATAACCTGTCGGAGTAACCTATCGGAATGACCTGTCGGAATATCTAATCGGAATAACCTGTCAGAATACCTATCGGAATGTAGAAACCCTTATGGTTTCTGATGGAATTCAGTAAACATCTGTCAGAATAGTACCACAATGATCAAAATTTCCACTTTTCTCGGACAAAACCCAACCAATTTGAGATTTTAAGCCAAAAAATGATCAAAACACCAAAAAAATTTGTGTTTTTAGCCAAAGTAAATATACCAAATCTCTACCACAATTATGTAGAAGATTTGTATCAAGAAAAAACCATAAAAAAACAAAAAAAAATTGGTACGAATGATTTAGATCAAAATAGGCACGAAAATCAAGAACACAAACACATAAACAATACAATTATCCCATGGCTCTGATACCATTTGTAGGATATTGTAAATCTATGCTTAATCTAGAGAGAAAAAGAGAGAGAAAGATGGTGAGAACATACACACACTTAGAGAGAGAAAGTGTAGAAAACACACTTTACTATGTGTAAAATGAAAGTGAACCACCACCCTCTCCAACTAAGGAGAGAGTTTATATACCCAAGCCCATGAGAAGGGCGTGGGCTTACAATGGGTCGTCGGCCTCACACAAGTTGTGGGCTTGGCTTGGCCTTGCTTGAATAATATTAATAAGGCTAGACTACAAGCTACGACTTAGACTATTGTTGGAGTGACCGATCCTTTCTAATACGTAAAACGTATTTCCAACACAGAAAACACACGAAGGACACTCGTTTGTTGTTAGATAAAAATTAGTTTTTTTGTTAGAATTGAAGATGAAGATTTACAGAGAGAGCGAGAGAGAGAGAGAGAGAGAGAGAGAGAGAGAGAGAGAGAGAGAGAGAGAGAGAGAGAGAGAGAGAGAGAGAGAGAGAGAGAGAGAGAGAGAGAGAGAGAGAGAGAGAGAGAGAGAGAGAGAGAGAGAGAGAGAGAGAGAGAGAAATTTAAAAGAAAATAATATATAATAAAAGAATTAATGTATAAAATGGAAAAGTCCAAAATACCCCTCTCTTCATTGAACTTAACGGAGAAAACTAACCCCCATCCAAGATAGGGACGATTTATGATCGTAAATGTAAAGGATAGGGACGATTTGTGGACTTAATTTGAGATAGGGATCATACTTAATATTCTGTGTAAACGATAGGGACCAAACATGAAATTTTTCTATAAAAAATATAGATATAATATAAATATAAGTAATAAATCCAAAAATTATATTCATTTTTTAGTGAAATAAGAGTAATATGTTTATCTTAATGTTTATACACATGTTTGATATGTACATGTGTTAGTTTACTTGACAATATATCATTATGTATGCATAACTGTTCCTTTTTTATTGGTTTTATATAAAAAAAAGTCAAATTGCCAACTAAATATTGGACTTTAAATTTGTAAAGGTTACCTAATAATTCTATAGTTTCTTTCTTCTCTAATTTTAAAGGAGAAAATATTCGCTAAAAGTGAGTCTTATCCCGTTTTTATCCGAAAAAGTCATAACAATTGATGCTTTCATTGAGAATTCTCGTTGACAGAGCTTTCGATTTAAGGTTCCAATCAAAAAAAATTATTGTTCATCGATGACTGATTATCGTAGGTATTGTTCATCTCGCACTGTTTATCGGGGGTACCGTTCATCGCGCACTGTTCACTGGGGGAACTGCTCATGGGCACTGTTCACTGGTACTGTTCGCACGTATTTTTCATCGGGTAATGTTAATCGAAAAAAAAATGAGTTATTATGGCATCAGGCAGCAGCGATCAGGACGCACTAGCCAAACTCTTTCATAAAGGTACGGTGGCCGAATAAGAAAGTGTGTTTGCGATATTTGCAAGTCGAGTAAAGGAATTTCTGAATCTTTGCTTACATGTTATTATATCACTAGACTTAAACTGATTTTACAATGTGCACTCTCAAGGTCAGCGTCTACAAATTTAGAAGAAGCCTTTTCCTTAGCTCGTATAAAGAAGGCTCGTTTTGAGGCAATTACAGAAAAAAGCTTAACAATGAAGTGAAATTAGATATCCTTCTATCATGACCAAGTGAAGAAGTTACACATGTGGTTCAAAGGTCCTTATATGCCAATTAAGATATTAGTGTTGTTGAGGTTAATAGTGTCATAGATGGTGTTTTTTATATTAGTGAGACGAATGTGAAAGGCATGGAAGTTCCTAAAGAGTTTGGCTAGTTTTCATAAAATAAGGGGAGCACGGAGGAGTTTCTTATGGATGGTGGTAAAGCGTGTAAAGTTGACGATTATGAGTTGAATAAAGTGATATCGGTACTTAAAGATGAAGATGGTGAACTTGATGATCGTTTGGATGAAATAAGTTTGAATTTAAGCGAGCAATTAGTATACATCGGGGTTAGTCCTATCAGTAATGACCACAGATTTTGAGGGAGTGAAGAGTATTACGCTAGGGCAGCGGAAGGAGAAAGAAGCGCATTGTGTTATGTCCAAGGCAGCGGAAGAGGAAAAAGGGTGTTGGTCGCTGTAGCAAAAGGCACGCGAGTTGCGGGGGTGGAAGATGGGATTCTGGTATGATTAGGATATGCGATCCCGGAATAAAAAGTGTTTTTCAAGACTTCACCTTGAGGGTAAGGTGGTTCGTAGGAGTGGGGAATGATATGCCTCAAGATTTGTGTGTGTCAGGTAAACGAACCAATGATATCTATCTTTATTCTATGTTTATTTAGAAATGTTCTTATGTTGGCTTATTTAACAAGCTATATTATTTGATATATATCTTTTTTTGAACAAATATTATTCGATATATATACTTAAGGTTTTATTAATGAAAGTAATCAATAAAGTTAAAAGATCAATAATTTTCTAGTTCTTTTCTTCTCTACTTCTGAAGAAGCAAGCACATGCACAAAGTGGTGTTATATCTCGATACTACCTTAGAGGGTCGTATCAAATAACGCCTATACTATAACGTTTATGAATTACTTGAAATAGAAAGTTAAAAGAGTGAAATTTGAAGACACACTAAAAGAGTATATTATTCACTTACTTTTTACCAACTGTCATTTGCCACCAAACATTATTCGTTAGATTGTGTTTTCCATCCACTCGTTTATGCCACTTATTTGGTACTTTTATGCTCAATCTTAATATAGACAATGTTGTAGAAACTAGAAAGAGGGATTGAACAATTTCTCTTCGGTTTATGCCTTAATTAAAATTCCTTTCAATTAGGTTTGTCTCAAAACTACCTTTTACTTGACAGCTAGTTGCATAATGATTTGGTTCAATTCTAATGCATTAGAAATGACAAGTAATAGATGTGAATGATATGATAGTAAGAATAAGTAAAGAGTAAGGAAAGAAACAACCTAATAGGAAGACACAAAGATTTATAGTGGTTCGGAAATGAAGCTCTATCTTCGTTCCTACTCCACTCCTCGAGTACACCTTACTCGAGATTTCCACTATATCCACAAGCTCCCTTCTTGGCGGAAAAAACCTTGCAACGTCGTTTATATTATTTTCCGACACTAAGCTAAATATCGAGGCCTAATCTTTGCTAGGACTAATTTACACAACGTCGCCCACTTCACCATTTTACGACACAAGGCTAGATGTCGAGTTCTAATCGAAAGATAGAACCAATCTTAACAACGTTTCCTACTTCACCATTTAACGACACAAGGCTAGATGTCAAGTTCTAATCGAAAGGTAGAACCAATCTTCACAATGTTGCCTACTTCACTATTTAACGACACAAGGCTAGATGTCGAGTTCTAATCGAAGTGTAGAACCAATCGTCACAACTCTTCACTTTGAAGGTAAGTGAGAACTTCACTAGACACAGCTACATCACTTTAGAGTTTAGTGATAACTCACAAGGCACAACCACATCACTTTATAATTTATTGAGAACTCACAAGACACAACCACATCACTTTATAGTTTAGTGAGAACTCACAACTCTTCACTTTGAAGCTAAGTGAGAACTTCACAAGACACAACTACATCACTTTGTAGTTTAGTGAGAACTCGCAACTCATTCTTATTACAACTCAATAAAACACATATCCAACACATGTAACTTGGATCTACACAACAAAAATCCAAGTATCCACATATACAATGGATTTACACAAGATTAGATCTATGTCATTTATAGTGGTTTAAGACGTGCCTTTCTGGCGAAAGCTTAAACGGCTTTGGTAATGAACTATATCAAGTAATTTTGTACAAAATAGATTCATTTTTCGGATCTGATTGGAACAATTGAGAAGTAGGAAGACTTTGGCGATTCATATCATAATAGGTAGAATATTTATGTCCCAGCACATAAAATATGAATAATGAAACATGAGGAATATACCCTGTTCATTTTCAATAGTAGTCTTAATGCTATTTAAAACAATGAACAAAATGTAGATTCACTTTCTCTCCCACATTATCGGACAACTATTATTGCAAAGGTTACAATAACAACATCCCTGGAATATTTCAATTCCAAATGTGTAATATCATAACTACAACTTATGAAGTAGTTGGGTAACTCAAGGGATTAAACAATCATCCTAGAGATGAGCTTAATTGCACACATTCCACATGATATAGGGCCTACTAACCGTATGGGTGCAAACCATGGATATCATGCTCAATACTTTAAGCTGCTACTAACTCACTCTACATCTTCGAGGTGAGTCAAGTATCCAAGAAATGAATATTTGAGAGGATATGAGAATAGAATCACAAACCACAAATAAATGTCAATGCAAGGATGACAAGAACAACCATATAGTCAAGTAATGATCAAAAGAATGATTAATAGGGCGTGTGGAAGAACGAGAACGTACCTTAGCTGCAAAGAACACTCCAAGACTTCAAGGAGCTAATACAAAGCCAAATCTAGACTAAAGTGACTACTAAGTCTTCAAGGACTAGTATCACTCTCATCCATATTGGCATCATCATTCAACGATGTTGGGAATCAAAGAAGATGAGTCTTCTACAAGTGTAAGCAACTCAATCCACAATCACTAAAGTGATTAATCTTCATGAGTACCTACATAAAGCAAGATGTAAACCGGTAGATATATTTCAAGGGTAATACTAAAATGTATAAGTACTACTAATCTAGATGAGATGCAATATTACTAATTAAAAGGCCTATTTTCAATGAAAAAATAGTTTTGAACAAAGAGAAACTTTAGTATAACGAAACCTTCTAATTTGAGGAGACAATGGATCGATCAAAGTTTTAAAGTACAATATACTTCAAAAATCTTGAGTGACCATCGCTCTGATACCAATTGTAGAAACTAGAAGGTGGGGTTGAATAGTTTCTCTTCGGTTTATGTCCTAATTAAAATTCCTTTCAATTAGGTTTGTCTTAAAACTACCTTTTACTTGAAAGCTAGTTGCATAATTATTAGGTTCAATTCTAATGCATTAAAAATGACAAGTAATAGATGTGAATGATATGATAGTAAGAATAAGTAAAGAGTAAGGAAAGAAACAACCTAATAGGAAGACACCAAGATTTATAGTGGTTCGGCAACGAAGCTTTATCTTCGTTCCTACTCCACTCCTCGAGTACACCTTACTCGAGATTTCCACTATATCCACAAGCTCCCTTCTTGGCGGAGAAAACCTTACAATGTCGTTTACATTATATTCTGACACTAAGCTAAATGTTGAGACCTAATCTTAGCTAGGACTAATCTACACAACGTCGCCTACACCATTTTACGACACAAGGCTAGATGTCAAGTTCTAATCGGAAGATAGAACCAATCTTCACAACATTGCCTACTTCACCATTTAACGACACAAGGCTAGATGTTGAGTTCTAACCGAAAGGTAGAACCAATCTTCACAAGGTTGCCTACTTCACTATTTAACGACACAAGGCTAGATGTCGAGTTCTAATCGAAGGGTCGAACCAATCTTCACAACTCTTCATTTTGAAGCTAAGTGAGAAATTCACTAGACACAACTACATCACTTTAGAGTTTAGTGAGAAATCACAAGACACAACCACGTCACTTTATAGTTTAGTGAGAACTCACAAGACACAACCACATCACTTTATAGTTTAGTGAGAACTCACAACTCTACACTTTGAAGCTAAGTGAAAACTTCACAAGACATAACTACATCACTTTATAGTTTAGCGAGAACTCACAACTCATTCTTATTACAACTCAATAAAACACACATCCAAGTATACACATGTAACTTGGATCTACACAACACAAATCCAAGTATCCACATATACTATAGATTTACACAAGATTAGATCCATGTATTCACAAATACATTAGATCTACATAAGACTCAAATAAAATAAATGATGAACATGACTAGATCTTTAGGAGAGGATCTTCATCAAGGCTTCATCTTTAATCACATCACAAGTGTGTGAGTGATCTTTTCTTTGGACAAGGTAAAGAAGGAGATCAAGGAGATAATTATAAGTAAACATACTTAACACATTAAGTGATCATTTACAAATGATTAGGAATTAGAAAGGAAAAATAGCATAAAGAGTGTCCAAAAAGGGTTGTAGAAAATGTAGGTTTGATCCACTATTTATAGGAGACAAAGGCCAACGGCTCTCTGAGTGCGGTGTCTTAATTGTGCCTACAGTTCCTTATCAGTAAGGATCCGCATAGCCCTTGAGGGGACCGTGCTCATAGACTCCGCTCTCTTTTGTCTTTTAGTGAGGAAGTAATATCTGAGGTAAGTTTTTATCTTCAAAGGATATTCCTTTGTCATTTGGAATATGCCATATTCAAATTTATATTTTCCATTTTAATAAAACATTTTCTTAAGTTGACTCAAACAATTAAAACACAACGTGTTCTTTAATTGGAAAAATAAGACGACGAGGCATCATTCGAAGATTTGTTCACGGGAACAAATACTTTGAGAGGAGGTCGAGTGAGAAGAAATTCAAGAAACTTTAGCTTGTCCCACACATGAGCAAGTTCAATTTGTTGAAATCCATAACAATCACACGAGCTTCCATGATGCAAAACAAAGTTGTTGGATGGGGAAGGACCATCAAGATGAGAAGGTGGTGGTGGAGAGAGAGATAATGGATAAGAGATGTTTTTACAATGCCTAGTGATATTTGGAAAAGAATATAGGTCATTTAGAGAATGTATGTTGCAAGGTTTAGGTGGGGGTGGAAGAACTTCTCTTTCTCCGGTAATTGGATCAATTGAGAAAGTCTCATTCCAATACGCAATGGGAGAGAAAGAAGTCTTGCAAGGTTTGGAAGAATAGAAATCATGATGATCCTTGTTTTTCTTGACCCAAATAATTCGAACCTAGATTTTCGATTTCTTGGAAAGCTTAGAAGAAGAAGCTTTGGGTTTAGAGGATTTTGACAAAGAGATGTAAAGGTTGAGATTAAGAGAGTTAGGCATTGTGAGGGATGAGAAGAAGAACTCCTAAAACAAGAGAATTTAAAGAAAGTAGACAAGGCAAAGATTTGAAATGAAATCAAAAGTTTTCAAGGAATGTTTAGCCAAAATTGGTAAACAAGGAAACTTGAAAAAGACTGTGGTCAAAGTAGAAAGACCAAAAACGAGTCAAAAATGGCATGTTGTTCGTGGTTCCTCAAAGGAACTTTCGGTTCCTTATATATAAGGGATCGTACGATCTTTGGGGATCCGCATACAGTGGACATAAAAATGTAATTTTACAAGGTTTTGAGAAAAACTAAGACATTTTCAAAAAATTACAAATCTTGGATTTTTACCATTTTTAGCACTAGATTATGCTTTGGTTGCACAAAAGGCATCACACTCACAAAGAGTATCTTGAAAAAGGGTGACAAAATATTTAGATGACATTTTAATCCAATTTTAGTCAAGTTTTAAAGGTTGTGATAGATTTAGGTTCAATTTTAAATAAAATTGAAGTTAATTAGTGTGTGAAAATAGGTTAAAACACACAAATACTAAATCCATAACACTTCTTCATGAAAACTCATGAAGGAAATGAAATACAAGAAATGAAAAACAAACTAACTATTACAAAGTTAGCTAAACTATATCTTGATAGATAGTCTTCCTTAGCTTGATTTTCTTTTGAAAACATTTATTTTTAGAAAATCATCATTCATCCCTTAGGAGGTGGAGGCATGGAGAAAAAGGTAAGAAAGAAGTCTTTCAACCTCCTATTAAGTCAAAACATCTCTATTCTTAGATTTTGAATGATGTAGTTGTTATACAGGTAACATGGACAATTAGTACCTTGAGCTTCTAGAAAACCAAAGATGTATGGATCACCCCTAAAGTAGGGAATGGGAACACCCAAAAGTGTAGTGTTTGATGGTAGAGGGGGAGGCATGGTGTCCAAGGGTGAGATGGGTGAATTAGGAGTGGTGAAAGGAGAAGTAACCAATGGCTCAACAAAGTCATTCACAATGGGAATTCTTTGTAGAGGTTGAGGGTTCACATCTATGAGAGGACAAGGAGTGAATGGTAAGGATAACTCATTCATTCTATATTAGAATGAAGAGGAGGTAGACCCATGAGAGTGGTTAGTACCATGGTTTGAGCTTGTCTTGCATAGTGCAAGAGGTGGTGAGAGTGATGAAGAGATGAGAATTGGAGAAATCTCACTCTTAGGTGTGAGGAAGGATGAAGAGTCAAGTTTAGGAAACTTGATTTTGATCTTAATGTTTTTTTAGCTGAGGATTGTTTAGAGGAATTTGATGATCTTGTAGACACCATGGTTGTGTGTCAAGGTTTAGAAGAAGGTTTAAAGGATGAAGAAGAAGATTAAACAAAGGAGGTTTAAGAAGGGAAGGGATGATCCAAACTAGTAATGGGTTAAAAATCATTTTGATGAACAATAAAATTAGATAGGATAATTTAGGAAAAAGCTGGTCTATTAGCAAAAATTTTATCAATGTTTACAAAGATTTAGAGAAAACAGTGTAAACCAAAGATTCTGTCGAAAATGGAGCCTGCGGATCCTTAAATAGGACTGCGGTGCCTTATCACTCATGTATTTAAGGATCCGTGGACAGAGCCTTCTAAAAGAGGTTCTTCCAGCAAATTTTAAAACCCTAGATTTTCACAAGTCTATATCAAGCTAAAGTAGATGTTAAACCAAAATCTAGAAAGATAACTAACAAAAGAAATGCACAAAGATATGTGAATCGACACAACGATCACAAGAACATCTAAGGATTAAAATACTAAACAATCTAACATAAAGTATTAGTTAGTTAAAACCAAATTCCAAGAACAAGAAACAAAAAGAGTCTAAATAAAGGAAATTGTTCAACATTTCAAAACATGTTCACAAACATGTTAATCTTTGTTCCATTACCATAGTTTCATCTCTTCTTCTTGCCAAAGTTCTTGATCATCTTCCCAAAGCTCTTAATCTTTTTTTACCCCACAATGAATAGTTCACTGTTTTGTTGATTCTCAGCAACTCATTTAACTTAATATTTTACAAATTAATTCAGAACCCGCTTTATTTTCATCTACAGTTACAAACCCCTTTAACACATTTCACTAAATTCAATCATATAAAGACAACAAGCAGCAAACTCGGTGGATTCCGCCTCCCTCTTGTTTGATTGATGATTTTCAACAGATTTGTTATTACTAGGAGATGGGAAAGTGTGTTAATGATTTTGAGCCGATTTGTGAGTTTATGGAATAGATCGATGTGGATGAATGAAGAAATGTTTTTCTTTTTTATTTGGTATTGTTTATGTTTAAAAGGATGGTATTAAAACGATAATTGCAGGTGGAGATCTCTATCTACATCGATTTGGGTTCATCAACATATGGTTTATTAAATTACGATGGTGATTTGTATACTAGATTTCCATTTTGATTGAAAGATATCTTTTAGGGATTTTATAAAGAAAATAATATCTAGGTGGAATATTAAGATTTATTATTTATCCAATCAGATAATTAGTAGGTTATAATACCTATATATCAAAAGGCTAACCGGTTTTAATGACTATTTCAGTAATATACCAACTTGGTTATTTAGATGTGTAAAAATTGAAAAGTATATTGGTAATATAGACTTAACCCTTTTTTATTTATATATGTATTTCTTTTTACGTCTTTTTGCACATTCAAATTACAATTACTACTAATTTAACAAACACTTTTATAAATTAAACAATTAACTGGTAATATGACTATTGCTATTTCAACAAACACACCTCTAAAATTTTGGGTAGTAGTTTCAATTTAACAAACACTTAATAAATTGTAAAGTGCTAATATGACTATTGATATTTAAACAAACACACCTTTAAATTTTTGGGTAGTAGTTTCACGTATGTCAGCGTTCGAGTGAATATAGATAACATTAAACCTAGGTATAAAAAAAGGGCTATCTAAAACGGTAGTCGTCTTAGATTAGTCGGCTCGAAATATCGAGTCGAAAACCTAAGTATACTAAAAAATATAGATAAAATGAAAGTTTATGAGAGTTTTGAGTACCTTTCATCATGCGTTTAGTTCTCTATTTATAAGACGCTTAGTGAATATTCGGTATTTTCATTTTAGTGAAGTTAAAAGCCTTTTTTATATATGTCTCAGTTAGCTTTTCTTGTTGCATTACTCACGAGTACATAATCTCACGATATAAGACTAGTAGGAGTGGGGTGAAACCTACTCACCTTCACCTCAGCGACACGTCAGCTTTTTATTAAACTCACCAAAAAACTTACCCAAATTCACCACAGAAGGTAATGACACTCACCCAAACTCACCCAAACTCACTCCACATCACCCTATTTTTTTCATTAAATATTTTTTATTCATACATTTTATTAAAACACGGGTATATAGAAAATTAAAACACAGTACGAAATTAAAAGACGATACATAGGAAATTTAAAAACAACATTTAAAAAAACATAAATTTAAAAAAAACTTAATACGATTAGTCAGTTCCCGGATCTGAATCCGAAAACTGACCAGGTAACTCCCAACGCATTGTTTCTTCTTCATCTTCTTCCACCATAATTTGTGCCTCCAGCTCCCTTCTTTCCTTTTCTTCTTCTTCCTGAGTTTGTCTCAACACTTTTTGATCTAGGTATTCTTGATACACCTCATTGTCAGTCATTCTGCCATCTGAGTCGTTTGGAATTGGAAAGGGTAGATCGGGCGACTCATTTCTGCTTCGGTGTTGTTGCGACGAAGAACCGATATGAGTTGTTTGAGATTGGGACGAAGAACCCAAGTTATTCAACCATTTAGTATTTTCTTCAATTCTAGCCTGCAATTTTATCGACTTTCTAAACATAGATCTCCGGAAGGTGAAATCGATATCAGATTGATCTCTAAAATACGTGTCGAGTAACTGACGCTTTTGTGGGGAGAGATCACGGCAGATCCCACATTTCGTGCGCAGTTTCGTATTTTCTTCGGGCGCAGCATCGAAATCATCACCTAACTTCGTAAGCTCATCGTAACGACGTTGTTATTGAATTATTTGTCTGTGAATCATAGCCTTAATCTCGACTTCGGTATGTAGGAATGAGCATGCCATTTTTTATTGCGATAAAGATGGAGATGAAGATGAGATGTTTGATTTTTTGTATGTGAAAAATGAAGAAGATGCTGGGGTATTTATTACTAAATTTTGGGTAAAAAAAAAATTTCTTTTTATTTAAAAAACGGTTATATTTAGTGGTGGGTCCCAATAGTATAAAACTCACCTGGGTGAGTTTGCCTAGTTTTTTTTGTGGTTGAGGATCAACTCGCGCGCGGGTTATTATATATGGGGTGGGGGGCTGCGCGTGAGTATAGGGAAGCCACGAGTGGGATATACCCCACTCCCACCAGCCTAAGATTTATATCAATGAGTAAAGATTAATGTAAACTCTTAAATTAGCATAAACTCATTTAACTAATCATATTCAATCATTTTTTTAAAAACTCACTTTTCATCTCTTTTTGAAAAGTTAAATATCTTACAAAATATAAATCAGCAAGCGACAAAAAATACACCATTGCAACTAAAATTAAATTATATTTCTATCGAAGTGCACATATATAAATTTTCGACAAACATTTTTTTTTCTGAGTAAATCATATATGTTTCAAATCACGAATTATATATGATTTCCCAAAATCATATTTGATTTTCAAAATCATGTATGATTTCAGAAAATCATAAATGATTTCAGAAAATCATAAATGATTCCAGAAAATAATATACGATTCGTGATACAAATCATATATAATTTTAGAAAATTGTATTTGATTCGTGATACGAATCAAATATGATTTTCTCAGACAAAAAGAAGTTAGTCGAAAGTTTATGAATGTGTCTTTCGGTAGAAAGATGATTTAATTCTCGTCGCGGTGGTATGATTTATTTTGTATTACGGTTAACGGTTTGTAAGATATTATTTTAAATAATAAAAGTGGAATTTTTTGTTAGATAAAAAAAATGAGTGGCTAAACTTGATTGTTTGAATCTATGATAGAGGGTTTACGTTGAAGTTTTGCTCATATCAAATTTACTCATATCAAATTCGACATATTTATATATATTAGTGGCAAATCTACTCTTAAAATACAATATCTTACATAATATGATCTCCCAATAATCTAATTTTTAACAAGATATAATTCTCTAAGCTAACGGGATATTTTTTACGTTAAGTCTTTAAGTAACTAGAATATACATTTAGCATCCTAGCTTGAATGAAAGATGCACAGTTGTTTAAACATGGGTGACAATTTACTCTTTTGGTGTATTTTTATTGACAAAATTGTTCTTATGACTTGAATAAAATCTCTATCTTTCCCTAACTATAAAATTGCACTTTTTCACAATTGTTATTCTTTTTATTTTCACTTCTTACAAAGATTTCCTAATTCAATAATGTGACATATAGCAAAAATGATAGATGTTAAAATTTTGTTTCTTTATTTGCTTAATGAATGATACTAGGATTGATGCCCGCGCGTTGCCGCGGGTTAGATATAGAAGATGTTGATATAATAAGAATTGGTAACACCAGTATTTTTTTAGCGTGTTAAAATAAGAGCGTGTTAGATATAGAAGATGTGTAAAAATAACAGCGTTTACAATCTGTACACTTTAGTATCAAATTACTTCCACCTGTGTTTCACCGATGATATATGAAGCCAGATACACACACATGCAATTGTCAACATGCGATATCCCATATATTACATTGCCTTGAGATAATGAACACAGCCGTGAATGCAAAGGATAAGCAAATGCGCTTGCTGAACGTAATGGAGATGCAGGGCTAAAGGTTTATTTTTTTCGAAATTCACTTGTGTGATTTGAAATTTATTACCGTGTACACAATCAAATAGATGGGAGTGCAAAGCTGAAGAAGGCAGAAACAAACTTTGTACAATATTTATTAACATTTCTGCATACAATTATTTCAGGGACAACTTTCACAATAACAGCCGCTCTTGAATAATTGCAATCTTTTCACTTCTTGATGATATAAACACTGCATCTGACCAGGTAAAAAAATGATGAGTTTTGGCTGTCATTCAATTAAAAAGTATGTATAATTTCATCAATTTATAGTCAAATATATAGCGATTATAAGTTAATTAAAGAATTTTTATACAATAAACATATGTCAAACTCATTTACTTATTGTTACTAAATTGTTCCAAAAAAGAGACAGATAGCCAATAACTTGAAGTGACATGCTCACTTACAAAGTTACAGATATATTAGAAAAGGAACCAAGTATTCAGTGACGGAGCTAGGATTTTAGTTCTTACTGCGATTAAGGAAATTATGTTCAAGCATATATAGAGATATGGTGCACCAGAATCACTGAATACATTTCGAAAGATTGCTAGCCAATGCATTGATGATGTAAGGGAAAAATGACCAACGGCGGAACATGTATTGGGACAGCTTAAAGAAGCATTGAAAATTCAAGTAAGTTTCTTCAAAAGTAATTATGGTGTCTTAATACGACTATCCAAATGGCTTATCTTACTATTTGAAACCCCTTCTTCATTGTTCTAATTTGTATAAGTTAAAAAAAAATATTGAATATGAATATGAAATATGAAGATTAGCTAACACAATGAATGTGCATGCATCAGATTTAAATATTTATCTCTTAACTATGTGCATGAGGGTTATGAAATATGGGAGCCTAAATTGCCTAAAGACTATAAGGAATTAATCTAAATGTCCAAATCTCCAGATATCTATTCTAACAAATATAAAAAGGAGCTATACGACATGTTTTGCACCGAAGGGATCCTCCTTCAAGAGGACACAGTGGTAAGAGGCTCATTCTTGTATCTCAACTAATTGATGTATGATATTTAAATTCCGAGTTTCTTTTGCTATTTGAAAACAATTCAAATGATAAAACCGTGTTTTGTATATTAGTGGTTTTCCTTCGGAGGTAACCGTGAGAGAAATAAATTGATATCAGCAAGTGAGTTCTCGTACATAAATGACTACAGTCAACATGAGTGGCAATCAAAAGCCAGATAATTTAGACATTGTTGGTATTATTTTTTCTATCGGTCCGACAAACATACATCAGACCCAAATATGTTCGTTACTCATTAGACACAGTCCGCCTTCACATTTGATCCGACACTCGTGTACTTAACTTTTGAAAACAGCTAATAAAAAAGAATGAAAGCAAACGTCATGGGGGAACTAATCTGCATAGGCCTTGGACTAATTATATAGTTTTGAGTAAGCCATAGTCTCCATTTATGTAGATTACGCATGAAAAAAAAATAGTAACTAACCTGAACTTCATCAATATCAAGTGCGGGTCGTCATTATCCGCCAAAGTCTCATTGTGTGATTGTCATTATGCTAAAATGGATGCAGGCGAGTCTTCCAGTACGGTGCCATCAGCTTTGATCGAGTGAGCATCCATGGTACTGCATTCTACATCTTCCACCTACGAATACGTCAATTAGCATAAGCTCGCCGTTCACTATCCGATACGGGGAACTGAACTTGAAACGCATAAACATTCACCTTTTTGTCACCCTCTCGCTAGCTATTCTTGCAACCGCGCCTGCTCACTTTTCACCACAACTTCGAACCCGTTCGACGCCTTAACTGCGTCATGATCATGAGTCATCCAAACAACCCGCTCGACAACAAAAGTATAATAACTTCATTCTCGCTATTGAAATCAAAGTGAAAATAAGAAAACTCATTCTGATCTTAGATATGATAAAAAAAGCCATGGTTTAAATCTATTTAGCCTAAATAAATTTGTTATACTATAACTAACTGTAATAGAAGAATTCTGCAATATCAAACAACAATGAAATACCCTAAACAACTAAATCTCACATTACCATCAAATAAATACGTATAAGTTTGCCCAGCCATGTGGATAAGCTCAACTTTGCTCCAATTCACTCCAACATATCACAAATTATATCATCACACGCTCACAGCCTCGTTTTATAGATAATTTACCCTTATAAAAAACAGCATTTCATCCGGTGTGGTTGTTCTTGTTGGTTTTTGAAAGTCATTGGCTTTAGAAATGACCAATATTGACTTAAGAAAGTCAAAGTTGAAACTTGATTGAGAAGAGGACAACCACCCCTAATAGGTTGTTTTACCAGAATTTGTTCATCTAAAGTTTCTCAATTATGAGAAAATAGTGAACCAAAATAAAAATAAATAAACTAAAATAGTTAAAAAGCACAAAAATCTTTCAAGTACACAGTCCCAAAACTTGATGTTCCCCACTTGCCCAGTTTAAGTATGATTATTAATAGCAAAAGAAATTACAGGAAAACTGATTACCGATCCGTAACCTCCTGAGGATGACGAAGTGATAATATTGCCCCCTTCATCCTCTTCCTCCTGCGTAAAAATATGAACACAAACAACTGAAATTTCAGATTTAATCCAAAGTCACATCAAAACGGAGCAATAAAAATAAAAACCCCCAAAATTCATGTTTTGTCGGATTCGTTCACCTGAAATCAATATACAATCATCCATATCCGCGAACTAAACATATATCGATTAAAAACTTAAAAAAAATTATAAATGAAAACCTTACATTCGTTTTCTGGTTCGTCGGATTCGTTCACCTGAAATCAATAAAAAAATTAATATATAAAAACTAACCAAAAAAAGATGTTTCTATTAGTATAACGTGATTAAGTAACAAACGATTGAATAAACATACGTAGTTATTCAGTGTTGCTTAGAATGTAATGAACTGCGTATGTTTATTTTTTCGCAGTTCAGTACATTCTAAGCATTCATTACATTCTAAGCAACCCTGAACAACAAGATAGCAATTTCAGTGTGCAATCTTCAAATCCTAATTCGACAAGCGGATCGAAGTAACTATGCATACTTAACTACCTAGCCACCCGGGTGATGTTTTCCGAATCCAGGTTACCCGGGTGATGTATATTTACTCAAAACAACTCTTAACCAAGTCCGCAAAAGCTTGTAACTAAACGGGTGATGTTTTCTCAATTCAGGTTACCCGGGAATGGCGAGTAATTGACTTAAACATACGCACCCTAACCTAACCGAGTTAGGATCCAGACCTCACCACTATAATCACTATAACCACTAAATGTGAAAGGTCTCAAATTCGAATCAATAAACCTAAAGTTAGCGAAAATGGCTTTAACAGGATCATCTAACAACAAATTGACCCAAAAAACAAAGCAAAAAACTAATAAAGATCTAAAAAGGAATCCACGTAAGCAGCTTACATCGAAGAACTTCGCGTATTTCAAAATACTCCACATCCTGCAAAAACATAAAAACCAAATTTTTATAAACAAATTCATAAAAAGTTAAAAAAAACAACAATAGAAATTAACAAATGAAATAAAAAGTACCAGTTCTTTGAGTTGACAAACTTCACAGTTCATAGTGTTGATTCAATGATTGTTTTGAAGGTGGGTTTTGTTTGTTTAATGATGTTGGAAAACAAAATAGGATTTGGATTGTTTGTTTGTTTGTTGAGAGTTTAATGTAAAAGGTTTACGGATTACACGTTCTTTCTTCTTGTTCGTTGGATTTGGATTTGGATCCGTTCGGTTCAAGTAACTTTTCTTTTCTTTTCTTTTGACAATACTCCTAATTATATATTCGTGTTTATCAAGTAGTAGTAGCTTTTTAGGTCAGTTATATTTAGGGATTATATTTCAATGAGATTGGATCGGATCTGAGAACCAGCGAGACGGAATGAGTTTATCAGATCTGATAATGTGAGAGAGAGGATGAGTGATTGGTTGTGAGAGAGGGTGAAAGGATTTTTTTCATTTAGAGTGTGAGATGGAGCTACAGTAAAATGGGTATGGTGCTAGAAGAGATCTACGGTACAAAATGTGTTTCTCAAACACCCCCATACTTATTTTGAACGGTCGATTTGATTTTTGCATTCTCCTTAATGAATAAGGGGGTAATAAAATGACATTTTTATATTTGCTTAATAAGGACTAGGAAGTGGGTTGGTAGCCCTTTGGCGCCACCTCTTCATTGGCGCACCATACCCATTATCGCGCCAACGTGCCTCGCGCCATCCTGGCCAGCCAGCGTCTACAATATTTTTTTTTTTTGAAAAAGTAGCCGTTTGGGGTTTTTTTTTAAAATAAATAAATTTTTTGAATAAGTAGCCGTTGGAGGCTCTATAGCCGTTTGGATTTATTTTTTTCAAAAGATTTTAAAAAAACACTCCCAAATCAATTTATATATTAAACCTCTTTTCACCCAAATTTTTACACACTTTTTATCTTATTCTTCTCCAAATTCTTTCAATTTCTCTCAAAAAAATAGATCCGAATTGGACTAACAACATGCTTAACGATCCCTCCAACCAATTCCAAAACTACAATCCCGGTTCATCTTCGAATCCGGGTGCTTCTTCTCAACCACAATTCAACTATACCCCAGTTTATCCACCACAACAAAATGAAAGTTTCATGAAATACCAACAAGATCAATGGGCGAAATTTCAACAATTTCAACAATCCCAAATGGGTTCACAACCACAATCACAACCTACACCACAATCCGACCAACAATCCCGTCACCTAATTGACAAAAATGAAGAACAAGTCCCGACACCAACGTCCAAGAAAGTTCGCCGAAAGACTACTAGTAAGAAGACTTGTAAGGCTAAGGCTAAAGAGGTGGTTCACGTGGCGGACGACGAAGAAGACGATGGTTCAGGTCGGTATTTGTGGACCGATGATGAGGAGTTGCTTTTGGCCAAATGTTACATAGAAATTTCCGAGGATCCAAATGTTGGTGTGAGTCAGACAAAGGATACTTTTGGTACCGGGTGGAAGAGGTATACAATTCGGTGGCAAAATCAAAAAATTCCCGAAACGCACCAAGAACATGTTAACGGGAAAATGGACCCCGTTGAATCGTGCTATCAAGAAGTTTAATAGTCTTTATGACGAGATGCAAATGATGAGTGAGGAGAATGATGAGGGGTTTATGGAACGGGTTGACATAGCGTATAAATAGATGACGGAGGGGGGGGGGGGTAATTTTTAAGCACAAGTCGTCTTGAAATTTTTTGAAGGACAAACATAAGTGGAGGAACCCTGATTCACTCAAGAAAGGTGACACCGTCTCCGTGTTACCGAAGAAGGCCACGAGTTCTTCGGTCCTGACGCCGTCCCGAGGCCAACCCGGGGCGTATCGTGTTGCTAAAAGTCAGCGATCCACCAACTCATCGGCTAGTTTCGGTTCAAACCCGGAAGCTTATCAAAAAATGATGAAAGAGCAATACGAGCGTGAGACAAAAGCTAAGTTGGAAATCATGGAGCGTGAGTCAAACGCAAAAATTGAGTATTTCTAAACGCACAAGGTGGCTCAAGAATTCTTGATTCTTCAAATCGACACAAGCAAGATGAATGCATCGGATCGGGCTATCACCGAATTACAAAAAAATACAATTCGTGCATCGTATGCACCTCCTGATAACTAGTTTATTTCTTTATGTTATGTATTTTCTATATTTTTATGTACTGTATTTTTTATTGTTATGTCTTTTTATGTTTTTTTATTGTAATGTTTTTTTTAATTAATGAAGTTTTATTTAAGTTATTTTGTGTTTTGAAAAAAAAAATATTTTCGTTGGCACCAAAAAATCTGGTGCCAACGGTTACCCCTGAAATATGGTGCCAACAGGATTCTGGTGCCAAAGCCCCAAAATCTTACGTGGCAGCTTTGGCACCAGAATCTGATGGCAACGGCTCCTAGTACTCTAATAATACTTCTTCATTGTCAATTTCTAAATCAAGGTTCTCTTGGGAATAAAAATGACCAAGTCCCTAGACGCTGACAAGAGGAACTTGGGCGCTGATAAGAGTAAACGAGGCGCTGACAGGTGAGATGCTGATAAGAATTATTTAGGCGCTGACAAGAAGAATCTTAATACAAAGACAAGGACTGTAACACCCTATTTTGGAAATGGAAATATCACAGTAATTATGGCGTGTCATCAAAGCATACAAGGTAAAATGTCTAAAACATTACTTGACCATATAAAGGAAAATACCAGAATCAAACATCGGTAGTCCAAAAGTAAAGCTCATCACACACAAACATAGTATAGTAAAGGAAAAAGGACGAAACAATGTCCAAAGCATAAGTATCATAAAGAAAGGAAATGCATAATGTAAAGAAGGCTAGACAGCTTCCAGTCCATATGCACGTACTCTTAGTGTCTACGAGCGTCCCTGAGTACCTGCCGTTTTGGGAACATAGAAAAGGAAAACGGCTGAGCAATACGCTCAGTGCACGGATGTACAATAAAGCATGAATAGGATAAGCATATAACATAATAACAGCGGAAGAAACTAAGTCCCGAGTAACCTGGTTAAGTCTTAATAAAACTGGTTTAATAGTTTGAAAGTCTTATGTTTATCTTATAAAAACTGTTTGTCATATTTTATCATTTAGCCAATATAGGTCATGAATATCTACCGTGCATGAATAATTGGAGGGGTGACCTCATCATGCAAATTAGAGGGGCTGCCTCTAATTTAATATACTGGTTTTATGGGTAGGAGGGATCAGCTCCTTGTGAAGGATGCAAGGCACACACCACATTCACCATGTAATCCTGAATAAAAACGTGTAACTAGGATGCACCCATACGCCCCACATGATAAATATAAATAAATGGCCAAAAGCTGAAGGGACGCCACGAGCAATCACTCCGCCGTGGTGAAGTCATAACATCAGTGCCTCTAATGTTATGGTTATGGTACCTCCATAACTAGGTGAAACTGGTCATGCATGTATATGGCTATAGGTAATCATATTTAAAACATAAGCAATCAAACTCATACTTATACTACGGGAAAACAGTTGGCTGCATACGGGGAAATCCTAATAAGGAAAGAATGTCCATACTGAAAG
The DNA here is from genome assembly GCA_025667525.1 of Glebionis coronaria. Classification (NCBI taxonomy): domain Eukaryota; kingdom Viridiplantae; phylum Streptophyta; class Magnoliopsida; order Asterales; family Asteraceae; genus Glebionis; species Glebionis coronaria. The sequence goes on along the minus strand of CM046877.1, from coordinate 558,786,084 downwards.
GACGGGAATCCGTACCTTATGTCCAGTGAACGAGAACGATGAACTGCGAGAATCCTACTTCCGAAACACTAGTGCTACATAAATACGTACATGAAATAAGTATCTGCTTACTACATACATAGCTGGTTTTATATCACGTCTTAGCTTATTTTATGTGTTCTTACTATTTACACTGTTTAAAACCTTAAACTGTGTTAAATCCTATATTCTGTTCATTCTGATTAAGTATTTCTGATATTTCATGTGTTATTATACTTACTGTGTAATAATAAGTAACTTTCTAAAAATAGCAGTTTTCCTTAAATAGAAAGTTTCCAAAAATAGAAACTTTCCAAAAATAGAAAGTTTCCAAAAATAGAAAGTTTCTAAAAATAGAAAGTTACCAAAAATAGAAAGTTTCCAAAAATAGAAAGTTTCCAAAAATAGAAAGTTTCCAAAAATAGAAAGTTTCCAAAAATAGATTTACTGCTTAAAATAGATAAGTTTCTAAAAATAGAAAGTTTCCATAAATAGATTAGCTGCCTTAATTAAATAAGTTTCCATAAATAGATTAGCTGCCTTAAATAAATAAGTTTCTAAAAATAGCTGGTTTCCATAAATAAAATAGCTGCCTTATTTAATTAAGTTTCTAAAAATAGAAAGTTTCCATAATTAGAAATAAGCTGGTTAAATAAGCTAAGTAAATAAGCTTAAGTGTTTTCATGATTATTTTCTAAGTCATATGGTATATTATATAGTTTAATAATTATTTCATGTAATTTAATTAAACTATAGGTTATAATATTTAGTTAAAGTATGACATGTTTTAATTAAATATATTAAATACTTAGGTTAAAATATGTATTATTAAATACTAATAATATAACCTAAGTCATGTTTAATTAATTAATTATATCCATGGTTTTTAAAATAATTAATAAATTATAAGTCTTAATAATAAAAATACTTAGGTTAAAATAACTCATGTTTATTAATAATTAGTTAACCTAAGTCATGTTATTAAATTAATTACATCTTTATTAATTAAATTCTTAACATAAGTTTATAACATAAACAACTAACATAATCATGATCCGGATATAAGCTTAAAAACATCCACTGGATATGAACAAACACCGTACCCCGAATCAAATCGGGGTACCCCTTGCTTGCCGTGGGACCCACACGCACCAACCAAGACCAACAAGGTCTTGGTGGTGGTCGGCTAAAACAAACCGAGCCCCCCTTGGGGTCGGTTTTACCTTGCGGCCCAAAAACAAACACCCCTTAGATTAATTAATGATCAAAACATGTTAGATCTATGATTAATTAATGTGTTTTTATGAAAAACATCACGTGTTCATAATTAAATAAAAGATTAATTAAAAGAAAAGGGTTAAAAAGGTTTTACCGTATTCGTGGATCAAGAGGGTGAAGAACAAACACGAACAAACACTAATTTAACAAGATCCAAGATCAAAGAAATCACCTTGATGGTGATTGTAGGTGGCGGCACACAAGGAGGAGGAGGAAGGGATTTTAGGTTTTCTTGAAATTCTTCTGTAAAAGTAAATTTTGAGTAGTAAGAACTCTATTTACCCCCTCTTAGTAAAATTGGTAATTGGCTTGGCCCATTACCTTGTTTTGGCCGCGGGTAGGGACTCCCTTGTGGGGGTCCCGTACCTCGTTTCGTGTCTTGTAATTTCGTACACATATACGTTTAATTAAGTTCGTGTTTTAAATGTTCTCGTTACGTAAATACCATAGTCTTATATATTTAATTACGCTCGTATTAAATATATATACGTAATTAATAATAACTCATGTTTTAATTACGCTCGTGATTCCGTGATCGTATGTTCGTGATTAAATATTGCTAAATAATTATTACGTGATCGTTCATATAAAATACTTATCGTGTTCTAACACGTACGTAATACATAAACTCCTAATACGTAATCGTAATCGTGCTATATTAGGAAAGTTTTTAACTAGTACGTACGAACTTAAGGTACTATGCATGGTAAAAGCATGCGGGTTTTACAACTCTTCCCCCCTAAAAAGAATAATTCGTCCCCGAATTATAGATAAAGTAAACTGGAAAAGAAGAACATACCCGAATTCAAAATATGAAATGAGGGTAAGAAGCCCGGATAGACTCCTCCGTTTCCCAAGTGGCTTCCCGCTCGGTATGATCCCTCCATAGAATTTTGACGAATGGAATCGTCTTCTTTCTCGTGACTCGTTCTTGCCTGTCAATAACTCGTTCGGGTTCTTCTATAAAAGTGAGATCTTCACGAATCTGTTCCAGTGGATACTGAACCATGTGAAGGGGATGATATTGGTACCCTCTGAGTAAGGACACATGAAACACATTGTGCACATGCGAAAGCTGCGGAGGTAACGCCAATCGGTAAGATACTTCACCGAGTCGTTCAATGATATCAAACGGTCCGATGAAACGAGGACTGAGCTTCCCTTTAATCCTGAAGCGTCTAACACCACGTGCCGGCGAAACCTTAAGGAACGTGATCTCCTACGTTAAAGTGTAAATCCCTACGATGCTTGTCGGCGTAACTCTTTTGACGTGACCGTGCCTCCTGAATCTTCTGTCTAGCTACTGCGATCTTCTCGTTTGTCATCTCTATGATCTCTGGTCCTTCGAGTGTTCGCTCGCCAACCTGATCCCAGCAGATTGGGGCGCGACACTTTTTGTCGTACAACATCTCAAATGGAGCACACTTGATGCTCGCGTGCCAGCTGTTGTTGTACGCAAACTCCACCAAACAGATGTATTCGTCCCAATCACCCGTCCATTCCAACGCACATGACCTCAACATATCTTCCAATGTCTGAATGGTTCGCTCCGACTGTCCGTCCGTTTGAGGATGAAAGGCCGTGCTAAGCTTAAGTTGTGTACCCCAAGCTTTCTGCAGACTTTTCCAAAAGCGCGAAGTGAATCGAGGATCTCTGTCTGAGACGATGCTGGATGGTGCACCGTGGAGTCTCATGATCTCTCGTCTGTACGTATCTGCGAGTTTACTTACCGGATCTTCCTTGCGGATCGGTAAGAAATGAGCTGATTTGGTAAGTCGATCAACGATAACCCAAATTGCATCGTGCTTCCTTTTGGTAGGCGGAAGACTGGTAACAAAATCCATGGTGATTTTATCCCACTTCCACTCTGGAATGTCTAACGGTTGAAGGAGACCGCCAGAACACTGATGCTCGATCTTAACCTGTTGGCAGGTAAGACATTTGGAGACGTAAGTGGCCACATCCTGCTTCATACCACTCCACCAAAAGTATTGCTTGATGTCATGGTACATTTTAGTCGAACCAGGATGTATCGAGAATGGGGAGCTATGAGCTTCTGCTAGCAAAGCTTCCCAGAGTTCTTGGTCATCAGGAACACAAAGTCTAGTGCCCTGCCATACGATACCATCTGCATCTACTCTGAATTCTGTCTGCTTCTCCAAATTCTGTATTATCACCCATATTTCTCCGTCATCCTTCTGAGCTTCCTTGATCTTAGATAGTAACTCGGGTTCTACTCTAAGATTAGCCCAGTAACCGTGTTGTCCATATACCATGATCTCGATGTCTAGTCGCTCCAAGTCTCTTTTGATTTCCTCTTCGATTCTAATGCTGTTGATCATTCCGGACTTCCTGCTAAGGGCGTCTGCTACTACATTTGCCTTTCCGGGATGATACTGTAGATTAATGTCATAATCCTTCAACAGCTCTAACCATCTCCTATGCCTCATGTTCAATTCACGCTGAGTGAAGATGTACTTCAAGCTCTTGTGGTCCGTGAAAATGTCACATGATTCTCTGTATAAGTAGTGTCTCCATATCTTCAATGCAAACACGACTGCAGCAAGTTCCAGATCGTGCGTGGGGTAATTCTCTTCATAAGGCTTAAGCTTCCGTGAAGCGTACGCGATCACTTTCCCATGTTGCATGAGAACACAGCCAAGTCCCTTCCCTGATGCATCGCTGTAGATTTGAAATCCACCCGTACCAGATGGTAGAGTATGAATAGGTGCAGATACTAGCTTCTGCTTCAGGTCTTTAAAGCTCTTCTCTCGATCTTCAGTCCAGACGAATTTCTCCCCTTTCCGCATCAGTTTGGTCAATGGTAGTGCTAGGCGGGAAAAGTTCTCTACGAACCTACGGTAGTAGCCAGCTAAGCCTAAGAAACTGCGGACTTCCGTCGCTGATGTCGGCCTTGGCCACTTAGTGATGGCCTCAACCTTCGCTGGATCCATAGTGATTCCTTCTGCTGATACAATGTGACCTAAGAATGGCACCTTGTCTAACCAGAACTCACACTTGGAGAATTTAGCATACAGCTGCTTCTGGCGAAGAATCTGTAGTACTGTACGAAGATGGTCTTCGTGTTCCTCCTTGGACTTAGAGAAAATCAGGATGTCATCGATGAAAACAATGACGAACTTGTCCAGAAATTCATGGAAGATTCTGTTCATCAGATCCATGAACACTGCTGGAGCATTTGTCAGGCCAAATGGCATAACTACAAACTCGTAGTGGCCATAACGAGTACGAAAAGCAGTCTTAGTAATATCCTGCTCCTTGACTCGTAACTGATGATAGCCTGACCTAAGATCGATCTTGGAGAAGTGTTTGGCCCTTTGGAGTTGGTCAAACAGATCGTCAATGCGTGGCAGTGGATACCTATTCCGAATGGTAATCTTGTTGAGCTCGCGATAGTCTATGCAAAGACGCATACTGCCGTCCTTCTTCTTAACAAACAAAACCGGTGCGCCCCATGGAGATGTGCTCGGTCGAATAAAACCTCGTTCAAGAAGTTCTTGTAGTTGATCCTTCAGCTCCTTTAGCTCTATGGGAGCCATGCGATAAGGAGCCTTGGAGATTGGTTCAGCTCCTGGAACTAGCTCGATACTGAATTCCACTTCTCGTGCAGGTGGTATGCCCGGAAGTTCTGCTGGAAACACGTCTTGGAATTCTGACACTATTGGTTGATCCTGAATCGATGGAGATTCAGCATCCATGTCGTGAACCGTAGCTAGATAACCCTCGCAACCATGTGACAGGAGTGCACGCGCTTGCAGGGTGGATATGATTTGTACAGACCGCCCGGGTATGAACCCATTATGAATGTACTCTGGTGCATTGACATCACCGAAGATAACCCGATATGAATGGCAGTCTATGGTAGCATGATACTTGGATAGCCAATCCATTCCCAAAATCATGTCGAAGTCATTCATGTCCAGCGGAAGTGCATCGACAGGTCGAACCTTATCATCAAATTCTAGGGGAAGACTCTTGTATACATAGGTGATTAATACAGAGTCCCTCAAAGGCGTGGAAATAGTAAGCCTATTTTCTAGTGGCAAGGGAGTCATCCTAATGTTCTTAGCATAAGCAGTAGAAATAACTGAGTGAGTAGCACCCGTATCGAAAAGAACACATGCAGCGCGACCATACATATACAAGATTCCAGTGATGGTACCTGTAGACTTGTTGGCCTGGTCTCGAGATGTCGTGTAGACACGCCCGGCAGTAGGAGGCGGCTTGGTATCAGCATGTCCCGATGTACCCTCCATCTCGCCCTTACGGCAATCCTTCATAATATGGCCAGGAAGACCACACTTGAAGCACGCATCAGTATTACGGCGACATGGTCCTGGGTGCCTACGATGGCAAGTAGAGCAAAGAGGATGAGTGTATCCTCCAGCAGGTGCTCTGGCTGGCTGAGGACCTGATAAAACATTTTACATGAGACATAATAGTTGGGTACAAAGGACGAAGCAGATAATCGTAAGATTGAATACCAGTGATAGCTGGACGGCTAGGATGCGAACCTCTCTGGTTCTGGTCCCTACCGTTTCCATGGTTCCTGGTAGAAGTTTGCTTAAAGTATCAGAATATGAGTTATAACGTAAAACATAAGAAATTTCATAAGTATTAGGACCTGCTGTTGTTGGATTGCCCGGCGTTGTTACGGTAATTGTCATTACCGCCACACCTATCCGTAGCAGATCGGTCATTAGTCTGACCATTTCCCTTGGGCTGATGAGGTTGTTGCTGAGTATCCGGCTGAGACCGGTCCCCAGTTTTCTGCCTGGAAGATACAGTTTAAGAGATGAATAATCGACATATGGAAAGATATACGGATTGATCACCGCTTGAATACAAAGGTTTACCTCTTGTCGGGTCTTTCAGCTTCCCCGAACTCATCCCTCTCCTGCAGCATCTCCAGTTTTCGTGCTGCATCGACCACTTGTGCTACAGTATTGAACGTAGCACACACCAGATTGTTTGCGACCGATGTGCGAAGAGCCCATCTGAAGTGATGCGCCTGCTCTTCAGGAGTACCTGCTGCCGCACCAAGGAAACCAGCCAAGCGAAGAAAGCGCTGCATAAACTCATTGCTATTCTCCCCAGCTCTCTGACGGATCCCATGGTACTCTCTCTTGAGCTTGTCCTGCTCAGCCTTGGGAAAGAACTGCTCCATCACCCTTTCCTTGAACTGAGCCCAAGTCAAACCAGCAACCCACTCGTCACCACCTTCAGATTGCATCAAAGCTAACCACCAGTTAAGTACATCGCCTTCGAACCGATAGCATGCCAACCTCGCCTTGTATGCGGGGTCACAGCCCATAGCGTTGAAGATCTTCTCAATGTGAGCCAACCAGCTTTCAGCATCGCTGGGGCTATCTGTCTTCTCAAAAGCTCGAGGGCGGAGCTTGTTGAATCTCTCCAGCCATACTGCTAATGTCACTGGAGGAGGGGGAGGAGGAGGTGTCTGATTCTGCTGCTGATTGTTGGTAGCTTGGACTTCAGCACGGATGTCATTCCTCAGTTGAGGAAGCAAGTCTTGCATGGCAGCCTGAATCGCAGCATTGAGCTGCTCCTGTTCGCGTGTGAGAACCATCTGACAGTATAACATAAAACATATGATTAAACAGTTCAAAACATAAAATATAAAATATATATACATGAAAAAAAATTATACTAAAAATTTCACGAGAAAAATTTTATGCAACAAAATTCTGTGTATGAATGCATGATGCAGTTTTATGAAAACTTTGTATGCTCGAGAGTGAACGCCTCTGGTCAGTTCACCCAAAACAAAAGACATAGCGAGGGGACGCCTATGGGTCGGTCCCAAATCTAAAAGTTTCGATAAAACACATGCGACTAAATAGGGCCAGTCCTGTACCAACCATTACTTAGTCAAAAACCCTGTAACAATGACATATATATGTATGCTTAAAAATAATGAATGCATGAAAACAACTGTCAGTTCTAGGAAGACCGTAGTGACTACCCACTAATCACAGGTCATATTTGAGAGCCTATAGGTCTAAGCCTTGGCTCTGATACCATAATTGTAACACCCCATTTTGGAAATAGAAATATCACAGTAATTATGGCGTGTCATCAAAGCATACAAGGTAAAATGTCTAAAACATTACTTAACCATATAAAGGAAAATACCGGAATCAAACATCGGTAGTCCAAAAGTAAAGCTCATCACACACAAACATAGTATAGTAAAGGAAAAAGGACGAAACAATGTCCAAAGCATAAGTATCATAAAGAAAGGAAATGCATAATGTAAAGAAGGCTAGACAGCTTCCAGTCCATATGCACGTATTCTTAGTGTCTACGAGCGTCCCTGAGTACCTGCCGTTTTGGGAACATAGAAAAGGAAAACGGCTGAGCAATACGCTCAGTGCACGGATGTACAATAAAGCATGAATAGGATAAGCATATAACATAATAACAGCGGAAGAAACTAAGTCCCGAGTAACCTGGTTAAGTCTTAATAAAACTGGTTTAATAGTTTGAAAGTCTTATGTTTATCTTATAAAAACTGTTTGTCATATTTTACCATTTAGCCAATATAGGTCATGAATATCCACCGTGCATAAATAATTTGAGGGTGACCTCATCATGCAAATTAGAGGGGCTGCCTCTAATTTAATATACTGGTTTTATGGGTAGGAGGGATCAGCTCCTTGTGAAGGATGCAAGGCACACACCACATTCACCATGTAATCCTGAATAAAAACGTGTAACTAGGATGCACCCATACGCCCCATATGATAAATATAAATAAATGGCCAAAAGCTGAAGGGACGCCACGAGCAATCACTCCGCCGTGGTGAAGTCATAACATCAGTGCCTCTAATGTTATGGTTATGGTACCTCCATAACTAGGTGAAACTGGTCATGCATGTATATGGCTATAGGTAATCATATTTAAAACATAAGAAATCAAACTCATACTTATACTACGGGAAAACAGTTGGCTGCATACGGGGAAATCCTAATAAGGAAAGAATGTCCATACTGAAAGGACGGGAATTCGTACCTTATGTCCAGTGAACGAGAACGATGAACTGCGAGAATCCTACTTCCGAAACACTAGTGCTACATAAATACGTACATGAAATAAGTATCTGCTTACTACATACATAGCTGGTTTTATATCATGTCTTAGCTTATTTTATGTGTTCTTACTATTTACACTGTTTAAAACCTTAAACTGTGTTAAATCCTATATTCTGTTCATTCTGATTAAGTATTTCTGATATTTCATGTGTTATTATACTTACTGTGTAATAATAAGTAACTTTCCAAAAATAGCAGTTTTCCTTAAATAGAAAGTTTCCAAAAATAGAAAGTTTCCAAAAATAGAAAGTTTCCAAAAATAGAAAGATTCCAAAAATAGATTTACTGCTTAAAATAGATAAGTTTCTAAAAATAGAAAGTTTCCATAAATAGATTAGCTGCCTTAATTAAATAAGTTTCCATAAATAGATTAGCTGCCTTAAATAAATAAGTTTCTAAAAATAGCTAGTTTCCATAAATAAAATAGCTGCCTTATTTAATTAAGTTTCTAAAAATAGAAAGTTTCCATAATTAGAAATAAGTTGGTTAAATAAGCTAAGTAAATAAGCCTAAGTGTTTTCATGATTATTTTCTAAGTCATATGGTATATTATATAGTTTAATAATTATTTCATGTAATTTAATTAAACTATAGGTTATAATATTTAATTAAAGTATGACATGTTTTAATTAAATATATTAAATACTTAGGTTAAAATATGTATTATTAAATACTAATAATATAACCTAAGTCATGTTTAATTAATTAATATATCCATGGTTTTTAAAATAATTAATTAATTATAAGTCTTAATAATAAAAATACTTAGGTTAAAATAATTCATGTATATTAATAATTAGTTAACCTAAGTCATGTTATTAAATTAATTACATCTTTATTAATTTAATTCTTAACATAAGTTTATAACATAAACAACTAACATAATCATGATCCGGATCTAATCTTAAAAACATGCACCGGATATGAACAAACACCGTACCCCGAATCAAATCGGGGTACCCCCTTGCTTGCCGTGGGACCCACACGCACCAACCAAGACCAACAAGGTCTTGGTGGTGGTCGGCTAAAACAAACCGAGCCCCCTTGGGGTCGGTTTTACCTTGCGGCCTAAAAACAAACACCCCTTAGATCACCCCTTTGATTAATTAATGATCAAAACATGTTAGATCTATGATTAATTAATGTGTTTTTATGAAAACATCACGTGTTCATAATTAAATAAAAGATTAATTAAAAGAAAAATGTTAAAAAGGTTTTACCGTATTCGTGGATCAAGAGGGTGAAGAACAAACACGAACAAACACTAATTTAACAAGATCCAAGATCAAAGAAATCACCTTGATGGTGATTGTAGGTGGCGGCACACAAGGAGGAGGAGGAAGGGATTTTAGGTTTTCTTGAAATTCTTCTGTAAAAGTAAATTTTGAGTAGTAAAAACTCTATTTACCCCCTCTTAGTAAAACTGGTAATGGGCTTGGCCCATTACCTTGTTTTGGCCGCGGGTAGGGACTCCCTTGTGGGGGTCCCGTACCTCGTTTCGTGTCTTGTAATTTCGTACACATTTACGTTTAATTAAGTTCGTGTTTTAAATGTTCTCGTTACGTAAATACCATAGTCTTATATATTTAATTACGCTCGTATTAAATATATATACGTAATTAATAATAACTCATGTTTAAATTACGCTCGTGATTCCGTGATCGTATGTTCGTGATTAAATATTGCTAAATAATTATTACGTGATCGTTCATATAAAATACTTATCGTGTTCTAACACGTACGTAATACATAAACTCCTAATACGTAATCGTAATCATGCTATATTAGGAAAGTTTTTAACTAGTACGTACGAACTTAAGGTACTATGCATGGTAAAAGCATGCGGGTTTTACAAGGACAAAATCTGCCAATGATAAATTCTTCAAGCTGGTGGACAAAATATGAAGATAAGAATTCAGAATATATTCTTAATGTTTAAAAAGATTTAGTCAATATGTTATTTTATATGTTTATCTTATGTCTCTTCCTAAAATAGTTTATCTTAGTTTTTTGTACAAGTCTCCTTAAACCTATAAAAGGAGGCCTTAGGGTTAGACATAAGATACACCTCTTACACACCTCTTCCACATATCTCATAAAACTTTCATTGTAATTTTTCACTGATATTATTAATCAAAGTGAAAGTTTGGTATTCATATATTCTGTTTGTTCTTCGTTCTGAGTATTAGTTTCCGCATAATACTTAGATTGTCGAATACACAAAGTTTCTCTACGTGTTATACTTGATTTAATCTCGATAACACAAAACTAAATCGATCTAAGTTTGAGATCAACAAGTGGTATCATAGCTTGTTGAGAAACTTTGATTTAAAGAACGAGATCCAATATCGTGAGGTGAACTAGGCTAAGGAAGAAGGTGAAGAATAATCTAATGATGTTTTCAGTTAAGGCCAAGTCTTCTTCAAGTTCCACAAGTTCCAATTCTTCTTCATGTTCTGATAATGAGGTATGTAATGATTCTTCTTGTAGGATAAATACTAAAAGACTTAATAAAGAAGTTTTAAAATTAAAATCAGATGTTTTAGACGTAAAAGCTAGACTTTCAAATTATCAAGTGGCACTTGTACAGTCTGAAAAGACGATAGAGGAGTATAAGAAAATGGAATTTGACTTAAAAGATCAAATCAATGTTTTGTCTCATCACCTCAAAGTTAGTGTTGACCTTAGGGACATTATGGAGAGATCCAAATGAGTCATACAAGCTAAGTTAGATGAGGCCATTAAATATAAAGAGAATGTAGGGCTTAAGATTCAAAAGTTTGATAAAGCTAGCCAAGCCCTAGAAAAGTGTGTAAGTGAACAAAGAGACTCTAGGGACATGTCTGGGATTGGGTTGAAAGAATATGTGGCTGTTCCACCACCTGTTGGGAACTTCTATGGTGTCTATAGAAAGGATCTCTCTTGGACTGGTATTCCAGAACTCCAAGAAGTGGAATTTATTCCTCCACCTAGAGTCCTTTCCCCAGTTGAGGAATATCAACAAAAGGTTATTAACCTAGAAGAGTGGAAGAAGGCTAACCCCACTTTGTTTGTTAAGGGTGGGATGCTTAGTGAGAGTCCATTTGTGCCTACACCCATTAAGAGTCCAGTAGTATCTACACCTATCACTGTGACCAATCCCATCATTGGAAAAGTTGTTAATCTTGGCTCCCCAATTAAGAAACAACCTAGTGTTAAATATGCTGAAATGTATAGGAAACCTAGGTCACTCAAAAGCCAAGCAAGTGTTAATGGGAAAGGGTTTTTATCAGTCTAAGCCTAAGTTTGTGTCCAAAAAGGCTTGTTACTCATATGGGAGCTTCTCACATTTGGCCTATAATTGTGTCAGTGGATACAATTCATTCATTGACAATAGGTCATCCAATGTCAACCATAGACCTTTTGTCCACACTAGACCACAGGCTACTAGACCAACTCCTTTCTTCTCTAAGGCAACTAACACCCATGGACAAAGGCCCTTTCAAAAGACCAACACTTGGTCAAACAGGCAGTATGTTCCTATACCAAACCCTAATCTGGGCACTGACAAGAACAAATTCAGCGCTGATAGGAACAAATTCAATGCTGATAGGAACAAATTCACCGCTGACGAGAACAAACGCAACGCTGACAGCTCCAAGTTTGGCATGAAAACGCCACAACTAGCTGTTGTCAGACCTTATGTTAGACCATATAAACAAAGATACTTGGTTAGTAAGGGTCAAGGGTCTAAAGCATCATCCCACATAACTTGGAAACCTAAACATGAGCAAAACTCTAATTTTAATGGTATTTCAATGACTTGCATTAGATTTAAATATCTTGAGAAGGTCATTACTAGACTCATAAGAACAAATTGGGTGATTAGGTCAGAAAGGGATGAACAGGGATTTGTGGTAAAGAGTAAAACCACTCTAGTTGAATAACTAGACAGATCTAAGTCTGACAAGGCTTGGATCTCCAAAGAAAACTAATTTGTTTGCTTTTTTAGAAGCCTGTCCAAAAGCAGGTTAATGATCAAGGATATTGGGATATTGGATGCTCAAGGAACATGCATTGTTGGTCTTTTCACTGTTATTATTTTTATCCACTAACATGCTATCTCTACCCATTATTGTGGGAAAGAGTAGCCTCTATTGGTGTGTTTTTGTGGTTTTTGTCTAACTATGCAGGAATGTGGAGCTACATTTGGATGGATACAGAGTTGCAAACTTTTATTTATGATGGTTGGAATGTTTACATTCTTATCTTGAGATAAAATTTTGCTTCTTCACATATAATGATCTGTATGCTTCTGTTAAGGGGAGGTAAACCTTTAGGTTTTTGGGTACTCTTAGATCACTCTTGCACAATTCTAGATTTTTTCCACAGGTGAGTGGGGGTTAGTAATAATGAAGGATCTTTCCTTATGAAATTGTTGGAATTTCTAAACCTCGAGGCACTGTAGCATGCACGTAATTTATTTTGCATGCATGCTGCCAAGACGTTTGACCTAGATTTGGGTGTGGTCGTATGGGTGACTTGGGGTGGATATATTTTTGGGCTTAATTTGGGGATATGCAAAGGTTTTATGTAAATTAACTTTCTCTTTGGGGCATTTGTGAACAAAGAACTCTTGAGTTCATGTGTGTCTATCATACTTTTCCATGTGTGTATGCATGAACAGTGTTTGTCACTCTTGCTTATTAAAGTCTAGTTAATTTCCTTAGGATTATTACCTTTGTTTATGTTCTAACTAAAGTTTTCCATTATCAAGTCTATTTTATGCTCTGACATCTTAGCTGGTGTCATTTATAAACTTCTTTATCGACCCAAAACGTTTCATCACCCTTTCATTTTTCAAATTTTTAGATTTATGAGAGCCTAATGATCATTGAGATGTTTTTCCTAGTGATTAACATCTAATAGTAACAGAGATCACTTTCACAAGGGTGTATAGTGTTATGGAGATGGCTGAGACTATTGTCACTAGCTTTAATGCAGGTCAAGTCAGTCTTATCATCAGTAAGTCCATCTCCATGTCCTATGAATCAACATTGAGGATTCATTTCTTGAATGTGGATGAGGGAAGTATGAAACCTTTGACATGAATGGAATTGACGAAAATCTGTATTAGCTTGCAATAGCAAAATACAGAACTGGTACAAATTGTCAAGGATCACTGTTTTGAACTGATAGACTTGTTGTTTTGGAAGCTGATATGAAGCTATGGAGGATATTCATGGTACCGTCCTTTGATACTAATCTTGGATAGGAGTCTTAAAAAGGGGAGGAGTAATTGAATTTGAGTGACAAAAGTTACAAAGAAGCTTGTTGTTATAAGATGTATTGCAGAAGATGATTAAGATCAATTTTGAGTGTTGACTTTTTGAGGTTTATTCATACTCAAATTCAAGGATAGAGCATGTTTCTAAGAATCCTCTCTGTATGTTTTATTTTATTCAGAAACTTGATTACTAGAGTAGATATCAAGTTTAGGGCAGGATTGTTGGGAATAAAATTGACCAAGTCCCTAGACGCTGACAAGAGGAACTTGGGCGCTGATAAGAGTAAACGAGGCGATGATAGGTGACACGCTGATAAGAATTATTTAGGCGCTGACAAGAAGAATCTTAATACAAAGACAAGGACTAAATCTGCCAATGATGAATTCTTCAAGCTGGTGGACAAAATATGAAGATAAGAATTCAGAATATATTCTTAATGTTTAAAAAGATTTAGTCAATATGTTATTTTATATGTTTATCTTATGTCTCTTCCTAAAATAGTTTATCTTAGCTTTTTGTACAAGGCTCTCCTTAAACCTATAAAAGGAGGCCTTGGGGTTAGACATAAGATACACCTCTTACACACCTCTTCCACATATCTCATAAAACTTTCATTGTAATCTTTCATTGATATTATTAATCAAAGTGAAAGTTTGGTATTCATATATTCTATTTGTTCTTCGTTCTGAGTATTAGTTCCCGCATAATACTTAGATTGTCGAATACAGAAAGTTTCTCTACGTGTTATACTTGATTTAATCTCGATAACACAAAGCTAAATCGATCTAAGTTTGGGATCAACACGTTCCTCATCAGAAAAGAATCAAATTCCACCAATAAACTTAGAATCATAAACAACTATATACAATATTGCTCAATATGTTACAAACATATTTATGTGTAACAATAAACCTCATATTTTATAAACTAGCATAATACTAGCAATACGGCGGCAGAAACCCAGTGACTATTTTCTGAGGATCCAATTGATGTTAAAGTGTAGAAATTTGAATTAAAATAAAATAAACACACTAAAAATTAAAAAAAAAATGTGAACATATATTAAAATAAATGTTGAATTTAAAAGCAAAAAAATTTAGAAGATACGATTAAATTAGATAAAAAAAATTTAATAGATTAAAATATATTTTAATTTAAAAATAAATGTGGTTTTTTAATAGGTTGTTAAAAATTTGTTACAAAATTAATAGTTTGGTCAAATTGCACCTCCTTATTTTAATTTGTGACAACCCAAACACGAGGTCATTTATTTAATATTATATAATATTATTTTACGAATGATTTTGAAATTTTGATGAGTTGAATGATATGACGGTTGATGGTTTTACTTAAAACCGACGTTGGAGGTCTTATTTTTATCTTTTTACTAATAGTGAGGATTATTAGTGACCACGATATCGACGGATGCCCGAGATTTTATGCTTTATTATTTGTTATCTCGATATTTATATTTTTGACGTTTTTATTTTAAGTTCGTATTAAGTCGAACTGGGATCATATTATTATCATATTTTGAGTGCGTTTTAATTTTTGAAAAATATTTTTACGAAACCCGAGCCTCGTAAATATTTTTAAAATTTACAATTTACATTTTCTACCCTTACAACTATTTAATTGCATTTTCGACCAAAACTATCATAAATTGGCAAAACTAGTCCCTCCACCCCACTATAAATAGATTTTCCACTATCATAAAAATCATTAAAATAAAAACTTCCACCACCCTTTCTCCCTCTTGTTCTTGCCGTCCACTTCCCACCATCAAAACCCTTTGATTCTTGAATTTTAACCTTGAATCAATGAAAACTAAACAACATCCCATCTAGGAAATTCAATGGTGATCATTTTGGTATAATTTTTACACACATGCAAGAACATTTATTTTTTCATATGATCCATGAAGGGTTGATCCATTTTTATGCTTGTATGTTGTTAGTATTATTATATACATATTTTAATTATTGCATGTATGGTTTTTTGAGTGGGTAAATTTTTGTATGATCATTCAAGGGTGTTATGGGTTTGATGATATGTTGGTAATGATATTAGGGTGATATTAGTAGCATGGGATTGATTAAAATTGGTTGAAAAATTGATTTAGTATGGTTTTTAAAAAGGTATTTTAGGGCAGTAGGTTCAAGGCCAATTTTGGCTACCTTAATGTTTAAAAATGAACAAACTAATAAGATGATGTTGTAGAGAATTCTTTTATCTTCGATTTGATATAAGATAGAGCTTCTAGCTCCAAACGAGCGCGAAATTATGATGTTTTGATTATTCGTGTACCGGGAGACTAATATCGACACAATCCGAAGTTGTTGTCGATATTTGGATCGAATCTCGGGGACTATAGAATGAGTTGTAAAAATGGTCAAGTACTGATGTTTGTTTCTAAACTTAGGGTTGTGAGTCTATTTTCAAACTCAAGTTTCGGATTTGTAAACGGGATTGTTTAGAATGGTCAAAATGGTTGTATGAGTCGGTGACGCAAAACTGTCCGGTTTTTGTAGTTCAAAGATGTGTCGGGAAGGGAACTTTAAAAGTAAAATCTTTTGATGGGATTTTAACAGGTCTTTTTATATATAGTAAGTGAGGTCTCTGATTAGTACCATAAGCATTTGATGTGTTTAAGTGGGGTAAACGAGCCCGTACATTTGGTGTGTACCGGCAGATTTTATCGAAAGAATTGACTAATAAAGTAAACATATAGAATGAAGTAATAGGTCACTTGTATTGTTTTTATTTTGGGCTTGTTGTGATTTCATGATTTTGAGTTTGATGTTACTAAGTATGGATTTTACTCGAGTTTATTATTGATGAACGCGCCTTATTTGATAGGTTGTGGTTTTTATGTTTATCGGGCATCAACTATCGTCGAAGATCGTCTTGCTACTGCTATTACTCCAGGTGAGTCTATAGCCTCGCTTTTGTAATTGTGTCAATTGATTTTTACTCCAGGTGAGTCTATAGCCTCGCTGTTTGAAAGTAAAATGAACAAAAGTCATGATTGATTGTTTGGACCCGAATGTTGCCTTGTTGCCTTTGTTGACCTGAATTGTATAAGTACCTAAATTGTAAAAGTCCCTAAATTCATGAGCCGTTAACTATCTTCTGACTTGATGTTGTGAGTTGGGAATAACCGCTTATTCCAATAATAGTACTATTGGGCTGACGACCCTATCTGAGACCAGGGCTTCACGCTGAGTAACCCGCTGGGAAGGATAATTTTACGAGAATGAGAATTGGTATTTTTGCAATTGATACCCTAGTAGGGGCACTGGAATTTCATCTAGTCATGCCGGCTTTTGGCGTGGGTGACTAAGTTTAAGGGTCGGTGTCATGAGCTTAATACAATTCAATAGCTATTGCTATATGCCAGACTGCCTGATTAATAGATTGTATGTACAACAATTCTATTAAATGATCTTGATTGATTTTTCTCTTGTGTTCAAATGATGATTTGGAAAACCTATAGACTTGCTCAACCGTTGTGTTGATGATTTTAAGCATGTATTTCAGGTGATTGAAGTTGAAGAATTGCGGAGCTTGCTGGAGAAGGATTGCGGATTGCTTTTGTGGTGATTGGTCTAAACATAATTTCTTTCCCTTTTTGTCATAAAAATAATTGTACGGTCATGTACTTTGGTAAATTGTTTGTTGATTGGATAAAATCTTTGGGGGACCTAAATTTGACTCTAATATTTCTAAAAGTGTTTTACTTGGGAGTGAAAGTTTTAGACATCGATTAAATTATATCCTTTTATATTTCAAATGTATGATTTTGAGATTGTTCAAAATGTCTTGTGTAACAATGTTTGAGTTTAGCACCCAAATGTGTATTTCCGCTGCGCAATGTAATTTGGGGGTGTTAAAGATTGGTAATCAGAGCTTTCTAGTTATAGCGAATTAGGTCGATTTTTAAAAATGTCCTAAACTATAACTTTGGTGTCTAAAATATTTTACAAAAGCACGCAACTTCTCCGCAAGGCTCAGGTAAGATTATTTGTTTTGTATTGTATGATGATATATAACGATGTATTGACGATGTATTGATGATGTATTGATGTTGTTGAAAGTACGTCGAGTACTTGTTATCGTAATTTTCTTTATGTACTGCATATGTATATAATTTTAAATAATGACCTTATATACTGCCGAGGGTCTGGGACAGTAGACCAGATGATGAACGATTTTACAACTGATTTGTTGCGACTTATATCGGGTATGAAGAAGTTTGATTAGCTGATGTATGATAGATATGTGGTTGAAATTGGTGTGATTAGAGGGTTGATGTGAAAGAAAAGTTGTTTTAAAAGGTTGAATTTGGTATGTGGAGAATTGAGTTTGTTAGGACTTGGAAGATGGATGAGATTGCTAGTCCTGGGTCGATTGTGATGAATTTGTGTGTCTGAATTGAGAAGTTTAAAGAGAAGTAGGTAAGTTTTGAAGTGATAAGTGAGTGGGAGTCTCATGTGAGATCAATTCTGAGGAGTGTTTGGAAGTTTAGGAATGTTGAAAGTTGTACTGAGATTTACCTGGTGATTAATTTGCCATGGATGAGTGAGTATTTGAATTTTGAGAGTGAGCTGCCATCATGTTAAGGATTTGACTTGAAGTACGAAAAAGGGGAAATAGACGAGTGTGATGAAGCTGACAACAAAGTTAAGGAGGATGAGGATCTGCTGTCTAAGGAACTAATTGCGTGATGGATTTCTTTGTATCTTATTTTCTTTTTATGATCGAACCTATTTAAACTTTGTGTCGTAGCATTGTGATGGAACTTATTATCCTTTAAGTTTGTTCGGTAGATGATTATAGTGACAGACAGTGCCACTATCCTGTTGAATCCTCAACGCAATCTGAACTACCCTCATGATCTATGATGTGCCTTTATTAACTCTTTTGAGTTTTGGTTGATGAACCATTGTAGCTTGTGTTGTTCGTACATGTATTATTCATGAGATGTCCTGATAAAGAATTCCTTCTTTTATCTTGATATGTATACTTATCGTGTTTCTTTCTTCTGTGATGATGGAAGAAGGAGTAAGGGAAACATATTTCTGTCATTAGTAGATCGCTACGTGACTAAGTTTCTTGAAATATGTTGTCAAAGCTAACAACTGCTACTGTGAACACTATGATCGAACAAGTTATTGCTAGAGCACATGAAGTTGATCGTGTTGCAAGAATCAAGATGCTGGAGTTAGTTGTGTTGGAAATAATGGTGCTGCAGTTGAGGCTACTAAGGATAATGATGATGCTGCTGAGAATAATGATGATGCTGCTGAGAATAATGATGATGGTGCTGATCCAGATGATAGTGTTGCTGCTGTTCTGTAAGTTCGAAATAAAATATATATGTTAGTTTTGGGAAGTGTGGTTCTACACAGTTTTGTGGTATTAGTGGTGCATTAGAATTGCATAGTTGGATTGATAAGATAGAGAGTACTTTGAGATTATTGGGTGTTCAGAAGCTAATAAGGTGAAATTGGCTGCTGCTATATTTCAGAATGGTACACTAAGATGGTGGAACAACCAAGTGACTACTTTAGGATTGGTTGTGAGTAATGGTAAGACATGGACCATGATGAAAGGACTATTGACTGCTAGGTTTTGTCCTGAATAGGAACTAGGACAGTTGGAATCCAAATTGAGATAATTAGTGCTAAGGGACGATGTTATTACTGCTTAATGGGAAATTTTTTGAGCTATATTTGCTATGTCCTGATACTTTTGTGAATGATTGTAAGAAGCCGAAGCAGTACATTAGAGGATTGTCTAGTGATATCAAGAGTGAGATTATTTCTTCAAAACCTGAATCTTCCGATGAAGCTGTTCAAATGGCGCATGATTTAATAGAAGTAAAAGTGCAAGATAGGAAAGATAGTATTGTTGAAAACAATAAGAGGAAGAGGGAATCTGCTCAGTCCAACCCGGGTCAAGGTCAGAATTATAATAATTACAGTAATAACAATAGCCAAAGACAAAACCGAAATCAGTATTTAAACCATGGAAGGAATGATGAGATTCGTGCGGCCATTGCGTCTAGAAGTGACAAAATAAATCTCAAGGGTGTTTGTTGTACTCTATACCATATAGGTAATTTTCCACAATTGCGACTAGAGTTAGGACAACCTAGTCATAAAGCTGCGAAGTGTAGGATAAGAGGATTGGTTACTAGAATTTGTACCTTGGAATTGTGATATGTTTTAGCCGTGGCGAGAAAGGACACAAGCAAGGGAATTGTCCAAGGAAAGGAAATTGATAAGATAGGAAGGTTGTCGCTCCAGCTTACGTTTGAATGATGCTGACAAACCCTTAGGGTCTGAACATTGTAAATGGTATATTCTTACTTGTGATTCTTTATGTCAGTATGTTGTTTGACTACAGACTAGATGGAAACTATAAAAATGTAAAGATTTGGTTGTTTTATCAACGGAGAATTAGTAAGGATGACAATTAACTAAGATGTAGAGTTAACCGATGGAGAGGTTGCTTATTAGTTCTATACCAAGAGTGTGTTCCTTGAATTTAGGAAAGTAGGTGTTTAGTATCGACTTGATGCTCAAAGAGTTGGAATCTTTGATGTGGATTATTGGTATGAATTGGTTAATGATGCAAAGTGCTGATGCTTGAGATTGGACTACTCTTCACTATAAATTGATAGCTGGTAATTTAGATATTGCTGATAAGCTGAGTGTTGACTGTGAGAGCTGATGAGTGAATTTTGTGTTTGAGAGTATCTTGTTTGGAAACAAGGAAGTATGTGGAAAAGGGATGTGATGTATTTCTAGCACAGGTAATTAGTGATAGGGTAGTTGAGGAGAGGTTTGGAGATCTGTTAATGGTTCAAGATTATTCTAAGGATTTCCTTAAGTTTTGTAGAGTTGATGCCGTCTCTTGAAGTGGAATTTGTGTCGATTGAGTGTTGTAAGCGATAGGTGTAGTGCTTCTGCGTTTCGTTGTGTAGCGCTTCTGCGTTCGTTGAGTAGTATTGAAAGCCTTATCATTTGGCACCGTCAGAGTGGAATGAGTTATTCGGTTAACTGTGAGAAGTGATGGATAAGGGATGTATTAGATTAAGTTTTGTTGCCAATGGCGATCGTCTGTATTGTTTGTCAAGAAGGATGGATTGTTTCGGATATGTATTGATTATCGAGAGCCTAACAAATTGACAGCTAAGAATCGGTATCCATTACCGAGGATTGATGGTTAGTTTGATCCTTGCAACTTGTCTGGATCCAGTGTTTACTCAAAGATCACTTTGAGTTCTGGTTATCATTAACTGAGAGTTAGAGAAGAAGATGTTCCTATAGTTGTTTTTCGTACTTGATGTGGGTACTTTAAGTTTCAAGTGATGTTTATGGAATTGACAAACGCGTCTACCATATTCATGGACTAGGTAAATCTTGTGTGTATGATGTACTAGGATGAGTTAGTTATTGTATCTACTGACGATATTCTATATTACTCCAAGAGGAAAGGAGGAACATAAGTAGCATATGAGGATTATTTTTAGGATGATTGGGAGAAGGGAAATTGTATGTAAAGTTCCCTATGTGTGGATGTTGGTTAAAATATTTGCGTTTTCTAAGGAAGTTGATTGACAACAAAGGTATTCGTGAAGATCTTGCCAAGATTGAAACGATCAATGATTGGTCGGTACCAACGACGCCGACGGAAATCTATTAATTACTTGGTCTAAGCTGGGAATAATCGGAGGTTTATCGAAAGGTTTTCACTGATTGTTAAACCATCGGTTAAGCTTAGTAAGAAGAATTGGATGTGTGAGTCCCACTTATACATCTAAATGGTAAGTTTCGAGATCTAATCCTTATTAGATGGGGAAGCTGTATTCTGAACACTGAAGGGTAGGCTGTGTTATGCACCGATGTTGTCATTGTTGAAAGGATTTGAAGTATTAATAGCTTGTAGTTTGTTGTGATGTGTCTCATAAGGGTTATGTAGTTGTGGTGTTTGCTTTGAGATAGTAGAAATATTACTTGTATGGAATCAAGTATGTAGTGATAAAGGATCTTAGAAGTTGCTCCATAATTAATTTCCTGGGATGATAAAGGAAATGGGTAGAGTATCACCAGTTATATATTTTGAGTATTTGAGTATGTTGGTGGTTATGACTGTGAGTGATTATGACTACGAGATTCGCTACCATCCGAAAAAGGCGAATGTGGTAACTGGTGTACTTATCAGGAAGAAAAAGGAAAAATCTTTGGGATTTGAGTTTTCATGATGACAAAAAGTGTTGACTTGATAGAAAGGATATCGAAATTTAAGTTAGTTGTCTGATTTGAGAAATGTTAAGGTAAGTGATTTCAACATTTTGTCAACCTTATGGAAAGGATTTTGTTGTAAAGCCAAGTTAGACATGCAATATTGGGCACTCCTAACATACATGAGTTGAGAGAGTGAGACTTAGTGATGAAGGAATCTCACAAGTCAAGTAATCGATACATCTTGGTTTGGGTAAAGATGAAAGTTGAGTTGAGTACTGTGTGTTATACAGAGACTGATGAACAGATTGAAAGGATGATTCGAACATCAAACGGTATACTTGTGCGTGTATGATTGACTTAGGAATTGTTGGAATTTTTATATGACGATGATTATCATGCTAGTAGTAAGGCTGTACTATTGATGGTACACAAAGAACTTCAATTTGTGAAGGTTAAAGATCGTATTTTATGGACGTAAGTTAGGTTTTCGGTGTATTAAAGACATGTAAATGGAATTGAATGATTGAACTAGAAATAATATTGGCAATATTGATAAGATTGTACGGATTAAGAATTATCCATTAGTAACAAGGAATCATCAGAAGAGTTATGTTGGTATTCGAAGAAATCAATGGAGTTTGAAATTGGGAAACGTGGTTATGCATAAGGTGTCGTTATGAAGGGTGAAATTTGTTTTGGGAACAAGGAAATAATTCAACTTGAAGATAAGTTGTTTATATAGAAAGAACTGTGAAGAGTTCTTATGAGGTCGAAACATAGTAAGGATATTATATTATGAAGATACAAGAATTCTAGAAATGGATTTGAATTGTGAAGGAAGCATGAGGATTTCTGTAAGAAAAAGAGTTCTCATTTGTTCTGGAGGTATGGAATGCGAATATAAGAGGGGCTGAGCGCCGGGACGTCGCTCTCTTTTAGGAGGGTAGGATGTGACAACCCAAACACGAGGTCATTATTTAATATTATATAATATTATTTTACGAATGATTTTGAAATTTTGATGAGTTGAATGATATGACGGTTGATGGTTTTACTTAAAACCGACGTTGGAGGTCTTATTTTTATCTTTTTACTAATAGTGAGGATTATTAGTGACCAAAATATCGACGGATGCTCGAGATTTTATGCTTTATTATTTGTTGTCTCGATATTTTTATTTTTGACGTTTTTATTTTAAGTTCGTTTTAAGTCGAACCGGAATCATATTATTATCATATTTTGAGTGCGTTTTAATTTTTGAAAAGTATTTTTACGAAACCTGAGCCTCGTAAATATTTTCAAAATTTACAATTTACATTTTTTACCCTTACAACTATTTAATTGCATTTTGCACCAAAACTATCATAAATTGGCAAAACTAGTCCCTCCATCCCACTATAAATAGATTTTCCACTATCATAAAAATCATTAAAATAAAAACTTCCACCACCCTTTCTCCCTCTTGTTCTTGTCGTCCACTTCCCACCACCAAAACCCTTTGATTCTTGAATTTTAACCTTGAATCAATGAAAACTAAACAACATCCCATCTAGGAAATTCATTGGTGATCATTTTGGTGTAATTTTTACACACATGCAAGAACATTTATTTTTTTCATATGATCCATGAAGGTTTGGTCCATTTTTATGCTTGTATGTTGTTGTTAGTATTATTATATACATATTTTAATTATTGCATGTATGGATTTTTGAGTGGATAAATTTTTGTATGATCATTCAACGGTGTTATGGGTTAGATGATATGTTGGTAATGATATTAGGGTGATATTAGTAGCATGGGATTGATTAAAACTGGTTGAAAAATTGATTTAGTATGGTTTTAAAAAGGTATTTTAGGGCAGTAGGTTCAAGGCCAATTTTGGCTACCTTACTGTTTGAAAATAAACAAACTAATAAGATGGTGTTGTAGAGAATTCTTTTAGCTTTGATTTGATATAAGATAGAGCTTCTAGCTCCAAACGAGCGCGAAGTTATGATGTTTTGATTATTCGTGTACCGGGAGACGAGTATCGACACAATCTGAAGTTGTTGTCGATATTTTGATCGAATCTCGGGGACAATAGAATGAGTTGTATAAATGGTCCAGGACTGATGTTTGGTTCTAAACTTAGGGTTGTGAGTCTATTTTCAAACTCAAGTTTCGGATTTGTAAACGGGATTGTTTAGAATGGTCAAAATGGTTGTATGAGTCGGTGACGCAAAACT
Source organism: Glebionis coronaria (assembly GCA_025667525.1). Taxonomy (NCBI): domain Eukaryota; kingdom Viridiplantae; phylum Streptophyta; class Magnoliopsida; order Asterales; family Asteraceae; genus Glebionis; species Glebionis coronaria. The sequence continues at coordinate 558,761,907 of CM046877.1, read as the reverse complement.
GTCCGGTTTTTGTAGTTCAAAGATGTGTCGGGCAGGGAACTTTAAAAGTAAAATCTTTTGATGGTCTTTTAACAGGTCTTTCTGTATATAGTAATTGAGGTCTCTGATTAGTACCATAAGCATTTGATGTGTTTAAGTGGGGTAAACGAGCCCGTACATTTGGTGTGTACCGGCAGATTTTATCGAAAGAATTGACTAATAAAGTAAACATATAGAATGAAGTAATAGGTCACTTGTATTGTTTTTATTTTGGGTTTGTTGTGATTTCATGATTTTGAGTTTGATGTTACTAAGTATGGATTTTACTCGAGTTTATTATTGATGAACGCGCCTTATTTGATAGGTTGCGGTTTTTGTGTTTATCGGGCATCAACTATCGTCGAAGATCGTCTTGCTACTGCTATTACTCCAGGTGAGTCTATAGCCTCGCTTTTGTAATTGTGTCAATTGATTTTAAAACCCGCGAGGGGGATACATGTTGTTTGAAAGTAAAATGAACACACATCATGATTGATTGTTTGGACCCGAATGTTGCCTTGTTGCGTTTGTTGACCTGAATTGTATAAGTACCTAAATTGCAAAAGTCCCTAAATTCATGAGCCGTTAACTATCTTCTGACTTGATGTTGTGAGTTGGGAATAGCCGCTTATTCTAATAATAGTACTATTGGGCTGACGACCCTATCTGAGACCAGGGTTTTACGCTGAGTAACCCGCTGGGAAGGATAATTTTACGAGAATGAGAATTGGTATTTTTGCAATTGATACCCTAGTAGGGGCACTGGAAATTCATCTAGTCATGCTGGTTTTAGGCGTGGGTGACTAAGTTAAGGGGTCGGTGTCATGAGCTTAATACAATTCAATAGCTATTGTTATATGCCAGACTGCCTGATTAATAGATTGTATGTACAGCAATTCTATTAAATGATCTTGATTGATTTTTCTCTTGTGTTCAAATGATGATTTGGAAAACCTATAGACTCGCTCAACCGTTGTGTTGATGATTTTAAGCATGTATTTCAGGTGATTGAAGTTGAAGAATTGCGGAGCTTGCTGGAGAAGGATTGCGGATTGCTTTTGTGGTGATTGGTCTAAACATAATTTCTTTCCCTTTTTGTCATAAAAATAATTATACGGTCATGTACTTTGGTAAATTGTTTATTGATTGGATAAAATCTTTGGGGGACCTAAATTTGACTCTGATACTTCTAAAAGTGTTTTACTTGGGATTGAAAGTTTTAGACATCGATTAAATTATATCCTTTTATATTTCAAATGTATGATTTTGAGATTGTTCAAAATGTCTTGTGTAACAATGTTTGAGTTTAGCACCCAAATGTGTATTTCCGCTGCGCAATGTAATTTGGGATGTTAAATAATTAAAAATGATCTATTGGATGAGATTACTTTACTAATTATAATTTTATTTTTGGAATTAGGTTTGGAGCTAGGATAAGAATATAGACATTTATATTGTATCATAGATTAGTAATTTGGTTCGAAGTTAGGTTTGGGATTAAGATCGTAGTTAGGATTGGATACCATTAGAGCATTAGTCTAATGGGTGGAGCTCTTGTGTTTGAGTCAACTGACCCAGGTTCAAGTCTCATCCTTGGCATTTGCTTCAAATAGGTACCCGCCTCCGCAACATCTATGGGCACACTGGAGAGACTTTGTGGAATAAGAGATTCACATTGTCTCACTCGTCTCACTCCAGGTATTACTACTCTAGGCCAGGAGAGTTGCTAGAGCTATTCCTTGTGGGGTGGACAGTGGTTGGTGCCAAGAAACACCTCAGGGTGTTTCCGCAAATATACACATTTATGTGGAATAATAGTATAGATAATATACACCCAATCTCACTAGCATGGAGGCATCAATGGCACCGACTAACTCGATGCGGCAAAGAAAACGACAAGAACATCGCAACAATAGGGGAACGACATATACTAACTGGAGGTGGAGAATGAGCGACGAAAAAAGGTCGTCGAGCGAGGAGTGGCGACAAATACAAAATGAACTTTGATGGGAATATGATTGAAGTGGAGGAAATAAAGTTAAATGTAAATGATGTTCTTCGTGATTAGAAACAAGATAGGCTAGGGTGTATATGTAATGAAGGTCTAGATATGGAAGCCTTTATTTTTCACTCTGTTTCACTACTAGGATGGATGTGTACAATAAGTTAAAAGAACACTCAAAAGATTTTAGTTGTCGCAAATGAGAAAAAAAATGCATTGTAGAATTTTTTTTTTGGAAAAAACAAAGTTAAAATAATTAATGACGATCTAAACTAAAAATTAACATATCACTAAAATTTAATATGTACCCTTCCCGTGAAATCCATTGTATAAAATGACTATTAATACTTACGTTCGACTGGAAACCCTTTCGAGTAGCTCAAAATCAACATAATTTTTACTAGTCAATTTCAAATTGTGTTACATAGTCAACTAAATATCCCGACAACTCAGCTACACCATATTCGTTGAATCCAGTCAAATCATACCAAATAACCTAAAAACCGAGCCAAATCACAAAGGGATAATAACAAATAATATGTTCAAATTGTCCAGTTTTTGCTAATTTGTATAGCTTTTTTTTTGCTTGCCAATTAAAACATAAACCTTTTAAAATTTTTACTCTAATGTGTATTTAGTTAATGTACAATTACATGTTTACTCTTTGATGTTAAAAAAACTAATTAAAATAGGTAAGGGTATACGGTCGCAAAACGGGAGATCTGGTATGAAGGTGGCACTCCCTTTTGGAGGAAAAACACAATACAACACGCATGTTACCTAACGCTCTTAATATCATTAAATAAAATTTAAAAGTACTACTCTGTATTAAATAGTTTGATACAAAAGACTCTACGGGCATTCGTAACCCACTACTTGGTATAAACATAATAAGAATTTTTATGGGGTTAATTCATAGTGAAAGTGACAGATCATGCGTTCGTATGAAAGCAATTCTTTTTCGAGATACCTCTACTTACTCATGAAATGCACATAAAATAATATATTTAATTGTTAGTGGATAAATTTCTCTCTCATGAAAGTGAACATTTAAAGATTACAAATATACACTTATAAATAGTCATAGATAAAGATCATATGTCTCGAGAGAAGCTTTCCTTATGGTTGGAGCGACGTCAAATATCAACACATATGATCTTTTGGCGGGGTCCTCATTGAGACATCGTTCCATGTAGAGACGTTGTAAGCTATACTCGTCTCTTCTAAGGTCCATTAGTTGATGACAATGGATTTTTATTCGTTAAACCCATAACCGAGAGGGAAAATTTTTATTCAAGATTCTCGTGGCTCAAGGTAAAATGATTACAGTTCAAGTACGAATCAAGGACCAATATCACTAATATTGCTAAGTTATGGGAAAGGTTATCTTCGTCGACAAAAAAACTGTTCACTTTACATCAAGCAGATTCAATATTTTGTTTTCTAGAAACATCTGATCACAGACCGATTTTTGACATTAGAACCATTAATATCATCAATGCAACTTCTTTATCAATTTGGGTTTCGGAATGTCCCAAAATTCCTAAAAGTTGTAACGTTTTCTTTAGCGCTACATTAAAAGAACCCCATATCCAAGACCAACCTTTGGTTGCTCCACTACACCTTTCTGATAAGTATTTAAATTCAAACTCAACTCCAACGGTACTATTCTTGAGGAGGCTCAAATGGAAAAGTCCAACACTCTAGCTTCTACTGATTTTTTGGGAGACATTAGCAAAGGAGACGTCAACATCAGTTACTACTTTACACTCTCAAGTTTTTGAAAGAGTGAAAGATGCCTTATCAAATAAACCACAAGGTATTAAGCATAAACCCTTTCTTGTTGACCAAAATATTGACTTTAAAAGCAATATCTCTTTTCAACTAGACAAACGCCGTAGTTATGCTTTTCATATATCTTCTCATGAATCCCCTCAGACACAACCTAATCAAACCTCTGATGCTCTAAGTTTTCCATTCCAGTGCACATCTTCAAATTTACACTTGGTACTGCTCGTGAATCCTATTTTATTACAAACATAAACCCTCAATATACCCCACACACACTCAAATCTAAGTCAAACAAACCGTCAAAATGTCATGCGATTTGCAACAAAGCACTAAGATTTACTAAGATAATGTAAGAGAAGAAACCCCTTACAAGGAACAAAGAGAATGATTCTGGAAATATTTCAACTAGATTCAAGAAAAAAAGTAAAAGTAAAGCTAGGAAGAACAACACCGAAATTGAAGGTGATGAAGATCAATCGTGTTCACTATCATAAAGTGATTCTAAAGACGATGAATATGTTATATGTGTAGTCTTGGGGTTTCATAGGGCATCACTCTAGACGGAAAACCAATATGCTCAAAAAATAATGTGTTTACTGATTTCTTGTCGGAGTGGAGCAACAACGACATACCACCTCTTTATTTACGATCGTCGCACCCCCAGAATATCAAAGTATAAAGTCAACAATGGGGTGGTGACATCATGATTATCATACACATAGTCACAAAGAACGACCTCTAAATGAGACGTTCGAAAAGTTGATCATTTGCATTTGATAAAATAAAGAGTTTAAACATAGTGCGGAAGCATAATAACTGGTCACAGATACAGAAACATAGTTTTCAAATGATACAAATGATCTTATTTTGAACATAAATGACGGAAATGCATGAGACCTCACATTGCATCTTTAATCTTAGTACCTGAAAAAAATATTGCTAAAGCGTCAACATAAAGCTGGTGAATTCATATGTTTAATTAATTAGAAGTGTTTAATGAACCACAAGATTTTCCCAAACATAAGGACAATATAAAAAATACAAAGTCATCATAAAATCATTTATTACAGTATAAGCTCATGACACCGAAGCGTTAACAACACCGGTAGTATAATCATATAATGTAGCCCTCTGGATGCCTAAACCCACGACTCAGACTCAAATGAAACTATGCCCGCTTGTCCTCTGTTGGACCAAGCCGGATAGGGGTATCAACCCCGATAGATCTATCCATAACATTCGCGCTTACACAAAGTAATTAACGGTTCATGATTCACGGGCCAAAGCAACTGGGTTTATGTTGGACTTAGACTAGTACATAAATCAGTTATGCACTTGTGTTCATACGATAAATCAAGCAATGTCTCACCCCAAAGCAGTTAAAAAGTGGGGCTATAAACTCACCTCAAATGATAATCAAGTAAAAGCAATCAAGTAGTAGGCACGGAAAAATGTACGCATAACGTCAACCCTATCCGCAGCTTAGCGATAATAATGACTAACTAAGCTAAAAGCAATGCAAATAAGTAATGATACATTCATTACATTGTACTTGCACCTATTATTTAATAAATCAAAACATTTACTTTTTATTTAAAAATTCAAAGTATATTAAAATGTCAAAGTTTATAAATAAAAACACACATAAAAATAATTAATTTAAAACAACACAAGGACAGACTCTTTAGAAAAATAGACGCGACAATTTTTATATTTTTAGTTTGGGTAAATTGTTAGTTGGTCTCTAACTATGTCTAATAATAGTCCAAGTCTCTGTCCAATACAGTCCAGATAATAATAAGGTCCTAATCCTAATTTTTGTCCAATAAATATATATCAGTCCTATTCGTCTTATTATTTTATCGCTAACTAATTATTAATATCTATGTCAAAAATAAATTGATCATCTCTTTTAGGTCTTCTATAATTAAGTTATGTCTTTATTAGTATTACATAAAGTCTTAACCAAGTTAAATTATTGGGTCAAAATTGAACTGATTAATAACTATAAGGTGATTTTAAGACATTATGTCTCTCACGACAAAACATGTTCCCTCGTCTTACACAATATGGCACTGTGGGTCTCACTTACAGAATTTAATAAAAAAAGTTTTCTCTCTCTTCTCCCTCTTTCTCTTCTTCGACGGCTAGAACAAAGAAAATAAAGCCATCTCTAATTCTTGTTCAAACCGAGACTTATAACTCGATTTGTGACTTCGCTACTTGACGATTTTTAAAAATAAAAGTTGCACGATTTTCCTTACGACAGTAGCTACAAATCCCACGAAGAAAACGCCATGGTTAGACGTTGTTTACACCCGTTTTACTTTATTGAAGCAACATATTTACACAAACCACGTTTTTAGCTTACCAATTTCATAACCAATTCGGTTAAAACACTTTTGTTACGCATAGGTAAAACATTTATATCCGAAAGTACATTTTTGCTTACGATTTCGACGTACCCACTTAGCCATTTTCTTGAACAAAGTTGTGATTTAAATTGTGCATTCGTTGCTTGATGATTCTCAAAAATTCGAGTTGTATGATGATCCTTACTATCTCGACTATAAATCCCACAACAAAAACGACATGATTGGTCATGATTTGGATTCGTTTATACTCGATTGAAGTAACATAGTTACATAAAACTTAAAACATATTTTTAGCTCAAATGATCCCAAAATTTCCGTTTAAATGTCTCATGTTACTCATATATGATGTGTTTATATTCGAAGATAAATTTTTAATCATGTTTCCAACGTACCCATTTAGCCATTTTTTAGCAAATTTTTGATTTCATGTAAATCTTGTCTAGTAGTTGTAAGGAATGGTTTCTAGTTGTGCAAGTACAAGTAATGAGTTATGAAAGGAAAATAAAACAAGGATTTAGAATCTTACAAAGACTATGTGAGTCGATGAAACAAGAACCTACGAACCGGACTATGGAAAAATCCTAACCGAGAGCTTTACACGAGAGCCCCTAGCTCGTCCTTAACCCCGAATGTTAACCAAAATCGAACCCAAATTCGTCCTAGCTCAAAACCTAGCTTGAAACCCACGTAGATTTTACCCCGACGCCAACCCTAGCCGTGTGCACTCATCATGATGTTTTATGTTCTTAGTTATGTTTAAGTTTTGTGTATGTGTTTGTTTATGTGAGTGAATGTGGGATGTATCTTGAGGTTCTTAAAGATGGAAGATGAAAATGAAGTTCATGTTGTTTTGGTGTTGCTAGATCCGAAAGAGAGAGAAGTGTGAAATGTATTGAGTAACTTTTGGTAGTGAGAGAGAGAAATAGGAAAGGAATGAGTTTGTAAATGATATGTGTGGAAGGTTTATGTGCTACGTAGTGCATATAAAAGAGAGATATCTACATAGATTTTTTTGTACAATAAGATCACACACATGATTCATTTTTTTATTGTGTTTGTATAATAGTGTTTGAAATGGATAAAAGGGTAATGGTATTATTTTCAAGTAAAAGTATTTTAGTTGGTTACTTATTATACTTTTAATATGTTTTATGTGTAGGAGATAGTGGAGGTTTAGTAATTATTTAGAATGGTAAGAGTTTGTGTTTGTAGTAGATGAGGGTAGTGAAAATGAAATAAAGTGTAGTGTAGAAATTGTAGAAAAATAATTTGTAGATAAAAGTGTAAGTATTTTTGGGTGTTTAGTAAAACATTGATGAGTAGTTAACTTAACTAGTTAACGTTAGATATTTAGGCTCAAATGATGAAGTGATGAGTGACACGACTTTTCCTAGTAACTCCAAATAATGTCAAGTACAAATAACTAGTACATAGAAAAATTAAAGCGCGTGATACTTCATAAATATGAGATAACTTCTCAATTTCTTAAATTCACAAGGTTCAAAGCTTGAATTAAATAATTACATAGGAAAATAAAGATGGAAAATTGACGAATGTCACGGTCTTCCCATGTTTAGAGATTACGTTGCGAAATCAAACGTTGTTGTAGTAGGTGGATTAGTGAAAAGATGAGGGTACTTGATCTTGAATTGGTCCTCACGTTCCCACGTGTACTCTGTACCTCTTCGTGCATTCTAACAGACTTTCACAATCGGTATACGGCTTTGCTTAAGTTGTTTGACCTCACGGTCCATGATCTCCACTGGTTCTTTCATGAAATTAAGTTTGTCGTCGAGTTGGATTTCCTCCAAAGGAATAACAAGTGTCTCATCAGACAAGCATTTCTTCAAATTGCAAATGTGGAACAGATTATGCACTCGGCTAAGTTCTTGAGGTAACTCCAAACGATAGGCAACAGGGCCAATTCTCTCTATGATTTTAAAAAGTCTAATGTAACCAGGATTCACCTTTCCACGTTTTCCAAAGCGAATTACACCCTTCCAAGGCGCCACCTTCAACATGACTCTATCGCCAACCTCAAACTCAAGAGGTTTGCGTCTCATGTCGGCATAACTTTTTTCGGTCTCGTGCTGCTTGCATACGGCTCTTGATCTTATAGATCTTCTCAGTAGTTTCATGTATGATCTCGGGCCCAGTGAGTTGGGCATCACCAACTTCTTCCCAACACACAGGTGAACGACACTTTTTACCATATAGTGCTTCAAATGGTGTTGCCTTAATGCTAGTGTGATAGATATTATTGTATGAGAATTTAACACCCCCAATTTACATTGCGCAGTGGAAATACAAAATTGGGTGCTAAACACAAGTATCATCACACAAGGTATATCGAACGACTTAAAAAGAGACGTTTACACATAAAATATAAATAAGATTTCACACATTTTCTAAAACATATTTGCATCCCATAATGTACTAAAATGACACCAGAGTAAAGCGTTTAGTCCCCACGGATCTCGACCATTAAACCAACAAGTTTCAGTACAGTACATAGACATTTAACAAACTGTCCAACAGTAAAAGGATAGAAATGGTTTTAGACCAACATACTTAAAAAGCCAACCCACAACATCCAGAGCAAAGCTCCACCATCAATCACCTTCGATTACCTGAAATACATGCTTAAACGAGTCAACAATAATGTTGAGCGAGTCCATAGGTTTAACAAATCACATTTGAACACAAGAAGAAAATCAATCATAATCATTTTATAGAATTGTCGTGCACACAATCTATTTCAAGGCAGCTCATTGTATTTAAGCTTATGACACCGACCCCTTAACCAATTAGTCATCCACGCCAAATGCCAGCATGACTAGATAAAACCATAACCCCTCTGAGGTATTAGTTGCTAGATATATACCCAAATCTCATTCTCGTAAATTATCCTTCCTAGAGGTTACTCAACGTAATGCCCTGGTATCAGATAGGGTGGTCAACCCAATAGTACTATGATTTGAATAAGCGGCTATTCCCGACTCACAACATCAAGTCAGAACATAGTTAACGGTTCATGAATTTAGGGTCTTTAGCAACAAGGTACTCAATAGAATGCAAGGCAACATAGGAAACATTTGGGTTCAAACAACTAATCATGACTTGTGTTCATTTATTTTTAAATAGCATGTATTCCCTTCGCGGGTATTAAAACATTTAGTAGCTAGCATGAAAAGTGAGGCTACAGACTCACCTTAGTATAAGAGACCCAGCGAGATGATCGTCGATGATAGAGGATGCCTTTCAAACACGAGAACCGCAACCTATCAAATAAAGCGCGTTTATTAATAATGACTCGAGAAATAAACCATACATAAGAATATCAAACTCAAACTCATAAAATCACGACAAACTCGAGAGAAAACGATACAAGTAATACTATTACACTCTTCTATACATCTACTTTATCATTCTATACTCTCGACAAAAATCTGCCGACACATACCAAATGTACTAGCTCATTTACCCAATTTAGACTCGTCAAACGTTTATGAAACGACTCTAGGAACTAACTTACTATTTATAGAAAGTACTCTAACAAGTTTATCAAATGACTTTACTTTTAAAGTTCCCTGCTCGACTCATCTTTGAACTACAAAAACCGGACAGTTTTACGTCATCAACTCATACAACCGTTTTAACTTCTATAAACGACTCAATTTGCAAAACCGACGCTTAGGTTTGAAAATAGACTCACCCTCTAGGGTGTATAATTTCTCATCAGTCCTTAACTCATTTCAAAACTCATTCTATAGTCCCCGAGATTCGATCCAAATATCGACAACAACTATATGTAGTGTCGATACTCGTCTCCCGGTACACGAATAATCAAACTATCATAACTTTTCGCTCGTTTGGAGCTAGAAGCTCTACTTTATATCAAAGCTAATCGAATTCTCTATAACCCTATGCTATTAGTTAAGGCATAATCAAATCATAAGGTATGCAAAAATACCCTTTTTCCTACTGATCTAAATTACCCTACAAAATCTTGCATGAAATCATGTTTTTAACCAAAACCAACCATTTTTATGTTCATCCTATAATCCTAATAAAAACATAACTCATCTCTAACACTTGTATCATTCTCAAAATCAAAAATCCAAAATCAAAAATAAGTTTTTAGTGAAAAACTAGCATGATAATCTCTTGATCATCACCAACAACACATGCATGATCACAAACTTGACCTACCAACCTTAAAAAAATCAAACTCCATGCATGTAACTAAATTTAGTACCAAAAGAAGCCTCTTTCAATTCTATGATAGGGACTTTGATTGTTTTTATTAGATCAAACTCAAATTTGAATGAAAATTGATTGAAAGGGGTGTAGGGGGTGACGGCTTAAAAAGAAAAGAGGGAGGAGGGGTATATTTTTCTAGTTTGATGTTATGTGTGAGAAAAGTAGGTAGATTTAAGCTTTTATATGGTGATGGAGGGACCTTTCTTGTCAGTTTGTGATAGTTTTGGTTCAAAATATAAATAGTTAGCTAAAAAGCGGAAAATGACTATTAGTTAATTTTGAAAATATTTGTGGGGCTCGGGTTTCATAAAAATACTTCTCAAAAGTTAACACATATCTCAAATATAATAATATCGTCTCCCGACTCGAATTAACGCGTCATTCAAAAAAAAACATCAAAAATGACAAACATCAAACAACCGACAGTAAAACGTAAAATATTGGGCATCCATCGACATCACGCTTGCTAATACTCCTTATACTTATTAAAGATAAAAATATAAATCTCCTAACATCGGTTTAAACTTAAACCTCTAAAAATAAAAATCATTTGAACTCATAAAATTTTTTAAAAATACTCGTAAAGTAAGATTAAGCAATGACCTCGGTTTCAGGTTATCACATCCCCTCCTTCTTAAAAAGAGCGACGTCCTCGGCGCTTAACCTTCTCTAAAAAAAATGAGGAAACTTATCCTTAAAGAAGTCCTCACGTTCTCAAGTAAACTCTGGTCCACGTCTAGAATTCCATCTCACTTTCACAATCGGAATCCTACTATGCTTCAACTTCTTAACTTCCCTATCTAATCTCTACAGGTTCCTCTATAAAATGCAACTTATCATCAAGTTGAATTTCCTCCAATAGAATTACCAAATCCCTTTCTGCTAAACACTTCTTCAGATTAGACACATGAAAAGTGTTATATATAGCCCTAAGTTCATCCGGTAATTCTAACTTATAGGCAACCAATCCAATCCTTTGGATAATCTTAAAAGGTCCAATATATCTCGGGCTCAACTTTCCTCTCTTTCCAAAACGAATCACTCCCTTCAATGGCGATACCTTCAGCATAACCATGTCTCTTACTTCAAATTCTAACGGTTTCCTCCTGTTATCAACATAACTCTTTTGTCTACTTCTAGCAGATAACAAACACTTCTTAATTTGCACAATCTTCTCAGTTGTTTCAAATATCATTTCAGGTCCAGTCAGTTGACTCTCTCCTACATCACTCCAACAAACTAGAGATCTACACTTACGTCCATACAAAGCTTCAAATGGTGCGGCTTTAATACTAGCATGATAACTATTACTATATGAAAATTCCACCAACGGAAAATGTCTATCCCAACTATTTCCAAAGTCAATCACACACGCTCTAAGCATATCCTCTAACGTTTGAAACGTCTTTTCACTTTGTCCATCAGTCTCCGTATGATATGTTGTACTCAAACTTAACTCCTTTCCCATCGCTTTCTATAGAGATTTCCAAAATTCTGAAGTAAATCTACTATCACGATCTAAAATTATCGACAAAGGCACACCATGTCGACAGACAATCTCCTTTACATACGCTGTCGTCAATCTCTTCATACTATCCGTCTTCTTTATTGGTAAAAAGTGAGCAGACTTAGTCAATCTATCTACAATCACCCATATCATATCACAACCACTAGATGTCCTTGGAAAACCTGTCACAAAATCCATAGTAATCTTCTCCCATTTCCACTCAGGAATTTCAGGTTGCACTAATAATCCAGACGGCTTCTTATGTTCAGCCTATACCTTCGCACAAGTTAAACACTTATTAACATACTGGGCTATATCTGCCTTCATATTCGGCCACCAATATACTTTCTTAAGATCTTGATACATCTTGTCTGATCCAGGATGTATTGAATACTTAGACTTATGGGATTCATTCATCATTAAATCTCGCACTCCTAAAGAACCTTCCTTAGACTGACACAATGGTAACCAAATCCTATTCTCAAAATATCTCATTCCATTCGGCCTTAATACAAACAATGGTTTCAACATTCTACCTAGATTTTCTGCCTCAATATTTTCTTTCTTCAAACCATTAGCTTGGGCTTTCAATATTATCTCTATCAAATCAATACTTTCCATCATTACCAAAGCTCTAACTCTTAAAAGACTTATCTATTTCCTTTCTACTAAGTGCATCAGCTACCACATTCGCTTTACCAGGGTGGTAACGAATCTCGCAGTCATAGTCACTCAACAATTCTACCCATCTCATTTGTCTCATATTCAATTCCTTTTGATCCAAAATATGCTGCAGACTCTTATGATCAGTGAAAATCACACACTTGGTTCCATACAAGTAGTGTCTCCATAGCTTCAAAGAAAAAATCACAGCTCCAAGTTCTAAATCATGAGTAGTGTAATTCTCTTCATGCTTCCTCAATTGTCTCGACGCATAAGCTATCACTTTCTCCCTTTGTATCAACACAGCTCCAAATCCTTTATGAGACGCGTCGCAATACACTACAAAATCTTCAGATCCTTCTGGCAAAGACAAAATCGGCGTAGAACATAATTTATCCTTTAGCGTATTGAATGCAGCTTCCTCTTCTAATCCCCATTAAAACACCCTATTATTTTCAGTAAGCTTAGTCAATGGTTTAGCAATTAGTGAAACTTCTCAATAAACCTTCTATAATACCCAGCTAGACCAAGAAATTGGCGAACTTCAGTCGCCATTATTGGCATCGACCAATCTTTGATTGCCTCAATCTTAGCAAGATCCACACGAACACCTTCACTGTCAATCACGTGCCCTAGAAATTGCACTAATTTCAACTAAAACTCGCACTTAGAGAACTTCTCATACAGGTTTTCTTTCTTTAACAGTTCCAAAATTATCCTTAAATGCTTCTCATGTTCTTCTTCACTCTTGTAATAAATGAGTATATCATCAATGAATACGATAACAAACTCTGTTGATCCCAAACTTAGATCAATTTAGCTTGTGTAAACGATATTAAATCAAGTTAAACACATAAAGAAACTTTGTTGTATATGAAACAATTCAAGTATTATGCGGAATTAATACTCAAACAAGAACACACAAACAGTATAAACCAAACTTTCACTTTGATTGATAAATCAAACTTGCGTACAATGAAAGTATAAACGTATGAAAACTTATTAGATAACAAAACCTAAAGGCCTCCTTTTATAGACTAAGGAACCTTGTACAAGAGTCTACGTATCAGCTATTCTTGGTAAAGATAAACATAAGAAATACATTGTCGATCATATCTTTACTAGAAACATACTAGAAACATAAAACGTGTAGACTAAGTATTCTATCAGTGCTTGACTTCTTCTTATCAACGCTTGACTTCTTCCTGTCAACGCTTGTCCTGTCAACGCTTGATTTCTTCTTATCAACGTCTAAATTGCTCTTGTCAGCGTCCAAGTGTATTGGCTACATTTTATTCCCAACAATCCACCCCTAAACTTGATATCTACTCTAGTAATCAAGTTTTTGAATAAAAACTAAGAACTAGGAGGATTCTTACAAATCTTATCAAACTGGATATAAATATATCTAATCAAATCCTTGGCCACGTCACTTGAGTAGTCTATCTCCAGCTGTGTTGTCATCATTTTCTCCAAAACTTCTTTGGACATAGGATACTCAGCATCCACAACAGAAAACTTTGTAGAACTCAAATGATACATACCAGCTGCTGAATATAGACGCCATTGAAGTCTACTGATATCCTCATCAAGATCCTTCCAAACAGGATCTTCTTCATCTGGTGCACACATCCTTCTGAATTTTGACCAAATCTTTATTCCATTGACTGAAGTAGGTGCTTCAGTCTCATACTTGGCCTATAGTAACCTCCAAAGGTCTGCCAAGTCTTCCCTATCCAAGCTTGCAAATAAAGACATAAGAGTAGTAAAAGTATGTACATCTTTCCCATATCTGTCAATCATCCAGAACCCACTTGCATCTTCTTCATAGCTAACTATAGGGTTTCTGGAATCATGAGGTAAAACTTCCACCATATGTGAAACTTCCAAGGATGATAGCTTAATGCTCCTTCTAATAATAGCTTCACTAGGATTCAATCTATCCATATTTTCTGGAAACTCAAGTGGAACTCCCTTCTTCTTAGGTCTTGGAACAATTAAAGCCTGTTGAATCTGCATCTCTTCTGCAAGCTCTTCCTTTCTTTCATTTGAAAGAAGTCTGATAGTGTTCATCTCTTGCACTCTTACCCAAATAGGATAAGCTTTATACTCCAATTCATCAAAGGACAATCCCTGCAACTTCTGAAAAGTCCAACCTCCTTGATGACATCTAAGCAACATATAATAAAGCTCCCTTCTATCCCTCTTAGATTGTGAGAAAACTTTGTTGGCCTCATACTTTAGGATTACCTGACAATCCCTTTGAATCCTGAGAAGAATCTCCAATCCCCAAAACTGATCTGATAAATACATATCTGGATTCCTATGCAAAGTACATCTAGGAAACTTTAGGCATATCATAATCCACCTTCATCTTTAACTCTGCAAGTTTTTCCCTTGCCAACACATCACCATATCCAAGTCTTTCTGGTTCTTCAATAATCATGACACTTGAATATGTGCTCTTATCATTACTTCCTTCTTGTTCCTCAGAAGTAACCACAAATGATGACTCAACAACCTTCTTCTTTTCTTGTTCCATAAGTTGTGTAGCCAACATTGAATCAAATTTTACTTGAGCTGCATCCTTGAGAACCTCTGTTTCTACCATAATTCCTTTACCCTTATCTAATGTATCAATGATGGGTAAAGATGATGATTGTAACACCTCATTTTGATAACGGAAATGTCACATGCAATTATGGCGTGTCATCAAAGCATACAAGGAAAAATGTCTAAACATTACTTGACCTTAAAAGGAAAATACCAGAATCAAACATCGATAGTCCAAAATGTAAAGCTCATCACACACAAACATAGTATAATAAAGGAAAGGACTAAACAATGTCCAAAGCATAAGTATCATAAGAAAGGAAATGCATAAAGTAAAGAAGGCTAGACAGCTTCCAGTCCATATGCATGTACTCTTAGTGTCTACGAGCGTCCCTGAGTACCTGCCGTTTTGGGAACATAGAAAAGGAAAACGGTTGAGCAAATACGCTCAGTGCACGGATGTATAATAAATCATGAATAGGATAAGCATATAACATATAACAGCGGAAGAAAACTAAGTCCCGAGTAACCTGGTTAAGTCTTGATAAAACTGGTTTAATAGTTTGAAAAGTCTTATGTTTATCTTATAAAAACTGTTTGTCATATTTTACCATTAGCCAATATAGGTCATGAAAATCCATCGTGCATGAATACTTGGAGGGGTGACCTCATCATGCAAATTAGAGGGGCTATCTCTAATTTAATATACTGGTTTTTGGGTAGGAGGGATCAGCTCCTTGTGAAGGATGCAAGGCACACACCACATTCACCATGAAATCCTGACTGAAAACATGTAACTAGGATGCACCCATACGCCCCACATGATAAATATAATAAATGGCCAAAAGCTGAAGGGACGCCACGAGCAATCACTCCGCCGTGGTGAAGTCATAACATCAGTGCCTCTAATGTTATGGTTATGGTACCTCCATAACTAAGTGAAACTGGTCATGCATGTATATGGCTATAGGTAATCTTAATTAAACATAAGCAATCAAACACGTAACTTATACTATGGGAAAACAGTTGGCTACAAACGGGGAATCCTAATAAGGAAAGAATGTCCATACTGAAAGGACGAGAATCCATACCTTATGTCCAATGAACGAAGAAGATGAACTGAGAGGAATCCTACTTCCGAATCACTAGTGCTACATAAATACATACATGAATAAGTATCTGCTTACTAAATACGTAGCTGGTTTTATGTCATGTCTTAGCTTATTTTATGTGTTCTTACCATGTTTTACTGTTTTAAAGCTTTAAACTGTGTAAATCTTATATTCTGTTTAATCTGATTAAGTATTTTTGGTATTTCATGTGTTATTATACTTACTGTGTAATAATAAGTAACTTTCCAAAAATAGCAGGTTTTCTAAAATAGAAAGTTTCCAAAAATAGAAAGTTTCCAAAAATAGAAAGTTTCCAAAAATAGAAAGTTTCCAAAAATAGAAAGTTTCCAAAAATAGAAAGTTTTCAAAAATAGAAAGTTACCAAAAATAGAAAGTTTCCAAAAATAGAAAGTTTCCAAAAATAGAATTACTGCCTAAAATAGAAAAATTTCTAAAATTAGAAAGTTTAAATAAATAGATTAACTGCCTTAATTAAATAAGTTTCCATAAATAGATTAGCTGCCTGAAATAAATAAGTTTCTAAAAATAGAAGGTTTCCATAAATAGATTAGCTGCCTTATTTAATTAAGTTTCTATAAATAGAAAGTTTCCAAAATTAGAAATAAGCTGGTTAAATAAGCTAAGTATATAAGCCTAAGTGTTTTCATGATTATTTTCTAAGTCATATTATATAATGTATAGTTTAATAATTATTCCATGTAATTAAATTAAACTATAGGTTAAAATATTTAATTAAAGTATAACATGTTTTTAATTAAATAAAATTAAATACTTAGGTTAAACATGTATTATTATATATTAATAATATAACCTAAGTCATGTTAATTAATTAATTATAGTCATGGTTTTTAAATATTTAATTAATTATAAGTCTAAAATATAAAATACTTAGGTTAATTAATTTCATGATTATTAATAATTAAATAACCTAAGTCATGTTATTAAATTAATCATATCATTTTATTAATTTAATTTTTTTAACATAAGATCATAAACATAAAAAAAACTAAACATACACCATGAACCGGATCTAGACTAAAAAGCATGAACCGGACATGAAATCGACACCGTACCCCGAACCAAATCGGGGTACCCCGTGTCTTGATGCTGCCGTGGGACCCACACACACCAACCAAGACCATATGGTCTTGGTGGTGGTCGATTGGCCAAACTGAAACCCCTTCGGGTTCGGTGTAGGCTGCGGCCAAAAACAAACACCCCTTAAACCATACCTTTGATTTTTATAAAAGCTTAATTCATGTTAGATCCATGTTTATTTATTAGGTTTTTGTAAAAAACATAACATGTTCTTGATTTATTAAAAGATCAAATCAAAAGAAAAAGTTAAAAAAAAAAAATTTACCGAATTCGTGGATCAAAAGGACGAAGAACAAACACGATCACCAACAAATAATCCAAGATCCAAGATCAACAACCACCTCCTTGTGGTGTTTGTAGGGTGGCGGCACAAAAAGAAAAGGGAAGAGGGTTTTAGGTTTTTCTAAAATCTTCTGTAAATGAAAAAATGAGTAGTGAAAATCCTTTTTCCCTTTTAGTAAAAATTTACAAATGGGCTTGGCCCATTTGTCCTTGTAGTCGCGGGTAGGGCCCCACTTGGGTTACCCGTACCTTTTTCCGTGTCCCGATGTTAAGTTATACGTTTGTGATTATTTGTGTTCGTGTTTTAAGTGTTCTCGTTACGTAAATATCGTGATCTAATATATTTAATTAAGCTCGTAATAAATATATTTACGTAATTAATAATAGTTCGTGTTTTAATTACGTTCATGATTTCATGATCGCATGTTCGTGATTAATTATTGTCAAATAATTATTACGTGCTCGTGCGTAGTAAATACATATCGTGTTCTAACACGTACGTAATACGTAAAATCCTAACACGTAATCGTAATCATGCTATATTAGGAAAGTTTTAATCTAGTACGTACGATCTTAAGGGTACTATTCATGGTAAAAGCATGCGGGTTTTACAATGATGGTACCTGTGAAGACACTTCTTTGATGATAGCTGATTACTGGAATACATCAACCATACCTGCAGGTCTATCAACGTCCAAAACATGTGTGTCAACGCATGTCTTACTCCTATCAGCGTCAAAAATCTGCTTGTCAACGCTCAACTTACTCTTATCAACACTTTGCTTGGTGAACTGCTCCATCATTTCTGTAAAGGATAAATTCAAATTTGTAGGGGTAACCAATGAAACATCAAAACCTGGTTGCCTCTTCAAATATGTAAGAGCTTCAGCCACACCCAAAGATTCACCATCATGTGAGCCTTTGCCTCTCAAATCAATTGGCTCTGTAGCAGCTTCATGTGAGCCTTTGTCACTCAAATTAATTGGCTCTGTAGCAGCTTCCTCCCCTTTGTAAGAATCCTCCCCTGATGAAAGGACTCTTGTCTGCCTTCTCCTAGTTTCAGCATCTTCTAAAACAACAATCCTCTCCCTCAATTGCTTGAGTTCAAGGCCTTGGGTAGAGACAGTATGTACAAGGTCTGCATTTTGCTTTTGCAAGCTAATTCATACAGCCGTCAATTCCAACATTGTATATGGTTCCAATCTGCCCTCCTCTAGAATGGGGATTTGACCTCCCAAAATAGAGTCATGGGGCATGGATGAGGTCTTAATGATGTTAGGACAGGCTTGGCCTGCATCTAAGCGAGTACCAATAGTCCTAGCCTTACCCATATCACCAACCACACTTGTGGTGGTGGTTCTCTCTGCAACATGGCTAGGACCACCAGAGGAGAAAACTCCAATGGTCCTTTGGCGTTTTTCCATCCTAAAGTCTGGGGGTGAAGAAGATGATGTGGATTGGGTTGCAGTTTGAAGGTTAAGGGGTGTTTGGGTATGTTGTAACAAGGTGTAAACGTTTGAAATAGGAGTATCAACGCCAACATTTAACGTGTCAGCATCGAAGGGATCTTGGTCAAGTTTCATATGTTGAGGATAAGGTGATGGTTCAGGTAATGGGTCAAGTTGTGGTTGTGGGTCAGGTTGAGGTTGTGCTGCTGCAATAACAGCAAGCATGGCTTGGGTGAGTGGTAAGTCTCTGTGAGGGGGTGAATTCATCTTACTAAAAATAGCTTTCTTTTGCACAGGGATCGCATAAAAATAATCATGATCCCTGGTGCAATACCTTTGTTCATCAAAAATCATTTGTAAAAATCTTGGGTAAGCCAGAGTCATCTTGCTACCCTTGTTTTTACACATGCCATCAAAAATCATGTTAGAAAAAAAAAATATTTTTGCCCTGTAGCAATACACACAATGGCACTACCAGTGGATCTGTTAATTTCATTATGTGCAGTACATTTGGGACTTAAACATCGAAGGATGACATGTATTAACTTTTTATAAAATTCTAACTAATCTTTTTTAACAAATGAATTTTTATAAAATTCTAAAAAAATTAACCAATTCTATAAGAATACCAAAACTTGTAAAAAGTAACATTCTTACTAATTTCCTAAGTTTTATATCTATAAAATGTAATGTGAAAAACAAATTGTGGCCCAAGAGACGTAAAAGCCCAAAATCAGTAACTAAATGATCCACTACACACTAACTAATGTGATTTGGACTAACAGTGAAACTAATTTAACATAATTCTATAATGAAAGGACATTCAGGTCGACTAAATGCTTAACAGGGGACTAACACTTACTATCAGACTAACGGAATGGGGTAGGAATGCCTAACGACTACTAACTGTGGACCGTGGGCGCTATGCAGAGATACAAAGTTGAGGTTTAAACGTGTAAAACGAGGTCAACTTTATTTTCAAAGCAATTTTTAACAGAAACTTAAGAGAACTATTACTGGAACTATGCATGAAACTAAACATAAAGAAAGTTTCATATAGCACGTTAGATAAAGCAGATTAAATGTAAAATTGCACTACAATCTAAACATCAAAATATCAGCTATCATTAAACTAAGAACTTGCAGATTACACTACAAATGACAGAAAGTAAAATGTGCTTAACCGTTACATCCGTCGTCTATTCCGTTGATGGCGAAGCTTAGCGCTGAGCTAGCTTTAAACAAACGCCAAAATCTTGATATCGAAACCGAGATCGAACCACAACTAACTAAACTCCGCAGCAAACTTTAATCCTTTAAATTTTACTCTTCTCGAACGTGTATACAAAAACAGCTCCCTAGGTCGTCATCGATAACACTGCTACTACTTCTTCAAATCAGCAACATGTTGATCACTCCAGTATCACTACTACTATCAATCCAACTGCGTAAACCGAAACCGATACAGCTACTAATACTCCAAATGATCACTATCACAACTACGAATCCAAAATGCTAATGCTTCAACATCGTCTAAACTTGAGAATTTGAACAACTCGAATCAAGATTCACTTCAATCTACTCTTACTATGGAATCAATCTCCTTCACAGCTACAATCAACATCGATGAATGTCTACGGCTGCTACGATTTACTAGTTATCACTCGCTTATACTACTCGCTGGAATTGAACTCTCCATGGAATCGAACAATAATCGACACTATATCATAACGGCCTTCACGAACGTACGAACTGATCACAAACTAATCTCTGATGTACACGTGCAATGTATGTAGAAGATGTCAGAAAACTTGACAGCTTTATTGCATATAGAAGAAAGTCGGTTACAAAATCGGTTGTAACAAACTCGTAACTGAATACATGAGCTACTGAAGCACTACAAGCAACTGATTTCTACAAATCTCTCCACTAACTGAGTATGCTTTTGTGTGTGTAAACACACACTAATTGTAAGCTAAGAAAAGGAAAGATTTCTAACTAACTGTGTGTTTTTTTACACACTAAACTACTTACAAAAATGAAATACAAAAGGAAGAATTTATAGGCGAGAGGCATGCATGCAGGGGTGATGAAGTGTTTTGGCCATTGAGCACTTGCCACGTGGCAGGGGTTATTTGGAGTTGTAATGTATTGATCCGGATGTAAGATAACTCGCAATGTGATTGGCTGTTGGGGATTAAGTTGGGATTCGGTTTGGTGCAATAAATGGGAAGTGGTATTTAAATGTATTCAGAGTTATTAAATGGGGTGGGTATAATTTATTTTAAATTGCTAATCATTGGCATATATAAAATTCGCCCATTAATGCTGCCCTCATTTAATCATCACCCCATAATTGTTGAAGATGCTTGATCCGTGTGAGGGGCTTTCTTGCCTTCGGATTGGTCCAGACAACTTAACATGGATCATCAAGTTCTAATTATGGCAGAAATGGCCCCTTCTCTTGGCAGTTTTGTTGATCCTTGTTATAACATTGAAAGCTTGTCTTCTAAAGTCCTTCAACTTCTGAAATCAACATATTAAACACTTGAACTTTGAAACTTGATCCCTTTAGGTCCTTCTTTTATCTTCTTTCTTCATATTTGATCCTTGAAATCCGTGTTTGCACCAAGTCGTATCTTTTTACCTACACATTCAAAAACAACAAATACCCACGTAATTTAGATATTTTTTAGTTAACTTTAATGTATTTGACTATGTTTTGAGTGGTTTTTGGATCATTATTGATGAGTGTTTTCACACTTATCAACTCCCCTCCATTTGACCATTGCCATGACCTCATGCAATGCAACATTTCAAAGCTCTAGAGTGCATTTTTCTCATAATTAATCAACCTTGGCCATTTTAAGATTTAATAAACTAAACTATACTACATGATGAATGATTTTGAATATTTCACAATGCAATGCAAAGAAAACAATTCTATTTATATATTTTTGAATTTTCTTGAAATGGTTTTGATGGAAATAACTCATAAAGAAATCAATGACTTAAATTAGGGCTTTGGTACCATGGACACTTATCACCCTCAAGTTTTACTTTCCCCATACCAAGCTTAAAAATAGGATCATTGCATTCATAAGTAAAAAGTGCATCAACTTATTCATGACAATTAAATGTGGAACCGGTTATTATTTGAGCAAATTGCTTGAAGGCAAATTTGTCATTATCTGAAGCGTGAAATATAAGAAATGCAAAATCCAAAAATAAGGAAGCACGGTTTTAATCCTAAGTAATCCTCTCATCCATTACTTGAAGAACCGCTCACAATTAATATAAGTCCGACTCAAGAATAATAAGTCATTCGCCTTATGTGTAAAATCCTCATGTCATGCATTAATAAGTAGCTACACACTCTCTAAATAAAGAAAAATAAAACTCACGCAATAATTTACATCCTCCGCCTTTTTGAAACTTTGGATCTTCAATCCCGCAACCCGTCAAGGTAATATTGGATTGGAGCAACTATTAAATCCCCGCAACCCGTCAAGGTAATATTGGAATCTAATAGTTACTATAATTAACACTTCACTGCCCCTCTTGGGAGTCTTGTATAGTTATTATTTTTTCTTTTTCTTTTTCTCTTTTTTTTTCTAGCCACTCTTTTTTTGTAAGCCGCTCTAATTTTTCTTTATTCCTCACAAAGAAAGTTGAAAAGAATAAAAGGAAAAACACCCGCTAAATATTAAGCATGACATAAGTCTAGTACACATAAAACGTTCTAACTTAGAATCTTAAGACGTACTTATACCAACCGTGAATGATTAGACAAAAATGCATAAGAGATTACAAACCGATTAAAACCGTTCTTGATTATTTATTAACATATATACATGCGAAGAAATTAAAGGCAAAGAAAAGAAGGGTTTAGCCACAAGTAATTATCATGAACTTTATCTAGCCCTTTTATACTTGTTTCAACTCTATCATTTCCTATTCTACACAAATTTAAAATCTCAAATAATGAGACTGGTGGATGCTTAGCCTAATAGACCAATGAAGGACTACATGGTTAAGGATATTAGCTAGAGAATGCTTGGATAAGCAAACTTGGTTTAAGTCAAAGTATCCATGGCGGGCCTAATATGTCAAAGAAGTCTAAATTTATTAAACCATGTTTTTATTATTTTTCTTTCTTTTTATATATCTTTGATGAAAAATAAAAGAAGAAATATATACAATGCAAATGTGTTATGCAAAAATAATTGATGCAAAAATTATGAATGCATATTTTTGGTTGCCAAAGAAGATCAAAAATTTTGAAAAATGTTTGAAAAATTGATTTTCTAAGTTATCATGAAGTTAAGGTAATGGTCTAGGTAAGGTCACTTCGATAGAAGTCTCCCCTACACTTAAGATAAACATTGTCCTTAATGTTTAAGAGTATTAGAGTAAACTCCCCTACACTTATGACATTGCGTACTTTGCTTAACTCAAGCTAAGGAAGAGACAACTAAAGGGTATTGATTTTAAGCACAAGTATTTTGAATATCACAATAGCAAAAACTAATCGAAGTGAACCAGATACACGGGCCTCCTCCATGAGCTCCAAGCATGAAATGAGAGAGAGCAACCCTTGAAACAAACACCAAAAGACAAAAGATAGGCACCCCCCCTACACTTCATCTCGACTATATACCACCTAACCTATTTAGATCTACTCTACGTTTTCTAACCTAGTTATACAATGCTTGAGTTTTTTTAACCCTAAGTCGCTAGCTCGACTCGGCCCCGAATTAAGTTGTCCTTGGAGAAACCATCATGGAGAATAAAAGATATCACTTTGAAGCACATCTCACATGATACACTCAAACTTAGCACGTTGCCATTTACTATAAGATTTACAATATCCGCCTCGATAAATGGAACGGTCCAACGTGTCTCAAGTTTGTCCAACATACGAAATCTCTCATGTAGGAAGTAGCCCAGGATCAAATACATAGTTTCCATCTCTACATGTGAACAACTCCAAAATAGGTAGCATCACCAAAGTAAGCTCATACGAGAAGGTCATATCAATCAAAGTCACACTCTTAAGTGGAGTAGATGAAAACCAGGGTGTCTCAAATTTATGTATCCCAGGATCAAAAACCTTTCCCTTCATGGGAAAATAAGAAGATGAACTCGTATCAACCATATAAGATTCCCCCTTAGATATCAAAACATCATGAGACAATGAAGGTGTAGGTATCAAAACATTCATAACTATTATGTCCATGTTGGGCTCGTCATCATCATCAAAAGGTGAGTAATCTTCCATAGAAGGCATAGTGAAAGGAGGATCAATAGAAATAGTATCTTGTGAAGGAGGTGTAATCTCTATGTTCCCAAAAAGCATGTTGTCAATAAGACGAATCTCCTCTTCCCAATTAGAATCACTATCATCAACCTCAATATCAATATTAGCAAGAAAAGCCTCTATGATGGCATCAATATCCATATGAGAATCCATATAAAAGGTTTTTGGTTCTAAAGGTGCCTTAGGTGAAAAAGAATCAATCTCTAAGAGTAAAGGATCTTCATCAATAACCAACTTCAAGGGTGGGAGGGTGGGAACATAAGGCTCAAAAGGAGGTGTATTAATGAGAGAATCACTCAAAGGGATGTTATGATCATGAAAATCAAAAGGTGTATCCTCAAAAACCGGTGAAAGTTGATCAATCAAGGATTCTTCTTCTATAGACTCATTATTAGGTTCTTCATACTCCTCAAAAAGTGGGTTATCAAAACATGTCTCAAAAAGAGGATTTGAATGTATCATAAAATCACTTAGAGGAATAGGTGAAGGAGTCATAGAAGAAATGGAGTCATCATCATCAGAAGTAAAGGACTCATCACTATCAGAAGGATCATCAAAGGTTTCATCACAAGAATCATAAGATGGGAGAGGAGAAGGATCCACATTTCCTATAGGAGCAAACTCTTCATCCAAATTAGGAATGTTATCTTGACAAGACAAATCATTGGATGATATAGCATAAGATGCATCACTAGAATCACAATCATCATCCTCCATTTGTGGCAAGTCTTGCACAAACTCTTCCTCAAACTCATTATCCCTTTCTTTGAACAATTCATCAAGATCAAAGTCACCAAAATCACTAGTAGTAGCATGAAGGTCAACATGTGATGAAATCTCAATGTGATCATGAGGAGAAGAGGTATCAATACAAAGCTCGTCACATGGTTCATTGGAAACACTCTCAAGCTCTCTTTGGATTGGGATAAGGTTCTCAACACTAGAAGCGGTTAATTCATCCAAATCGGTGTTTTTATTAGTGTTAAGAGGATCTTCCCCCATGGTTAAAGAGTCAGTAGGTTCCACGTGAGGTAAAGGTGATGAAGGTGTGTCATCAGTAAATGTCATACAAATCAGAGAATCGTCATCATCGTCATATAAGCATTGATTAAGCAAACGAGCACGAGTAGCAAAATATTGTTCTTTTTCCTCAAATGTAGCAATCTTAAAGAGGAAATTATTAAAACATTTCCTTAGGCGACACGAACCTTTTTTCAATGATTTACGACACATATCACCGATCTCCTTGTCATAAAATTGCCAAGTCTTAATTTCCACTTCCTCAAAAAACTTAATTTGTTCCTCTAATAACGGGCACACGTTTTTCATTTCCTCAATGCTTATGTCTTTCTTACTATCAATCGCCTTAGAAATTTTATCGATCGACTCGTTTATTGTCTCAAGTAAAGAAGGCGACTCATTGCAAACATGAGGGGCATAAGAAGGCGGATTCCTCGGTCTACAATCATAACCATAATGGGGTGCGTTCCCACAAAACTCACATGAATAAGTCGAAGAATATGGTGGAGGTGGATTTCCATAATTAGATGGATTATAGTTTTGAAAAGAGTCATGATTATGAAAGTTCTCATGATTGTAACCTTGAAAATTTACTTCATTTTGAAAACCCTCATAATGTAAAAATCCTTGATTTTGAAAAGTATCTTGATTATGGCATGGAAAATTTTCATCATTTTGAAAGCTTCATTGTTTGAAAATCCTTGATTATGAAAGGTTTCTTGATTATAGCCTTGAAAACTATCATCATTTCGAAAACCTCCATAATTGGAACATCCTTGGTTTTGAAAAGTTTCTTGATTAAAGCTTTGAAAATTATCATTATTTGGAAAACCTTCATTATTTGGAAAACCTTCATTGTTTGAAAAATCTTGGTTTTGGTATGGCTCATCAAAGGGTTGATCATGAAATGATGATGGATTTTGTGATGAAAAACCGGAATATCCAATATAGTTATTACAAGTATAGTCCATTTGAGTGTTAGGTTGAAAATTGGGGTTCTCGGTTCCATTATAAGCATATCCCTCCCCATAAAGCCATTGTTTTGATCACATAAATAAGTATCGTTTGGACCTCCACAAGTCGAACATGGCGAATAATTAGCGTTGGCAGATCGTTGTTGCAAAATCTCCAACATGGAACGAGTATCCATGTTTAACAAGGTGGCCGAATGTATATACAAGTAAAAAGACGTTTAAGAGCTTCCTCGGGGAAGGAAGTAATACACCAAAGGTGGTATGGTTACACGTGGGCGAGTACACGTGTAAATAAACTCGAGGAGTGAGAGATGAGCTCTCGGTCGACTTTGAAGAAGAAGGGATTATCCTCTTCGAGATTCAATATGAAATATCCACAAGAAATTATAATATATGTAATTACTACTTGGGTGCAAGACCCCCAATCAAGCCTTCCTTCTTAGAATACGCACTAGTAAACGGGGGGTTAGGTGGCGCGAAGCACTTAAGTACCTATTAACCCTTAGATGGCATTTTATAACACATCGCCTTTCTATTCACTTTGTAGTTTGTATTCTTCGAATTATTGCCTATTGGAAGTATTTATCTATTCTTGCTTTATTGAATTTGATCGATACACGTGCCAAGGACCAGAACGCCCCCTAACACGGTGTATTGCCTTGGCAATACTTATGGAAGATATGTGTATTGGTTGTTCTTATACGTATACGTATTTACATATAATAATATAGAGAAAATATTTTTGTATTTATTTGATTTTTTTAAGAAAAATACTATATGTACGTAAAAACGATGAAAACCGATATAATATATATTTTGGGTGTAATCTTTTAGGAAAAAGATTACTTTATGGATTGTTTATTTTTTTGGTTCAATTCTTTAGGAAAATAATTGATTTTGTGGTTTTTTATTTTTTATATTTTTTATCTTTTTTATATTTTTTATGTTTTTGATTTATAATATGTAAAAATAACGTTCACAAAGTGAACGGATCCCATAATCCAATACGTCTCACTCGAAACCGTTAATTTTCACGAAAAGAACCGGCAACGGCGCCATTTAATATTTCGTTTTTAGTGTAGTTGTCTCTCGGTCTAATCGAATGGATATAACAATCTTAAGCTTGACTTTATTGTTTTTGGTGATAAAAGCTTGTTTGGAATCTAAGCTACTTGACACAAAGCAATTAAAAAGGTAAAAAAAAATAGAATTTATCTACGTATACGTACTACACTAAAAACATTTAGCAAATACCGCAATTAAATGTACTACATATAAAACAGAAAAAAAACACAACTTTATTCTACAAAATAACTACACTATCATTCTCTATTATACGAATTAGCAGTTTAGAAACAAAACAGCCTAAGTACAAGTAAAAAGGCCCACTAAAAGAAAATATCATGCCCAGCAATACAACTAAAAAAAATGTAACTATGCAATCAAACTAAACCAACTACAATTTGTGCTTGCAATTTAAACATATCAAAGTAAAAAGTAAAACTTAAACATTTACCAAATTTTAAAAAAATGAAAACGTCTCTTCATGAAGAGTGAGTTACAAGTTCGAATCTAGCAGTTACCATATTATTTATTTTTAATTTCCAAAAACTTAACAAATGAATGATTCCAATTAGACTCCTATTTGACCATATATTCAACTCTATTTTACCTTGTTTGACTTCCAGTTAAACTGATTAACTCCATAAGTGAAACTTGAAATAGAAGACATTTCTAACAGACTTACTTTCTAGTCACTCTTAACAAACTAATCAGACAAACAGAAAATCGATGAACAAAAGTATGAGCTAAAATTGATCCTAAACTTCAGACTTTACATAATTCAAGTTGATCCAAACGCACGCTACCTCATCTAACGATTTAGTTATGATCTAGGATTATCTAGTGCTTACTGCGAGAGTGACACCAAGCTCTAAACTAACTGTCACTACACTTCAAGAATTTATTAAAACCAAACACTCAGTAACAAGTTGAACAAGTAATTTTATAAGCTACAATAAAAAAACAGAAAGTAAAAGCAGGAACTAGACAAGCAAGTATACAGGCAATCACAATGAACAAGTTTCACAAAGAATAGCATGCAACTAGTCTACAAGCAGATTAATCTAATAAATTGCAGGAAATAAAGCGTAGCGCTTAACCAAGATTGTCAAACACTGATTAATAGAGAATGCAGAAAACTAATAAGCCATAAATGTGAATTCAAACGCAGAAGCAAAAACAGTTAAACAGCAATGCAAAGAACAAATCCAACAACTAGAAGGAATTATCTTCTATTAAACTAAATATGCAGAAAATTGAATCACGCTTAACTTGTGCATCCGAAGTTTAGTCCACTGAGTCGAAGCGAAGCGCTGAGCTCGCTTGAATCATTCACCACTACTTTCTGTCTGTTAATCTACTTTTGTCAATGGCTTTTAAATCCAAAGCTCGAAAACAATAAACCTGCAAAACTGAAACAAATACGCAGAAAAACAAAGCAAATCTGTTAGGTCATTTCAGTACCTAATGACCTCCCTGAAGGATTTGAATAACAGTCAGCCTAAGTGAATTATTAACCTTGAACATAACGAGGTCACTGATTGAACAGTCACTCAGTGAGTTACCTTCGAGTTCCTAGACTGAGTCTAAAAGGAAGACTCAAGCATTCAGAGAGGCGAAGCTCAACGAATGTCTTCTATGAAAAAGAACAAGGTGATGGGTTCAGTGAGTTGTGGCAATAGACTCACTGAACCCCATACGATCTCCCTGAAGAAAACAAGCATTCTCCAAGACTGAAGGAAAGGCGGGATAAATTGAATTGTGACAAGATGAAGTACATCACACAATTAGCGTGACTTACCCTTTTGGGATATATGGGGTACTAACATGTGTAAAGGACTTACATCTTACTACTTAGAATAGGTTAAGACAAGATACTACACTGTACCAATAAGACAAGAATTGCACAAGGGCAATTATTGTCTTCTACCCACTTTCCTTCTATAAATAGGATGCTTGTAGAGGAGAGAAAATCAAGTTTGTGCAGTAAATGCTTTAGACATTCACAAACAAGTTTTCTCTCCTCCAAACATGATCATACACTTGAGTTACAAACTCCTTTTGATAGAATCGTCAAGCTTAGCAATCGTTCGGATTGGACTAGCTTGTTAGTGAGGAGATCACAAAACCACACATTGTCTATTCAATCCCTATTGTAGCTTCGTATACAATAGGGTATAATTCTTTAATAAAGCTAAGAGTTAAACGTTGAAAACATTGTGTTATTTACTTACTTGTATTAAGTTTATTGTATTACTTAACCATGGGTTAGGACTATACTTAGTTCACTTAAGTATAGTACTAATTACAAGGGAACAACAAGTGGTATCAGAGTGGTAGGATTATAAAACTTTTAACCACCGTCTCAAAGTTTTTAAAACCTTGATCCATTATGGCTGAAAGTAATGTACCCTAACTTGTTAACAAGAAAGGAGCGAGTTACTCTATTAGCGCTCCTAAGTTAGAAGTTGAAAGATTTAACAAATGGAAGAAAAGAATGCTATGTTATTTGATGGGAATGGAACCTTATTACATAACTTGTATTAAGGATGGTCCATTCAAACCAAAAATAGCAACTGGTGATGACAAACCTGAAAACCAATGGTCTGACGATGAAAGGAGAGTGGTCAATCAAGACCAACGTCTCAAAAGCATCATAATATCTTGTCTTCCTGACGATATTATGGAGGTTGTCATTGAGTGTGAGACGGCCAAAGAGACTTGGACAGATCTTGTTCATAGTTTCGAAGGACCATCTAACACAAAGGAAAATAGGATTATGGACCTGAAGTTAGAATATAACACTTTCAGGGCCAAAACATCTGAAACACTTCCTCAGACTTACACCAGGTATAAAACCTTGCTCAATGAGCTAACGAATGACGGGGTGAAACTATCTAAGCATGAAATCAATGTTGGTTTTGTGAACAGTCTCCC
Organism: Glebionis coronaria; assembly: GCA_025667525.1. Taxonomy (NCBI): domain Eukaryota; kingdom Viridiplantae; phylum Streptophyta; class Magnoliopsida; order Asterales; family Asteraceae; genus Glebionis; species Glebionis coronaria. Next base: position 558,731,461 of record CM046877.1, on the reverse strand, counting down.
TGAAAAATGGCTTGGTTTTTCTCAAGGACTGAGAAATGCTAATCACATACAGACTCAGGATCTTGCAGACATTTATGGGAGATTCATCTATGAAGATAATCTGATAAATAGAAGATATCCTGAGTCCAAGAAGGCCTTAATAACAGACACCTCAGCCAAACCCACTCAAATTGATAATGGCCCCATTTCAACTGCTTTTTACTCAAATGCAATTGTTCAAAATTTTCAGGAAACCTCAGATGATGAGGTGGATGAATAATCTAGTACTGAATAGATAAGAGATTTGAACAGGGAATATCATGAAACGGCCATGTTGGCAAATACCAAACGCTATATCAAAAGAACTAGATTTGCTGGTAACCAATCCACTGAGGGAGTGGATTGCTATCGGTGTGGTAAAACTGGGCATTTTGCTAAATATTGTCTTTCAACAACACCTTTGGCCTCTTATAAAAATCAAAGTTTTTCATCAGGGAATGACAATTTTCAACCCAAGTTTACACCAAAACTAATTCAGGCTTCTCCAATTAATCAAAGTTTTCAGAATAGTAAGAAAATTGAAAAAGACTATAGGTCTGAGTATAAAAAGGTAAAAGCTAAACTTGCACTCTTGGAAGCTGAACCTACTATTGCTCAGACTCAAAAGCCTGCTTAAAACAAAGCCAAAGGTCTTGTAGCTGAAACTTTTGATTGGGATGATGAAGATTTGTCCTCAGAAGAGGAGGAAGTCAGGTATCAAGTGTTAACGGCTCTAGCTGATGATGAATTATCAGTTGGAAAGAATCATGTACGAAATGGAGAATGGGTTGACATCACCATGAGAAAGGTAAACATGCTTCTCTCTATGGATGAAGAATTTGACTGGCAAAAGTTCCTTAAGTATATTAATATTGACCTATCATTTGTTGAAGAGCAGAGATTGAATCTTTTGTCAAAATATAATAAACTTGTTTTTGAATTGAACAAATGTAGAGATGATTTATTAGTTCTAAAACAAGCTAAACTTGAAGCAGTAAGCTGTCAACTTCAGAACACTGAACTCACTAAAATCAATCATGCTCTTCAAGAAAAGCTTAAGGAAGAAAAACAAATCAATGAGAAATGAACAAATAGCTCTACCTTAGCTTCTCAGTATATAAAAAGTCAAATACCTGCCCAAAAGAAGAAAATTCTTGGGGCACGACAACTCACTGAAAAGGCACCAACTAAGGAAATGAGTGAAAAGGCATTTCTCCCTGCTTCAGTTGGGTTTGATCATGAAATGATTCCTAAGTCAAAAGACTGGGTTGAGAGATCAAATCCTGAGAATGTTTTGCCTAATTTTGACACTGGAAAAATATTAATTCCTGAATCTCAGGCTATTAATGAAAAACTTGGTCTAAATGAAGAGACTGATAAAATCAGTAACACTGAAACATCTAGTGTTGTTGAATACATTCAGACTCCTCTACCTCCTTTGAAAAACCTTCAAGTAGCAAGTCCATGTTCTGAACTAATTCATTGTCTTATCAAGAACACTCACCTAGAGGAAGAGCTAAGTTAGGTTGTATTAAACAAACAAAGCCTGACTCAAAAATGATACCAGATCACACTGAGTCAGGAACTGTCACTAAAAAGACAACCAAACCTATATCTCCCTCAGGGACACCAAAACACTCAGTCAACTCTACTCCTATTATAAATCAAGAGGAGTTAGGTAGATTGTTCCAACTTTTCATGGAAGAGAAGCTGAACTCAGCCTCTAAAACTCAGGGTGAAACATCTGTGTCCTCATAGCCTGAATCATCAACAAGTAACAAAACTGAACCTGAGTCTTCTAAGAAAGTTAAAACAAAGAAACCTACTTGTGAGCTATGTTACTATACAAATCACACCACTGACGACTGCTATAGAGTTCTCTATTGCATGAAATGTAAAGTGAAGATCACAGGACAGCAGATCATGAGATGCACATTGCTTCTATTAAAAATGCTAAAAGATACAATACTCAGCCTTACAACTATGGGCCCACCTCAAAACAAACCAGAAAATCTAAGGCTAAGCCTTACCCACCTTGTACACATTGTGGGATTCCCGATCACAGACCTGATGATTGTGTATACTATCCTGAGAGTGAGATTTGTGGAAGCAATGATCACACTACCTCAGGACACAATAGAATCATCATGGTCAGAAGAGGAATGTTAGCTGAGTCATCTCAAAGTACTAAATCCTCAGTCGGACTAAGCTGCAAAACATGTTGAAGCAATGTTCATTCTACCTCAGACCACGCTGAGTTTGAGTACTTCAAACGAGGTGAAAGACGTTAGGCTCTTCGAGCCAAAGGGCCTACTAAAAAGTGGGCTCACAAGAGAAACTAATCCACCTCGTTATTTGTGTAGAAACACTTCAAGGAGCCTGTCTGGTACTTAAACAGTGGCTGTTTAAGAAGTATGACAGGGGTCAAAAGTTATCTGCACAAATACGTGGAGCAACCAGGTCCTAAGGTAGTATTCGGTGATAATTCATCTTGTGTTACTGAGGGATATGGTTCAATTAAATGTGGTGGAATAGTTTTCTCAAAAGTGGCGCTTGTAAACGGTCTGAAGTATAATCTCATCAGTATCAGCCAACTGTGTGATGCTAAGTACATCGTTCAATTTGATGATAAGCAAGGTACAATCTTTAATGCTAACAAAGAAATTGTGTTGACTGCTCCAAGAAGAAATGATGTATATGTCCTAGACATGTCATCTGTAACAAACTCAGGAGCATGTTTCTTTGCTAAAGCCTCAGACTCTGTCAATTGGCTTTGGCATAAAATACTGTCACATCCAAATTTCAAAGATATGAACAAACTTACAAAACAAAACAAAGTTCTTGGCTTACCCTCTCTTGTGTATGCAAAAGACAAACCTTGTTCAGCCTGTGAAAAAGGTAAACACAAGAGAGCTTCTTTTAAGCCAAAACAAAACTTTTCTATCAGGAAGTGTCTTCATCTTCTTCATATGGACTTATTTGGACCAGTCAGTCCAATGTCTATAAATCATGAGAAATACACTCTTGTGATTGTTGATGAATATTCTAGATACACTTGGGTATACTTCTTGAAAAAGAAGAGTCAAGCTCATGAATTCATAATGTCTTTTATCAGGCAAGTAGAAAATCAAAATGATACTAAAGTTAAACAAATACGAACTGATAATGGAACAGAATTCAGGAACCAAGAGCTTGAGAGTTTTTGTGATGAGAAAGGAATTTCTTAGAACTTCTCTTCTCCTTACACACCTGAACAAAATGGTGTGGCTGAAAGGAAGAATAGAACTCTCATTGAAGCTGCTCGAACCATGCTTAATGGATCCATTCTTTCAAAACACTTCTGGACTGAGGCTGTAAAAATAGCTTGCTATACTCAGAACAGATGTATCATTGTCAAAAGACATGATAAGACTCCTTATGAAATATTCAGGGAAAGGATTCCAAATATCAACTACTTTCATGTGTTTGGTTGTCCTATGTTCATTCACAATCAAAAGGACCATCTTGGTAAATTTGATGCCAAATCTAATGATGGATACTTTATTGGATACTCCTTTGTCTCCAAAGCTTTCAGGATCTTTAACACAAGGAGACAATAGATTGAGGAGTCATTTCATGTCACCTTTGATGAAAGTATGGATGCCATTAACTTCACAAACCAATCAATGGAAGAAATAGGGAACAATGACTGATCAAGATATCCTCCTGATGAGTATGAACATTGTCCCTCAAAACAGTATCAAACTGATGCTGATATTTCCTTCCATATATCACCTCATGATAGGTCAATTGATAATTTAATCACATCCCAACATGTCCCTGAAGTTATCACTTCTCAAGCTAATGAATCAAACGGTTCACTCATCTATGAGAACACTGAAGGGACAAGTGGTGAAAATATTGAATCCCCTATTACTGAAAATCCTTCAGAAGGAGGTGATGTCCCAGTAAAATGTACTGAATCTCTGGTCCCTGATAATCACCAACCATCAACAAGCTCTAATCCAAGTCCTCGGGACAGATGGTCAAGACAACAACACATAGAGCTTGTAAACATAATTGGTGATGTATCTGAGGGGATTCTCACACGCAGTCAGGCTGCTAAACTCTCTGCTGCCTTAGCCCATGAATGTTTGTTTGCAGACTTTCTCTCAGAAGTTGAACCAAAGAAGGTTTCAGAGGCCCTGACACATCTAGGGTGGGTTGAGGCCATGCAAGACGAGCTCAACCAATTCCTCAGGAACAAAGTGTGGAAACTAGTTCCTCTCCCTAAAGGGAAATTAGCTCTTGTTATAAAATGGGTATTTAAAAACAAGACTGATGAAGATGGAATTGTCATCAAAAACAAAGCTAGGCTAGTTGTTCAGGGGTGTGGTCAACTTGAAGGGATCGACTATGAGGAAACCTTCGCCCCTGTAGCAAGAGTGGAAGCCATCAGGATCTTCCTTGCCTATGCTACCTACATGAACTTCAAAGTTTTCCAAATGGATGTAAAAAGTGCCTTCCTGAATGGAAAGATCACTAAAGAAGTTTATGTTGCTCAACCTCCTGGTTTTGAGAGTTCTGAGTTCCCAAACCATGTTTGTAAACTTGACAAAGCCCTTTATGGACTGAAACAAGCACCAAGGACATGGTATGAAACTCTCTCTACATTCTTGATAATGAACAAATTTGTCAGGGGGAAGATAGACAACACCTTGTTTATCTTCAGAACCAAGGAGGATGTTCTACTAGTTCAGATATATGTTGATGACATCATATTCGGATCTACTAACTATGATCTTTGTAGAAAGTTTGAAAAACTTATGACAAAGAAATTTAAAATGAGTATGATGGGTGAATTAACGTATTTTCTTGGACTACAAATCAAACAGGGGGACAAGGGGATCTCATTCTGTCAAGAAAAATACACCAAAGAAATACTTAAGAAATATGATATCTCTGAGTGTGCTTCAGTAAAGACTCCCATGGTTCCCCCCAACAACTTAGGTCCTGATCTTGCTGGTAAACCAGTCAATCAAACCTTATTCAGAGGAATGATTGGATCATTAATGTACCTAACTGCAACCAGGCCTGATATTCAGTTCTCAACAATCTTATGTGTAAGATATCAGGCCGATCCCAAAGAATCACATCTTACTGCTGTTAAACGAATCTTCAGGTATCTGAAAGGTACTCCCTCACTAGGGCTATGGTATCCTCGTTGTTCAGGCTTCGATCTTAAAGGATACTCAGACTCAGACTATGCTGGCTGCAACATGGATAGAAAAAGTACCTTAGGTGCATGTCAATTCCTTGGTAGTAAGCTAGTATGTTGGAGTGCAAAGAAACAGCAGTCAGTAGCAATGTCCTCTGCTGAGGCTGAATACATGGCAGCCGCTGGTTGTTGTGCAAACATCCTTTGGATGAAAAGTCAACTCAAGGACTATAATGTGGAATACAAAGTAGTTCCTATCTTTTGTGACAACACCAGTGCAATTGCCATTTCAAATAATCCTGTCCTACATTCAAGGACTAAACACATTGACATAAGGTATCACTTCCTCAGGGATCACATCTTAAAAGGAGATATTGAATTACACTTCATCCCCACTGAATATATCAGCTAGCTGATATTTTTACCAAACCTTTGGATGAACCAACGTTCACTAGACTGAAAGCTGAACTTGGTATGCTGAATATTGATTAATCGGACTCTCTGATAACATTGGATTCAGTACAATGTATATTCTTTATCTTCTCTCTGAGTAAATATATCTTATTGTCCTCTCTTTAACACTGAGGTACATTAAATGATGTAACTAAAGGCTCTAAGGATTTAGTTACTTAATGTCCTAGGTTGGTGAGTCACAATATTAAATAAGGAACATATATTCCTTCAATAAATTGTCATAAAACCAGTCAAAGGGTCACTCATGACAAGTATCCCACTAAGCATTAAATGCTTACCCTTTTTTCTAGCAAAATCCGTTGTAAAAACGTCCTTTCAAATGCACGTGACCCCACGTCATCTCTGGAAAAAGCGTTATCTTTGCAGTAATGGAACAGTTGCCAAGAAAATAGGGGGACCACTTGTACACTTTCATTAAATGCGGATGTGAAAAGAAATTATAGCAAATAAAAATCTTCTTCACATCCGAGCCTATAAATACCCCACAACCACAATAAACACACACACAAAGAACTTGCAATTTTACTCTGCCAACATTTTCTCTCAAAGAAAAAGTGTGTGTGTTCAAACTAATTTCCAGAAAAGGTTTCTTGTAAACAAGGCAATCACATTGATTACTCGTTTTATTGTTATTTAGCACAAGCAATCAAAGTTACCTATTGTTTATAACTCTTGATCCTTTTTATAAGGCAAAAGTTCTCATTAGGTCACTTGGTGAATCTTGTTGTATTATAACAAGAAACATGTCTTGATTTGATTTCCACAAATTGCCATTGTCCTTTTTCAAATCTTTAAAAGCTATATTTAATGGCAATCTCCAAGGCTAGCAAAAATGCCCCTCAGGCTAAACATCTCACCAATGAGGGTGTCCATTTTGCAGGAAACAACTATGAGGGAAATTTCAATTACCCAAGTAGTGTCGCAGCCTACAAACCAATTTGCAAATTTTTGAAAAACTGTGATTGGGCTGATGCTTTTACAAAAACCCCCTCAGTCTTCTACCATGAATATCTCAGGGAGTTCTGGTATACGGCTGTGGTTGTAACCCCTACCCAAGGGCCTGAAGGATCTCAGGGATCTGAGATCAAGTCACATAAGAACTGTGTCATCATGTTCACTGTAAACAATGGGAAGACACCATTGATTTTAGACATTAAAACATTTTGTCAAAGCAGTGGACTTGATTATAACAATGGAAAGTATGTTGCACATCCTGACATGGAGTCAGTTAAAAAAGGACTAAAAGAAATCGGGGTCCCTGAGTTACTTGTGACTAAAACCCCCATTGATAAAAACTGCTTTCCCCATGGCTTGGAAGAACCTGATCACTTTTGTGATTCAGGTGATCGGTGGGAACTACTCATCTACTGAGCAAGTTAATTCTACTTAGCAGATGCTAATCTACAGTCTTATTAATGGACTGAAGATTGACATAAGAGAGATTGTTTATAATGATCTCGTAACCAGGCTCCTGAAGGAGTCAAGGCAAAAATATGTTTCTTACCCAAGATTCATATCATGCGCCTTAGAACGGTTACTGGGTTCCCTTTACACTCAGGAAATATTCAATGTTTTTTCTACTCCAATCCTGAGTTCCACAAACTTTTCAAAGAACCCATCTGAAGTCAACCCCATTGCATTGACGACTCACATGACTGAGGTGATCAGTCATGAATCATCCGTGTCTCCCATTCCCTTCTTACCAAAGAAGGGGAACAAGAAGACTCGGACTATGCCAAAGACCAAACCAACAAAGGCACAGGGCTCTGAGGCTTCCGAGGCACGACCCAAAAAGGCCAAGGCTAAAAAGACTACCCCTGTTCAGACCAAGCTTCAAATACCCCAAGGGAAAGAGCTTACGGGAGGCCCTGATACATCATAATCAGGGTCGACGGGCCAACCTACTGGTCCTCTTGATGGAGAAGGAAACAAACAACCTTCTTCTACGGGACTTCCTTCCACTCAGACCAATGACGGCATTCATAAATCACAACCTTTGCCTGAGGTCAAAACTAAGGCCAAAGACTCAGAGAGACACCCACGGGTAACACACCTCGCTGATAGGCCTATAACTTCTACCAAGTCCAATGAAGGCACACTAACTCAAAAGTCTTTGCCTGAGGACCCAAAACTTGATTCTGACGCCCACGGGTAAAACACCCTGCTGATAGGAATCTCACTTCCACAACTCTCGATGAAGGCACACTAAAACAAAAGTCTTTGCCTAAGGGAACCACTCTTGATCCCAAAGACTCAGAGGGACGCCCATGGGTAAAACACCCCGCTGATAGGGATCCTACCTCCACAACTAACCAATCACAAACTGCCCCTGAGTATCAGTTGGCTAAATCCCAAGCCTCAGGATTTGAGGAAGGGAGTGACGACAATAAAGGCAAACCTTCTTCTGAAGGGGAGCTAGATAAACCTAAGGGGTCACTGAACTTTGGAGATTTTATAAGTTTACTTGAGAAGCTTGATGAGTTACTCCAAGGGTTCAGTGACGACGATGAAATGATTGAAGCTGGGGAAGAACCTGAAACTCGGGCCCCTCCTCAATCAGACCAGAAGCCACAGTCCCCTCCCTTGTTTGCAGACATACAGCCCTCCCTTGAGGCTCAACAAAAGCCCTCCACTGAGGCATCCGAACAAAAGGATCCCTCCCCTGAGGCACCAAAAATCCCTCCCATGAGGCAAAACTTGACACCTCTACATTGGGGACTCAGACTGTGGTTCTGGATGAGGTAGCTTTGAAAGCCTTACAGGCTGAGGTAACTCAGGCTCATGATGATTTGGCTTCAAAGGCTGATGAACTCCTTGATGAGTTCAGGACATATGGTGATAGGTTTGATGTGGCTGAGGAGAAGATGAGAATTCAGGTAGATAATCAAATGGAATTCATCAGCTCTGTTAACAACAGTCATGAAAATCAGGAAAAGAAGCTCATCAACTTCCTTAACCATGCTCTTCCAACGGTCGAGGCGAATGTGTCCTTGAAAACAACTCTGGATGGACTGATCACTAGCACCACTGAGTCCAATTCTAGAGTTGGTCAATTACTTGAGTTCTTGAAGGTGGACAGGCTCATTGAGGTTTTCACTAGGTTAGACTCTCTCAAGTCTGACTTAGATGTGGTTAAAGGGAAATGTGATGCCATCTATGAGGATGTTCATATGGATGTTGAAGCAGAGTTCAGACTGTCAAGGGCTGCACAAGGATACATGGCTAATGCCACAAATCTCTCTGACATCTCCAAATCCTTGAAGGAAGCTGACATTCCTTGGCTCAAGACACGGATTACCACCATTGAAAACACTCAATCCCTTATTCAGTTAGATGTTCGAACTATCAAAGCAGACACTCAGTCCATGAAGGAGATGGTGACTGAGATGTTTCAGGCTTTTAAGGGATCTTCCACCACCTCAAGATCCTCACGAAGGGCAAAAGTTGGGATTAGTGAGGCTGATCCTTCAACTTTTGAGGGGGAGAATGTGCCACCAATGATGTTAACATGGAATGAACCTCCTTCTCACACTGAGGGGGAGCAGGAAAGACTAGCACAACCCCAACCCTTAAACTCAATTCCTCCCAACCCTGAGCCCTCAGAATCTAAGTCAGATAGGGGCAAAGGTATAGCTAATGAAACCATAGCACCTCCAAAGAAACTTGTAAAGGCTTCAAGGGAAGTAAGGCCCGACACTGATGCCTTGGTCTTGGTACCATATAAGATAAATGGAATAATGTACCAAATGACTCCTGATCAAATCCAAGTGTATCTAGATAGAATAGAGTCGGCTAAGGATAATGAAGCAACAAAGAAGTGGGTGGTAACCCTGAGGTCTTGCTGGGCAAGAAAGGGGGAGAGGAGTTTATTCAGAAGCAGGAGGAGGAACTCAAGGCCATTCAGGATGAAATGTTCTTGAAGCAAAAACAAAGAACCACACAACTCAAGAAATTATATGACCAATACACCAAATTCGTCACCCAAAGAAGAAAGCCTGAACCAATCACTAATCTTCAGATCATTCCTCATACCACACCAGTCTCAGTAGCTGTTTACAAAAACAATGATGAGAGGAACTTTGAAGTCATGAAGAAATTTTCATTTGGTGATTTCGGTCTTAGTGAGTGGGACAAAATGGGAAGGATTTTCAGGACTAAAACAAACAAGTGTGTCCCTGAGATACTCAACTCTCTCAGTAAGAGATATGAGAGGTTGAATCAAATGAAGGAACAATTGGGAATCACTGAAGATCTTCCTTTATCTGAACAGGATCCTACCAGAGCCCAGGGAAGAAAGAGAAAAAGAGTTGAGCTTGAAGCTGAGACTAAGATCTCTGGGTTAGAATGCAATCGTACTCTCCATGAAAATGTCCCTTTTGTGAACAACATGGTTATAGAGGAACCTGAGTGGGGTATCTTCTTCATTGATGTATTTGGGGATCAAGCATTTTAAAGAATGAGTGACATAGAGAAATGCACCACTGAGAGTGTTCTCATCTTTCTTGTGATGGTTGGACAAATTCAGACTGATGAGAATAAAATATTTGGTGAGAAGCTCAGGGAGATAATTGCTAGGAGGTCTGACAAAGAAAAGGTGTTAAAGTCATCAAGGGTGAAGAGGGAAGCAATGGATTCCTGAATAACTGTAATCTTTTGTTTTTTATGTTTCTTGTATCAGACTATTCAGTCTTATGTAATGATGAATGAAAATGAAGTACTTTGTTATATTAAGTCTTTTCATCAAGTAGAATAGTTTGTAATAAGAAGAAGCCTCTTTGCTCACTTATAACAATTTCACTTAGGCAAATTTTATATCCAAATAGGGGGAGATTATTAGGTCAATTCAGTACCTAATGACCTCCCTGAAGGATTTGAATAACAATCAGCCTAAGTGAATTGTTAACCTTGAACATAACGAGGTGACTGAGTGAACAGTCACTCAGTGAGTTGCCTTCGAGTTCCTAGACTGAGTCTAAAAGGAAGACTCAAGCATTCAGAGAGGCGAAGCTCAACGAATGTCTTCTATGACAAAGAAGAAGGTGATGGGTTCAGTGAGTTGTGGCAATAGACTCACTGAACCCCATACGATCTCCCTGAAGAAAACAAGCATTCTCCAAGACTGAAGAAAAGGCGGGATAAGTTGAATTGTGACAAGATGAAGTACATCACACAATTAGCGTGACTTACCCTTTTAGGATAGATGGGGTACTGACATGTGTAAAGGACTTACGTCTTACTACTTAGAATAGGTTAAGACAAGATACTACACTGTACCAATAAGACAAGAATTGCACATGGGTAATTGTTGTCTTCTACCCACTTTCCTTCTATAAAATAGGATGCTTGTAAAGGAGAGAAAATCAAGTTTGTGCAGTAAATGCTTTAGACATTCACAAACAAGTTTTCTCTCCTCCAAACACGATCATACACTTGAGTTACAAACTCCTGTTGATAGAATCGTCAAGCTTAGCAATCGTTAGGATTGGACTAGCTTGTTAGTGAGGAGATCAAAAACCACACATTGTCTATTCAATCCCTATTGTAGCTTCGTATACAATAGGGTATAATTCTTTAATAAAGCTAAGAGTTAAACGTTGAAAACATTGTGTTATTTACTTACTTGTATTAAGTTTATTGCATTACTTAACCATGGGTTAGGACTATACTTAGTTCACTTAAGTATAGTACTAATTACAAAGGACCAACAAAATCCTTTGATTCGGAATCTGAATCACCCTCGAACTACAAACAAGCTTTTAAACTAAACTGATAACAAACATTACTGAATGAATCTATCAGCAAATCTGAACGCTTCTACTGAACTCATAACGAATCGAAACTTAAACGCTACTCTATATTCTCCATGAAAAGTGAACAAAAAAATAGTTAGAAAGAATCTTAGAATTGTTAAATTTGTAGAAATCTAAAGAAAGTAAAACATGATTTTAGGAAAACAAAACTCGAAAATCGTTTAACTCTGAAATCACTGGTTACAACTACCGACTAGAAAAACTTTAACTGATTTAACCGATTTTAACAAACTGACACAACTATGAGCTTTTGAAATCAACCGAAACTTATAACAGAAACTGAAAATGAACAACAAGCTATCACAAATCATAACCGAAAATGAAAGAAAGTGAAATAAATTTTCAAATTCTTAAATGAACATTCAACTATCACAATATTCTCAGTCAACGCATTAAAACTCACGAGAGGACATAAAATGAACAATATCATATCATTAAACAAACTATACTAACTACGGTAACATAACGTAACAGAAACATAAAGAGAGCAATAGAAAGAATTTAAGTGTGAACAGTACACGAAAGAGAAGAATGAAGAATATAGAAAAACTAAAACTTCCATTAATGGTTGCAAGAAAAATTCAGTTACAACTGACTAACAAGATATCTAACAGAATGTTTAACAGAAAATCATTAAGCTAACAAAGAAAACGAACTATCTAATCCTATCTAACTAACTATGTGTAACTCTACTCCTATGCTAACCACTTGAAAATGAAGAAGTCCTCTTGTATTTATAGGCATCGAGTGGAGGAGTATGACGTGTGCCATCCAATCATTATCTTCCACGTGTTAAATACGAGGTTTATCAATTAGGGTTCTTCACATCCCCAAATTGGGGGTTTCTTCATTCTTGACTCTTGATCGAATTAAGTAATATCTTCTTGTAGAGGAGATAAAGAGGAGCACTTTTGCTATTTGAAGCTTTGTCTGAATCTTTGTATATCTCTCTTGAAATTGATTTGAAGTTGCGGTGGTGGAAGGAAGTTAAGTGACTATTTTGGTTTTCTCTTTCTCTCTCTTCGTCTGATAAAGAAGAAGGACACGTTTTGTGTTTGTTTTGACTGTTTTATGGAGCATTGACCGAGTAACATATAAAAGTTAAATAAACTTTTCAAACATTCCTTTTTGGTCCTTTATCTTCCATTTTAATCAAAAGTATTGTAAGATTTTTAGCACATTTCCATTTTATCCTTCATCTTGATAGAAGTTGCAACTTAAGCCCTCGATCTTAGCAAATAATGGCAAGTAAGGTCTCGAAGCTTGATTTGTCATTTTCTTCGTCTTTTCATCAAATAAATCCTTGAAAACGCGTGTTTTCTCAAAAATGCATCTTTTTACCTAAAAACACATGAAACACAAATACCCACGTAATTCTGATATTTTTTAGTTAACTTTAATGTATTTGACTGTGTTTTGAGTGGTTTTTGGATCATTATTGATGAGTGTTTTCACACTTATCAAGTACTTCCAAGTTGGGGGAAATTCCTGTATATTATATTTGTTTAAAGTACCCTCTTCAGGGAAAGGATAACCCAAAGCTTGAAGTCCCTGTTCTATCTCACCAATGGGTAGAGTGGTTATACCATCTGCATCCTTAAGATGCAAAGCCTGGCGAACCAAGGCTTCAGTAACCACCCATGGACACCCATGGACAGTAGCAGTTAATGTAGTCACATTATTAAGCGTTGAGGAACTAACATTGTTCCAAAACTGTTTAATATGAGTGACAGGGATAAGAGGAGCATGAGAAAGTGCATATCATAGTGGGGATGCATTCAAATACACCACCATCTGAGTATATTGAGGAAATAGAGCATCATCAGCCTCCAAGTAGGCAACCATGTTATGTTGACTTCTAAACCCCAATACCAAGTCACTCGGTTTAAACTTAGGCGCCATTGATGTAGAAATCTGTGTGAAAGGTTATGAAAGATGAATATAGGAGAAAAGTTTGTTAGACAAGAATATGCAATTACCCTGTTTAAAAAGAAGGAGCCAAATATATAGGAGAGGTAGGTGATATGAGTGATTTTACTCATATCATTTATATAATAAAACCATGAATAAAAGCATAAAATGTTCAAATATTGCCTTGTATATGCTTGTTTGTTGTTTGATGTGTGTAGGTACTAACGTTCGCGAAAATCGGCAAAATCGACACAAGTTTGAAGAAAAGATCGAGGAAGCCAAAAACAAGTTCGATTTTAGCGAATTTAATCATTCATGAAGATTTTAGGCCAAGTGGGTCCCACATTTGGGTATTGGGCCTAAAACGCCCAATAAGGAGTTCAATTTATTTACCTTGTACACCAAAAAGCCCAAAATTGGCCCATTTACTTTGTAATTGAAACGGATTGGACAAATGGGTCCATAAGCCCATTATCACAATAATATCTTTGAGATGATATGAAGTAAATTTAAAAGCCCATTAGGTTTTGGAAACCGGTTACAAGTTTTAACTATTTAATTAGTCAAACCTCACATATCCACCACATACATTTACTTTACATTTCGATACATTCTATGTATCATCTCTTACCTCCCTCTCCCAAAAATAACCTGACCTTAACTATTCACTCAAACCCTAATTTACCCTAATCATATAATTACCCAATTAAATTTGGGGGTTTCATTTGGAGCATGTGATTCACGCGTTGGGAATTAAATCCCCCATTTTTTCAGACCTAGAAGATGGAAGGAAGTAGGTGACGTGGCCATTTTCTCTTCCCTGATTGGATGCAACTACATCATCCATCATCACTCTCTAATAAGAAGGTGACAAGTCAGCACATAACTAGCACAAGAAGCACAACGGATTACCACGTTGGAAATCCGTGTGACTATGGACTCATTTCAGCCGTTTGATGATAACAGAGAAGAGAGAGAAGGCTAGGATGCTTAATCAAGGGTTGAAAATCGTTCTTCATCAACAACCAACACCTCTACCTCAGCTATAAAAACCCCCCTCATTCCTGTATTTTTTTCATCCCTTTCTTACTTGTAGTGTTATAATGTTAAAATTATATTAGACTTGTAATTTTCTTTTAAAATAATGTAATTCTATTTTGATTTAATGAAATATTAGTTTTAATCTTCAAGTCTCGCATTTAATATTTTTAATCTTACTGTTCTTGCAATTTAATCTGAATAAATCGTTATAACTGAATATTATTTGGATTAGCTAAAGTAATAGCTAATTTATGTGATAAAGTGAGATTTGGGAAAATTACTTAAATCACTGTTTAAGTCATAAATAAAAGTAAGCTGATTGGTTCGATTTATGAGTCTAGTTCGAGCCATAGTGGTTGTTTCCTTGTTCTGCTTGGTTCGAGAATGATGTTGGTTATTGGTGGTTCATGGTTAATGGTGGTTTTAGTTTTTAGCCAGCTCAGCGTTGCGCTACTTCTCAACGGTTGTCTTCAAAAAGGTTTATTTACTTTTTATCTTATGTTGTTTATATGCTTAAATGAATTTGCTTACTAGATTAATTTTTAGTTTAATCTGATTTACTTCTTATGTGGAGGATTGATCTGTGATTGATTTAAGATTTAATGGATTAGGTTGTAGTAAGATTTTGTTGTTTAGGTTTGCTAGCATTGATTTAATAGATGTTTGAATATTCTGTTAATGTTTATCAATCTGATTGTCATGATAAGAGTTAACTAAGTTTTCTGTTAGAACTTATTTGGTTATATTTGCCTTTGGTTTTCAGTCTTGCTGCTACTTTTGATTTCATGGTATAAGAGTTCTTTTAGACTGATGTTGTAACTTTCTGAGTTATTATTCTTAGATTGTTATTTTAGGATACTGAATCTGGTTTTCAGCTTACTGAGTTAGCAATTTCAGGTTATTTGGATTTGAGTTATAGGCATTTGTGAGGATATTAATAGTCTGTTGTAATCATAGGGTTTGCTTTTGCTTAGATTTATCTTATTTGAATTAGTGTTGGTTTTAGTTGTTGTTGATTGTTTATGCTTATACCCATTGTTTTTTTTAATGATTTAAGTGCTATAACATTCATTTGTTAATGTCTTGTTTTTTATCTTTGTTATTAAGTGATTCGGATGCTGATTTGTGATTTTGAAGTCTGATTAAGTCTTATTTGATTATTCTGCTGATTTAATGTTTGTGCCTGAATTAGGTTTTGAATTTTGGCATTCTAATCTATTTTATTGCTTGATTGCTATTTTTTTTGCTTTTAGAACTGATATTTATCAACAATCCAGACCTAACGTTTGGCTTGTTTATTGCCAAAATCTGTCTAAAATATTGTCACTGAATGTCACTCCTATGACTTTCATAAAGTTTTCTATCAAAAAAATAATCATCCAAAAAAGGTCCCTTGTGGGACTCGAACCCTTGACCTCAAGGGTAAACACCAAACGTGATAACCAACTGTTCTAGTTATAGCTTTTAGTTTTATAACCGTTTTAGTCAATAATATAGGATTAATTAGTTTGGCTGTCAGTTTTACTATTATTGAAAATACTAGTTTTCATTCTAATTAAAAAGATTTGTAAAATTTTCTTTTATTAAGTTTAAATAATAAATACACAAAAACAAAATAAAAAGTTTTATTAAATTTTAGAAGTTTAGTTAATTTTAAATAATATGTCTTTAAAATAAGTAGATTAAAATTAATTTAGTTTTTACATATATAGTTTTTTTATTTTAGAAGAAGATAGATCCTTGTTTAATAAAAAGATAAAGAAGATTTTAAATAGATTTAATTAATTTTTAGATTTAAAAATAGTTTTTTAAATTCATTTAAATATATTTTTAAAATAGTGTAAAAGTATTTTGATTAGATAAGTTTACTTAAATAGAATTTTTAAATAGTTTAAATTTTTATGTAGCTTTAATTTAAATAATTGTTTTTAGATTAAATGGGAAACGATTCATGCACTTAGGATTTAAATTGGTAGAATTAATTTTTGTTTTAAAAACCGAAAACCAATTCGAATCAATTGTCCAAATCGAAACAAAACGTCTCAAATTCACTCGATCTTCGTGTACAACGAACTTGGTTCATCTTAGTGTTTAATTAAATCCGTCTTTGGTAATTTTAGGCTATTACTTTTTCCTAAAGGTAATTTTCTAATTTACCCTATAACGTATCTAATTATCACATATACTATCCACCACATACATCAACACCAAATTTTGGCGCCGCTGTCGGGGATCTTGTGTATGATTCATCTTTGTGAGATTTGTTGATCGTTGATTTGAAGACCCTTTCCGTCCTCGGAAAGTTTTGTTATTTTTCTATTATTATAGTATGTATCGTTTTTCGTGTTTTTTGTGATTACTATATTGTATTACGTAGAACAATAAAATTACCTACTTCAAAATAAGACCTTAGTTGGGATTTCATCACCTAGCTATTGTATTCGAATCCAAAACAAAAAAAAAGGCAAAATAGATAAATACTAATAAAAAGTTTGAACTTGATTTATACAAACTATAAGGTGGGTATAAGGCGACGAGCTATAAAAGGCCGTCTAAGGAAAAAGGTTTTTAAGTGCTTTGTGCCACCTCGTTTCCCCGCTTGCTTGGGCGTATATTGAGAGGGACGATCAATTATTGGTTTGCCAACTCAAGTAGTATTAAATCTTATTTTTGTAGTTTACTTATTAAACCTCGAGACGTTTAGGTTTTCACCTATCGTTTCAAAGTCGACCGAGGGTAATTTACTTCCATAGTAGTTATCCTTATTCCTTGTTTTTTATCGATCGTTTTTTATTGAGCAATACCAAAAATAATCTTCTTCTTGTCTAAATTCTTTTCTTCAACCCTCTAAAATTCTCGTCATTTTGGTTTATGCAATTACGTTCTTCTAGACTTTCGATTGATACAATAGGCTTGAAAATATTCCTCGTAGAAATAGAAATCGTCTACAACGAAAAGTGGAACCCGAGCTTCCATCTATGGTTGTAGAGATGGCCGATAACCGAACAATGGAGGAATTGCTCCGTGCACCCACCGAAGGGTATGGGGAAGCAATCGTTGTGCCGGCTATTTTGGCGGATCATTTTGAGATTAATACGGGTCTTTTATCGCTCATTCGTGTCGACCAATTTCGTGGCAATGAGACCGATAACCCACACTCTCACATTCGGAATTTTCTTCGAATTACCTCGACTCTCAAGTTTAGAGATGTGCCGAATGACGCGAGCTCGAGGGTAACGCTAAGATTTGGTATGAGAAAGAACCATCGGGTTCGATTTTAACATGGGATGATTTAGTGTCTAAGTTCATGAATTATTTCTTTCCACCATCCAAAACAACACACTTTAAGAACGAGATCACTAGATTTGAACAAAAAGTGCATGAATCATTTGGGGTTGCTTGGGAAAGGTTTAAAGATTTGTTGAGACAATGTCCACACCACGGTTTCTCGGAATTGCATCAAATCAGTACCTTTTATAATGGGCTTAATATGATTGAACAAGATTCATTAAATGCCGCCGCGAGTGGTAATCTTTTAAGAAAAACTCCGAGAGACGCGTGGGGTATAATTGAGAATAAGTCTAGAGCACAATATTCACGAAACACACCGGTTGTTTCCAATGTGAATTCGTTTAATCCCGAGATTGCTAGATTGGACTCTAAGATTGACACGATTTTGAATGAGCTTAGGAAGAATCCTCATGGATCGATTAATGCGGTTGAGAATTTTTGTGTATCATGTGGTGGAGCACATCCTAATTATGCTTATTCAACCACGGGGTTTGATTAAGCTAGTGCTTTTGCCGCGACGGGAACTTATAGCTCCAACGATCAAGTTCCTCGTCAAAATCATGTTGCTCCACCGGGTTTTCCACTGGTTCAAAATAGGTACAACTATGGAAACAATGGGAATAATTTTAACCGTGGTAACCAAAGGAATTTTAATCAAGGAAATAGGTTTAATGCTAATCAAAACCATCAAGGTTTTCATAATAATCAAAATGAGTTGTCAAGCTATATCAAGTCAAATGAGGCAAATTTGAAAGCTTTTCAAAACAACATTCAAGGGAAAATTAATACTTTGAAACTCGATTTTCAAAATACGATTAAAGGGAAAAACAATAAGATTGAGCTTAATCAACAAAGGCTAGAGCAAAACCAAAATCGTATGCAACAAAGTATGGAACAAAGTTAAAATAAATTGCTTTCGATGTTTGAATCTTTTATGAGCAAACCCCCCTCTTCTTCGGGTGGCTTACCTAGCAACACCATTCCAAACCCGAAGGGTAAGATGAAAGCTATAACCACACGTAGTGGGAAAGCTTTAGACGGACCTTTGCTTCCACATGTGAGTACCTCTCCGGTGAGGGAAGTGGAGCAAGAACCCGAGGTGGTTAAAGAAAAGGAAATTCATATTCCACCAAAGGTTGACCAATTGCCTATTCCGGAACCCGAGCTTTCGAAGACTAAACCCACACTACCCTACCCTTCGAGACTTAACCAAGAGAAGCTCCGCGAAAAGTCCAATGCTCAAATGACTACTTTTTTAGAGATGTTTAATAATCTTTATATCAATGTTAGTTTCGCGGATGCATTGCTTTATATGCCTAACTTTGATTCGACTATTAAGAAATTGATGAACGATAAAGGGAAATTGGTTGAAGTGTCTACATCTTTAGATGCTAATTGTTCCGCGGTTCTTACACAAAAGCTTCCCAAAAAGCTTGGAGACCCGGGCAAGTTTTTGATACAATGTGATTTCCCTAATATGGAAGAATGCTTAGCTTTAGCCGATCTTGGTGCTAGCATTAATTTGATGCCTCTTTCTGTGTGGAAAAGGTTATCACTTCCCGAGCTTACACCTACTAAGATGACTCTCGAGCTAGCGGATCGATCGACCGCCTTTCCAAAAGGTATAGCCGAGGATGTGTTTGTCAAAGTGGGGAAACTCGTCTTTCCAACGGACTTTGTGGTTTGCGATTATCCCGAAGATTCTCGTATACCACTTATTTTGGGAAGACCATTTTTGATGATGGCTAGTGCTTTAGTTGACATGAAAGCGGGGAAATTGACTTTAAGAGTTGATGATGAAAATATCACGTTTGATATTGGTCATATCTCTAAATATTCTTCCAAGTATTACGAGGAATCAATTAATCAAATCGATGTGATTGATGTTGCTTGTGAAGATTATTCTCAAGAAGTGCTTAGATTCTCGGCTACTTCCAAAAGTGGCAATCCTACTTCCTCGAATCCTATTATTTCTTTGGCTAAACCTCCACTCACTTCATTTGAGGGAGGGGACTTCGTTCTTGAAGAGCTTGAGAATAATGGTTATTCAAAGATCGATAAGGAAATTGATGATTACCTTAGCACACCATTTGATCCTAGTGAGTTTGATAGTGAGAATTTTGATCCCGAGGGAGATATTGCGTTAATTGAAAAATTGTTGAATATGGATCCTTTTGAATCATCACCTATGAAATTAAAAGTTGTGAGTGAAAATGAAACTTAAGTGAAAACATCTATTGAGGAAGCACCAGAATTAGAACTTAAGGAACTTCCCACTCATTTAGAGTATGCTTTTCTTGAAGGAACGGATAAGTTACCGGTGATTATTGCTAAGGGATTAAAGGAAAATGAAAAAGATGAACTTATTAAAGTGCTTAAGAAACATAAACGAGCCATTGCATGGAAAATCTCCGACATTAAGGGTATAGATCAAAAATTTTGTACTCATAAAATTCTAATGGAGGATGATTATAAACCCGCTATCCAAAATCAAAGAAGGGTCAATCCAAAGATTCATGAGGTGATCAAAAAGGAAGTCACTAAACTTCTAGACGCCAGAATGATCTACCCTATCTCGGATAGTCCATGGGTTAGCCCCGTGCATTGTGTTCCAAAGAAAGGAGGAATGACGGTTGTTACTAATGAGGATAATGAATTGATTCCTACTAGACTTGTGACCGGTTGGCGTGTTTGTATTGACTATAGGAAGCTTAATGATGCCACTAGGAAGGATCATTTTCCATTACCTTTTATGGATCAAATGTTAGAAAGACTAGCGGGGAATGAATTCTATTGCTTTTTGGATAGATTTTCCGGTTATTTCCAAATCCCCATTGACCCTCGTGATCAAGAAAAGACCACATTCACTTGTCCTTATGGAACATTTGCTTATCGTCGAATGCCTTTTGGACTATGCAATGCTCCGGGGACATTCCAAAGGTGTATGATGGCCATTTTCCATGATATGATCTAGAAAACCATGGAAGTCTTCATGGATGACTTTTCGGTTTTTGGGGAATCTTTTACTTCATGTCTCTCTAACCTTGAAAGAATGTTGCAACGTTGTGAGAAAACGAATCTTGTGCTTAATTATGAAAAATGTCACTTCATGTGCAAAGAGGGAATTGTGTTAGGACATAAGATCTCTAAGGCCGGTATTGAGGTTGATAGGGCTAAAATCGACGTGATTGCCAAATTACCTCCACCCACCACCGTTAAGGGAGTTAGGAGTTTTCTCGGCCATGCCGGCTTCTATAGACGTTTTATACAAGACTTCTCTAAGATAGCTCGGCCTATGACCCATCTTTTGGATAAAGAGGCTCCTTTCATATTTTCGGATGAGTGTATTCAAGCCTTTAAGATGCTTAAAAAGAAACTAACCGAATCTCCAATTTTAGTTGCTCCGAATTGGGACCTACCTTTTGAAATTATGTGTGATGCTAGTGATTACGCGGTAGGTGCGGTTTTGGGGCAACGTAAGTCAAAACATTTCTTGCCTATACACTATGCAAGTAAGACTATGACGGATGCTCAAACAAAGTACACTACAACGGAAAAGGAGTTACTTGCCATTGTGTATGCATTTGAAAAGTTTAGACCATATCTCGTCTTGTCTCAAACCATAGTGTATACGGACCACACGGATATCAAATATCTTCTTAATAAACAAGATGCTAAGCCGAGGTTTCTCTGGTGGATTCTCCTCCTTCAAGAATTTAATGTCAAAATTCTAGACAAAAAAGGAGCCGAGAATCTCGCGGCCGATCATTTATCTTGACTTGAGAATCCTCACCAAAGCGATCGAGATAACAAGGAAATCAATGAAACATTTCCTCTCGAGACGCTTGATATGATTGCTTTTCCCGGTG
The DNA here is from genome assembly GCA_025667525.1 of Glebionis coronaria. Lineage (NCBI taxonomy): Eukaryota > Viridiplantae > Streptophyta > Magnoliopsida > Asterales > Asteraceae > Glebionis > Glebionis coronaria. Next base: position 558,709,850 of record CM046877.1, on the reverse strand, counting down.
ATGATAGTACCCCATGGTTTGCGGACATCGCAAATTACCATGCGGGGAAGTTTGTGATCAAGGGTATGTCGTCCCAACAAAAACGAAAGTTTTTCAAGGATATATCCTATTACTTTTGGGACGACCCCTATTTGTTTCGTGTATGCGCGGATCAAATGATTCGTAGGTGTGTTTTTGGCAAAGAAGCTCAAGATATCCTTAAATCTTGTCATGAGGGACCCACCGAGGGACATCATGGTGCTAACGCCACCGCGAAGAAAGTCTTTGATGCCAGCTTCTTTTGGCCTTCCATATATTGTGATGCCCAAGACTTGATCAAGAATTGTGATGCTTGTCAACGTCAAGGAAAGAACTCACAAAGGGATGAAATGCCTCAAAACATTATCCAAGTTTGTGAAATCTTTGACATGTTGGGGATCGATTTTATGGGGCCATTTCCATCTTCGAAAGGAAATAAGTACATTCTCGTAGCCGTGGACTATTTTTCTAAATGGGTTGAAGTCTTTGCCCACGAATGATGCTCGAGTTGTGGTGAAATTATTGAAACAACTCTTCGCTAGGTTTGGAACTCCGCGGGCTATTATAAGTGATCGTGGGACCCATTTTTGTAATGAACAATTTGAAAAAGTTCTAAAGAAATATGGTGTCACTCATCGACTTTCTACGGCTTATCACTCTCAAATGAGTGGTCAAGTGGAGGTTTCAAACCATGCTCTTAAAAGTATTTTGGAGCGTTCTATTGGAGAAAATCGCACTTCATGGTCGGATAAATTGGACGATGCAATGTGGGCTTTCCGTACGGCTTATAAGACGCCAATTGGTTGTACACCATTTAGGTTGGTCTATGGAAAAGCATGCCACTTGCCAATTGAACTCGAACATAAGGCGCATTGGGCTCTTAAGCATTGTAACTTTGATTTGAGGACCGCGGGTGATCATCGCAAGGTTCAATTGAATGAACTAAGTGAATTAAGGGATCAAGCTTATGAAAATTCTTTGATCTATAAAGATAAGACTAAGAGGATTCATGACTCTAAGATCAAAAACTGCATTTTCAATGTTGGTGATGAAGTCCTCTTATTTAACTCTAGACTTAAGATTTTCTCGGGCAAGCTTAAATCCCGTTGGTCCGGACCATTCACCATTGCACACGTTTTCCCTTATGGCACCGTTGAGCTAGCTCAAAAAGACGGGCCTAACTTTTAGGTGAATGGTCATCGTGTGAAACATTACTTTGGAGGGGACATACCTACGGAGGTTGTTCCGGATCTTCAAACTTTCCCTAAGGACCAATGAATGCGGGGATCGAGTCGAGCTCATGACTCGGTTAACAAAAACGAGGTGCCTTGTGGGGGAGTCCCATACATTCTATCTTCTATCTATTTTCTAACACTAATAAGGCTTGATCTTTCAAGCTCGTGCTCGTGTTTTGTTGTGTTGTAAATCTTAGGTATGACCCTAATCATTGAAGACTCTCGTGTTCGGTTTTTGCCGGTCCACTTGATCTTCCATTCTTTGATTGCCAAAAAGGGGCACACTCTTTATCCTTTGATTTTTATCGACAAACGTTTTATCTTGAGGCATAATTAATAAACGGCTTATAGATTTGCGTGCTCTTTCCATGTTAGGATTTTGCATTAGACTCTTCGTGTTTTAGCAAGGGGGTGTTACTCTTGAGCTAAGAAACATTGAGGACAATGTTTGGTTTTAGCATGGGGGAGTCAATCGATATAATCGCTTGCAATTGCTTTTGTCGTGTCTAAACGTAATTGTTTTTCTCATTTTTCATAAAAATTTTAAATTTTTAGTGTTATTTTTAAATTTTAATAAAGAAAATAAGTGTTTTTGACACGAATGTAGGCTTTCCGTTGGTGAAAATAAAAATAGTTTTTGACTCGACTCGGTTTTTACCTTAGCTTTTCCTTAACGTGTTTGAATTAAGTTTTGCTAGGCTTTTATATAGGGAACTTTAAAACGCGAAAGTCTTAACTCATACGGGTTAAGAACGAGAACTTTTCGCAAGTTCCTATAATTGATCCTAGAAAGTCGTTTATCAAGGGAACTTTAAAACGCAAATTCTAAAACTTGAAAAGGTATAAGAAGATGCAAGATCCTATAAATGACTTGAAAACCCAAAACTTTGATTTAATAGGCTAAGTATCCATTAATTTCACATTTTTGGAATTTTACAATATGGAGAACAAGAGATGATAAGAGTTTTTCATAAGTTTCTAAGGTTAATTCTTCTTTGTGCAAGTATTTTTGTGTTTGATTTAATCTCCTCGTATTTATTTTTCATGCTTGAATATAAATTGCTTAATAAATGAAGTTTTTAGCGGTTTAGGCTTGATATCTTAACTCGTAACTCCTTCTTTTTCTTCCCTTGTAATTAAAGTGTGAACACATTAAGGGTGTCAGCGTCATGGACTTTTGATCATGGGATTGCGGAAATTTGGCTTACTATAAATATATAATAATAAGAAGAATAAATAAAAACATGTTCTTTAAGAGCCTTCGGGTGGGAGTCATGTAGCACTAACCTTGTCATTAGAGCCTTAGGGTGTATGGCAAGGGGACGTGTTGAATAAAAATTGATTCATCATCATGAGCCATATGGTGGGATGGTGAATGTCAATTCCCTTATTTTTGTCCAAGGAGCCTTCGGGTGTGGATTTTAAATAAGGAGCACATTTGCATCTTAAAGAGTCACAAGGTGATATGATGTAATTGTTGCTAACTCCATTAATAAGGTCATAATTGACTTTGGAGGTTTTTATTGTTGCTTTTAAGTAGTCTTATTAGCCAAATTTCGGGTCTGGAGATTTATCCCTCAAATCGTGTTAAGTTATCCTTGATGTGGGCTTTCTTTAGTGACAACGTTTTTTGAAGTCGAGGTTAGGTTTTGAGTGTTGAGTTTACACCGTTTTTGCCTTCATTTTTGGACTAATAAATACCAAATAAAGTCAAATGAGCCTTTGGGTGAATGACAAATAAAATCTAGAGATACAATTAGGAATAATAGGAGATTGAGTTTAACACAAATTACTTGTATGAGTTGTTTTAATTTTGGGGCTTATGATTGACAATGATCTTGTTTTTACACTTGGCATGGAAAAGTGAAAAGTCGAGGACGATGAATCTATTTAAGTTTTATGATCCTAAAAGTTATTTTTTAAATAATGAAAGCAATACATTATGTCTTTGCAAAATAAAAAGTCAAAAAGTTGAATAAAAGTGTAGTTAGTGTTTTATTTTGTCATTGCGTGAGGACACGGCAATTGCTTAGCAAAGGGGTTTGATATGAGTGATTTTACTCATATCAGTTATATCTTAAAATAATGAATAAAAGCATAAAATGTTCAAATATTGCCTTGTATATGCTTGTTTGTTGTTTGATGTGTGTAGGTACCAAAGATCGCAAAAATCGACAAAAACCAACACGAGTTTGAAGAAAAGATCGATAAAGCCAAATTAAAGCTCGATTTTAGCGGATTTGATATTTATGAAGACATTTGGGCAAAGTGGGTCCCACATTTGGGTAAATGGGCTCAAAAGCCCAGGAAAGTGGTATTATGTTTTTAAATGAATAAAGCCCAATATGAGCCCATTTACTACAAAAATTTGAAACGGATGAAATAAAACTTTGGGCCCAAGCCCAAAGTCTTATTAACTTGCTATGTAACAAATGAAGTAAAAGGCCCAAAAAGAAGGAAATGTTATGGGGAGTAATTTACGTGATCAAAGGCCCATGAAGTCAAAAGAAACGGTTGAATGAGTTATATAAATAATTTTACACTAGGTCAAAGTCTACGTCTACCCACACATTCATTCACCAAACGACTCACCACATAATTTCTTTCGTTACTTTCTATGTAACCTTCTACCCTTCTCTCTCACATCTCACAAAACAAAATAACCAGAGAAAAACTATTCACTCAAACCCTAATTAACCCTAATCATAAAATATCACAAATAACTTTTGGGGGTTTTATTTCACTCGTGTGATTCACACGAGTGGGGAATTAAATCCCCTATTTTTCTGGACCTAGAAGGTGGAAGGCATCTTTAACGTGGCCATTTTCTCTTCCCTGATTGGTTGTGCCAGCGTCAAAACCACCAATCCACCAATAAAATAAAGACACCTCAGCCTGAACTAGCACAACTAGCACACTTGATTGCCACGTTGGCAATCTGTGTGCTAGTTGGCTAATCTTAGCCACAGGATCAAAACAAGATGGAAAGAGAAAGATAGAGATGTTGATTGAAGGGTCAAGATCAAAGGGCTTCCTCAACAACTTCACCAAGAGCCTTGGGGGTTGGCCTATATAAACCCCCAATTTCTGTAATTTCAGGCATCCAATTTTTACTTTAAAGTTATTATGTAGAAATAGAGTTAGGATTAAGTTTGTAATTTTCTTTATCAAGTCTTGTAATCTTTCTTGATTTTTAATAAAAGTTTATTTACATTCGATTAAATTCGTGTCTTATTTTAGGGCTTGAATTGAAAAGTTAATTCTATATTCTGTTTCATAATAATAGTGTTTATGATATTTAATTTAAGCTCATTAATAGCTTAGATTAGATATTAAGAGTAAATATTTGGAAGATAAACTTCCCCACTGGAAGTTTATGAAATACTGGTTCGAGATCTCTTTTGGAATGATGGTAAATGGCTCGATAATGAATGGTGGTCGATGATGGTGTTGATTTGGTTTAATAAGTAGGCTCAGCGCCTCACTTCTTCCCAATGGCTATCTTCAAAAGGTTTTAAATTCTTTTAGTTATTTTCGTTTTTTTATGATTCTGCTATGTTTCTGCTTAATTGATTATTAATGGTTTTAGTTAGATTGGAAATTAATGAATTTGATATTTAGATTAAGTTTGTTGAATTTGACGTTGGATTTGTTATATGTTTTCGAATTTTGAGTGATGTTAAGAATCTGCTTCTACGTGATGATGAATCTGTTCTTGTTAACTTTCGGCATAAAATAGTTTTGATAACTTGCTAAGATGGTTTAAAAGGATTCGAATCTTCTAGTTGATTAGACTTGTTTGCTTTGTATAATAATTGATGATATCTTTGGGTTTATGTTAGTTGATTAATGAGTTTTTAATTCAATCTGCTGAATGTTAAATTTCTGCTAAAAATCTTTGGCTAGTGTTTAAGGGTTTTCATTAGGATTAATTAGCTTTAAATTGGTAGAATTTATTAGCTGGATAATTGAGTTCATTGAATTGAACCTCATTGCTGTTATGGTGTTCGTTTGGTTGTTTGTTGATTGAGTGATACTTTTTTGAGTAAGTCATGACTAGTTTTAGACTGAATTGAATATAGTATACTAATATAAGTTGGTCTCTATTAGATTAAATTTTGCTTGTATCTGATGTGAGTTGTAGTCTGTTAATCTTTGATTTAACTGAGTATTCGATTTGTGGTTTTTTAAATCTGATTGTGTATTGTAGTTTTTAATTTGTGGTTACTTCGTTGCATATTTTCTGTTGTATGTAATATGGCCAGCATCCACGAACTGGGGACGTTGGGTTAGCTAATTTACATTCCAAAAAAAAACATAATCATCACAAAATGAACCACTCATGTGGTTCGACCCCTTGACCTCAAGGGTAGCAGCATAACGTGTTAGCCATCTCGACTCACTCTCTTTTTGTGTTTAAGTATAGATTAGTTAATTAATATAGGAGTTATTTTTTTCAAACTGTCAGTTTTTAATTATATAGATTTATTTACTAGATTTAATTTCTAGATTAATAAGTAGTTTAGTAAATTTTCGTTTATAAAGTTTTAATAAAGTTTCAACATAAGTTTATTATACGTTTTTAAAAGTTTTAATAATAGCTACATTTTATTATTTTAGAAGTTTTAAAATTTAAAATTAGTTTTAAGATTATTAGACGAATTTTATATAAAATAGTTTGATAAATTAAATTGTCTTTTTAGAAAAATAAAAGTTAATTTTAAAATATATTTAATTAGTGTTAAAATTAAAATAGTTTTTAATAGATTTTTAAAATAGTGTAAAAGTATTTAATTTAAATAAGTTTTATTTAAATAGAATTTTTAAATGGTTTAAATTTTACGTAGTGTTAATTTTAATTAATTGTCTTCTAGATTAATAAATGGGGAACGATTCATGCACTTAGGTTTTAAATTGGTAGAATTAATTTTAGTTTTAAAAACCGAAAACCAATTCGAATCAATTGTCCAAATCAAAACAAAACGTCTCAAATTCACTCGATCTTCGTGTACAACGAACTTGGTTCACCATCGTGTTTAATTAAATCCGTCTTTGGTAATTTTAGTCTATTACTTTTTCCTAAATGTAATTTGCTAATTTAACCTATAACGTATCTTAATTATCACATACTATCCTCGATACATCAGTAGACACATGTGATTGGTCAAAAATTAGGCAGTTATTTTCAAAATATAATGATGAAAATCTTGAAAAGAAAATAACTTATCTTGTGCATTAATTAAAAAGTTACCAACTCCCAAAATTACGGCCCAAATTTTCGTCAAAAATAACAACTGGGTAGGACCCAATGAGTGTCAACGGTCAAAAACAACCTATCAACGCCCAACGGCTATATTCTTGTCAACGTTGGAAAAAGCCATGTCAACGTATAAATTGGTCCTAACAACGTTTGGAAATAAATCTGTCAACGTCCAAAAATAAAAATAATAAAAAAAGGACCTTAACAAAGTGATTTATCCTAGTAAAGATAACCTATAAACTGAAAATTACTATAGCGTGGCAAGCACTGTCCAATCATGCACACTTGCTTAAGCAAGATAGACATAATCGTCCTCAAGTGTCCCTTGCTAACCAAAGTTCTTAACAGTGAAGTTATCTTATAAAATCCTTTGTAACTTCCTAGGTAAGCCCAATAAAAATCATACCCAAGTCTCCCAACATACCACATCCAATTCTAGGCCAAAAAGTCTTGGCAGCGTGCATAGTATATCAACTTTGCATGTTACAGTGCCTCATGAGTTAGTAAACTAATTCATACTCACCAGTGGACACAATCTAGAATTGTGATAAGAGTATTATATGAATGCCCAAAAAGTCCTAAAGGTTTCCTAAAAACCTCCCCTTAAACTATGATACACAAGTTGCCATATAAAATGCATGTAATAAAAATTTATGTCAAGATAGGAATATAAATATTCCAACCATCATCCATAAACTGAAACATGCTCCAATAATGCTCCAAGAATCCATAAGCAACTCTGTATCCATTTGTACAATGCTAACAACGCCTGCAAAAAACCACAAAACTAAAATGTTGCTGACAACGTCAATTTAACACTTGTCAGCGTTAAAGTAGCCTTTGTCAGCGTTAGACAAATAAAGTGGAAAATCTAATTTTGTACAAAGACCAATAACAAATGCATATCCTGTACATACTTTTACAATAGGTTCTCAAAACACATATTAAGTAAGATTGATCATTCCAATACTTGTTACCAAGTATTGAAATCTTCCAGTATCAAAAGGTTTAGTTAATAAATCAGCCACATTTTCCTCTGTGTCAACCCTATCTGGTTGTATTAAACCTTTTTCAAAACAATCTCTTATAAAATGATGCATGATTTCTATGTGTTTTGTTTTAGAGTGATGTACAGGATTTTTAATAATGCATAAAGTACTGTTATCGTCTACAAAAATCTTGGTATGCATGAAATTATACCCATAATCCAACAGCTGGTTCTGAATCCATAAGACTTGTCCACAACAAGCAGCTGCAGCAACATACTCTGCTTCAGTTGTAGAATTGGCCACCACTGTTTGTTTCTTGCATTGCCAAGATATCAACCTACTCCCAAGAAATTGGCATCCACTAGTTGTGGATTTTCTATCAAACTTGTCACCACCATAATCACTGTCTGAATATGCAATAAGCTCCAATAGAGAATCTTTTGGATACCATAATCCCAAGTCTTGATAACACCTAAGGTACCTAAAAATCCTCTTGACAGCATGAAGATGACCCTCTTTGGGAGTCACTTGATGGCGTACACATGCACACACAACAAACATAATGTCAGGTCTTGAAGTTGTGAGATACATCAATGAACCAATCATTGACCTATAATGCCTGACATCCACCTCTTTTCCATCTCCAACTTTTCCCCAAGGGTGTTCCCTATCCATAGGTGTGCTAGCCCGTTTCTCATGTGGAGAAAAGCCAAACTTCTTCAAGATTTCTGCTACATATTTGTCTTGAGAGATGAAGATACCATCTTTTTTCTGCTGTACCTGTAACCCTAGAAAGAAGTTCATGCCCCCATTGCACTAATCTTGAACTTGTCTGTCATGAGTTTGGAAAAATCTTCACTCATCTTTGGACTAGAAGAGCCAAAGATGATATCATCCACATAGACTTGTACAAGTAAGAAATCCTTACCAGTCTTCTTTGTAAATAAGGTCTGGTCTATGGTGCCCCTTTTGAATCCATTTTCCACCAGATAGGTGGACAATGTGCCATACCATGCTCTTGGGGCTTGATGAAGTCCATACATAGCTTTCTTCACTCTATACACCTTGTCTGGCTGTATTGAATCTTCAAAACCAGGAGGCTGCATTACATAAACCTCCCATGTAATTGTGCCATAAACAAAAGCACTCTTCACATCCATTTGATAGACTGGAAATCCCATGCAGGAAGCATAGGCTAGAAAAATCCTTATTGCCTTAATCCTTGAAACAAGTGCAAATACCTCCTTATAGTATATCCCTTCCTCTTGTGTATATCCTTGAGCAACTAAACATGTCTTGTTTCTGACCACAATGCCTCTCTCATCCTTTTTGTTTCTAAGAACCCATCTTGTCCCAATAGGTCTGACATGTCTGGGACAATCAACCAACTCCCAAACATCCTGAATAGCAAATTGGTGAAGCTCATCCTGCATTGCTTCTACCCAACTTGGTTCTTTGAGAGCATCAAATATCTTCTTGGGTTCATGTTGTGACAGTAAACAGGAAAACAAACATGCTTGAACAAGAGGGGTATCAACCTTCTTGTGAATATTGGCAATAAATCCTCCATGATTCTGATGAGACCTTCTAGTTTGCACAGGAGTCATCACATCACCTAAGATCAAAGAAGAAGGATGATTCTTCATTGTAGATGTAAGTACTCCTCCTTCAATGATTGTGTTATCATCAATTTCACTATCCATATTGCCAATATCTTCTTCAAATGCTCTTCCATCATCATATGAATGAACCTCTCCATTTCTGTTTGAAGTTTCACCTTGTTCAAAATTATTGAAAGAGAATAAATGGTCAAAAGTGTTGTCAACGCCTGAGTTAGAGTTGTCAACGTTTGAGCCATCAACGCCTGAATTTGTCTTGTCAGCGTCAGATGTTCCTCTGTCAGCGTTTGAAGAATCATGCATGTTTTCAACTGGTGATACTTGTGGACCACCTTTTTCCTTTCCAGCAGCAGCAGCAGCAACAAATGCATATGTCCATATAGGAATGGTAACATACTCAAGTATGGGTGATGTTTTGTCTGCTTGTGATCCAACCTCTTTATCAACCTGTGTACTTGAAATTTCAACAACTTGTTCTTCCACAACATTTTAAGTCACCTTCACAATGTTTGGATTAGTAACAGGCATATAATTCAATGTCCTAGATAGAGGTTCTAAGTCAAATAACCAATTTGGACCACTCTTAGGATCACTAGGTTTACTTTCTAAAAACCTAACATGTACCTTTTCAAGTATACGTTTTTTCTTTCTTAATGTAAACTCTATATCCTCTACTCTGCATAGAATAACCCATAAAGTAGCCTTCATCACCTTTAGCACTAAACTTACCTAAGGCATCACTAGTGTCCAAAACAACTACATGACATCCAAAAGGTTTAAGAAAACCAGTATTAGGTTTCCTGCCCCAAAGTAACTCATAAGGTGTTTTGTTATGGATCTTATTGATTAATGCCCTATTCTGAACATAACAAGCTATATTCACAGCCTCAGCCCAAAAAGCAATGGGAAAGTGAGCATCAGCCAACATCGTCCTAGATGTTTCTATGAGTGATCTATTCTTTCTCTCAGCTACCCCATTTTGTTGTGGGGTTCTAGCTACACTAAACTGTCTAGTAATCCCTTTCTTGGCACAAAAGTCATCTGGTATTTTAAAATCTTTGCTCAACACCAAGCATTCAGTATCAGTGAAAAGAACCTTATTTTTGTTATCACACACCTGTGATACACTAAACAGATTATAGTCAAGTTCCTTTACCAAAAATGCGTTCTCAAAACGCAAATTGTTGGTGACAAGAGTTCCTTTGCCAGTGATAGTTCCATATCCGCCTCCAAAGTAAACTTTGTCACCATCTTTAATAGGAGTGAAGTTTGTTAATAGTCTTCCTTCCCTGTCATGTGCCTAGAGTATCTACTATCCCAATAGCCATAATCATTGACCTGCTTTTGAATGCCCTGCACATAAAGAAAACAAGTTAGTTTCTTTGGGAACCCAAGCCTGAGCAGACTTGGATTCATTTGGTTGTTCAACAAGAACAGACTTAGTCCTTATCACAACCCCTTGTTCATCCCTTTTTGGATGAAACGCCCAGTTAACCCCAATTGGTTTAGTTATGACCTTTGAAATATAATGAAATCTGTTACAGGTCATAGAAATCCCATCTAAATTAGGTTTTGGTCTTGTTTAGGTCTCCATGTCAAGCTAGAAGAAGCTTTAGACCCCTTTTCCTGTGGTTGCAAATATTTACTTAGTCTAGCAACGTTCCTATCAGCGTTTAATTTGTTCTTGTCAACGCTGAAATTACCCTTATCAGCGTTGAACCTAGGGTTTGCTACAGGAACCCATTGTTTGTTAGACCACGTATTGGTCTTCTGAAAAGGTCTTTGTCCATAAGTATTAGACCCTTTAGTAATGAATGGGGCTGGTCTAACAACTTGTGGACTTTGCTGGACAAAAGGTTTGGGTTTAACAATGTTTGACTTTCTATCAGCGTTGACCTTTGAAGAACTGACACACTTATAAGCTAAATGTGAAAAACTTCCACAAGTATAACAGGCTTTTCTAGACATAGCTCTAGGTCTAGATGAAAAGAAACCTGTCCCATTATCACTAACTTGACTTTTTGGTGACCTAGGTTTTCTATACATTTCTGCATATTTAATACTAGGTTTTCTATCAACGTTTGAGCCAAGGTCAACAGTCTTGCCAGTGGTGGGGTTTGTCACTTTTATAGGTGTAGACTCATTTGGACTGTCACTAAGCATGCCACCCTTAACAAACAAAGTAGGGTTGGCTTTCTTCCATTGGTCCAAATTAGTCAACTTCTGCTTGTATTCCTCTACTGGGGTAAGAACACTTGGTGGAGGAATAAATTCCTCTTCTTGGAGTTCTGGTATACCAGTCCAAGACAAGTCCTTTCTAAGGACACCATAAAAGTTTACAGCATGTGGTGGAACATCAGCATACTCTTTCATCCCAATTCCACTCCTATCCCTAGAATCCCTTTGTTCACTAACACATTTTTCTAGGGTTTGTGAAGCCTTATCAAACTTTTGAATTTTAAGATCTACATTATCTTTTTTTAATAGCCTCATCTAACTTAGCTTGTAAAACACCATTGGCTCTCTCTATGATGTTTCTAACCTCAACACTAGCATTTAAATCATGAGTTAAAATATTGATTTGATCTTTTAGGTAAAACTCCATTTTCTTATACTCAGCCACAGTCTTTTCAGTTTGAGTAAGAGCCAGTTGATAGTTAGATAACTTACATCTTTCATTAACCACATCTGTTGTCAATTTTAAAACTTCTTTGTTAAGTTTTTTAGTGTTTAGACTTTAGACGACAACCCTTACTACAAAATGCATCATCATATACCTCATTGTCTGATGAAGATGAAGAATGTGCCATGAGAGCATAGTGAACATGCTCCTCTTCTTTCTTTTCTGCAACCAAAGCCTTGTTCTCTTCCTCATCCTTGGCCAAATAGCTCCAATCCCAGCCAACACATTAATTTCTTGCATAGCAACCATAGCTTTGGGATCTTAAACCTTGATGATTTGGCTTGAGGGTTTTCCAGCATCAGATCTTCTTGGAGATCTGCACGCTCTCATAAAGTGTCCCATTCGGTGACAATTATAACACTCAACCTTGGATTTATCAAACCCAGAAGTGTCCTTAGCATTAAAAGTCATCTTCTTCTTGAATCTTCGATTCCATCTATTTGCCCTTATACTAGCAAGAGCCATATTCCACTTTATGTCCATCTCCTCCAAATGCTCATCACTAATTTGCTCAACGTCCTCATATGTAATCAATGAACCATTGGGAAATGAAGCAATGCATGCACACACAGTATCTAGATCAATACCAGCAGGTTTAACTCTTGGTGAGTCAACATTGTATGTGTCAACGTTTGAATATGCAGTGTTGACAAAGCTTGATCCAGCGTTGACACAAGGTGATCCAGTAACAGGGTGCATATAAGACTCCCTTTGATCAAATTGACCTTCACTATGTGAGAAGAAGGCCATATTACCATTAGTAGACTTGCTTCCTTGATCCAAAAGAATCTCACTCTCGACAAGCCTCAGTTTGTTGTAAACATCATCAAAGGTGGAATTTTTGCGAGTATTATTAGCAATGATAGACCTTGCTTCAATCTTCCATGTATCACCAAGACTTTTAAGAAAAGTGGTGATGATATCAGCATCATCATGCACTGTTCCCATAAAGGAAAACTTTCTTGTAATGTCAAGAAGTCTGCTTCTCACTCCACTTAGCTTTTCATTGGGTTGAGCTTTGAACACAGCATACTCATGCAAGAGTTGCTTCTTTTTCTCTTGTACAGTATCAGCATTACCACCATAAGCAACTTCAAGGGCTGCCCAAAGATCTTTTGCAGAATCATAGCCTCTATATTTGTGCTGATTGGCTTGTCCCAAAGAGAGTTTGAGGATGCTTAGGGTTTTCATGTCATTCCTTCTCTTTGCAACGTCCTCAACTGAGACAGCTCTTCTATCATCAGGTTTTTCTTTTCGATCCTCTTCAATAGAGCCTGGAGTTGATCTACAGCAATAGCAGCTACAATCTTGGCAGCCTTATTGAAAGTGTTTCCATATTCAATAATTTCCCAAAGAGTGTGGTCATGAATTTGAAGATACTGCTCAAAGTTAAACTTCCACAACTCAAAGTTGTCTGGGTCTAGCATGGGAATCTTGATGCTAGGGCTTGAGGAGGAGGAGGAGGTTAACTCAGGAGTAGATATGATGTTTGAATTTTAGGGTTTCTTGAAAATTAGGGTTTTTGGCGATTTAGGGTTTTTTTGTTCTTTAGATCAAAGTTTCTCAACAGGCTCTGATACCACTTGTTGATCCTAAACTTAGATCGATTTAGCTTGTGTAAACGAGATTAAATCAAGTTAAACACGTAGAGAAACTTTGTTGTATATGAAACAATTCAAGTATTATGTGGAATTAATACTCAAACAAGAACACACAAACAGTATAAACCAAACTTTCACTTTGATTGATTAATCAAACTTGCGTACAATGAAAGTATAAATGTATGAAAACTTATTATTTAACAAAACCTAAAGGCCTCCATTTATAGACTAAGGAACCTTGTACAAGATTCTACGTATCAGCTATTCTTGGTAAAGATAAACATAAGAAATACATTGTCGATCATCTCTTTACTAGAAACATACTAGAAACATAAAACGTGTAGACTAAGTCTTCTATCAGTGCTTGACTTCTTCTTATCAACGCTTGACTTCTTCCTGTCAACGCTTGTCCTGTCAACGCTTGATTTCTTCTTATCAACCTCTAAATTGCTCTTGTCAGCGTTCAAGTGTATTGGCTACATTTTATTCCCAACAAACTCATCCAAATACGGCTTGCACACACGATTCATCAAGTCCATGAATACGGCAGGCGTATTCGTTAATCCAAAAGGCATCACTTGAAATTCAAAATGTCCATATCGAGTACGAAAAGCTGTTATAGGAATATCTTCTTCCCTAACTCTCAGCTGATGATACCCAGATCTCAAATCGATCTTCGAGTATACACTTGACCCTTGCAATTGATCAAACAAATAATCAATCCTTGGCAATGGATACCGATTCTTGACAGTCAATTTGGTAAGTTCCCGATAATCAATACACATTCGAAACGAACCATCTTTCTTCTTAAGAAACAAAACAAGAGCACCCTACGACGACGAACTCGGTCTAATAAATCCCTTATCCATCAAATCCTTATCCATCAATTCCTTCAATTGATCAGAGAATTCCTTCATCTCATACTGTGCTAAACGATACGGTGCACGAGCAACTGGCGCAGCTTCCAGCACTAAGTCAATACGGAACTCAACTTCATGATGCGGCGGTAATCCCAATAAATCTTCAGGAAAAACTTCAGGATACTCTCTAATCACAGGCGCATCCTCCAGTTTCCTCTCATTCACACCATCATTACTTATCTGGGCAAGAAACACTTCACAACCCTCTTCCATATACCTCATCATCTTCAAACAAGAAACAACTCTCAAACGAGAAGTACACTCATCACCCTTCACCGTTAATATCCTATTCCTTAGCGGTATCTGAACTAATCTCTCTCCACAAACAATCACTGCACCATTCGCAACTAACCAGTCCATACCAATAATCACATCAAAAGATCCTAATTCTATGGGCATCAAATCAATACTAAACACATATTTCCCTAACTTCAAGGAACAACCTTTCAGTATAGAACTAGTGCTAACAACCTTACCATCAGCTAACTATATATTATAACTAGTTGTCAATCTTACTGGTTCTCTATTCAATAGCTGACTGAATCTAACATCTACGAAACTTCTATCAGATCCAGAATCAAATAACACACTAGTATAACAAGCATCGAGTAAGAACGTACCAGTCACCACATTTAGTCCTTGCGGTTTGTCAGCTTCTCCCACGACATAGGCTGGAGCAGCAGTCCCAGCAGCAACATTGCCTCCTTGTCGAGCGCCAACCATCGGACATTTTCCTTGCTTATGCCCACGGCCTTCACATCCAAAACAATTAACTACCTTGATAGCATTGGCTCCAGTGGCCACATCCTTGTTCCCACAGTCTGCCATTTTATGTCCGGCCTTCCCACACTTGTTGCAAGCAGGTGGATAATTCCCAACATGATACAGACTGCATCGACCACACTTCGGGTTCACTTTGTTTCCTTGGGGTCCAGTAGCAGCACGAACACCATCATTCCTTCTGAAGTTGTATTGATGATTCCTATTTGGTCCTTGGTTATTGTTGTCCTGATAACCTCCTCTATTCTGCCCTTGGTTTGAATGTGCAGCTTCCCACTTTTTCTTATTCCCCTCAACAATACAATCCTTTCGATCCTGCAGCTTAACGTCCATCAAAGCATGAGCCATCTGAATAGCTTCATCAAAAGTCTTGGGTTTCGATGAAGTAGTCTCTCCCTTGATATTACTAGATAAACCCCTGATATACTGCTCTATCTTCTTTCTATCATCAGCAAAAGCATCAGGACACAACAAACAAAAATCAGAAAACCTCTTCATATAAGCCACAATATCATTATTCCTCAACACCAAATGCCTCAACTCATCCTCCAACTGACCTAACTCTTCCTCAGGACAAAACTTAGCAGTTAACAGTCCCTTGGTCACAGTCCATGTTCTAGCATTAGCTTTAACCAAACCTACTGTAGCTATCTGACTATTCCACCAACTTAACGCATCATCCTAAAAAGTAGCTGCAGCAAACTTCACCTTACTAGCTTCTAAAAATCCACTGATTTTAAAATTACTTTCAATATTCTCAATCCACCTTCTTAACTCCAAAGCACCACTAGTACCACAAAATTGGGTAGGTCTACATTTCATGAAACTAGCGTAAGAACATTCTTTCTGAACTTGCTGAGCAACAGCATTACCTCCAGCTTGACCAGCAACATTTCCTCCAATTGGCTCATCAGCATTACCTTCAACTGGATTAGCAGCATTCCCTCCAACTTGACCAACAGCATTCCTATTCTCAGTCTCTTGGTTCCTCGTAGCATGTTCAGCTTCCAATGCTCTAGCAATAGCTTGCTCAATCATAGTACTTACAGTAGCAGTTGTCAATTTCGGCAGCATGTTTAGAGAATTAATCAAGCAACAATTTAGTAATGACAGAAAAATGTCTCCCAACTCTTTCCTGTGTCATCACAGAAGAAAAAGAACTAGTAAGTATTCATATCAAGATAAGAAAGATAAGAAGGATTTCTTTATCAAGACGTATCATGGATACTACATGCACAAATAACACAATCCATAATGAATCATCAACCAAATCACAAAAGAACTAAAAGACAAATCATAGATCATGAAGGTAATTTGGATTGCATTGGAAAATTTCCACAAAATTGTGACAAATAATGTCACTACATCCCTTCATCACGGCAAACTTAAAAGTCATTAAGTTTCATCACAAACTACTGTACCAGTCTACTTAAGTTCTATTACAACAAGGCTAAAAAAAACAACATAAGAAACTAAACATGTGATCCCCGCAGCTTCTTGTACATTGGCTCGTCATCACTACTGCTGTCATCTTCCTCAGAGTCTTCTTCCACTTTTTCCTTTCCTTTCTGACTTGTTCCTTCACATGGCTTCACCAATGAATGGGTCTCAGCACGACTCGGCACATCCCTAATTACCACACCTTGACTTGGAAAAGACCTCACTGGCAGGTCCTACATATTCACCCTTGTATTCCTTTCTTGCTCCTCGTGAAACCTTTCAAATTGGGCACTCATATTCAACACCATTGCTCGCAGACTAGCAACTTCATCCATTTCCCTCACTCTAACATACTCCGACCTTTTCACACTAGAAACAAACCTGTCAAACTGCCTTTCATTCTGCTCAAACCTTTTGATCACTCGGGTTTCAACTACATACCTTTCAAACAAAGACCTATCAAACTTTTTAAGAAACCAGTAAATATCTTCATAAGATCTAGGACCTGGACAGTACACCTTAACAATATCATCATGGATAGATCGGGCACTAGTAGCATTACTGGACTCGGCAGAGAAATCATTCCTAACACGGGAAACCCTAGGTAAACCACTCAAATAATTATCACAAGTAGGCATAGAAGAACGTACAACAGGTCACTGACAATCCTGAACAGTCGGTGGCACCACATTAGCTCTCGAAACATAACTACCTTAAATCACTTTGGGCTCAGTCTGTCCTACTATAGTAGGAGCAATTCCATCATCCAGATATTCATAGGGCTCCTCATCGTCACTAGCACCAAAGTTATCTACTTCCTCACCTTCTAGTATGTCATTCATCTCAATCCAATCATCCTCACGTGGTATATCAGCCATTTTCTACAATTAAAAGGGTTCAACGATACTTAAGGTCATTGTTAAAAATTAATATGCAATGCATGAGCATGCAAATGTTATACGTAACCCATGATATGCAACGCAATGCACATGATGTTTATGCAATGCTCGCAAAAATAAAATATGATAATGACAAGCACTCAGCACACTTTCAATAACCTCGATACAATATCATAGTATTTACTTAATAACTACTCGGGAAATCATTACAGTTCTGAGGGATACATCTATAATACAAAACAAAACTAAAAGTGATCTTACCGGAGTGTTGCAGAGAAGTTGTGTGCTTTTGAAAAATAAATACTTTCGACATCAAAGTTATAGTTTAGGACAATTTTCAAAATCGACCTAGTTCTCTATAACTTGTAGCTCTAATTACCAATCTTTAACACCCTCAATTTACATTGCGCATCAGAAATACACAATTGGGTCCTAAACACAAGTATCATCACACAAGGTATATCGAACGACTCAAAAAGACACGTTTACAAATAAATATAAATAAGATTTCACACATTGTCTAAAACATAATTTCATCCCATAATGTAGTAAAACGACACCAAAGTAAAGCGTTTAGTCCCCACGGATCTCGACCATTAAACCAACAAGTTTCAGTACAGTACATAGACATTTAACAAATTATTCAACAATAAAAGGATAGAAATTGTTTTAGACCAACAGACTTAAAAAGCTAACCCACAACATCCACAGCAAAGCTCCGCCATCAATCACCTTCGATTACCTGAAACACATGCTTAAACGAGTCAACAATAATGTTGAGCGAGTCCATAGGTTTAACAAATCACATTTGAACATAAGAAGAAAATCAATCATAATCATTTTATAGAATTGTCGTGCACACAATCTATTTCAAGGCAACTCATTGTATTTAAGCTCATGACACCGACCCCTTAACTAATTAGTCACCCACGCCAAATGCCAGCATGACTAGATAAAACCATTGCCTCTCTAGGGTATTAGTTGCTAGATATATACCCAAATCTCATTCTCGTAAATTATCCTTCCCAGAGGTTACTCAACGTAATGCCCTGGTCTCAGATAGGGTGGTCAACCCAATATAGTACTATCATTTGAATAAGCGGCTATTCCCAACTCACAACATCAAGTCAGAACATAGTTAATGGTTCATGAATTTAGGGTCTTTAGCAAGAAGGTACTCAATACAATGCAAGGCAACATAGGCAACATTCGGGTCCAAACAATTAATCATGACTTGTGTTCATTTATTTTCAAATAGCATGTATCCCCCTCGCGGGTATTAAAACATTTAGTAGCTAGCATGAAAAGCGAGGCTACAAACTCACCTTAGTATAAGAGACCTAGCGAGATGATTGTCGATGATAAAGGATGCCTTTCAAACACAAGAACCGCAACCTATCAAATAAGGCACGTTTATTTATAATGACTCGAGAAATAAATCATATATAAGAATATCAAACTCAAACTCATAAAATCACGAAAAACTCGAGAGAAAACGATACAAGTAATACTATTACACTCTTCTATACATCTACTTTATCATTCTATACTCTCGACAAAAATATGCTGGCACATACCAAATGTACTAGCTCATTTATCCCATTTAGACTCGTCAAACGTTTATGAAACGACTCGAGGAACTAACTTTCTATCTATAGAAAGTCCTCTAACAAGTTTATCAAATGACTTTACTTTTAAAGTTCCTTGCCCGACTCATCTTTGAACTACAAAAACCGGACAGTTTTACGTCATCGACTCATACAACCGTTTTAACTTCTATAATCGACTCCATTTGCAAAACCGACGCTTAGGTTTGAAAATAGACTCACCCTCTAGGGTTTATACTTTCTCATCAGTCCTTAACTCATTTCAAAACTCATTCTATAGTCCCCGACATTCGATCCAAATATCGACAACAACTATATGTCGTGCCGATACTCGTCTCCTGGTACACGAATAATCAAACTATTATAACTTTTTACTCGTTTGGAGCTAGAATCTCTACTTTATATCAAATCGAAGCTAATCGAATTCTCTACAACCTTATGCTATTAGTTAAGGCATAATAAAATCATAAGGTACCCAAAATACCCTTTTTCCTACTGATCTAAATTACCCTACAAAATCTTGCATGAAATCATGTTTTTAACCAAAACCAACTATTTTTATCTTCCTTCTATAACCCTAATAACAACATAACTCATCTCTAACACTTGTATCATTCTCAAAATCAAAAACCCAAAACCAAAAACAAGTTTTTAGTGAAAAACTAGCATGATAATCTCTTGATCATCACCAACAACACATGCATGATCAAAACTTGACCTACCAACCCTAAAAAATCAAACTCAATGCATGTAACTAAAGTTAGTACCAAAAGAAGCCTCTTTCAATTCTAAGATAGGGACTTTGATTATTTTTTATCAGATCAAACTCAAATTTGAATGAAAATTGATTGAAAGGGGTGTAGAGGGTGACGACTTAAAAAGAAAAGAGGGAGGAGGAGTATATTTTTCTAGTTTGATGTTATGTATGAGAAAAGTAGGTAGATTTAAGCTTTTATATGGTGGTGGAGGGACCTTTCTTGTCAATTTGTGATAGTTGTGGTCCAAAATGTAAATAGTTAGAAAAAAAGTTGGAAATGACTATTAGTCAATTTTGAAAATATTCACGGGGCTCGGGTTTCATAAAAATACTTCTCAAAAGTTAAAACGTATCTCAAATATAATAATATCGTCTCCCGACTCGACTTAACACGTCATTTAAAAGAAAACATCAAAACAGACAAATATCGGATAACCGACAATAAAACGTAAAATATTGGGCATCCATCAACATCACGCTTGCTAATACTCCTTATAATTATTAAAGATAAAAAAATATAAATCTCCTAACATCAGCTTAAACTTAAACCTCCAAAAATAAAGATCATTTGAACTCATCAAAAATTTCAAAAAATAGTCGTAAAGTAAGATTAAGCAATGAACTCGGTTTCAGGTTATCATAGAGAACTCCATATGGCAGGTGTCTATCCCATCCATTCCCAAAGTCAATCACACAAGCTCTCAGCATATCTTCTAATGTCTGAATGGTCCTTTACCGTCGGTTTGGGGATGATACACAGTGCTCATATCTAATTGTGTTCCAATGCTTTTTGCAACGATTTCCAGAATTGTGAAGTAAATCGGCTATCTAGGTCTGAAATTATAGAAACAGGCACACCATGCCTCGTGACTACTTCCTTCAAGTATGTTCTTGCTAACTTATCCATTCCATCAGTCTCCTTGATTGGTATGAAATGTGATGATTTGGTAAGTCATTTAACGATGACCCAAATAGTGTCAAATCCAGCTGCAGTCTTAGGTAACTTCGTGATGAAATCCATAGTAATCCTTTCCCACTTCCATTTTGGCAGTTTGGGTTAGACTAAAAATCCTGATGGTTTCATATGTTCGGCCTTGACTTTGGCACAAGTCAAGCACTTGCCAACATACGTGGCGATGTATGCCTTCATGTTTGGCCACCAATACAACATCTTAAGGTCATGATACATCTTATCAGATCCCGGATGTATGGATTATTTTGACTTATGTGATTCGTGCATAATCAAAGATCGTAGGTCACCATAGCACGGTAACCAAATCCTATTATCAAGGCATAATGTTCCATCCGAGCGAGATTCTAACTTGTTTATCATGCCTTTAACATCTTCAGTCTTGAAAATTTCTTCCTCAACTGCCTCCTTCTGAGCCTTGAGAATTAAGGATGGAAGATCTAAGCCAATGGTCATCACCAAAGCTTTAACTCTAAGGACTGTCTCCTTTCGACTCAAAGCGTCTGCTACGACATTTGCCTTGCCTGGGTGATAATGGATTTCACAATCGTAATCACCGAGCAACTCTAACCATCGTCGTTGTCTCATGTTGAGTTCCTTTTGATTCAGAATGTGCTGTAAACTTTTGTGATCGGTGAATACAACACACTTTGTACCATAAAGGTAGTGTCTCCAGATTTTTAGGGCAAACACGACTGCTCCTAACTCGAGATCATGAGTTGTGTAATTCTTCTCGTGCACTTTTAGTTGTCTTGACGCGTAAGCAATGACCTTAGTCCTTTACATCAACACGCACCTAATCCTTTTATGGATGCATCACAATACACCACAAAATCTTCATTACCCTCGGGTAAGGCTAGTGTAGGTGAGAATATCGTCGATGAATACAATCACAAACTTTTCCAAGTATGGTTTACAAACTCGGTTCATGAGATCCATGAAAACCGCAGGTGCATTTGTCAAACCAAAAGGCATAACTAGGAACTCGTAATATCCGTATCGGGTTCTAAAAGCTGTCTTGTGAACGTCTTCTTCTCTAACCCTTAGTTGATGATATCTCGATCTTAAGTCAATCTGTGAGTATATGCTAGACCCTTGTAGTTGGTCAAAAAGGTCATCAATTCTTGGCGATGAGTAGCGGTTCTTCACCGTAAGCTTGTTCAACTCACAGTAGTCAATACACATCCTAAAGGATCCATCATTATTTTTGACAAATAGGACTGGTGCTCCCCAAGGTAAGGAACTTCGCCTAATGAAACCTTTGTCAGAAAGATCTTTTAGTTGTTCGGCTAGTTCCTTCATCTCTGCTGGTGCTAAGCGGTATGGTGCTTTAGCAGCCGGTGCAGCTTCTGGTGTAAGATCTATGTGAAACTCTACTTGGCGTGTCGGTGGTAGTCCTGGTAAATCTTCTGGGAACACGTCTGGAAAATCTCTAACAATCGGTACATCTTCAACCTTCTTTTCAGGGTCTTCCGCTTCCTCTTTTTGCGTCACTTGAACCAAGAACATTGGACATCCCTTCTCAGTATCTTTCAGTTCTAATACATGAGATGACTTCCAGTCTCGATATATTCTTTACTCCACTTATTTCACCTTGTATGATTAGTACGCCGTTTCCGTAAGGAACACGGAAGCACTTCTCAAGACATACAATTTCCGCGTGCTACTTTAACAACCAATCCAACCCAACGATAACATCAAAGCTTCCTAGTTCTATGGGGAGTAAGTCGATACTGAATGAATGATCTTGTAACCTCAGACTACATCCTTTCAGAATAACATCGGTGGTCACTGACTTCCCATCGGCTAGTTCTACGTTATAATTAATATCTCACGCGGTAGGGGTGATATTTAGGCATTCACTAAATATAAATGATACAAAACTCCTATCCGCACTAGAATCAAATAGTACAGAAGCATAGTTGTTATTGACTAAGAACGTATCAGTCACAATGTTGTTGTCTTGCACCGCAACCTCAACACACAAATGATACACCTTGTTAGGTGTCGTGAATCCTCCTAGGGCATTGGTTGTAGCTCGGTTATTACCTCCTCGGTTCCCTTGGTTCTACTTTTGGTTCCCCTGGTTATGGTTCTGATTGCCTCGGATTTGTTTACCACGACTTGGGTTCCCACTGTTTGGACACTTATTCTTATAATGACCTTTCTCTCCACACCCAAAACAAGTAATGCTAGGACCTATGGAATAGATATTTGTAATAGATAAACTAGGAGGTATGTAGTTCCTCCTGGTCCTAGTAGTAGTAGGAGCAATATGTGCTCCTGGTCTAGTATAAAGTCATACATTATTATTCTTAGTAGTTTGTTAGGATATGCATGAGATATGTTAGGAAAGTATATGCATATCAGAAGTTACACATTTTGGTTTAATGTAGTATTAGGGTTTCCTTGTAGTATATAAGGAACCCATTGGCAGAAGGGTTAGACACGCCTTTCACCATTATTCATTTTCATATTAATAGTAGAAATCCTTAGTAAGGATCAAGTAATTTAGTTATTCTGTTTCTTCGTGTTCATAGTATTTGTATTCCGCACGTATACTGTGTATTACATTAAGAGTCTCTCTGTGAATAGACTTGTGATTACAAAAGTCGTTCACCATCTTTAACAGGCTGCAAGATTCATAACAAGTGGACCCAACAAGTGGTATCAGAGACTGGGAGAGTCTCTGCTCAAGAAGAATCAATTTTATTTTACTAACATCATTGTCTAATCATGTCTGATTCTAGTTCTACTGAAACAGGAGAAGCAAGCACCTCCAAAACATAACAAACGCAGCAAATAGTGGCTACTGTTTCCAATGGTAATGGAAAATTCCCACTCTTGAAGAAAGAAGAGTATAATAGCTGGGCCATGAAGATGGAATGCTGGATCACCAATACTGATCTAGACTTGTGGAAAATTGTCCAGAATAGCAACAGCAAGAAGAAGACTGGTAGAGACAAGAATGGTCAGATCATCATTCTAGACCCTAAATCTAATAAAGAATCACTGTTGTTCAAAAGGAAATCAAAGCAAAAACTATTTTGCTTCAGTCTCTTCCTGATGATCATATGGGTATTTTTATCACTTGGATGATGCTAGGGAGATTTGGAATGGGATTAAGGTAAGATTTGGAGGGAATGAGGAATCCAAGAAGATGCACAGATCAATGCTGAGATATGAATTCACAGAATTCAAGATTTCTAAAACAGAAGGTCTTCATCAGGGTATGACAGGTTTCAAAAGATTCTTAGCCAATTTAATCAACTCAGGTCCAAACCTGAAAATGAAGACATCAATGCCAGGTTTCTTAGAGCCCTGCCTCATTCATAGAATCAGGTAGTCATCTCTTTAAAGGCAAAAGGAGGCCTTGAATATCTTTCTTTTGATGACTTGTTTAATAAACTCAAAACCTTTGAGTCTCATGTGAGAGGATACTCAAGTGATTCTTATCCCACTCCTGCTAACTCTACTTTTGTGAGTTCCATGGGATCTAGTCCAATGTCTTATGCCACTAGCCCAAGCTATACTTTGTCATCTCAACATACTTCTACTCCTGAATCAAAATCCAAGACTAGTAACATGGTAGAAGTTGTTCTTCACTCTTTTGTTGTTGATGTTAATCTATAACAGCAGCTTGCTTTTGATGATTTCAAACACGTTGATAAACTTAACTTGGACGAAATGGATCTAAAGTGGCAGATGGCTATTCTCACTCTCCGGGTTTATAAGTTTGAAAGAAAGCTGGTAGAAAATTCAGCTACAACCTAAGAGAGCCAACCAGGTTTGATAGAAGCAAGGTCAGATGCTATAATTTTCAGCAGCAAGGACATTTTTCTAGGGAATTCCCTAACAAAAATGATCAGGAGAAGAACATGTATTCGGCTTTCAAGGTTCAAGAGCTCAAGGATGAAAAGAAAGCTTTGGTGTCAGTTCACTCCACGGTTAACTGGAATGATGATAAGACTCCTACCTTGGAATCAGTTGAGGCTTCTACTGATGTGTTTGCTGTGATTGCTGGGCACTTATTTGATGCAGAGGAAGCAGAAGAATTTGCTCTTATGGGAATTTTACCTCAGGTACAAAATTGCCCTCTTGGTTGTCATGATAAATATTCAGAGCTCTTGACTCAATACAATGAACTAAATGAACAAAATGATAAATATTTTTTGGAAGTTCAAGCTTATAAGAGTTCTCTAAAAACTTTAGAACAACAAAAGAAGTGGCTTCAAAATACTCAACGTGAGTATGAGGATAAGATTAGAGTACTGAGTATTGATTTAGAAAACACCACTAACATGCTTACATATACTGGAAAACTTAACAATGAGAGTATTCAGGCTAAGCAAGAAATGAAAGAAAAATTGGATGCTACACTTTTACGGCTTGAAAATGGCAAAAAGCACCCAATAATCTTTCAAAGTTAATAGATAGTAGCATGTCTGGTAGGACTAAGAGAGGGTTAGGTTTTGATAAATATATTGATTCAGAAGATGTTTTTTATTTGTCTTTTTCGAGTGTCTTTGATTCCGAAAAGGAGGAAGAGGGAAAACCTAGTTATAATAGGTTTAAACCAGCTGCAACAATGCATGTTGTTCCTCCACCTCTTACAGGAACATTTATGCCCATACCCATTAATAAGTGTGTAAACACTTATCCTTTTGCCACTAAAATCAAGTAAAAACAAGACCTAATCATGTGTTTTATATCGTAAATGTCGGAATTACGCGTGGTTTTGTGTTCTTGTGTTTAAATAGGTATAAATGATCGAAAGAAGAGAAAACACAGGATTTCACGGTCAAATGTTGAAGAAAAGTCCAAGATAGAGACGAAGACAAAGTCAAAAGACAAAAGTGTGCCCAAATCATGAAAATCGTCAAAACCGACACAACTTTGAAGAAAAGATCAACAAAGCCGGAATCGAGCTCGTTCTTAGTGGATTAAATATCATTCGAGATTAATGGGCCTTGTGGGTCCCACATTTGCTTAATGGGCCCACAAGCCCATTTGGAAAGTTTAATTTAAAGATAATTGGGACAAGGCCCATCAATAAGCCCAAATGGCTAAATAAGAAAACGAATGGTGACTGAAAATTGAGACAAGCCCAAATGAGTAAGAAAGATCGGATGGAATGGGCTTAAGCCCAAACAATGGCACGAAGAATGGATGATGCAACTTTGCTTGATACATTTCCTTGACTAGTCAAATACACACAAACGAAAGAAAGTAAATGTGTATTTACTTGGGATGAGTCATGGTCAACACAAACACGTGTGCACCATTCATTTACCCCACATTCACCCACCAAACTAAATAAACAATTTACCCTCACTTACACTCGATACAAACAATGTTCTCTCATCTCGCTTCATCTCCCTCCCCCCAAACTCGCAAACCCTAATTCCTATTCAGTAAAAATTCACAAGTGAAAATTGGGGGTTTTACCCAATTCGTGTAATTCACACGGATTGGGATTAAATCCCCATAAAAATCGCATCAAATCACTAACTATGGTCCTCTCCTCTCACCAACGTGGCACCATTTGATTGGCCAAGACAGCGCATCATTCCTACTCCTCCAATCAGTTGCTGCCAAATCATCTTTCAAGAAGCACAAAGACACACAAAAAGTGCCACGATGGCAATCCGTGGCTACAAGGGCAATTTTCAGCCGCATGATCAATTAATTAAAAGAGAGAGAAGAAGAAAGAAGGATTGGACGGTAGAGATTGCTTGCTTAACATTGAAGCCAATTAGGGTTTCTTAGGGTTCCCTTATAAAAACCCCTCTCATCATGTAATTTAGGTGTGCTTTTACTTTAATTTTAATTTTTATTTCTGAAAAATAGAATTAGGTTTTATGTAATTTTAATTTTCATCAAGCAGTGTACTCTTTTAATATTAATGAAAATTTAGTCTTCTTAAAATACTTGTCTCGTTTTATTATTAATTATTGCATTTAATTTTGATTTTATTTGATTAAATAATTATTAAAGTTATAGTAGAAGAAATATTACTTTCCCTACTGGAAAGAATAAAAAAATAAATAAATAAATAAATAATATATATATATATATATTGGATTCGGGTACTGTGGAAGAACAAAGAGGTGATGATGATGATAGATATTGGGTAAGAAGGAGGTTTTTATTGGTGGTTGTTCGGTTTGTCATTTAGTTCGCTCAGCGCGACACTTCGTCTCAAAGGCTAACTCCATCAGGTTTGTGTTTCTTTAAATTTTATGTTAAGTTTTTTTTTATGTTAATCTGCTAGAGTTAGGGTATTTGAATCTGCTTGCGTTTTGATTTTGCTTATCTGTTTGTTTCTAAGTCTGCTATTAATCTTTGGTTTAGTCAGTTAAAGTTACTGTTATTTCTGCTTATGTTTGGCTAAGATATTTTTGGTGTATGATTATTTTGTTTGGTTATTTGGTTTATTGGATTGATTGAATCTGTTTATTGTAGAAACCTTGGTTTCCGGATCTTTTAAGCTACTAGGAATGATCATTGTTCATATGATTTAAACAATCAAAGCGGAATTAGAACAACAACCATTAACAAGGTGTTTAGGCACAAGAACATGAATTAAAACAAAAGGATTGTTAATTATATTAATAACTAACAACCACTAGACGTGTATACATTGAATCCCACGTCTAGTCGACACACACTTTAGGTTTACATTGTGAATGAATTGAATGAATAAAACCTAAGACCCTTGTTCCTTTTATAGTGGAAGGAACAGAATCTACAAGAGATAAAATCAAATAAACATCTAAATATTCTATTTCTATAGATATATACTGAATATATTATTTAGAATATATCCAATATATTCCGTGTTAGAAATACGTTTTTACCGGATGATGTTGATGAGTTTGGGTCACCTGAACATTATTCCACTTCGAAGGAGCCATCAATTCCTATTACAGCAAGTTTGGAAAAGGAGTCTGTTGCCCCTACGATCATGGTGTCAACTCAACCCTTAGCAACTCAACCTCCACCCATACAACCCTTACCAACCAGACCGGCTTCAACACCATTTCTTCCACCACCTATAATTCCCATCCTTAGCACCGCAGTAACAACCGAGCCTATTCAATCAACCCAGAGCAGCTCTGCAACATCTGCAATGGCTGCATTAGTGATGGCCGAAATGTTTGACAAACATGTGGATACTCACAAACGCGAAATGGATGAACTTCGCCAAGAGTTGCAAAGACGAGCTCAAAGTGAAGAAGCATCTAGGAAAGCCCAAGAGGAGATGATTGCTAGGTTCGCTTCAGATATGGAGTTGACTCGAAAAGCACATGCAGAAGAACTTGCTCGGGTTAAGCAGGCTGAGGCTGATAAGCATGCTGCACGTATTACCAGACTTCAAGCGATGAGGGATAAATACAAAGAGCAAAAAGAAGCACTTGAAGCCTCTGTGAAAGAAAGAGTGCAAGAATCCGTTGAATCCTTAATGCCTAAACTTCGTGATGAGTTGAAGACACTTGCTGCTGACAACTTGATGGTCAAATCATCCAATCCTTCAGAAGCCGCCTACAAGATTGCTTATGACCTGACGGATTTTGAATTGAAGAAGATCCTTAAGGCTCGTATGGTGGAACTTGGGTCGTTTGATAAGTCTAGGATTCAACGGGCTCTATATAAATCCCTGAATGATGCTATCATGGAGGATGATAGATTATTCAAAACGTTTGGAAGCGTGGTACCTTATCACATTCTACCTGAAGAAGAAAGGGAAGAAAGTGAGGAGGAAGAGGGTACTGGGGAAGAGGAAGAGGAAGAAGAAGGAGAAGAAGAGGAAAAGGATGACGATGATGGTGATGATGAGGATAAAGATGAGGATGATGATGACGAGGATGAGGATGATGATGATGGCGATGATGGTGGTGATGAGAATCAGGAGAGTGCTAGGGGTAGTAACGGGGATGACAATCAGGATGATGATGGGGGTGAACAGCCGAAAGAGGGAGACAAGGTTACCAGCTCCAAGAAAACTGCTCAGACTGGAACCAAGTCCAAAAAGGATGCAGCACAGAAGGATAAATCAACATCGACGGAATCAAGACGAACTAAGTGGCGCCACGATGTGAATGCCACTACAGCGTCATCGGTTCCCGGTACCTCTATCGCTGTATCTTTACCTATTACCACTAACCCCATTAGTTCTGTTGTTGTTGCTCCTGTGATTGCAGAATCAGTGACGGAACCCGAAGCTGCACAACACTCACCAGTTCACGACACTGCCGAAATGCCTGAAACTGAACCAGCAGATGTTCGCACTTCTACTCCTCAACAACAAGCACAACAATCTACGGTTCCTGAACCAAGCATTCGTGACTGGGAAGACACGTTGGAGATAGACGAGTCTGCACCACCACAGGCTTGGATCACGGCAGCAGCACAATATGATCCGATCACAAACGCTGACAAAGATGTGTTGTATCTCCGTATCCGAAGTCCGATTGACTTATGTGCATTTCTTGCTCATGAGTATAAGACTTCGGTTACTCCATCCTTGGTGAAGAAAGCGCTGAAAGATAAGAGACTGCGTGCCAAAACCCGATTACCCCGAATGGAGTTCGAGTACTATGCCGATGAGATCCTGAAGGCTCTGAATACCGTTCAACGGCCAGGTCTTCATGAATCAGAAAGAGCTCCACCTCCAATGGATCCTGCTCAAGATAATCAGATTGCTCTTGACTTCTTCGTCACCAATGATCTTGTGTATCTACTGAAGGGGTCATCAAAGTACGCAACCTCCCTGACTTTGCTGAAAGCTGCCAACTGGGGGACAATACCCTTTATCGAGGAAAAGGTAAATCGACTCTGGGTCCCAAAAATGAATCGTAATTATGATATGTATGCTGTCATAGGTGCATCTCATTGGGACGAACGAGTCCGAAGGGCGTACAGGGGTTGCTGCTTGGTCAATTCTGGAAGCAATGTTAGATCCGACATCCGCATCTCCAGCATCTTAGGAATGAAAACTGAAGCCAAGAACGGCTACTATCATGTGACGGAGATTCGCTTGAAAAGGGAGGATGACAGGGAATACAAAATCCAGCAAGGAGATTTTTCCATCATTCGCCTTGAGGATATCGAAGATATGCTGCTTCTGATGACCCGAGATCAACTTACACACATTCCTCGTGAAGACCTGATTGCTTTGAATACAGCACTTCGTATGTTCACACGAAGCGTTGTCATCAGATCACGAGTTGAAGATCTTCAGTTGGGAGTCGAAAGCTATCAGAGGAAGCTCAATTTAAACCGTCCTGTGAATCAAGTACTACCTCAACATGTAGAAAGATGTCCCTATACCGGCATTTCTGTCCCGAATTACGGCATTTTCTACTTGAACAGTCGAGGTTTGATGAAGTTTATGAGGGTGGGGGAGCTCCACAAGTATAGTGATGGAACTCTTATACAAGTCAGAGGAAAGTTGGAGCATCTGAACTCGGGTGGGACTTTGCCAGAGATGACGGAGGATTGGCATCCGGGTTACCGGCAGATGGCGAAGTATGTGATCAAGAAGATCGATCAAAAGCTCCGTGAACGTAGATTGATGAGGAGCTTGGAAAGATTCGTGGGTGGAAGACCGTATTTAGTGCACCACAAGCTACTGCAACGATCCATCTAATGGGTCGTACATTTCAGGTCACTTTATATTGGTTTTCAATTGTGAACATGTATATTTGTGAATAATGTGCTTGAATGGCTTGATGTAGTGTTAAGGTATGATAATTTTTCAAGAATTTCTCACGAGATTCAAAATCTTTCAAAATATATCATACTAAAGCACTACAACTATCCCTTATTAACTTAAGGGGGAGCAATAACTTGTTCTATGGCCAAACATCGATTTCATTTTTACCCAAAGACCGGTTAATCCATTCAATATCCCAAATATTAATGGTTAACATTTTGGATAAGGGGAGAAAATGGGATTAAGGAGACGTAAGTGATACTTGGCTAAAAGATGAAAAAGACTTAAAGATTATCCAACTTAATATGTGTAAGCACGTGTTAAGGGGGAGCGTTTTTGATGAACAAAACACCTAAGGTACAAAACTTTTGATTTTAATATCACAAGTACCTTAGGTGATTTTTCAATGATTTTTCATGGTGGCAATTCCTTCCCAAAACACGCTTAATTCACGACGGATGTGGTGACAAAAGGGTGGTAGGAATAGGTTTAGTCCAATGATTCATCAGAGCCGATGGAATCTTCCCAAGGACAATTCCCTAGATAGAATTAGAAGTCCTAGGAAAGATGGAGAAAGAATGTGAACGTAGCTGAATGCCGACCAAGTACTTAAGCTAGCACTGGAACAATCACAACAAGGTGCTAGTGATGACGTATTGGTAAGCATTGAAGGGGTTGAAGAATGAAAAAGAATTGTAAAGATAAAGGGTGTAAAGAAAGAAGCCCTCCTTACAACTTTAGGTAGAAACCGGGTCAATACATATGCTATTGAGGTCATTTTTTGTTAATGATTCTCGGTATTGAAGAAAGACATCATGGACCCAGTGATGCAATGCACAACCCTTCCCAGCTAACTCAAATATCTCTCAAAAGGTATTTGTTTTAATCACACGGAGATCAACACATTATCTATTGGTTTATTCACTCCGAATAGACTGGTATTGAAAAGGTGGCACTCCTCTCCAGCCATCGCTCACTAAATCAAAACGCACAATCGAGTCTAGAGCCAAGAGATCATCAAAAGTCTCATTAGGACACTTTCCATTTATTCCTTGCTTTCTCACACACTGTGAAAAGTAAGAGATTTTCATGAGTCCTACGCAATATTCCTGTAATATTGCCAGAACATCCGAGTAATACGTAAGTATTACAATGAAGATGGAAATCCTGCTTGAGCCAACATCAAACAAGCTCATGGTAGGTTACACGTGCGGTTCTTTTAGAACCAATCTTGTGAAAAACTGGAAGGTAACAGTGGTTTAATTCTTAATTGAACTTAAACTCGTTCCAGGCCTCTTCGCATTATCATATGATCTTGCCAGAACACTCAGAGTGACTCTTTATTGACCACAGTGACGAGTGGAAATCCTTCTAGTGTCAACATCAAACAGCACTTGGTAGGTAACGTGCAAGATTCTTTATGAATTGAGCTCGTGACAACTGGAAAGAAACGATGGTGAAAATCTTAATTGAAATTCACTTGTTCCAGGTTTCATGAATTGACGGCTTTTAATCACAAGGATAATTTATCCAAGTGATTCACTCTTTATGTTCGCAGTCAGCTTTGGACGGTCGAATAAAGAGAACGGGTTCACCCGCGAAATCCTGTCAGGAAGTTACTTAATTGAAACTATCCGTCACGGGTACGATATCTAATATCGTCCAACGGTCTTCACCGACCGGAGGTAAAATGCTACCGAATTAGAATAAAATGTTCAAAGCCATTTTATTCGTGTCGTTGCTGTGTACCTGTTAAAGACGGTGGCGTTGCTGTGTACCTATTGAAGACGGTGGCGTTGCTGAGTACCAGTAAAGACGGTGGTGTTGCGGTGTACCTGTAGAAGTCGTTCCCACATGCTTATGTCTTTCTGCATCAAAGTTTAGCAAAAAATTCAAGAAAGTACAAGATAAAGTCTTCCGCTGTACCAAACTCTGAAACTTTCGAGAATTCAACAAAAAGACATAAGTGTGTGGAACATGGAGTCACGAGAAGGCAAATTCACAAGAAAGGCAAAGATCGCACGTGAAAGGCCAAAGAACAATGCTCTCAAGTCAAAGCCAAAAAGATCAAACCAACATATTCACAACAAAAGAAAGAAAAGAAGAAAAGACTACGAGCTAAAGAACGAAGACTTAGTATAGTATGCTAGGTTTAGAACTTTGTAAACGTGGAGTGACCTCCCTTAGGGGGAGATTGTTAGAAATACGTTTTTACGTATATTAGAAGTATCGGTCACTCCACAATAATATTTATGTTGTAATAGCTCGTAGTTAGAAAATAGTTGTTAGTTACTTATTAACTTAAGTAAGAACCGGTCCATTGGCTTGTCATGGACCGGCCCAAGCCCATGTTATGCTTGGAACTATAAATACCCCTTTCCACCATGGAAAGGGGTTGGTTGTTGTCATTTGCTAGTTTCCATATTAATAAAATACACATAGTTTCTCTCACTTTCTCTCTCTAACTTTCTCTCTCTAGAAATCAACAAACCCCTTCATAGATTCATTGATTATCAATATTCTACATTCCGTGAATAGAATTCTCCATCAAATCCATCAGCGTTGACTTTTGTTGACTGCGTTTGACTTTTGTTGACTTCTGTCAACGCCTACATTGCTCTTGTCAATGTCTATATTACTCTTGTCAACGCTTGAGTAAATGTCCTTCGATTTTGAGTTTCTGCCACATCAACTTTTTGACCCAACAATCTTCCCCTAGTTGATGGTGGCAAAACTCTATGTGTATCTCTTGTAAGTTGTACATGATCTTCAAATTGCTTCCCCTCAAGTGTAGCATGTATTTCTTCCCCTTTTTGTCACATCAACAGGAAAGTAAACAATGTATGCAATGTTGAAGATTCTCCATATGTAGGCTCTGTGTAATGATCTTGAAGAAAAATTAATATAATATTTTTGATGTAGAAGTAGAATAACCCAACCTTGTGTTCCATGTCTTGTATTATCTACGTGATAAAGTACTTATATCAGACCAATTATAAGTAGACCTCGATCCCTTGTCAATATTCTCATCCTATGTGAGACACTGAGCACGATAATGTAACTCCTTCAAGTGTTATGACAAGTCTTCATCACCAACCATGTAAAGCACGAACAAGTTACCATTAAAGTCTATGACTGGGAGTGCACGACTTTAAGATATGATAGAACACAAACTCGCGAAAATCTTCTTCAATCATCAAACTTGCCATAATAATTCTTCCCCTTAAGTCAACACCTCTTCATGATGAATTTAATGGAATAACATCTTCATACCATATGTAAAAGTTTCGCAACGGATAACTCTTTCACAAGGTTATCCCGATTACATAGTTTAAATATCCATCAAATTCCATGAATAGTTGCTAACTCGTTTTAAGATCATTAATTCCTTTTAAAAATATCCGAGCCATAAATATCAACATGATATTCTAAATTAAAACGGAGATTCCATGTACCTTCGTGTGTAAATACCACCTTTTTGTGTGCTCAAAACGTACCAATTTTCTCAACAGCAGCTATTCCTTTTGTTGTCCAATATCCTTCACTGTCCAAGATATCAACACTGTGTGTTGTCCAATATCAGACAACACTTGTCAGTGTTTGAAAATGTATATATCGGACAACAAGTGTCAGCGCTTCCCAACAGCGCTTAACTTATTCCTGCCAGCGCCAACTTTGTATCTGTCAGCGCCTGTCCATCAGCGTCTCATCCATGCCTTATCAGCGTCACACCAACATCTATCAGCGTCACACCAACATCTATCAGCGTCTAAATAACTCCCATCAGCGGCTAATTGATCTAGGGTTTTATAAACCCTAAATCATTATTTCATGTGAAAATCCATAAACTGCAGTGAACTTCAACAGCGAATAACTTCTTCATAAATGCTCAGATCGAAGATCCCTTCGGTGAGATCTTAGACATAAGTGTCAAGAACCTACAGATCGAATTTCACGACGATCCAACGGTTAACGAAGAAGAAATCGCGTTTTTACTATTACTGTTCACAGAAAACAGCATATGACCCCTGCTGACTTCGACGCTTAATAACTTCTTCTTGGGGATAGATCTCGACAATCCCTCCGGTGGATATCTAGATATATGTGTGTAGAACACACATAAAAAATTTCGTGGTGATCCAACGGTTCAATAAAAAGTTATGCCCTTCTGAATACTGCTGCGCACACAAAAACGTCCAGAAACACCCTAGACGGATTTTTCCTCTTTTCACCATACACGAACACCTTGTTGGTCCTAGCATCACGAGCCACGAGGCTCTGATACCAATTGTGGAAACCTTGGTTTCCGGATCTTTTAAGCTACTAGGAATGATCATTGTTCATATGATTTAAACAATCAAAGCGGAATTAGAACAACAACCATTAACAAGGTGTTTAGGCACAAGAACATGAATTAAAACAAAAGGATTGTTAATTATATTAATAACTAACAACCACTAGACGTGTATACATTGAATCCCACGTCTAGTCGACACACACTTTAGGTTTACATTGTGAATGAATTGAATGAATAAAACCTAAGACCCTTGTTCCTTTTATAGTGGAAGGAACAGAATCTACAAGAGATAAAATCAAATAAACATCTAAATATTCTATTTCTATAGATATATACTGAATATATTATTTAGAATATATCCAATATATTCAGTAAATAGAATTCTCCATCAAATCCATCAGCGTTGACTTTTGTTGACTGTGTTTGACTTTTGTTGACTTCTGTCAACGCCTACATTGCTCTTGTCAACGTCTATATTACTCTTGTCAACGCTTGAGTAAATGTCCTTCGATTTTGAGTTTCTGCCACATCAACTTTTTGACCCAACATTTATTGTTTGCTGCGTCGGTTTATTTGGGTTGTGGCTTATTTGATTTGTATTTTGTTTAACTGCTTATTTGGGGTTTTATTGCTCATTTGATTATTTAGTTAGTATTGGTTTATTTCCTGCTTATTTGATATCTATCTGCTTTAATCTAGTTGAATATTGCTTTAATTTTAGTTATTTAATGTTTTAGCTTATTTTAATTGTGAATCTGCTTATTAGGTCTGTGGCTTAATTGTTCTGAGCTTATTCAGTTTTATTTAGCTTATTTGCTTTTGCTTAACTAGTGTCTGCTTAATTTGATTTGAGCTTATTTGGTTCCTGCTTTTTTGAATTCAGCTTATTATTTGGATTGTAATCTTATTTTGTAACTGCATAAGCCTCAGACTCAATTAGTCTGAGGACTTTCTGTCCAAAAGAAAAAGTTCAAAAAGTAAAAAATATCAAGCAAAAATATAGGTCCTGGTGGGATTCGACCCCCAGACCTCTCGTCTCACAGCCAAACAACCCAACCATCTGTTCTAGTGCTATTCTTGTGTTTTGTTACGCAGATATTGATTAATATAGGATAGTATATTGTTGGCAGATTTTAATTAACTAGTTTAATCAAAGTTTTTAGTTTATTTAAAATTTAGATAAAAGTTTTAATTAAGTTTTGTTTTAATTTAGCTTATTTTGAAAAATATAAAAGGTAAAAATATATATATATTTAGAGTTTATTTTCTTTAGGAATTTTAGATTATTTTTCGTTTAATTCATAAATAGATTTTTAAATTCTTATTTACATTTTAGATTTAAAATAGTTTTTAACTAAAGTTTTACTCTTACAAAAACACAAAAAGACAAAAATATATTTTCTTTACTTTCTTTAAAGTTTAAATTAGTTTACTTTGTTTTAAAATAGTTTTTATAAAATTTCATTTAAAAGTTAAATTAGTTTTTAAGTTTTATATTTTTAATTAGTTTAAATTAATTTTATATTCAAGTTAAGTTTTATATTTTCAATTAGTTTTAAATTAGTTTAATTTTAAATTAGATTTTAATGATAAATAGTTTTTAATTAGTTAAAAACACAAAAAGTTATCTTTACCAAAAACAAGTTAAGTCGATACGTTAAACCGGAAATCAAATTCGAGTCGAATCGAGGAAAAACGAACTTAATTGATACATATAAAATCCTAGTTTCAAATTGGCGCCGCTGCCGGAGAAGATGAAAAATCCGCGTCCCGCTTCAATAAGCCAATATTCGTAAGTGTGAAAACACTTATCCTTTTGCCACTAAAATCAAGGAAAAAACAAGACCTAATCATGTGTTTTATATCGTAAAAGTCGAAATTACGCGTGGTTTTGTGTTTTTGTGTTTAAATAGGTACAAATGATCAAAAGAAGAGAAAACACGGGATTTCACGGTCAAATGTTGAAGAAAAGTCCAAAAAGAGACGAAGACAAAATCAAAAGATCAAAAGTGTGCCAAAGATCACGAAAACCGGCTAAGTCAACTTAAATTTGAAGAAATGATCAAGAAAGCCGAAATCGAGCTCGATTCTTACGGATTTAATCATCTACGAAGATTTCGAGTCTTGTGGGTCCCACATTAGATATATGGGCTCTTTTTTTGTTATATTTATTTTTATATAAAATGAATTAAACTACAACTTTTAAATAAAACTTTTGATTAAATTTAATTAAAACTAAAGAAAACTTAATTAGCCTACTTTAAAGAAAGCTGCCAAACATTTTAAGGAACACTATATTAATTTAAAGCTATGTAACAATACACAAAAACAAGTCTAGATCAAGTGGTTGGGGCGCTTGACTGTGAGACGAGAGGACCTGGGTTCGATCCCCAGGCCAGACAAAAATTTTGCTATTATTATTTTTATTTGGAATTTGGACAGATAGCAAAATGCAGATAAAAGCTGAATTTAATAAGCTGAAAACAAATAAGCAGATAAATAATGAACTGATCTAAAACAAATTAAAAAGGTAACCAAATCAAATGAAAGCAAACTATCTAAGCATGGCTAATACTAATCAGTAAATCCAAACAAAATGAACTAAAACAATTGCAGATCCAGAGTACAGCTAAATAACCATAAGCAAATATCTAAACAATATACTCAAATATAACTAAATAAACTAAAACTAATGAAAATAAAAAAATGGAAAGAGAACCCGATGTTGAATCCGTTGAGCCGAAGGGTGAAGCGCTGAGCCCCCTTGATATCGATGCCGAAACCAAACAAACTCTAACTTCGAATCATCATCATCCCCATCTTGACCCAAACAAGATACATCAACAGCTTTGAACCAAACACAATTCTTCGAACCAAAAAATAAACTTTCTCGAACAGTAGCAGTAATCCAAATGAACCGAAACCAAAGAACAATAACTTTTAAAACTTCCCAGTGGGGAAATTATATTAATCACTTTCCTTTATCTTTTTTTATTTTTTTATAATAATGATAATAACAAACGAACAGTACTAAGATTAAAATGCATATTTTAGATTAAAAAGATTAACAGAAACTTAAATTGAGAACCAAATTAATTAAAAAGTAACTTTTTTCATTTAAATAAATCATTACATTACTAAAAATTAAAAATACAAGAACCTAATCTAATTTTCTGAAAATTAAATCTAATTTAATCTACTCCTAAATTAACTAAATAAGACTGAAAAAAATAAAGAAAAGCTTGATGGATCCCAATTACATGTTTTCTTGGGGGTTTTATAGGCAACCCTAATCCTTGGTGATCACGTCTTCAAATCATGGCCGTCGATTTCTTCTTTTCTTCTTTCTTTCTCTTTCATTCTAATCGCGCGGCTGGAATTGATTTTGGCCTACGGATTTCCAGGGTGGATTGAGGACCACCAGTGGGTGTTTGCATCCGATTTTTGGGGGATTTAATTTGTTTTGATTGAATTAATCAATATTGTAAAAACCCCCCAAAATTTATGGTAAATTTGTGATGGTAAAAAAATATTAGGGTTTGAGGAAGGAGACTGTCTTTTGGGGGAGGGAGGAGATAAGCAGTAAAAACAAGTGTGTGTTTTTTTTTTCGTTTGTATTGAAAAATAAAAGTGGGGTGTGGGGTAATTATTTGGTTTATTTAGTTGGGTGGGTAAATAAGGGTACACGTGGGGAGATAATGTGTGGGATTGAGTTTGTGTTTGACTAGCCATTTCTTTGACCAAACCGTCCCTTTATCATCAAATGGGCTATTATCCCAGTTTCTTCCAAGCCGTCATTTTATTTAAGCCAAATGGGCTTTGGCCCATCCGTTCCAAATAGTTAAATATCAACAAGGACTTGGCAGCCCAAACTCACATCCGTTTAAGGGTATTGGGCCTTAATTGAGTTTTTGGCCCAAATGTAAATATTCCTTACTCCTTAATGGGCTTTTGAGCCCATATATCTAATGTGGGACCCACAAGACTCGAAATCTTCGTAGATGATTAAATCCGTAAGAATCGAGCTCGATTTCGGCTTTCTTGATCATTTCTTCAAATTTAAGTTGACTTAGCCGGTTTTTGTGATCTTTGGCACACTTTTGATCTTTTGACTTTGTCTTCGTCTCTTTTTGGACTTTTCTTCAACATTTGACCGTGAAATCCCGTGTTTTCTCTTCTTTTGATCATTTGTACCTATTTAAACATAAAAACACAAAACCACGCGTAATTTCGACTTTTACGATATAAAACACATGATTAGTTCTTGTTTTTTCCTTGATTTTAGTAGCAGAAGGATAAGTGTTTTCACACTTATTAAATCCCCTACACTTGACCATTGCAATGACCCCATGCAATGCATAGTTTTAAAGCATAAGTAACATTTTTCTCGTAATTAACCCATCTTGGCCTTTATTAAGATATACTATTACTATTACGATAAAAAGATAAAAACTTAAAAGGAGACAAAAGTTA
This sequence comes from Glebionis coronaria, assembly GCA_025667525.1. Taxonomy (NCBI): domain Eukaryota; kingdom Viridiplantae; phylum Streptophyta; class Magnoliopsida; order Asterales; family Asteraceae; genus Glebionis; species Glebionis coronaria. The sequence goes on along the minus strand of CM046877.1, from coordinate 558,670,584 downwards.
AATGATTTATTACTTGAAAATTATTTGATGGAAGAAACTCGTAAAGAAATCTAAGACTTGAATTAGGGCTTTGGTGTCATGAATATTAATCACCCTCAAGTTTCACGTTCCCCATACCAAGCTCAAAAACGAGATCATTGTTATTACAAGTTAACACAACTAACACTTACTCATGTGGTTCAATTAATCACTTAGACCCCCTTATTCCTACGGTGTATCTCTTGTATTTTATTTTTGTCTTGAATGATCACGAGGATGCATTTTTGACTTATTTCGATAATTTATTAAGGCCGAAAATAAAGTGCGACGATTTAATCAATAGTTAGCTAAAGGACAAAATCTTTTAAAACGGCTTCTCGAAACCTCATAAAGTTCATATCTTGGCATAACTCGTTTCACGATTTGAGACCTTTCTCGGACCGATATTTGGCTTGTTCTTCAAACTTCAAATCTTGAGAGACGATCTTGAAATTCTGGTCTTCTCTTCATTTTGGTATACATCTTCATTAGGAGTGAAAGATGCTTCAAACGTTGACCACGACTTCTTCATTTATCCTCTTCTTTATTTAGGATTTTGATATACAACGATCCGCCTCCTTTTCGGACTTGGATCTATTTATCCTCATACCTTGTTAGGGTCTTTTTGGATAGACTTATCCATGATCTTTAGGGGAGTAATTGCTTCTCGTCGTGTGTCTTGATCCATCATATTGATTTGGATTAATGATCTTCACAATCTCTTAGGATCTTTAGCAAAAAGTGAATCCTCATGCCTTGTGAGGGCCTTTTTGGACTCGGGTATCCTCATGCCTTGTTAGGGCCTTTTTGGATAAGCCAATCTTCGCGTCCCGCTTCAATAAGTTATGCCTTGGCTATGAACTCTAACTAATACCGAGCAACTTTTAAACGATCTTGTGCTAGAAGCTAAGTAACTTTTCAAATCATACAACCTTATTTATTGCAAATATATTTATTAACAAGCGATGGGAGAAAAAGCTCATAACTAACTCACATAAGTTAACGAAAGAATACCAAACTTATAATTAACTCTATCATCTCTGGTTCTCCACAATTTAAAATCTCAAGGAATGAGACTCGTGGATGCTTAGCCTAATAAAACAATTAAGGTCCATATGGTTAAGGATACTAGCTAGAGTAAACTTGGATAAGTAAACTCGGGTTGAGTCTAAATATTCACGACGGGCCTAATATATCAAAGATATCTAAACCATTTTATTTATTTATTTATTTTTGACTTTATTCTTAAAATGGAAAATAAAAATAAGATGCGATGACAAAAGAAAAGAAAATAAAAGAAAAATACTACAAGGCCAAAAATAGATCAAAATTTTGAAAAACGTTGAAAAATTTTAAAATTTTCTGGTAAAATGAGGTCAAATTCATGGAAAAGGCCACTAAAATTTCGATAGAAATCCCCCCTACACTTAATATAAACATTGTCCTCAATGTTTAAGCATGTGGGAGAATGAACTCCCCTACACTTAGGACATTGAGTACGTTGTTTAAATCGAGCTAAGGAAAGGAAAACTAAAGTGATTACATATATTCGTTTAATTTATATACATGATTGAATCACAATAGCAAAAACTTATCGAAGGAACCGGGTACAAGGGAAACACGGGAACACGGGTCACGTCAAAAGCACCAAAAGTGGATCATTAAGCACATGTCCCTGCACACAACATCACAACACACGAACAAACAACCTACACGGCTCCCCCCTACACTTATTGGTAAAAATAGATAAAAGATAGAACATCGGGTTGCCTCCCGAGAAGCGCTTGTTTTTGTTAACCGAGTCACGAGCCTGACTCGACCCCGAATTAAATGGTCCATGGGGAAGCCTCGAATGTAATACCGGGATCAAAGACCTTATCCTCGTTCCCGGAGGACATTAAAGAAGGAGAGGCAGGAGGATAAGTCTTGGATGGGAGAAAAGTCCGCTCAACATACGAGAAGTATGTGAGGTCGTGATCCACGGGAGGTGGAATGGGTAAAGGAGACAAATTGTCATCCCCCAAAGACATAGGATGGTCACTATTCGGCAAAGCCGTAAAGGTATCAATCATAGAATGGTTAATGTCACCTCCCGGGTCAAAGCATTCATCCTCATGAATGTGAATCTCTTCGATTTCTTCATCATAGATAGGCTCGTCAAACAAAGGTTTATCGTTCCCCTCATTGAGGATTTTAGAAATTCTCTCGAAGAGATCTCGATCAAGTACGAAACCATCATTCATTTGTGGGATTTGTTGATAAGTTAAATCCTCACGAATGTGGCAAACGTAATTCTCATTAGAGGAGTGTTGATTAGGTAACTCCTCGAGAATTGGATGAGAATCGATGGTAGAATCAAAAGTAATTGGCGAAGAGGAAAATGTGAATTTATCAAAATCCGAGTTCTCAAAATCAATATCAATATCAAGTTTTAAAACACCATTTGCCTTCTCATCAATACCATGATCACAATTAAGCTCATGCGAGAAATCCAATAACACGAGATCATAAAAAGCATCCTCGTGATGGAATTTCTCAATACTCGGGGTATAAAAGTCATCGCTAAGGAGTAAAGAATCCGATAAATCATTAGTATCATGGTTTTCAAAAGTCGGTCTTGGTAAAATAGGAGAATCATCCTCATCCGATCCCGAGGAATAATTAAAAATGTAGTCGGAATCACAAGATAACTCATCCCTATCTACAAACTCCTTAGATGTAGGACAACTTATGGGTTCTTCTTCTATGCACTCACACTCCTCAAAAATAGGTTTCTCAAAACATGTCTCGCTAAGAAATTTGAAGAAAGCATAAAGTCGTTTGAAGGGGTAGGTGAAGGAGTCATAAAAGAAATGGGGTCATCAATGGGTAATGGAGGCTCAAGAATAATCTCGAGAATTTCCTCAATAGGTGAGGAAAGAGGAGAGCTAATAGTATCCGTGGGTGTCAACACCGGAGGGTGAGTAAAACTCATGATAATCTTCGGGCCTTGTCTCTCCTTTATTGGCGGAGAGATGGAAGGATCCACAGTGGGAACATCACTACTAGTAGTGGTGTTAGCCTCAATATCAACTCTCAAAGACGGCTCAATATCAAATTGATCTTGATAGGTTTCTAAAAAGAGCATGAATTTCCTATCGGTTTCCTCTTGCATTTCTCTTAAGAATCTACCATGTTCCTCAAGTTTATGAAGAATTAAGTCCATTTGAGGTTGTGAAATACTCCCTTGATTATAGTTTTGAAAATTTCCTTCATTTGGAAAACCTTCATTATTTGAAAACCCTTGATTTTGAAATTCCCCATAAAATAGTTGATCATATTGTGGTGGGTCACTAGTCGTAGGAAAACTAGGGGAGCCAAAATAAGTATTAGTATCATAACACATACTTTCCTCATTATTATAAACCTCCTCATAAGTTTTGTCACAATTAAAATAAGCATGAGGCCCACCACAAGTCGAACACTCCTCAGACATGATCTTATAACGCTCTTCTTGCAAGATTTCCCAAATCGGACGATTATCCATGGTAGTGTCGAAAGAAAACGAAATAACAATAATTATTATGCTACGTAATCTATTATAATAAAAGAAAAATCTTTTTGTATTTTTTAAGAAATATATATATATATATATATATAAGAAAAATCGAAAGAAATCGAACTAAAAATTAACACTAATACGTAATTTTTTTGGTGTAATACTTTTAGGAAAAAGTATTACTTTTGGATTTTTTAATTTTTTTGGTGCAATTCTTAGGAAAGAGATTGCTTTTGTGATTTTTTAAATTTTTTTTTGTATTTTTAAATTTTTGATTTTTTTTTGTATTTTTGATTTTGTTGCAAGAAACGTAACGTTCAAAGGATGAACGGATCCCAAAATCCAAACGTCTTCACGAAAAATCGTCAATCGTACGAGCGAAGCGGCAGCGGCGCCATTTTGAATCATAAGAAAGCAATTGCTTGGAAAATCTCCGACATTCGCGGAATTGATCCTAATTTTTGTACTCATAAAATTCTCATGGAAGATGACTTTAAACCCGCAATCCAAAATCAAAGAAGGGTTAATCCAAAAATTCATGAAGTCATTAAGAAAGAAGTTATCAAACTTCTAGATGCCGGAATGATTTACCCTATCTCGGATTCGCCATGGGTTAGTCCCGTCCATTTTGTGCCTAAGAAAGGCGGAATCACCGTTGTTCCCAACGAAAACAACGAGTTGATTCCTACTCGACTCGTAACGGGATGGCGAGTTTGCATCGATTATCGTAAGCTCAATGATGCCACTCGTAAGGATCATTTCCCTCTTCCTTTCATGGATCAAATGCTCGAGCTTTAGCGGGTAATGATTTCTATTGTTTCTTAGATGGCTTTTCCGGATATTTTCAAATCCCTATCGATCCAAAAGACCAAGAGAAAACCACATTCACTTGTCCCTATGGAACATTTGCTTACAAACGAATGCCTTTCGACTTATGCAATGCTCCCGGGACTTTCCAAAGGTGTACGATGGCGATATTTCATGACATGGTTGAAGAAACTATGGAAGTCTTTATGGACGATTTCTCGGTATATGGTGATTCTTTCTCTTCTTGCCTTGCTAATTTAGAACGTACGATTGACGATTTGAAACTAGGATTTGACAATCCGCCGGATTTAGAGCTTAAGGATTTACCGTCTCATTTAGAGTACATTTTATTAGAGGAGGATAATAAGTTGCCCGTCATTATTGCTAAGGACTTAAAAGAATATGAAAAATCCCGACTTATCGATGTGCTTAAGAATCATAAGAAAGCAATTGCTTGGAAAATCTCCGACATTCGCGGAATTGATCCTAATTTTTGTACTCATAAAATTCTCATGGAAGATGACTTTAAACCCGCAATCCAAAATCAAAGAAGGGTTAATCCAAAAATTCATGAAGTTATTAAGAAAGAAGTTATCAAACGTCTAGATGCCGGAATGATTTACCCTATCTCGGATTCGCCATGGGTTAGTCCCGTCCATTATGTGCCTAAGAAAGGCGGAATCACCGTTGTTCCCAACGAAAACAACGAGTTGATTCCTACTCGACTCGTAACGGGATGGCGAGTTTGCATCGATTATCGTAAGCTCAATGGTGCCACTCGTAAGGATCATTTCCCTCTTCCTTTCATGGATCAAATGCTCGAGCGTTTAGCGGGTAATGATTTCTATTGTTTCTTAGATGGCTTTTCCGGATATTTTCAAATCCCTATCGATCCAAAAGACCAAGAGAAAACCACATTCACTTGTCCCTATGGAACATTTGCTTACAAACGAATGCCTTTCGGCTTATGCAATGCTCCCGGGACTTTCCAAAGGTGTATGATGGCGATATTTCATGACATGGTTGAAGAAACTATGGAAGTCTTTATGGACGATTTCTCGGTATATGATGATTCTTTCTCTTCTTGCCTTGCTAAGTTTCAAATTGGCGCCGTTGCCGCTTCGCTCGTAAGATTGACGATTTTTCGTGAAGACGTTTGGATTTTGGGATCCGTTCTTTTTGAACGTTAATTTTCTTGCACAAAAAATCAAAAATCTAAAAAAATCAAAAACTTAAAAATACAAAAAAATTAAAAAAATCACAAAAGCAATTTCTTTCCTAAGAATTGCACCAAAAAAATTAAAAAAATCAAAAGTAATACTTTTTCCTAAAAGTATTACGCCAAAAATATTACGTATTAGTGTTAATTTTTAGATTCGATTTCTTTCGATTTTTCTTGTGAATATATATTTTTCTAAAAAAATACAAAAAGGTTTTTTTCTTTTACTATAATATATTACGTAGCACAATAAAATTACCTACTTTTCAAATAAGCCTTAGTTGGGATTTCATCATCTAACTATTGTATTCGAATCCATAACGAGAAAAAAGGGCAAAATAGATAAATACTAGTAAGACGTTTGAACTCGACATATACAAACTATAAGGTGGGTATAAGGCGACGCGCTATAAAAGGCCGTCTAAGGAAAAAGGTTTTTAAGTGCTTTGTGCCACCTCGTTTCCCCGCTCGCTTGTGCGTATATTGAGAGGGACGACCGATTATTGGTTTGCCAACTCAAGTAGTATTTACGTATATATTTTTGTAGCTTTTTCATATTGCTCCTCGAGAGGGAAAATCCTTTTCCTCTCAAAGTCGACCGAGGTCACCTACCTCATTCCAAAGTTTTAATTGTATGCGCACTCGCGCGCATACATACATACCGATTGGTGTACCAAATACTTCTAATTCTTCTAAAAAGAAGAAGAAGAAAAACAAAAAGACCGTCATTAAAGCCGATCCCGAGAATCGAGCTTTCGACAATACGATGGCAACGGATAATCGACCAATGATTGAGATTCTTCAATCTCACGTTGAAGGAAACGATGACGCGATTGTGGTGCCGAATATTGGAGCTAATCATTTCGAACTTAAATCGGGTTTTATTCAAATGGTTTCCGCTACACCATTTTTAGGCCGTACTAATGATGACCCACACGCTCATATCAAACGTTTCATCCAATTAGCTAATACCATCAAATACAATGGGGTGCCACAAGAGGCCGTTCGCCTACAACTTTTTCCTTTTTCCCTCGAGGGACAAGCCCGGATTTGGCTTGATAAGGAACCACCCCAAAGTATTACCACATGGATCGACTTAGAGACCAAGTTCATTAACTACTTTTTCCCACCATCACGGACCACGTCCTTAAGGAATGAAATAATTACCTTTGAGCAACAATATGGGGAAACGTTTAGTGAGTCTTGGGATCGTTTTAAAGATCTTTTGAGAAAATGTCCACAACACGGTTTCACTAAAGTGCATCAAATCAACACCTTTTATAATGGTTTAACTCTAAACGACCAAGACTCACTTAATAGTGCCGCGGGGGGAAATATTCTTGTGAAAACCATGAACGAGGCTTGGGCCATTATTGAAAACAAGGCTAAAGTGCAAACTGAGAGTGTTAGGGCCATTATGGCAAGTGCTAGTTCTAGTGCGAGTGACAAGAGAATCGATAAACTTACTTCGCTTGTTGAAACACTCGCTCTAAAAACCGACGCCCTCACTACACATGTGCATGCCGTGAAAGAAAAAAGTGAAACGTGTGAGACTTGTGGTGGACCACATTCGTACTATAATTGTGACAAGGTTTACAATAATCAACAAGAAGTTTATGCTTATAACAACAATGAAAATGATCGGATTCATTTCAAACCAAATGTTGATGTTAACCATTTGTCTTACAAGTCTAATAACTATTTGGCTCCCCCGGGTTTTGTAGCACCACAAAGACCACCCCCACCCGCCCAAAATAGGAACCAAGGTCCTCAACGGGGTAATTTTCAAGGAAATTCTAATCAACGGGGTTTTAATCAAAATCAAGGGAATTTTCAAGGGCAAAACCAAGGGTTAAATAATCAAGGATTTAATAACCAAAGTTTTCAAAATCAAGGATTTAATCAAGGTTCTAATCAATATCAAAACCAAGGTTTTCCTAATCAAGGTTATAATCAAATGAACATGCATAATCCTTAAATGGACTTGGTTTTACAAAAATTATCCGACCATGAATGAATGATGAGAGAGATGCAAGAATCGACCGATAAGAAATTTTTGACTATGATTCAAACCTTTCGTCCCCAAGGTACCCTTCCTTCGAACACCGTGACCAATCCTAGGGCTAATGTTAATGCTATCACTACTAGGAGCGGTAAGACCACCGTAGAACCTTCCCCACCTAACCAAGGACCCGAGATTCCTTCTTCTTCGACACAACCTCCTTCTTCTTCCACTTGTGACATACCTCCCGTTATGCATTCGTCTACACCTTATGTTCCACCGATACCTAAATTTTCTACCACACCTTCGGTTCCAAAACCGGTTCCTTCACCTTCTATTTCTATTCCTCCTCCTCCACCAAAGGATGTGAGTGAGCAATCCACTCCAAAGCCTTCATCTCAACCCAATATACCTTATCCCTCAAGGTTGCGGAAAGAGAAATTGAAGAATAAGGATGATATTCAAGTTTCGAACTTCCTAAAAATGTCAAACAATTGAATTTTAATATCACCTTTGCCGAGGCGCTCGCTCACATGCCTAAGTACGCTAAAATGTTTAAGGATCTTTTAAGTGATAAGGAAAAGTTACTTGATATTGCCAATACCCAATTGAATGAGAATTGTTCCGCGGTTCTTTTGAGAAAATTACCGGTTAAGTTAGGAGATCCCGGTCGATTCCTTATTCCTTGTAATTTTCCGGGTGTTGAGAATTGTATGGCCTTGGCGGATCTCGAAGCGAGTATCAATCTTATGCCCTTGTCCGTGTGGAAACAATTATCTTTACCCGAGCTAGTCCCTACTCGTATGACATTGGAATTAGCTAACCGTACGGTTGCTTATCCGGTGGGGATAGCCGAGGATGTTTTTGTAGGAGTCGACAAATTCACTTTTCCCGCCGATTTTGTCGTAGTCGACTATGAAATGGATCCCCGTGTTCCCTTAATTGTGGGACGACCCTTCTTGAGAACCGGGCGTACATTAATTGATGTAGCCGCGGGTGAACTTATCATGAGGGTCGGGGATGACAAAATCGTCTTTAACATGGGTAAACTTTCCAAACTTCCCGATGAGCCCGAATCCGTGAATTTCATCGATGTGCTCGACGAAGCATGCGAAGAACATTTTCACGAGGCTTGTAAGAGCGGGATTTCTCCTTTACCTCATGTTGAGACCGTGGCTTCTATTGCTCCTTCATTGACTCCATTTGGAGAAAGTGACTTAGATGATTTTGAAGCTAGCTTGGGTCCTCTCGATATTAAGTATGATAATTCTCCCACCAATTGGGATGAAGACATTCGTACCATTGAGAGACTTCTCAATGAGGACAATATTTCTCCACCTACTCCTAAGGAAGTTACAAACGATGATCCTACATTGACTAAACCTTCCATTGACAATCCGCCGGATTTAGAGCTTAAGGATTTACCGTCTCATTTAGAGTACGTTTTCTTAGAGGAGGATAATAAGTTGCCCGTCATTATTGCTAAGGACTTAAAAGAAGATGAAAAATCCCGACTTATCGATGTGCGTAAGAATCATAAGAAAGCAATTGCTTGGAAAATCTCCGACATTCGCGGAATTGATCCTAATTTTTGTACTCATAAAATTCTCATGGAAGATGACTTTAAACCCGCAATCCAAAATCAAAGAAGGGTTAATCCAAAAATTCATGAAGTCATTAAGAAAGAAGTTATCAAACTTCTAGATGCCGGAATGATTTACCCTATCTCGGATTCGCCATGGGTTAGTCCCGTCCATTGTGTGCCTAAGAAAGGCGGAATCACCGTTGTTCCAAACGAAAACAACGAGTTGATTCCTACTCGACTCGTAATGGGATGGTGAGTTTGCATCGATTATCGTAAGCTCAATGATGCCACTCGTAAGGATCATTTCCCTCTTCCTTTCATGGATCAAATGCTCGAGCGTTTAGCGGGTAATGATTTCTATTGTTTCTTAGATGGCTTTTCCGGATATTTTCAAATCCCTATCGATCCAAAAGACCAAGAGAAAACCACATTCACTTGTCCCTATGGAACATTTGCTTACAAACGAATGCCTTTCGGCTTATGCAATGCTCCTGGGACTTTCCAAAGGTGTATGATGGCGATATTTCATGACATGGTTGAAGAAACTATGGAAGTCTTTATGGACGATTTCTCGGTATATGGTGATTCTTTCTCTTCTTGCCTTGCTAATTTAGAACGTATGCTCCAACGGTGTGAAGACACTCGTCTGGTTCTTAATTGGGAAAAATGCCATTTCATGGTAAAAGAAGGCATCGTCCTCGGTCATAAAATTTCCAAAGCCGGTATCAAAGTCGACCGTGATAAAGTTGACGTCATTGCTAAGTTACCTCCACCTACCACCGTCAAAGGAGTTAGAAGTTTTTTAGGCCATGCGGGATTTTATCGACGTTTCATCCAAGATTTCTCGAAAATAGCTCGTCCAATGATTCATCTCTTAGAAAAGGATGCTCCTTTCATCTTCTCCCAAGAATGTCTCGACTCTTTCGAACTTCTTAAAGGTAAATTAACTAAGGCACCGGTCTTAGTCTCTCCAAATTGGGAGTTACCTTTCGAGCTCATGTGCGATGCTAGTGATTTCGCGATAGGAGCGGTTTTAGGTCAACGAGTTAACAAACATTTCCAACCCATTCATTATGCTAGTAAGACAATGACGGGGGCTCAATTGCATTATACCACTACCGAAAAAGAGCTTTTAGTTGTAGTGTATGCCTTTGAGAAATTCCGCCCCTATCTTGTGCTTTCCACCACCATCGTTTACACCGATCATTCCGCCTTGAAATACTTGTTGACCAAGCAAGATGCTAAACCGAGACTCCTTCGTTGGGTTTTGCTCCTACAAGAATTTAAAATCGAAATTCGTGATAAAAAGGGAGCGGAAAACCTAGCTGCGGATCACCTTAGTAGACTTGAGGATCCTTATCAAGGGGAATCTCCAAATCAAGAGATTAATGAATCCTTCCCCCTTGAGACCTTAATGTCTATTAATTCCAATCTTGATGATACCCTATGGTTTGCCGACATTGCAAACTATTTGGCGGGTGGTGTTCTTATCGAAGGGTTATCGTCCCAACAAAAGAAAAAATTCTTCAAGGACGTTAAAACGTACTATTGGGACTACCCTTATCTTTTCAAGCAATGTGCGGATTTAATCGTTCGTAGATGTGTTGATGGGCCGGCGGCTTTACAAATCCTTGAAGCTTGCCATAAAGGACCTACCGGTGGTCACTTTGGTCCTAATTACACCGCTAAAAAAGTCTTCGATTCCGGATTCTATTGGCCCTCCATTTATCATGATGCACATGAAATGGTTAAACAATGTGATGCTTGCCAAAGGCAAGGCAAGATCACACATAAAGATGAGATGCCTCAAAATTTCATCCAAGAATGTGAAATCTTTGACGTATGGGGCATCGACTTTATGGGGCCGTTTCCATCATCGAAAGGAAACAAGTACATCCTTGTAGTCGTTGACTACGTATCTAAATGGTTTGAAGCAAAGGATTTACCTAGTAACGATGCGAGGGTGGTTGTTAACTTCTTGAAACAATTGTTTGCTCGATTCGGTGTGCCTCGTGCTATTATTAGTGATCGTGGGACTCATTTTTTCAATAATCAATTTGCACGAGTCATGGCTAAGTATGGTGTCAATCACCGACTTTCCACCGCGTATCATCCACAAACTAATGGACAAGCCGAGGTTTCTAACCGTGGTCTTAAGAGAATCTTAGAGCGAACCGTGGGAGAGCATCGTGCCTCATGGGCCGATAAATTAGATGATGCTTTGTGGGCTTTCCGTACCGCTTATAAGACACCTATAGGTTGTACCCCTTATCGCCTTGTGTACGGAAAGGCGTGCCACCTCCCCATTGAGTTGGAGCATAAGGCTTATTGGGCCTTGAAATGGGCTAATTTTGACATAAATAAAGCTGGAGATCATAGGAAAATCCAACTCAATGAACTTAATGAACTTAGGAATGAGGCTTATGAAAATTCATTAATCTACAAAGAGAAGACTAATCTCATTCATGATTCCAAGATTAAAAACCGAGAGTTCCATGTTGGTGATCAAGTTTTACTCTTTAAATCTCGGTTGAAAATCTTTTCGGGTAAACTTAAGAGCCGTTGGTCCGGTCCATTCACCGTGGCCCAAGTCTTCCCTTATGGCACCATTGAGTTATCCCAACCAAATGGGCCTAATTTTAAGGTAAATGGCCAACGGGTTAAGTTGTACTATGGAGAGGACATATCTCACGAGATGATTCCATCCCTCTCCACATTTCCCTTAAATTAATTCGGGAAATCGAGTCGAGCTAGAGACTCGTGATAAATAAATCAAGCATCGTATAACTAGGTTAGATTTTTACCTTTACCATCCTTTCCACCCTTTTTCGCCTTCATCCATGTCCACCAATAAGTGTAGGGGATTTAATAAGTGTGTAAACACTTATCCTTTTGCCACTAAAATCAAGTAAAACAAGACCTAATCATGTGTTTTATATCGTAAATGTCGGAATTACACGTGGTTTTGTGTTCTTGTGTTTAAATAGGTACAAATGATCGAAAGAAGAGAAATTGAAGATATTCACATTCATGAGGATGAATGCTTTGACCCGGGAGGTGACATTAACCATTCTATGATTGATACCTTTACGGATTTGCCGAATAGTGACCATCCTATGTCTTTGGGGGATGACAATTTGTCTCCTTTACCCATTCCACCTCCCGTGGATCACGACCTCACATACTTCTCGTATGTTGAGCGGACTTTTCTCCCATCCAAGACTTATCCTCCTGCCTCTCCTTCTTTAATGTCCTCTGGGAACGAGGATAAGGTCTTTGATCCCGGTATTACATTCAAGGCTTCCCCATGGACCATTTAATTCGGGGTCGAGTCAGGCTCGTGACTCGGTTAACAAAAAAAAGCGCTTCTCGGGAGGCAACCCGATGTTCTATCTTTTATCTATTTTTACCAATAAGTGTAGGGGGAGCCGTGTAGGTTGTTTGTTCGTGTGTTGTGATGTTGTGTGCAGGGACATGTGCTTAATGATCCACTTTTGGTGCTTTTGACGTGACCCGTGTTCCCGTGTTTCCCTTGTACCCGGTTCCTTCGATAAGTTTTTGCTATTGTGATTCAATCATGTATATAAATTAAACAAATAAATGTAATCACTTTAGTTTTAGCTCGATTTAAACAAGGTACTCAGTGTCCTAAGTGTAGGGGAGTTCATTCTCCCACATGCTTAAACATTGAGGAAAATGTTTATATTAAGTGTAGGGGGATTTCTATCGAAATTTTAGTGGCCTTTTCCATGAATTTGACCTCATTTTACCGGAAAATTTTAAAATTTTTCAACGTTTTTCAAATTTTTGATCTATTTTTGGCCTTGTAGTATTTTTATTTTATTTTCTTTTCTTTTGTCATCGCATCTTATTTTTATTTTCCATTTTAAGAATAAAGTCAAAAATAAATAAATAAATAAAATGGTTTTAACAAGTTTAGATGTCTTTGATATATTAGGCCCGTCGTGAATATTTTGACTCAACCCGAGTTTACTTATCTAAGTTTACTCTAGCTAGTATCCTTAACCATATGGACCTTAATTATAAGTTTGGTATTCTTTCATTAACTTATGTGAGTTAGTTATGAGCTTTTTCTCTCATCGCTTGTTAATAAATATATTTGCAATAAATAAGGTTGTACGATTTGAAAAGTTACTTAGCTTCTAGCACAAGATCGTTTAAAAGTTGCTCGGTATTAATTAGAGTTCATAGCCAAGGCATAACTTATTGAAGCGGGACGCGAATATTGGCTTATCCAAAAAGGCCCTAACAAGGCATGAGGATACCCGAGTCCAAAAAGGCCCTCACAAGGCATGAGGATTCACTTTTTGCTAAAGATCCTAAGATGATGTGAAGATCATTAATCCAAATCAATATGATGGATCAAGACACACGACGAGAAGCAATTACTCCCCTAAAGATCATAGAGAAGTCTATCCAAAAAGACCCTAATAAGGTATGAGGATAAATAGATCCAAGTCCGAAAAGGAGGCGGATCGTTGTATATCAAAATCCTAAATAAAGAAGAGGATAAATGAAGAAGTCGTGGTCAACGTTTGAAGCATCTTTCACTCCTAATGAAGATGTATAACAAAATGAAGAGAAGACCATAATTTCAAGATCGTCTCTCAAGATTTGAAGTTTGAAGTACAAGCCAAATATCGGTCCGAGAAAGGTCTCAAATCGTGAAACGAGTTATGCCAAGATATGAACTTTTTGAGGTTTCGAGAAGCAGTTTTAAAAGATTTTGTCCTTTAGCTAACTATTGATTAAATCGTCCCATTTTATTTTCGGCCTTAATAAATTATCGAAATAAGTCAAAAATGCATCCTCGTGATCATTCAAGACAAAAATAAAATACAAGAGATACACCGTATGAATAAGGGGGTCTAAGTGATTAACTAAACCACATGAGTAAGTGTTAGTTGTGCTAACTTATGGTAAACAATGATCTCGTTTTTAAGCTTGGTATGGGGAACGTGAAACTTGAGGATGATTAATATTCATAAAACCAAAGCCCTAATCTAAGTCTTAGATTTCTTTACGAGTTTCTTCCATCTAATAATTTCCAAGTTAAATAAATTGTTAAAACTTTTGTCTCCTTTTAAGTTTTATCTTTCCGTCGTAGTAATAGTAGTATATCTTAATAAAGGCCAAGATGGGTTAATAATGAGAAAAATGTAACTGTATGCTTTGAAATAATGCATTGCATGGGGTCATTGCAATGGTCAAGTGTAGGAGATTTAATAAGTGTGTAAGCACTTATCCTTTTACCACTAAAATCAAGTAAAAACAAGACCTAATCATGTGTTTTATATCGTAAATGTCGGAATTACGCGTGGTTTTGTGTTCTTGTGTTTAAATAGGTACAAATGATCGAAAGAAGAGAAAACACGGGATTTCACGGTCAAATGTTGAAGAAAAGTCCAAGATAGAGACGAAGACAAAGTCAAAAGACAAAAGTGTGCCCAAATCATGAAAACCGTCAAAACCGACACAACTTTGAAGAAAAGATCAACAAAGCCGGAATCGAGCTCGTTCTTAGTGGATTAAATATCATTCGAGATTAATGGGCCTTGTGGGTCCCACATTTGCTTAATGGGCCCACAAGCCCATTTGGAAAGTTTAATTTAAAGATAATTGGGACAAGGCCCATCAATAAGCCCAAATGGCTAAATAAGAAAACGAATGGTGACTGAAAATTGAGACAAGCCCAAATGAGTAAGAAAGATCGGATGGAATGGGCTTAAGCCCAAACAATGGCACGAAGAATGGAAGATGCAGCTTTGCTTGATACATTTCCTTGACCAGTCAAATACACACAAACGAAAGAAAGTAAATGTGTATTTACTTTGGATGAGTCATGGTCAACACAAACACGTGTGCACCATTCATTTACCCCACATTCACCCACCAAACTAAATAAACAATTTACCCTCACTTACACTCGATACAAACAATGTTCTCTCATCCCACTTCATCTCCCTCCCCCAAAACTCGCAAACCCTAATTCCTATTCAGTAAAAATTCACAAGTGAAAATTGGGGGTTTTACCCAATTCGTGTGATTCACACGGATTGGGATTTAGTCCCCATAAAAATCGCATCAAATCACTAACTATGGTCCTCTCCTCTCACCAACGTGGCACCATTTGAGTGGCCAAGACAGCGCATCATTCCTACTCCTCCAATCAGTTGTTGCCAAATCATCTTTCAAGAAGCACAAAGACACACAAAAAGTGCCACGAGGGCGATCCGTGGCTACAAGGGCAATTTTTAGCCGCATGATCAATTAATTAGAAGAGAGAGAAGAAGAAAGAAGGATTGGACGGTAGAGATTGCTTGCTTAACATTGAAGCCAAGATTAGGGTTTCTTGGGGTTCCCCTATAAAAACCCCTCTCATCATGTAATTTAGGTGTGCTTTTACTTTAATTTTAATTTTTATTTCTGAAAAATAGAATTAGGTTTTATGTAATTTTAATTTTCATCAAGCAGTGTACTCTTTTAATATTAATGGAAATTTAGTCTTCTTGAAATACTTGTCTCGTTTTATTATTAATTATTGCATTTAATTTTGATTTTATTTGATTAAATAATTATTAAAGTTATAGTAGAAGAAATATTACTTTCCCTACTGGAAAGAATAAAAAAAATAATAATAAATAATATATATATATATATATTGGATTCGGGTACTGTGGAAGAACAAAGAGGTGATGATGATGATAGATATTGGGTAAGAAGGAGGTTTTTATTGGTGGTTGTTCGGTTTGTCATTTAGTTCGCTCAGCGCGACACTTCGTCTCAAAGGCTAACTCCATCAGGTTTGTGTTTCTTTAAATTTTATGTTAAGTTTTTTTTTTATGTTAATCTGCTAGAGTTAGGGTATTTGAATCTGCTTGCGTTTTGATTTTGGTTATCTGTTTGTTTCTAAGTCTGTTATTAATCTTTGGTTTAGTCAGTTAAAGTTACTGTTATTTCTGCTTATGTTTGGCTAAGATATTTTTGGTATATGATTATTTTGTTTGGTTATTTGGTTTATGGATTGATTGAATCTGTTTATTGTTTGCTGCGTCGGTTTATTTGGGTTGTGGCTTATTTGATTGGTATTTTGTTTAACTACTTATTTGGGGTTTTATTGCTCATTTGATTATTTAGTTAGTATTGGTTTATTTCCTGCTTATTTGATATCTATCTACTTTAATCTAGTTGAATATTGCTTTAATTTTAGTTGTTTAATGTTTTAGCTTATTTTAATTGTGAATCTGCTTATTAGGTCTGTGGCTTAATTGTTCTGAGCTTATTCAGTTTTATTTAGCTTATTTGCTTTTGCTTAACTAGTGTCTGCTTAATTTGATTTGAGCTTATTTGGTTCCTGTTTTTTTGAATTCAGCTTATTATTTGGATTGTAATCTTATTTTGTAACTACATAAGTCTCAGACTCAATTAGTCTGAGGACTTTCTATCCAAAAGAAAAAGTTCAAAAAGTAAAAAATATCAAGCAAAAATATAGGTCCTGGTGGGATTCGACCCCCAGACCTCTCGTCTCACAGCCAAACAACCCAACCATCTGTTTTAGTGCTATTCTTGTGTTTTGTTACGCATATATTGATTAATATAGGATAGTATATTGTTGGCAGATTTTAATTAACTAGTTTAATCAAAGTTTTTAGTTTATTTAAAATTTAGATAAAAGTTTTAATTAAGTTTTGTTTTAATTTAGTTTATTTTGAAAATATAAAAGGTAAAAAAATATATATATTTAGATTTTATTTTCTTTAGGAATTTTAGATTATTTTTCGTTTAATTCATAAATAGATTTTTAAATTCTTATTTACATTTTAGATTTAAAATAATTTTTAACTAAAGTTTTACTCTTATAAAAACACAAAAAGACAAAAATATATTTTCTTTACTTTCTTTAAAGTTTAAATTAGTTTACTTTGTTTTAAAATAGTTTTTATAAAATTTCATTTAAAAGTTAAATTAGTTTTTAAGTTTTATATTATTAATTAGTTTAAATTAATTTTATATTCAAGTTAAGTTTTATATTTTCAATTAGTTTTAGTTTAATTTTAAATTAAATTTTGATGATAAATAGTTTTTAATTAGTTAAAAACACAAAAAGTTATCTTTACCAAAAACAAGTTAAGTCGATACGTTAAACCGGAAATCAAATTCGAGTCGAATCGAGGAAAAACGAACTTAATTAATACATATAAAATCCTAGTTTCACCCATGCATACTGACTTGGATAGATCACAGACGCATAAGTCTCCTAAAAGCTCTACTAATACTAATGACTTTGTCTCTTGTACTTTCAATGACAAGGCTAGTGACTATGCATCTTATGGTTCAAGTGAAGAGTCAAGACCTTCGAGTCCCAAGACAAATGACTCTGCTACTAGTGTTAGGATGAGTGATGAGAGAGTTGCTTCTGCTTCTACTTCCATTGTTTCTAGTTCTAGTTTGTTGAGTTCTAGGAATGTTGATTCTCCTAGAATTGTTTGTAAGAAGAATAGCAGTTTACAACAATGTCATTTGAATAAAAGGTCTTTTAAAACATGCTTTGTTTGTGGTAGTAAATTTCATTTGATTAAGGATTGTGATTTTTATGATCAAAAGCCTTCTGGTTATCTAGCTTATGCTACTCCTGGTCCACCAGGAGTTGCTCCTTTTGGCATGGGTTTTGCTTCTAGAAGATTAAATCCAAGTACCCAATCTTATCCTTCTACTAGAAGGACCTCTCCTTCCACATCTACTTCTTAGAGAAGCGATGCTTATGCCTATACCTATAATAGACCAACCAGCAACTATTTTCAGAATTTTAATCAGAATTATGCTATTAATTCAGACCAAATACATTTTGGGTTGGGACATTTAGGTTCTGTTGTTAAGCCCTCAGCAGGTTGTTCTTGGTCACAAAATAACACCCATATGATGAATAGGCAACAAAAGAACAACAGTAGATCTCATCAATATTCTTGGCTATCTACTAATGATCCACAAGGCAGACTCAAGCCTTAAAAGGTCTGGGTCCCCTTAAGACACTAACTTTTGCATATGACTTTTCTGTTGTTGTAGATTTCTTCATACCAAGATCCATCTCTTGGAATAGTAGATAGTGGATGCTCTAGGAGCATGACAGGAAATAAAGGACTTTTGACTAACTTTGTACCATTTCAAGGCGGAAAGGTGTACTTCGGAGGTGAAGGAAGGATCTCTGGCAAAGGAACCATTCAGACACCTAACCTTAATTTTGAGCAGGTTTACTATGTGGAAGCACTTCAACACTTCAACTTGATCTTTGTGTCTCAAATTTGTGACAAGAAGTAGTTTGTCCTCTTTACGGATACTGAAGCACTGGTGTTGTCCAAAGACTTTAAGCTACTGGATGACTCCCATGTTCTACTCAAAATCCCAAGAAGACATAACCTCTATAGCATCAAGCTGAATGAAGTTAATCCTACTGGTCAACTAGCTTGTTTGGTTACCAAAGCATCAGAAGATGAAGCCACATAATGGCATAGAAGGATGGGACATGTAAACTTCAAGACCATTCACAAACTGGCGAATATGAACTTGGTCTCTGGTTTACCTCCCAAAACTTTCAGGAATGACATCAATTGCCTTGCGTGCAGCAAAGGCAAACAACATAAAGCATCCTTCAAGGTCATTACTGCTCTCAGCCTCATAACTGAACCATTGCAGTTACTACATATGGATTTGTTTAGTCCTACCTCCATTAGGAGCATTGACCATAAACACTACTGTCTTGTGGTAACTAATGGATATAGCAGGTTCACGTGGGTTTTCTTTCTGGCTGCCAAAAGTGAGACCTACACCATTCTCAAAGACTTCATTACACTTATTGAGAATCAGCTGTCTAAGAAGGTGAAAGGTATCCGATGTGACAATAGAACCGAATTCAAAAATGCAGACCTCATAACACTTTGGAATTCCAAAGGTATCAAAAGAGATTATAGTGCTGCCAGGACTCCTCAACAGAATGGTGTTGCAGAAAGGAAGAACAGGACTCTTATAGAAGCTTCAAGAACCATGCTTGCAGATTCCAAACTTCCAACTATGTTTTGGACAGAAGCTATCAACACTGCAAGTTATGTGTTGAATAGGGTTTCCATTGCCAATCCCCATAAGAAGACTCCTTATGAGCTACTCACAGCCAAATTCCCAAGCATTACTCATTTGAAGCCATTTGGTTGTCTTGTCACCATTCTGAATACTAGTGACTATTTGAGGAAATTTGATGGCAAGGCAGCTGAAGGCTACATTATGGGATATTCAACTCACTCAAGAGCTTATCGGGTTTACAATCTCTATGCCAAGCGTGTCATTGAAACTATAAATCTCAGGTACTTTGAGGAGAAGACAAACATCCAAGGCAAAGGTCCTGAATGGTATTTTGACTTGATTATCTTAGTGACTCATTGGGATATTTTAGTTTCAAAACTAACCAAGATGCAGGTCCACAAGTGTTTGCGTCTTCTAGTGCAGGTGCTACCTCTAGCTCTTAGGACTCAGATGAGGATGATGACATTTTTGTCGTACCATCCTATTCTACCACAGTCGCTCCCAACTCCAATGCTACTCCTATTGATGCTTCTTCATCAAACATTATGGACTCACAAAAAGCTCTTGACACATTGCTTAGGCAACAACAAGATTCTACTACAACAGCTACTCAAGGAGGCTTTGAGTTTCCTTTGAGTACTCCTGTTGTACCTGTTACTCCTAGTGCTCCTAGTGTTACTCCTAGTGCAAGTTTAACACCTATTGGTAGTCCGGTTAGTGATCCTACTTCCACAACTAGGTTCTCTGGTCCTTCTGACTTAGGAAACTATCAAAAGAAGACTTCTACTAAGCTGGATGATATTTATAAGCAACCAAATAGATGGCATTTTCGACTCTGCTTCATATGATGATGACATTGTTGGGGATCTTAATAACTTGGCACCAGAAGTGGAAGTAGCTCATACTCCTGTTGATCAATAAAGACCATCCAACTACTCAAATCATAGGAGATCCTGGTTCTACTGTCAAGACTCGCCGCATGCATAAGAAAGCAACGTCTGGTCATCATGCTCTTGTGAGCTACATTGAAGACCAAAAGCGTAATAATCACATAGATTTTCTTCACTATTTGTTTGCTTGTTTTCTTTCACAGGTGGAACCTAGGTTTGTCTCACATGCTCTTGAGGATCATATTTGGGTTGAGGCTATGCAGGAGGAGATGCAACAATTCTTGTTTCAGAATGTTTGGATCCTAGTTGACTTACCAGATGGAAAGACAGCAATTGGTACCAAATGGATTCTCAAAAACAAGAAAGATGCAAGGGGTATTATGGTAAGAAATAAGGATAGGTTGGTCGCACAAGGTCACTTACAACTAGAATGAATTGACTATACTGAACTCTTTGCTCCTGTTGCAAGAATTAAGGCCATTCGTCTGTTTTTGGATTTTGCTTCTTATGTTGGCTTTACGGTTTTTCAGATGGATGTCAAGAGTGCTTTTCTCTATGGCAATATTGACGAGGAAGTTTATGTCACTCAACCTAAGGGCTTTGTGGATCCACTTCATCCCAAGAAAGTTTACAAGGTGGTCAAAGCTCTTTATGGACTTCATCAGGCTCCTAGAGCTTGGTATGAGCGTCTGTCCACTTTCTTGTTAAATCATGGCTATAGAAGGGGCACTATTGACAAAACACTGTTCCTTAAAAGGCATGCCAAAGACATCATCATGGTTTAAGTATATGTGGATGATATTATCTTTGGTTCTACTAAGAAGGAGTGGTGTGATGAGTTTGAACAGCTAATAAAAGGCGAATTTCAAATGAGTGCCATGGGAGAACTCACATTTTTCCTTGGTGTTCAAGTCAATTAGCAGTCAGATGGTATCTTCATTAGTCAAGATAAGTATGTTCATGAAATAATTCAGAATTTTGATGTGGAACCTCTTTGACCAGCAGTGACACCATATGAAGTTACTAAAGTCAAACTCAAGAATGAGCCAGATCCTCCGGTAAATGTTCACATGTACAGGTCAATGATTGGCTCACTCATGTATTTGAATGCCTCACGCCCAGACATTATGTTTGCTGTAAGTGCTTGTTCTAGGCATCAGGTGGCTCCAACCGTGTCTAACTTGAATGCAGTTAAGAAAATATTCAAGTATATCAAGGCACAACCCAAGCTTGGCTTGTGGTATCCAAGGGAATCACCTTTTGTTCTTGAAGCCTATAGTGGCAGTGATTATGCAAGTGCTAATAATGATAAGTCTACTACTGGTGGTTGTCAATTTTTGGGTCGAAGACTTATCTCATGGCAATGTAAGAAACAGACAATAGTAGCTACCTCCTCAACAGAAGCTGAATACGTAGCTGCTGCTAGTTGTTGTGGACAGGTCTTGTGGATACAAAATCAAATGCTGGATTATGGGTTCAACTTCTTGAACACCAAAATTTTCATCGACAATCAAAGCACTATCTGCATTGTGAAGAATCCTGTGTTTCATCAACAAACCAAGCATATAGAGATTCAGTACCATTTTATACGTGATGCTAATGAGAAGAAGCTGATACAGGTTCTTAAGGTACATACGGATGATAATGTTGCTGATTTGTTGACTAAAGCGTTTGATGGTCCAAGGTTTAACCACTTGGTGGTTCACATTGGTATGGTCAATCCTTGAGGTCTAGGATTGAGGGGAGGCTAAGCCTAAAGGGAGGCTTATTGTAAATATTTATTTGTACATTCTTACATCTGGTAGCTACTAACAACATGTTTCATGGGTATCCGCCATGTGTGCAACTTCTAGTGGAAGATTTTGGTTACTCCTAGTGGCACTATTCTGCTCCTAGTGGGTTCAAACCCTTATTTTTCACTTGTGGTTGGCTTCTAGTATAAATTTTGGGTCACTGTTCATTAAGTTAACTTTTGTTGACCACTCGCTGCTCTTAGTGTTGACCTCTACGTGGTTTGACTTTCAGTCAATGCGAGTTACTTCTGGTGCACATATTTTGTTTATCTTTGGTAACTGGGATATGCTAATTATGGTTTAGAGGCAATTGGTTACTCAGCATTAATGACTTAATTTGGAAAGGGCAACCCCCATAATTAGGGGTCAATGAACAGTTTCTGTGACCATTATTTATGGTCAAAAGGCTCATTTGACTCAATTATCATAACCACAAAACACACACACACGCTCCTACCATTAACAATCTTCAAGTAATCATCTTCCACTGCTCCAATCATCATCAATGACATCACTTCAGTAAGAACCCGATCACAACAAGGTTGCTTACCTTGGAGAAGGTCCTAAAAGAGAGGAGTTCATTGACATCTTGGAGTGCATTGAAGCTTCGAATGTAAGGTATGCACTTACTGTTTGCCCTACTGTATATGATACTGTCATTCGTTAGTTTTGGGCTACTGCCAACACCCATGCTGTTTTGGGTCGCCCATTAGAGCTCCATGATACTATAGATGGTCGCTCCTATGTGGTGACTAAGGCATCCATTAGGTCTGCCCTTCATCTCCAAGATGAAGATGGCATTATCTCTCTCCCCCAATGCGGGGGTGTTGGATGGTATGGCTGCCATAGGTTATAATCATTAGGGGAAGTTTAAATTCTAGAAAAATCGATTTGCCCCCCAATGGGAGCTACTAGTTCACTTTTTGATTCACTATTTGAGTCCCAAAGCTGGGAGTTGGGATGCGTTTCCCATCCCCCTTGCTACTAGTTTGGTGTGTATTGCTCAGGGTCGCACATTTAACTTTTCTCGTTATCTGTTTGATGGTATGCTTAGTAATCTTAGTGACACTGGTTCTAGAAAGAAGTTCTTGATGTACCCTAGGTTTTTGTAGCAGGTTCTTATGTGCTTACCTAGAAATAGGAAGGAATATGTGCCTCCTAAGCTTACTCAAAAAGTTTATGCGAATATGGCACTTGGTTATCATGGTCCTCTGAGGCCCCTCACTGATGCTATGCTAGGCCTTACCCAAGGGGGTCCCAATGTGGTTCCTCTGGCTGGTCAAGCCGAGGAGGAAACTCAATTGGTGGATGATCCTATGGAGGAGGAGAACCCTGCTACTGGTATGCCCCATGTGGTGGTTGAGGAGCCGGTTCGAGAGGTGATGGTAGAAATGCCATCTACCTCGAAGCCTGCCTCTTCTTCTCGCCCACATGAGTCCCTATTTGCTTATTATCCCCCTCCTAGCCTAGCTCCACATTCTATTGAGAAGCCTTCTAGTTCTCATGCCCATATGGATGACCCATCATTTGCTTCTAGTCCCCAATGAAGCATCCCCCAAACCATGTCCTCTTGGTGGGGAAGCTGAGGAACCTGTTACTTTGACTTCTTTGCTTGCTCTTATGCACATGTATTATGAAAAGATTGTTTCATTGGAGGATGAGCTCAACCAACATAGCAAGCTCAAAAGGGATTTCGTGCTCCCATTGGCGAACAGGGTCAAATCCTTGGAGACGCAGCTCAAGTGCCATAGGAAGAAGGTGGTGCTATCTGATTCTGATGAGGATGAAGAGGAGAATGGGTTGACTATTTTGGCAAGGGTTGCTTTTGCTGCTAAGCCAAGTGATGACCTGCCTTCTCCTCCTAGTCCTTCATGCCTACCAACTGCTGTTGCTGGCCCCATGCCAATGGATGATACTGCTGGTCCTTCATCTCCCACTCCTGGTCCCTCTCATGATCCAAAGGGTAGAGCCCCTATGACTGATACACCCTCTCCTCCCAAAAAGAGAACACGTAGACAACTAGAGGAAGAAAGATTGGGAGAGGAGGCTGCTTAGAGGATACAAGAGGAGTTTGACCATCAAGTTGCGGCTGCCTCAACGGCTGCGGCTGAGGATGAAACCCTATAACAACAGAGACGTGAGCAGATAAGGCACAATGCCATGTTTTGGGATAATGCTGACTGGATGAATGTGATTACAGTCCTCACTTCCGTCTACTCTCAATTTACCGATGTCTTGGGTTCGGATGTGAATCAGGGTAATTGTGTTCAAAGGGCAATGTCGTTGATGCAAAGGTAAAGGGAAGCTCTCGCTGCTCAACTTCGCGAGCAACGTCGCAACAGACCTCTATCTCGTGCTGAGGAAAAGCGGTTGATGCAGCAGTATGTGAAGAATCAATCTGGCGCTTATTATCAAATTGGTTGGACATGGAAGAGGGTGAGGAAGCTATCTTTTGATGAGCTTAAGGAGCTCTATACCAAGATGATCAAGCAGAGGGATGTCCCCATGCCTGCTCATGCTATCTATCGCCCACCTCCTCGTGTTGTCCACACTTCCAACCCGTTGCTGCTCCCACTCCATCCTTAGTTGTTCAAGAAGAAGGTACTTCTGGTGTTCCCTCTACTAGTGCAACTTCTACTGCTGTTCCCACTACCTCTTCTTCAAAGATTGATCCCACTCCTTCTACAGTTGATGATACTACCACTCATGAAGCTACTACCACTCCTGCTATTACTGCCGCACCTGCTACTCCTGCTGTTGATCCTACACCTACACCGGTTACTGAACCACTTCCCACTCCACATGTAGTTGCATCCACTTCTGAACCTATGATTGTCGATGATTATGTTTCTCCTGCTACTGCACTTACCACTGTCAAGGTAAAGGAGGAATCCTCTTCTGGTGTCCCTACCCCTCGTCGTTCTATTCGCAAGAAGAAGGCTCGTCGTGGTAAGACTGTTCCATTTGAGAAGAGGGATCCTGCTCACCTTATAGATGCCGCTTCTGATAGCGAGAATGAGTTACCTCTTGGCCGAGGCTGGATTGTCGCTTGGGAGGTTCAGCCATCCCCCATTTCGATTGGTACCTATACTCATGTGATCACGACTAGTGATGGCTACACTCGGTATGTCTATGGGCTGCAAAGCATTTTGTCATGGGTGGAACGTCGTGATCTTATGCTGTTGTATGGGTTGGTTGATGCTGAAATTCCTAAGTCTCCTAGTGAGCTTCCTAACTGGCCTGGGTTGACTATTTGGGGTGATTTGAAGTTAATATTGGGTTCCCCCTGATTCTCCTCGTGCTGGTGTGTGGAAGGAACAACCTCGTTGGGTGGAGGAGGTGGAAGTTGTATACTAGATGTGTTGTGCATGTGTTGGAACTTGAGTCTGGTGCTACTATTTTCATGCTTGTTGATGTGGAGTATCCTTTGACCATTGCTACCATGGAAGCCATGCTGGAGAGCCACCTGGTGGTGTCAAATGCTCCTTCTGGCAACGAGTCTGCTATGGCCACCACTTTGATTGAGAGAATTCAAGCTCGGCTTCTTGCGGACAATGTTGTTGCTTCTAGTATGTGATTGGTTTGTTTCTTCTCTTTTTTTGATACTTTATACATTCTTTTCATCAGTATGTACAGTGATTGGTGACTAACACTTTCCTTAGTTTAGTTATAAAAAAACCAAAAAAAACCATACATTTATATAATATCTACTTATACTTCTAACATGTGATGGAATTTCAAAACTTGTAAATCATATAATATCTGCTTATACTTTTCCATCATAAAACTGTTACACCTGGATTTTTCACACTTGGGCTGTCATATGGTATACTACTGGTGTTGGACCTAGTCCACACAACAAATGATGCTCAACTCACCATGTCTTGCAGACAAGAAAGAGTTGATTCACCATGAGGGTACGACTCTGGTGTGATTATCAAATCCGTTGATGGTTGCAAGTTTACCCAAAATTAGATGGTTTTCACTTGCCTTGGTCCTAGACTGAAAAGTGGCTAGTCCAAGGGGGTACGGCTCTTGGTAAATACTCATATCAAATCCGTTGATAGCTGTAATAGCTTGCTCAAAGCTATAGGGTTTTCAGCTCACCGATGCTTTATTGCTAAGAGTTGGCTAGTCTAGAAGGGCACGACTTCTAGTAAAGATCTAAATCAAATCCGTTGACGGCTGTGATGATTTGCCCAACATCATTAGAGTACCCCACTCACCATTGATTTACGTTCTAAGAGTTGGGCTGGGTTCTGGTCTCCCAAGGTGATGCTTATTCCATCACAAAGACTAGTTAGCCCAAGAGCGAGCAGCTACTTGGTAAAGGCTTATCAAATCTGCTCATGTTGTTGTGAAGATCCAACAGGTGCATATATGTTCCAAGCTTTCAAAAAGATTCTCGGAGTTACTAGTTGCATCAGTATTTGTGTTTTCAATTCTGATGGTTGTAGTGATGTTGTTTGTTTTGTTGTTTCAATCCTCATGCTGTTTTACACGATCTACCAAGAAACTTGAACTCAACCAGTCAATTCAAGTTTAGGGCTGGATTGTTAGGACCTATGGAATAGATATTTGTAATAGATAAACTAGGACGTATGTAGTTTCTCCTGGTCCTAGTAGTAGTAGGAGCAATACGTGCTCCTAGTCTAGTATAAAGTCAAACATTATTATTCTTAGTAGTTTGTTAGGATATGCATGAGATATGTTATGAAAGGACATGCATATCAGAAGTTACATGTTTTGGTTTAATGTAGTATTAGGCTTTCCTTTTAGTATAAAAGGAACCCATTGGCAGAAGGGTTAGACACACCTTTCACCATTATTCATTTTCATATTAATAGTAGAAATCCTTAGTAAGGATCAAGTTATTTAGTTATTCTGTTTCTTCTTGTTTATAGTATTTGTATTCCGCACTTATACTGTGTATTACATTAAGAGTCTCTCTGTGAATAGACTTGTGATTACAGAAGTCATTCACCATCCTTAACAGGCTGCAAGATTCATAACAAGTGGACCCAACAAGTAACATTTGCTCCTTGACCTCCTTGAATTGCCGGTCCTCTTTGGCTAACAGGACGGGGTGGTGCTCGGCATTCCTTTGCCTTGTGCCCGGACCTTCCACAGTTGTAGAATGTAGGAGGACATGCTCCCTCGTGGTGGCGGCTACACTTTCCACAAAAAGGAAATCTCCCAGCATAGTTACTAGTATCACCTTGACCAGCAGTAAACACTCTAGCTACCTCTTGGCGTTTGTTCTGATTATAGTTATTGTTGTTGTTGGTGTTATTGTTGTTGTTGTTGTTGTAGTGATTACCAGACCACTTCCGCTTGTCTCCAGCATTCTCTCCCAAATCCTGTACCACTTGGTACATCAAACTCTAAGCCATCTCGACTGCCTCATATAAGTCATTTGGCTTTGAATAAGTCACATTCCCCTTGATGTTCAAAGGTAAGCCTTCAATGTATCGCTCCAACAATCGATCATTGTTGGGTACCATCTCGGGCATAGCAGAATTAGCTCTTGAAAGCGCTGATTGTAAGCAGTAATGACGGTACCCTTGACTTTCAAATTCCATAGCTCAACCTCCATCTGTTTGACTTCATTTCGAGGGCAGTACTTCTTGACTAACATAGCCTTAAACTCTAGCCAAGGTGTAGCTTAGGCAACATCAACAGTCACTACACGAGCATAAACATTCCACCAAGTCAAAGCACTATCCATTAGTGTGCTTGATGCAAATTTCACCTTATCAGCTTCAGCAACATTGCTAATCCCAAATTGAGATTTCAACTTCTTAAACCATCTAGTCAAACCCACTGCCCCTTTAGTACCACGAAAACTCACTTGTGTAACCGCGAGAAATTCCTTGTAGGTGCAGGTTCGTGCATTAGTAAGATTGGTTCCTCGGTTGGTTTCTTCTTGTGTGCTCGTTGCATGTGTCAGTTCAGCTGCTGCGAGTGCCTCAGCCACTCGTTCCGTGATCATTTGGTTGACATGACCGGGTCAATCCCACCGGTAGCGGCTGGTGGATTATGCGCCCCAGATCTCCGAACTGGTGTCATGTTCTTAAAAAGATAAACAAGATAGTGAGGTTTTACTAGATATAACAATCATGGCACATACGGTACGATAATATAATGCTCAACAGTATAAACAAACAAGATATGTATAAATACCTATAAATAGACCGTGTTAGGGGCATCAACATAACATATAACAATCATTGCTCAAACTACATGTAACCCATATAGCATAACTCAGATTTTGTTTTTGCACATGTACTCCATGTGAATGTATCTCGTAATTGTTAGATCACATGTATCCCATCTAATGTATATTCTCTATTGTTGAATCACCTGATTCCCATAAATTGTTCATTACATATATATATATATATATATATATATATATATATATATATATATATATATATATATATATATATATATATATATATATATATATATATATATATATATCTTACATTATATATAAGAGGAGGGATTTGCCACGTCATCTATCAGGGCACTAATCCTACGTGTCAACGGGCTGGGCTTTCCTAAAAAAACCCGATACACGCATAAAAACCAAAAGCGTATACTTTTAAAATCCTAATCCTGTGATTATATGCCTTCTTCTTCTATAACCCTAATATCATTCACTATTCTTTTTCACGATTGAAACTTGAACTATTATCTAGGTGAGTTTTTTTATTCCATGTTCTTAAGTCATTGTTGTGAATAACCACTTTTTTTGTTCATCTTTGTTTCATGTCAATTGTTATGAGCGATTTAGCCGTAATTTTTTTTAATCTGAATTTATTTGCAGATTCTTCCCTATATGTACGATTTCTATTGATTTCATCTCAGAATAATATGTTACTGTAATAAATTTCCTAAAACTTTATAATCCATAATATTTTGCAGGGTTGGATCTGTTCATTCTAAATAATTTTATTACTTTTAATTTGCTCTAAAAATTATTTTGTTTCGTAAGATTATGCATTAGTTAATTTAGAACCAGATCGTGTAAAGGATAAGAAGGTATTCTTATTTTCGATTATGATATTATATTAAATAGCTTTTGAACAGTTCATCTTTAAGGTTTAAAAAAAATCTTATTATCAGGTGGCTTCTTCTGAATGTGACCGTTCTATTTAGTTTCAGATTAAAGACGACGAGGGCATATGTGGGCATAATTAGTTACATTGAAGAGCAGACCGTTGGTGCATTTGATCGAAAGAATGGCCATGGAACCGAGATATGGTGAGAGTTGTTAATTCAGTTTCATACTTCAGTTTCATCAACTCCTTAGACCATATTTTCTCTGCAAATTAACATTTAAAATGCACAGCTTTGCAAGTAATGTCTTACATGTTCTAGGCTCTTCATAAATACACATGATTGAAAGTCTTATATATTGTGGTATGGATCATAACACGTGCTTAACAACTATGAAAATTAAGCATCCTTTATAAAGTCTTCCATAATGTTTTAGTTGTTTTTAGGTACATTAGTAGCTAGCTATGAAAAGCTTCTCAGTGAAGGATGGGCAAACCTCATCAAATTATCTGTAATTCAGTCATGGCCATGGTGGGTGATAATGCTTCTGACTCAATTGGTGTTAAATACTCTCTACACCATGGCATAAACGGTGCAAATGCATCCGGGTTTGATTCTGCATTTACCACTTGTGGGATTCATGCAACTGAACTTGGATTGAGTGGATTTGGTGAAGTTGCTCTTTGGTTAGTGGCATCCGGATACCGTTGCTACAACAAAGCTGTTTTTCCAGCATAATGAAGAGGGTTTCGCTAGAGCTTACCATATGCTAAAACACAGTGCACATGACAACATCAATGTTGCCTTTCCCCTCCATGTTCTGCCTCAGTATGCACCCATCCATGTTATGCCTCAGTAACCCCTCCATGTTATGCCTCAGTATTAGGTGGCTACAACCCCACATCTATAGAAACATCTGATTCTTGCAGCATCAATGGTGATTGTTGCTTTGCAACAAATTGTGTCTCGTGATCCACTTGAGTCCAGATTAATTATCTAATTATAACTTTCGTAGTTTATGCTTTTACAAAATTCCCCTTATTGCACAACATGCAACAAATATCAGCAACTGAGGAAAGTACCCATTCTGAATGGTCTCTAGATATTAGATACAGTATTTGTTAAGGTGGATATCAGCTAATTAACAGCTACTTTTTTCTTGACTTTGAGGAGGTATCAGTTCTTGAAAGTCACCCAAAACAACATATTTTCAAAAAGTACTGTACAATGCATGGAGTCTTCTTATTCTGATTCAGAATATTATTGTATACAAAATATATATATTTTTACGATCTAAAATGCTACCTAATTTCTAAATAAGTTTTTATTCTAATATAAAATTTATATATTATTATTGTATACATCATTAAGTTAGGCTCTATTAGGTGTTCTGGTAGAGTCAAGGATGCTAATCGGGGTATTTCTTTTCACTTTCAGCTGGAATGGTGGAAAGACTTATTTTTATTGAAGCGCACATTGCTATACACGATGAGAATTGGAAAGCTGTTAGAAAGGTGAAACATATTATGTCCCCATGACGATGCAGATAGTGCTTGCTATTCCCCAATAAAACCAATCTTAAAGATATATTTTTTCTCAAAACAGACCTTATATTTTGTTTTGTGGGTCTCTATATCAGATTACCTGGCCACAACAACCTTAGCTTGCTTCACTCAAATGCGGATGCTCTCACGGGATGTAGATACTATCAGTTAGTAAAAAATTAAAACACACCCAATCCCTGTGACTTTTCGACAGAAAATGGTTACACTTAAAGGACAAACACATATTTTACAATTCCATTACTTTGGCACTATACTTGACAAGCCTCTGCAGATCGGATCTATACCGGAAGAACAGATAACAGGTAAGCCAAACTATCATTTTATTTCATTCTAATAAATTTAGCTCCACAAAAAATGCGAAGAAAACAGGCACGTAAATCATCAAAAGCACATACAGGTAATAAATTTCTGCAAGATACTTATTTCAATTCAAAAGCAGCACCTTCTAAACTATATAATCCCTTACTTTTACAAGCATGTAAGCACTGTCAACACCATCCTATCTGATTCCAGTTACTAAAGCTTTGAAAGCTACGTTAGCTACCAAAGACCGGCCTATAACATACACTGTTTTTGAAATAACAACATCAACACCGCCCAAGCTATTGCCTCCACCACCTCCAACTCCCACAAGCAGGCCATTGAACAAATATCTACACATGATAGAATTCGCCACTTCAAAATTACAAACAACAGGTAAACGCAAATATAATCTATACATTTTCTCTAAAATGCTACCTGATAACACACCCGCAACACCATCACAGGTGCTTATTATAGCACCAACCCCTTCGACAGCCACACCAATACCAGCAACATGATCCCAACCTGCCATTATGTGATCTTCGCATGGAAGGAAACGAGTATTTTCAGCATGTAACTGGACATAAGGTACCTCCAGTGCCCTTGTTGCATACATCTCCACCAACCAGTAAGACTCTACTTTATATTTCTTATATACAAATTTGGACCTATACTGTTTGAGATTTGAATAAATATATTATTATTTTTCAGGTCATTTAGTTGTAGGAAATTGCAAGTTTGAAGTCAGTGGTCATAGGGTTTTGAAAAAAATAACAGACCTTTTTTTGGTATGTAAGAATTCTGAGTAAAGGAACCTTTATATTAATCTTTTATTTTGTTTATGGTAGTGGTATCATCTCACATTAGCTAGAGTAAGATATTTTTTTTTTATTATAATGGCGGGAAAGGCTTTGACACATCCCATGTATCCAGCTTACGTGTTTTCTCTAAATAAAACATCATCTCCTACACATAGATCTCATCTTACCACACATCAAACACATATCTCTTTTTTCTCTCTCTAAAGCCTACACCACCGCTCCTGATTATTCTCTCTCTAAAAGCATAAGGCTTTTATAAAATATCAGTATTGAAGATTATAGGTGCGTGTTGTTTTAATTAGTTTCCAATTGTTGGTTTTCATGTGGTGGTTTAGGGTTGCGGCTGATTGAATTTTTAATTTGCAGGTTCAATTCGAAAATCAAACCATGTTGCGTCTATTGGATTCGAGATTGAATATGTACTTCCAGAATAGATCAGTTACTTACTAATCTCACAGAGGTTAGAGTTTATGATAAACCACAGTTTTTCTGTGAACTAAGTTATCAATTTAGTTACAGTAAACGAAGCCAAAGTAGACTGATTATATACATCTAGAAAATGAAAACGAAAAATAAATAGATAATCACTTTGATAATGCTATTGCTAAGTTTCCTCTTTGGGAGTCAGTAGGTCAGTTTCGTGTTCAGAGCTTTGGAGCTCAGCAACCAAAGCTGTAAGTACTCTATTTTCATTAGTCTCTTAGGAATATGGAGTGTTTGGAATCAGTATCAAGGCATGTGCTAATTTGGGTCTTAATCAAGTATTTAGTGATCCGACTTTTGATATTACTTAAGAGTTGGTATATTATTTGCTCAGTATGAAGATGAAGTGAGTAGTATTTTAGTGTGTGAAATATACGATCTTGGCCTGATGACCTTTTTTTTTGGTCAACCAGGTGTTTGGTAAAACCGAGCTAAAGGACATTATACTTAGGGTGCAGAACCTATGGGGATGTGGTCCTTTATGTTGTTAAGAAATAGGTGGAGAATGGTGATTCGTTACAAGGTATAGTTTCATTTGTGATCATGTCGTCGATTTTTGGTTTGTAGCTATCTTTGTAACCACCTTACGTGTGGCTTAAAAGCTCATATGCAGATCACAAAAATGAAAAAGAGTTAGTTTTTATAAGCTAGCTTTAAGCCCGAAAATGAAATTGGACAAACACCGATTTGCGAAATGTTAATAGTTAAGTATTGTATATAATTGTCATTTAACATGTTCATTTACTTGAAGTATATATTGGGTCGTATAGTCACTTGATAACATGTTTAGTTTGATTATATGGCAACATAATAATGTAATCATGCACATTTGTGCTCTATAATGTGTAGAAAAAGGATAAATGGTATTCAGTAGTTCAATACTAATTATTTGTGTATCAATGATTGTATACGATTTTTTTCCACATATTTCGAAAGACAGCGTATCTAAGTCTCATTATTTCATTACTTTTGATTAGGTCCATGAAGCAGAAAGATTTTGTATTGGAGCACTACAGGAGGAGAGACGAAAACGGGGCTTACGGTATGAAAAACTCTGTTAGAATCTATACAATTTTATATGTTGTGATTATACTATTTAAAAGTGTTAGGGGTCGCAAAAGGGTGGGTGTTACCATGTATTAGTTTGCGTGTAGATGCGCTTAAACGACATTGATTAGTCAGCCAAAAGGCCGGATAACCATGTTTAGCCGATAATGATAAAAATAAATTAACTTATGTTTAATGTCTTTGACTAATCTTCTGTAGATAAAAGTTTGTACTGAATTTATTTCATATCATGTGAACACAATCATTTTGAATACAGATTCTAGCATTCACGATATGAAGGTTTTGATTTGCGCATATTCTTTTAGGGATCTAACATATGTTTGTTAATTTTACCATAAGGTGTTTATTTAAAATAATGTTCTCTATTAAAAACATTTCTTTTATATCACAACTCTAAGATAACTAATATTGCCTAAAAATAATAAGAAATGGTATATGTTACATTGTCCTAAACTTGTATTTCTACTTTAGGTGACTGAGGCGAGCTCTTTAGTAGGTACACAAGAAGGCATGGTCGTAGCCACAGTAGTTATAGAAATCAATATGATGAGAGGGCAGTGATATAGATAGGGACAAAGATTGTGCTTGATGGATTTGCTGCAGCAGCCCAATCAGCAGCTACTTGAAATGCTTAATGATTCAAAACCATTGCTCACGGCCTGTTGAAGCTCAGGTTTTCTTTACATAAAAATGGCCTTTTGGCCTGATGGTGCTAAACCGACCCCAAATAACAACCTTGAGGTCATAGGTTTATATCGACACATTACAACTCAAGTTTTACACATACATGGATATTAATGTGTTTTTATTCTTTTCAGGTTGGAAGTCATTTGATCGAATTGCTTTGGCAGTCCGGTTATATACAGCCTCCACCTGATCAATTAGGTTGTGCTATACCACCTGATATCCGACCTGCATTTTTTCTTACATTTAGAACTTCAGTAATATTACAGTAAGGTTCCGTTCTCTTTGTAATTGATAAATTGTCAATCACAAAGGACTTCTAAGTTCTAGCCGAGTGATAAATTGTTAATCATAAAAACAGTGATCTATGTTTTTTTTTAATATCTTGGTGCTCTGTAAGCTCTTTAGTATAACTTCTGCACCATTTGCTGGTGGCTTATTTCCGTGTAAGGTTAAAAAGGCTAACAAGTCTACCAATGATAACGATGGTGATTCTTCATTGCTGTTACATGTGCTATAAAATAGTTCTCTTTTTCAGGTCGCTACCATAAAAAAATATGCAGTTCAGGAGGGATCTGTTGTTGATGGCGAAGACATGGATACAACATTATATATAATTCCTCTCTTGGTTACAATTATATACAAGTTATGTGCATATGGTTTTTATATGCAATCTGACTCATAAGTCGGCTTATATCCATGGGTGATTTTTGGTCTTTGAAGAAATCCAAACAATTTACTACTAATCAGTAATCATTATGGTGGAATATTGGTCATAGATGGATTTTCTCTAGAAGATGAGACTAAAGCTTTGCTTCATAAGAATAAAGATGAGCTATTTTCCGAACTTGGCTTCGATTTGATACTTTGAATTAAAGCATTGTGACAAAAGTCATCTTACAGCGTCCTACATAAGAGCGCGTTTCCCTAATCATATTTTACAAATTTGTTTCTTTTTAAAATATTATACGATAGATTAGAATAGTGTTGGCCGTGGCTCCGATTTTCTCCATCCCAAGTTAATATGTTACTTATACGCCTCCTTGATGCATCCAGGATAGTCTCATTATAAAAAGATACATCCAAGCACGCTAACTACGATCAACTTGTCATTCTAAAGGTAACTTATTTGACTAATTTTGACTTAGACCAAATGTTGTTAACTTGAAAACTTAAGAGTTTTAACTTGAAAACTACAGAGTGTTTGCAATAGAATTTGAATGGATTTTAACTATACTGCTTTCATGTAGTAATAGCAGATGTACTATACTCTAAATAATTTATTTGAATTAAACTATCTTCTATTATCGAATAAGTATGAGATAAGAAGATTTAAACAACATATTGTACGAAATGTATACTACTTAAAAAATATTAGCGCAAGTACTTTTTTTATAAAGTGATTGTTGTTTATGCATTTATTATTTTTCATAATTTTTTTAATTAACCTTAACTAATTTCTTAATTCCAAATTAACTAAAAAAGCCCGCGCATCAATAAGGTAATAAAAGAAAGTTAAAAAAATAATCATAAGTTATTAGGGGTGTTCAAAGAAACCGAGAAACCGACGAACCGAGCCGAACCGCTCAATCCGAAACCGAAAAAACCCAAAACCGAAGAAACCGAAACCGAAAAAAACCGAAACCGAAAAAACCCGCTTATGACGGTTCGGTTACGGTTTTCAATTTTAAATATCCGTGGTTAACCGAACCGAACCGCACATATTATACATAAATTTTTTTAACAAAATATTCAAATTATAGTATATGTATTAATTGTTTTAGTACCATACTTTTATTATACAACGATTTTTTTACGCTTAATGTCAACTATTTTAAACATGTATGTGTAAATTTAATTAATATGATCGTAGTTTATAAACTTCGAATAAATATTATTTAGTTAATATCTTATTTATGAACATTTTATTGCACTTTTTGGAACGAAATAATTTTTATATGATTTTTATCTATTCAATGTCATTGGATTACAAAAAACAACATTTTATCTTCTAAACCGTGTTTTTATTTATAAACTAAAACTTGATGAAACTTATAAAAAGGTTAACCGTGACCCGAACCGTGGGTAACCGCTCATTTCGGGTAACCGCATGTCCGGTTAACCGCCTTGTACGGTTCAGTTACGGATAGTAAAATTAACTACCCGAACCGCGATGGATAGTCAAAATCGTCTAACTAACCGAACCGAACCGACCCGTGAACACCCCTATAAGTTATACCAGTCAACCGGATATTACAAAAAATACTTATCAAATTAAAAAAATTAGACGAGAATTAGAAGTCATACCCGTCCATCGGACGGGTTTTGCCACTAGTATATATATATATATATATATATATATATATCCACCTATACATACATACATATATATATATATATATATATATATATATATATATATATATATATATATATATATATATATATATATATATATATATATATATATATATATATATATATATATATATATATATATATATATATATATATATATATATATATATATATATACATATATAATACTTAATACATACAATCCGTATGATAATCAACTAAGCACATAACAATTATAGTCTAGAATTACTAATGCAACCTAGTTCTCTATAACCATGTCTCTGATACCAATCTGTCACACCCCTAGAATATCAGAGTATAAAGGCAACAAGGGGGGGTGACGTCATGATTATCATACACATAGTCACAAAGAGCGACCTCTAAATGAGACGTTCGAAAAGTTGATCACTTGCATTTGATAAAATAAAGAGTTTAAACATAGTGCAGAAGCATCATAACTGGTCGTAGATACATAAACATAGTTTTCAAATGATACAAATGATCTTATTTTGAACAGAAATGACAGCAATGCATGAGACCTCACATTGCATCTTTAATCTTAGTACCTGAGAAAACATTGCTAAATCGTCAACATAAAGCTGGTGAGTTCATAGGTTTAGTTAATTAGAAGTGTTTAATGAACCACAAGATTTTCTCAAACATGATGACAATATAACAACTACAAAGTCATCATAAAAGCGTTTATTACAGTCTAAGCTCATGACACCGAAGCGTTAACAACACCGGTAGTATAATCATATAATGTAGCCCTTTAGATGCCTAAACCCACGGCATCCTATCTCAGACTCAAATGAAACTGTGCCCGCTTGTCCTCTGTTGGACCAAGCCGAATAGGGGTGTTAACCCGATAGATCTATCCATAACATTCGCGCTTACACAAAATAATTAACGGTTCATGATTCACGGGCCAAAGCAATTGGGTTTATGTGGGACTTAGACTAGTACATAAATTAGTTAATGCACTTGTGTTTATACGATAAATCAAGCATTGTCTCATCCCAAAAAGCAGTAAAAGCAGTTAAAAAGTGGGGCTATAAACTCACCTCAAATGATAGTCAAGTAAAAGCAATCAAGTAGTAGGCACAGAAAAATGCACGCACAACGTCAACCCTATCCATAGCCTAGCAATAATAATGACTAACTAAGCTAAAAGCAATGCAAATAAATAATTATACATTCATTACATTGTACTTGCACCTATTATTTAATAAATCAAAACATTTACTTTTTATTTGAAAAGTCAAAGTATATTAAAATGTCAAAGTTTATAAATAAAAACTCAGACAAAAATAACTAATTTAAACGACACAAGGACAAACTCTTTAGAAAAATAGACGCGACAATTTATATATTTTTAGTTTGGGTCAATTGGTAGTTGGTCTCTAACTATGTCCAATAATAGTCCACGTCTCAGTCCAGATAATAATAAGGTCCTAATCCTAATTTTTGTCCAATAAATATATATTTGTCCTATTCGTCTTATTAATTTTATCGTCAATTAATTATTAATATGTATGTCAAAAATAAATTGATCATCTCTTTTGGGTCTTCTATAATTAAGTTATGTCTTTATTAGTATTACATAAAGTCTTAACCAAGTCAAATTTGAACTAACTAATAACTATAAGGTGATTTTAAGACATTATGTCTCCCACTACAAAACATGTTCCCTCATCTTACACAATACGACACTGTGGGTCCTACGTACAGAATTTAATAAAAAAGTTTTCTCTCTCTTCTCCCTCTTTCTCTTCTTCGACGGCTAGAAGAAAGAAAACAAAGCCATCTCTAATTCTTATTCAAACCGAGACTTATAACTCGATTTGTGACTTCGTTACTTGACGATTTTTGAAAATAAAAGTTGCATGATGTTCCTTACGATAGTAGCTACAAATCCCACGAAGAAAACGCCATGGTTAGACGTCGTTTAGACCCGTTTACTTGATTAAAGCAACATATTTACACAAAACACAAACCACGTTTTTAGCTTACCAATTTCATAACCATTCGGTTAAAACACTTTTGTTACGCATAGGCAAAACATTTATATCCGAAAGTACATTTTTGCTTACGATTTCGACGTACCCACTTAGCCATTTTCTTGAACAAAGTTGTGATTTAAATTCTGCATTCGTTACTCGATGATTTTCAAAAATTCGAGTTGTATGATGATCCTTAGTATCTCGACTATAAATCCCACGACAAAAAAGACATGATTGGACGTGATTTTGATTCGTTTATACTCGATTGAAGCAACATAGTTACACAAAACTTAAAACATATTTTTAGCTCAAATGATCCCAAAATTTTCGTTTAAATGTCTCATGTTAATCATATATGATGTGTTTATATTCGAAGATAAATTTTTAATCATGTTTCCAACGTACCCATTTAGCCATTTTTTAGCAAATTTGTGATTTCATGTAAATCTTGTCTAGTAGTTGTAAGGAATAGTTTCTAATTGTGCAAGTACAAGTAATGAGTTATGAAAGGAAGATAAAACAAGGATTTAAAAGCTTACAAAGACTATGTGAGTCGATGAAACAAGAACCCACGAATCGGACTATGGAAAACCCCTAACCGAGAGCTTTACACGAGAGCCCCTAGCTCGTCCTTAACACTGAATGCTAGCCAAAATCGAACCCAAATCCGTCCTAGCTCAAACCCTAGCTTGAAACCCACGTAGATCTTTACCCCGACGCCAACCCTAGCCGTGTGTACTCATCATGATGTTTTGAGTTCTTAGTTATGTTTAAGTTTTGTGTATGTGTTTGTTTATGTGAGTGAATGTGGGATGTATCTTGAGATTCTTAAAGATGGAAGATGACAATGAAGTTCATGTTGTTTTGGTGTTGCTAGATCCGAAAGAAAGAGAAGTGTGAAATGTATTGAGTAAGTTTCGGCAGTGAGAGAGAGAAATAGGAAAGGAATGAGTTTGCAAATGATATGTGTGGAAGGTGTATGTGCTACGTGGTGCATATAAAAGAGAGATTTGTACATAGATTTTTTTGTACAATAAGATCACACACAAGATTTATTTTTTTGATTGTGTTTGTACCATAGTGTTTGAAATGGATAAAAGGGTAATGGTATTATTTTGAAGTAAATGTATTTTGGTTGGATACTTATTATACTTTTAATATATTTTATGTGTAGGAGATAGTGGAGGTTTAGTAATTATTTAGAATGGTAAGAGTTTGTGTTTGTAGTGGATGATGGTAGTGAAAATGAAATAAAGTGTAGTGTAGAAATTATAAAAAAATAATTTGTAGATAAAAGTGTAAGTATTTTTGGGTGTTTAGTAAAACATTGATGAATCGTTAACTTAACTAGTTAACGTGAGATATATAGGCTCAAATGATGAAGTGATGAGTGACACGACTTTTTCCTAGTAACTTCAAATAATGTCAAGTACAAATAACTAGCACATAGAAAAATTAAAGCGCATGATATTTCATAAATATGAGATAACTTCTCAATTTGTTGAAAGTGAACTTTTGAGATTGAGAGTACGTTTTTTTTGGTAACCGTGATTTCCGACACATTGGCCGACTAATCTACGGGGTTTGAGCCCACCGCCACACAGACTCAAACCAGGTAAAGCCCTCCCTTTTCAGGAGGTTGGCGTGGAGATTGAGAGTACGTTTATAAAGTAGAGATTGTAAAAGAACATTTATTTTTTCTCTTGATATTTAATTGGAGCTGATAAGTTAATTAGAGTTTCATGTGATTCACTAACTCCTATAAACTTGGGAGATAGTGAAAAAAATAATACGTCCGACAGGTAAGAAAAGCAAAAAAAAAAAACGAAAAGAAAAATTTATTGTTTCCACTTCATTTTCAAAATTTTTGATTTGACGGGTTACTTGAAAAACGTGTTTAAGACAACAAAAAAGTAATCGACCGACACCACACGTTGAAAGAAAAAAGATTAAACTTGAAGTTGAAAAGTTAAAAGTCGAAGGCATTAA
Organism: Glebionis coronaria; assembly: GCA_025667525.1. Lineage (NCBI taxonomy): Eukaryota > Viridiplantae > Streptophyta > Magnoliopsida > Asterales > Asteraceae > Glebionis > Glebionis coronaria. The sequence goes on along the minus strand of CM046877.1, from coordinate 558,630,298 downwards.
AGCAAAAAATAAAGACATTGCAATCGAATTTAAAGATCTTAACAAAATGGAGAATTTTGCGCGATTTGGAATAACCATTTTATGGATATCAAATGAAAGTATAATTTGTAGTTGAAGTTAGTGTCACATCATAATTTTAAGTAATGGTAGTTTATAGTAATGCAACTAAATTATGTTTTTTAAATTCTATGTAATTTATCTTTTATTTTATATTTATGCAATCTTTAAATTTTTTAAAGTTACATGATGTGAAAATAGAGTAAAATGCAGATATGGTCATTGTGGTATGCCAATTTTGCATATATTATACTTGGTCTTTTGAAAGTGCAGACACCCTACCTGTGGAGATAGTTTGAGTCTATTTTCATACTTTGATCTAACGGAAGTTATGTGTTGACCGTTACCATGGTTTAATCAAAGGATAAAATTGTCTTTTTTATTTCATTTACAATCAAAAATTCTATAACCTTTTTTTCCTTTTGTTATATGCTGCACTATAAAAAAAATCTTACTATTCAACTGAATCCGTATTCAACTGTATATGATGTGATAAATTTCCCACTTTAGTTTGATCATTTTCCGTATCAATTTGCTTCTTTGGTATTAACATCCTACCGGAGTTCTGATTAATTTATTGGTTGAAGATTACTAACAACATCCTACCGGAGTTCTGATTAATTTATTGGTTGTCCTTTGTATCAATCCATTTAGAAATCAAGAATTCTGAATACTTCAATTAAGTCTCGTAGTATATCTTCTCCAATGATTCTTGAGTGGTACAGGAAAAAGTGTCTATGTAAGTTATGCTTACCGCGTATTGACTGCTCATTGCTCAATATCAGATGAAGTAATATACTGTTGGTACTATTCGACTAAATCATTTGAAGGATGCGGTGTTTGGTCAGGTGTGATAGTTTGTTCATTGCTTCGAAGCAGATTTTGTGGATCTGGACTTAGCACAAGAGGGACACCCGACTTGCAACCCTGTGCAACATAGATAAAAACTGACAATTAGTAGAAAGCATAGGTGTCTCAATATCATGAATAAAAAGTTAAGAAGTACATGGATTAGGATATACAAATTGTTAGTTGTAATTTTTGTTGTTATAAATCGGGCTGAAAAAATAGTCGGATATAAATTAGATAGAATGAGTGATTGTAAAAAAAAAAGACAATTTTGTCATTTGGTTAAACCATGGTAACGGTTAACACATAACTTCCGTTAGGTCAAGGTATCAAAATGGACTCAAAGTATCCTCACAGGTATGGTGCTTGCACTTTCAAAAGACTAAGTAGGATATATGCAAAATTGGCATACCACAATGAGTATATCTGCATTTTACTCTGTGAAAATACATCAAACTATGTAAAATTGAATACATTATAAGAATTTTTGTAAAATAATAAGATGTTAATGTGACACTGATATGCCAATATACTGAACTCTCTACTGCACCCATACATTGAAGATGCTTTAAGAAAAACTATTTAAAAAAAAACTATCTGTACAAGTTTTTCTTCTTAATACTAAAAAGCAAGGTTGTCAGGATCGGGATCCTATCTAAGATCGTTTTCGGCTTTGTAAAATTGTAATCGTAGTATCGGATCGAAATCATAAGATCTTATGAAAAAATATACGGAGTATATGATTATTTTTTAGACTTCTATATGTTTTTGTATAATATTTTATATGACTAGGATTTATATATATTGAGAAAAACTTTAATATTTTAAATATTTTTCAAAACATATTAAATCATCAAAAACGCGTTTTAAATAATACGGAGTATCTAAATTTTCACGTTTTAACTTTAAAATTTACATATTTTTTTAAAGCATATTTTAATAGCGTCGTATATCATGAAAAAATAATATGTTTTAACGAATCTAAATTGATGATAGAAAGATGTTTTATGACAAAATATCACGGTTACAGAACATTAGATATATTATTTTTTAAAAAGACAACATTATATATATTATAATATATCGTAAGGGTCTTAATGAAAGTTTATAAACCCTAACCTAAACGATGAAAATTCTAAAATAACACCATCTTGCGATTCTACACGCGATCCTACAACCCGATCCTACGATCTTATAGGATCCTATTCGAATTACGATCTTGTTTAAGATTGTGATCGTTTTTATGTGAGATTGTAAGATCGTACGATCAAGATTGCGACTTTGACAAAGCTACTATCTCACTCTCATAATTATTGTCGAGTGTTGACTTTTTTGGTCTTAATCATGTAACTTTGACCTTAATTATCTTTATTTATCTTTACTACTTTATAAAAGATTTAAGTCATTCTCTATAATTAGAAGTTTTAAATTTTTAAGCCTCTAACATTTCTATAATAAGAAATTAATAAGCCGTTAGTCAAATTTGTTCATCATATTCGTTTTTAATAAAATCCATTTCGCATACGTTTTTTTGAATAATGGGTCAATATGAGCTATTTAAAAGGGTTATGACATTATATCCTTAATAAAAGAGGGGAAGCACGGTTCCCAATGAACAGTGCCCCCCTCACAACCAAACTTTGTTTATTATTTTTCTTCTCACACACTCCTCTCCTCACCCATTTACCTCCTCTCCTCATCCATTTGTTAAATAAATAATTCTCAATTCTCACAGATCAAGCATTTATGTGTCTGATGATTCCTGTAGCTACTGTGTGTCCTTTGTGTGTGATGAATTTCAGCCATTGATCTTCTTCATACACGATACCCACCGTTGATAAGCTTATGCTTTCTGAACCGTTGATGATGGCAGGTAATCGATCATCTCATCCGTTGATCATGGTCAATATATTAACTTTCCACCCATATCATCTCCACCTAAATCTATCCCCTTCTCCACTAATTTTGATCTACTGTTTAAGAGGCACCAAAAACTTCAATCTGGATTTATATCCTTTAATGCAGTCGATCTGTATCTATAAACCCTTCGATGCCGCAAATCACTTCGTTGCCTCCATTTATGGTGAGTGGCATTGGTGATTTGGTTGGTGACGCTGGGTACCTTGCATCGGTGGTTCTTGGATTGTACTCATTTATTGATGATTGTTGGGGAGATCTTTATTGATCAGCCAGGTTTGATCAAAAACTTTGATCCAAGTTTTTACAGTTTCCATTTTCATGCGGTGCCCCTACCTTTTCGTTGCCGCCATATGCGCTGGGCGACGGGGTTGGTAGGCTGGTAATGCTTTTATGGGCCAATTTTATTAATTGCTTTCGATGGCTGAAACAATCATCCCTTGGGTTTGATGATTTGTATTATGGAAACGAAACATTTTCTTGGGGTTTCATGGAAACACTAATTTTATTGGCTCATTTGAATGGTATGCTTTACTTATGGGTTAGTGACTTTTCTGTGTTCATTTAACTTTCCGCCACTTTTATTCATTGATTTTTTCGGCTTATTGATGTGATAAAAGGCGGTACATTTTAATATTGCTTTGTGACATGATTTACCGGTCATATGAAATCGTGATTCCCTTTATTGTTAAGTTAAGTTTAGAATTAGAATAATATAATGTGAGTATCCACGTTCGGAGTATGCAATTAGTATGGCTATTCCTAGGCCTTTTGATTATTTGATACAATTGTTATAACCTGCCGTTTGGCGTGGAAAGTATTTGGATTTGCAAGAGCGTTGGTTTATGGTTCCCACGGTATTCGATTATACGGGCTATGATGAGTTTCAGCGGGCCGGGTTAAAGATGAGATCAAACGTATGTTGGCGGGGCACCCTGTCGGGGTTGTAGCCATGACGTGTATGTCGGGGTTGGACCGTGACTTGCCGGGGCAGCACGTTGTCGTGCTTGCAGCCATGGCGGGTCACATGCCCTCTCTGCCCGTCCCGGACTCGCATATCTGAGCCTCACGTGCCCTCTCTGCCAGTGTCTCATGGGGGTGATGGTGGTGGTGAGGCGGTGCAGATTATGAGTTACCATTGTGGTCGGTAATACCAGCTTTTGTCTCTTTTGAGGTATTATTTTACTATTTTTATGTTTGAAAGTCTGTGCTAATTGATATTAAGTGTTGTGGTTCCTTTAAAATTGTTCGTTTCATCAGCTTAGGCCTTAAGATTGTTTGTTTCATTAGGTTAGGCTCAAGTAGCGTGGTGTTTGTTTACCCTTACATAGCCAGGTCATGGGGTAATTGATTTTATGCTTATGTTGCGTACGTTAAACATCCGATTAGGGTTTCATTAAACTCCGATTAGGGTTTGATTAAATTCCTAATTGGGGGTTTCTGGTTGAAACGTTGTAATCCAATGTTTTTTGTTGCCGGTGTTGATGGCAAGCGACGATAGTCACGGTCGTGGCTTTCGATGCTGCTGTTGATGCTTGGCGACGATTGTCACGGTTGTCTAACATTGGTGATGGCCTCATAAATTGTGGTGATTTGTTGCTTCTGTGCGACGATTCTGGTGGGTGTGTAACGATGTTCATGCCCAAACAGTATGGTAACCGTTTCTATTCCGTTGCACGTGTTAATGGTACCAACAGGCTATGATGATAATATTTGAACATCCCTAAGCGGGTTCGATTACATTTTAGACGGCGTGCATCTTGGCGGGGCAAACTTGCAATGTTTGCAGCCATGGCCGTATCCTCAAATTCGACATACCCGATTGGTTACTTATCTGAGCCTCGAAACAATAAAATAAATGTCTTTTTTTTGCTAGGCACTCTTTGATCTAACAGATAGTTATCGGGACTCTCATTGGTTTTCGCTATATGCTTTTAAAAACGTTTTACAAACAAGTGAGAACAAAGATACCAGTGGGTCGGATGATGTTTAGTGTCTCACCAAATGAATGATAGTCGTACGTTTATTATGTGTGGTCTACCGATACCTGTATCTCAGTAGTCACACGTCACGTGTGATTGGCACCATCTCAGGTTAGGTAATACAACCTGAGTTATTTGTCGAGTGTTTCTGGTCCTGGTTTAATTGAATTATACATACACCTGCGAGCGATGATGATATTCTTACGTTTAGTGTGCGGTGTCTATCGACACCTACATCTAGGCTGGCCAGTCACACCGAGTGTGTGATAGCAGCTATTTTAGGTTTTTGTCCCCACGCCTATACTATCAGATATGAGCCTCATGTGTTGTGATATTATCTTCTGATGCAAACCTAATGTAGAATGCGTAAAACATGCGGAACACGCACCCTCTTCATCTATGGAAAAGAGTCTTCGTCAGTTGCAACAACGGAACGTGAACACCCGTCTTCAGCCGTGTTGCTGATCTCGAACCACGAGACATTAAGAATCCAGTAAAAGTTAAAGTTTATCGTAAGTGTTTTGCTCAATTTAATGATTTTGAAATAGTCTTTGTATTATATGGATTTGACGCCTGCAGATAAAGTATTTTAAAATAAGCACGAAAGGACATGGTCGCTTTGAACCTTTCATACATACTATCCTTGCGTCGCACTGAAAGCGTTGAAAGGTAGGCACAAACATACGGTACAGATGAGTTCTGCAATGACCAGGTACTTGATTTATGAATTAGTAACTTATTGTATTTATATCCACAATAGGCGTACATTTTTTATACCTTTTGTTGGTATCTCATATTTCATATCGCTAAATTCTAAATGCATATTTCTCACGATTATTTGTGCTTTTGCAGGGTTTGAGACTGTTATACCATCAGGTCTGCAAGTTTTTCCTGAGGGATTATTTCACCAATAAACTTTACCAACACAGCTGCAATGGCGTATGAAAGTCAGATTTCTGTCCTCTTCGTGTTCAGCGGCTCGGAAGAGGCACATCGGGTAACATTTTTTTTGTTTTACTCGCAACGAAAAATTGTTAGTGATCATAAAAGGCAGTATCACGTAAAAGCAATTGCTTTAGGTTGGGATGATGAGATAGTAGAATTTTTATGTAAGGGTAATCGGGGCTGCATTTGAAGATTGAAGCGGAAAAGAATAAAGAAGCTGAGGTTAAATTATTTGTGGTCTCTAAAAATGATGCCGCTATTTAGTTTATCTTATAGTTGGAAAAAAACACATTCACCAACAGTGGTTAAACTCCTTTGTTGATCCTAAAGATGCCTACCTGCTAATGAAAGGTTGGGTTAGTTTTTAACTTCTTAGAAAGTGACCCCACAGACAGACCTCATTAAGCATTAGGTTATCGGGTTTGGGTGGTTGTAAGCAGCTTCTCTTAAACCTTGACAACGTGGTTTTCTTAGATGTCAATTTTCTGATTCAACGTGATATGTCTCCATTTTACGGCGCAACAAGGAATTAGTGCGGTTAAGTTAATACTTTACATAAGCTTATACATGCTCCTAAGCTAGAAAGTGAGCAAAAAAAGTCTTACAAAATATAAGACGACAAACGTAGGCATATTAGGCTAAAACTAAACTTAAACAATCACCTTTTAAGCTTATTTTTAGGTGATTGCGCTTATTTGATTGCAAAAATATGGGTGATTAGGAATTAGTGTATATTTGGCCACTACCCTATCTGATAAAAGTGACCATGTTTTATCAGTTTCACATCGACGCTACTTATCGCATCCCTGTTGTCCAGTTATCGGCTTACTTTACTACAATATGATAATTAAGTTAACCGGCCACAAACTTAAAAACAACAAGAGTGTAAAGATCTGAATCTTGGTTTACAGTCCGATAAGAATTTACTTTTAATTCTTTACCATTACTTTTTAAGGTCCTAAACTGATTTCATTTGTGCAAAAATAAGTTACTTTAGTGCCTTTTAAAAAAATTGTGTGTAAATATTAATTAAAGTAATATACGAGGTGTAGGTAACAAACACTAACCAACTTAAAAATACAAACAAGATAGGATTACACTTCAAAGTTGAAGCTTATAAAATGAGTGACTTTAATAACGTCTCTTACATGCTTTGCAGATGACTAGACGAGGGCTGTCAAGGGGACATGATTAAATAAGTAGGTTTGCCATTCTGCAACTGTTGGATATATGTGCGTGTATGCTTTTGCTCGACAAACGGTGTTTGAAAGTACAATAAAACCCTTCAACAACGGTCTCCCTTGCGCCGCGGCGAAGCGCGGGCAAAGACCCTAGTATAGTAAATGTATAAGTTTTTCAAATGTTTAGTCAATAACAACTTTTAAAAGTTATTACTACATTAAAGAAAATTAATACATTTAATTGTGTTTGTAACTTCAACCTTTTATAGAACTAATTTATTATGAATGTGTCTAACAACTCATTATAAAAACTAACATTTCACAAAGTAAAATGTCATGTTCGTAACCAGTAGTACTATGGTTTAGATGATGAAAGTTTTTTACATTTTGGTGGTTCGGATTTTTTTACATCATATGTCATTTTTATATCAGGTTAACTATGATAATTTTTTTGTCATGTCCTATGTGTTTGTATAATAACAAAAGCTTATTATCACCTAACACTTATATGTGAAATACTAGGCATGTTTTAGCTCGAACTATATGAATCGTGACATGTTGGTGAGACTGTTTTTTCTGAAGTTTGAGTCTCGGTGGTGTGTTTCGTTAGGTATGATGATAAGAAAATTAAAAGTACGTTGTATCAAGCGAGCAATAAGCAATGGTATTTGTTATGAAACCGTGTCTGTTACACGGTAACCGAATAACTTTTACTTGCCACAAAATATAGTCACAGGGTACCCGCCGCCGCATTAGGCGGGTACCCTGCTGGTGTTATATGATACTTGATGCAAACTATATGAATGAATTTGATTTTAAATGTGTTTTCATTAATGTAATTTTCATCAAATATCAAATAACTCAAATAAAGATATTTAAAGTCAAAATTACATGAATAAAATTAGAAAAATTACTAGACAATAATTCTGAGACGAAGGTAGTACTATAAAAATACTGTTATCTACCCAACGGGCCTCTAAACCAGGCCCAACCAAAACATCCCCAGCTAACCTTTTTATATTTTTCTCACTAGTACATGTCACTCAGTCACACTTTCCTCACTTCCCAACAAACAAACACACACACAGTCACTAAAAACCCCCAATTTCCATCCGTACAGTTTTCTAGGGTTTCACTTCCGATCATTCACCACCGGCAATCGCCGCCGTTATCCGTCGTAATCTCCGCCGTTATCCGTCGTAATCTCCGCCGTTATCCGTCGTAATCTCCGCCGTAATCTCGTAATCACCGTCGTAATCTCCGCCGTACATTACGTTAGGTATAAAAAATTGATTCTATGATGTTATAACTTAATTTTGACCTGTTTGTTGTATAATTGTTGATGAAATGATATCTTATTGTTGTTCTATTTGTGTGTTTTTTGTTGATTTATATTTGATAAGTTAGGGTTTCGATGTTTATATGTGCCGAAAAGCGAAATAGGCGAACTGAAAAAATAGGCCAAAACTAAAATCCGAGCTAAATAATGTGCGTTTTGATGTTATTAATGTGTATGAATTTATATTTGTGTTTTCTGCGGTATTTTCGACGTCCTAGTCCGCGTATTTCGTTTGTAGTTATGTATAAATCAGATTTAATTAAGTTATGACTGAATTTTGAGCTATTTTTATATGATTATGGTATTTGTATAATTGTTGATGAATGATATCGTATTGTTGTTCTATTTCTGTGTTTTTGTTGATATATTTGATAAGTTAGGGTTTCGATGTTTATATCTGCCAAACCGAAATGCGAAATAGGCGAACTGAATAAATAGCGAAGTAGGCGAAATGTATGTTTTTAATGTTATTGATGTGTATGTGAATTTATATTTGTGTTTTCTGTGGTATTTACGACGTCCTAGTCGGCTAGTCTGTGTATTTCGTTTGTAGTTGGGGTTTAAATTTGATTTGATTATGTTATGACTGAATTTTGAGCTATTTTTATATGATATCGTAATTGATAAGTTAGGGCTTCAATGTGTATATTTACCGACCGAAAACTGAAATAGGCGAGATAACCGAAACTAAAACTGACTGTTCGGTTTCGACGTAAACCAAATCGAATCCGGACATGTGTGCTTCTAGTTTGTTATGCTGTGTTTGTGTGTGCTTTTAGTTTGTTATGCTGTGTTTGTGAATAATAATATTGTCATAAAATTTGGTAAGTTAGAGTTTCGATGTTTATATGTACGGTATGTTGTGTTTTCTTTTCTTAGCAGAAACCGAAATAAGAGCTATAATTGAACATGATTAACCGACTGAAACTAAAAACGGTCGGTTTCGTTTGGGCTAAAAGCCGAGCTAACAGTTGTGTGTTTTGGTGTTATTTGATAAGTTAGCGTTTCGATGATAATATGTACGAAAGGTTTTAGCTATTTTGTTACGGTTAGTTATGAAGTTGAGCTGAAACTGCTATAGCTGTGTGGATTTTGTTGTTCTATTGTAGTTAGTGTTTTGACGTATATATGTGAAACCATTGATGTAATGAGGTGAATTTGTTCTAGTTTTTTGTACGTTCTGTTATTCGGTGATTAAGGTTTTTGATGTTTATATGTGAATTATTTATATTTGTGCAATTTAAGGATTTAATGTTTATATGCACATAAGGTCTGTGTTATAAGTATGATGGCAACAATAGTACTATTGTGTATGTTTAGATTTATTATTGTTGCGAAATGAGAACGGAATTGATGGATTATCAATTATAGAAATGAATGAAGTAAATTAAAAATTGACCTACTTTTGTATGATCGTTGATGGAATAAAGCTTAAGCTGCTATAGTTTTTTGTCCTTTTTATCTATGGAAGTTTTTGTCATATGCATGGTGGTCAGAGTAGTATTATTGTTTATCTGAAATTACGTTTCTGTTTTTAAAGTATGAGTCGCGGCGTGTTTGTAAAAAAGATGACTTGGGGGGTGCTTGGTAGGAGATAATTTTTAAGAATGAAATCGGCTATAAACTAAATAAAGTAAGAGAAAGGAGAATTGGTGTGGAGAACCAATTCCGTCCTATTTCTCCTTTTCTACTGGAGAATTTGCTATTTTTAAAGGATGTTGTATAGGAGATTCAGAATACTCATGAAGTGAGCTAAAACTGTTATTTATAGTTTTGTGAAGTTTGTGATAAACTAAGCCGAAATTTGGTATAGTTTATATGCATTTTTTTGTTATTTGGTAGTTCAGTTTGTATATGTGAATTTACTGATCAACTTAGAAAACATTTCTTATAGTTTTTATGCATTTTGTAAGTTATGTAGGTTTGTGGTGGTGAGCATAGTGCTATTCTGTATGTGATTGATCTTATTAAGGTATAAACTTGCGATCATTTGTTGGAAAAAGGTGGATTTAGGGAGCGTTTGGTTGAAGATTATTGTTGAGAATTGAAACAATGAATTATCGATTTTAAAAATGAGCGAAGGTAAATAAATATGGCTAGAAGAACAACATTTGGTTCTCTTTCAGTCATCTCACAGTTTAGTTTTTGCTCTTCTTTTATGGGGGATGTTTTTTATCATATGTATAAATTAGTGAAGATAGATTTATAAAGGTTAACATCAAATATGAAGTCCAGAATCCGGACTCTAAAATCTGAATAGGTTCTACGGTTGTACAGTTTTGAATTAACATGCTATGTATCAGTATTCCTTGAATTTGTTATTTCCTTTTTTAACCAGGGTAGTATGTCACTATGTCCATATGCTTTATAGGGATTTTGGACTTGCAAGCCTTTATAGTCTTATGTGACAATCCCTGTAGTAGCCATTATAAACCACCTTTAAGGTGACATCATATTTGCGGTCAAATAACACACAGCTTCTGAAATCAGACTGTGTTTCTTGTTTTGTTTATATCTTTCCCGCTACAAAAAATACAGATGTCTAAGAGTCTTGATACCCTTGTAACGCACTGGCTCTAAGGTTGTGTGTTCCAGTATGTTACATTTAAATATAATTTAGCTCCTTTACTGTATATTGTTGTTGTGACGATTGAACGATCTTTAGCATTATCTGATTAAGTCTCTTTTTAGTTAATTTTGACAGGGTAGATGGATATTAGTTCTGATGAAGGTTCAGAGTCGGACTTTAGTGACTCAGAGATTCAAGAAAAAAAGGATAAGCCATTGCAGCAGCTAAGGGATGGAACATTAAAGGTCAAATTTCCCCATGGTATCCTTAGATGTCCTTTCTGTGCGGGGAAGAAAAAGCAAAATTTCAAATTTAAGGACTTGCATCAACATGCGTCGGGGGTCAGCAAAGGTTCTTCAAATCGAAATTCAAAACAAAAAGCTAACCATCTTGCTTTAGCAATATACTTGGAGAATGACCTGGCAGGTGAGGCCTTTCTTACAGATACGTTATATTTTGTACCAATTGGTTAAATTTTTTTAGAAAGACCTCTATGTACTATAGAAGCTTTCAATGTAGACCCGGGGACAAATCTTTCACTCACTGAGAAGTATTTTCATGTGGGTTTGTGACTTTAAACATATGGTGAAAAGTAATTAATATATTTCTACTTTATCTCGTAAAAACCTGGCAGGTGAGGCAGAGCAACCGCTTAGAGTGGCTGCTCCAATACCAGCGCCCCCAGTCTCTGACGAAAACGATTTGTTTTGCTGGCCTTGGACTGGGATTGTGGTCAATATAGTGAAAGAAGCTGAAAACGGTAAAGACGTTGAAGATACAAGATATTGGATGACACGATTTGAGAGATACAAGCCTGAATCAGTTGAGATCTTATGGGATGATCAGAAACAAACTCCACAAGCCTTAGTGAGGTTTAACAGCGATTGGACTGGTTTTAAGGAAGCCATGGAATTTGAGAAGTCCTTTGAAGCTTCTCGTCATAGTAAGAAACAATGGACTGCTTCTGAAAGTCCTGTGGGTTCCAGTATTTATGCATGGTTAGCGCGTGCAAGTGACCACAAATCTCAAGGGCCAATAGGAGATTATCTGCGCTCTAAAAGAGAGCTAAAAACTATTCACGACTTAGTTCAAGAAGCTACTCAAACACGGAATAAAAAAGTGGTCGAGTTAGCCAGTGAAATTGACATGAGGAACGAGAATCTGGATGACTTGCAGATCAAATATAACCAGAAGTCTATGTCCTTGAGTAGGATGCTTCTAGAAAAAGACGATCTTCATCAAAGATTCTCCGAAGGTTCGTTATTACCTCTTTGTCTGCCTCTGTTTTATCGGAATTCTATCTCTTTGAGTAGAAGTTATTACTAGTATTAATTTTATTTCAGATTGCCAATGTGGAAATTATAATGACAAGCATGTTAAATAACTTCTCGTTAATATAGCTATATATGAGGTTTTTATGCATTTGAAAACACTTTGGAGACTTTTATTTGAGATATGCATAACTCAAATTGACCCATTAATAGGTAAATAGGTCGAAAATACCCCATCTAGCTTCCACACATGGACGTAATTTTGTAGGTGTTGTTTTGTGTGGAAATCAAATTAGAATTGTTGACATTATACTAATATACAAATATTTCCCTTTCCAGAGACAAAAAGAATGCAGCGCCTTTCGCGGGAGCATGTGCAAAGAGTGTTAGACGAGCAAGAAAGGTTAAATGAGGATCTAGAAAAGCGGAAGAAAAATCTTGATTCTTGGAGCAAAGAGCTTAACAAAAGGGAAGCCCTAACAGAACGTGAGAAGCAAAAATTAGAGGAAGATAAGAAAAAGGTGATTTTATTTTTACATCGTACCTTAACATATATTGTGATTTGTGTATCTCGTTTAATAAGTTGTTTATTTTGTCACCATATCATGTGTATCATGCCCCATTCCTATCTTCTTTTGCAATTGCAGAATGAATTGCAAAACAATTCTCTCCATATGGCTTCAGTTGAGCAGAAAAGAGCTGATGAGAGCGTGTTGAGGCTGGTTGAAGAGCAAAAGGTAAATCTGCTGAAGTATAGCAATAGCTATGTAGTCTAAGAGGTGGCAGTGTTGACCCCTTTAACCTATGAATGGGTCATATTGGGTTATGTGTAGTTTCTATATGGTCAACCTAGCAATTTAGCGTAAGAGCAAATGGGACTGAACTCAAAATCTCTCAAGTTGTATTTTTTTATATATAAAGAATATTTGAATTTATATTCAACAATCAACATGTCAACTATTATATTACAGTTATATTCTTCACACGAGATTTGTTTCCCTACCCTACTTTACCGATTTTGACCTCTTAGCCAATATTCCCTTGACGGCAACCTCTGTGTATCATTATTTTCTTTTTAGTCTCTTATATTCAACGATGTTTAATAAACAGAGAGAGAAGGAGGAAGCTTTAAAGAAAGTACTTGAATTAGAGAGAGCGCTAGATGCTAAACAGAAACTGGAAATGGAAATTGAAGAATTGAAAGGGAAAGTGCAAGTCATGAAACATCTTGGGGATGACGATGACACAAAAGTTCAGGAGCAGATAAAGAAGATGGAGGATTTACTGACAGCTAAAGAGGAAGAAATGGGTGACATAGAGGATATGAATCAAACTCTTCTCATGAAGGAACGCCAAAGTAATGATGAGCTGCAAGAAGCTCGGAAAGAGTTGATTAAGGTACTGCTTTCTTTCTGATGTCTTACAAATTTCTCTTGATGTTTAATGTTATAAATCTTGCTAATTATAAGCATCAATTTTGACATTTTACTTGGGGGGTGTTTGGTTCACAATCTAAAAGTACACGAGTTTAAAAGTTTGAAGCATATTAAATCACTTAAGTGTTTCAATTGTTGATATTTAGACTCCAAAACGTGTTTGGCTGATAGAAATTATTTCAGCAAAATAATGATAAATTACAAAAATATTATTTCGGGTCATCTTGTTTGCAGTTCTTCAATGGTTTGTTAAGTTTCATCATGACATATTACAGATGCATAATAAACAAATTAAAAATGGAGTAACCAAAAAAATTGATTTGAACAATATCTATTCATAGAAGTGTATCAAATATACAAAATCTTAATACTACGTAAGCGATACTGGCTTTACATTAATCAATTAACTAACCTTTATTTAGAATTCTTATATAATTGAACAAACCAAAGTAGTAATCATCAGTAACCACACGAATAAGAAAGATTTTCGCCAGATTGGTTTTAATTTCTTGAAATCTATTAAAACCTTGAAAACTAAACTAAATTAATCAATATACAAATCAAACAATTGCAGTTGATTACGTTTGAGATATATTTTATGGAAACAAATGATTGCACATCTATGGAAGGATTGGGGTGAGTACACAGCGAAGGAGGTCAATTGGGTGGAAATAAAAAGAGAAGCTATATTTATCCAAAGGGCATTGTTGTCTATTTTTTAGTAATAAGGCTCTGTGTTTGAAAACTACTCCTAGTCTAATGAGCTAAGAAAACGCCACTTGTTGTATTATAATACCAAAACCACTTTCTTTATTTGTGAACCAAATACATATTCATCAGTTTTTTATTTAAATACAACATAAACTCATGAAATTCGCCCAACCAAACAGCCCCTTATGGTTAATTCCATATATGTCCCAACATAAATCTTGAAATTCCTTATTTACCCAATCAAATTTCATAATGCCATATATATCCAACTAAAACAACATATTTATCATATTGACCCATTTCGTTTTAAAGTTGATTCAAAATAATTTACACTATAAAATCCCAATTATAACATTCAACAATAGTACTGTAACAAATAATTAGGATTTCTCAACTGTTAATTAGTACGTACATGATATGCACAGCCAGAAGCTAGACGGTACATTCGTTAATGTACACAGTAATGAAACATTGCTATTTTAAGTTTGTTACATCTTAAATTTGTCATAATTATATACGGTAATCTGATTTTTGGAAACTGGAAATAGAAACTTTCAAGCTGGACACATAATACTTCTTCCTCATGCTTCACACTACGATTTGCTTTCAAACTCCCAGTTAAAAATTTGCCTTTGATACAAATGATTTGATATTATACAAGATCAATGAAGGTAATAAAATAGTTCGTACGAAAAAAACCAAGCAAACTCTATAGAATGTTAAGGTATAATGGGAATTGAATGATGAAAATACATTTTAAAATAGATTTTATAATAAAATGGGTATATGTGACAAATATATTGTTTAAGTTGGGTATATATGACATTATAAATTTTCATTGGGTAAATAAGGCATTTTAAAATTGAAATTGGACATATACGGACTTAACCTTTTTACTTAAGAACTAGCAGGGTACCCGCGCGATGCGGCGACGGGTACCCTTTGACTAAATTTTCTTGCGAGTACATCTTATTCGGTTATTCGTCTTTTATAGAAATATCTTATAAATGACAAATAGTTTTCACCTAAAAACATGTTTCAAAAACGTAATTTTTATATAGGGATATTATTACTTGTGACGTATATGTAATATATGTAAATTTATTTTTGAAACTCAATTAAGTACGAGAATTGACAGACCTTCTTTTAAACATTTGAATCAGAATATTAACCTAAAAGTGGTTTATACATATGATTGCAAAAAAAAAGGGGAAAAAATATGATTAATGAGATTTGTACAATGTGTTGTTTTGCTTGTAAATTATGGTGATAGGGTGTTTTAATTATATTATTAGTTATGTTTAACTAGACAAGTACCCGCGCATAGCGGCGGAATTTGGTTAGTGGCAAATAATTTACAATATGCGATATTGTGGTAAGTGTTTCGTGTACGTTCAATATAAAGCATGAAAAGATCAAACTGAAATTATGGAATGTTTTAATATATGACAATTCAATGCTAGATAAAATATTAAATAAACGTGTATCAAAAAGCCTATAAAAACTTTTAATAAAGCTGAAAGTAAAACATTACATCAGAGTTCATGAGCTAACTAATCATACACGTTACTCGTTACGTAAACTCTACATATTATATTAGTTGGTAAATAATTTAGAAAATCGGATTAATCCGAGTTTACCCGATGACTCGACCAGGTCGATTTAAAAACCGGGTTTCAAAGCATTGAAAATGGCATCGTTCATAACATCATATGTTTATTTATTTTAATAATTCATCTCCAAATGACTTTAGTGTGTTCACATAATATAGTTTATATATGAATTAAGATGTTTGAATTATAAATATAGTATAGATTAGTGGGACCTATATTTTTCAACCATTCAACATTTTCAATTTTCAACCAAAGGAATACACCCTTTATAATGTAGTATAGATTAAGTATGGTTAAGTACTTTGTAGATATTAGAGATATAAAGTTGTACATATGCATTAAAATCTTGTATTACTTAAATATGTTTTTTTGACTGCATTAATATGTTGTACATTAGGTTGTATTTGTTGTACTAGTTAATTTTTTAACATTAAATGAAGAGAGAGTGCCTAATCTCTTTTATAAGATAGTATGATAGTTATGTTTAATTAAGTATGGTTAATTACTTTGTAGATATTAGAGATATAAAGTTGTACATATGCATTAAAATCTTGTATTACTTAAATATGTTTTTTTGACTGCATTAATATGTTGTACATTAGGTTGTATTTGTTGTACTACTTAATTTTTTAACATTAAATGAAGAGAGAGTGCCTATTCTCTTTTATAAGATAGTATGATGAGTCAGATAAAAAGTTATATCTAACAGTGGAACTTATCTATGAGATTCACATAAAGTCTATATTTAGGCATACAATCTCGTGCATCCTTTCTTTTAAAGATATGGATCTATACTGGAATCATGCTTTCTTCTAGTTATTCTTATTACATAAACTATATATAAATCTTTTAAGGAATGGATAAGCTAGTGTTTGTGGGTCAACCGAACCGACATGGCCAGTTTTCACCTATAAAACCGTGGCTATTGGTTTGTGATGTGTAGTTGGTTATTAAGCAATTCCATTATTTTCAGGGCCTACAAGATATGCTCAGCGGGCGTACTAATATTGGTGTTAAGCGAATGGGAGAAATTGATATGAAAGCCTTCCATGACGCGTGCAAGGAAAAATTCGACGCTGAGGAAGCTCCGATCAAGGCTGTTGAACTGTGTACTCTTTGGCAAGACAAACTAAAAAACTCAGAGTGGTATCCATTAAAAATGGTAGCAGTAGAGGGTGGACATGAGGTATTGCTCTTGAAATTAAATTTTTGACTGCATTTTAGTTATAAGCCGATTCAAGTTACTTTTTCCTTTAAACATGTGACATTTATGACTAGGATGAAGCAACAACTTAGATGCACATAAGGCATTGTTCTTTATATTCTGTTTTTGACACGGGTTTTACATAGTGGTCGGTCGCAGTGTGGACTGATTTTATTATGAGTGGGGCAATTTGGTTGTATTCTTTCTCAAACAGATCCTCGTCAAATGGGACACCACATAGCTAGATTAAAAGCATGCGCCATTTAAGATTATTTTGCTAGAATATTACTAGATTCTTAGTGTGTGTGTAATTGTATTTAATACATCAAGACCAAGTGTTTAATAAAAACCACTCAACTGTTGTAGGTTTGCAAGCCTTTTCTGATTTTTTTGATTATAGTAATATTATTATTTAATCTACGAGCTTTTCAAAATATGTTAAAAGTTAAGCATATTGTGATGTTATCAGTTTTAATTCGCATTATAAGAATGTACTCATGTTTACAATGCAGGAAGTCATCAATGAAGAGGATGAATTGCTGAAAGGGTTGAAGGCGGAATGGGGGACTCGTGTCTTTGATGCAGTGGTTACTGCATTCCTAGAGACCAACGAATATAACCCTAGTGGAAGATATGTGGTGAATGAGCTCTGGAATTTTAAAGATAACCGAAAGGCTACATTAAAGGAAGTGATTAGCTACATATTGAAGAATTTAAAGAGCCTTAAGCGTAAAAGATGATAAGGTTTGTATCTCTCCATTTATCATCATATTGTTTGTCTGAGACCACTTAACTTTTAGCTAATCTTACTTTTGTGACTGTTCCAACTTCCAAGTAGACCTGCATGCAAAAGTGTTAGTCATTCACGCCGTATCTCTAATGGGTTGCATTTGGTTGTAGTTTATCTCAAATGGGTGACGATTTCAGATCGAATGGGTTAACAAATTCAGATCAAATGCATACTTTATCTTAGCTTAGTCACAGGCTTATGTTTGAAATTTGTTTTACTTCTGCGTCATTTTGCTAGTGTTCTAAGTAAAGGATAGAATTGTTACCTTTGCAACATCATAATATTGAGATAGTTTAACATTCAAAAGGAGCCTCTACGGCTCTACCCTATATACTCATTACTCAAGAATAGTTAGAGTATAAAAACGAAATCAGGTCAAAGAATATGCTAAAAAAGTATGTATGAATCACTTAGAATTCTATTTAAAAAGATAAAAAAATGTTGGAATATCATAAATTTTGTGATTATAATGCGTGAAGTGATATTTAACTATTAGATCTTTGTTCTTTGACACAGATTCAGAGCTGGTGGTTTCCGGATGGCAAACATGGTGTAATAATTCAGTATTGAATCTCTCTTATCCCTCAAGCGTGTATGGAAACTTTATGAATTCTGAACTGATGTTAGGACCATTGCAGACTCTAGTGTTAGGCATCAACCATTAATCTACTCGACATTCTAATTAAGTGCTCTATCGGGCATTACATCGCATTAAGAGCGAAAAGGTATTTTGCTTCTTCTGAAAGCTTTCATGGATATGGAACTTCTGGATGTTTGATCTTTTTTCGCTCTTAATGTCCCGAGTCAAGGAGATACATGTAACATTAATAACTTGTGAAAAGTTGAGTGTCTGAATGGCTTTGATGAATGAGTCTTGATTGGTTTACTACTTTAGTATGTTGCTTGCATGCCCAAACTCGGACCCAATGCTTTTTTGTGGTGGCACTATGTCTAACAAGAAATATAACAGGACGAGATCCCTTGCCAGTGAACTTATTTAGAATATTAAGTTTGACGTGATTCTGAAAGTCGGATAGAACGAGGGTAAATAAATCTTGTTATCTTCTTCTACTGAACACCAAAGTTACAACTTAAGAGATGTTCAGAATTTAGGCTTTCTTGACTAAAGATCTGTTTCATGTTCGTGATGTTGGTGAATCAAAAACTTGATTTGCATTAGCTGGAATACTTTGACTGTTGCCTGTTGGTGAATCTTTTGTTGCATTTTGTTGACGTTGGTGGTCCAAAATTTCACTTGAACCAACATTTAATTACTGACTTGCACCACGAAAGTTATTTTGATGTGCACCGGGAACACCACTTTGACTTGCACAAGCAACATTAGAATTTTGGACTAGCAGCGTGTAAAAAAGCCATACGCTGGAGAGGCCTCAGTGATTTCTCCATAGCCAGGACTAAACATGAAATCTTGCTAAACCGCAGGGACTAATGGTGTAGTTTACTCACTTTTTTTCTTCTGAAAACCGGACGTAGTTGCAAAGGGAGATGATTTGCACACTGATAATATTAATTGACACATTCAAAATTAGTGTGTTATGATTAGAAGTGAACTAAGGGTATATGTGTTAAAACACATTAATATTGAGTGTGTCAATCAATTTGAAAAATATACAAATCAGAAAAGTTTAGTCATTTGTTACTGTAGTTTACTTACATTAAGGGCCCCGTTTGATTTACGGGTGGTTTTGGTGTTGAATTTAGGTTGAAATAAAAATCAAATATTAAAATGGTTTATTAAAACTTCGTCCAAATTCTGTGAATTGTTAAATATTGAAAAACATAATTTAAGAAAAAGTCTTAGATTATTAAAATTTTATAATAATTTGTTAAGTACTTCACGTTTTAATCAATGGATTATTGCTCGTTGCTTATCGAGTCAACCGGTCAAACCACAAATCATTGGTTTATCAGTTCAATCGCTTCAACCATCGAATAACCCAGTCTTTCACAAAAAAATAATAATTATATAATCGGTTGACCTGAGTCACTTCAAACATGACGTGTTTAACCGGAAATCAAAAATATAAAACACGATTTATTTTGACTCGTTTTTCTATAAATATCAGTTCAGCATGTTCAACGTAATTTCAAAACATCATGTTTTTTTGAACGATCAAAACATCATGTTTAATCCTCAAAAATTTAAACTTTTATCAATTTTTCGTTTTCTTGCATATTTTTTTTGTCAGCAGTCCAACTATATAAAAAGACATTAACACGCGTCAAATTTTGAGAACAACAGTTGAGAACATTTAATGAGGAACTATTCAGATCACCTACTTACATTACGTACACTAGCTAAAAGACCCGTGAAATTCACGGGTATCTTAAAGGAAATGTTGAAAGAGTTAGGAAGCACATTGCTTATTACGAAGCTATTAGTTAAAAAAGCCACATCTGGATAAAGAAACATAAAATATATAACAGTAATCAAACAAACATTATATGAAACACAATAGGGAAATAAAAAAACACCAACCCTTTATTATACGAATACGGCATACGTGTACATGAAGATGTGGTTATAAATTATGTAGCACTTCTTTGTAGACCACGTTGGTCTTTGTATTAGTGGGATTTCCGTCCTCGTCATGAATAAACATCTTGAGTTCTTTTTTGCTCTTATCACGAGACATGGCCGCATATAATTGGCCATGTGAAAAAATGGGTCGTTTACGTTAAGGTCAAGAATTTTGGTTTAAGTTGTTTCAGTGAGGGGTAGCCATATCGCATAATCTCCTTACTCATTTACAAAACTACATTATTGCTTATCAGTGGGTTAAATTGAATTGTTACTATTTGTTTTTATTCCAAAAATATATGCGTTTCCCGAGACTTGTTAATTTTGGTGTTCCTATCCTTCAAGCAAATCAGCAGGATAATCTATTGTGGAAAACTACAAATGGGTTATTAAATGAATTCTCATTAAGTATTGCTCGGCAATCTATTCGTCAAAGAAGCAATGGAGTTGTTTGGTCTAGATTGATGTGGTCGAAGTACGACATCCCACGAAACTCAAGTCACCTTTGGATCCTAATGAGAAGAAGACTTAAAACTCAATATAGGCTAACGCAATGGGACGTTGGCAGTAATGTCAACTTAAACCTGCTTCGATGTTCTCTTTGCCATCTTCATCCCGACTCTCATGACCATCTATCTTTTTAGTGCTCGTTCCCTTCTAAAGTATGGAGCATTGTTGGGATGGTTGCTAAGATGTCGAGCAACTCTCCTTTATGGAACGATATCGTTAGTTGGTATTGCCCTTATCTTTAAAGGACAATGTTCCAAGTATTGTGGGTCGTCTTAGTTTGGCTTCGTCCACTTATTTCATTTGGGAAGAACAAAATAATCGTATTCACTCTAAACCAATTGGGAATGAAGATCAAGTGGCCAAGATTATTTTAGAGACGGTTCGGCTTAAACTTGCGTCTATTAAGTTGAAGAATAATAGTAGTGTGAGACATATGAAGGCTAAATGGAAGATTGCTTGAGTTGTGCATGGAGCTATCATAAATTTCCGATATGGCTTTGTTTTCTTTTGTAATGGCTAGCTTAATGTTGGTTGTTCATATTTGAGAATGTTCAAATATGAGTGTTTTTATTTTTCGTTCATAGCTCATTCCCATTCTTGATTGTATGCAACTCATATATTCTTTTAATATATTTCGCCGGGTATAATCCTTTTACACAAAAATATACAAACACCCTTAGCTATAACTAAAATGATCTTTTTCGTGCTCATGGGTCTTATGGTTCATACTGACTTTCGTGATAATTATCTGATTTGCGGCATTGGAGTGATAAGTAAGTTACCATAAAAAAAGGTTCATCTTTACTGTTAAAAATAAAACATAACCTAAAGGGATGTTTGATAACAAATTTGGGCAAATTGATACGCTCGTAAGTCTAATATTGAGCTTATGAGCCTTTCACACGTTCAAATAAGTTCATAAGCCTGAAAACTAAGTTAACCAAACACCCTTTAGATCGATCCGTTCACAAGTAAATGGGTGAAGATTGCCATTCAAATGAAAGAAGTGTGAAAATGTAAGTTTTGCACTTACATAGAATTTTCTCATTCCATAATTAATGAACTAATTATATTACTCTTTCTCAATTTTTATTATTGGAGAAGATTGAAGCCTTGGCTCCTCCATTTTTATCACTATTATAACTTTCTAATTTGTTACGCGATCCTACAATTATTATCTTTTGGATCATATCATGTGACCCGTTATAACTCGCATAATCCACAGAATTGAGCTAA
Source organism: Glebionis coronaria (assembly GCA_025667525.1). Taxonomy (NCBI): domain Eukaryota; kingdom Viridiplantae; phylum Streptophyta; class Magnoliopsida; order Asterales; family Asteraceae; genus Glebionis; species Glebionis coronaria. Next base: position 558,608,146 of record CM046877.1, on the reverse strand, counting down.
AAATAGCTTGAATCTTAATTTTAATATTATAAATGGATCAATTAAACGTTACTCCTCCAAAAGAGAAGTACATTTGTTTAAAAACGATAAAACTAAAGCAATAAATAGTTTTAAGATATCACTACTTAATGTTTGAACTCAAAAACATTAAATAGTTTTAAGACTCAGATTTTCACATCCTTGATTCTTGATTGCAAGAATATGCTCTATAGTTTACAAAAACTACGTTAATCTTAATCTAACCTTTTTAAATATATTAGTAAGGTTTTTTCACATCTGAATATGATTAAGCTCATTTGTTCTAAGAATACGCTTAAGCTCATGTACCTTATCCTAAGACGGGGCACAAACATACTTAAGCTCGTTTATAGGATATTTTTTATGCACTTTTCAACGAGAATTAAATGTTGAATTGCATGTAGGATAATAGTACCGGTTTAGTAACCATGACACACATTTATTCTTTAGCTGGTCAAACAGTTTATTATAAGGCTACAACTTATTTCTTAGAAAATGGATCAATCTTTTTTACATAAACTAATCAAAAACAACTTATTGAAACAGTTGTATAGAAAAATTTTGAGGAGTTACTATTGGAAACTACATAGCATTGGACCATTTGTCCATAGTTGAAACGGGCTATTATATTGAAACGGGCCAGCATATTAATATTGTTTTACTTCTGTACAATCCATGCCTAGTTTCCTACATATACCATTGACATAATTACTTTTTATACATGTGAAAAACATAATTGGACATTATAAGTAGCAACAGTAAGCAAGAAGTAAGATGCGACACAAACCTTGACTAACATGAAGGAAAATTTAGGAAATTAGTACATGGTATGTCCCTTAGAGAATGATGTGTAGTGGTGGTCACAATATTTATTTTTTTCATAACCATTAAATGAACCTCTATACAATCTGTAACCATGTTTTGCTCCGTTTGTATATTGTGAAGTCTCCCTTAGAATAGTCAACAACAATTCTACAAATGAAAAGAAAAACAACATCAATCCCGTAAACTTAGTGAAAATATGTCATGACACATGACAATCACAAAACAAATTGAAATTAAAACTAAATCTTAATAATTCACTTAATAATGCACTCGACACTCAAGATATAGATTTTGACAAAAAAAAATAGAGCTTAAAAAATTGAGTGACCTCCCCCATGTTTGTATCCAGGAACTCAATATTCGAACACACAATATTGAGTTCCTGGTGGGAGTGGCATGCAACTCACTCACCACTAGGGGTGTCAAAAAAGTTGACCCGACCCGAACCCGACCCGAACCCGAACCCGAATAATCATATTCGGGTCGGGTCACTCGGGTCTAAAAGCGTATTCGGGTCAATTCGGGTTGACCCGAATTGACCCGAGTTTTAATTAGGCTCGGGTTCGGGTTATATATTTTTACCCTTGACCCGACTTGACCCGACCCGAGTTGACCCGAACCCGACCAACCCGACTTGACCCGACTAAAATTAGACTTTTTACATTGTTTTAGTACAAAATTAGACCACTTTCTACACTTTTTCCTCAAACTCGGGTTGACCCGAACCCGAGTTGACCCGACCCGAGTTGACCCGACCCGAATTGACCCGAACCCGAGTGACCCGAGTTCTAATTAGACTCGGGTTCGGGTTATATATTTGTTACCTTTGACCCGACTTGACCCGACCCGAGTTGACCCGAACCCGACCGGGTCAACCCGAATCACACCCCTACTCACCACCACGTCAACGCCATATCAGCTTTTTAACAAACTCACCCAAACTCCCCACAAGAGGTAATAGCACTCACTCAAACTCACTACAACTCACCTTTCGTATCTATTTTTTATTATTTAAACATAACTCACTCACAAAAAATACACACAAATAAACCTAACCCAAAAAATAAAAACACTTGGGCCCACAAAAGTTAAACTCACCCATCGTGAATTTTCCCCTATTTTTTTCTTTGGGGCACTTACTTGCGCGCGACTTTAATGTGGGGAATGGATACTCACGAGCTGCTATACAAACTCACGAGTGACTATTAAGCCACTCCCACCAGCCTTAACAACAATAGATAGTTGATGTTTTCTACAACAAAAGTAGACATTATTTTTTAGATATGTTATTAGGTTTGAATAATTTATATAGAAGTAGCCAAAAACCTAATAACACCAATATTCTCACCAAATCACCAGACCTAAATTCAAAACAGATGATCAAAGTTATTTTTAGCATTAGTGATGGAAAACACATGTTTTATAATCAACTTAGATGATTTTGGACGAAAATAAACCCATAGAGAAACTTTTACCTTAATAATTGCAAAATTTATATTAGAATAGGAGCCTATGTTGTTTATGATAAGGTTAAATAGTTATTTATGATTAGGTTGAATGGCTGAATATAAAATGGTTACATACAATGTTTTAAAGATAATTTAAAAGTGTAACGATGAGATTTACCTAAAAAATTACAATAGAAAAAATTTAATATATTCAATACTTACCGGTTGTGTTGAAAACATAGGAATCGCCGGCAAATGAAGAACACATGCAGAGGTTTTGTGCATATATAGGGGGTTTTGTAACTAAATCATATATGGAGATTCAAATTTATTAGGTTGATTCAATTCTCAAAAATATAAAAGATTATTTTTGGATGGTTTTAATTTTGACATAAATGTGTAGAATTGAAACTGATATTTTTTTTAAATTTGCTAAAGCTTGTTAGAGAAGATGCATTATTTGTGTTTTTTATTTTTTATATAAATTTCCTTCATCTTGTACGTATAATTATTTATATAATTTAGTTTTTAACAAATTTAGTTAAACTTCTAAAATTTTAAAATAAAGAATGGTAGTTTTTAGATGTATTTTTTATGGAACATATTAGAATAACTAGGTTTTTGTAAAAAAAAATATTGTAACAATTATTTATAAAAGACTTATTTTAATTTTTCATAAACTTTATACTTGCCATCTGTTTATTAATTTTTATAAACTTTCTTAAAGTTACTTTTAATAAATTTATACTTCCCGTCCGTGTATATTTCTTTATGTTTGAATAAGTTATTTACAATTATTCAGATCACCTACTTACATTACGTACATTTCAACAAAATGACCTAATAAGTTTCTTTAATTTTACAACTGCACAAGGTATTTTCATTACATTCATTTTCTTTAATTATTTTCAAATTAGTGTTGCTTCTTAGTTTAATAAACTTATTATTCTTATGTTACAGATTGATTTTGTAAATGAAAATTGTTTGTTTAAGCTTAGGGAGTGTTTGGACTTTGGATTAGCTTATCTTACAAGCCTATTTGAAACTGGAAAAGCTTGTAAGCCTGTTATGGGCTTATGTTTCAGAAGCTTAAATTTTGGCTTTTTTTAAACTTGTTGGCTTACAGTATAAGATTGTTATGACATAAGAATAAACCAAAAAATGGGGCCTCATAAAACATAAGCCGAAAACAGATAACCCTATAAATAACCTTAAGTTGATGTTCTGAATTATATTTGTTTGATCCGAACCTACCCCATACTAGGCTCGTATCGGTTCATAAGTTCAAGTGTAGAACTCACTCAAAAAGATCATTGTTTAAGGAGAGGACACCTACACATTATAAACCATCAACCATTCCCATACTTGGCCAATGTGGGATCATAATGTTATGATCCCACATCAGCCGAGTATGAGATTGGTTGATTGTTTATAAAGCCTAGTGTCCCCTCCTCAAACAAGCTAGCTTTTTGAGTGAGTTCTACATTTGGGACTTATGAACCGTTTAAGAGCCTAGTATGAGATAGGTTTGTATCAATTGGTATTAGAGTTAGCCCTACCTTTCGAGGTTCCAACACTTGGAGTGGTGGCTTGGACCCAAAGGGGGTGCCAACCGTGACCAACATAGGCGTGACCAACGACCTCGTTGGTTCTTCAAAGGGTGGGATAGTGTTATGATCCCACATCAGCCAAGTATGTAATTCGTTGATTGTTTATAAAGCCTAGGTGTCCCCTCCTCGAATAAGCTAGCTTTTTGAGTGAGTTCTACACTTATTACGAGCCTATTATGGGATAAGTTCGTATGACATAACAGTGTTTAGATATAATAATGATGTTTGGTTTTGTTTCGGTTGATGATCGGGTTATATGTAGTTATTACTTAGTTTTCAGAGAATAGGAGTACATCACTACTACACAAAGTGATATATAGATCACTCTATATAGTGTGGTTTTACTAATAAGTGAACTATTTAAGGAGAAAGCTGATAAAAAGAACAGTTATCTAGAGAACAACCGTTCTATATACTTTGAAAAATAAATAGTTCACTTTTTATGGAAAAAACGCTCTATCTAAGTTGTCACAAACTCCCACAAAGTTCCATTCAGTCTTAAATAGAACGGTTTTTACGGAAAAGCCGTTCTATCTATTTTGAAAAATAAATAGTTCAGTTTTTATGGGAAAAAACGTTCTATCTAAGTTGTCACAAACTCCCACAAAACACAGATAGAACGGTTCTTTATAAATGACCGTTCTATTTAACTTATGACGAATGTTTAAAAAAACATCATAACTTCCTTAAAATCACCATTAATTCTCCAAAAAAAACTTAATAAATTATATAAAAAACTCAAATTCAAGAATTTATATTGTTTTGCTTTAAAAAGTACACAATATCTATGTTTAATATTTTGTTTATTATACTTGTTAACCTAAAATTTATGTATGATTAATTTTATGTTTTTTAAAGATTTGTTTGTTAATTTTAATGGTTTATTTGTATATAGTTCTTTTGAAGAAATTTCTTTGTCGCGATTATATGTGCATGTCCGAGAGATTGTATATTGTATAAAAAAGGTATAAAAACCTACACAAGTGTCATGTATGTAAGGTTTCAAGTTATATAGATACAAATCTAACGGAATTTGATGAATATGTAAAAAAGAATGGCCCCGCTGCTATAGTTTTGTGGTACTTGCCAATCATACCAAGACTTACGCAATTGTTTTCAAACCCTAAGAATGCAAAGTTGTTGAGGTGGCATGCCGAAGATCGCAAAATCGACAGGAAAACCAGACATGTGGCTGATTCTTCAAAATGGAAGAGTATTGATAATCATTATCCAGAATTTTCGGCTGAGGTTAGAAATATACGATTTGGGCTTAGTTCAAATTGGATCAATCCATTTGGAAATATGAGTAGTCGTCACAGCACTTGGCCAGTTTTTTATGCATCTACAACCTTCCATCGTGGCTATGCATGAAGCGTAAATACATCATGATGTCATTGTTAATTCAAGGTACAAAACAACCAGGAAATGATATGGATGTGTATTTGGAACCGTTAATCAAAGACATGAAATATCTTTGGGATACAGGCGTCGATGTTTATGATGCGTACAAAAACGAGCATTTCAAACTATTTCCCATGATTTTTGGTATCATAAGTGATTTTCCAGCGTACGGTAACTTGTCAGGTTATGAAACGAAAGGGGCGAAGGCATGTCCTCTTTGCCAACTAGATATGTACTTTTCACCTTCCTTTTTTTGATGTCATAGTTCATCTCGTGTCTCATATTGTTGAAGAAATAAAGGCATGTGGCGCGGTATTTCTACATTACATGTATCCATTCGAGAGATATATGGGTATTTTAAAAGGGTATGTGAGAAACCAATCACGACCGGAAGGAAGTATTGTTGAAGGGTATGTTTCATATGAGGTTGTTAGTTTTTGTACAAGTTATATCGATGGCATCCCAGATATTGGCGTTCCTGTATCTCGACACGAGGGTAGACTTGAAGGGAAAAAGGACGATTGGGCGCACCGATGTCACACCGAACAACGATGATTTGGAGCAAGCATACTTTACGGTCTTGCAGAACATGACATCTATTGCACCCTATGTACACGAGCATCTGTCACTTCTAAAAAGAAACAACAGTCGTCAAGGGCCACAATGGTTAGAAATGGAGCACAAACGAACATTTTCAAACTGGTTGAGAGATACTATAAAATCAAGATACCCAAATGTTGAATCAGAAGTAATACAATTGGCGTACCGCCCGTGATGTGTTTTCCATTATCAAGCATACGACATTAAGGGATATACGTTTTACATCAAAGAAAAAAATGGAAATAGTATCTTTCAAAATAGCAGAGTGACGTTAGTAACAACAACAATAGATAATTCAAGATTGTCGGTCGCGAAAGAGTCGTATTATGGTGTCATTAAAGAAATTTGGGAATTGGATTACAATACGTTCTTTATGCCTCTTTTTAAGTGTAAATGGGTCAATAACGTAGGAGGTGTTAAAGTTGACAAGGATGGTTTCACATGTGTCAATTTTTCTACAGACGGTTATTCGTTTGATCCGTTTATTCTAGCCAAACAAGCTACCCAAATATTCTATGTCGAGGACCCAAGCGATATGAGATGGAACATTGTTATGCATAGCAAATGAAGTATCGTTGGTGTTGAGAATGTCGTGGACGAGGACGAGTATAATAAGTTTAACGAGATACCTCTATTCTCTATTGGTATTCAATCTGTAGATGAAGTTCTAGATGATATTGTTTACCTAAGATTAGACCACCAAGAAGGACACGAGGCCGGGGATTGATAAACTTCGCACATCACAAGTAAACAACATCATTGGTAACATCAATTAACAAAATATATAATATATTCAAAAGTCTAGTTTATAAACATTATTTTTATTTATTTTGGCAAGAACAATATGCAAACTTCAATAACAAACCGAACGTATTGGAGACTTTATTTAGTCATTTTGTATTAAATGTTTGATTTATTCAGTTCGAAGTGTTAACGTTTTACGATTTTGTTAACTTTATGTGATTTATTCGATTTTAATTGGATTGATCGAATTCTAGTTAAGTTAGTTAGTATTTTTTAGGGATGAACATTTCGAACCGAATCCTGAATCTGAACTCGAACTGTACCTGGAACCGTACCGAATCTCGGTACCCAAATCCCCTTCGGTACGGTACTGGTACTACGAAATAAGGTAAAAAAAATCGTGACCACTAATTTGGTACGGGATCGGTACATAACTTTTTAGATCGGAAAAAAATCGGGAGCACTAAATCGAGACGGGATCGGGACAGAATTGCCGAATTGGTACCAAGCTCATCCCTAGTATTTTTGGTATATTTAAAAGGGAAAATCACTTAAAAATGTAGTAAACTTACAACTTTTTATGATTGTGTGTACTAAGCTATTTTTTCTCATTGTGTGTATTAAAATTTCAAATTCATACCATTATGTGTATTTTCGGACCATTTTACCCTAACTTTTTTCAAAATTTGAAGGGTAAAATGGTCATTTTACAAAGCAAAATCATCTCAAAATACACACAATGATCGAAATTAAAGAGTTTAATTCATATAATGAGAAAAAAATAGTTTACTACACACAACCATAAAAAATGGTAAGTTTACTACATTTTTAAATGATTTTCCCTATTTAAAAACCAAATATAAACATTCTAAACTAAATAAAACGTTTATTGGCAAAAAAGCCGATCTATATAAACCCAATTATTTTACCCGGCTAACTTTTCACTTCCCGCTACACGAAAATTTCATTCTATCTTAAACCCAAATCCAATCCCTAAATTTTTTACTTGCCGCTAAAAGGTTTCATTCTATCTTAAAACTCAAATCTTTTCCCCTATCTTTTCACATACATCAGCCGCTACACCATTTCTCTTAGATCTACAAACCCTAGCCGCTACACGATTTCCCAAAATATTTTAGTTCATCACTATGGTGCGTAGAGGTATTTCTACTAAAGAAAAATCCCTACCAATGGTCAATCAAGATGATGAAGAAGAACATGATCTTAGTATTACATACGACGAAGGAAGAGTTAGTCAGGTTGCTATTCAAATGATATTTAGTTAATATTGATATTTAATTAATCAAGATTTGTTCAACATGATAGATTTGTTCAAGGTAGTAGTTTCAAGATTCGAATATGTTAGATTGTTTATTTTTTTTTCTTAATTGGATTGCTTCTGTAACTTGCGACCTCTAATGAGAACCGAGAACCAAAATAGTTTGTATGTAAAACAACAATATTTATGTCCTATATATATATATTTGATTTTTGCCTAAGATTATGTTCGTTATTGCTCTTAAGGCATATGTTATTGCTCTTAAGATTTACTAGATTGGCAATTGATGTTGACATATGCGTTAGTCAGTTTTAGTTATTATGCTTATAAATTTGTCAACACGTTGTGTTGACAATTAAGACTGTTTCTGAAATTCATTGGTAACATGATACTTTTGATCTGAAAAAAATTAGCAGTTTTTTTTTTATCTTTTTGTTGTCTCTACAAAGTAGAGAAGTATCTCTTTGTGTGAGACTAGAAATAGCACAAGTAGGTTAGTAACCGTCTTCCTAAAAACCCGAATGAATTAAAGCAAGGCATTTGATGTTTATGTATATGAAGTTTGATCATTTTCTTTTTGTTATGACTCGCTTTAAGTGTTGGTAGTAGTACTATTGTGGCAAGATTGCTGATTTTATCTGGTTCTGCTTGTTTGAAGTGCACTGGAATTAATAGTGATGAATTTTTTTAATCAAAATTTGAAAATTGAGTTGTTTATGTTTTGCTTGATGAAGTTGGGTTTCAAATTCTAACCATGTAAAATTGATCTGATTTGATATATGCTTCCAGTTACACTTTATTTTTTTATTTTTTTTCGAAATGCAATCTTTCCAGGTTTTCTGAACTTTGTTTAAGGTTTTATGACAAAACTTTTGGTTGCCGTAGATTGTATGCAGATTTCTGTTAGAAAGTTGTGTTGCAACTTGCAAGTATGCCGGTTCAAAAGCTTCATTGCCAGCTACTAATAATCCTTGTGTGCTTTTTTACTCGTTGTTTTGTGTTTGGTCAGTGTAGTTAGTGTTTATTTACTTACGAAAATCTTAATAGCAATAGTGTTGCTGTCTTAAAGTTTTTTGGCATTTTTTATCCTGTTTAGAAGCAATGTTCTGTGTTATTACTAGAGTAATTTTCTATGCTATAATTGTTCTTGATTTTGAAACTCGAGTTTTAGTTTGTGATATATATCGAGTCTTTCTATCTTTAAACTTAGAGTATGAGTAACAATGTAACATGGTTCAACTTAAACTTGACGGATCATTAAATTTATTAAACAAGAACACCAATTGATATCCATCACAGCAAAACCACGGAAAAAAGAGGGATAAACAAAATACAAGAGGACCGATGGGAATGTGGATTCTACGTCATGAAGTGCGCCCTTGATTTGGGAGCTTTCTGTTGTGAATCAGCAAGAGGACCGTTGGGAATGTGGATTCTACGTCATGAAGTGGGTGCGTGCTTTTGTGCTAAAATATTAGCATGAAAATTTTTCAAATAGAGTAAGTAATTGTTAAGATATCTTTAATTTTCTTTTTCTTTTTTACCTATTGCTTATTTGTAATGTAACATTATTTATTTATTTATCATGTTGCATATAGCTCCCTTGGGGTGATAACAAGTTATTAAATATAAGGGAGATGGACGTTGTCGTTAATACATGGTTTTTATTATGGCGCGACACCGACTGATGAGGTATTCTCTTGCACCAAGGCAAATTGCACACATTAGTTAATAGCGGTTCAACTAGAGATAGTTAAGTCACCTCTAGATAGTTGCTCACAGATTTGTTTCTAAGAAAAGTTGCATGTAGTATCACTAAGGCGAATTGTACGTAGTAGTTAATAACTGTACAATGATTTGTTTATGTTATAGTTGCTTCTAATTTAGACAAAGCGTTTCCAAGGATTCATGACTTAAATACTATTGAAGGTTTTTAGGGATATTGCTAAATGCTTATCAAGAAGGTCTAGGTATCTTTCGGTTTTTGTGTATAATGTTCAACGTAGTCAAATGAGATAAATATATGATCACGACAGTCAGATGTATGACAAGAAGCTAAGACACGACACACCAAATTATACAGTCTATGTACTTTATGATAAGTGGTAAACATAGTTTGATGTGTTGTCACAATGATTGTAGGCAGTAATTTTAATATACTCTTGATTCTATGACGTATACCTGGTTCAGATCACTAAAGTAGAATAAAAGCAACACGCGAAAATGTTGTCAAACAAATCAGTAACTTGTCGGATGTTGTTCTACACTTGATTAGTATTAACTGCAGAAGCAGTTTGAACCAACACATGTTAAAATAATGAGGGTATATGTGTGGACTTTTAGCTCATTATAAATCCTTTAAAAGATTCTATTTTACCAATTTAAAGAATATTTGAAGCATGAGGTTTTAGTAAACAAGACCCTATATTTGGATAGTTTCCGTCTGCATTGTTTAATTGCTTGATATGTTGATAGTCGAATGGTATATGCTAAACGCCACATATCATAAATTTGTATGAGAATAAGTTGGAAGAAATGGGAGAACTAGATAAAGATAATGCCTTACTGAGCTAAGTAGAGCTAAGTAGATCAAGAAGTATACATAATATTATGTTACTCCACTTACATAATTTGATGTACTGATTTGCAATTTTACATTGACAGCAACAACGAAAGGCTCACAAGGAAATGGTTCCAAAGGTCATCGAGCTTTACTCTTTTATCAGCTTGGATTGTTGTTCTAATTTTGAGGTGGGAGCGGATGTACATGTACTTATACTTGAAACGAAGCAGCTTGGATTTTGAAGTAGTTAGTATGACGTGTGACGAATTGTCGTTTCTAGTTTAGTTAGTTTGGATTATAACTCGAATGCTCATTTCATCTTAGTTGTTTGTACTAAAATCTTATTTGCTATATATGGAAAACCTGCATGTTTTTGTATTATTTGGCAATGAATTAAATTTTGGAAAACCTACACATTTGGGTAATATAAATTTGAAAAAATAAAAATATTGCATAATAAATTGTATCAATATATTCCATAATTAGATCGGTCAAAAAGCGATCTAACCGTTTAGTATTACCATTAAAAATTACTCCTCAAATAGATCAGTTGTTTGGAAAGGCACCGATCTATTTGTAAAGTTAAAAAGAACGGTTTCAAACCGATCTATATGTGAGCCGGCTTAAAAAAATCACCCCTTGTTAGATCGGTTCAAAACCGTTCTTGGCAATTTCACCGTTCTATTTAGTGTTTTCTGTGGTAGTATGTTACGCGTTATTAAAGTAGTCGTATGATTTAATGTGAATTGATAGTTAGACTAGATGAAGCCTTGATGGAAAGCTAGATTAGTCTAGTTATTTGATATTCTCGTCGGTGGGCAGATTAATAAGCCGCCAAAACGCATTTGTTTGTCTTATTTGACGAGCTTAATGAAAAGCTCACAAGTCATAAGCTTAATCTTTTGGGCTTAAGAAAATTTTCACTTGAGCTTATGGACTTTATGATATCATCAATAAGCCTATCAAATAAAGCGATGTGTCGTTTGTGCCGATTTAATGAATGTCACAATTAAGGTTTAATTGCTTTCGTAGAGCAGAAAAAAGCTGATGAGGGTGTATTGAGGCTGGTTGAAGAGCAAAAGCTAAATCTCCTGAAGTGTAGCTATATCAATGTAGTCTTAGAGGTGGTAAAGGCGACCCAGTTAATCTATGAATGGGTCATACTCGGTTATTTTTAGTTTTTATATGGTCAAACGTGCAAAAATTAGTAATTTAGCGTAAGAGAAAATGGGTCTAAACTCGAAGTATCCCAAATCGTGTTTTTAATACTTAGGCCTTTAAAACTATTTTATAAAGGCGATTTAAATTTATATTCGACACACCAACTATTATATTACGGCTCTACTCCTTAGAAAAAGTGTTTAACATATATAGAGAGAGAAGGGGGAAGCTTTGAAGAAAATGGAAATGGGAATGATGTTAGAGAGACAGCTAGCTTTTAAGCAGAAACTGGAAATGAAAATTGAAGGATTAGAAGGGAGACTGCAAGTTACGGAACATCTTGGGGATGATGATGTTCAGGGGATTATAAATAAGATGAATGCTGAATTGGAAGAACAAATGGCTGAAATGGGTGACATACAACGCGACATTGAAGAAACATATCGTAGAAAAGTATTGCTCGTTGTAAACATTGTGGTAAGTTTTTGGGGGCCACATCCAACTCGACATTGAAGAAACATATCGTCGAAAAGTATTGCTCGTCACTCAAAACCGTTCCGGATATGGGTCAATCATCTATGTCACGAGAGGGGGTCTCTTTGCATACGAGGCGGAAAGGACTCCACGGGCGTTTGCAAAAGTTGTGATTCAAAATGGTTTGTCGTTCAACCACTTCGACAACCGGAGACTAACCAACGCGTTTCAAACTTGTCTTCAACCGCGATATACTCAAGTAAGCCGTACAACTCTTAGACGTGATGCACTTAAAATGTGGAAAACCGCTAAACTGGAACTAAAAAATGATTTTGAAAAATTAGCTTCAAATGTAAACTTTACAACGGATGTTTGGTCGGCTCCTCATAATTTGCCCGATTCGTACCTTTGTGTTACCGCACATTGGATTGATCCCTCGACTTGGCAAATGATGAAGCGGACGATTGATTTTCAAAACTTTAAATATCCTCACACGGGTATGAATTTATTTCTTAAGTTACAAGGTGTATTCAAACAGTTTAAGTTACAAGATAAGATTTTTTCAATCTCATTTAATAACGCTTCAAACAATACAAATACCGCCAATCATCTAATACTAAAATACCAACCACCTTTGAGCGGCATGTTTTTTCATAGTCGATGTGTTGCACACATCATAAACTTGGTTGTGCAAGATGGACTTGCGGTACCCGAAATTTCCAACATAAGAAACGCTTTTAAAACAATGTTGCAAGATATATTTCAAAGGGCCTAAAAGAAGATATGTAGATTATATGTCATTGTGTAACAAAACGAAAACGGTTTTTTAACACCTAATTGGGATGTTCCTACAAGATGGAACTCGACTTTTTTAATGTTTCAAAGTGCTTTACGCCAACAAGTTCCTTTAAGTGTTTTTCATGATGATCTTGTCAAAAAGGGTCTAGTTCAACCATTTTCCGTTGACAATTGGATGATTATTGAAAAGTTAACCGAGTTACTTGAAGTTTTTAAAGATGCAACTACTTCGGGTGTTTATTACCCCACGAGTCATTTGGTACTTCAACAACTTGAAACAATGTGTGAAAAAATAGGCGAATTTGAGTTGTTAGGTGCACCATATGTGTTTATGGTTGAACCGATGAAAGAAAAGCTTCGAAAATATTTCAAAGAAATTCCACCAGTAATTACTTGTTCCGCCGCAATGAACCCGTGTTTTAACATTACCGGGGTGGAATTATTTATCGAGAAGATTGCTATTTATTTGGATTTGCAAGAAGAAAACATTAACTTTCCAAATACCGCAAAAGCTAATTTTAACACATGTTTTAAGAATTTGTTTGATATTTATTTTGAAAAATATGGTTCAACAAATATATCATCGAGTTCGGCTCCATCATCATCGTCTACGAGTTCAAAGGCAAGCTTGTTTCAAAGGTTAAGAGAAGAAAGTGTTAGACGGTCTAGGACCAATCAAACCGGCACTAACGAATTTGGGAAATATACCGGATGTGATTGGATAAGTGCTACGGATCAAAAAGAATTTGAAACCTTTGATATTTTGTCTTGGTGGAAAGATAGGCAAGTTCAATTTCCCGTCCTATCCATCATGGCTCGAGCTTTATTAAGTGTGCAAGCTTCTACGGTGGCTTCGGAATCCGCTTTTTCATTTAGTGGAAGAGTATTATCGCTAAGAAGAACTAGACTCACCCCGGCATATTTGGAGATGTGTATTGTTGGGATTTAGAACTAGTTAAACCATTAACTCCGAGTGCGCAGCGGAATGGATCTAGTATAATATTCACGATTAACACATAATAAAACAATAATAAAACCAACCTTTTAATTAATTGAATAAATCAATTAATTGATCTTGATCTTGAATCTACAACGGTAAAGTAACCGTCCTCTAGCGATTGCTCACACGACACGTCAAACGAACACACCACGATGCTAGTGGTAACTTCACTTCGATTATCTTTCAACTAGAAACCCTAATATCCAAAACCCTAATTGGGATTGCGTAAGGATAAGGTTTATAGATAGAAACAAGATACTTGGAAAAATTCACCGGAAACCCTAATTAGGGTTAGGGTTTGGACGAACCACAAGGGGAACCAAACAAGAGACCAAAACTTTAACACGAGGATCAAAGGTTTAGTATAAGGCTAAGAAACTTCACAAGTAAGTACCCTAAGGTAGTTGATCTTGCAAAGGTTTACACTTTAAGTGAATTTAGGGTTAAAGGAAAAGTTCGTAAGGGTTTGGGTGTTGTGTTTGAGTCGATCGGCCACAAGACACAAAAGGGAGAGGATGATAAAAAAATTATGAGGGGTATGGGATTGTATTTATACACATCCTTGAACCTCCTCAAAATTAATTAGGCCCAACCCAACACCTAAATTAAGTAACTTAATTACTTGATCAACAAACAAAGGATCTTCTAGACCCCTTGTGATAATCGACCGCCTATAGGGCACCGGAGGGTTCTAGAAGTCGATTTCCTTCCTTAAATTTAAATAACGCACTCGCCTTTATTTAATTAAATCCCGTAATTAATTAAACCACCGTTAATTAAATAAAACGTGAAGTTTTTATTATACGTTTAATTATAAATAATAAAACGTAAATAAACGTGTGTTCTCCGTATTGAGTGTGTGCCCCCGATAGGCTCACGCATTTACCGATGGCTAAACGATCGCATATCTCAACAGCTCCCACTTGTGAGAGTTTAGACATACAGCGTCCATAATGAAGCATCTAGCAACACTTCATTATAACCGGAAAATGTTGAGTTAAATAGTTTCAAGAATAAGATCTTAAAGACTAGTAATGGTGTACGATTATTTGAGCTTGCTGATAATCATCCCTTCGTTACAATGTACCGGTTAAACCATGGATATGGATCCTAACTCATTCCATATAGTTTAACTTTAATTCCTCGTTTACAAATTAATTTAGATAGTCCAAATTGTAACAAGCATCATCTTGATTACATTTTGGGTACGGCCATACAATTACCTAATTAATTCTGGAGGGGATCCAGGGTACTTCACTGCACTATATCAGAGTGGAGGAACGAATTCTATATTGACTGCAAGTGTCTGTGGATGCTGCTTCACAACACTTCCAATTAGAGTCGTTATAGCTAGATCTTCCGAACTAGCGTTGGACACAAAATCAAGAAGCGATATCCACAAATGCACAACTTGTTTGCATCTCAAGTCTAAGGATGACCTAATCCTCACCATTTATGTATTCGAATTTACTCATGACAACGGATCCAAAAGTAACCATTCAAAAGTTCGGGGTGTCCAATATTCATATCAATGAATAACATATGAGTTTGGTTGGAAGCCGTCCACCATATATACCAGTATATATAACCAACACTCATAATTGTCTTAATGTATACAATATTCCCATATTGTTTAACCGACAATGGACATGTTTAGAATAATTAAATTATTCAAGGATTTAAACATACAAACATAGGGCAACAATAATTATATGAAGATAACAAACATCAAATATCTTTATCCATCAGAAAATAATTAAATTGTCTTACAATCCCAAATTATCCAAATACTTACGATTAACACAGATTACATGAGACTATTAGCTGGAAGCAAACCAATTCCATGAGTCAACATGGAATGCTTTTTGAGGTCTAACGCCTTTGTAAAGGGGTCAGCTAAATTGTCGTCTGTGTGAACTTTCTCCAGACTAACATCACCAAGTTCAATCACTTCTCTGAGGTAGTGAACTTTGGAACGATAATGTTTCGCACCTTTAGTGATTCCTGGTTCATTAGCTATAGTAATGGCTCCGGTATTGTCACAATACATCGTCATAGGTTCATTATTTGTGGGAACAACACCAAGCCCATAAATAAACTTCCTAATCCAAACTGCCTCTTTAGCAGCCTCCGAAGCGGCTATATACTCAGCCTCTGTAGATGAGTTTGCATGGATGGTCTGCTTTGCGCTTTTCCAGCTTACAGCACCTCCGTTCAGCATGAAAACATATCCCGTCTGAGACTTCGTGTCATCAACATCCGTAAGATATCCAGCATCAGTGTAGCAAGCAACCCTGAGCTCTCTTTTCATACCTCCTCCATAAACAAGAAACATGTCTTTGGTATGCCTAAGATACCTCAAAATGTTCTTAACAGCAGTCCAGTGAGAATCACCAGGATTCTGCTGAAACCGGCTAGTCATGTTCTGAGAGAACGCAACATCAGGTCTCGTACATCTAACAGCATACATGATTGATCCTATTTCCGAAGCATAAGTAACTCTCTGCATGCGTCTCACCTCATCAGGTGTTGATGCTCCTTGAGTCTTAGATAATTTTGATTTAGTTTGCATGGGAACAAAGCCACGTTTGGAATTGTCCATGTTATACTTCTTCAAAATCTTATCTATGTAAGCACTTTGACATAAACCAATTAACCGTCTAGGTCTATCACGTATGATCTTGATTCCAAGAATATACGCAGCATCTCCCAAATCCTTCATGGAAAAACACCTTCCAAGGTAAGCTTTTACACTTTGCAACATTGGAATGTCTTTTCCCATCAACAATATGTCATCAACATACAGGACAAGAAACACTACGCTACTCCCACTAGCTTTGATATATACACATGGCTCATCAGGATTTTGATTGAAACCAAATTTCTTGATTTCATCATCAAACCTCTTGTTCTATTGCCTTGATGCTTGCTTAAGTCCATAAATGGATCTTTGAAGCTTGCATACACGGTTTGGATACTTTGGATCAACAAAACCCTCAGGTTGCTTCATATAGACTTCTTCGTAAAGCAGTCCATTGAGGAAGGCGGTTTTAACATCCATTTGCCAAATCTCATAGTCATAGAACGCAGCTATGGCTAAAAGAATCCTTATAGCTTTGATATTCGCAACAGGAGAGAAGGTCTCTTCATAATCAACCCCGAAGGTTTGAGTGAAGCCCCTCGCTACATATCGAGCTTTAAAGGTGTGTACATTGCCATCCATGTCGGTCTTCTTCTTGTATAACCACTTGCCACTAACAGTTCTAGCGTTAGGGGGAAGGTCAACTAAGATCCAGACATCATTGTCTTTCATGGATTGCATCTCCACATTCATAGCATCCAGCCATTTGTCAGATTCAGGATCTGCCAATGCAGCTTTGTAGTTAGTGGGTTCATTATGATCCCCTAACTCATGTTCCTCAACGTCAATGTACAAACACATACGGTCAGGAGCACGCCTAGTCCTTGCAGACTTTCGAATGGGAGCTATATCACTTATAGGTTCATCAATTTCTTGATCATCCTCTTCATGATTGCTAGTGTTTTCAGAAGGATGTATATCTTCATCTTGAATTACTTCAAGATCCTCTATACTCCCACTTGCTTCTTGATTCATAAGATTGCTCTCTAGGAATTCAGCATTGCGAGCAACAAATACTTTGTTCTCGGGTGGGTAGTAGAAGGAGTAACCCATCGTTTCCTTTGGGTAACCTACAAATATACACTTAACAGATCGCGGCTCTAGTTTGTCAGGTTTGATAAGCGTGTCACGCTTAACAAGAGCCTCACATCCCCAGACCTTTAAGTAAGACAGCTTAGGGGCTTGCCCATACCATACTTCGTATGGAGTCTTTTCAACCTTCTTAGTTGGAACCATATTGAGTATGCGAGCAGCAGACTCAAGAGCATAATCCCAAAAGGATTTAGGAAGAGTTGTTTGGGCCATCATGGAACGAACCATATCAAGTAGGGTTCTATTTCTCCTCTCAGACACACCATTGTGTTGTGGTGTATATGGAGGAGTTCTTTGGGAAACTATTCCATGTTCCTTAAGATGCTCCAGAAATTCATAACTCATAAATTCACCTCCACGATCCGAACGTAGTGCCTTTATAGTTTTACCGAGTTGATTTTCTACTTCCTTTTGAAACACCTTAAATGTTTCAAACACTTCATGTTTATGCTTTAGCAAGTAAACATAACCATAACGACTAAAGTCGTCAGTGAAAGTGACGAAGTAACTTGCACCTTGTCTTGACACGGTTCTAAATGGACCACATACATCGGTATGGATTAGTCCAAGTAGATTTTTAGCCCTCTCCACTTGATGTGAATAAGGTTTACGTGCCATCTTACCAGATAAGCATGAAACACATTTGTCAAAGGAATCATCATCGTTTGACTTGAGCAATCCATCAGATTGTAATTGCTTAATGCGTTTTTTGCTTATGTGGCCAAGGCGACAATGCCATAGCAATGTAGAGTCCAAATTAGATTTGGCCCTTTTGTTGCTTATAGCATAGATAGAACTATTGTTTGTATTAGAATCACACATATCAATTTCATAAATACCATTACTAGGAACAACATTAAAATAAAACATATTATTTTTCGAAACCGAAATACTTGCATTATTCACAAAACGATTAACAAATCCATCGTCATACAAACATGAAACTGAAACAATCCCTCTAGAAATAGAAGGTGCGTAATGACAATTATTCAACATAACAACCAATCCACTAGGGAGAAATAATTGAAAAACACCAATGGCTTCAACAGCTGCACGATGACCATTGCCCACGTACAGATTCAAAGCTCCTGGCTTCAGCTTCTTACTTATCCTTAGACCCTGAGTAGTATTACAGATGTGAGTACCACAACCAGTGTCATAAACCCAAGATTTATTAGGAAAAGTAAAGAGTTCTATAGTGAAGATACCTGAAGTGCTAGCTCCTTGAGAGGACTTCTTTCTCTTCCACAACTCAGCGAGATACTCTGGACAGTTTCTCTTCCAATGACCAATGTCACCGCATTGGTGACAAATGGCATCCTTAGCAGGATTCTCTCTTCTTGGTGGAGGGGGGATCTTGGCTCTGGGAGTAAAGTTAGCTACTTTCTTCCCTTTACCACGATTCTTACCCTTCGCAGCATTAGACGGTTTAGCCTTGTTAGGCTTCTGAACCCTTCCTGCCCTAATAGCATTAATGGTATTAGGAGTAGCAGGTGTAACCTTCTTTGGCAACGTTTTCTCATGTAGCTTAAGCATGGCATGTAATTCAGGTATTGTCTTCCCCAGGCCATGCATGTTATAGTCTTGCACAAACCTATCATAGTCCTTATTCAGTGAGGCTAAAATTAGGCTGACTGAAAGTTTCAAGGACATGGGGTGACCCAAACGTTCCAAATTCTCTATGAACCCCTTCATCTTCAAGACATAGGAGCTCACAGACTGTCCATCCTCATGTTTACACGCGTGAAAGGCACGTGCAACATCAAGGAGTTCTTGATCAGCTTGTTCAGTGAACATGGTCTTCAATTCTTCCATCATAGACCATGCGCCATGACCCTCCAAAAGTTTCTGGAGTTCAGGGGACATGGTCATGAGCATAAGGCCAGCGATTTCTCGTGACCTTTTGACCCAAGTTGGATGTAAATCCGGGTCTTGCTCTGGTCCTTCATGACCATGAGGCAGAATTGCAGGTTGATCAGGAATTGGTTGCTCAAGGTATTTAACCAAGTCATCAGTTTCGAGCGTTATCCGAAGAGCACGATACCAATCAACAAAGTTATTCTCAGTCAATTTCATCTTTTCAAGGAATGACTTAACAACCGTGCTGTTTAAGCAAGAGTTTTGATTATTCATCTACAAAATAAAAGTTCAACGATTAGTATTTTCGATAATTACATTCTCAAAGAATTAACTACCCAATTAATCATGTTGAGACTAAGATCCTTGCTTGCACTCCCACTTAATATTAGAGGTCCGACCGTCTAGTATTCAAGTGGGGCAAGAGGTAAGCGACGGGCGTTAATTGCATTACAAGTGCAACTCTTAGATTGTATGAGACGATTCATGAAGTTTATTTGTTGTAGAGTGTTTGGATGGGATGTTCTCTCATCTCTTTCGAGAACCTTTGAACATCTCAAACAAACTTGTTCTACATTTTAATAAAGTCATGAGTATGTTTCATCTCATCTTTATGCCTCGGGTTCCGAATTTGACCGGGAACTCGACTTTAAGTCGTGCCAATTTGAAGCTGCAATTATTGGCAAAGGTCTGACCAGTGACAAAGATCGCCTCAGGTATGTAATTCGCCCTAGGTCTGACCAGATGACGAAAAACAACTACAAGTGTTTCTAAATTAGATGGCATAGACTTAAAAATTTCAAATAGGTATCACATAAGTTTTGAAAACAAATGTCAAAGTGTGTAAAAGAATGCATGCAATTCATTCTCTTAGCACAGGTTAAGAAAACAATTTATTAACTTTTTGGTTTAGGCGTGTTTTACCGCGGGAGAAGATTAAAGAGAGATCAAACCCTATATCCTACTCTTCATGCACCCGAAGGTGCAAGTGCTTGGCATAATTATTCCATAAGTGCCGGAACACCTATGGAACACGGGAGAAGATTAAAGATTTCTCAAACCCTAGATAGCTCGACTAGAGCACGAAGTGCAATAGCAAGTCCATCATTAGTAAAGACACAAAACGGTGTTGTAATTTTAAGTATTATAAACTAATTGATTTTGCAAATCATGTCGTTGAGAAGATAGTTTATAAGCCATCATTACGGTATGTAAGCCCAACTCGAGTGACAATATGATTTCGCAAAATAATTAGAATACAATAAAACCAAGTTTCATAGTTCTTATGTCAATATTAAAATTTGTTCAAAAATCAAGATTTTAACAAATAACGCATAGCCGATTCGCAAGGAAAATATGGTGTATTAATATGGCATAGTTTTAAAGCTAGTTTCGATATAAGTACCATCCGTTTTAAGATTCCTAGAATCTTGAATTATTACGTTTTGCAATTCATAATGGAAAACAAATAAGCACATAAAACAGACAGAAGGGGGTAGAAGCAGAAGACAGACTCTATATGAAAGCGGTAAATCATATAAGATCCAAGTCTCGAATGAGTCTTCCCCAAATTGAGGACCAAAGACCCTCATCAAGTTTTCGAGCAAGGTACTTGATGACGTGCAAAGTATCACAAAAGTGAGATGCAAAGGTCTTTGACGGATAATAAAAAACAAAAGTAATTATTAACCGGTTCAATTTTAACCTACCTAATTTTAATAGATCTAGATCAAGATTAAAACTTTATGACAAGTATGCATGTAATTGTCATAAAAATATAAATAAAAGAGATTTTAAAGCGAAGCAAGCGTGTTTTATTCTATGTGTAACCCATGAATGCCATACGATTTGACTCGTGATGCCACTGTTGGGATTTAGAACTAGTTAAACCATTAACTACGAGTGCGCAGCGGAATGGATCTAGTATAATATTCACGATTAACACATAATAAAACAATAATAAAACCAACCTTTTAATTAATTGAATAAATCAATTAATTGATCTTGATCTTGAATCTACAACGGTAAAGTAACCGTCCTCTAGCGATTGCTCACACGACACGTCAAACGAACACACCACGATGCTAGTGGTAACTTCACTTCGATTATCTTTCAACTAGAAACCCTAATATCCAAAACTCTAATTGGGATTGCGTAAGGATAAGGTTTATAGATAGAAACAAGATACTTAGAAAAATTCACCGGAAACCCTAATGAGGGTTAGGGTTTGGACGAACCACAAGGGGAACCAAACAAGAGACCAAAACTTTAACACGAGGATCAAATGTTTAGTATAAGGCTAAGAAACTTCACAAGTAAGTACCCTAAGGTAGTTGATCTTGCAAAGGTTTACACTTTAAGTGAATTTAGGGTTAAAGGAAAAGTTCGTAGGGGTTTGGGTGTTGTGTTTGAGTCGATCGGCCACAAGACACAAAAGGGAGAGGATGATAAAAAAATTATGAGGGGTATGGGATTGTATTTATACACATCCTTGAACCTCCTCAAAATTAATTAGGCCCAACCCAACACCTAAATTAAGTAACTTAATTACTTGATCAACAAACAAAGGATCTTCTAGACCCCTTGTGATAATCGGCCGCCTATAGGGCACCGGAGGGTTCTAGAAGTCGATTTCCTTCCTTAAATTTAAATAACGCACTCGCCTTTAATTAATTAAATCCCGTAATTAATTAAACCACCGTTAATTAAATAAAACGTGAAGTTTTTATTATACGTTTAATTATAAATAATAAAACGTAAATAAACGTGTGTTCTCCGTATTGAGTGTGTGCCCCCGATAGGCTCACGCATTTACCGATGGCTAAACGATCGCATATCTCAACATGTATTTGCTTCAAGGATTATTTAGATGCACAAGAACGTATACAACACATTTCTAATCTTGAAGATGATTGTTTAGAGGTCGAACAACAAATACACAATGACGAGGCGGCGCAAACGGGTTATGCAATCTCACTTTCCGATGAAGAGATTTTGGATGAATAAATCGCTCAAGTGTCTTATGTTTTGATGAATAAGTTGCTTTATGTTTGTCGTAGTTTATGTATTAGCTTTGTTTTTAATCATTATGTTTCTTTTAGTTATGTTTTATGAAATTCAATGAATAAAGTAGCTTGTGTTTCATTCGACTGTGTATTATTAAGACTAACATTGGTGCATTTTGAATTTATAACAGTGGAGAACAATGCCAAGTTTCACTCCATTTCATTTTTATTACAGTGGCCAACATTTCAAGTAGCTTAACATTGAATCACAACAGACAAATAGAAAGGAAAAAAAAAGCCGATTTCTACCCGGTTTACCCTACTCTACCCGGTTTCAACCCGACCCTAACCGGTTAGTACCGGTTAGGGTTTTTTACCCTCAAAACACAACCCGACCCTAACCGGTTATTCAGTATACCCGGTTTGACCAAAAAATCGGGTAGGGTAGGGTAGGGTAGGGTAGTAACCGGTTATCGCAAAAAACCCGGAATGTGCACGACTAAAGATATGCATCAAACTTTTTTCGTGAGGGAACGCCAAAGGAATGATGAGCTTCAAGAAGCTCGAAAAGAGTTGATTAAGGTACTGCTTTCTTTCTGATGTCCTAAAAATTTCCATTAATGTTATAAATCATGCCAATATGGAAGTACCGATTTTGACCTTTTACTTGTAAATGGATAACAGTGGAACTTATCGATGAGATTAGAAGACGCTTAAAGTCTATATATAGGCGTACAACCTCGCGCATCATTTTTTTCCGTAGATTTGGGTCTATATTGAAATCATGCTTTCTTCTAGTTATACTCATCACAGTAACTTATAAATCTCTTAAGGAATAGATAAGTTAGTTTTTGTGGGTCAATCGAACCTCGACCTGGCCCATTTCCACCCATAAAAAGAATCGAACCACTTCAACCTGTGGGTTGCTTAATGTAGTGTAGTTGGTTATAAAGAAATTCCATTGTTTTCAGTTCCTACAAGATATTCCCAGGGGTTGTTGTAACATTGGTGTTAAGATAATGGGCGAAATTGTATGAAAGTGTTCCATGAAGCGTGCAAGGAGAAATTTGACGCTGAGGAAGCTCCGATCAAGGCAGTTGAACTGTGTACTCTTTGGCAAGACAAACTAAAAAACCTGGACTGGCAGCCGGTAAAAGTAGTACGAGTAGATGGTGCATATAAGCTATTGTTCTTTATATCAATTTTTGGCTGGATTGTAGTTATAAGCCGATTTAAGTTACTGGTTCTTGAATATAATAATACTACAAAGGGGAAACAGTCTTTGCAAAAATAAAGACGTAAGATCCAGCAAAAGTTGTTTCATGTACAATGCGCATAAGGCATTGTTATTGATATCCTGTTTTTGACTCGCGTTATGCATAGTGGTCGCAATGTGGACTGATTTTCTTATGAATAGGGCCACTTTCTGGTTATGTTCTTATTCAAACAGGTCAGATCAAATAATTCTTTTGAAAAGATCCTCGTCAAATGGGACACTATGTAATTGTCTTCAACACATTAATTGTTTAATAAAAACCACTTAAACCGTTGTGCGCTTGCAAGCCAACCCTTTCTGAAATTTTTTATTGTAGTAATATTATTATGTACTATCTATAAGCTTTTCAAAATTTGTTCAAGTTCTGGGATATAAGCATTTTAAGTCCACAATGTAGGAAGTGATCGATGAAGATGATGAGTTGCTTAAAGGTCTTAAGGCGGAGTGGGGGACTGGTGTCTTTGATGCAGTGGTTACTGCATGCAAGGAGATGAACGAATATAACCCTTGTTGGAGATATGTGGTTAATGAGCTTTGGAACTTTAAAGATAATCGAAAAGCTACAATGAAGAAAGCTATTAGTGGCTACAAAGAATTTGAAGAAGCTTAAGCACAAAAGATGATAAGGTTTGTATCTTGCCGTTTGTCATTATATTATTTGTCCTGATACTTTTTAGCTTATTATCTGAGTATTCCCATTTCCCTGTAGACCTACATGCAACATACTAATATTTAGTAATTCACGCTGTATGTTTGACCCCTTTCGTAAGTTTGGGTTGCATTTCGATTGTACTTTATCTCGAATGGGTCACATAATACAAATATATTATTACCGGATTTACATAAAAAAGAGTTAAAAATGACCGAGTACCTGTTTTAAATGCGTACCTCTTAAACGTTTTTAGAATCTCAAAGTATTCTTGCAATTAAATTGTTTTGCAATCATAGTAAACATGTTTTTTATTTATACAAACGTTGCATAACCCAACCTGACTGTTCCGGCTTGTGTGAAACTGGCCCAAGACCTGTTGCCCAATTTGCCACTACTAGTCTATTGAGCCATCTGTGATAGGAGGAGCCTCTCAGCTGATCAGTCTACGTTTGAATATTTTTCCTACTTATTTATCAATCATCATTTTGCTAGTGTTTTAAGCCTAAGAAAAATGCTTAGAATGTACTACGTACATAACCTATTGTATTTCCCAAAAACTATTTGTTGAAATATCATAGATTTTGTAATTATATTTAACGACGAGTTCTCTGTTCTTTGACGTAGATGGCAAAGCTGGCGGTTTCAGAAGACGATCGATCATGGGGCAATTTTCAGTATTGAATCTCCCTTCTCCCTTAATCTCTATGTACTCGGCTATGTAAACTTATGAATGCTGAACTAATATTACGACCTTTGCAGACTGTGGTGTAAGGTATTAACCAGTAGTAATCTACGTCATTCTAGCCCCTTGAATTATGACCCTGATTCATCTTCTTTATCATTAAATAATATCATGAACATACTAGTTAAGTGCTCTTTCGGGCACTAAGAGGGGAATGGTATTTTGCTTCTTCTGAAAGCTTTAATGGAATGTTTGATCTTTGAC
Source organism: Glebionis coronaria (assembly GCA_025667525.1). NCBI lineage: Eukaryota > Viridiplantae > Streptophyta > Magnoliopsida > Asterales > Asteraceae > Glebionis > Glebionis coronaria. The sequence goes on along the minus strand of CM046877.1, from coordinate 558,582,756 downwards.
GCGCCACTTGAGGTTGATAATGTGGAAAAAGATGGTCTTATAATTTCGAAGGATGATGTTCAGTTGAAAAAGGCTCCCCACCTGATGTGGAATCACTTTTCGCTCTTAATGCCCGAAACAAGGATACACGTAAGATTAACAAGTTATGGAAATTTTGAGTGGCCTGAATGGCTCTGATGTTTACTACTTTATTATGTTGCTTGCATGCCCAAACTCGGACCGGTGCCATGACCAAGCTTTTAACATGTAGCCAGACAAGAATTGATTTTTGAGTTGGTGCTATATACTTTGTCCAGCTATAATTGCATGCATCTCTATCGACATATCGCAGAAATATAGTAATACCTTGCTAGTGAACTTAAATTTAACATTTTTTTGAAGTTGGATGTGATTCCCAAATTGGGATAGAACGAGGGTTGAAGTTTAAAGTTGAATCTTGCAAAAGCTCTGGGTATTGTAACATTTGGTCGGCGCCATCGTATGTGGCACGCCGCCAAACCCATGCCACGATGCCGAGATCCACCTGCGCCAAAGCCAACACCAATTCCTTGGCTTGAGCCAAGAGGTGACATTTTTGCAGTTCGTTTGTTTGATGTGTGAGTGTGACGGTGTTTATTTTAAGGCTGTTTGTTTTAGCTTATATAATGTACTCCCTCAGTCTCATAATAATAGTCCAACGAAAAAAAAAAACAAGCAGTTTAATAAAAACATCATTTTTTAGCTTTCTCTCTCTTATTTTTGACACAAAGACAATTTTACCTTTAATCAATTAATTTACAATTTTTTTATTGTTTGTAATAATACTCTCAAGTGAAGGTGATATAGTAAACTTAATTTTGGACTGGACTATTAATTTGGGACGTCCCAAAATAGTATACTAGACTGTTAATATGGGACGGATGAAGTAACTATGTAAGTTTATTTCGGTTTATATAGCATAAGTTTTAATTTGGTGGCTTATTTGGGGGACTTATGGGCTTATATAAGTTTGTTATGATACAATAAACTTATACAAGCCCATAAGTCACTGATAAGTTTAAAAATTGAGGGTTTATGGAATATAAGCCGAAATATGGCTTATTTTCGGCTTATATAACGTAAGCTCAATTTTTTTTGCGTATTTTGAGACTTGGGGAAGTTTATCATGATATAATAAACTTACTACATCCGTTCCATATTAACTGTATATTATGGAATATTCTAAGTGTTTGTTTTTGAACTTTGACCATAAATATTTGTATTTGTGTTATGTAATACTTGATGAAAGTTATATAAATAGATTCGGGTTTAAAATGTATTTTATTCGTATAACTTTCATTAATATATACTTCTTATAAAACAAACTGATATCTCTCTCTTCAATAAATACTAAAATTTTAAGTAGTACAACAAATAAAACATAATGTACAACTTATTAATGCAAATAACAAACTAAGAATTAGTAATACAACCTATTAATGCCTATGTACAACCACAAGAACTTTTATAACACATTACATTTAAAACTATCATTAAAATGTAATTAATATTATAATTAAAACACTTCATTACCACAATTTACAAATGAAAACATATTGTACAAAACAACAAATGCCACTACATCTTATTTTTTCAAAATCAATTAATAACAATAAACATATAATTAATACACCCCATTACTCAAATATACAATTTTATATTCACCTTACAAAACTATTTAGGGTTAAATCCATATATTAGCAACGTACTTTCAGCTATTTACATATCTAGGTAACAAACTGCCGATATTACTAATATAGTCATTCAAAGTTTTAGATTTATATACATATAGGTAATTTGACCGGTTATTTTCAGTTAAAACTAAAAAATGACTTACACGTTAGTTCATATATTACAAACCGGCTAATATTCAACAATGTTTTACCTTGATTTTGTCGTGGTATGTTCCTAAACCAATTTTTATGTCAAATGTATTGTTATGGTGTTGAAACATACCACGACAGGATCAAGGTAAAACATTGTTGAATATTAGTCGGTTTGTAATATATGAACTAACGTGTAAGTCATTTTTTAGTTTTAACCGAAAATCACCGGTCATATTACCCATATGTATATAAATCTAAAACTTTGAATGACTATATTAGTAATATCTTCATTTTGCTACCTAGATATGTAAATGACCGAAAGTACGTTGCTAATATATGGACTTAACCCAACTATTTAAAACATATATATATTTACAATTTTCAATATCAAACGAGATTAACTGGTTCAACGAGAACTAAAGCCACCATTGATTCGGTTAGATAATTAGATAAAGCTACATAAACCATAAATTTTCGCTTTTTGAAATGTTATTGTTAAAAAAACGTAAAGTTAAAATATTATTCACCGAAATTATGTTACAGGCACCCGCAGCCGTATCGCGCGGGTACCCTGCTAGTTATTATATAACACAAATAAAAATATTTACAGTCTAAATAATATAAAAAAGAATTTGAAAAAATTAATCTGGACACTTATTATGAGACGGATGAAGTATTATATAAGCTCATAAATCTCCGAATAAACTACAAAATTAAGTCTTATGTTATATAAACCGAAATAGGCTTACATTATATACGCTAAATCAAACACCCCTTTAATGTTTACTAGGTTTTGTGCCCGCGCTTCGCTGCCGGGGAGCACGGGCAATATGATGAGGGTGTACAGGTTTAGCTTTAAACTGGTTAGCGAATAACCAAAGAGAGAGCGTTATATGTACACGTTGCATAATAGTTATAATATTAAGTAGGTTGTCAAATATTACTGATAGAGCTAACATAACTGTCTAGATTACATATATAAACGATTGCCAAAAGCAGTTCCATCCGGTTCACAGACCAATTATTGTGGTTTTTGCTTCTTCACGTGTTGTTCCAGTTCGGGCAGAAGGTTTCTTTTTGCGCTTCTTGTTTTCCCGGTGGGTTCGGTGTTTTGAAATGTCGCGACAATTGTTGATGCAACTGTTTCCTGGACGTCTTCTGGCGGGGTGCTATTTATAATAATGCAACAATGAAGCATGTCAATACTGATATCAATGCTAATGGCAATAATATCTGTTGTTGTTTTTATTTGCAAGTATTGAATGGTAATGTTTCTACCTACTTCAAATTAAAATGCTTATTATAGGTGTCTGTGATACGCCTTAGCTGTGGTTAGGTATGAGCCAAATGTATATCAAGTTGTATTCTTGTAACTACGCGTGCACATTGCATTATGTTGGAGAATGTGATGTCTGTTACAGATTACTGAATCAGGAGGGTCAAGATGGTCATGAAAGGGTGGCAGATTTTGTTGAGGCTATATTTTAAACTAATATAGGCACCCAAGGGTCTGGTGCAACAGTGAAGTGGTGTAGTCCTATATAAGAATGGCCTAGCAAGTTTTACCAATAAACCTGTGTAGAGAGCAATTAAGAACCCGGTGTAAAAGAATGTGCTGGTTGAGAAGGCTTCGTGCTTTGCAGATGGCTTGTGGGTTTGATGAGTTGAGTAACTGTTTTTGGTTTTATTTGCGTGAACAGGTTGCTGATGAGATTGATTGGAGGGGAAGGCTTGAAGATATGCATAGGCGTAAAAGGACTGCAATTGCTGAGAGGGATGGATTGATAAGCGATTTATCTAGTATTAGTCCATAACCGTTGCTGAGCCGAATGGTTTCTTTGCTGTTGGATATGCAAGACCGTGCTGAAGCGGAGCTTCGGCATTTGCAAGAATTGGTTGCTGCATCAGACGATCGCGTGACCGACATGGAATTTTTCATCCGCAATATATGACAATCGAAAGCCTTAGGAGGGCGGGTCTAGTAGTTGTCTGTGTGTTTTGTATATTTCAAATAAATTGATGTACATAGGAGTGTGTGTGAGGGTTATGTTTATTAGTTCATGTTTTAACGTCATGGGTATTTGTCGTTCTTCAGGCACTTGTATTCCACGTGTGTTTATGTTGCGGTATGTCTAAGTTGTTGGTTTATATCTTTTAATTTGGAACATCTTTTAATCTTAATATAGATCGGTTGAGGTTGGGTGCATGTAGTATATGCAATTTGGTTTCACCGTTTCTGCATTTGGAAAGTTACATAGACAAAAGTATTGGCCCATATTAAGGTGTTTTTATTACTATTGTAGGTCTCTGTGGTTTGCCATGTGTGTGGCTGTTTTTTCCATATATGGATATTATTGTTTATAGGGTTACCTTTTATAGGTTACTTTTTCACTGTACAACTGATTAAATAAGATTGATAGTAGATTCTGCTGTTAGAGATGAGCTTTTAAGGGCAGTGAGTAGAGCTACCAATTGACAATATTGTATATTGCAAGTGGTGGTATTGTTTGTAGATATGACATTGATAGTGGATGTTGATACTGGAGATTACTACTACCAACGTTTTTCTGTATATTTAAGTTGTCGATAGTAAGTTTGGTTTTCATACTTGTAATACTCATTTTATCAAAAGCTTAAGTAAATATAAGCAATGGCTTTCCACCTGAGGTTGGATGCGTTAAAAGAAGAAGCCCATTCGGGAAAATTGTCTGATATGTTTATTTGTTACCTCTGGGATGACATCCAAGCCGAGAAGGCTTGGAAGTCAAAGGTCGAGGCCATGTATCAGGAAGCGAGTATGGGTGTTATTGAGCGTGAGCATTTACGGCAAGAGTTATTAACGGTGAAAGGTGGGCGTGCTGGTGAGCGAATGGTTGTTTTTTTATGAGGACAATGGATACAGAGTGTCCTTTTCGCGATAGACTCGCGGCGGAGGTTGAGGCATTAACATAGCGAATCCGTGAGAAAGAAACGTACATGGCAATGTTAACAGGGACTGGGTCTTCTTGAACGGCTGTGGAGTAATGTGATTGTTGAACCACAATAAAGCGTGCATGTTTTGTCTCGCTGTTTATTTTGTTGTTTTTACTTCGGGTGTTAACCATGTTGTTTGTACGCAAATGCTGTCTGTGTGTTTTGCGGGTTTCTTTAAAATGTGTGTAATAAATTGCTCACCGGTCACGTTTGATTATGTATTTGAAAGAAGTTTATTTTATTTGTGACTGTTAATTTCTCTTTGATGCATATGTTATTTACTTGTTTTTTCCTTGCATACATGATTAACATTTGTAGGTGTCCATTGCTGTTGATATTCAACATTGTAGTGATGATTCTGACATTGATTAATTTGTGGTTGTGAGTGGTTAAAGTGACCTTGGTTTGGCTGCAGGTGGGAATCTCTGTCATTGACTGACCATTTGAATGGTATGTTAGGGGCCAAGTATTGTATTTTTTATTGTTTAGTTAGATAGGATTAAAAAAAAGGGAATCCAATGTCACATGTTAATAGTGTCAAGGTGAAGGCTTATTTAAGGGGTACATCGTTTGTTAGACCAACACAATTGAGGTAATAGATCCAACAATAAGTTGCAGAGAAGATGAGTTGGCGAGTAGTTTTGAACACTTTGCAATTGTTGACTTGTTCAAAAGACTATGTCAATTGTGTTTACTTTTACATGGGAAGAAAGGTCGACGAGGAACGCAAATGGCGTGAGAAGCTTGAAGCGCTTTACGCGGAGAAGATCAAAGCAATTGATTATGGCGGTATATTCTTGCTGGAGCTTTCCAGTCTCAGTCTAGACCGTGTTGTCCATCGTATGATTTGCCAACTGACTGAGATGCAGGAAAGGGATGTTGCTGAGCATGCTAAGCTGGAGGGATTGATCAACGAATCTGATGGGCGGATTCATGAGATCGAGGCTTTCATGCAGTCTTTGTGATCAGCTGGACAGGGCGTGTGCCGGCTGACCAGTGTTATGTTTCCATGATGCCAATAAACGGGACCAGTTATTCGTGTGTCAACTGTGCCCCCGATTATGTGTTTTCTTTCTTGTACGTGGTGAAAGGACACTGTATGTCCTTGCATTTGAAAATGTGGTGTAACCTTTGTGTAATATATTGAATTTGTCTTTTAATATTAAATGTAGAAGTTTGTATCCGTTAATCTATGTGCGTTAAATTGTGTTTGTGTCTAACGTGGTTCATATAATTGAAGTTATATTTGTGTTATTTGCTTTGATATTTTGTAAATGTGTTCTGCGTGATGGTGTTGTTTTTTGTTGTTTGTTTTGTTGTCCCTATGTGTGTTTGATAAGTGTGAAAACACTCATAAATTATGATCCAAAAACCACTTAAAACACAGTCAAATACATTATATTTAACTGAAAATTATCAGAATTACGTGGGTATTTGTGTTTCATGTGTTTTCAGGTAAGAAGATACATTTTTGAGCAAACACGCGGTTTCAAGGACTTATTTGACGAAAAGACGAAGAAAAGATCACAAGATGGTTCAAGGACTTTATTTGCCAAACTTTCAAAGATTAAAGATTAAAAGTGAAAGGTGTTTAAAAGCTTAAAAGAGTTCAAGTTTCAAGTGAAAAATAAATGGAAGAGAAGGGACTTAAAAGAGAAAAGAAGAAAATATTTTGATAAGTCTTATTGACTGTATCGTCTTCATCAACACAGACTCAAACAAGAGAGAGAAAAGAAAACGATGGTTCTCCCTTTCAAACTTCAAGATTGATTGGAGAACGATTTACAAGGAATCAAGGAAAGCTTAAAACAACAAAGAAAATCAAATTTTTTCCATACTAGTTTTAGGACATTTCTAGCTCAATTTCAAAATTTGATGATTACAAATTTTTTAGGTCTACCGTTTTGTCAGACTGAGGAATTTATTGTCGGGCTGAGAAAAAAAAATCGCAATTTTCGGATTTCAACAACCAAACAATCACAACACAACTACTTAAGATCCACATTCGATTCATCATTTCAGAGAATATTGAGATGGATTCTACTGCCGAATACCGTGTGACGAACAACAACATAATGGTGGCAGGTAACAAGGAAAGACCACCAATGCTAGTGTCGGGTCGATATGATCAATGGCAATCCCGTTTTATACGTTACCTTGACACAAAACCTAACGGTGATGCTTTAAGGCAATGTATTTTGGAAGGACCCTATAAACTCTCAAGGATTCAAGTTCCTGCAGTACCAGCCACAGACACTAGTGACGCACAACCCGCATATGAACGTGATGAGAAGAGGACCGACCTCACCCCAGAGAACCGTGCGTGGTTTGATGCAGAGAAGGAAGCAATCTACTTAATTCTCAGTGGCATTGGAGATGAGATTTACTCTACGGTTGACGCATGTCCTACTGCTCAAGAAATGTGGACGGCCATTGAAAGATTGCAACAAGGTGAATCACTTAACAAACAAGATGTGAAAACTAAGATGTTTTGGAACTTTGGCAAGTTTACATCAAAGGATGGGGAATCAATTGATTCTTATTACTCCCGATTCTACAAGATGATGAATGATATGACCCGAAACAACTTGCAAGTTTCCACCATGCAAGTCAATGTCCAATTTCTATAGCAACTTCAACCAGAGTGGACACGGTTTGTCACCTTGGTCAAACAACAACAAAAGTTAGACGAAGTTTCATATCACAAGCTCTTTGACATCTTGAAACAATTTCAAAATGAGGCAAATGAACTTCGAGCTGAACGAGTTGCAAAGATTTCCAATCCACTTGCTTTGGTGTCTACCACTCAACATTACCCAGAACATCACTCCCGTACTTCAAAGACCTACTCTACTCAATCATCATCACCACGATCATCCATTGTCTCCAAGTCACATGTTCCAACACGATCCCGAGGCAAAGAAGTTGCTAGAGCACCATCACCCATACCTGAGCAATCATCCGAAGAAGACAGTGATGAAGAAGTAGCTCAAAGGGATAGGGAATTCAAGCAACAAATGGCTTTCGTTATGAAGCAATATAAGAAAATCTACAAACCCACCAACAACAACCTTCGAACATCTTCAAACTCGAGGAACACCCATGCACAGAGTCCTCCAAGGTATGACACACGAAGACGTGTTGAGAGTCCTCCAAAGTATGATCGACAACCTAAGTATGATAATCAGAGGGTGGCTACTGTTGTTGGAAATAGGGAAACTGTTGGTACTCAAGTTGTGCAACAAAGTGGGATTCAGTGTTTTAACTGCAGAGGTTTTGGGCATTTGGCCAAGGAATACAGGCAGCCAAAGAGGGTTAAAGATTATGGTTATCATAAGGAAAAGATGCTGTTGTGCAAGAAAATGGAAGCTGGAATCAAGTTATCAGCTGAGGAAGGAGAAATGCTTGACGACACAGATGATGAACTCTCCGACCAAGAACTCGAGGCACATTATTCATACATGGCAAAGATTCATAAGGTCCTTAACGTCACTGAAGATGACAATGGTCCTATCTTTGATACCGAGCTAATTGATAAGGTACAAGATGATGCTGAATATAATGTGTTTGGTGATACACATGAGCATAGTGATCTACCAACAACAATTACTGACACGTGTATGATGGAAACGGTTGATAGCAATACCACACCCGATTCATCAGACATGTGCAATAATGGGTTTGAGGATGATCAACATGCAAATGAGTATGATGACGAGGAGCGTGTCGCGCTTGCTAATTTAATTGCTAGTTTACAAAAAGATGTCAATGAAAATAGAAAGAATCAAAAGCAATTAAAGAAGGCAAACGCAGCGCTCACTCAAAACTTTGAAGAATGCAAAGCCGCTCTTATAAAATCTAGTGAGACTATTGATAGTTATAGGACTGAGCTTCTTCAAAAGACCAACGAGCTTGAGGGGTACAAAAGTCGTGTCATCAACGTTAAAAAGGACGATTTTGAAAATAAATACAATGAAGCTCTTGCTTTGTTAACTAAAGAGAAACATCAATTTAATGTTTTATTAAGTGATGAACGTCAAAAAACATACCTTGCCACTACAAAAGTTAATGAACTTGAATAGAGGCTTTCTATGAACACCACCGATTCTGCTAAAATTCTTGACGAGAAGAAACAAGAGGTTGAAACATTAAAACAAGATTTCAAAAATAGACAAAGCAAAGATACTGAAAAAGTAAAGGATCTCGAAGAACAAGTCGATTTTTTGAAAAACGTTATTTATAATACACATGACTCTATTCAAACCGTAAGAATGATAGCACCTCGGTCGTTTTTCAAGGGTCAACCTAGCTTTGCCACCCCCAAGTACCTCGAACAAGCTCAAGCTGCAAACCCCCATTTATATCTTGACGAGTCCGAATGGACCAATCATGATTGCCCTGTAGCTAACCTCGATAGTGAAGAGACGTCCCTTTGGGATGAGGAGAGTAGATCACCGGTCAATAAAGATTTTGTGAAACCATATAACTATGCTTATGAAAACAGTCTTTATGGTCTTTTCACACCACAAAAACAGAAGTCTCGTGAGGAATTATTTTTAGAATGCAAACAAAAAAGAATTCAATGGAAAAAAGCTTTTGCCACTAAGAGGAAAACTAATGTTTTTAAATATATTAACTATTTGCCTCTAGATGCTTCTAAAAGCAAAAGTAGAAAACTACTTGGTTTTCTTAAACACCACGTTAATAATGTTCAATCAATTGTTGAAAGCGATTGGGAGAAACGTGATACAAAGCTTTTACCTAGTAAGAAAATAAAGTTAAGTTCGTTGTGTTGGTCTAATCGAATTGATCTTAGTTCTCTATGTGACTTTGTTTTATTTTGGTGGAACAAAGATGTGTCGTTGTAGTGTTTAAAGTAAAATGTGCAAAACAATTAAAGTAAAAGTGCTCTTAATGTAAATCTAAGTCTATTTAAAATAAAGATGCAAGTATTAAAAACGTGACTGAAGATTAAAGGGCACTAAAGCAAATGACGTAAACTTAAATCTAACTAAGGCAAACTTGAAACGCGACTAAAACTAAGGCAAGTCTAAAACTAAGGCAAATAATCTTAAAGTGCAATTGAATAAAAGGCAGGAAAAATAAAGCTTGAAAATAAAAATCAAAGACAAAAGCTAATAAGAACCTGAATACAGCTCATTCAGAATAAACCTTCGTTTGGAACAATCACTCGTCCTAAATGTCACCTTCGGTTGAAATGATTCTTCTTCACTTGGAATATTACCAAAATCCTTGATCCGGAACAAATTGATCTGAATATGTCACTTATCCAAAACAATGCTTCGTTCGGAACTTTACTGATTCGGAACTTGTAAAGTTTGCCTTGTTTCGGAAGTTTTTGGTCACCCCTTGATTCGGAAGTTTCCGAATGAAGCCCCTTGATTCGGAAGTTTAGAACTTCCGAATGAACACCTCTTGAGTAGGAAGCTGACCCTTGATCCGGAACTTTATTCGGAACTTTTGAGTTCCGAATGAAGCTTGGTTCGGAAGTTATGACTTTCGAATGAAAAGCCTTGATTCGGAACTTGATCCTTGATTCGGAACTTTGAGTTGATTCGGAACTTTTGAGAAGTTCCGGATGAAACCCTTGGTTCGGAACTTGGGAGTTCCGAATGAACACTTTTGGTTCGGAAGTTCTCACTTCGTCCGGAACTTTGAAAGTTCCGGATGAACAAGTTTGGCTCGGAAGTTTTGTTGAGTTAAAATCTTCCGGATGAAGCCTTGATTCGGAACTTTAGAAGTTCCGAATGAACACTTTCCCTCCTTCTTGGTTCAGAACTTTTCCTGGAAAGATCAGAAACAAAGCAAACACCCCCGAAGAACAAGGAGATACAGAAATAGCAGATATAACCACAAATTAATCAAATAAACACAAACGATCTAACTAAAATAACAACGAATCAACAGTAATAACAAACAAGCAATTTAAAACACGAAATCAAACAACTTTAATCAAAATAATCAAACACCACTTGGATCAAAATAAAAGCATGAACATGAACATAACATAAACACATGAATCAAAGAATAAGAAAGGTAGATAAGAGATTGACAAGATAAAATAAAGATTTGACAAGAATTAAAATGAAAACTTACTTGGAATTAAATGGTAATTAAGGTGCATAACATGAATTTAAATTGACAAGTAATGTAAATGACAAGATAAGTAAATGGTGGAATGTCTAGTTGTCACTATTAGCCAACAAGAAAGAAATGACTACAATCCTAATCTATTTATAGGGGAGGATTAAGGAAGCTTCCTCCCCTCCTTCCTTTCTTGTTAATTGCAAGATTAAGTCCCTTATTCGGGAGATGATCAAACCATTTCTCGGCATGATGCGATAAAGTATGTGGAAAGAGTTGTAGGCGGAGAACATCCATTGTGGCCCCAGGCAACTTCATGCTTTGGGTGATTGTAATGAACTTGTCGAGGTGTTTGTTGGCATCATCATCAGGCAATCCTCTAAATGGGTTTGTTTGCACTTGCTGAATCATGTGGTGCTTCAACGAAAACTCAGGAGCGTTGATTTGCATCGGCGCAATCGGTCCTCCTCGTCCAAACATTGTTGGTTGACAAAGTTCCTCCATGGTCCGAAGATCGGGTTGTGGAAGAGCATTGTTGTTATTATTATTATTGAGGTTCGGTGGAATGTTGTTGTTAACACCTGCCATATCTAAATCTTCTTGAGGCTCGGGCTCTTGATAATTAGAAGATCTAGTACGCATACACCTGAAAATGCAAAAGAAAACAAAACCAAACACAAAAACAATATATATACAAAATAAAGATAAAATCTTTTTGGATTTTTGAAATTTTTAATTTTTATGGTTTTTGATCAATTTTTAATTTTTATATGATTTTTTTGAATTTTTATATGCAAGAAAAATAACGTTCACAAGTGAACGGATCCCAAAAAAGCAACGTGTCTCTCACAGAAAACTGTTGATCTTAACGAAAAGAGCCGGCAGCGGCGCCATTTGATACAAAGCTTTTACCTAGTAAGAAAATAAAGTTAAGTTCGTTGTGTTGGTCTAATCGAATTGATCTTAGTTCTCTATGTGACTTCGTTTTATTTTGGTGGAACAAAGATGTGTCGTTGTAGTGTTTAAAGTAAAATGTGCAAAACAATTAAAGTAAAAGTGCTCTTAATGTAAATCTAAGTCTAATTAAAATAAAGATGCAAGTATTAAAAACGTGACTGAAGATTAAAGGGCACTAAAGCAAATGACGTAAACTTAAATCTAACTAAGGCAAACTTAAAACGTGACTAAAACTAAGGCAAGTCTAAAACTAAGGCAAATAATCTTAAAGTGCAATTAAATAAAAGGCAGGAAAAATAAAGCTTGAAAATAAAAATCAAAGACAAAAGCTAATAAGAACCTGAATACAGCTCATTCAGAATAAACCTTCGTTTGGAACAATCACTCGTCCTAAATGTCACCTTCGGTTGAAATGATTCTTCTTCACTTGGAATATTACCAAAATCCTTGATCCGGAACAAATTGATCTGAATATGTCACTTATCCAAAACAATGCTTCGTTCGGAACTTTACTGATTCGGAACTTGTAAAGTTTGCCTTGTTTCAGAAGTTTTTGGTCACCCCTTTATTCGGAAGTTTCCGAATGAAGCCCCTTGATTCGGAAGTTTAGAACTTCCGAATGAACACCTCTTGAGTAGGAAGCTGACCCTTGATCTGGAACTTTATTCGGAACTTTTGAGTTCCGAATGAAGCTTGGTCCGGAAGTTATGACTTCCGAATGAAAAGCCTTGATTCGGAACTTGATCCTTGATTCGGAACTTTGAGTTGATTCGGAACTTTTGAGAAGTTTCGGATGAAACCCTTGGTTCGGAACTTGGGAGTTCCGAATGAACACTTTTGGTTCGGAAGTTTTCACTTCGTCCGGAACTTTTCCTGGAAAGATCAGAAACAAAGCAAACACCCCCGAAGAACAAGGAGATACAGAAATAGCAGATATAACCACAAATTAATCAAATAAACACAAACGATCTAACTAAAATAACAACGAATCAACAGTAATAACAAACAAGCAATTTAAAACACGAAATCAAACAACTTTAATCAAAATAATCAAACACCACTTGGATCAAAATAAAAGCATGAACATGAACATAACATAAACACATGAATCAAAGAATAAGAAAGGTAGATAAGAGATTGACAAGATAAAATAAAGATTTGACAAGAATTAAAATGAAAACTTACTTGGAATTAAATGGTAATTAAGGTGCATAACATGAATTTAAATTGACAAGTAATGTAAATGACAAGATAAGTAAATGGTGGAAGGTCTAACTGTCACTATTAGCCAACAAGAAAGAAATGACTACAATCCTAATCTATTTATAGGGGAGGATTAAGGAAGCTTCCTCCCCTCCTTCCTTTCTTGTTAATTGCAAGATTAAGTCCCTTTCTTCTTAATTCTTCATTAATTGCGTCATTAGTCCTTTTCTTCTAATCTTCTTTAAACTTGGACTTAAGGGACTTTTGGCTTCGGGATTTCTTCGAACTCGTCTTTAATTTCTTCAATAAAATAGACTTGAATTCTTCGGCTTTTGATAAACTTCCGTCTTTTGACTTTTTCTTCGATAAATCTTCAGAATTGGTCGTGGACTTCCGTTCTTTTTGCACTCTTGACTTCTTGACTTCGTCTTTCATCCTTTTCTTCAATAAAAGTCCGTAAATGCCCGTGAATGTCCGTGTTTTCTCCAGTTTTCACCTTTTCATCCTAAATCACAACAAAAAAACAAACCACGCATAATTCCGACATAAAAGACATAAAATACACGTTTTGGTCCGGTTATTATTGTAATTAAGTGGTAGACAAGATGGGTGTTTACACACCTATCAAATCCCCTACACTTGACCATTGCAATGTCCTCATGCAATGCATTAGTTACAAAGCAAGATTACACTTTTCATCATAATCAATCCACGTTGGCCTTTATTAAAGAGATAGAAAATTAAAAATATACAAAATAAAGAAATCAAATGCATACCTTGGGTTTTGAAAATGTCATGAATAATCATCATCCTCAAATTTTCACTTTCTCCAAACAAAGCTTAAAAACGAGATCATTGTTATTATAAGTTAGTAAACTATCACGAACTCATGTGGGCCAATTACTCACTTAGACTCCCTTATTCCTAGGTGTATCTCTTGTATTTTATTGTTGTCTTGAATGATCACGAGGATGCATTGTTTGACTTATTTAGATAGTTATTTAGTCTGAAAATAAAGTGAACGATTTAATCAATAGTTAGCTAAAGGACCAAATCTTTTAAAACTGCTTCTCGGGACCTCATAAAGTTCATATCTTGGCATAACTCGCTTCGCGATTTGAGACCTTTCTCGGACCGATATTTGGCAGCGACTTCATACTTCAAATCTTGAGAGACGTTCATGAAATAATGGTCTTCTCTTCATATAGTAATTTCTTCACTTGAAGTTTTGAGAGATTCATACTTGGACCACGACTTCTTCATTTTTCTCCAATCTTTATTTTGGACTTTGATATACAACGATCCGCCTCCTTTTATGACTTGGATCTATTTATCCTCATACCTTGTTAGGGTCTTTTCGGATACACTTCTCCATGACTTTTGGGGAGTTTTGCTTTACGTCGTGTGTCTCGATCCTTCATATTGATTTTTGATAAATGATTCTTCACATCACTTTGGATCTTTAGCAACAAAAACATAGCCCTCATGCCTTGTCAGGGCCTTTTCGGACTCGCCAATCTTCGCGTCCCGCTTCAATAAGTTATGCCTTGGCTATGAACTCTAATCCATACCGAGCAACTTTTAAACGATATGGGGCTAGAAGCTAAGTAACTTTTCAAATCGTACAACCTTATTTATTAGCAGACAAATTTATTAGCAAGCGATGGGAGAATAGGCTTATAATTAACTCACATAAATTCACGAAAGAATACCGGACTTATAATTGGCTATATCATCTCTCGTTCTCCACAGTTTAAAATCTCAAGTAATGAGACTCGTGGATACTTAGCCTATTAAATCAAAGTTTTGGGTTTTCGAGTCGCCTATAGGATCTTGCAAATTCTTAGAATTTTTCAAGTTTAGAAATCCCATCTTAAAGTTCCCTTGATAAACGACTCTCTAGGATCAATTATAGGAACTTGCGAAAAGTTCTTGTTCTTAACCCGTGAGAGTTAAGACTTTCGCGTTTTATAGCTCCCTATATAAAAGCCTAGCAAAACTTGACTTAAACATGTTAAGGATACTAGCTAGAGTAGACTCGGGTTGAGTCAAAAGATTCACAACGTTTGAAAATTAAAACCACTTATTAAACATTTATTCTAACAAAGAAAGAAAATAACTATACAAAAGGGAAAAACTAATAGGCCAAAATAGATCAAAAATTTTGAAAAATGTCGAAAAATTGATTTTCCGGTTAAAATGAGGACAAATACAAGGAAAAGACCACTTAACTTCGATAGAAGTCCCCCCTACACTTAAGATAAACATTGTCCTCAATGTTTAAGCATGTGGGAGTAAACTCCCCTACACTTAGGACATTGTGCACGTTGTTTAAATCTCGCTAAGGAAAAGACAACTAAAGAGATTCCTATTTTAATATTGAGGAAATATATAAAATAGTGAATCGAAAAGAGTTTAGGATAGAACCGGGATGAAGTAGAACACGGAATCACGGGTCGTCAAGAATCATCAAGAGTGGATCATTGAAGCTCGAATCCCTGATTAAGAAGTGAGGAGAGGAAAGCAAACCAAAGGGTCCCCCTACACTTATGGTAAAGAAAGCGAAAAGATAGATGCATGGGTTGCCTCCCAAGAAGCGCTTGGTTTTTGTTAACCGAGTCGTGAGCCTGACTCGACCTTGATCATCAACGGAAGTAGCATGAAACATATCCACCAGGGTCAAAGACATAGTTTTCATCCATCAATAAGCAAGAGCTTAAGGCGAACAAGGCAAGCCAAAGAAGAGTAGGCAAGGTTCCCGTAAGCAGTGATGGAGCACAGTAGAAGCAAGGATGAAGTGGTGCAAGCATGTCTTCAATGGTTCCAAAGATTTTTCCTTTTATTTCATCACGTGGATACTGGGATGGCTTAAAGACTTCAATACCGGGGTCGAACACCTTTTCCTTCAAGGGAAAATAGCACTCAGGCTCAGCCGAGTGTGAAGAAGATCCGCAAAGAAGCACAACCTCGTCCTCAGAAGTGGGACAAAGAGGTGTCAAATCATAAGTGCAACGGATTTCGGTGTCGACCGGTTTCTTCTCCTTTGACAAAATGCTCTTCAAATCCAAAGTAGGATCAAGGCGATAATCTTCAAAGTCCAAAGGAGGAGCATCACTCTCATGAGGGAAGTATGTGTTGAGAAATTCAGAGAAATCTTCCTCAAATGAATAATCGTCCAAAGTAGGATCGAGTGATGGCGGAGAATTTTCATCATGTGAAGAATCGCTCGAGAGAGTATCAGCCTCATCAAAATCATCGAAAGTGTGCAGCTCGGGATACTCAGAAGTACAATCATCAAAATCACCCGAGTCTGAGCTAGAATCATCATCATCATAAGCATCAAAGACCGGTGGTGAATCATAAATGGTAGAAGCGTCCAAAGTAGAGTGAGAATCATCCACATTATCTTCAAAGAGTGGATTATCAGTGGAAGACTCGAATAGAGGATTGTCATAGACGGTAAAGTCATCGAGCACATTTATCATATTCACTGATTCTCGGCCTCCAAAATATTTGCCTGTAAGCTTCCCCATTTTAAAAACTTTTGAATCATCCCCGACTCGTAAGATTAACTCACCTTCGGCCACATCCACTAAAGCTCGTCCGGTTCTCAAAAATGGCCGACCAAGTATTAAAGGAATACGAGGGTCCATTTCATAATCAACTACGACAAAATCGACCGGGAAAGTAAATGTGCCAACTTTGATAAACACGTCTTCGGCTATACCAACGGGGTAAGCGAGAGTGCGGTTTGAAAGTTCGAGAGTCATCTTTGTTGGAATGAGATCGGGCAATGATAGTGTTTTCCAAACACGCAGTGGCATCAAATTAATACTAGCCCCGAGATCAGCAAGGGCAGTAAATTCTTCAGTTTTGTTGAACACGCAAGGCAACACAAAACGACCGGGATCTCCAAGCTTTTTCCAGAAGTTCTCTAAGAAGAACTGCAGAGCAGTTTTCATTTAAGCGTGTGTTGGCGAGTTCAATCAGCTTCTCCTTCTTGTTAAGCAATTCCTTGAATGCTTTGACAAATTTCGGCATGTGGCAAAGTGCTTCAACAAGGCTAATGTTGATGGTCATTTTAGATAGCATATCCACATATTTCGATACTTGACAGTCATTCTTGGTTAGATCGTTGGTCTTGCCTATGCGAGAAGGGTATGAAATTCTAGGTTGATAGGGGGACGGTGAAGGTGTAGTTGGTGAAGGTTGTGATGTTGAAGGGTCCTTCCAAGATACATCGTCATGATGAGGCGGAGACGGTAATGGTGTACTAACACTAGGTGTAGGAGGAGTAGGGATATATGGTGGTGGAGGAGGTGTAGATGATGGTGGTGAGTCAGGTGGATTGACAATGGTAATTCCACTACGCGTAGTTATAGCACTCACATTAGCTCGCGAATTGGTGACGGTGTTTGAAGGTAGAGAACCCGAAGAAGAAGAAGGTTGAGCTTCGGGCAAGAAACTAGCCAACAGATTCTTTAATTCAGTTGTTTGAGTGATGAAGGAGGATTGAAGATTGTCACGAACCTCGGTTCTGATGTCATTACCTTGCTTCAAGATATCTCCTTTCAAATTGATTATTTGGCTCTGTAGATTCTTGATTTGCTCACCTTGAGTTTTCATGATGGCATCAACATCGGGATTAATGGGTGGGTGTTGCTGGGTGGGTGGTTGATAAGGGTTAGAAGCACGAGGTGGGATTTGGTTGCTTCTATTGTAGTTGTTGGCGGGATTTTGGTTTTGAGGAGAAAAACCGGGTGAAAGGTAGTTGTTGGAACGGTAGCTCAGCAGATTTCTATCCCCTTGTTGTCTAGCTTGGTAATTTTCCGATGAATAATTACCGTAAGCTGCATACACATTTTCCGGATTTCCTTGTGTCGAAGGACAATCGGTGTATGAGTGAGGACCGCCACATGTTTCACAAGGATTAGCAACCGCTTTAACTTGTTGTTGTTGTTGGTTTGAAGCGAGAAGCGTAATACTTTTGCTCATTTCGGCCATCATGCGGGTGAGTTCGGTCATCTCAGGGTTTGCTGAGGTTGAGGAAACATTGACTCTCGGGTTGTTCCTAGAAGAAGCAGAGGAATCCCAGTTCTTGTGGTGAGTAGTCATGTTCTCAATTAACTCTCTACACTCCTCGGGTCTCCTTTTCATGAATGTGCCACCGGCGGCTGCATTGATCGTATCACGATCTCGAAAAGTCAATCCGTTGTAGAAAGTATCAATCAATGTGACGGGAAGCATGTTGTGGTTTGGAAAACGGTCGATCAAGACATTATATCTCTCCCAAGCGTCAAAAAGAGATTCATCGGGATCTTGCATGAAACCGCTGATCTGATTGCGAAGGCTTGTGACCATGGATGGTGGAAAGTAGCGCGATAGAAAGCGTTGAGTCATATCATCCCAAGTGTGAATAGAATTATTCGGGAGATGATCAAACCATTTCTCGGCATGATGCGATAAAGTATGTGGAAAGAGTTGTAGGCGGAGAACATCCATTGTGGCCCCAGGCAACTTCATGCTTTGGGTGATTGTAATGAACTTGTCGAGGTGTTTGTTGGCATCATCATCAGGCAATCCTCTAAATGGGTTTGTTTGCACTTGCTGAATCATGTGGTGCTTCAACGAAAACTCAGGAGCGTTGATTTGCATCGGCGCAATCGGTCCTCCTCGTCCAAACATTGTTGGTTGACAAAGTTCCTCCATGGTCCGAAGATCGGGTTGTGGAAGAGCATTGTTGTTATTATTATTATTGAGGTTCGGTGGAATGTTGTTGTTAACACCTGCCATATCTAAATCTTCTTGAGGCTCGGGCTCTTGATAATTAGAAGATCTAGTACGCATACACCTGAAAATGCAAAAGAAAACAAAACCAAACACAAAAACAATATATATACAAAATAAAGATAAAATCTTTTTGGATTTTTGAAATTTTTAATTTTTATGGTTTTTGATCAATTTTTAATTTTTATATGATTTTTTTGAATTTTTATATGCAAGAAAAATAACGTTCACAAGTGAACGGATCCCAAAAAAGCAACGTGTCTCTCACAGAAAACTGTTGATCTTAACGAAAAGAGCCGGCAGCGGCGCCATTTGATACAAAGCTTTTACCTAGTAAGAAAATAAAGTTAAGTTCGTTGTGTTGGTCTAATCGAATTGATCTTAGTTCTCTATGTGACTTCGTTTTATTTTGGTGGAACAAAGATGTGTCGTTGTAGTGTTTAAAGTAAAATGTGCAAAACAATTAAAGTAAAAGTGCTCTTAATGTAAATCTAAGTCTAATTAAAATAAAGATGCAAGTATTAAAAACGTGACTGAAGATTAAAGGGCACTAAAGCAAATGACGTAAACTTAAATCTAACTAAGGCAAACTTAAAACGTGACTAAAACTAAGGCAAGTCTAAAACTAAGGCAAATAATCTTAAAGTGCAATTAAATAAAAGGCAGGAAAAATAAAGCTTGAAAATAAAAATCAAAGACAAAAGCTAATAAGAACCTGAATACAGCTCATTCAGAATAAACCTTCGTTTGGAACAATCACTCGTCCTAAATGTCACCTTCGGTTGAAATGATTCTTCTTCACTTGGAATATTACCAAAATCCTTGATCCGGAACAAATTGATCTGAATATGTCACTTATCCAAAACAATGCTTCGTTCGGAACTTTACTGATTCGGAACTTGTAAAGTTTGCCTTGTTTCAGAAGTTTTTGGTCACCCCTTTATTCGGAAGTTTCCGAATGAAGCCCCTTGATTCGGAAGTTTAGAACTTCCGAATGAACACCTCTTGAGTAGGAAGCTGACCCTTGATCTGGAACTTTATTCGGAACTTTTGAGTTCCGAATGAAGCTTGGTCCGGAAGTTATGACTTCCGAATGAAAAGCCTTGATTCGGAACTTGATCCTTGATTCGGAACTTTGAGTTGATTCGGAACTTTTGAGAAGTTTCGGATGAAACCCTTGGTTCGGAACTTGGGAGTTCCGAATGAACACTTTTGGTTCAGAAGTTTTCACTTCGTCCGGAACTTTTCCTGGAAAGATCAGAAACAAAGCAAACACCCCCGAAGAACAAGGAGATACAGAAATAGCAGATATAACCACAAATTAATCAAATAAACACAAACGATCTAACTAAAATAACAACAAATCAACAGTAATAACAAACAAGCAATTTAAAACACGAAATCAAACAACTTTAATCAAAATAATCAAACACCACTTGGATCAAAATAAAAGCATGAACATGAACATAACATAAACACATGAATCAAAGAATAAGAAAGGTAGATAAGAGATTGACAAGATAAAATAAAGATTTGACAAGAATTAAAATGAAAACTTACTTGGAATTAAATGGTAATTAAGGTGCATAACATGAATTTAAATTGACAAGTAATGTAAATGACAAGATAAGTAAATGGTGGAAGGTCTAACTGTCACTATTAGCCAACAAGAAAGAAATGACTACAATCCTAATCTATTTATAGGGGAGGATTAAGGAAGCTTCCTCCCCTCCTTCCTTTCTTGTTAATTGCAAGATTAAGTCCCTTTCTTCTTAATTCTTCATTAATTGCGTCATTAGTCCTTTTCTTCTAATCTTCTTTAAACTTGGACTTAAGGGACTTTTGGCTTCGGGATTTCTTCGAACTCGTCTTTAATTTCTTCAATAAAATAGACTTGAATTCTTCGGCTTTTGATAAACTTCCGTCTTTTGACTTTTTCTTCGATAAATCTTCAGAATTGGTCGTGGACTTCCGTTCTTTTTGCACTCTTGACTTCTTGACTTCGTCTTTCATCCTTTTCTTCAATAAAAGTCCGTAAATGCCCGTGAATGTCCGTGTTTTCTCCACTTTTCACCTTTTCATCCTAAATCACAACAAAAACACAAACCACACATAATTCCGACATAAAAGACATAAAATACACGTTTTGGTCCGGTTATTATTGTAATTAAGTGGTAGACAAGATGGGTGTTTACACACCTATCAAAACGTCAAAAGGATAAGTGGAAAACCGAGATTCCTCACGACATAACTGTGCTTGTGAAAGAACTTTTAATACCGAATACAAAGATAATAAAAGAACATGTTCTTGAGTTTGAAAATTTAATTCAGTCTGAAATGTTTGATGATTTGAAATATGTTGAGTCTCTTGAAAAAGAAATTGATGACCTTCAAAATGACAAATTAGAATTTTCAAACGAATACGATCTACTCTTAGAAGAATGTCTCTCCAAAGATATTTTGTGTGTTACTCTTCAATCTTGTGCTGATATCGATGAATATTCTGATGTTGCATGCAAATATCTTGATAAAATCAAAGAGTGTGAGCGTCTTGAACTTGAGCTTTCGAAACATAAAGAAAATGTTGATAAAAAGGCTTTTGAGTTACTTCAACACAAAACTGATTTCCTTCAAAAACATTGTCATTCTCTTGAACTTGCTTTGCAAAAAGACGTTGGTAGTTTTCCACATGATAATAAATTGCAAGAAAAACTTTCCCAAACGTTTCGAGAAATGAACGAACAGAATTTGGAAATTAAAGGGTTGAAAGCTCAGTTACAAGACAGGGACAGAGCGATAGCAGAGTTGCAGAAACTCATTGCTAAGATGGGTGGGAAGATTGTGGAACCTGGTGTTAAGAAACCTGTTGTAAGACAACCCAATGCTCAAAAAGTGACTAGACCCTCTATCTTGGGAAAACCATCTGTTTTCTCTAATTCTGCATTTGCAAAACCTGCGTTTGCCCCCAAGACGGATGGGAAGGATAGGTTACCACAAAACACTCTCAAAACACATATTCGATCACAAAGCATTAAGAACACAAATGTGGTTAAACCAGGGATGTATAGATTGGCCACTAAACCCACACAAAACAAAGAAAGTCAATCACCTCAGACTTCTAGAAACACTAATAGACGTGTGTCTTTTACTACAGGAGTAGTCCCCACTGCTAGTGTTAGCCGGCCCCAGCTTAAGAGCACTCGCATGAATGAAAAGGTCTGGCAAAACAAAAGTCAAGGGAAGATGAAGGAAGTAGAAGACCACCCTAGGATTTTCAATGTTTCTAAGAATAAAACGTCTGTATTCGCATGTAATGACAATTTGAATGATTCGACTTTGAATGCTATGAAAGTTAAGTTTGTTTGTGTGAAATGTGGAAAGTGTGCTAATGCTAATCATGCTATGTGTGTTTCGAATAATGTCAAAGGCGTAGAAACTAGAACTAAGAAGCAAACTGTGATGCCTATTAGTGCTAGAAAACCCAAACGCAAAGTGAACCATTCTGGTGCAACCCCCCCTAAGAAAAGTATTGCATCAGACTCCACCACTAAGAACCCTAGAAGCAGAATTAGGGAATTATATAAGACTGCTAGCAAGCCTTGGAAATGGTGGTTTGCTAATCAATGTCCTCCAGGATATAAATGGATGCCTAAGGTTAGGACAGAAAATGTGACTACGAGCGTTAGTGTGCCTCTAAGTGATGAAACTAGGGAAACTAATGAATCGGAAATCACAACTAACATGGAATCCAATTTAGCAAATGCTCCATCGTGTTCTAATTCTTCTGCAGGTGATCGAAGTAATTCTCTTCATAATGGACTCCGGATGCACGAAGCACATGACGGGGAATCTCAAGCTTCTAATTAACTTCGTGGAGAAGTTCCTGGGTACGGTCCGATTCGGAAATGATCAATTTGCACCGATCCTAGGATATGGAGACTTGGTTCAGGGGAATATCACTATCAAAAGGGTTTACTACGTCGAACGGCTCAATCATAATCTTTTCTCGGTTGGTCAATTCTGTGATGCGGATTTGGAGGTTGCTTTTAGAAAGAAGACATGTTTTGTTCGTGATTATGATGGGAATGACTTACTTACCGGAACACGGGGTACTGATCTCTACACTATTTCACTACAAGACTCAACATCTTCAACTCCAATCTGTTTCATGGCTAAAGCTTCAACGACTCAAGCTTGGTTATGGCATCAACGTTTATCTCATCTTAACTTCGATACCATCAACTTGCTTTCTAAGAAAGATATTGTGCGAGGCCTTCCTAACTTGAAATTCATCAAAGATCATCTTTGTTCTTCTTGTGAGCTTTGTAAAGCTAAACGGAGCAGTTTCAAGACAAAGACTACACCAAGCTCTAAAGGACGGTTAGATCTTCTTCATATAGATTTGTGTGGTCCCATGCGTGTTCAAAGTATCAATGGGAAGAAATACGTTATGGTAATTGTCGATGACTACTCAAGGTACACATGGACTCACTTCTTGAGGTCCAAGGATGAAACACCCGATGTTCTCATCAACTTTCTTAAAGTGATACAACGTGGTCTTCAAGCTCAAGTTAAAGTGGTTCGTACTGACAGAGGTACTGAATTTTTGAATTCAAAACTGAGAAACTATTTTGAAGCTGAAGGAATTGAACATGAAACATCTATTCCTCGAACACCCGAACAAAACGGCGTTGTTGAAAGACGAAACCGTACTTTAGTTGAGGCTGCTCGAACATTATTATCCGCTTCAAAACTTCCACTATACTTTTGGGCCGAAGCCGTGTCAACCGCATGCTACACACAAAACCGCTCCTTAGTTATCCCAAGACACGAAAAGACACCATATCACATAATTAATGATCGCAAACCTTCACTCAAACACCTTCACGTTTTTGGATGTACGTGTTACATTATTCGAGATGGTGAAAATCTGGACAAGATGAAAGAGAAAGGTGATGCATGCATTTTAGTGGGATATGCGACTCAGTCTAAGGGATACAGAGTGTACAACAAGAGAACAAAATTGATAGTCGAGACTATTCATATCAGATTTGATGAATTGCAAGAAATGGCACTTGAACAAAGCAGTTTAAGTCCCGATCTACAACGACAAACGACTTCCGTTCACAACCGCACGGAACTCGGAACTCAAGACCACAGCAATGAACCGTCAAGTTCAAAGCTGGTTCCTGAACATGTTCCTAGAGCAGATATGACAGTGGACACGACACTTGAAGAGTTGGAAATGTTATATGGACCAATGTATGATGAATATTTCACGGGGGAGAAACAAGTTGCATCGAAGTCTTCCGCTGTCACTCATGATACGAATGATGATACCGATCATCATCAACAAAAGGATACAACTTCATCTACTTAAACACGGGTTGTTGCAGATTTACCTCCTCAGAATATCACTTCAACAATCGATCCTACAACATCCACAACTACTGTCATTGCTCCAGAGAACACAAATCAAGCATACGATGCATTATCTGACGATGACGATTTTCACAACCCATTCGGTACACCGGTACACGAAACTGGAGAGTCTTCTACTCGCCATGTTGATTCGTCAAATATGCATACGTTCTATCAACGACATCCTTCAACACATCATTGGACCCGAGATCATCCTTTGGTTCACGTAATTGGAAACCCGTCACAGCCTGTTCGTACAAGACGACAACTAGCAACCGATGGCGATGTTTGTATGTTCGCACTCGCCGTGAGTATGGTTGAACCGAAAAACATCAAAGAAGCCATGGCTGATCATGCTTGGATTGAATCGATGACGGATGAACTTCAACAATTTGAAAGACTTAAAGTATGGGAACTTGTTGACAGACCATACGATGTGACTCCATTAAATCTTCGTTGGATCTGGAAAAACAAGATGAATGAAGAGAATACGATCATCAAAAACAAAGCTAGGCTAGTGGCTAAGGGGTGTGGCCAGAAAGAGGGAATTGATTTTGATGAATCATTTGCACCAGTTGCTCGCATGGAAGCGGTCAGGATTTTCCTTGCTTATGCTGCACATAAGGGATTTACTGTCTATCAAATGGACGTAAAGACGGCGTTTCTTAACGGTCCTTTGAAGGAAGAAGTCTATGTCACGCAGCCGGAAGGATTCGTCAATCCTCATTATCCTGACAAGGTGTATCGTCTCCACAAGGCACTATATGGACTCAAGCAAGCTCCAAGGGCGTGGTACGACGAGCTCTCAAAATTTCTGGTATCCAAAGGTTTCTCAAAAGGTTCCATTGATCTAACTTTGTTCACTTATAAATATGGGGATGACATTTTGCTTGTGCAAATTTATGTTGATGACATTATTTTCGGGTCTACAAACCCAAAACTTTCAAAATGATTTGAAAAAGTAATGCACAGCAAATTTGAAATGTCAATGATGGGCGAACTAAAATTCTTTCTAGGAATTCAAGTTCACCAATCCCCAAGTGGTATCTTTATAAACCAAGCTAAGTATTGTCAAGAGATAATCAAAAAGCATGGTATGACTTCATGTGACCCCGTTGGGACACCATTATCAACCACATCGCTAGATGCTGACTTGGAGGGATTACCCATAGATCAAACGAGATATCGTTCCATGATCGGGTCCCTCATGTATTTAACAGCAAGCAGACCTGATATTCATCATGCTACATGCTATTGTGCACGATATCAAGCACGACCTACTGAAAAGCACCTCAAGGAGGTTAAACGGATCTTTCGGTACCTTAAGAATACCATTCACATGGGACTCTGGTATCCGAGGGAAACCGGTTTCTTTCTAACGGCCTATTCAGATTCTGATCATGCAGGGTGTCTTGATACACGTAAAAGTACTTCTGGTGGTGCACAATTTCTAGGACAAGATAAGCTTGTGGGATGGTCTTCCAAGAAGCAGGATTGTACGTCACTGTCATCAGCCGAAGCGGAGTATGTGTCTCTATCTGCGTGTTGTGCTCAAGTTCTTTGGATGAGAACACAACTCACGGATTATGGCTTCCACTTTGATAAAGTACCTATGTACTGTGACTCAAAGTCTGCCATAGCCATCTCCTGCAACCCGGTACAGCATTCCCGCACGAAGCACATCGATGTCAGATACCACTTCATAAAGGAACAAGTTGAAAGAGGTATCGTTGAATTATACTTTGTTGGAACGGATTACCAATTAGCCGACTTGTTTACGAAAGCTCTGTCGAAAGATAGGTTTGAGTACCTCGTTAGGCAAATTGGTATGAGATGTTTGACTCCAGCAGACCTGGAGATTCTAGCAAAGGTGCCTGCTTGATTTATCTATCAAACATCAACTTGTAAATATCTTTGAAAAAGCAAAATACAAAAATATAAAACACATAAAAGCAAAACACAAAATTAAAAATCTTTCAAAATCCAAAAATATTCTTCTCGACATGTCTTTCAGTATCGATAATATGGACGTGCCTAGAAATGTCGCTCAATAACGACACGGGTGTGTGCATAAAGCTCGAATGAAAGTTGTAAATATTTTTCAAAACATGTCATTTCTTCTTTTAATAAAGGAAATTGTCTATTTTGGACAAATATTTCTAAACAACGGGTAGAGCAATCTATCACGGGTTGAGCTTGTCACAAAACATTCAACGTTTTGAGCTCAACACAATGGCTTGTAATCACTTTCAGATTGCAACCCGGTTCTATATTCACAGGGGAGTGTACGATTTCGTGCTCTTACCCTCAGCAAAAGAAGAGAAATCTTCTTACACTTGAGTGGATTCGTCAAGACATTCAAAGTCTATGAACTCAAGTTTATGCTTTAGAAAAACCTCTTCGACAAAAAGAAATAGGATTTTTCAAAAAGCGTTGAACACAATTTTTTCAAGAATTTCTCAATGATTATTCAAAATCTTTCAAAAATTGTGTGTTCAACAACTCCCATCCTTAAAAAGCGAAATGTGGATCATATCCTCACAATGACAATTCAATTGGATCAATTTTTGAGGGGGAGCATTTTAACTTCATGCAAAAGATTAACACATCTTTCTCCCAGAGATTTCAAGACTATTTTTTCAAAATATATTTTAATCAAATTTGGTATCTCTAATATCAAAAGATTTTATATATTAGAGATAGGGGGAGAAAATGTGATTAAAATGTGATCTAATATAAGACTCAAGCACTTTAACTCTTACCTACATGTGCGAAACACTTTCGATTATCGATGCACATGTGAAGGGGGAGCATTTCTGAAACGACAAAACTAGCAAGGTGTTAAATGTTTTTTCAAACACTTTGTTAGAATTTAAAGTGGTTTTCATGGTTACGATCAAATACCCACAACATCTTTAATTCACGACATTATTGGTGTCAAAAGGGTGGTTAGGTTTAAGTCCTATGATCCAACCAGAACCGGAGGGATCTTCCCAGGGACAATCCAATAGATTATTAGAAGTCCTTAGGAAAGATGGAGTAGAATGTGAACGTAGCTGAATGCCGACTAAGTACTGATGATAGCACTAGAACAATCACAACAAGGTGCTATTAATTATGTCTTGGTAAGAATTGAAGGGGTTGAAGAATGAAGAAGAAATATAAGGATAAAGGGTCTAAAGAAAGAAGCCCTCCATACAACTTAGGCAGAAACCGGGTCAACTCATCATGAAGACAAACTCATCATGGACCCAGTGATGTGAAGCACAACCCTTTCCTAGCTACTCAGGCTTCTCTCAAAAGAAGTTTGTTTTATTGTCACGGAGATCAACACGAATTCTATTGACTTTCTCACTCCGAGATAGTTGATATTGAATAGGTGGCATCTGCTCCAGCCTCCGACCACTAAAAGTGCACAAATCGAGTCTAGAGCCAAGAGATCAATCAAATCTCGTTAGGACACACGGATGAAGATCAAGAGAGTCCTATGCTATATCCTTGTGATATTGCTAGAACACTCAGAGTGATACTACTTAGTATTCACAATGATGAGTGGAAATCCTTCCAGTGTTAACATCAAACAGCACTGTGGTAGGTCATATGCAAGATTCTTTATGAATTGAACATATGTAAAACTGAAAAGCAACAGTGGTTTGATTCTGAATTGATTCAAACTCGTTTCAGGTTTCTACGCAATATCTTTATGGTCTTGCCAGAACATTCAGAGTGATATTCATTAATATTCACAGTGACGAATGGAAATCCTTCTAGCGTCAACATCAAACAGCGCTACGGTAGGTGACTTGTGAGATTCTTATGAATCAAACTTGTGTCAACTGGAAAGCAACAATGGTAAGATTCGTTAAGAATCAAACTTGTTCCAGGAATTTGAATTGACGACTTTAATCAAGCGGATATCTATCCAATTGATTTACTCTTTATGTTCGCAGTCTTGCTTTGAGACGGTCGAGTAAAGAGAACGGCTAGTACAGCCGCGAAACCCTGTCAAGGAGATTCTTAATTGAATCTACCTGATCACAGGTACGATATTTAATATCGTATAACGGTCTTCACCGACCGGAGGTAAAACGCTACCGATTTAGGACGAATGTCAAAGCCATTCAGTCCGTGTCTATGTTTTGTCTCGAGAAGGTGGCGTCACGGTGTACTCAGCTAAGTCAAAGATTCAAAACCACATACTCATGCCTAAAGACATATTCAACAATTAATAGTGTGAGCATGTGGATGAAGACACAAGATCGTAAGATGGCAAAGACAAGTCAAGGATGATTTGAAGATCTCAAGCTTAAAGACAAAGTCGAAAGACAACGACAAAGGCTCAAAGATCACAGCATGAAGGAACAAGACTACGATTACACGTTCAAGACTCATTTATGGCGAGATTAGTAATCTCTACAAATTTCCTAAATGACCAAGGTTTATGACCTCTCATAGGGGGAGATTGTTAGCCTCAAAATATTGAGCCAAACAAGAATGCTCGGTCATATGTTTATTATGTATCATATATTTAGAACGTTGTAATAGGTAGTATATTAGTCGTGTTATTACGGGCTTAACTTTAAGCTAAGGTTCATTAATAAGTAACCAAAGCCCAAAAGGAAAGCCCGGCCCATGATCATATAGCCCATTAAGCTACATGTAAGCAAAGGCTATATAAACCCTTCCTAGCATGTTAGGAAGGGTGTTGGTCATTTCATTTTCTCTAATCTAATATTCCACAAGTTTCACCAACCATTTTCTCTCTACTTTCTCTCACTACTTTCTCTCTCTAGAATTCATCTCATATCTACCTTTCTTTCTTTAATTCGTGCTATACAATCATCATATATTAGGGACAACAGTATTATAAATCAAAAACATAAAAAAAATAAAAAATATAAAAATATAAAAACTAAAAAATAACAAAAAACAATTCTTTTCCTAAAGAATTGACCAAAAAAAAAAAAAAATTCAAACAGCAATCTTTTTCCTAAGATTGCACCCAAAAATATATATTATTGGAATTCCTTGGTTTTTACGTACATATAGTATTTCTCTAAAAAACCCATAAATACAAAAATATTTTCCATATATTATTATAAGTAAATACGTATACGTATAAGAACAACCAACACACATATTCTCCATAAGTATTGCCAAGGCAATACACCGTGTTGAGGGGCGTTCCGGTCCTTGACACGCGTATCGATCAAATAAAATAAAGCAAGAATAGATAAATACTTCCAATTGGCAATAATTCGAAGAATACAAACTACAAAGTGAATAGAAAGGCGATGTGCTATAAAATGCCATCTAAGGGTCAATAGCTACTTAAGTGCTTCGCGCCACCTAACCCCCCGTTCACTAGTGCGTATTCTAAGAAGGAAGGCTTTATTGGGGGTCTTGCACCCAAGTAGTAATTACATATATTATACTTTCTTGTGGATATTTCATATCGAACCTCGAGGGAGATAATCTCTTCTCTCTCAAAAGTCGACTGAGAGCTCATCTCCCACTCCTCGAGTTTAGTTACACGTGTACTCGCACACGTGTAACCATACCACCTTTAGTGCATTACTTCCTTCCCTGAGGAAGCTTTTAAACGTCATTATACTTCTATATACATTTGGCCACCTTGTTAAACATGGATACTCGTTCCATGTTGGAGATTTTGCAACAACGAACCGCCAACGCTAATTATTCTCCTTGTTCGACTTGTGGTGGTCCACACGATACTTATTTACGTGATCAAAACAATGGCTATTATGGGGAGGGATATGCTTATAATGGAACCGAGAACCCTAATTTTCAACCTAACCTTAAAATAGACTATACTTGTAATGACTATATGGGATATTCCGGTTTTTCATCACAAACTCCACCATCATTTCATGATCAAACCTTTAATGAGCCATACCAAATCCAAGGATTTTCCAATTATGAGGGTTTTCAAAATAATGATAATTTTCAAGGATATAATCAAGAAACCTTTCATAATCAAGGATTTTTAAACAATGAAGGCTTTCAAAATGATGAAAATTTTCCATGCCATAATCAAGATACTTTTCAAAATCAAGGATTTTCACATTATGATGGTTTTCAAAATGAAGGAAATTTTCAAGGTTACAATCATGAGAACTTTCATAATCATGACTCTTTTCAAAACTATAATCCACCTAATTATGGAAATCCACCTCCACCATATTCTTCGACTTATTCATGTGAGTTTTGTGGGAACGCACCCCATTATGGTTATGATTGTAGACCGAGGGATCCGCCTTCTTATGCCCCTCATATTTGCAATGAGTCGTTTTCTTTACTTGAGACAATAAACAAGTCGAACGATGAAATTTCTAAGGTGATTGACAGTAAGAAAGACATAAGCATTGAGCAAATGAAAAACGCGTGCCCGTTGTTAGAGGAATAAATTAAGTTTTGTGAGAAAGTGGAAATTAAGACATGGCAACTTTATGACAAGGAGTTCGGTGATATGTTTCGTGAATCGTTGGACAAATTTTCTTGTCGCCTCCGGAAATATTTAAATGATTTCCTCTTTAAGATTGCTACAATCGAGGAAGAAGAACAATATTTTTCTACTCGTGCTCGTTTGCTTAATCGATGCTTATATGACGATGATGACGATCCTCCGATTTGTATGACATTTAATGATGACACACCTTCATCACCTTTACCTCACGTGGAACCCACCGACTCTTTAACCATAGGGGAGGAGCCTCTTAGCACTAATACAAACACCGATTTGGATGAATTAACCTCTTCTAGTGTTGAGAACCTTATCCCAATCCAAAGAGAGCTTGAGGATGTTTCCAATGAACCATGTGACGAGCTCCATATTGATACCTCTTCTCTTCACGATCACATTGAGATTTCATCCCATGATGACCTTCATGCTACTACTAGTGATTTTGGTGATTTCGATCTTGATGAATTGTTTAAAGAAAAGGATAATGAGATTGAGGAAGAGTTTATGCAAGATTTTCCACAAATAGAGGATGATGATTGTGATTCTAGTGAGGCATCTTATGATATATTATCCGAGGACTTTTCATGTCAAGATGACATTCCTAATTTGGATAATGATGTTGATCATATAGAAGAAGTGGAAGATGTTCATATTCGTGAGGTTTTATCAAACGTTTATCATCTTATCTCCTCGATTGAAGCATTGAACACAAACCATAATGATGATTCCATAGAAGAAGAACCTTTCATTTATATTTCTTCACCGGTTTTTGAGGTTGCACCTATTGATTTTTATGATGATATCATCCCTTTGAGTGATTCTCTCATTAATACACCTTCTTTTGAGCCTTCTATTCCCACCCTCCCACCCTTGAAGTTGGTTATTGATGAAGATCCTATACTCTTAGAGATTGATCCTTTTTCACCCAAGGCAACTTTAGAACCTAAAACCTTTGATATGGATTCTCATATGGATATTGATGCAACCATAGAGGCTTATCTTGCTAATATTGATATTGAGGTTGATGATAGTGATTCTAATTGGGAAGAGGAGATTCGTCTTAGTGAGAACTTGCTTTTTGGGACCATAGAGCCTACACTTCCTTCACAAGACACTATTAATTTTGATCCTCCTTTCACTATGCCTTCTTTGGAAGATTACCCACCTTTTGATGATGACGAGGAGCCCAACATGGATATAATAGTTATGAATGTTTTGATACCTACACCTTTATTGTCTCATGATATTTTGATAACTAAGGGGGAATCTTATATGGTGGATACGAGTTCATCTCCTTATTTTCCCATGAAGGGAAAGGTTTTTGATCCTGTGATACGTATGTTTGGGAAAAATTGGTTTTCATCCACTCCACTTAAGATTGTGACTTCTATTGAGATGGAATTCTTGTATGAGCTTACTTTGGTGATACTACCTACTTTGGAGTTGTTCACTTGTCGAGATGGAAACTATGTATTTGATCCTGGAGTGCTTCCTATTTGAGAGACTTCGTATGTTGGACAAACTTGAGACACGCTGGACTGTTCCATTTATCGAGTCGGATATTGTAAATCTTATAGTAAATGGCAACGTGCTAAGTTTGAGTGTATCATGTGAGACGAGCTTCAAAGTGGATATCATTTATTCTCCATGATGGTTTCCCCAAGGACAACCTAATTCGGGGCCGAGTCGAGCTAGCGACTTAGGGTTAAAAAAACTCAAGCATTGTATAACTAGGTTAGAAAACGTAGAGTAGATCTAAATAGGTTAGGTTTAATTAAAAGGATGTTATAGTAGAGTTGAAGTGGAGGGGTGGCCTTTCTTCGTCTTTTCGTGTTTGTTTCAAGGGTTGCTCTCTCTAAATTCATGCTTGGAGCTCATGGAGGAGGCTTGTGTATCCGGTTCACTTCGATAAGTTTTTGCTATTGTGATATTCAAAACACTTGTGCTTAAAATGAATACTCTTTAGTTGTCTCTTCCTTAACTTGAGTTAAGCAAAGTTATCAATGTCATAAGTGTAGGGGAGTTTACTCCAATACTCTTAAACATTGAGGACAATGTTTATCCTAAGTGTAGGGGAGACTTCTATTGAAGTGACCTTACTTATACCATTGCCTTAACTTCATGATAACTTGGAAAGTTAAATTTTCAAACATTTTTCAAAATTTTGATCTACTTTTGCCACCAAAATATGCATTCATAATTTTTGCATTAATCATTTTTCATTTGCATATCACATTTGCATTGTATATATTTCTTCTTTTGTTTTTCATCAAAAATATATAAAAAAGAAAAAACATAATAAAAGATATGGTTTAACAAGTTTAGACTTCTTTGACATATTAGGCCCGCTATGGATATTTTGACTTAACCCGAGTTTGCTTATCTTAGCACTCTCTAGCTAGTATCCTTAACCATGTAGTCCTTCATTGGTCTATTAGGCTAAGCATCCACCAATCTCATTATTTGAGATTTTAAATTTGTGGAGAATGGGAAATGATAGAGTTGAAGCAAGTATAAATGGGCTAGATAAACTTCATGATAATTACTTGTGGCTAAACCCTTCTCTTCTTTACCTCTATTTTCTTCGCATGTATATATGTTAATAAATAATCAAGAACGGTTTTAATCGGTTTGTAATCTCTTATGCATTTTTGTCTAATCATTCATGGTTGATATAAGTACGTCTTAAGATTCTAAGTTAGAACGTTTTATGTGTACTAGACTTATGTCATGCTTAATATTTAGCGGGTGTTTTTCCTTTTATTCTTTTCAACTTTCTTTGTGAGGAATAAAGAAAAATAAGAGCGGCTTATGAAAAACATGAGTGGCTAGAAAAAAAAATAGAAAAAAAGAAGAAAAAAATAATAATTATACAAGACTCCCAAGAGGGGCAGTGAAGTGTTAATTATAGTAACTATTAGATTCCAATATTACCTTGACGGGTTGCGGGGATTTAATAG
Source organism: Glebionis coronaria (assembly GCA_025667525.1). NCBI lineage: Eukaryota > Viridiplantae > Streptophyta > Magnoliopsida > Asterales > Asteraceae > Glebionis > Glebionis coronaria. The sequence goes on along the minus strand of CM046877.1, from coordinate 558,549,022 downwards.
TTGCTCCAATCCAATATTACCTTGACGGGTTGCGGGATTGAAGATCCAAAGTCTCAAAAAGATGGCGGATGTAAATTATTGCGTGAGTTTTATTTTTCTTTTCTTAGCGAGTGCGTAGCTACTTATTAATGCATGACATGAGGATTTTACACATAAGGCGAATGACTTATTACTCTTTAGACGGACTTATATTAACTGTAAGCGGTTTTTCAAGTAATGGATGAGAGGATTACTTAGGATTAAAACCGTGCTTCCTTATTTTGGATTTTACATTTCGTATATTTCACGCTTTAAATAATGACAAATTTGCCCAAAAGCAATTTGCTCAATTAATAACTGGTTCCACATTGAATTGTCATGAATAAGTAGATGCACCTTTTTACTTGTGAATGCAATGATCCCATTTTTAAGCTTGGTATGGGGAAAGTGAAACTTGAGGGTGATAAATGTCCATGGTACCCAAAGCCCTAATTTAAGTCATTGATTTCTTTATGAGTTATTTCCATCAAGACCAATTATGAAAAATCCAAAAATATATAAACTGAATTGTTCTTCTTTGCATTGCATTGTGAATATTCAAAATCATTCATCATGTAGTATAGTTTAGTTTATTAAATCATAAAATGGCCAAGGTGGGTTAATTATGAGAAAAGTGCACTCTAGAGCTTTGAAATGCTGCATTGCATGAGGTCATGGCAATGGTCAAGTGGAGGGGAGTTGATAAGTGTGAAAACACTCATCAATTATGATCCAAAAACCACTTAAAACACAGTCAAATACATTATATTTAACTGAAAATTATCAGAATTACGTGGGTATTTATGTTTCATGTGTTTTCAGGTAAGAAGATACATTTTTGAGCAAACACGCGGTTTCAAGGACTTATTTGACGAAAAGACGAAGAAAAGATCACAAGATGGTTCAAGGACTTTATTTGCCAAACTTTCAAAGATTAAGGATTAAAAGTGAAAGGTGTTTAAAAGCTTAAAAGAGTTCAAGTTTCAAGTGAAAAATAAATGGAAGAGAAGGGACTTAAAAGAGAAAAGAATAAAATATTTTGATAAGTCTTATTGACTGTATCGTCTTCATCAACACAGACTCAAACAAGAGAGAGAAAAGAAAACGATGGTTCTCCCTTTCAAACTTCAAGATTGATTCGAGAACGATTTACAAGGAATCAAGGAAAGCTTAAAACACCAAAGTTGATCACCTCTTTATCCTCTACAACATGGTATGAGTTAATTACCGTCTAATCAAGAAGAGAAGAAAAGCCCAATTTTGGAATGAAGATGGAAGAACCCTAATCTCGTATTTAAACGTGGCTGTTCGTGATTGGGCAAGACACGTCATCGAGACCTCACTCAACCTCCTATCATCATCTATAAATACCCGGCTATCACCTCAGTTGAAGACGGTTAGAATAGGTGTTTTTACACATAGTTAGTTAGATTTAGCAGATAGGAGTAGTGTAGGTTAAACTTCACACTGTTAAACTTTGATGTTTGTTAGTAGTTAGTTAAGATAGTTGTAACCGAATTTATTTTCAGCCATTAATGAATATTCAGCTTTTGATGTCTTTCTCTTAACTTTCTGTTCTTAAAAATCTTTGCTTGCAAGTTTAATTTTGTTAATGAGTAGGTGAATGCAGTTACACTTTTAGTTAGTTTCTATAACCGAATCTGCCATTAATGAAAGCTAAGAATTTGATCTCTTTTTCTTCTTACTCTGTTCTCATAAAATTGTTTTTGTAAGTCTCTGTTAAACGAATCAGTTAGAAAGTCAGTTTATTTTCTGTTATTGTGTAACAAACTGCGCCATTAGTGAATTCATTTTAACTCTTCAAGCTTTCTCAATTCTTTTCTTTTACGGTATCATTTCTATTGTGATCATAAGTAGTACTAGTTGGTTAAAAATTTGAGTCAGTTTAAAGTTTGTTAGTAAATCAGTTAATGAGTAGACATTGTTATCTTGAGTTCAAGTCAGGATTAGAGTTAGCTTAAATAATCATTTTCTGTTGAAACTCAATTGAATTCAGTTTGTAGTTTGTAAATCAGTTGTAAAATCATACTTTTGGTAATGAGAAATTTCCAGTTTTCAGTCAAACATTCTTATTACTTTCGATAACATGTTAAGAGGTAATATTTGTTCACAAGTTAGCTTAGGATTTGTTTGATTGAAGATCAGATTGATATAAATACTGGTTCGAGCTTAGCAGATATTAGACGCATTTAATTCTGTTCATAAAGAATAAGGATTAGCAATTACATAGAATCAGCGAGTTTCTGTTTCATTTTGTTATCAGTTTTGCAGGTGTTTGAATTTGCAGGTTTACGAGTTCTTTTGAAGAAGTAGCGGTTTACATTAGCTTGTGGTCCGGTTCAAGAATAGCTCGGTGTGCTGTTCGGATTGAATTTCTTTGTTTTAGTTGGTGGTCCTTTTAGTTTGTAGTTCAGTTCAGCAGTTAGCAAAGCTTTGACAAAGAAAGTAGTGGTGTTTGATTTTAAGCGAGCTCAGCGCTCCGCTTCGACATCAAAGGACTAGACGACGAATGCACAGGTCAAGCTAATTTTACTTTCTGCATTTTTAGTGTAGAATCGATAGCTAGTTGATTGTAGGTTAATTCTGTTTGCTACATGCTTCGTTAGCCTTGTTGAATGATGATAGATATTTGTTTTATCTTATAGCTTTGATTTTAGAGAATTTGCTTTCCAAAATTTATGAACTGTCTGATATGGTGTGTTTGGTATAGTACTCAAATTGTTGATATTGTTTTTTCTAGACTGTATTTTGACTGTTGGAATTAGATTGTAGGGTAATGTGGGTGCACAGTTGATAGGAATTAGTCTGCTGTTAGAAGTGCGTTTTATATTTTATAAGATTGGATTAATAGCTTAGAGTAGTCAACTTCTCAATCATTTTAAATCTAGATAGTGGACTGGTAGTTGTCGTGAATCAAAAAATTTAAAATGTAATGAAAATCTGAATAAACTTTTAGAATTCGTCCAATTTTAGTCCTTTATTTTGATATCAGATATGTTAGTGACAGTCCGTTTCAGTTAGAATTTGTTAAACGTTCACTAGTAATTTGAGGTATGTAGGTCCTTTTGTTAGAATCGTTAGATAAATGGTAACATTTTTAGTCCTTTCAGTTATTAATACTTTGCACTACTAGTCCTTTTAGGTTAACTGGATATTTCTAGCTTGTTGGGCTTAGCATCTTGTTGGGCTTGGCAGTTTTAGATTTGGACTGTCCATATTATTAGTGTAGAATTAGTTTAAGTTTGAATTTGTGATTTTACAAATTTGCATTTGTAGTCTTATAAATTTGTTTTAGTTTTATAAATTTTGATTTTTGCATTTTAAATTTGTAGTGTAGAATTGTATTTTACATTTTAATATTTTGTGCATTTAAGTCTGGTAATTACTAAATGTTTTTAGAATAGTACGTATAAGTATATAGAAGCTATTTTTACATTTTTAAATGTTTCTTGCTGTTGATGCAAAAGTTGGGTGATCCTTGCTAGACCCGAATTAGGCTTAATTCGGGTTGGCTGGGCTCCGGCTCCTGCACCAAGTGAACTGTTAGGTTGGGATCCTGCACACTAATCAACACGCGTTAGGCTTACCGTGGGAATGTTTCCCACGACTAGACTCCAGCGTGAGAGTAAGTAATCGGTTAGGGTTTATGTGAGTTGAGAGTATAGAACGTAATACCTTTGTGGAACCTTTGAGGGTTCCTTTTATAGGCAGTGAAGCCCTAATGGGCTGTCACTGATCCTTCGGCCCCAAGGAAAGGATAAACAACAGATTGTTATCTTCTAATTATGGTGAGTGAATATCCTCTCTTTTGGGATGAATCATATTTAGAGATAGAATATGACTCTGTCTGACCCTATACCGGCCATGCCGGGCCGTGGGCCACACATGTGTGTGCGGTTACTGTTCATCCAAGCCCATAGGCTTAAATGACATTATTCCCACCCATCTGTGATGGGCCGGATACGGGTAGTACCCGTGGGCCGGGCTCCTGACCCGGCTGGGGACTATACGTCATCATGTCCCCCCAGTCTAGTTGTTACAGTCGTAGGCGTAACCTCTAGACTATCAAGGTGCTCTTCGGACATACCAAGAAAGACCTAGGGAATGAGAAATATTGAAATTCTGGCTTTGGCCGCACGTGGCGGACTGCCTTAGGAATATAATTCCAACAGCACATCAGCCGCACGTAACTTCCGAGACAAATTAAATGTAGCATTGAATATGGTCTTACGTAAGAGCCGCATATCCCGACACAAGAATAAAAACATTAATGGTAGTCAACTTTTTAGCCGCACTTCTGCAAAAGTGCACCATTAATGCCCACCATTGAGCCACATAAAACTGCCAAGAAGTGACCCATGGGCCCCTTCTGATTTTGCAGAAGTGTCAGAAATCCTATCCGTTGGATAGGCGTGGTGGCCTACACGTGTCGAATATCCACGTTACCTTGGAAACCGAGGCAACCCTATATAAGAGTTGGTGTGTGTGTTTGTTACACACACAACTCACCCTTCCTTCCGCCATTGTTATTTTCAAGCTTCTACCTCCAAAACTTTGCCTTCGATTCCACGGATCTCCTCCGCCGCAGGTTAGATCATCACGCCTTTCAAAACCTTTCTATAAAACATGGTAAAGGACAACCCCCTTATCACGGATGTCCTTAACATGATGTCGGCTGAAAAATACATCGACTTTATGTCGAAGTATTACATTCCCGAAAGCGTACACCCCACCTATCCAGGTGAAGGTGATGCGATTACGGATGCACCAGCGGGGAAAATAGGCGTGTACACGCACCTATTTGATTCGGCCAATTATCGTATCCCCTATCCAAATTCTTGGTAGATCTGCTATTGTATTACGACTTCCACATAACCCAGCTTCACTGCATAGGGGCGTGTAAAATCAACCATTTTGAAATTACATGCCATATCTGCGGAGTAACTCCAACCGTGAACCTTTTTGGGGCTTTTTACTTCCCCCAGCTAGTGAATGGGTGGCTATCGTTTAAAAAGCAACCCGGGAACGCCCCCATGACGTATAGGAAGCCTTTAGACTCCCTTAACAACTGGTACGACCATTACTTCTTTGTTGATGAGAAGGTATTCCCTACTCCTTTCGTACTCAAAACCAAAGCACCCAAAGACTTTCCGCCCAAAGCCAAAGACTATAGTAGCAAAGACTTAAAAATACTAGACACCCACCGCACAGAATTCCATAGGGGGTTGCCGGAACACTTTCTGTGCTTAGTAGGAATAAGCCGCCGCTACTTTGGGAGGGATGACTTATATCCGTGCTTCCTGACGGAACAGGGAGAGGGTAGGTTTATTTATAGTTTATACCTTGTAAATTTGAAATGTCATGCGTATTTGTAGAGCCTTACTAACCCGTATACTTATAAATGTCCGCAGAAATGAACCTACACGGATTAATACGCCAGGGTGACCCAATGAAGGTGCCCGAAGGGTTCCGCCCTCTAAAGGAGAATGAGCTCCCCCTGCTGGAGGCGACCGCTGACCGCACCATGCTACTCGAAGAGACGTCCGAGCCCAGATCAGATGAAGGGGAGCCCATCATTGAGAAATCCCCATTGGACTTCCATAATGAAGATGGTGGAGAACTACTGTTGGAGGGGACCGCGACCCACCAGGAAGATGAAAATGATCTCCTCAATGAAGACACCACTCAAGCTTCCGGGTCCGCCCCGCTCACATCTAGGAAGAGAAAGACCACCAGGAGGGTGGAAAAGAAGATAGGGGATGAGGCCGGGGCCGCGAATGCTCCCCCAAAGAAGCTGAGGAAGGACCATCCGCAGTACCAAGAGGGAAGTGGTACTGCGACTGCTCAGGCCGACTCTACCCCGCACATGGGAGAGCCAATCTGTCGAGCTACCCCCGTGAGCGCCGTAGCTCCTACTGGCCCATAACGTACAATTGATACCACGTAAGTACCCTTCGAATGGTAGTCGTGTCACTATACTTGTGAAATATATAATGCCTAAACAAAATTTGCCATGTCAATAACAGGGGGAATCCGGCAGCCGTAGCCCAAGAGGAAGAAGTGGAGAGGAATCCATCCCCCGCACCATCAAACAGACCCCCATCCCCTGCTACGACACATGCCGAGGAGCCACTCTGCGAAGGGCCAGAGAATAGTCTGCGCCTAGCATGGAACCTCTCAAGCCTAACAAGGTTGGAAGCGGAATCAGAGTGCTCAGAATTCATCGAGCACATTACCCCTCCAGCCCTTGCACAAGACTTAGATGAGCTGGATCATGAATCCCTTCTGGAGCAGTTTGATGTGTCGTCTGCACATCAAGTGACGGTGGGAGCCGCTCTAAGACGCCGCTTGATCAAGGCCCTTGCTAATGTGAAGAGGGCAGATAAAAAGATAGCTCGCCGTGAGGCAATGGCCGTGAAGAACGAGAAGACCATCGCGTCCTTGCAAGCAGCACTGGTGATAGCCGAGGCTACAGTGAAAGAACAGGCTCATCACGCCGACAGCCGAGAAAAGCGCATTGCCGAACTCGAAGCCCTTGTAGCCGCCTCAAATGAGAAGGTATGCTTCCGAAACTTTTATACATATACTCTTTGTTGATGCAAAAGTTGGTTGATCCTTGCTAGACCCGAATTAGGCTTAATTCGGGTTGGCTGGGCTCCGGCTCCTGCACCAAGTGAATCGTTTGGTTGGGATCCTGCACACTAAACAGCACGCGTTAGGCTTACCGTGGGAATGTTTCCCACGATTAGACTCCGGCGTGAGAGTAAGTAATCGATTTAGGGTTTATGTGAGTTTAGAGTATGAATCGTAATACCTTTGTGGAACTCTTAGGGGTTCCTTTTATAGGCAGTGGAACCCTAGTGGGCTGCCACTGATACTTTAGCCCCAAGGAAAGGATAACTATCAGAATTAGAATGATTGTTATCTTCTAATCTTGGTAGCGAATATCCTCCTCTATTTGGGATGAAAATATTCCCAGACAGGATCTGATTCTGTCTAATCTTATGTCGGCCGCACCGGGCCGTGGGCCGCACACATGTGCGGTTACTGTCCATCCAAGCCCATAAGCCCGAATGACATTATTCCACCCATCTGTGATGGGCCGAATACGGGTAGTACCCGTGGGCCGGGTTCGTGACCCGGTTGGGGACTATACGTCATCATGTCCCCCCAGTCTAGTTGTTACAGTCGTAGGCGTAACCTCTAGACTATTAAGGTGCTCTCCGGACATACCAAGGAAAGACATAGGAAACGAAACATTGAAATTTTTGTTGTTCTGGCCGCACGTGGCGACCCTTCGTGGGAATATTTAATGAATACTACCTCAGCCGCATGCAACGGCCGAGACAACTTAAATGTAACATTAAATACGATCTTACGTGAGAGCCGCATAACCTGACACAAGAATAAAAAACATTAATGATAGTCAACAATCCAGTCGCATGCCTGCAAAAGTGCACCATTAATGCCCACCCTTGAGCCACGCAAAACTGTTTAAGAAGTGACCCGTGGGTCCCCCTCTGACGTTGCAGAAATGTCAGAAACCCTATCCATTGGATAGGCGAGGTGACTGACACGTGTCGAAGATCCAAGGTACCTCGGAAACCGAGGCAACCCTATATAAGAGTGGGTATGCGTGTTTGTTACACACACAACCCACTCCTTCTTCCGCCATTGTTAATCTCAAGCTTTTATCTCCCAAAATTTTTGCCTTCTTTTCCACGGATTTTCGTCGCCGCAGGTTAGATCATCACGCCTTTAAAGACCTTTTTATAAAACATGGTAAAGGATAATCCCCTTATCACGGATGTCCTTAACGTGATGTCTGCGGAAAAATACCTCGACTTCCTGTCGAAGTATTATGTACCCGAAAGCGTACACCCCACCTATCCGGGTGATGGTGAAGCGATTGCGGATGCACCGGCGGGGAAAGTAGGCATATATACACGCCTGTTTGACTCAAGCAACTACCGCATCCCTTTATCCAAGTTCTTGGTAGACCTTCTTTTGTATTATGACTTTCATATCACCCAGCTCCATTGCATAGGGGCGTGTAAAATCAACCAGTTTGAGATTACATGCCATACCTGCGGAGTAACCCCCACCGTGAACCTTTTTAGGGCTTTCTACTTTCCTCAGTTAGTGAACGGGTGGTTGTCGTTCAAGAAACGACCCGGGAATGCCCCTATGACATATAGGAAACCTCTAGACTCCCTTAAGAACTGGTACGACCATTACTTCTTTGTAGATGAGAAGGTGTTCCCTACCCCCTTCGTACTTAAAACCAAAGCCCCAAAAGACTATCCGCCCAAATCCAAAGATTATAGTAGCAGGGACCTGAAAATACTAGATACCCATCGCACAGAATTCCATAGAGGGTTGCCGGAACACTTTCTGTGCTTAGTAGGGATAAGCCGCCGTTACTTTGGAAGGGATGACCTATACCCGTGCTTCTTAATAGAACAGGGAGAGGGTAGGTCCTATACATATGTTTGTAGATTTGATTTGTCACACATGTGTATGACTTTATTAACCCATATACTTGTAAAAAATTGTTTGCAGAAATGAACCTTCACGGACTAATCCGCCAGGGCGACCCCATGAAGGTAGCAGAAGGATTCCGGCCGTTGAAGCCGAATGAGCTCCCCTTGCTAGAAGCATTAGCCGACCGTACGATACCGCTTGAAGAGACAACCGAGCCTAGATCGGACGAAGAAGAGCCCGTTATCGAGAAATCCCCATTGGATTTCCACAATGAAGACGGCGAAGACCCATTGCTAGAGGGGGGCACCACCAATCAGGAAGAAGAGCATGACCCCCATGAAGACACCACTCAAGCTTCCGGGTCCACCCCACTTACCTCTAGAAAGAGAAAGACAACCAGGCGGGTGGCGAAGAAAATTGGGGAGGAGGCCGGAGTCGCAAATGCTCCCCCCAAGAAGCTGCGGAAAGACCACCCACAATACCAAGAAGGAACTGGCACCACGACTGCCCAGGCCGATTCCACCCCGAACATGGAAGGGCCAGTTCTGCGAGTCGCCCCTGTGAGCGCCGTAGCTCCTACCGGCCCAGACCCTGTCATTGGCACCTCGTAAGTACCCCTCGTGAGTACGATTCATATATTTGTATGATGCATAGACTAATATTTAATTAACAGGGTTAATCCGGAAGCCGCAGCGCAAGGGGAAGAAGTGGGGAGAAATCCATCCCCCGCACCAACCAACAAGCCCCCATCACCTGCCACCACACGTGCCAAGGAGCCACGCCCCAAGGGGCCAGAAGAAAGCCTGCGCTTAGCATGGAACTTATCAAGTTTGACACGGCTGGAGGCCGAATCCGAGTGTTCAGAATTTATCGAACACATCACCCCGCCTGCCCTCGCCCAAGATTTAGATGAATTAGATCATGAGGCCCTCATCGAGCAGTTTGACGTATCGTCCGCACACCAGGTGATGGTGGGTGCCGCGCTAAGACGCCGTCTAATCCAGGCCCTCACTAATGTGAGTCGTGCAGACAAGAGGATAGCCCGCCGTGAGGCGATGGTCGTGAAGAACGAGAAGACCATCGCATCATTGCAGGCGGCATTATTGACCATCGAGGCGACGGTGAAAGAGCAGGCGCATCACGCCGACGCTAGAGAGAAGCGTATTGCTGAGTTGGAAGCCCTCGTAACCGCATCAAGCAAGAAGGTAAACCTTCAAATGTTGTACATACACTCGTACTTTTTGTATGCATGTAACCCAAGAAGAGTATATATCCTTGTAATAACTCCAAATTTCATATGTAGGTGTCTGCGGCTGAGGCTGCTACTAAGGCTGTGACCGTGCAATCATTCAACATCGCCCAGGAGCGTGACGCGCTGAAGGAAGAATTGACGCGGACCCAAACCAACCTTGAAGAGCATATTGCCTCAGCTGATGAAGAGCTAAGCAAGGTGGTTGTAAGTTGCGCTGAGAGAGTATGTCCCCCCTACTAACCGCTACAGCCGGTCGTAGGTGGATATCGGGCAAGGACTGCGACTTGCTGTAAGTAGGGCATTGGACGCTCCACACCTACTGCAGGCGTTTGCCGGGGTTGTATCCGATGGAATCGACCGTGGTAGGCATGAAGGCCTGGTCAAAGCTGCGGAGATGATAAGGAAAAATGAAGATATCACACAGCATCCGTATCACAATCCCTCCGCAGCGGATAAGATAACTGCGTCCATGGATGCCTTGGCAGAAATCCAACACCCTCTCCTAGATGAGCTTGAGGCCATGAAAGATGCTCCAAACGAGACGATAATGTCCCGGCTGAGTGCTGATCCCATTCCCTTGACGTTGACCACTTACGATTCCGCATCCAAAACAATGAAAGGCGAGAAGCTGCTTGTAGAAGCTCTGGATGCTATCGCAGTCAAAGCCCGAGACGGGAAGGACGCTCGTGGGGAGGTCCTTCGTGCCTTAATTGAGGAAGGGAAGAAGGACCTAGGGGAATTCCTACCCCCCTTGTAACTTATCTGTTGTAAACACTTGTTATTATATTCGTCCGTGTATGTACACGGCTAAGACATATTTGTAGTAACTTTTCTTTTTATTTAGAAGTCCGTGATGACCACGGCCATTTTGTTTATTTTTACTTTTGAAACTTGTGTATTTCATTGTATTTCAATGCCGCATGATATATCACGTCTTACACATGAAAAAGGAAAATACATACAAGTCTATAATTTACTAGACATGCGACGTGCGTCTTTATATGCAGAGTACCGTGTGAGTACGGCACACAAAACTTATCACAACGTCTTGTGAGTAAGGCGTCTAGTAAGGATACATGATCCGTGCGGCTGAGGTTGCATCCCTCTTACGCGGCAAGTTGAATTAGTAGGTTCACTTAATCCTCTTACCCCGCCTGGAGGCGTATAGTACATGTACAGTAATTTGAAAGAATGCATATGAATGAAACATGGCATATTATAATACAAGTAAAAAATTCATACGACTAACAAAAAATCTAAAAAAAATGATTTGCACGAAACAGGCCGTGGAGCTAGCTAGGCACCACGGAATTTTATTAGAACGTTTACACTTTTGTTTGAACAATAATGACAAGTCCTAAAAAACAAGAAAGGAATCTAAACAAACATAAGACAAAACAAAACAGATAAAACCGCATGGTTCTTTATTAAGACCACACATAGCGAAGTTCCCATGCGGAAGCCGTAGCTTTCAAAGATAGCACCTTTTGAGATTGGAAATATTCCATGTGCGCTCAAGGTCGCGGCCATCCATGTCACGTAGCTTGTACGCGCCTCGCCCCAAGGCTTCAGTGACTTCATACAGTCCTTCCCACTTGGGGCCCAGCTTTCCTGTGTTCTCCGCTCGACTTGCTTCGTTAGCACGATAGACGTAGTCTCCCGGTCGAAAGGAAACACCCTTGACCTTGGCGTCATAATAAGCCTTAGACTTAGCCTCATTAATGGCTGCTATTTCCCTTTTTTCTTCCAACAGATCCAGGTTGATTCGCAGCTGTTCATCGTTCGTGACGACATTAACCTCCGCTGTGCGGATGGTAGGCATTCCTATTTCTGCTGGTATAACAGCTTCAGTGCCGTAAGCCAACGCAAATGGAGTATCTCCGTTGGCTGTTTCGATCATAGTTCTATGCGCCCATAGCACATGTGATAACTCATCGACCCATTTACCACTTCGTTCATCAAGACGTGCCTTGATGCCATTCCCCAAGCTTCTATTAGCTCGTTCGACGAGGCCGTTTGTCTGCGGATGCTTAACAGATGCGAAGCGTCGCTTGATGTTCAATGATGCACACCAATCTTTGAACGGGTTGTCCGTGAACTGCTTGCCGTTATCCGAGATGATTTCTCCTGGTAAACCAAAACGGCACACAATATGTTCCCAAACAAACTTCTTAACTTGTTTGCCTGTGATAGACTTGACTGCCTTGGCCTCTATCCATCATGTGAAGTAGTCCATTGCAACAATCAAGAATTTAACTCCCCCCGCAGCTATAGGAAATGGTCCTGTAATGTCAATTCCCCACTTATAGAATGGCCATGGGGACGTGATAGGTGTAAGCTCCTGCTGCGGGTGTCGCGGTACTGGCCTATGCACTTGGCAATCACTACACTTGCGAATCATGTCGTGCGTGTCTCTGTGCATGGTGGGCCAATAATATCCTGTTCGTAAGGCCCTGGCTACCACGGATCGTGGACCTGCATGCATGCCGCACAACCCTTCGTGTATGTCACTGATTACGTAAGCGGCCTGACGTGGTCCAACACACCGCAGCCACGGCTGCAAGAAAGAGCGTTTGTAAAGGATGCCTTCTCGAAGTTCGAAATGCTGCGACTTCCTTTTTATGCGCTGTGCTGCTTTTTCCTCGTCTGGAAGGGTCTCACTAGTCAAATCGTTGATAATTGGGGTCATCTATGTAGGTCCATCCTCTTCAACTATAGCAGCAACCTCCCCTTCCGTTATAGATTTCTCCTTGAGTATTTCCACCAAGACTTGTTTAGATAAGTGAGCAAAGCTTGTGGATGCGATCTTGCTAAGAGCATCCGCCTTCTTGTTCTCGCCCCTTGGCACCTGCTTGTTGGAAAACTTACTGAAAGTCGCGATTAGTGACTTGACTTTTTCCAAGTACCTGACCATGTTGTCCTCCTTAGCCACATACCCACCTAGAATATGGTTCGCTATAAGCCGTGTGTCCACGTAGGCCTCAAGGTTGCGGACTCCCATTCTAGCGGCGATTTTAAACCCGTAATTAATGCTTCATATTCCGCTTCGTTGTAGGTGGCCGTGAACTCAAAACGGAGGGCGTACGTGAATTCCATTCCTTCTGGGTTTGTGAGGATGAGACCTGCTCCGGACCCGTCCGTACACGAAGATCCGTCCGTGAATAACACCCATGGTTCTGTTGGGATCTCGTCTTGCTTGATGATTGGCCCTTCCTCATCCGGCCTCTCGATCAGGAAATCTGCCAGGATCTGGCCTTTAACAGCCGTCCTTGGCCTGTAAGATATATTGTGCTCCCTCAATAGGATGCTCCATTTCTGTAGCCTCCCTGCCACATCTGGTCTAGAGATAACCTGCTTGATTGGCTGATCCGTAATGACTACAATCGGGTGCACCTGGAAGTACCGGCGCAACCGCTTTGTAGCAAACACTAGTGCTAACACCAATTTTTTCATGGAGGAATAATTCAACTCCGGCCCTTGTAGTGTTCTACTTATAAAGTAGACCGGAGTTTGTACTGTATCTCTATCCGTCATAAGTACCGCGCTTATTGCGCCATGAGTAGCTGAGAGATACATAATGAGTTCCTCCTTTGGCCGGGGAGCTACTAGCATAGGGAGGGATGCAAGATGCTGCTTGAGTTGGCCGAAGGCTTCCTCGGCTTCCTTCGTCCACCGGAAGTCTCCCTTTCTAATGCACTTCTTGAGTGTCTTAAATAGGGGTAATGACTTCTCTGCGGATTTAGATAGGAACCTATTCAGTCCGGCTAACTTCCCATTTAAGGATTGCACCTCCTTCCGTGTCTGCGGGGACGGCAGTTGTATCACTGCATCCGTCTTCTCTGGGCAAGGTTTGATGCCGTTTGGATCAATCAAATATTCGAGGAACATCCCCTCAGTTGCTCCAAACGTACATTTCTTTGGATTTAACTTCATGTTAATCCTTCTCAGAGTGTCGAATGTCTCTTGGACATCTCGGAGGAGTGCCTCCTCCGTGTGACTTTTTATCACCAAGTCATCAACATAGACTTCCAAGTTGCGGCCTATCTGTGATTCAAAAGCTTTGTCCACCAACCGCTGATATGTAGCACCGGCGTTCGTCCAAACGGCATTTTCGTATAGCAATACACGCCCTGGCTCGTATGGAACGCCGTTTTTTCTGCATCCTCCTCCGCCATCTGGATTTGATGATACCATTTATACGCGTCCAAAAAGCATTTAAAAGGATACCCACGTAGGGACTCCACCTTCCAGTCGATTTCCGGTAACGGGTAACAGTCCTGTGGGCAGGCCTTGTTTAGATCCATAAAATCCACACACATGCGCCAACTTCCGTCATGCTTCTTGACCATGACCGGATTGGAAAACCACTCGTGGTAGTATACCTCGCGCATGATGCCTGCGTCCACTAGTTTCCGTACTTCCTCCAATATTACTTGGCTGCGCTCAGGCGCCTGGCCGCGCTTCTTTTGCTTGATGGGTTGGTACCCTTGGCGGATCTGGAGCTTATGCTCTGCTATCGCACGTGGCACACCTGTCATATGCTTTGGCTCCCATGCGAATATGTCTAGGTTTGCACTTAAAAGAGAGCACATGGCCCTTTTGCCGCTATCCGAGAGCGCCCCTCCTATGGATACCTCCTGTTCCGGATAGTCAGGGTGAATGGCCACCTTCCAATTGGGAGGTGGTGATCCATCTTTGGGCGGAACAGGTGGAGCCGGTGTTGTCACGGTGTGACACTCGGATGCCGGTACGATTGTGTTGTAAATGGTAACAATTCCCCCCTCCACGGGGAATTTGATCATCCCGTGCGCCGTAGAGGGTACCGCCCGTATAGCCAAAATGCCTGGTCTGCCTTTGATTCCATTGTACGGAGAGTGTGAGCGTATCACCATGAAGTTCATCCACGCCGTAGTGGAATGTTCCTCATTCCCAATGGTCAAAAGCAAATGTAATTGCCCTATCGGCCAAATAGTGTCTCCACTAAAGCCAGTAAGCGGCGACGTGGCCGGTACTAATTGGCTTCTTATTTCTGGGCATAACTGCACGAAACAGTGTTCATATAGTACCTCTGCTGATGATCCTCCATCCACATACATGCGACGAACATTATGTGTTCCAATGCTTATCTCAATAGTGAGAGACGCATCAATCACATCGCTTGCTGTGATGGGAGGGAATGAGATTTCCCTGCCGCGTGAAAATTTTTGGCCAACTTTCTGCCTCGTGCGGCGCTGTCTAGATTGAATCATGTATTTGGTCGAAGGTTTGTCCTTTTGGGGATCCTTCTTATCATACTTCTTGTTGTTGTCTTTTCCATCCTTCCAATTCTTAACTAGGTGCTTGAGTTTGCCTGATTTGATCAGCGACTCAATATGCTTCTTGAGCTGGATACACTCCTCCGTGCCGTGGCCTTTGTCATTATGGAACTCGCAGAAGCGACTTCCTTGCCGACGTTCCGGGGGAGTGGTCATTGGGGGAGGCCTTGGAAAGTTCGCCCCTTCTGTCAGCAAGATCTCCCGGTAGGACATCTTTAGGGGGGTGAACTTATCGTCCGACCGTCCTCCTTTGCTTTGGCTCTTATAGTCTGAACCCTTGTTATTGTTCTGATTACCTTGACCGCCCGACTGTCTCCGGGACTGGTCATTTGACCGGTACCCATTTCCTCGGGATGGGTAGGCCGCGGCAACAGCTGTTTCTCCCTCTATGAAATTTCTGACCCTTTCCATGAGGTCATCATATCTCTCTGGACGCTTGTCATTGAGGCGCCTGATCAGTTCTCTGTCTGTTATGGCGTGCATGTAGTCAGAGATTTTCAGGAGCTCTGGCATGGTTCTTGTGCGCGTGCACTCATCATTGAAGCGCTCAGTGAAGGCTTCTGTGGACTCCCCCGGCCGTTGCTTGACAGTTGCCAATGAGACCGGATCCCTATTATACTTCTTCCTTTGAGTATAATTGTTCTCAAACGCAGTGCGTAGTTTCGTGAAACTATCAATGCTCCGTGGGGGGAGTGCCTCAAACCAGTCACGGGCGTTTCCAATCAAGGTCGAATTGAACATTTGGCACCATATGGGCATGGGCCATCGCTCAATTTTAGCCTGCGTATCAAAAATTTTAAGGTGATCCACAGGATCACCGGACCCATCATAAGTCTTGATACACGCCGGCATGCGACGTTTGGTGTCCTCAGAATAGTTCCGTATACGGAGGGTGAACGGGTCTTCCCTGGGATCCGCCCATGGCCGGGTGAGCCTAGGGTCATCACATGGTTCACACCATGGACGCGAGAGATCCTCTGCTTCCGCATCTCGATAGTAAGGGCCACCATAATACTCCTCATTGTTTGGTGGTGGAGGGGTGCGCCTAGGCCGGCGGCGCTTAGGCGGATGGTCATCTGAGTCCTCCCCAGACGGATCTGGGGACGGTGGTGGTGCCCCATCCTTTGAATAGGGACCACTTTTTTGAGACGAACCAGGAGCCTTTCTCCCAGTGTTCATTCTGTCCCACACACTCGGGCGGCGTGCGGTTCTGGCCAGTTCTCGATCTGGTCGTTCGGGTGAACCATCCGACTTTTCTCCCTCTCGTGATTGCACTAGTTCCTGCACGAGGCGATCCCCTATGCATTCAAACACATTCCGGGGTTGAGGAATTTCCTCAAAGGTGCCCTGTTCCTGAGGTCGAGCTCTCCTTTTTCTCTGACTTTGGGAGGAGGTGATTGGTCCGGTGTCACCAAAGTTGAGTCTGGACTGGAGGTTCCTCCCCAGATTCAACCTCGATGCGATCCCCGGGACGATCCTATCGAAGTTCTGCGTGAGAACTCGAGTAAGATCCTCCTCGCTGAGTGGAAGGACCTCTACCTCTTCCTCTACCGATGGTCTGCGCGGCTCCTTGTTAGGAGGGTTGGGCGCACTCCCTGGGTCCGGATTGTCCAGGGTTGAGGTAGGTGGGGGCGTTGTGGAGATCGTGCTCGTCACCCCTAAGGGCTGGAAGCCGCCACGGTTGCCAGGTCCGCCTGCAAGGCGGCTAGGTGATTGGCTGGGGATGAGTATCCCTTCCCCTTGGGACTTCCGGTTTCCAGGATTCATATTCCTGGGATTGGCTTGCTGATGCCCCTTCGTCATTGGAATTCGAGATGAGGTTTTGTTCTAGCTTAGTGTTATGGCTCCCACGGATGGCGCCAACTTGTTGATGCAAAAGTTGGTTGATCCTTGCTAGACCCGAATTAGGCTTAATTCGGGTTGGCTGGGCTCCGGATCCTGCACCAAGTGAATCGATTGGTTGGGATCCTGCACACTAAACAGCACGCGTTAGGCTTACCGTGGGAATGTTTCCCACGAGTAGACTCCGGTGTGAGAGTAAGTAATCGATTTAGGGTTTATGTGAGTTTAGAGTATGAATCGTAATACCTTTGTGGAACCCTTGGGGGTTCCTTTTATAGGCAGTGGAACCCTAGTGGGCTGCCACTGATACTTTAGCCCCAAGGAAAGGATAACTATCAGAATTAGAATGATTGTTATCTTCTAATCTTGGTAGCGAATATCCTCCTCTATTTGGGATGAAAATATTCCCAGACAGGATCTGATTCTGTCTAATCTTATGTCGGCCGCACCGGGCCGTGGGCCGCACACATGTGCGGTTACTGTCCATCCAAGCCCATAAGCCCGAATGATATTATTCCACCCATCTGTGATGGGCCGGATACGGGTAGTACCCGTGGGCCGGGTTCGTGACCCGGTTGGGGACTATACATCATCACTCTTGCCTTGATTTTCCATTCGAGCAAAAAAAAATAATATATTACCCTTGTGATAACTCAACGTTCCATATGCAAGTGTCCGCGGCCGAAGCTTCCACCAAGGCCGTAACCGTACAAGCCTTCTACATCGCCCAAGAACGCGATGCGCTGAAGGATGAGCTAACACAAGTGCAGGCCAAGTTGGAAGAATAAACTGCGACGGCGGGGGAAGAACTGAGCAAGATGGCCACGAGTTGTGCTGAAAGACTGTGTTCCCCCTTGCTATCCGCCATAGCTGGATGCAGGTGGATGATTGGGAAAGGAATGCGCCTCGCCGTAAGCAAGGCCCTGGAAGCTCCGCACCTACTGCAAGCATTCGTCGGGGTCGTGTCAGATGGAATCGACCGTGGTAGGCATGAGGGTTTGGTTAAGGCTGCGGAATTGATAGGGAAGAACGAAGACATCATGCAGCATCCCTACCATAATCCTTCAGCCGCGGACAATATTACCGCGTCGATGGATGCACTGGCAGAGATCCAACACCCTCTTCTGGATGAACTCGAGGCGCTGAAGGATGCTCCGAACGAGGTGGTTATGTCCAAGCTCACTGCGGATCCCATTCCCTTGACCCTGCCTACATACGACTCCGTGTCGAAAGTGATGAAAGGTGAAAAGCTGCTTACGGAGGCATTGGATGCGACTGCGGTTAAGGCACAGGCTGAAAAGGACGCTCACGGGGAGGCCCTCCATGCTTTGATTGAAGAAGGAAAGAGAGACGTAGGGGAATTCCTACCTCCCTTGTAATTTATCTTGTAAACATTTGTGATTTATATTCGTCCGTGTATGTACACGGCTAAGACTGATATGCTGGATAACTGTCTTTTGTTTATAGGTCCGTGGTAACCACGGCCATTTTGTTATTTGTTTGGAAACTTGTGTATTTTTATTTTGTTGTATATCAATACTGCATGACATGTCACGTCTTACACAAAAGGAAAAAAATACAATCAAGCCTATAATTTACTAGACATGCGACGTGCGTCTTTATTATGCAAAGCACTACGTGAGTACGGCATACGGAAACTTATCACAACGTCTTGTGAGTAAGGTGTCTAGTAAGGATACATGATCCGCGCCACTGGGGTTGCATCCCTCTTATACGGTAAGTTGAATTAGTAGGTTCACTTAATACTCTTACCCCGCCTGGAGGCGTATGGTACATGTACGGTGATTTGAATGAATGCATATGAATGAAACATGACATATTATAATAATAATAACTAAAATTCATATGACAAACAAAAAATCTAAAAAATAATTTGCACGAAACAAGCCGTGGAGCTAGCTAGGCACCACGGCATTTTATTAGAACGTTTACAATTTTTTGTTTGAACAAGAATGATAAGTCCTAAAAACAAAAAAGGAACCTAAACAAAACATAAGAAGAAAAACAGATAGAGCGCATGGTTCTTCATTAAAGCCACATATAGAGAAGCACCCATGCGGAAGCCGTAGCTTTCAAAGATAGCACCTTTTGAGATTGGAGATGTTCCATGTGCGTTCCAAGTCGCGGCCATCCATGTCACGTAACTTGTACGCGCCTCGTCCCAAGGCTTCCGTGACCTCATACGGTCCTTCCCACTTAGGGCCCAGCTTTCCTGTATTCTCCGCTCGACTTGCTTCGTTAGCACGATAGACATAATCTCCCGGTTGAAAAGAAACACCTTTAACCTTGGCGTCATAATAAGCCTTCATTTTAGCCTTGGACTTAGCCTCATTAATGGCTGCTATCTCCCTTTTTTCTTCCAACAGATCCAGGTTGATTCGCAGCTGCTCGTCGTTCGTAACGACATTAACCTCCGTCTTGCGGATGGTAGGCATTCCTATTTCTGCTGGTATAACAGCTTCAGTGCCGTAGGCCAATGCAAATGGAGTATCTCCGTTGGCTGTTTTGATCATAGTCCTATGCGCCCATAGAACATGTGGTAACTCATCCACCCATTTGGCACTTCGCTCATCCAGACGTGCCTTGATGCCATTTCCCAAGCTTCTATTTGCTCGTTCTACAAGGACATTTGTCTGTGGATGCTTAACAGACGCGAAGCGCCGCTTGATATTCAATGATGCACACCAGTCCTTGAATGGATTATCCACGAACTGTTTACCGTTGTCCGAAATTATTTCTCCTGGAAAGCCAAAACGGCACACAATGTTCTCCAAAACAAACTTTTTAACTTGCTTGCCTGTGATGGATTTGACTGCCTTGGCCTCTATCCATCGTGTGAAGTAATCCATTGCGACAATCAAGAACTTAACTCCCCCCGCAGCTACAGAAAACGACCATGCGATGTCAATTCCCCACTTATAGAATGGCCATGGGGATGTAATAGGTGTAAGCTCCTGCTGCGGATGTCGCGGCACTGGTCTATGCACTTGGCAATCACTACACTTGCGAATCATGTCGCGCGCGTCCCTGTGCATGGTAGGCCAATAGTATCCTGTTCGTAAGGCTCGAGCTACCACGGATCGTGGACCTGCGTGCATGCCGCATAACCCTTCATGTATTTCACTGATTACGTAAGCGGCCTGACGTGGTCCAACACACCGCAACCACGACTGCAAGAAAGAGCGCTTATAAAGGATACCTTCTCGAAGTTCGAAGTGTTGCGACTTCCTCCTGATGCGCCGCGTCGCTTTTTCATCGTCCGGAAGGGTTTCACTAGTCAAGTAGTTGATGATCGGGGTCATCCATGTAGGTCCATCCTCTTCAACTATAGTAGCGACCTCCCCTTCTGTTATAGATTTCTCCTTGAGTATTTCCACCAAGACTTGCTTGGACAAGTGGGCGAAGCTTGTGGATGCAATCTTGCTAAGAGCGTCCGCCTTCTTATTCTAACCTCTTGGCACCTGCTTGATGGAAAACTTGCTGAAAGCCGCGATGAGTGACTTGACTTTCTACAAGTATCGGACCATGTTGTCCTCCTTAGCCACATATCCACCTAGAATATGGTTCGCGACCAGCCGTGAGTCCACGTAGGCCTCAAGGTTGCGGACTCCCATTCTAGCGGCGATTTTTAAACCCGCAATTAATGCTTCGTATTCCGCTTTGTTGTTGGTGGCCGTGAACTCAAAACGGAGGGCGTACGTAAACTATTCCTTCCGGATTTGTGAGGATGAGACCAGCTCCGGACCCATCCGTACACGAAGATCCGTCCGTGAATAACACCCATGGTTCTGTTGGAGTCTCGTCTTGTTTAACGATTGGCCCTTCCTCATCCGGCTTCTCTATCAAGAAATCTGCCAAGATCTGGCCTTTAACAGCCGTCTTTGGCCTATAAGATATATTATGCTCCCCCAATAGAATACTCCATTTTTGTAGCCTTCCTGCTACATCCGGTCTAGAGATGACTTGCTTTATTAGTTGGTCAGTAATGACTACTATTGGGTGCGCCTGAAAGTATCGGCGCAACCGCTTTGTAGCAAACACTAGTGCCAAAACCAATTTTTCCATAGAGGAGTAATTCAACTCCGGCCCTTGTAGTGTTCTACTTATGAAGTAGACTGGGGTTTGCACCGCATCCCTATCCGTCATGAGTACCGCGCTTATCGCTCCATGAGTGGCTGAGAGATACATAATGAGTTCCTCCTTTGGCCGGGGAGCTACTAACATAGGGAGAGATGCAAGATGCTTCTTGAGTTGGCCAAAAGCTTCCTCGGCTTCCTTTGTCCACCGGAAGTCTCCCTTCCTAATGCACTTCTTAAGTGTCTTAAATAGGGGTAGTGACTTCTCTGCGGATTTGGACAGGAACCTATTTAGCCCGGCCAGCTTCCCATTTAAGGATTACACCTCCTTCCTTGTCTGAGGGGATGGCAGCTGTATTACTGCGTCTGTCTTCTCTGGGCAAGGTTTGATTCCATTTGGATCAATCATATATCCAAGGAACATT